>BSBN01000063.1:12505000-13757500 GCA_027924645.1 Cunninghamia lanceolata
GTGTCATTTGCATTGTTCTTACTTTTGGATGTTGATTTAATCTCTCTGTTAATGTGTACCACATATCTGTAACTGTAAAGATTTAAGAAAATTTGCATAACTCTCCCCTCATTAGTTCGGTGTAGGAAGCTATTACATGTACCTTGCTTCCTTTCAGTTGGTATTAGAGCCTAGCCAGTTTTGGTCCTAGTTGCTAGGTAGAGGGTTTTTTGTACTGATCTTCAATTGAGTGGGAGCTTGTGTAGAGTATTTTATGATCTTGTTGTAGGAAGAAGATGGCGAGTACATCTAGGAGATTTGAAATTGAGAAATTCAATGGAGGCAACTTTGAGTTGTGGAAACTGAAGATGGAGGACATGTTGGTGGATAGAGATCTACGGTGTACAATATCTAAAACCAAACCATTGGGCATGAAACATGAAGATTGGGATCTGATGGATCAGAAGGCTAAGGGTCTGATAAGGTTATGTTTGGCTGATTCAGTGCTCTTGAATATCTATGAAGAGAAAACTGCAAAAGATCTTTGGAAGAAACTTAGAGATACTTATTAGGCTAAATCCCTGGGGAACAAGTAATTCCTGTGAAAGAAACTATATTCTCTGAGGCTAGAAGATGGAGGATCTATCATAGATCATCTAAATGCATTCAATATGCTTATTTCCCAGTTGACCTCTATTGGTGTAAAGATGGAGGAGGAGGATCGTTGCATGATATTACTCTATTTGTAACTAGATTCGTGGGACCACCTTGTCATGGCCATTGGGAGTACCACTACCACCTTCAAGATGGATGAAGTGGTTTCTTTGTTGTTGTCTGAAGAGTTGCGGAGAAAGTCTTCAGAGTCAGCTAGGGAGGCTCTTACGATTCATGGTAGATTTAAAGAGAAGGAAAAAAAAGGACAAGAAGAAAGAAGACAAAGGAAAATCCAAATCCTGTGGGAGATCTATGTCTCCTAGAAAGTCCAAGGCTCTATGTTGGAATTGCGGCAAACCTGGTCATTTCCACAAGGAGTGCAAGGAGGAGAAGAAGAAAAAGAAGAAGAACTATGATTTAGATTCAGACAAGTCCTCTCAAGAAGATGGAGAAGTGTTTGTCACTACCTTGGCAACTCATGTATCTAAGGACGTGTAGCTAATCGACTCTAGTGCATCTTTTCACATGACCTCACATTGAGGTTGGTTCTCAAAGTATGAAGAGTTTGATGGTAGGAAGGTGTACCTAGGTGATGATTTGCACCTGAAGATTGTTGGCTATGGAAGAGTCCTAATCAAAATTGTTGATGGTCGAGTGAAGGGGATCAATGGTGTTATGCATATCCCTGGTTTGGCATGGGACCTACTTTTTGTAAGTAAGTTGAATGATGTGGGTGTGCAAGTTGTTTTCTCAAATGGAGGATGCAAGATGACTAGAGGGGCTATGGTGCTAGCTAAGGGTGTTCAAATTAGCACCTTGTTTCAGCTTGATGCATGTGCGGTCCAGTGCAATAGTGCCTCTTTTTCGAAGAAGAGAGCTTCAAAGTCTTCATCCTCACCATTAGAACCAACAACTAAGAAGACTATTGCATCTACTTATGATGGTCATGCTTTATGGGTACCCAAGGGTGCTCATTCCATGGAGATGAAACTTCCAGCAGAGAAGACAATGTTATGGCACCAAAAGCTTGGCCACATTGGTGAAAAGGGTTTGAGGACCCTAAAAAATAAAAACCTTGTTGAGGGTATGAATGATTGCAACCTTGAGTTTGATTTCTGCGAACATTGCATATATGGAAAACAAAACCGTGTTTAATTTTATTCTAGTTCTCACAAATCTTCTGAGGTGTTGGATTTGATTCATTATGATGTATTTGGCCCTATTAATGTTTTTTTGATCTCAAAATTAGTATATTTTATTTCATTCATTGATGACTACAGTAGGACATGGGTGTATTTCCTTAGAAGTAAATCTGAAGTCTTTGCAAGATTCAAAGAGTTCAAAGCTCTTGTAGAGAATCAAAAAGATAGAAATATTAAGTGTTTAAGGACTGATAACGGTGGTCAGTTTTGTTCATCAAATTTTGACAAGTTTTGTAAAGAACAAGGCATTGAGAGGCACAAGATAACTCCGTATACCCCTCAATAGAATGGAGTTGCAAAGAGGAAGAATAGAACGTTGATGGAGAGGGCTAGGAGTATGCTAAGTGGAGCTAGCCTTGAACAAAAGTTTTGGGTTAAAGTTGTTGCTACCACTTGTTACCTGGTTAACAGGTCTCGTACATCAGTGCTTGTTGATAAGACATCTATAGAGGTGTGGTTTGGTAAAAAGCCTTCATTAAGACACATTCAGGTATTTGGTCGTTAGGCATATGCACATGTGCCTAAGGAGAAGGGTCTAGGGTGGAGAACAAGGTAGTAAAATGTATCTTCATCGGTTGTGGTATCGAGGTGTGAAAGGATACAAGCTTTGGGATCCAGTGGCCGAGAGAGTTCTATATAGAAGAAGTGTGATTTTCAGAGAGCTCAGTCCTTCTTTTGTTATTCTATAGCTAGAGAAAGAAGAGAAGAAAGAGGATGTGGTTCATCTTCCTCCCACCCCTGAGAAAGTTGAACTGAAGACATCTATTGGACCTAATGATGAGGAGATCTCTAACATCTCTGAAAGTTTAGAAGAAGAAGAATAACCTCCACCTCAGCTTGTGAGGAGGTCTACATGGATTAAAAAGCAATATGAGAGGTTTGGTTATTCATTGCTTGATTCTTGTTGCATTTTTGCTTTGATTTCTAACACTGATGAGCCTAGAACTGTGAAAGAGGCTATGGGTATGAAAGATGTAGGTTCCTGGAAGGTGGCCATGGAAGAGGAAATTGCTTGTTTGAAAAAGAATAATACTTGGGACTTGGTTCCTTTGCCTGAAGGATGAAAACCTGTTGGATGCAAATAATTGTTCAAAAAGAAATTTGGTGCAGATGGTAGTGTTGAGAAATATAAAGCTAGATTAGTTGCAAAAGGATATTCTCAAGTGGAGGGAATTGACTATGGTGAAATTTTCTCTCCCATTACAAATCTAATATCTATTTGATTCTTGTTATCTCTTGCAACATCGTATGATTTAGAGGTAAAGCAGATGGATGTGAAGACAACATTCCTTCATGGTGACTTGGAGGAGGAGATTTATATGTCATAGCCAGAGCACTACATTGTTGAAGGTAAAGAAAATTTGGTTTGCAAGTTAAAAATGTCTTTGTTTGGTTTAAAACAGTCTCCTAGGATGTGGTACCAAAATTTTGATGCCTTTGTATTGAGTATTGGATTTCTGAGATCGAAATCAGATCATTGTGTTTATTACAAGTTTGACAATGATCGCATTCTCATTATTGCATTGTATGTCGATAATATGTTACTCATTGGGAATGGTAAAAGTTTGATTTCTAATTTGAAGTGTCAGTTGTCAGCACAATTTGAAATGAAAATCTAGGGGAAGCCAGGTACATTCTTGGGATGGAAATCAAAAGAGACAGAGCAAACAAAAAAAATTGGTTAGACCAGAGTAAGTATGTTAACACTGTGTTGGATAGATTTAGCATGGTAGACTACAGACCTTTGACTGTTCTTGTTACGATGGGGACAAAGTTATCTGTTGTAGATTGTCCAAAGTCTCCTTCTAAGATGGAGGATATGAGTAGAGTGCCTTATGCTAGTGTGGTTGCTAGTTTGATGTATGCGATGGTTTGTAAAAGACCAGACATTGCCCAAGAAGTGGGAGTCCTTAGTCATTTTATGGCTAATCCTGGATGGGTACATGGGATATAGTGAAGAGAGTGTTTAGATACTTGTGAGGTACTTTTGAGTATTCCCTATGTTATCATGGTTATCCTACAGGACCTCAGTATTCTGTGAGTATTCATGGATATGTGGATTCTAATTGGGTAGGTGATATTGGCAGCAAGAGATCCACCAGTGCTTATGTGTTCACTATGTTTGGTGGTGCTATTAGTTGGATGAGTAAGTGGCAACTTTTGGTCACTTTGTCCACTATAGAATCAGAGTACATGGAAGCTAGTCATGCTTGTAAGGAAGCCATTTGGCTTAAGAGATTGTGTTCTAACATTGGTTTTGATGCAGGGAAGATTACCATTTGTTGTGACAGCCAGAGTGCCATATGTTTGGTGAAGAATCCTACTTTCCATATGAGGACTAAGAATATTGATGTCCACTACCATTTTGTTCATGACATGGTAGAGGATGGGAAGGTGAATTTGGAGAAAGTTGACACTTTAGCGAATGTTGTAAATTCCTTGACAAAACCTGTGAGCATAGAGAAGTTCAGATGGTGTTAAGAGTTTATGGACCTCTTAGCCCCTAGAAGTTAAATCCTATCATTCTATTAGCTCTTGCAAGGTGTTTGACAAGTGCGAGAATGTTGGGAATTAAGGTGTCTCAACCTTGCAATTCCTAGAATTTAAGATTTGATTGCATATTTATTTATTTGCCTATATTGTATTTAAGTTTGCACATCATGTTTTGTCATTTAGTGTGAGGTGGCATGGTGAGATGTCATTCCACTTGTAATGTGACTTGGATGGTCAAGTCAACTCATGAGAATGTAGGCATCTCATTTGAGGTAGAACTAATATGCCACATGTTGGCATCTTGTGGCTTGTGTAAGAGGTTATGATGTATGACAAATTCTATGACATGTAAGAGCCAGATATAGAGATTCTTATGACAAGTGATGACAAGTGTCATGAAGCATCTTTGTATGTGAGGAAGGCATTTTTAGGCACCCAAGTTTGACTATGACATGTTGTAAGAGGAATATGCTATTATTAGTCAGTTATGACAGATTCTCTTACAGCTGTAAGTGTTGTCATGTATGACAGATTCTATGACAACTGTAAGATGTGTAAGAGCATCTGTCACAATCTATTCTTGGTTGGAGTGGCCCATCTTGGGAAGGTCAAACTTACAGGTTATGATGGATGTAAGGAGGTTGCTTGCATGTTGAACAAGTGTCCTAAGGCATTGGAAATGGGCCATGAGGCCAAGTTGGACGCCCACCTCTAGAAGCTTCCCATGTTGGCCTTGTAAACTTAATAAATATAGATGCTTGGAGTAGTGGATGTATGGTTCATTTGTAGGTACAAAAATGCTGTCATAATTACTCCAGAATTGACATCTTGGGAACTCCTGAAAGAACTTGCATTACAAGTGTATTGTAATCTACATTAGATTTGATAATACATTGTACAAGTTTTGGAGTGTGGGGTTTTTCACCTGAAAGGGTTTTCCCCACATATATCTTGTGTCATTTGCATTGTTCTTGCTTTTGGATGTTGATTTAATCTCTCTGTTAATGTGTACCACATATCTGTAACTATAAAGAATTAAGAAAATTTGCATAACTCTCCCCTCATTAGTTTGGTGTAGGAAGCTATTCTGCGTACCTTGCTTCCTTTCAATGAACCTAGATGGATAGAGCAAGCTTGAAGTATTAGAGCAAAGAGCATTCAAAGTATTCATTGTGTTTCTAGAGTAGATTTGTGTTTGCATTGTGTGTGTTGTTGCAAGTCCGAACTTATCATCCATTTCCTTATGAGTTGAAGGATCTTCATTCTCCTAAGGGCTTCACCATATAGGTGATATCATTATTATTGTTTGAATTATTCTATCATCATTTTGTTTAGCCTTTGCCTTGCTAGGGCATGCTCTCTTTATCTATCAATGGTGTTGGGAAGCTTGAATGTTATCCTGGGGTTTGACTAAGCAAAATCCCTAAAAACCATAACCCCCCAAACCCTCTCTTGTCATCTTGTGTGCAGATTATAGCTGCAGGATTTAGGAAAGGTGAAGATACAGGAAGACTGAGCAGGAACCAGGGTTTCAAGATCTGACAGAAGTTCGAGAAACCACAAAATGTTATGATATTCCTTATACCTACCAATGATGAGAGATTTAATGTTATTTTGTATGATGGGTTAAAGAAGATGGTCTCTAAAGAATAACCCAAATATGCTTAGTAAATGTAAGATTCTCCGAATGGGTATGTGGTCAATTAAAACTAATGTCATTATAGTTGAGAAGGATTAATCAAAAATCCTTAGACCGAGACAAATACCTAAGAGTAGAAAGAAGCTTTTGATAAAATTTATATGCTAATTCGATACTAGACTTCAAACCCAAGATTATAAACATATGAGTCATCAATGTAGAGTGACAGGAAGTCATAGATCTAATATTGCAAGGTTACAACTAGAGGTTTCTTGAAAGTCAAAGCCCTTATTTTAAAACCATTCTTGGTATTGTGTTCCAAAAATCAAGATTAAAATCTAAGTTAGGTATACTATGGGAGAAACTTAGCCAAGTTACTCTATGACTAGTGTTAATCAAATCGATTCACTGTAGGATGAGATAGTTTCCAAGTCGAGATAGAGGTGGGTGAACTTATGACTGCGTTCATTGAGGAACGTCTATTTACATTGAATCTTTTGCCAAAGTAATGCATCTATCTTTCTCATGCATTACTCAGTTCACAGTGTCCAAATGGTGTGACCAATTAGAAGGATCATACGTAGCTAGAAGGATCTAGAGTTGTATGGTCAATTGAGTTACGTAGGACACAACACTAGAACTTAGATGGAAAAAGCTATCGGTTTCTTATTTCTATACTCTTCGTGAAGGGTAGGGCCACTTCCAGGAAGGAAGGTGAGTGGGTGACCACCAATTTATGGTTGGAGGTAAAGCACTCAGGTGATGCTTTCCCTCCCAAGAAGAAGACAAGCTGAGACTTGAGTTATAGATGTCAAGATTCTAAATGCAGTATTCTTTATATATTGATGTAAAATTATTTATATTGTTTTTATCTATGAAAAAGGAGAATGATGTCAACTAGCATGCACACTAGATCAAACCCTCTTTCACTATAACATTCAAGGACAAAACTGAGCTAAGTCACTACAAGATGAAAGATGACCCAACTATTGATTTTGTGCTCTTGTTTTCTATGGAAAGATGTGATTTAACCAAGCCTTTGATCAAACCCTAGGTTAAGTATGAGTAAAACCCTAGTTATGAGATAATCAACTCATAATAGACAAATGATAATAGAAACTCAAGATTTGAAAGTACCAGGATGATCAGTGAGGTGTCATAACGTGTTTCATGGAAGCTGAGATGTCAGAGGACTCTAAGGTGGGTGCCCAAGTCCTAAAAGTTGAAATCTCTAGAAACTCAGAACTGGAAAGATGTCATAGAGGATGTCCACATGCCTATTCCAATGTCTATTTCAACAGGAGGACGTCGAGATGGGCGCCCAAGTCTTCTGCATAGAAATTTCTACAATTTGTTTTTGGATCTCGAAACCCTTTCCCTTGCTCAACCTCCTTGTACCTTCACTTCTTTAGTCCTCGCACCTATAACCTGCACACAAGATGAAAAGGGATTTGGGGGTTGTGGTGTTTAGGGATTTGCCTCAGTCAAATCCTGAGTTAGCATTCAAGCTTTTTCAACATCGTTGTTAGAGAGAGAGTGTGCCCTTGTAGGGTAGAGACTAAAGATAATCCAAATGATGATGAAATGATTCAAAAAATAATGATATCACCTCAGAGGTGAAGTCCTTAGGAGGATTAAGATTCTTCAACTCATAAGGATGTTGATGATGATTTCAAATTTGCAACAAACACAATACAAACACAAATCTGCAACAATAACACAATGAATGTCTTGAATGCTCTTTGCTCTAATATCATAAGTTCACTATCATCAAACTTACTTAAAATGAATTCAAACACTCACTTATATATGCTCTCCTGCTAGCATTCATGAATTTAATTGAAAGAGCTAACAAGGAGAGACCCATTTAAAGGTCCTATGCGGACATACCTTGAAATTAGCCCTGACCAATCAGGGAGGACTTGGACACGGGTGCCCAAGTCCTAAGGTGCCTTTTTGGTCTAGGGTAAGGCATTAAATTGGCCCCTAGTTCCCTTTTGACATGGGTTTCGGGGGATTTCTCATCAGGATGAATATTTTGCATGTAGAGTGTAAACACAGGGACCTAGGAGCTAAACTAGGAGGTAAAAAGGCATGTGTCCACTTTTTACTCCATAACATTTAGCCCCCACTTTAATGTGTGTGTGATCTTATGATTGAGCACATGCATTAAACTACGGTTGAAGCATATCAAAAACACATCAAACACTAGAATGAAGACACACCCTAAGTTTGAAGGACTATTTCTAGCCTCCAAGCTTAGACAAACATAAGAAAACACTTGATAGTCACATAAGATAGTGAATATAGTAAGGAAGCATGTAATACACAGAGAAGACAGTGAAAGCAAACAATACATGGAGAAGACATGAATATAGTCATGCAAGACACAGAGTGTGTATGAGGAAAAATTGATTAAATCAAACTAATTAAACCAAAAACCAATAACATAAAGAGAACCGATCTAAGTAAAAAGACATTGCAAATAAATCAATGAAACATAAAAGCTTTTACCGAGATTTGTATTGTTCCCTTTGGATTGAATGTGGATTGCTCAATGAAGTTGCGAAACCATAGTTGCAACAAGCAAGTGGTGTGCTCAAGAGATCAATGTCAAAAGATCATAAGGTTGCTCAATCGATGCGATGTATGCTCAAAGCACCGTTAAGTATGCCTGAGAATAAAATCGAAGAGAGAGGCTCAATGAAGGAGATGAGGGGGGTTTATATAGGTTTCAATAGAGATCGATCAACGGAGGAGAACAGTTGAGGAACGTGCAACGAATAAGAAGAAGACAAGTGTCACACAAAAGCTGTTTTATTTGAGATAAACACTTTCTTTTCTAAAGATAAGACATGCTTTTCATAAATTAGAAAGCTTTTTTTCTAATTTAAGAGAAATTGATAAAAACAAGGTTGAGTGAATAGATAACTCAACTTAAGATTTGCTTTTGCATGATTTGAGAGAAATTAAATAATAAATTATTTAATTGTGTGTGCATGGAGAAGAAGACTTAATTTTAGAAGATTTGAAAGATATTTGAAGATAAGAAAGCTTGAGTTTTTTTAGAGATAACTCAAATTTAGAAGAAAAAATAATTTAAATAAATAATTGATTTATTCAAATTTAGAGAAGATATTATTGGAAGAAATAATTAAATAATTAGAATTATTTAATTTAGAAGATTTGAAAGTAAATTAAATAAATAAATTTATTTAATTGTTGTGCATGATTTTGAAAGAATGATTTTGATTTAATTGAATAATTTAAGAATTATTTAATTGTAGATAAGAGGGAATTTGTTGAATTAATTAAATAATTGAATTTATTTAATCATTGCGAATTTGAGATTTAGACCGAAAATAATGATCTAATTAAATAATTAAAATGATTTAATTGTGGAAGAATAATAGAGGAATTTAATTTAATTAATTAAATAAAAGGGAATTTATTTAATTAATGTCACAATTTTGTGATTTAGGAGAATTTGGTGAAATTAATTAAATAATTAGATTATTTAATAAATGTTGAAATGCATGTGATTGGAAGAAATGACGAAATGTGAGTAGTGCGACGACTTGGTCATTTTAGGGTGTCTACATTTTGCCCCTCTTTGATGCAATGCAGTTTACAGCGTTGCTTCAAAGAAATCGATTGTTGAAGACATGATACAATTTATTGATGCCCCAGCGTAGCTAGTTGCCCCAGCGTATGCCCCCTCGAGTGGGAAGACAGGGAAGCGACAGAGGAACTATGGTGACGCACGACTAGACGAGTGCGGGACAAGGTAGGAGAAAAAGTAGAATGGGGTGGGAAGAAAAGAAAATGAGGGAGGGATGCTATAAATAGGACCCATGGGGACCACAATCCTCATTTGCACCCTAAGAGCTTCTAAATTTAGAGAGTAGAGCCTCCAAACTTAGGGTGAGAGAGTTGACTGGAAGGAGCTGACAGTGAGGAGAGATGTCGATTCTAGTGCACAAGCATCAGGCGGAGGTAGTGCGGACATACAGGAGGCCAGTAGGAGCTCCGGCAGCGGTAACTGCTCAAAAACTTTATTTTGATTTGTCGTTGTAGGGCAAATTAGGGCTAGGTTTAGGGAGGTCAGCTAGGTCAGCCAAAAGTGCTTTAGGGTGGCTCAGCGCGCTTGGTAGTCGGTCAAGGCGCCTTTGGTGCACCGCAACGCAGTTGGTAGACGGGTGGAGCGCTATTGGCAAAAATGCAACACGTTCGGTTTAGGGGATTTGCGCCACAATGCTTTTGGTAGGATGCCGCAGTACATATGGTAATGCAGGGCAGCACGTCTGGTAGGATAGGGTAGTGCAGGTGGGAGGTTCAGTAAACAAACAGGTCGCAGTTGGTAGGATAGAACGGCGCGGGTGGTAGTATAGTGAGGCGCACTTGGCAAAACAAGGCGCACTTGGTATAGAAATCACAGGGCATTTGTAGGAATACTAGAGCGCTATTGGTAACACAGTGTAGCGCCTTGTAGAAATCAAGGCACCTTTGGTTTGGATAAAAGAAAGCGATAGGTATAGTTGACTGAAGGGTTGACTACCCTAGCTTAGGAAAGGGGAGAGTTGGTCTAGGGTTTTATAGAGAAGAATAAAAGTAGATAGGAATTTGGGTGATATGGTATAGAAGAACTGACAAGTGGTTTGCTTATGGATGCAGAGGATTTTGCCACCACTGATGTCACGAGAGTGACACCACGCAATTGCACATGAGGTAGTACAGTTGACATGGGAGGAGGAGGCATTCCTGGAGCACGCGAGACTATGGCACATTGCGCATTTGACACACATTAGGGCGAATCTCGTCCTAGTGACAGCAGTGGTAGAGAGATATCACAGCGAGGCCTCGTCATTTCACTTTCCAACGGGGGAGGCGACAGTGACATTGGAGGATGTATACCACATCCTGAGGATTCAGATTGATGGAGAGATAGTAGATTTTGACCCGGCGCGGGGCGAGGCAGGCTTGGTGGAGGTCTTCTGCATAGATGACCTTTGGATAGATGATGGGGAGATTCGATGGGCAGACGTCCTAAGACTCTGCAACAGGATCAGATGGATAGTGGCGTCACTGATTGGCGGCTTCTTGTGTCCGAACAGGATATCCAGAGGATTAGCGGTTGGCTGGGGTACTATACTATCGGGGATGTTCACACATGGCCGACAGTATGCGTGGGGCCCATGTGTGTTGGGATAGTTGTATCATGACATGCATCACTGCGTGTATAAGAGAGGCAGGAGCCTCTCAGCAGGGGTGACCCTGTTACAAGTATGGGCGTGGGAGCATATCCCTGTGATCAAACCCATGGCACAGTGCCATCAGGATAGAGGTGAGCCCTATGCATTCCTATATGATGGAGTGATTACACATCGAAGGATGGGTTCTGTTAGCCACTGGAGGCGGCAGATCGATGAGATGGACCTGTTTGTGTGGAGACCATGGTTACTTTGTGAGGAGTGGGAGGATGAGCACGAGCAGCTGATGTACTGTAGACAGGCTCGGTATCTGTTCGGGAGACGGACAAACGTGATAGAAAGGTACCTGCCAGAGCAGGTACTCAGGCAGTTTGGGTTACCACAGGGACTACCAGTGGGGGAGGTGATGCATGCCAGGACGCAGAGGGAGGCTAGAGACTGGGACGTAGAGATCCCAGTGGCTACAACTTTGGCAGAGGTACAGGGACTTGTCCCCGTGAGATGGGCCAGTGCGGTTGACGACACAGGTACTGGCAGACACATAGGCTAGTGCGGTTGATGACACCAGGTGTAGTAGGGGCAGTGGGGGAGGTATTGGTCCCAGGTGCAGAGGCCAGGATCAGACGCTAGGCTAGAGCGGCCAAACAACAGGCAGATGTAGAGATGGCGAAGGCGGAGGAGCCAGCTGTAGAGACGGATTTGGAGAGAGATGAGTGCTTATTACAGGAGGAGATAGCTCAAAGGACTCGATTAGAGCTCCGCATGGTGCGACTGAGGAGAGACAGGGATGTAGCTAGGGTGGAGGTGAGACAGGCCGAGGCCCTAGCACAGGTGCAGACACAGGTGGCAACAGTAGCGCAGACAGCCCTGGCACACCTACAGGCAGGTGTGCAGGCACAGGTACAGGCCCAGATGCAGGCACAGGTACAAGCTGCGGTGCAGGCAGCACTACAGGCCCAGGCACAAGGAGCACCCGCACTGGCAGGGGATGATGGGTAGCTAGCCCAGACTATGCAGGAGAGGGATGCAGAGGTACAACTGCGATTGACAGCAGAGGCCACACTGTTTAGAGTGAGGCAGGAGAGAGAAGAGGCACGCCATGCACTAGGTGCGGATCAGAGGACCCTATACAGTGAGCTCGTCCAGGTGCAGGGAGAGCTAGTATCAGCCAGCAGGGAGGCAGAGTATTACAGGGGTCTGTATGTGGGTGTAGTGCTAGTAGCTCAGTAGGCACCGAGTTACAGAGATAGGAGTAGATCTGGGGCATCTGGATCCCGCAGGACAAGGCAGTCAATGTCCTCAGTGAGAGGACCACTTTTGCCACCAAGGGGAGGAGGAGGACTAGCAGGGGGACCCCCACCGAGTACAGGTGGAGGACAGGGGCCACAGCAGGAGGGCAGCTCTACATGCTAGGGCATGCACATGTATATTGTATCATATTTGTACCATACTTGTATCACGATGGACACTTGTACATTGTACCATTTGTATCATTTTGGACAGATGCCTGCGTGCATCCTGATGTATATTTTGCAGGCTCTTGATAGCCTTGATGTATTATTTTGATGTATTTTTGGATGTATACATATGGACTATTGATGTAGACACAGACATTTTGTATTATGATGACCTTTATATGATATATATGACGATCTATTCGGCTCACTGTTGTTCACACTTTTGTGTATGCATTCCTTGATGTCATGGATGTGATGATATGTATGTATGATTATGGATTCAGGTGATGACATATGTTGCTGATATGATGCTTATAGATGTATGATGATAGAGATGTATGATGATATAGATGTGATGACTAGTGATATCTGACATGTGGGTTTTGTAGATATGTACCAAAGAGAAGAATAGGCGGAGATAGGAGATAGAGACTGTTGATTGATCACTGCAATGAAAACGATATAAAGGTTGTTGGGGATGGATGAAAGATGAGCTTGTTGCATTGGTTTCGCAATTGTATATAAAAAGAAATCCTTATTTTTGATATAGCACATGGATAGTTCACCACCAAGGTAAAAAAGACCAAGGTGCAGTAATATCCGAGTGCGTGGACGTTGACTCTGCAAGCAAGCGGTTTGAACTTAGATCCCTTAGATATTATATAACCTTGTAGGTATATGTGAATGAGCCATAGTCTTGAACATAAAATAAACTTCAATACATGTAAATGCAAGAAGGGTATTAAAAATGTAAAATGCTAGGTCATAACACACACAAGATTGCTAAGAAAGATACTAAAGGTCATTCCTCAAACACGGCACACAAAAAGCAATGACTATGCCCCCAATCCGTACGGCATCGCAACATACCAAGATTATAGATAAATCAAGGTAGCCTTGAATAGGTAATGGATAAAAGGAACAAAAGATAAACCAAAAAGCAAATTGACTGACCTACAAAGTAAACATACAGCCAACATATTCTCTTGCCAAAGAGGTTGCTTAGGATAGATTGGATAGGAAAGATAACAGCCTTATCGTAGGAACTCTATGTCCGTTAAAGGGGGCTATCTACCTAAAAAGACAATGTCTTGTAGGAAATGCCACATGTCGCAGGAGATGCATTTGTTGGTCTCGATAATGGAACACTTTGCAGAAGACAAGCTTGTTGATCTAGGGCTATAGTTAAGTGGCACTTAGCTGATGTTGGCAATCAGAATAGAAGGACAGTAGTTGACTCTGGAAGAAAACTGCTTTGCTTCAGGTTTGTTAAGGACTTTTGCTTTGAAAGGATGTGCTAGCTTGCTGCTTGAGTTAGTCAAGTCGAGGTGAAATGGATTTTGATAAACGGAAGACCAGAAAGGTGACACGCTAATGGATTGGGGTGGGTGGAGAATGATGGATCGTGTGTGCCTAAGTACTGGATACATCCTTCGTATTCCAGACTGCCTACATACTCTGTATCCATGGGATCAAGGCACATTACGATGAAAGATGAAAATGATAAATATGTAGTTCTGGATAGAGTGATGAGATGAGTCAAGGTGAAAAAAAGGGGAGAATCTTATGTACCTAAGTACTGGAAACTTCCTTCATATTCCAGACTGCCTACATACCCATATCCATGGGATCAAGGTACCTCAAGATTGAGATGAGATAATATGTAGTTCTGGTTGGTGTGATGATGTGGGAAAAGTGTTGAGAAGATAACAGCCTTATCGTAGGAGCGATGCGTCTGTTAAAGGGTGTTACCTGTGAACATGAGAAGAGATTGAAGTGTGCGTTGCAAACCACGAACAAGGAACCAATCCTAGACCTAAGTTAAGGAAAGAGTTGCCTCCCTTTTTGGTAGAGGAAACTATATGGGTGACTGCCGAAGAAGACCTAGAAAGTTGTGACCTAGGACCAGACAGTGCAAACTGTTGACATAGATCAAGATGTGGGATGACGACAAGGGACATTGACAAATTTCCAAGCTATACTAGATAGGGAGATGGAAATGCAAACAAAGTCAATGGTTTTATTATGGATGGATGGAAAGGCATGCTTTGTGCACTGGACATGGAGTGGACAGGACTCAATAGACGATGGATGCTGAATCTACACATAGTGCCTGTTTGCCAGGTTTTCACTATGGTACTTATCCAAGGCGCCTGTTTGCCAGGTTTTCACCAGAGGATGGATTTTTTTTTGTTTTTTTTTTTGGAATACTCTAAGGATCAGGCGTAGAACTTCTTGAGATGGACACTGTTATGTGGCTCATCTAGAGGGATGCCGTCAGGTGTAGCTAAAGTATAAGCTCCTGATCCATATGCTACTGTCACAATAAAGGGACCTAACCAGTTAGGCTCAAACTTGCCCTTCTTTTCTCGATCTGCTTGATTTCTCTGATTCTCCTTAAGTACAAGATCACCAACTTGAAACCGTCTTTCTTTGATCTTTTTGTTGTAATTACGCCGGAGGCAGTTTTGATAGACATGGAGATGATTAAGTGCGGCAAGGCGCCTCTCCTCTAGTAGTTCAAGCTTAGCTAATCTGGAAGTGCGATACTCCTTTCCGCCAATCAGGTCCTGCATGGATACTCTGAGGGATGGGATCTCGACCTCTATAGGTAGGATGGCTTCAGAGCCATAGACCAAGGCATAAGGTGTGGCACCAGTTGGTGTTCTAATACTAGTGCGGTAGGCCCATAGGGCGGGATTGAGTTGCAAGTGCCAATCACGACCGGCTTCATTGACTGTTTTCTTGAGGATTTTGAGAATGGTTTTATTGGAAGCCTTAGCTTGGCCGTTACTCTGCGGATAGTAGGGAGTTGAAAAGCGATGTTGGATATTATATTGTGTGCATAAGGCATGAACATCTTGGTTCTTGAATGGTCTCCCATTATCAGTGACAATGGCTTGGGGAATACCATACCGACATATGAGGTAGTTTAGGATAAACTTGGCTATTTGCTTACCAATGATATAGGTCATAGGAATGGCTTCCACCAACTTCGTGAAATACTCAGTGGCGGTAATGATAAACTTGTGGCCATTGGAGGAGGAAGGGTGGATTTGTCCTACAAGGTCGAGACCCCATTGAGAAAAAGGACATGGAGTTGTCACAAGTTGTAATTCATGAGCTGGTGTGTGAATCAAATCTCCATGCTGCTGACATTGTAGACACTTCTTAGCAAACTGTGCATCATCTTGCTCTATTGTAGGCCAATAATAACCTATTCTGAGTATCTTCTTAGCAAGATTAGGACCGGTAGAATGTACGCCATAGACACCTTCGTGTATGTCTCGTAAGGTAGCCTCGGCTTCTTCCGCATTAAGACATCGTAAGAGGATACCATCGAGACTCTGGCGATATAGTGTATCACCCAGAATGATGTAATGGGAGGATCAACGGATAAAGGTTTTGCGTTAGGTGGATGATAGGTCAAGGGGAAAGGTTTTGTTCTTGAGGTATTCATAGATATCTTCGTACCATGGGGAATTGGGACCAACAAGTTCGCAGATGATTTCAATAACAGGAACATCAACAGCTAGTAGCAACAATTGCTCGATCAAGAATTCACACTTCTGTGTATTTGTAGGCATGTCAATCAGTGACCCTACAGAAGCCATAGAATCCGCAGCTTTGTTATGCTCTCTTGGAATTTGCTCAAATGTGATGCTAGAAAAGTGTGGTTTGTAGGCGTCCACTAGTTGCTTGTAGGGGACCAACTTTTCATCCTTTGTTTGCTACTCATCCGTGACTTGACGAATGACTAGATATGAGTCTCCATATACTTGTAATTCTGTGATGTCCCATTGAAGTGCAAGGGAATGCAAGCCGATATAACTTTGGAATGTAGTCATTTTGAGGTGTGATGACCAAGATGCCGGCCCCTGATCCATGTTGTGTGTAGGAACCATCAAAGTATAACTTCCACATTATGGAGTTGGAAAGAGTGAATAGATTTTCATCTGAAAAGTCTGCTACCATAGGGTGTGTATCTTGCATGGGTGCTTCTGCTCGTTGATCTGCTAGAGCTTGTCCTTTGATTGCTTTACGATCCACATATTCAATGTTGAACTCACTAAGGATCATGACCCATTTAGCTAATCGGCCTGTGAGAGCTGCTTTTGCTAGTAGATACTTCAATGGATCAAATTTAGTGATAAGATTTGTGTGTTGGTTCAACATGTAATGCCACAACTTTTGAGAAGCAAACACTACTGCTAAACAAGCCCTTTCCATCGGTGAATAATTGAGTTCATATCCCACCAAGGTTCTACTGATATAGTAAATTGCATGCTCTTTTCCTGTTTCATCATGTTGTGCTAGCAAGGCCCCTAGGGCCGAAGTTGTAGTTGAGATGTATAATATCAAAGGTTTATCAGCAACTGGTGGAACCAATACAGGAGGTGTAGCTAGATACTCTTTGAGCTAATCAAATGCTGCTTGAAACTTATAATTCCATTGAAATGAGACATCCTTTCGGAGTAAGTGTTGAAATGGTTGACATTTATCCACTGGCTGTAAGATGAAACGCTTGATGGATTGCAACCTTCCTTGGAGGCTCCTTAATGCTTTTAGGTTCTTTGGTGGAGGCATCTCTACTATAGCCTTTACTTTTGTTGGATCTACTTTGATACCTCGATGAGATACAATGTAACCCAATAGCTTCCCTGATGTTACACCGAAGACACACTTCTTTGGATTGAGGCGCACTTGATATTTCTCAAGCCTGTCAAAGATCTGTCCTAGCACTTGTATGTGATCTACCCTAGGAGATTTAGCTAGTATGTCATCCACATAGTCCTCCATGATGTGATGAAAGAGGTCATTGAATATCACTGTCATTGCTCTCTGATAGGTTGCTCCTGCGTTCTTTAGACCAAATGGCATGACACACCAACAATAGTTACCCCACGGACAAGTAAAGGTTGTTTTATGCTGATCTTCTTCTGCTATCCTTATCTGATTGTAGCTAGAGAATCCGTCCATGAGGGAAAGCATCTCGTGACCTGCTGTCAAGTCTACTATAATGTCAATGTTTGGTAAAGGAAAGTCATCTTTGGGACATGCCTTATTAAGATCTCTGAAATCATTACACATGCGGATGCACCCATTGGGTTTAGATACAGGTACAATGTTGGAGACCCAATCTGAATAGTCAATAGGTCATATGAACTTTGCATCTAACAGCTTCTGTATTTCCACTTTCACTAAGAGAGCTATTTGTGGGTGCATCTTCCTCAACTTTTGCTTGACTGGTTTGACTTTTGGATCAACTGTGAGATAGTGAACAACTAGCTTAGGGTCTAACCCTGGCATATCAGCATAGGTCCACGCAAAGTTGATGGTTCTCTATAAGAAGAATGTGTTAAGATTCCTGTGCTCTGTTTCTGATAATGATGCTGCTAGGAATGTTGTCTTTGGATTTTGCTCTGTGCCAAGGTTTATCTGTGTAGAATCTTCCACTAGGAGAGCTGACTTCTCTTGATACTTAGATGGTAGGGGAAGGTCAAATCCTCCATCCTCAGGTGCCATAGTTGGGTTTTCACCTTTGGATACATCCTTTGTTTTTACTATTTTGTGATCAGGAGGTGCCACAGTGTGGTTTTCACCTAGAGATCTTTCTTTATTTTTACTTTTGCAACTGGAGGATTTGGCATTCTCACCAAAATAAGCCGTTGGCTCTAGTTCCATTACAAAACCTACTTTATGATCACCAAGAGGGATACCTTCCCGAAGTCCCATGAACTCAGCTAGAGCTTCGTCATTCTGAAATACATCTATTACGGGGGACCCTTGTTGGTCCTAATCGATAAGTTCAGGGTAGACAAGTGTTACATTCTGGGTGCTGGTAGTGGAGGTTAAGGATACGGAGGATAGTGTAAAAATGGAGGATTCTGCGAATAGGTTGGTCATATGGAGGGAAGAGTCATCGATGATATCCTCTGTAGATGTCGAATCGGCGGGAAAAGCGTCAGCTACCTCGTCGAGGATATACTCGATGTCCAAGGCATGTGGTACCTTCTTTCCAAATCCTAATCCCTTCTTGTCTAGCTTCTTTGTCACAACAATGGGTTCCATAGTTCCTTGATTCTGTTTCCCAAGGCCACCTTTGCCTTTATAGCCCATGTTTTTTACTATTCTTAAGCCATTCCCGTATTGCTTGACTAGTATTGTGACTGGTTCTTTCTCCTTATAGAGCCAAGAAGAAATATCCTCAATAGTTTCCTCTTCCAATAACCGTCCATGTTGGAATTGGGTTAGGAATCCTGGGGGAGGAATAGCTACTTTTTTGGTTACTTTGGCAATGGGTGGTTGGCCGTAAGATTTTGGAGATAAAGGCATCCGCCCTACACAACAAGATTTTGAGATATCATAAGCACCAAAGCCTATATCCCGGATGCGAGCTATGATTACAAGCAGAGGATTAGGGTTACTTGTAGAGGCCGGAGTCAGCGTTGCAGGGTCAACATAGAGTGGGGATTCAAGGGCTTTGTCATTTTTAGGCACTTGGTTGCAATTCTTATAGCTTCCTTACAAGACACGACAAAATTCAAAAGGATTGGGGTCGCCTGGGATAGTAATCTCCATACCATTGAATGGGAACTTGAGAGACTGATGGTACGTGGAGGGAACAGCTTTCATTGCATGGATCCATGGGTGGCCTAAGATAATGTTGTAAGGTAGTTCAATATCAAGGGCTTGACACCTGGTTTCAAGCATGACAGGGCCCAGTTGTATAGGCAAGTGGATAACACCTTCTGAGTGGCGTTCCGCATCATCATACCCCTTGATTGTAATACTATGATCAGAGTTGACATGATCCTCAGAGTATCCCAATTGCTTAAGTAACTTTAAAGAACAGATGTTGAGGCCAGCACCACCATTTATGAGGATGCGTTTGATTTTGCGCTTATGGATGAGAACCTCAATATGAAGGGCATTATTGTGACACGGATCATGGGATGGGAGATCTTTCTCTGAGAAGACCACGTTGTAAGGTGAAGCAATGTTACCTACTATAGCTTGGAAATCTGCGACTGCTATGTTGTTGGGAACTGAAGACTCTTGGAGGGCTTTTTCTAGCACTACTCTATGTGCAGGTGATGACCGTAGAAGGTCCAAGATAGAGATTTGTGCGGGCATTTTCTGTAGATGTTCCACAAGATTATAATCAGATTGAGATGGAAGACTAGGTGTAGGACCACGAATGGTGACACGACCACGACGAGTTGTAATAGCGCAATCAGTAGATTTGCCTTTGATTGTGAGGGTAGACACTCGACTCTCTTCCAAATGACCTACAATGGAATCAAAGGAAGTGGAAGCATGATTGATACCTTTACCTCTATCCTGAGGAGGAGGTGGACCATGATGAGGGAATGGTTCCTTGTACATATCGAGATCTTTTTTTTGTGTGTTGAGCTGCTTGGTCATTCTCAAAAGTGATTTGGTTGTCGTCGATTAGATTTTGGATTAGGTGCTTGAGTTTCATGCACGACGTAGTTCTATGTCCTTTGCTCTGATGGAATTCACAGTATTCATTTTCTCTATACCACGTAGTTTTGTAAACAGGTTCACCATATGGGGGAGCATCTGGTAAAGTGATGAGTCCTTTCTGTAAGATCTATTGTAGGACTGACTCTATAGGCATGCCCAAGGGAGTGAATTGGCGTCGTAGCAGGTAATCTTGTTGAGGTCACTCCTGTTGTCGTTGTTGTTGATTTTGATATGGTTGCCACTGTTGTTGCTGTTGTTGAGGTGGAGCTTGACTTGGTTTGGAGAGCTACAGCGGTGTTTGCAACGTTTGGACATGTTTAGAATCGACCACCCCATCGTTGACCATGTTTTTGTTCTTGTTCCAAAACTTGGGTTTATCGTTTGATTGTTGATGAGGAGCATTGTCTTTAGTTTCTTTAAAGATTTTGACCACACCCTTAGCAATGAGGGCCTTTTCAATGTTGATACCCTTGTATGTGATTTCGTCGAAGGTTGTAGCACTAAGAATTTGCAAATGGAAACCTAACTCTTGGTTGAGGTTTTGCACAAATATGCTAACAAGCTGTTTCTCTGGAATCTTGAAAGGGAATTTGCTAGCCATTTGTCTCCATCGTTGGAGGAAAGAAATGAAAGTTTCACCACTTTTCTGTTTATTGTTGCATAGATCGGTCATGGAAATCTCATGCTCTGCGTTGTAAGAAAAATGGGTGGCAAATTTCTCTGCTAGCTCGTTGAAAGACTTGATGCCCGTAGGTAAGTGTGAGAACCATTCTATAGCTTGACCTCCAAGACTACGAGGAAAGAGACGCATAAGATATGTGTCATTATGTGAGACCTCAAAGCAAGCAAGATAGAATTCCCTGAGATGGTCCTTTGGGTCACCTTTTCCTTTGTATTTATCAAACTTGGGAATAGTAAAATTTTGAGGAAAAGGGATCATTGGTAATGACCAATCAAAAGGATAAGGACACATTTCTTCTAAAGAGAAGGTCTTCTTGGTGTGGCTAAACGTAAGATCAGATAGCTGTTGTTGCACTTCCACAATTTTTAGCTCCATCGCTGTGGGAGGAGTTGGAAGCATCTCCTATTGTCCAAGAAGTGGTTGTTGATGCCCATATGGAAGATTGTAGTGTAAGCCATGAACATTGGTGTTATAAGGGTCGTAAGATTGGTTGGGGTCATATGTGTTGTATGTTGGATTGAGATTGGGTTGGATTTGGATGCTTTGATGAGGAGGAGGTGGGGGTGGCGTTAGGTAAGAATGTTGGCTTTGTGATGGTTGAGGAAAATAATTGGGTGGAGGAAAGCTAAAGTGCATTGGATTCGGTTGCGATGGCGGCACATAGCTTTGGGAAACTTGATGTTGGGAATGTTGAGGGTGGCTAGGCAATGTGTGAAAGAAATTTAGCGAGGATGAACGTAACGGAGGAGGGACATAGGTAGAAGTGATTTGTAATGGTTGAGGTTGATTGAGAATGAGAGTAGAAGAATTTTGTGGGGGGGGCTGCATGACTCTAATTGGTTGAGAGACATGGAGGTTTGATGATATGGGAGGTGGTATGTGTTGAGACCCTTGTTGCATGGCTACATAGTTGTTCCTTGGATTGTAATTTGGTGGGAAACCTATTCGTGATGGGGTAACCAAGATTCCACTTGCGATTGGTGTGGACACTTTAGGAGGTGGTTGCATATTTGATCGAGCTAAGGTGGCTTGCTTAGCTAGCTCCACTTGTCATTGGATAGTTTCTTGTTGATTTTTGTGGATCTCCATAGGAGTCAGAAGCGGTGAAATGGTCCTCTTCCCTATTGGGTTTTGAAAGAGGGGATTCTTATACTGTGAGCTTGGTTCTGGCAAAGGCGTAGTCACTGTTGACATGGTTTGCATCGCTTGTATGGTGTCTTGGTTGTTGTTAGGCTCGCTAAGCATGGATAGATCAAAACCTTTGGGTAATTTGGCTCCTTGCTCTGCTAGCAAGAGAAAGAAATGATCTTGGTTCTCACTAAGGATTTTGTCAAAGGTAGCCAAGGCTCGAGGATCTTGTATAAATTCATCAAGATCTTGCCCATCTTCTTGAGAGGATTGACCTATTTCAAAGTGTCGCTCTTCTTGAGATGGGGCTAGATCTGCAGTATAGCCTTGTGGCACAAAATCCTGAGGCATGCCGGTAGTATAGTGAGGAATGCCTACCAAAGGGACCCCTTCTTCTTGAGATGGTACTTGATCAATAGTATAACCTTGTGGAACAAAATCCTGAGGCATACCGGTGGTGTATTGGGGTGTCTTTACCAAAGGGACCCTACCCTCATGAGGAGTGCTAGGGTGGTCAAGGTGTGGCATGCTGGGAGAATTGGTAGATCTTTCCGCGGGTGTTCTAGGAGTGACCTTGGGAGTAATGTTGAGACGGCCCGGTTGTGGTGTGTGAGGAGGCGACTTGCGCTTCCTAAGAACAACTTGCTTGGACTTCATAGTTTGCTAGAGCCTAGCGGTTACCATGGAATACACTAGGACAAGAAAGGTAATGCTTGGATTTCTCTTGGTGGTTTTGAAAAAAGGACAAACTCTTGATGCACAAATCACTAGACCAAAGGCGCTATACTGTTTGTCCAGAGGCGCAGGACTGTGCAACCAAAAGCATGCTACTGTGATGCCAAAGGCGATGGACTGAGCTACCAGAGGCGAGTTACTGCTTTGCCAAAGGCGAGCTAAGGTTACCAAAAGCGAGCTACTGATATACCAAAGGCGCTAAAGTAGAGTTTTGCCAGAGGCGAGGTACTGCTATACCAAAGGCGATCTACTGTACTACCAAAGGTGAGCTACTATAATACCAGGGGCGCCAAAGTAGTGTTTGATGCTTCTAAAAGGTAAAATTTTGATAGATTGGTTCTGTTTGTGATTGGATTTGTTTTGGCAAGAGAAAACATAGCAAACAAGTGGTCAAAAACAAGGACTGACACAACAGATAGTGTATGTTCGAGGCTCAACACAAGCCCAATGTTTCCACAGGTATAAGACAATTGCAAACAATAACAAGCACTTTTTATCCCTAGAGACAAGGTTTCATTGCAGTAGATCAGCTCACAGCTTAATACTCCGTCGATAAAAATAGCATTCCATAAAGGTGTCGGATATTTTGTATTTTTGTGAGAGACGATAGGTAGGGATATCTCACCCTCCCCTTGGAAAGCTCAAGTAGGTCACAAGAGCTTTATGGCTAAGGGAATACTATCTCTTCTCAAGGGAGCCAATGGTGAGTATCTTAAGGGCTTAAATTGATTCCCCTTGCACTGATGATTACCGCAAGGTTCGGAGGTAGATCGGGTAGTCTCTATCTAGAATAGTTCTTAGTAACTTTGAGGGACCAATGCCTTACGAGCAATGCGACAAGCTACTAAAATTTTTAACCAATCCTACTAAGAGTATCAAACACTTCGCTCAATGTGAAAATTGTTTCCACAAAGAGCTAGTACACCTCTTTTCAGTTTGGCACCACAAGGTAAGGCTGACGTCGGTTAGGACTTGGCTTTCACCTTATCCCTCTTATATAGCGGTTCAAAGGAAAACTCTGCTTAGGGTTGTCCCTTTTGGATGAAGCGCAATACAAAAGCAGGCCCTTCTAAAGGAAGTACTGAAATGTAAGAGCAAGCACGTCAAACAAAGGTTCAATTGTCCCGTTATAAGAAAACATAAGGTGCAACTAAATTAGGCACACACACGTTTGTAGTTGTTCAATTGTCCCTTATGAATTTGAAGTGTTTGGCATTCATGTCCATTGTCCCTTAGAAAATTGAAGTGTTTTCGCATACATGTCCATTGTCCCTTAAGAAAAGTAGTATGTTCCTAAGACTTAAATTGTCGAAATGATTTGTTCAATTATCCCTTTAACAATGCAATGTGCTTCTAAGACTTAGTGAGATAGATCAAGATTTCTTCAACACTCGTCCTGCATGAACATGTTAAAAAAAATATCTATTTGCTCCGTGTGAGTAATAAGAAGCTACAACAGGTCCGTTAGTTCCACAAAAATTCACAAGTTAGCAAAAACAAATCAATTTATTGTATTTCCAAAAGCACTATAATGTAGACCAGAAGCGTAAGACAATAATACCAGAAGCGTTGAAACAGATCTAGAAGCGCTATACTATTTTTCTAAAAGCGTGACACTGTATCACCAAAAGCACCGTAATGACGAGCAGAAGCGTGACACAGTAATACCAGAAGCGCTGAAACAGATCCAGAAGTGCTATACTATACGTCCAAAAGCGTGATACTGTATAGCCAAATGCGCTGCGCTGTCTTAAATCACCAAAGGGTTAGCTTTTGTCAAAATAATCAGATCAAAATGGCATTCCATGATTGATCTACTGTTCTAAGAAGTAATATCTGCTAGATCTAAATCGTGAAATCCAGAAAACTTAGAAGGTGTAGTAACACAATAGATTAACCCAAATATCAAAGATACTCCTAAATAAGTTAGCTTAGGAAGTATCAAAAGAGGATTGAAAGACAAATACAACAGCTTGTTAGACAAATCAAAAGATATGTAGCGAATAAAACCCTGCAAAAAATGGTCAGAAAACCCAATTAGCCAAAAGTGCTGAAAGATACTACCGGGAGCGCCATTCTATTATACCAAAAGCGTCGCTCTATGCTACCAGAAGCACCGCAGTGCAGCCGAGGGCGTTGTACTGTTCCTGCAAGAGCGCTTAAAGATACTACCAAAAGCATTGTTCTGTGCCTTTTGCGCTGTGTCGTACTGTGACTTTAAAAAAAAAATTCTCAAAGAAAAAGAGAGATTAGTGGGTCCCACCGGGTGTGCCAGAATGTGTATGAGGAAAAATTGATTAAATCAAACTAATTAAACCAAAAACCAATAACATAAAGAGAACCAATCTAAGTAAAAAGACATTGCAAATAAATCAATGAAACATAAAAACTTTTACCGAGATTTGTATTGTTTCTTTTGGATTGAATGTGGATTGCTCAATGAAGTTGCGAAACCATAGCAAGTGGTGTGCTCAAGAAATCAATGTCAAAAGATCGTAAGGTTGCTCAATTGATGCGATGTATGCTCAAAGCACTGTTAAGTATGCCTGAGAATAAAATCGAAGAGAGAGGCTCAATGAAGGAGATGAGGGGGGTTTATATAGGTTTCAATAGAGATCGATCAACGGTCCAGATAATTCAGAAGAATAAACGGAGAAGAATAGTTGAGGAACGTGCAACGAATAAGAAGACAAGTGTCACACAAAAGTTGTTTTATTTGAGATAAACACTTTATTTTCTAAAGATAAAACATATTTTTCATAAATTAGAAAGCTTTTTTTCTAATTTAAGAGAAATTAATAAAAACAAGGTTGAGTGAATAGATAACTCAACTTAAGATTTGCTTTTGCATGATTTGAGAGAAATTAAATAATAAATTATTTAATTGTGTGTGCATGGAGAAGAAGACTTAATTTTAGAAGATTTGAAAAATATTTGAAGATAAGAAAGCTTGAGTTTTTTTAGAGATAACTCAAATTTAGAAGAAAAAATAATTTAAATAAATAATTGATTTATTTAAATTTAGAGAAGATATTATTGGAAGAAATAATTAAATAATTAGAATTATTTAATTTAGAAGATTTGAAAGTAAATTAAATAAATAAATTTATTTAATTGTTGTGCATGATTTTGAAAGAATGATTTTGATTTAATTAAATAATTTAAGAATTATTTAATTGTAGATAAGAGGGAATTTGTTGAATTAATTAAATAATTGAATTTATTTAATCAATGCGAATTTGAGATTTGGACAGCAGATAATGATCTAATTAAATAATTAAAATTATTTAATTGTGGAAGAATAATAGAGGAATTTAATTTAATTAATTAAATAAAGGGGAATTTATTTAATTAATGTCGCAATTTTGTGATTTAGAAGAATTTGGTGAAATTAATTAAATAATTAGATTATTTAATTAATGTTGAAATGCAGGTGATTGGAAGAAATGACGAAATGCGAGTAGTGCGATGACTTGGTCATTTTAGGGTGTCTACACAGAGAAGACAAGATTAAGCAATTATGCATATATATAAATATAATTCTAACTAAGCAAAACACACAGCATGGGGGGAGCTCATTGCTACACATCTTTAGACCACACAAAACACACACTGCATGGGGGAAGATCATCACTACATGTCTTTAGAACATGCCTCAAACACACAAGACACACAAGGAAGACACATAAAACACATGGAATACATGAGTTCTGTATAGTATACCATTGACACACTATACATCTTTGACACGGCAAACATGGGTGATAATAAGGAGCTCATCGCTGCACTCCACTATCTAAAACACACCAAACACACCTGATGGTTGAGTTATGCTACCACAACCTCCAAAGACACGCTTAAGAGTGAATAACTCAAGAGCCAACCTCACCTCGTGATGAGGACTTTGTTAAAAGGACATGCAACTAGCTCAAGAGTTACACCATCCAGCCTTCTGCAGAAGGGCTTTTAAAATGCAACCCCACCCACATCCACAGACACCTTATAGTGAAAAGGAAGCATGTGCTCAAAGTATACAACTCCACCCGCATCACGAAGATGCCTTATAGTGAAAAGGAGGTATACATAATAGATCAAAGTACACAACCCCACCCGCATCATGGAGACGCCTTATGGTGAAAAGGAAGTGTGCGCAAACATGCTTTATCAATGTCTAAAATAATCAAGCAGTTACCATGATATATGCCCCCACCTTAAAGTGGTTAATCTTGCTTGCCAGTATCAAGCACATTTAAGGTAAGGTTGAAAACACGCAAGGGAACAAGAGCTTTCACAAAGCCCCATGCCCCCAAAGGTGACATGTGCTTGCAATCACCGAATGTTCCCACAAACACACCATTATCATTTGCTAACATAATCAACAACATATAAGATTTGGTTAGAAAATCTATTCTAAGATAACAACCAAATCAATTCATGAAACTAATACAAAGACATTTTGTCATATCACATAATAGACCAAGGCTACACTTGCGGGTTTGGACCCGAGTATAGCCGTGAGGTTATACTACGGGTATCTCAGAATTGAGTGTAGCTACAAGGTGAGATACAAAACAATCCAAAGTGCATAGAAGTAGATTTAGAGTATTGTAAAGGTTTGTTACAACAAATTTCACAATACGAATCACAACACGAAGTGATTTTACTAGTCAAGCGTCAGTAATATATATCAACCCCATCTTCATATATGGACTAGGTTCATTTTTTCTTTCCTACTAAAGGGACGCATGATCCTTATCAGTATTTGTTTGTTTTCATCATCTGCCGACTAGTAGAGCCATTGAATTATGTAAACACTAGAAATGAGAGAGGAGACAAAAGTGACTTGGGTTTAAAACATGGGACGATGCCCCCAAGACATCCTCCACAACGTTATGCCC
This sequence comes from Cunninghamia lanceolata, assembly GCA_027924645.1. Taxonomy (NCBI): domain Eukaryota; kingdom Viridiplantae; phylum Streptophyta; class Pinopsida; order Cupressales; family Cupressaceae; genus Cunninghamia; species Cunninghamia lanceolata. The sequence continues at coordinate 12,532,569 of BSBN01000063.1, forward strand.
CCAAGACATCCTCCACAACATTATGCCCCCAAGGCACAACACACAACAAGTTCAATAAGAGAGAGAGGAATAGAAGAATAGAGAAGCACATAGAAGAATGGTCACAACAAAGGCGGTCTCCTTGTATCCTTGACCTTACAAGAGTATCAAGGGTCATCCAAAGAGACCTAAACAACATTTAACACAACACGGGGGAACACAACACACCACATAAGAGGAGGCCACCCATGAGAGCAAATCAAAGAGGTGCTACATCAAAGATGACTAAAAGGAGGAGAGATACTTACATGTTATCTTTGATCTTGACCTTTATATTTGCTGTTAAGGCTTTGTCCTTTTTTCTTCCTCCCTTTTGAATCATGTTGTCTGCATTTTCTTGTATTTGTAAAGAGGAAACCATAGGAGTTAGTAATGGAAAGTTGCTCTCTTGAAGATTTTCTCTTGCTTTATGCAAGGATGGGGGAGGAGGAGCATTAAAAATTCTCATTTCAATCAATTGAGGCGGTGTTGGAGAACCTTGAATCTTAGGAACAATATTTTCATTTTGAGTATGTTCAACATCCATCCCCAAAGCATTTATGCTAGGAGAATTATTCCTATTTTCCGCATGCTCAATCAATGGTAAGCAATCTATATCTCCATTTTTGATGTTGAGAAGAGTTTTAAGATTAGTAGATGAATCTTCATTATCAATGGATTGAGGGAGTTGTTCAAAATAATACTCTTCATCGTCCAATGCTTCTTCTTGGGCATGGAGAGTATTGGAATGAAGAGATGGTGGGGTAGTGTTGAGAGAATTCTTAGTGTTGTTTACAGATGTTGGGCCTACAATAAAAGGAGGACCATTCTTGATCTCCACATCCTTGGAGGTATTCAAGGTATGTAAAAGTTCAAGCAATGGTAAGCAATCCATAGTATGAGTCTCATTTAGGAGACTATTGAGAACCAATTTAAGAGTAGTACACGAACATTCATTATCAACTGATTGAGGAATCTATTCAAGAGGAGACTCTTCATCCTCTAATGCTTTATCTTGACTAGGGAGAGCATTGGAATGAAGAGATGGTAGGGCGGTGTTAAGGAATGTACCAATGATTTCTTCTTCTTACTCCAAAATCTCCTCACAAGTGGAAACCATTTTGGGAGAGGAATCCAAATCATTGGATGAGACACATAAGGCTATGTCAGCCTCATATGTCTTAGAAATGATGTCCATGATATCATCATGAAATGTAGTAGAAGTCATAGGAGGATCACTTTCTTCATTATTATCTATGAATCTAGTGAGATCTTCTAATATCGAAGGATATATTCCCATGAGGGTTACAAAGCTATCAAAATCAGATATATAACAAAGAATTTCATATGTAGAACACATAGAAATGTCAATGGCTTATATGTGTGCTATTTGACTTAAGACATGGGGATTCCTATTGGTAAATTTAGAGATTTTTCAAAGTCTATAATGTATGCAAACAAAGCTTCCAAAGATGAATAACAAAAACCATCCATAATGAGAGCTTTGTACACCAAATCACTAGTTTGAGGAAATTGGGTTTTTGAAAATAAAAAACACACTAATGTCACTACAAACAAAGTGGGTATGATGTAGATAGTGCTACACAACAAGGCAATGTGAATGATTTTAAGACTTTGCACAAAGATGTATGAAGAGAGTGTTAAAGCCCTTAATGTTGAAGTACACAATGTGTAATTACAAATATTGAAAGTTTCAAAGCAAGGATGCAACACTACACTTAAAAATCAGATTTGAATGAATTTTTATGAGAGCAGCAAAATCTAAAATAAGATTTTGACTATAAACCCTAGCTTTGTAAATAACTAGGTTATAGGGAAAAATGCAAGTTTCAACAAAACCCTAGCAAATGAGATCTTCAAATACAAGATGTGATATCATGCAATGGTTAATTGCTGTAATATCGATCGGATCTGATGTGGAAATCAGAAAATCAAATGTTTTCAATGATATGCAATGAAAATAATGCAAAACTATGCCTTTATGCAAGCTTAGAATACTTTTTCTTTTCACTTTTTTCAAATTTATACAAGATTTTTCAAAGAATAATGACAAGTACGATATGAATTAATGCAAGATCTGATTTCAACACTCAGCAAGATGCAAATGCTCAATGCTACGGGTTCACCAAAATGTTATATATGAAAAAGGAGAATGATGTCAACTAGCATGCACACTAGATCAAACCCTCTTTCACTATAACATTCAAGGACAAAACTGAGCTAAGTCACTACAAGATGAAAGAAGACTCAACTACTGATTTTGTGCTTTTGTTTGCTATGGAAAGATGTGGTTTAACCAAGCCTTTTATCAAACCCTAGGTTAAGTATGAGTAAAACCCTAGTTATGAGATAATCAGCTTGTAACATACATATGATAATAGAAACTCAGGATCTGAAAGTACCAAGATGATCAATAAGATGTTATAACCTATTTCATGGAAGCTGAGATGTCCAAGGACTCTGAGGCGAGCACCCAAGTCCTAAAAGTTGGGATCTCTAGAAAATCAGAACTAGAAAGATGTCAGAGGATGCCCAAATGCATATTCCAATGTTTGTTTCAGCAGGAGGATGCCAGGGCGGGCGCCCAAGTCTTCCACACAGGAATTTTCGCAATCTATTTTCAGATCTCAAAACCCTTTCCCTTGCTTAGCCTCCCTGTACCTTCACTTCTTCAGTCCTCGTACCTATAACCTGTACAAAAGAAGAAAAGGGGTTTGGGGGTTGTGGTGTTTAGGGATTTGCCTCAGTCAAATCCTGGGTTAGCATTCAAGCTTTCCCAACATCATTGTTAGAGAGAGAGTGTACCCTTGCAAGGTAGAGGCTAAAGATAATCCAAATGATGATGAAATGATTCAAAAAATGATTTGTTACCTCGGAGGTGAATTCCTTAGGAGGATGAAGATTTTTCAACTCATAAGGATGTTGATGATGATTCCAAATCTGCAACAAACACAATACAAACACAAATCTAAAACAATAACACAATGAATGACTTGAATGCTCTTTGCTCCAATATCATAAGTTCACTATCATCAACCTTACTTAAAATGAATTCAAACACTCACTTATATATGCTTTCCCCCTAACATTCATGAATTTAATTGAAAGAGCTGACAAGGAGAGACCCATTTAAAGGTCCTATGCCGACATACCTTGAAATTAGCCTCGACCAATCAGGGAGGACTTGGGTGCGGGTGCCCAAGTCCCAAGGTGCCTTTTTTGTCTAGGGTAAGGCATTAAATGGGCCCCTAGTTCCCATTTGACATGGGTTTCGGTGGATTTCTTATCGGGATGAATATTTTGCATGTAGAGTGTTAACGCGGGGACCTATGAGCTAAACTAGGAGGTAAAAAGGCACGTGTCCACTTTTTACTCCATAACAATTGCCAAAGAGTAAAATATTTGTAAATTAAAAGTGAAAGATTTCACTATGACTCTAACCTTGGAATAAGTTGTAATTTCAAGAATGGAATATTCTGAAATGATGTGCTCTTGCTTATGATTATGCAAATGTTTTATGTTTTTTTTTTTTTAAAAAAAATTCTCATGTTTACCATGCTTATTTACTTTTCTAGTAAATCCTATGTGTAATTTTGGGTATTATGAGAAGGCAAGTTATAGAGGAGGAGGAAATTCAGCTCCACAAAAAGGCAAAAGTTGGGAAGGTGAAAGCCCTAAAGGAAATGGTTGCTTCGAAGTTTATTGACTTGGAGACTGGTACTAAACATGGGGAAGGTAGAGATTCGGGTGTTGCTGGTAATGGATTGTGAAGGGTGTGAGAAGATCGAGCTAGATTGCTGGCATCCCCTCTGTCAATATGCAAGTTGTGGAGTTCTTGGGGGACTTTGAATTTGTTGAAGATACTTTGGGTGAAGGGGAGGACGAGACTCCTACGGAGTCTTATCATGAGGAAGAGGGAACCAGCCATTTCCCTAAGATGAATTTAATGTACTTTGATGATGAGGAGGATTCAATGTGGAGGAAGTCTAGGAATAGAAAGATTACAAAGGAGGTTGGTCTCTGTGTACCAAAACGGCCAAAGATGTTGCGGAGATCAAAGCCAAGATGGATAAGTTTTAGAAGAAGTGGTGGGTTATGTAGGAATTCGTTGCTAAAGCTCTACACCGCGCGACCTCTGTGTTATCTGTTGTCAAAGACTTTGATGATAAGGTTAAGGGAATTTGAGTCAATAGTCTGGGGGATTACAAGGACATGCTCAAGTTCATGTCTAAGTATGGGATCACTGAGAATCCCTAGCTGGTCTATGGGTCTTTTTGTTGTTTTTGATTATAGTCTTTTCATTTTTTGGTGTTGTTTATTAGCTGTTAATGTGTTGTTTCTGGCTTGTGTAAGGCCTTGCTTTGCCCTTGGGGCCATTTTGTAAAGGGTTTTGGACCCTCTTTTCCAACTGACTTAATCAAAAACATGTGGAGAAACCCTGGTGAGAAAACTCCACCAAAGAGATCCAAGCTTGTATTAATCCTCAAAGAAAGAAGTATATAAATATAACTTAGTTATCAATTTAGTTTGACAATAATCTTATCTAGCATAAGTGTACCTATAAAAGACCACATGAATCCATTATTTCATGCTTCTAATATATAGGAAAATAGGAAACAAGAAACCATAAATAGTTTCCCAAAACTAGGACTTAAAACCATGAGCCATAACAAAAATTCAACGCCCCCATAGTCATGGTCAAGCCATCTAGAATAGTAACTTCTCTTACACATCTTACAACCTTCTTACATCATAGATGTCATAGATTATATCATAATGGTCAAAATAACCAAGATCACAATCCTAGATGCTCTATGAGGGCATTTATTTCCTTTTCATAGCACCAAATATGGAAGATATTCTTACAACACCCAATTTTGATCAATTTTATGTTATCTCCCTTTTAATGTCTTTTTGCACAATAAGCAAGATATCCTAGAGAATAAAGGAATGATAAATAAATCTCACTCTCTCTCACACATGGGCCACATCCATATTAACCCATTCCATGATGTTTGGGGAGTAGACATTGTTTATCGTTTACATAATTAAATACAACTTACAAGACTTGGGATTTTCAAGGTGAATGACACACCTAATCCTAACAACCTAGACAATATCCTTAAGATTTAACTTCGATCTCACAATGGTCATCAATTTGTGCCTTCACCATCATGTGAGATCCTACCCCATGGTTGGTGGGCCTTGGGATAAGCCTTAGAAGCCATCATCTTAGTTGTGTAAATGAACCCCAAAACCTCTACATGCCCTTGATGTGCTTGCCCAAGGGTCGATGGGATGGTGTCACATTTCTCATGGTGAGTCCTACCAAATCCCTTAGAGATTTGAAGATAGAGTTTAGGCACAAAGTGAGATCTCTTGAGTAAGTACAGACCTCATACTAAACAAGGTAGCAAGGTTTATGATGCCACATGTCTAATTTTGATTCGCTTCTACAAAGTGGACATAGCCACCTAGCTTGTGAGCTGGACAAAAGCTAGAGAATATCTCATTCAAGTGTAATTAAGATTCATAAAGTAGCATATTAGAATTGTGTTATAAATGATAACCAAAGAAAGAAAAGAAAAAGAAGCCGTGTTCCTTGAACCTCCTATGGTTGCAAGTGCTAATTAAATAAATCTTGCTTGGGGGAGTTGGGCGCAAATACAATTATGCCTATGCAGTAAGGGCTTCATCAACAACCAAAATTCCCTAATACTAATAAATTTAGTAATGTCGAGGATGCTGAAATAATTAGGAAATGATTGTCTTATTCTTTGAGTACCTACCTTAAAATACTGACATTCTCATTTGCTCCATAGTCGTAACATTTGCAATTGCCATGTTTGCAGAGGTTTAAGATTTGATTACTGTTTAATACACATTTTTAGCCTTTTCTGCATGTAAAATGCTTTTATCTCAATCATAACCAAATAGTCTGAAAGCTGCCTTAATAAATCTGAGGCGGCGCCCTCAAAATGGTGTTACTGCATATAAACTAATGACCGACGTCAAATTTGACGCCAATCTGTGTGCTTCAGAAGTAAAAGCTAGCCTTAAAAGGAGGTGGCTTCCATTGAATGAAAAATGTAAGAAAAATGGGACCGTCTGGAGGCCCATGAAGCAGAATACATGTGATTTATGGAATGAGTTGTACCAGTACGTTGTATGAATCAACCTTGCAGATTGAGGACGACAACACGGCCCAAAATGACGAAAGGATTTAATGCAAATCTCATGAAGAAATGATGGGAAGGGGAAGATTTCATGCTCTGCATAAATAATTGGAGGACAGTTGACAATAATAACAAAAACAACAAACTATTAGAGAATTGGGGTCGTATCAAACACTACCTAATACTGTAGGCTGGATTTTGGGAATAACGCCATGAAACGCTATCAATCTTAATTGCCTCATGGCCAGGGCCACTGATTTAGAAGACAAGTCACATCCAAATTAATCCAATGGCTTGACAGCCTCACGGAGATGGTGATATTACTAGGAATGACACTTTAGTGTGCAATGGGTACACCGAAAATCGATGTGGAAAGGAGTTCTTACAAACATTATTTTGCACATGGGAAACTTAAAGTATATATAGTTAGTAAAAATTAGTCACTAAGAGCAAGAGAGCATATTTGTTAATAGTAGTAAAGAGGAAACAAATACTATTCTTCATATGGGAAACTAAAAGTATACATAGTGTGTAAAATTGAATTGATAAGAGCAATAAATAAAGGGGGCATATTTGTTAAGAGTAGTAAAGAGAAATTTTTTATTTGTTTGTAATATTAGTATTCTCAAAAAGAGAGTATATAGAATATTTGCATTAATTTTTTTGGGTCTATTTTGATTTGTTGAATCATGGTCATCATTTGAACATTGAAACTATGTAATGATGTGTGTTGTTGTTCTATAGTGGTGAATAAAGTTTGAATAGATGATTTGGACCAACATATACCAAGCTCCACTTTTTACATTGTAAAAGTACCATAGCCTGATCTTTAATGTAGGGTTTTCCATTGGAATGCTTGACCGTAACCTCAAGTCTATCACACAATGGAACACTTTTTGTCACTATGTTTATGGAGTTAAGCTTAGTTTTATAATCCCATGATGGGTAATGATTTTGTATTTAAGGAAATGTTTCTTCAATTGTGATGGGTAGTAAAAGCAAAATTTAAAAATAATTATTTAGAGGAAGGTTATGCATGTAGCCATGCTCTCTACTTGAAATATAAACTCTCTCTCTCTGTATATATATATATATATATATATATATATATATATATATATATATATATATATATATCTTTGTCTCCCTCTCTAGCTCTCTATTTCTTTTTGTCTCTCTGTCTCTATTTCCCTTTCCCTTCTCTCTCACACACTTCCTCTCTCTGAGATTTCTCGCTCTACCTATCTCTCTACCTCTTTTCTTTGATCTATCTATTTCTCTCTTCCTCTCTCTTTTGCTCTATCTCTTTCTCCCTCCCTCCCCTCTCTCTCATTCTCTATCTTTGTACCTCTCTTCCTCTACCTTCTCTATCTCTCTCTCTCATTTATTTTTCTCTCTCTCTCTCTCTCTCTCTCTCTCTCTCTCTCTCTCTCTCTCTACATATTTCTTTTTGTCTCTTGTTGTCTCTCTATTTTCACTCTCTCTGTCTCTTACCTCTCTCTATATTTGTCTCTATATATGCATCTCACTTTCTCTCCGTTTTTCTCTATATCTCTCTCCCCTTCTCTATTCCTCTCTCTCTCCACATAACATCTTAAGGGTAAATTGATTAAGGTGGAAGATGTGCAGATTTTAACAAAAGAAAGACTTGATGAAATGATTAATGAACAATTAGAGGTTTTGATTTGATAATAGGTGGAAGCCCCTATAATAATTTAATAGTAAACAATAGTATCTCTTTGTCCATATGTTTCTCTCTCTTGTCTCTATAACTCTCTTCTTTCTATTTATCTTTATCTCCCTTCATCTCTGTCTCCCTCCTCCCCTCTCTCTCTCTCTCTCTCTCTCTCTCTCTCTCTCTCTCTCTCTCTCTCTCTCTCTCTCTCTCTCTCTCTCTCTCCTTATGTTTCTCTCATGTTTCTCTCTTCCTATGTTTTCAAAATGACACTCTAAAAAGACTATCGGTGCATCAAAGAGATTCCCAAAGAATAAGTCAGTACTCTTGCATGGAGTTATGATGTTCATATTCTTTTCTTCATCACTTGTAGCCAAATCAAAATATTATTTTCAAACACAAGAAAGTAAATGAAACCATTAATTATAATTCTATTAATAACATATATAAATAATAACAAATGCCAACACTTAGTAACAAGAAATTTCATCCAATCAACCTATACAATGATAATATTATATTCTTGTTATTCTTATAGGTGCATTGACATGAGTAATGTGTTGGTTATTTTCCCTTAGCCCATTTGTTGCTTTCTGGTGTATCAGAAATCCTAGTTAATTTATTGGTAGTCTCACTTCTTTGTATCTCTAGATATTAAGAATCACTTTTTTCTTGTGGTTTGTAACATTTATTATTTTGCCTTGAAGCCTATTGTTAGGTATGAAGAATTGCATTGATTTAGTTTCTTTCAGTAAGGCAAAGAGTGGAATAGAAGATAATGTAATCTACAAATGATAACCTATGCATCTAGTTCCTCCATTTACAGTTGTCTAGCCATAGATTTTCCTTTCTTGTTAGTGGAAAGTTTTATTTCTTAGAAGTGTTTTTTCCATGATAATAAGTAATTAGGAATTGAGGGGATCTCCTTGCCTTAAGCCGCTTCAACTATTTGCCCTTTTGGATATTTATTGTGATGGAGAATAAGGGGGTGCAAATCAATCATCTATTTGAATCTAAACTTTCATAGTCTTTAGGAGGAGTTCAAATCATACTTGTCAATGCTTTAGATATGTCATGCATTATAACAATCCCTAACCAATGTTGTTTTGGCTGAGTGGATTTCTTGGCAAAGATCAAGTCCTTAATATTAAATGTATTGGTCGTTCATCCACTTACAATAACTTTATAAATTAGTGAATGTTCTAGCTCTTCCTATCTCCATTTTTTGTAGACTCAACATAATTGAGTGGTATACCCAAATTATGCAAAGCAACTTCTACACCCCAGTTCTAGAGAACAATGAAAAGATGTTGATCCTAGATAAATAGGCTTCAAAACAAAAAAAATGGTATCCTATAATGAACAATTTTTCATCTATGGAAGGCAATTTTTAAATTTTTAGTTACAAAGTCTCCTTCATGAATCTTTAAAGAATACAAATTTCATTTTAAAAATAACTTATTTACAAGACACTTAGTTTGATATAATGCAATATTTTTTTTCTCATAAACACATATAGCAATGTTTTGAACTAAAACATTCATTAGGACTAAATTAGAAAGACAACCTAATAATAGATCTATCTCTTCTATCCAACTTGTCCTCTCTCTCTCTCTCTATATATATATATATTTCTCTTTCTCCATTTTTGCTCTTTCTCTCTCTCACTAACTTATCCCTCACTCTCTATCTTTCACTCTCTCATAGATCCCTCTATCTATATCTCTCTCCCCTTCTCTATTTCTCTCTCTCTCTCTCCACTTCTCTATTCATCCCTTTCTATCTTTTCCTACCTCCATTTTTTATAGATACAACATAATTGACCGGTATACTCAAATGATGCAAAGCAACTTTTGCACCCCTAATTCTAGAGAATAAATAAAGGATATCGATCCCCTATAGATAAATAGGATTCAAAACAAAAATCCGGTATCCTATAATGAACAATTTTACATATATGGAAGCCAATTGACTCACTACTAGATGAAAATTATTTAAATGTTTGGTTATAAAGTCTCCTCCATGCATCTTTAAATAATACAATTTTATTTTCAAAAATAGCTTATTTACAAGACACTTAGTTTGATATAATACAATAATTTTATATCATATACTCTTAGCAATTTTTTGAACTAAAACATTCATCAAGATTAAATTAGAAAGACAACCTAATATTAGATCTATCTCTCAATGTGTAAGATTCTTCCTTTGAATCCACTAACTTGGGTGCTACACTTATAAATAATAATTTGGATGACTCTCTCTCTCTCTCTCTCTCTCTCTCTATATATATATATATATATATATATATATATATATATATATATATATATATATATATATTTGTGTGTCTCCCTCTCTATCTCTTTATGTCTCAATGTCTCTTTGTCTCTATCTCTATACCTTTCTTTCTCTCTATCCCCTATCTCTCTTATATCTCTTATCTCTATCTTTCTCTCCTAATCTATCTCTATATCTCTATCTCTCCCTCTTTATTTATATCTGTCTCAGTCTCTCTCTTCCTCTATCTCTTTCTGTTACATCCCTAATTTTGTCTTGTTATTACTTTTTACTTTTACTTGGACATAAGTAAATCTATTTTGATGTTTAGATTAATATCCAGGAAAGATACAGAATGCCATTTATGGAATTATGGAAATGATTATGTTATATCAATTTAATAATTACATTATGAGAATTTGGTTTATTATTTGAATAATGATGCACTAATCGTAATCTGTTGATTTCAAGTTTTATACAAGATTACAAGTTTCAGATGAATCAGACAAAAGAGAGAGAGAGAGTATCTTTCGAGAAGAGAACTATAGACCTTGGGTTACGAGTGATTATTTGCCAAAACAAGTATAAGTATTTAACAAAAATGTGAACCAATATCGATAGAGGTAAGTCATATTTTGTCAGTATACTTTTGGATCTAGCCGACAAGTAGTCAATATCTTTTGATTCTTTTCTAGGCAAGTCGTTTGTGTGTTGACATTGTCATTTGTAAAGGAAATGATGTCTTCTGAGTGGAACGGTGTCTGTTTACGATTAACATAAATATTACGTCGACATTGTCGCAAAATTGTTGTGTTAGTATCCTTAAGTCATAGAAGGTTAAATTGTTGATATTAAAATGTCGTATGACGATCTTATCAAGTCAAGTTGACGTAAAGAAGTGTGTAGTTGTGAAGGGGAATTAAACTTGACCCTATCACCTTTTCGCGATAGTCTTTCGCAACATTATTATTTGAATCTTGAACGAAGTCATAAATTTGGTTTATGACTATTATTATTATTAATATGTTTGATATTTTAAGTAACCACCTTCTCTCTAACGATGTTGTCATTCTTGTAACTACCTTTATTATGTGTCATTTATCCGTAAGGAACCTTGTGTGGTATTTGAAGTGGTAACGATTACGCCATTATCTATTAAGCCACATTCTCAATCATAGAGTAGCCATAGGCAAAAATAGTGGAGACTTTATCATTCAAGGTAGTGAGTTTTGTGACTCATGTGATAATTTAAATATCTTTGGTCTTGGTTTTTAAAGTGTCGACCATTTAGGAGATTTAGTGGTGATGTGTACCATGTAGTCCCCTCTCGTGTATCAATCTTTTCTCTTTGAGTTTACACGTATAAAGCCTCTATGAGTTAAGAAAGAGGTCTGTTATAACCGTGTCATAACATATCCATTGGGTCTGTTAGTTGATATTAAGATGAGATAGAGGTATGATAGACCACGTATATTCCCACATCAGCATAATCATCGCCCATGCATTCTCTTTAATAGAAATTTTCCCTAAAATTTTATGGGAGGCCGTTTCAATTGTATGTAGTGACTCTTTATGATCAATTAGTCGTGGCAAATGTGCTAATGACTAATAGATAAGTCGCATGATATCCATAAAAATGACTACCTTAGAATAGCTCAGGGAACCGGGAAAAGAATAAAAGAGATAGGAGGATAGCACAAAGAATACAAGTTAGGAAAAATCTTGGGAGTGAAGTCTTAGGGAGAATTGAGGACGTTTGAAAGTGTTTAGCTTTGGGCATAAGGATTTGACTGTTGGGAGGAATAGTTTAGTGTATTCAGAGTTGAACCGACATAGGGATCTTCCATAACTTGGAAAATTAGGTTCCTTTCTTCATGTATAGTTTGTGTACTATTTTACTATATTGGTTTAATATTTAGTTATCTTTCAAAACATAGAAATTGCTACTGTAATCTTGTATGGTCGATGCCCATAGGAGATAGCAGTGTCTAAGCTTTGAGTTTAGTATATTGCTATAGTTGGATAATGAATCTTATTGTGTAGTAAGCCTTTGCTTCATTGGAAAGAATTATAATTTTGGTCTTTAGACAGATGGATAAATCTTTTATTATGTTTGTATTATGGAAATAACGTATACATACGTATAATTATGAGACTGATTTAGAAGTTGATAGTATCTTTTCTAGTCGTTTATCAGTATGTAATACTTTTCAAAGATTTTGTTCAATCTTATTGAAACGTTAACTTTTCTCTTATCATATTACCGACTTCCTTTGAAAAGTAAAATCATTTTGATTTATGAGAGTATAGGGTTCATTATAGGAATTCTTACGAATTAGTTATCACGTACTATTTTATGATTAAGGCATCTTGTGTGCTTAGTGATATCTTACCGTGAGAGTTGTCCACCAGTTGAACAAACTATAGCTGGAGTTGAACAAAAATACTCACTCGTATTATTAGGTTTACTTTGGGATTGGTATATATTACCTGATGTGAGAAATAACTTGGGCCATTAAGATATGATGATATTATTATTACATATTTGTCCTTGTATAGTTGATATCAAAATAAAGTCAACAGTCTAGACTCTTTTAAACTAGAAGGTTTGTAGTAAATAGTCTTAAAGAGATATAACCTTGTCTAAGGGGATTGTAAGATCTCTTTGTATTAATAACTCTGGAAAACAATTTTATTCCTAGTCCTAGAGTTGTGGGAACCAGAATTGACCCCGTAAAATGGATCAATACCTAGGATTAATCTTTTTGTTATTATATTATGAGAATATAGGTTGTTATTCCATTATAATGGAATAGGATAGACCAAAACCTAAACTTGACCCAATAGGACAATTTTATATACTAAACCTTCATAATCACTAAATAGATCGATAATAAAGAGGCAAGTACTCTTACTATGAATGGTTATTCTTACTTGACAGAGAAGAATTTGTAGGTCTTAAGATAACTCGAAAATAGTATTCTCTTGCTCTTAGAAAACTTTAGTTTCAAATGGATATCATTAAGGGAATACTTTGCTCTTGGGATGTCCAAAGTGAGTGGATTTCCCTACTTCAACTTAGATGAAAACACTCATTTATTTAAGACTCTATATAATTCAATATGCTAAAAGAGAAGAACTTTAATATGATTTCATTTGGATAGCAATTGGGATTAGACTATCAACTAGTTAAACTAAACTTGGGAGAAGCTTATATTTGGAGTTGAATCGTTTGGCATTATTGTTATTGAGGTATTCTCTTATATTTTAGAGTAGACTTGTTTGGAAGTTTGAAACAACCTTTAAGTCAAAAGAAGACTAAAAGAAAAACATTTACTTAAACACTACTCTCTCTAGAATCGATTATTTGATATTCCATTATCATGGAAAAGGAAAGGCAAACCCTAAATTGACCTAGTAGGGTTAAGTTATTAAATGTACCCTTTTGGGTTACAACTTGTTTCTATATGGGTCGACAAAGAAGGTCAAGTACCCTAAATAATAATAATGTTCGTTTTATTTACTTGTTGAAAGGATGACATGTCCTTATCGATAACATTTATCATTGGTTTGATAACCTATTAGATTGTTTATAAATTGACTTAATTTTTTTTCTTTATGTGTCATTAAGTTTTGGGATCTCGGGTTTTTGCAAAGATGCAATGAGTATCCTCATATAAAGAGTAAATCTATGGAATAATGACGGTGTATAAAAAGATGTCTAAGTCAGGAAGACTAGAATATTGAAGTTGTCAAGTCTATATAGTTTAACATAGTTGACCAAGTCAAACTATAGGAATATGATAGTATCCAAGTCAAGTTGGGGTGGGTGAACATTATGACTACATTCATTGTGAATGACTATTCATATTGAATCTTTAGCCAAAGTAATGCATTCGTTTTCTACATGCATTGTTGGTTCACTGTATCTGGATTACATAACCTATTAGAAATCATACTTAGCTAGAGGGTATCTAGAGTTGTATGATTGATAGAGTTGTGTAGGATACAACACTATGTACTTGGAAGGCAAATTACCACTGGTCACCTTTGGTCTATATTCTTCGTGAAGGGTAGGGCCACTTCCTATGTGGAAGATGTGTGGGAGACCGCCGGTCTGTGGATGGAGGTTAAACACTGGGAAGATACTCTCTCTCTCTCTAGCAGAAAACATGCCAAGGCTTGTGATAAAGATGTCAGATTTCCGGATGCAATATATCTTTGAGACTTGTGTTTATTGAGACTATATAAAACATTATCTATTGCATATATTTGTAATTGTAAAGTCAAAATGTCATCTTTGTATACTATATCATGTTGTTTATTTTAGGATAGAAATTATGCAAATTGTGGTAACTTGGATTTTAAAGTTAAATAAAAGAAAAAAAAATTAATTATCTTTTCACCTTGTATGTTTTATCTCATGGTAAATTTCTATGTTTAGACTTGTTTAAGAGTTTGGATGTTACTCTCTCTCTCTCTCTACTCTATATCTATTTCTATATTCCTCTCTATCAATCTCCCTCTTAATATATCTCTATCTCTTCCCCCTCTATCTCTATATCTCCCCCTCTATCTAAGCCTTGGTGGATATGGGGTTAGTGAGCATCTCCTTTGATGTATGTTTAAAATGCCATTGTAGTGAATGGATGTCTACCAAAGCATTTTATGGATAACATAATGAAGTGCTCTATAGAATTTCCTATAAGAGAAGCAATAAGGACTACATAGGGAATTGGAAATAGAATCTCTCTCTCTCTCTCTCTCTCTCTCTCTCTCTCTCTCTCTCTCTCTCTCTCTCTCTCTCTCTCTCTCTCTCTCTCTCATTCTCTATTTTCCCTATCTCTCTTTGTCACTCTCTCTACTTTTGTATCCCTCTATATTATATTATCTCTATCTATCTATCTCTATCTCTTTATTTCTTTATATCTCCCTCTCTCCCCCCTCTCTCTCTTTCTCTCTCTATTTATATCTCTCTTTCTATCTCTATTCCTCTCTCTTTCTATCTTTTTGTCCCTCTCTATCTAATTCTCACTCAGATTCAACTCTCTCTCTCTATGTCTTCCTCTAGCAACCTCTTTCTCTCTTCCTCTCTATTTTAAACTAGTCTCTAATTCTCTCTATTCACCCCTCTCTACCTCTCTCTCTATATATATCTATTTGTCTCCCTCTCTATCTCTCTATTTCTCTATGTATCTATATCTTTGTCTCTATACCTCTCTTTCTCTCTATCCCCTCTCTATTATATTTCTTATCTCTATCTTTCACTCCTACTATATCTCTGTATCTTTTCCTTTCTATATATCTATCTTCTTCTTGGTCAAAATCTTTTAACTGATTTAATAGTGTAAACAAAATTGGAGACATGGTAAACAATCTTGCAATATATTCTTAGTTTCTAGATAATATTTTGATGCTTAGATTATCCTCTCTGAATGATCATGTAGTGATAAAGTATGATATGTGGGCGTTTGGTGATGATTCAAATGGATTAGGGTTTGTCACATATTTCACATTTAAATTGAAAAATAATGATTAATAGAAAAGGAGTTGGTATAAGCCCAAGATTCATTTTGAATTTAAAAGTTAGGAAGTTGAATCTATATCAACTACACTTGCATATTTGACCTAGCATAATAAATGGATAAACAACAAAGCAATTCTAGATTTAAAAAATGTGTAAAGATTGAGACTAAACTCAATTATAGAAAAAATTCAAGTTAATGTCCAATTAAAATGAAATATGCACTTTCTAAAGCATTGTCAGTACTATTTGGTAACCATGATGGTAAGTATTTGAAACCATAGTGCATGTTTAAAATATATTAGAAATTCATAAATTACTTTTTTTATTTCAATTATATAATATAGTTTCATTATATATTTTAAATATAATATAGTTTTGCACCTTAGTGTGCAATGGGTACACTATGATAGCATGTAGATAAAAGTAATTAGTGGTATCTTAAGAAGAGAGCATACCATTTTGTTGTTGGTGAATGGTTGTCCAAATCCATAATTTGAATATTGAAAAAATGTAGTGATATATGTTGACATGCATGCAACTAAAGTTGTTTTTGAATAGTAGTGGGTAAAAGTAGGTATGCTTGTAAAGTTATTTTTTGTTTCGGTCAATTATTTGCAAGTGATAGTAACGTTTACTGGTCATCGTCATGTTTCCCAAGCATTTTGAGCCCATCTAGTTGAAATGGTAGGTGTAGGTATAGACTTGACAAGACTTCCCATTCATCATGACTATCTTCTTGTAGCATTGCATGTCCCCAGTTAGAAGGAGATAGCTACACTTTATTGTGCAATGGATACACATATATTTGCTAGATGTATGCTTTGTACCACTACCAATGCACAACTAAAAAGTAGTCATATTTTTTATATAATTTATATTTCATTTACATTGGACACATTTCACAATTATAACTTTCACTATTTCCTAATGATATGGATTTATATATTAACTATAAAATTTCAAAGTTATACGATTGAATTATAATTATTAATTATTGTGAAATGCTAATTCTATTAAGAAAATATATTACAATTTATTTATCCATATAAAACCTACTCTCATACCATACTAATTCTATGTCCATTACAACATTTAATTCATGTAAACGCTGAAAAATAGACAATGTATCTATTGTAGATAATGTTTTTAAAATGATTTAGAAGATCGGTGAAGCAAATTAATTAATTATGTCGCACATAAGATGTCACTATATTTTTATGTGGATGCGAAACATCCTTCTAAAATGATTTAGGAAAAATTCCAAACTTTCTTTAAGGTAGCTACATTCTTAATGAGTTTGTTCATGTCAAAAGCCATGACAAATTCACCTATGAGTTGTCGAAAGGAGAGGATTGAAGCTTCGAGAAAGCAATAGTACAAATCTAATGCAATCCCTTCAAGCATCTTTGGGAAGATTCTCGTCACAACTCCATCCCAAGGGAGGAGTTCTCTTATAGCTATGGTATGTACACCTTGATGTGTGAATTGGGATCTCCTTCGCCTTTGAACTTTTGTAGGTCTGGGAGAGGTCTTGGTAGAATCACGTTACAAATTGTGTGGTCTAAGGGTTCTTTTAGGTATTCTAAGTAAGTCCCTAAGAACGCATTCTGAGATTGTGAGGTTGAGAGTATCAATCGTGTTGGTAGAGTTTGTTGGATTTGTGCTTGATATCCTGGTATAACAAGGTAAGTGGCCTGATAGTTCTGTGTTGGATGGGCTCCACTTGGAAATGTATCATTTCTTCCATTGCATGAATACAAGTTTAGATATGGGGGGTTTTGAGATGCCCCTGGTTTTGTTCGATTTTTATTTTGTGTGAATTTTCATTCAACTTGATTCTCTTATCCTATGGAGGTTGCTTTGCCTCTAAGGTCTTGATCCATTGGACCAATTTTGGTATGTGATTTATGAGAGTAGTTGTCCCCATTCTTTATGTTTCACCTCTTTGTGGGTTTTCAAGATATATTCCAATCACTTGTTCTCTTGAAGTGTTTTCTCATTGTTCTTCTTGGCAAGTGACATGTAAGGATTCTTAAGCCTCCCTAGCCTATTGTAAGTGCTTTTCTAAGTGTGATACCTCATTATCTAGGTGTATTGGCATATCACTTGTTGAGGGTTAATCTACCTAGTGGATTTTTTAATGCACAAGAATTCTAAGTGCTCTAGAGTAAGTTGGTTGGATGACTATTCCTTGTTCCCATGTGAGATTGTTGAATGTGATAGAACAACAAGATTCTCTCCTATAATTCTTGTAGTCAAAGTCTTTATAGTCAAAGCAACTTATTATAGGTGGCAGAGACTCAGATGGCATGTATCTATCAAAAGATGGAATACTTGGTTCCTTTGAAGGAATAATTCCTTGATTTTCTCATGATTCCGTCATATTCAAGGGTGCTGTAGACACCACAAAATAAATGGAACAAATGATGGAGATGGTGAGATCAAGGATGAAGATGAAAATTGTGGAAGGTAGAATCGATGGAAAAGTGAGAAAGATCAACCAAAAAGGCTTTTTCTCTTCACGTGGGGTTCACTAAAATATGTACTCCTTGAAATGTGGCTCAAGCACAAATGTGAATGAGTCAACCTTGATATAACACATGTGAACCCTCTCCTTGCTAATGGTGACCTCCAAGTCACTCTCACTCTCATGGAAAAATCCAGTCGAGTGGAGGCATAACCCAAGCAATTCTTTTCATGTGGAAGTAGAATGTCATGGAGAGCATTTGGCCAGTCCTAGGCCCTGGTCTAAGATAATGTTTGTTCTGTAATGGAGATAACCCTATGACCCAATGGGTCACTAGTTATCAATCTCCTGTTTGGATTCCTAAGGTTCCAACATCTAGTGGGTAGACTGTTCTGCTAGTTGACAAGCCTAGAACATTGTAACCTTTCTTCGTTAGCATATATGACTTGTTGTATGACCCTAAGAGTGTGTTTGTGTTCTTCTAGTGTCTATTGAGTGTGTTGTGGACTTGGGTGTATTGACTCTATTTCCTCGCGGATAGTTCTAACACACTCACCTCTAATTCCTAGGCACATTCTTATGCTTGGATAAGTGAGAGTTCACTAAAGTTGACCAAGGGTTGACCTTTTGTTTAACTTTGACTTTGTGATGTGACCAAATGTTTTCTATGACTTGACCTTGTGACGATATCAAGGAGTTTTTTACTATGTTTTGAAATTGACCTCGTTATGAAATCGAGGGTTTTATATGTTTTCTTTTTTATTTTCTCTTTTCTTAATTTTTTTGGGGGTTTTGATGTATGAAAACTAAATGAATGCAAAACAATTTTTTTTTGTTCTTTTTTTGAATGAATAATAAAATGTTTATTTTAACTAGGAATTGAAATATAAATGCAAATTAACATGAATTTTCCCAAATACAATCTAAGTTATGTTTTTTATGTTTTTAGAGATGATTTTGAATCTAAACTAGGAATTGAAAATAATCAAATGAAATCTAATCTATGAATTGCAATGAAACTAATTTAAATGATACTAATTTAATCAACTTGAAATAAATCCTATCAAGGATATTGCAATACAATGATTACTTTTTCCAAGGGAAATTTTTGACTTAATTAGCAACAAAAACATGAAAAACCTGGATCCTTTGGCGCATGAGCTTCGTACTATCCTCAAAAATCCTTGTATTTGATAACCTCCTTCTCCTCTACAGTAGAAAGGCCTTCCTCTTGGTGATAGGGACAAAGGGAGCAATTGTAATTACTTGAGCTTTGAAAGCTAAAATGAAATTAAGAGAGCTTTGGAGAGCTATGAGTGCTATGAAAATACTATTTGAGTATAATGGCTATGGCTTGAGAGAAAATTGAGAGCATATAAATACTATGGAAGATCTAGAAAGATTAGAAAACTATCCTAAACATAAAATAAAATGTACACAAGTCTTGCAATGAGCATCAAGATGCTAGTGGAGAGAAAAAGCAAATCTTTTCAAATGGCTACAACCATGAATTTGCCTCCCTTATTGCTTATGGGAGAAGGGTATTGATAGTGTTGAAGAGATCACAAGAGGTGGGATTGATTGAAGAGTTAAGAAGCTTGATTGATTAGAGTATTGGGTTGATTAGACAGTGAACTAAGCTTGATAGATTATCACTCATGGAGGAAGGAGAGTTAGCATGAGAAGAAGGTGAGATAAGAATAGATCAATGGGAGCTAATTATGGATGATTCAGAGTGAAGAATGGGTTAAGAATATACTAGGCTTAGTTAGGGTCAAATCTTCATGCAAACTGGAGTCAAAACGAAGCTAATTTGGGCTTGAACTAAAGAGGAATTTGCATTTGAAATATGATTGGGTCACCCCTTTTGACAAGGTTGGTCACCCCTGGGGATCAAGGGTCACCCCCTGGGATGGGAATGGATCTCGTTGCTTTGGTGAATCATGTGAGTCATTTAGGGGGATTGGGAAGTGATAGGGGCGACCCACAAGGACAGGGTCAAATTGTAGGTGGTTCTGAGGGCTAGAAATGGTCAGAAGGGGTTGAGGATGACATTTGAATCTCAAGATTGAATAGAAGATAGAGGGAAAGTGGGTCACCCCTTGTAGTAGGGAAGGTCACCATTGGGGGGACCATGGGTCACCTTGGCGGATTAGGAAATAATAGGGGGTGGCCTAGAAAGGGAGAAATGGATGTAAAAAATGATGAAGGGGGATGATTGGGGGGGTCAATTAGAGACCTCTAAAATCTTGAAATGGATGAAATGAGCTCAAGGAAAGTGTATTTCCCATCTTGCGACACTAGGGGGCTAAATTGATAAGGTTGGAAAGAGACAAAAGTGGAATGTTGACAAGGAGTGAAGGGTGAAGACAAAAGGCCTAGGAGGGTTAGCTAGGGGACTGGGAAAAAAAAAACAAAATGGTGAACTTTGATCCATGTGTCACCAAGAGAAATACTACTGAGATGGCATAATTACACGCTTACATGTACATGTTTGGGATTATAGCTCATCATTGGATCATCATGTAGGCTCATGCACATTTTTAGTGTTTACAGAGACAAAGGTAGAGAGAGGTAAAGAGATAAAGAGGGAGATATAGATAGAGAGAGGTAGAGAAGGAGAGATGAAGTGAGAAATATATATATATAGAGAGAGAGAGAGATCTTAGATAGAGGAAGTGTGTGAGAGAGAAGGGGGAAGGAGATAGAGATAGAGAGATAAGAGAAATAGAGAGCTAGATAGGGAGACAGAGATATATATAGAGAGAGGTGGAGACCTAGAGAGATAAAGAGGGAGAGAGAAAGATAGAGAAAAAGAGAGAGGTAGAGAGGAAGAGAGAGGAAGAGAGATAGAGATAGAGAAAAAGAGAGGTAGACAAATAGAGAGAAAGAGAAGAGAGAGAAACATAGGGAGAGAGAAATCTCAGAGAGAGAAAGTGTGTGAGTTTAGTGCGTAAAACTTTGAGTTGTGGAAATTCAAGGTTGAAGATCTTTTAGTGGAGAGGGATGAAAGGATCATAATAATTGTTGCACTCAATTTTTTACCATCAACAATGGATCAAGATGAATGGAACAAGTTGGATAGAAGAGATAGATCTACTATTTGGTTGTACTTTTGTAATTCAGTCTGGATGGATGTTTTAGTTAAAAATATTGCTAAGAGTTTATGAGATAAAATTATTGCATTATATGAAATTAAGTGTCTTGTAAATAAGCTATTTTTGAAAAGAAATTTGTATTCTTTAAAGATACATGAAGGAGACTTTGTAACCAAACATTTAAATTCTTTTCATGTAGTAGTAAGTCATTTGTCAAAGATTGAAAGAAAGCCTAGAGGATGTGTAGAAAATCAAATTTCATAAAAGAAAGTGTTGAGGGAAAATTGGAGTAAACATGAATAATCAATAAATCAATATCAATAATACCCAAAACTCAACGAAAAGGGAAAAAATCAAGATCAAACAAACAAATACGAAAAACCTTTGCAAACCTCAATACTTCATAGCTTCCATTGATTGCCTATCTCAATCGATCTTGCATGTATGAATAAGGCCCTCATAGATTGCACTTCTTTGCTATTCTAAGATTGTCAATGGAGAGTGGCTATGATAATGCTTTGTAATGGAGATGAGCTTCACACCAATGGTAGTGATATGGTAACAAGTTGATCGCAAGCAAAAAGGAATGACGTGGGTGCCAAAGGCGCGCTATAATTCCTACAGAGTAACAATATTGAAGGCTTAGATGATTGAAATAGAAGAATAGGGTTGAATTTATAGACTTGAGAAAGAGAAGATCAACGGTATAGAAAGAATAAGAAGATCAATGGTATAGAAAGAATAAGAAGATCAACGGTATAGAAAGAATAAGAAGATCAACAGTATAGAACGGTTGAGAGATGTGCACGAATAGGAAGAGGTGTCTTGCTCTATTTTGCATGAGACAAATTAATAAAATAGAAGAATGAGTTAACTGAAGAGATTAATCAATTAAAAGAATAGATTAATCAGTTAAGAGAATAGAACTAGAGAATCGAAATTGCATGATGATGAGAAGATATTTTAGCTCAATTAAATATTTAGAATATTCAATTGCATGTGCACAAAGATTGAATTATATTTAGAGATAACTCAATTTAGAAGAAATTGACAACTTAAATAAATAATTGATTTATTTAAATTTAGAGAAGATATTATTAGAAGAAACAATTAAATAATTGGCATTATTTAATTTAGAATGAATTTGGGAGAACTAATTAAATAATTTGTATTATTTAATTTGTTGGAGGAATTAGAAGAATTTAGGAATTTAATTAAATAAATTGATTTTATTTAATTGTTTGGAAGAATATGAATCAAATAAATAAATTGGTTTATTTATTTATTGATAGAGGAATTACACTTAAATAAATATTGAATATTTATTTAGATAGAGTCGTGTCATTTTTAGGCGTATACATTTTGCTCCTCTTTGATGCAATGTGTTTTATCACGTTGTTTCAAAGAATGAATTTTCTGATAATGATAAATGCCTCAGTTTGCCCTTGGTACAGGTTACGACGATAGGATGCCCCCTCGGGAGATTGGACGAGAAGGAAGGTAGAAGGATGAAAGACGGACAATCTCACGATGAGATAGGTTAGAAGAAATGGTCGGATGCAGAAGAAAATGGGATGAAGAAAGAGCCAAATGATATGTGATGCAAGATAAAATGATAACACACACAAGCAAGCAAGCAAGTATGCACAAATGATACAAGAACAAACAAGGTATTGCCTCTGTCAAGTAGTAAACCAATGATATATGATAGTGTTGTCATGGCAGGGAATGATATATCCCTAGACCAACACGACAGGCTTGTTGTCATGGTGGGAAATGATAGATCCCTAGAGCAACACGAAGGATAGTGTCTGGTTTTAGGAAATGAAACATGTCATGTAAGATGCGTGTGTTGGTCTAATTTTGACAATGATACATCCTATATAAGACAATTGATTGATTATAATTGATCGAGTTGGTTTATGACCAGACAAGGATCAAGGCCACTGATTATGATTGGATCATTTGACAAGATTGACTTGACTTGATTGGCATGGATTAAAGATGGACTTGCATTTGGATCATTGCTCAGATTGACAGCTAGAACTGTTGATGAGAGATACAATGATAGATACAAAGTTGATCGATAGAAAAATGACTCGATAGAAGGAATCATAAGCTTTTATTTGATACTCTGCGGTTTGGATCTTTTATTGTATGGGATATGGATGCTTTGGAATTTTTATTGCATGGGATACGGTATGGATGCTTTGTGGATGCGAATGGGTTTTTCATCTTGATATTGCAAGTATTTTGAAGTGCTTAATTCATCATTGGGCTTTTTTGTTTTTTTGTGTTTTTGAAATATTGTAAGAAAATACAAGCATCGAGGTATAATTGAACCAAGATAACCTAAGTATCACTTACATGGATTTTGATTTAGCAAGTTAATACAAGCATCTAGGTATAATTGAACTGAGATGACCTGAGTATTTCTTGCATATCAACAAACAAGGATTATATCTATTTCATGTTAGTCCTCTGATGTCCTCGATGATCATTGAGTTGATCATGTCATGAGACAAGGCTTCACATTACTAAAGATAAACCCACAAGTAGCAGACAAAGAAAAGAATTGTGCCCCCATCATAGCATCTCTAGCTTTTGGCATCCTTGAGTAGCATAGAAAACACAATAACAAAAAGTGAAGACCTTAAGACACAACTTTAATGTAAACAAAACACTCTTGCATTAGATGTATCTTTCTTGCCATAATTTAGATGGAATCATTTGGATTGGTTTGTTCTTTCTTTTGCTTTGCTTTTTTGGGATAAGTTGATGTCTTGCGTCAAAACTTTTTGCTTGGAAATGGGCTTTGCTTTGTGCTTGCTTGTCTGGCAAAGGATACCACAATCCTTATTGGGGAAACAGACCCTAAGGGACTAACCTAGTGCCTTGGGGGCGCATGGACAATGGCCTTTCCTATGTGACGATACAGAGGCAGTGTAGTTCGGGGCTTGGACCATGGATGGACCAGAGGAAAGATGACAAGATATGGGATGGATGGGAAGCCTCGGGGGCGCATTGATAATGGCCTTGCCTACGTGATGACGCAGAGGCAATGTAGTTCAGGATTGACCCTATGGTACTGAGGACAGACACTATGCTAGGCTGACATTGTAAATAGAATACTGGGTAAGACCTTGGTTGACAAGGTGACAAAAGAGATAGAGTATATAGCCATGATAGGTTATCGTTAGGTTTTTATTATGGAATAGATATGGATCAGATGGGACACGATTTGAAGGAAGAATGGACACAAGGTGATTGGTTTCCCAAAGATGGAGAAAGTGGTTTATCACAAGTAATGCCTGTTTACTAGGTTTTTCACCACTTGCTTTTGTTTGCATGAAAGCTAAAAGTACACATGACACCTGTTTGCTAGGTTTTCATCATGGTACCTATCCAAGGCACCTGTTTTCCAGGTTTTCACCAAAGGAATTTTTTTTTGTTATTTTTTCTGATTTTTTTATTTTTTTGTATTTTTTTTATTTTTTTATTTTTTTGTATTCTATGCCCCCCTTACATTGGGGTTTTCTTAGGTATAGAACCGGCGAAGATGCATACTGTTGATTGGGTCATCAAACAACTCACCTTTTGATGTTGCCAACTGATATGCCCCTAATCCATAGGCAGCAACGATCACATAAGGCCCAAGCCAGTTGGGTTCAAACTTGCCTTTCTTTTCCTGATCCTGTTGATTACGAGGATTTTCTTTAAGTACTAAATCTCCAACCTTAAAGACCCTTGGACAGACTTTATGGTTGTAGTTTCATGACATCATTTGCTAATATGCCTTGAGATGATTAAAGGCCTTCTGTCTCCTTTCCTCTAGCAACTCTAGCTCTTGTAATATGGAAACTCTATACTCTTCATCAGTTATGAGACCTTTTAATGACACCCTGAGAGATGGTAACTCGACCTCAATGGGCAAGATGGCTTTTGATCCATAGACAAGGGCGTAAGGGGTAGCACCTATGGGAGTGCGTATACTGGTTTGATAGGCCCACAGAGCAGGATTGAGTTGGATGTGCCAATCATAGCTAGTATCATTGATTGTCTTCTTGAGGAGTTTTAAGATTGTTTTGTTGGATGCTTCTGCTTGGCTGTTGCCTTGGGGGTAATAGGGTGTGGAGAAACGGTGTCAGATTTTGAATCTGTCACAAAGTTCTTGCACATCTTGGTTTTTGAAAGGTCTTCCATTATCTGTGATAATGGATGAGGGAATTTCATATCTACAGATGAGGTAATTGAGGATGAATGAGGAAATTTGTTTGCCTGTGACGGTGGTGAGGGGAACGACTTCAATCCACTTGGTAAAGTATTCAGTGGTGGTTATTATGAACTTGTGGCCATTGGATGAGGGCAGGTGAATTTTACCCACAAGGTTGAGTCCCCATTGACTAAAGGGCCATGGTGTCGTTAAAGGTCTCAGCTCTTGAGCTGGTGCATGTATCAGGTTCCTGTGTATCTGGCATTGCTTGCACTTCTTCACAAATTGATATGAATCTATTTCCATGTTCGGCCAATAGTATCCCAAATGCATGAGTTTCTTAGCTAAGGAAGGACCACTAGAGTGTGTTCTGTAGATCCCTTCGTGCATGTCTTGTAAGGCAATTTGAGATTCTTCTCGTTCTAAACAATGGAGTAAAGTACCAGCCAGACCACATCGGTATAGGGTGTCAGCAATAATGGTATAACGAGAGGTTTGGTAGATGAAGGTTCGTTGTTGGTTTGAAGATAAGTCAGGTGGGAGGGTGTTGTCCTTAAGGTTAGTGTAAATCTTACCATACCAAGGTGAATTAGATCCAACTAGTAGGTATATGGAGTGTGTTTTAGGATGATCATAAGCTAGTTGCTAAATTGACTCCACCAAGAACTCGTACCATGACTCATTCTCTGGGATCTCAAGGAGTGAGGCAATGATTACCATGGCATCTGCCGCTTTGTTTTCAATTCGAGGTATCTGCTCAAAGGAGATGATCACAAAGTAGTCCTTAAAGTCATCGACCATGCGCTTGTATGGGATAAACTTCTCATCTTTGGTTTGGTAGTCATCATTGACTTGGTTGATCACCAGTTGAGAGTCACCATAGACATGTAGCTCTTTGATTTTTCATTTTGTTGCCATTTTGAGACCAATGACTAAGGCTTCATACTATGCTATATTGTTTGTGCATGGAAATAACAGACGATAAGACTTAGGTATGGTGTCACTGTGAGGAGTGACCAATAAGATTCCTGCCCCCGATCCATGGTTTGTATAGGAGCCATCAAAGTAGAGCTTCCATGAGTGTGTTGTGATATTGAATAAGGATTCATCTGGAAACTCAAATGTCATTGGTGTGGTATCCTGTGGTGGTGCTTCTGCTAATTGATCAGCAATGATTTATCCTTTGATAGCCTTCCAGTCTACATATTCAATGTCATATTCACTTAGGAGCATTACCCATTTGGCTAGGTGACCTGTTAGAGCTTCTTTGCTTAATAGGTACTTCAATGGATCTATCTTTGCAATAAGTTTGACCGGATGTGCTAGCATGTAGTGTTGTAGTTTTTGGGAAGCAAAAACCACAACAAGACATGATCTTTCAATTTGAGAGTATTGCAGTTCATAACCCACTAATGTACGACTGATGTAGTAGACAACTCTTTCCTTACCTTCATAATCTTGTTGTGCTAGAAGTGCCCCAAGAGCTGTTGGTGTAGTAGATATGTAAAGTAACAGCGGCTTCCCTTGGATGGGAGGCATCAAGATAGGTGGATTCATCAGATATTCCTTCAGTTTGCCAAATGTCTCTTCAGATTTCTCATCCCACCTAAATGGAATGTTCTTATGTAGGAGATGACTGAAAGGTTGACACTTGTCTGTCAGTTGTGATATGAACCTATGGATTGCTTGTAGCTTGCCCTGTAGAGACCGTAGTTCAGTGAGATTCTTTGGCGGTGGCATTTCCATGATGACCTTGACTTTAGCAGGATCCACTTCAATCTCATTTTCTGATACAATGAAGCCTAAGAGCTTGCCCGAGGTGACTCCAAACACACATTTCTTTGGGTTCAACCTAACCTTGAATTGATCTAGTCTCTAAAAGACCTCTAGCACATCCAGGTGTGATTCTCTTGTGAGTGACTTTGCAAGGATATCATCTACATAGTCTTTCATTGTGACGTGCATCATATCATGGAATATAGTGGTCATAGCACGTTGATATGTGGCTCCTACATTCTTTAGCCCAAATGGCATGACATTCCAGGAAAAAGTGCCCCATGGACAAGTGAAAGTCGTCTTGTGTTGGTCTTCTAGTGCTATCCTAATTTGATTGTATCCAGAGAAGCCATCCATGAGAGATAACATGGTATGCCCTGTTGTTATGTCGACTATGATATCTATATTTGGCAACAGAAAGTCATCCTTGTAGTAAGCTTTGTTTAGATCTCAGAAATCATTACATAGTCTGACTTGACCATCAGGTTTGGATACTGGTACTATGTTTGAGACCCACTCTGGATAGTCTATTGCTCTGATGAATCCTACATCCAGTAGTTTCTTGAGTTCTTTCACTAGTAGTGCAATGTGTGGATGCATCTTTCTAAGTTTTTGTTTGACTGGTTTCACTCATGGATCTAGTGGAAGATGATGTAGAATAAAATCTGGATCCAATCTCGGCATATCTGTGTATGACCAAGTAAAGTCGACTTTCTTTTTCTTGAAGAATGGTACAAACTTAGTCTTTTTTGGTGGAGTTAGAGACTTAGCAAAGTGGATGTTTTTAGGTTGTTCCTCTGTTCCAATGTTAACAGGTTCTGTAGGTTCCACAACAATTTGAGACTTCTCCTGGTGCATGTTGTCAGGGAGAGTGTCAAGCCTTCCATCATCATGTGCCACAGTTGGGTTTTTACCATTGGACGCGTCCTTTCTTTTTACTATTTTGGGATCTAATACTGCTGCAGAGTGGTTTTCACCATCAAATCCAGTTTTTATTTTGATATTTTTACGACTGGAAGGCTTGGCACCCTCTCTGAAATAAGCCATGGTATTGAGTTCAATGGCAAAGCCAGCTTTATGATCTCCTATAGGTAGGTGGTCCCTAAGTTCCATGTAGTCAATGTAGGCATCATCATTTTGGAACATGTCTAGTTGTGGGGTTCCTTGTAGGTCCCAGTCGATAAGTTCAGGATGCACAAGGGGGACGGAGTCAGATGATAGATCTAATTCATTGATAGTTTGAATGGATATGCTAGGGGTATTGATAGGGATAGGGTTCGGGATGGTACTTTCCTCCAAATTATTTATTGCGATAGAACTGGAACCTTCCTCAAAAGTTGTATTCTCAGGAATTGGCAAATCACACTCTAATGGTCTATGCGTTAGCGTTTGTCCCTCACGGTAGGGGCTATAAGTTTGAATGGTGTCAACTTCCTTGTCATCATAGGAGTGCTTTGTTAGCTCATCCCACTCATATTCATTGGAATCTGTGTCACTATTCTCTTGGAGTGTATGGATCATTTCCACAAGACAAGCATTTGCTTTTGTTTTGCCTTTGTCCTTGTATCCTAGACCTTTTGTATTTCTTTCCAATGAGGATGAAGAAGGTTGAATGGGATCTACTGTTCCTTCCTTCCTTAGGCCAATGGGACCTTGTCCTTCATAACCCATCCTGTGTAAGATAGATTCACCTCGCCCATAGATTTCTGTTGGGAGCTTAGGTGGTTCGTGTTGTGTGTTCTCTTCTTCTTCTATGTAGAGCCATTGTAAGATATCTCTTTCCTCTGTTTCATCTGATAGGGTCCCCCATTTTACAAAGGGAGTTGTAGGAGGTGTAGGAGGAGCAGATGGCTTTGGAAAATGTTTGGGTTGCCCAAAGGATCTAGGAGATAGAGGCATTTTGGCTAGATTGAGGCTATGCTTGATAGAGTATTCCCCTACTCCTGTTTCTTTGATGGTAATTTTTTGCTCTTTGGGCTTTGATGAGGAAGCTTCAGAGGTAGAATCATGCTATGGGGTAGGGGATGTAGATGCTCTATTGTTGGGTATGATATAATCAGGCTTTGAATGGACATAGTTGCAATGCTGAAAGGGGTCGAGATCACCTTGGATGGTGACTTGTTTGCCATTATGAGGGAATTTTATGCATTGGTGGTAGGTAGAAGGCACAACTTTCATGGCATGAATCCATGGTCTACCTAGGAGAATGTTATAGGCCAGCTCCCTATCTAGGACTTGACAAACAACATCCTTTATCACCGGTCCCACTTGTATGGGTAACACCACTGTTCCTTTAGTAGTTCTTTCCTCTTCATCATAGGCTTTAATAGTAATCTTTTTCCTTGGATCCACCGCATTTTCAGAGAACCCCAATGTAAGGACTAGCTTGATTATGTAAATATTTAAACTGACTCCTCCATCAATGAGAACCCTTTTGATATGATGTTTATGGATGAAAGCGACAATATACAAGGGTGTGTTATGAGGCTAAGATACTGAGAGGTCATCCTGTTCAGTGAATGATATGGTACTGGAGGAGGCTAGATTTCCTACCGTGGCTTGAAACTTCTCTTGGGCCAAGTTTGTAGGCACAATCGTTTCCACTAAGACTTTATCGAGAATCTCCTTATGGGAAGGAGACAAACGCAACAACTCTAAGATAGAAATGTGGGCCAGAGTTTTTCAGAGTTGGTCTATGACACTATATTGATGGGGGTTGGACTAGAAAGGTGACGACCTTGGAGGGAGGGTATTCAACGTGACCTTACCATTGCAGGTGATGATACTACAATCAGTTTTGTTGGGCTCTGATTGTTGGTTGGGTGTGACCACATTGATTTGTGGGATGTGCTTTGCTATGCAATTAATGGTATAATCGAACGACACACTTGCATAATTAGCATTATTATTCCCATTATTCTGATTTTGCCTGTTGCAGTTGTTGTTGTTGTGGTTGTTGTTGTTGTTGTATGGCCTGTCAAGATTGAGAAGTGGATCCTTGTATGCCACATGTGTCTCATTAGAGGTGTGTTGTTGAGTACTTCCTTGATTTTGATCAAGTATGTCTTGAATAACATGTTTGAGATGGATACAATTGTTGGTCATATGTCCTCTTCCTCTATGATACTCACAAAAGTTGACGTCTTTCCAATAGTGAGGTTTTATTTGAGGTTCATAATCACTAGTAGGCGGTAGAGTGATCTCATTGTTGGCCAATAGCTTCCTTAATGTGGATTCTTGGGACTCACCTAGCGGTGTAAACTTTCACCTAGGATTTGAGTTGTATCATGGTCTTGGCTCCCGAGAGAATGTTTTGTTGGGTGTAGCATTGCTTGCCTCTCCTTTGAGATTGAATATTGGTTGTTGTTTGGGAGCCACGACCTTGGCATCAACTACTCCATCATTGATGACATTTTTATTCTTAACCCAAAAGTTTGACTTGTCCGTAGTGTAGTTGGAGTTAGGGGTGTCCTTGTACAACTTAATTTGCCCCTTGGCAATCATAGCTTTCTCGATGAATAATCTCATCTCAATGACCTTCAAAAATGAGGTAGGACATTGAATTTGGATTTGATAGCTGAGATCGGAGTTGAGGTTGTGGACAAACATCTCCATTAATTGCTTCTCAGGTACATATGAGCATTTGCTCACTAGTTGTATCCACCTTTGTAGGAAGGAGGTGAATGATTCGCCACTCTTTTTTTTGGTATTGCATATATCGAGCATGGAGACTTTGTGTTCAATGTTGTATGAGAAGTGCGTGATGAATTTGTTTACTAGCTCATCAAAGGTTTTGATACTTGGTGGAAGTCGTGAGAACCACTCCATGGCTTGACTGCCTAGAGATCTAGGGAATAGTCTCATTAAGAAAGTTTCATTGTGAGCTACTTCCATGCATGCGGCGGTGAATTCCCTAATGTGATCTCTTGGGTCCTCTTTCCCTTTGTATTTGTCAAACTTAGGAACTTCGAACCGAAAGGGGAAGGGTACCATGTTCAAATTTTTATCAAAGGGGTATAGTGCGATGTCTTCCAAAGAGTAAGTTTTAGTACTTGTTCCTATTTTGAGATCCATCATTTGTTGCATTAGGCCCTCGATTTGTTTCCTCATTTCTTCCATAGGTATACTCGGTTCTGCGACTTTCTTTCCTTTATCCCCCTCAGTGGGGATTTCATTAGTTTCCTCTACGGTCTCTTTCAATTTGTTGAGATCAAAGTCAGGGGGGAGTTTGAGTCCTAGACTCGCAAGATGCATAAAGTACTTGTGAGGGTCCTCGTGGAGCACTTTTTCTAGTAAGCGTTGAAATTTTTGATCTTAGAGGTGCCCTTGATACTCTTGAAGAGATATATCATCATCACTATCATGAGGGGTGACAATGTGATTGGATGATCCAGCCATTTCAAGTTGTCTTTTGTATTGAGATCCAGTTAAAACCAAGCAAGGTGACGTGGGAAGCGGTGGGACGAAACTAGAGATTTTGGTAAGATGCTGGTGGAGACTGTTGAGAATAGGATACTTGTGATGAGATTTGAACAAGGGACTCTTTTGATCAATGATTCCAAGTAAGACAGCTGATACAAGATGATAGCCACAAGTAAGGGTACTCGATACCCGTTTATTGTGTAGAGACTAGTCGTGCACCAAGACCACTAGTGAAGTTCTGTGACCTACTAGGGTTACTTGAATATGAAATGATCCAAAAAAGGTCTTGCGCTAATTTGATATAAGATACTTTGACTTTGCACTAGGGAGACTTGATAGAAGGTGGATGAGACGACCGACGAAAGAGAGTTTGATGCGATATGGATGGAATAATGACTGCAAGGTAAGATCTGAACTTAGGACTTGGAACTAGGCTGAAATGGGTACCTAGAAATGGTAAAATCTTCTCTCAAAGTATGTGGAAGTACACGCTGTTATGCATGTGCAGGAACAGATGCATAGCAGAAAAGGACACAGGTGCTGAAAGTTGACACAGATGCGCAGTACTGGTAAAGATCAAATGCGTAGTAACAGGCGGTATAAGCACAGCAAGTCGGTACAAATGCGTAGCAAGTCAGAACAGATGCGTAGCAAGTCAGAACATATGCGTAGCAGAAAATGATAAAAGCGCAGCTCTATTTTTTCAGTGTTTTTGTAATTTTTTGGCAATTTTTTTGATGTTTTTGGTTTCTTTTGTTGTAAGATGGTCTCTTTGATCTGATTTTCTTTAGTTATGGCAAGAAGACATAGCAAACACAAAATGTTTTTACGATTTTTTATTTTTTTGTGATTTTTTTACTCTTTTTGGACTAAAAGAAAGCAAGTACAATCCTAGGTTTCAAAGGACAATATAAACTGAATTCTCACTATCTCTAGTGAAGCATCTTCGGGAGGTGATAATTGCCCTTCCCTGCACCAGCTTATAGGGGTTTTGGCCACTAAAACAAAGGTGTTTAATAAGTGCAACCATTCGAGTGGTTATACATGCGGCATCACTACTCTCTGTTATGAAGTCTCCCAGCCTACAAGGGTTGCACCTTGGAGGGTTTTGGGGGAGGTTGGTTGTCGGTATAACACAACTTCACTCGTTGTTTGAAGCTTTCACTCCAAACACAATTTATTTATAGTGGCTTGGCAGAGGTTGGATTTAACTTGTTACCACTTAAGGTCGTTCCTACTTGGATGGACGGTATCCAAGAGCAGGCCCCTCTAAAGGAAAAAACACATGCAAAAATGATATGTCTGGCATTTTGGTCACCCAAGATAGAGGAGAGCATAGGCCTGGTATCATTCCCAAAACACAGAAGATAGTGGTTCTTTTCCCTCAGTTAAAAAGAAAAAGACTAAATGAGCTATCTACTTGGGCAAGCACATAAATTTGTTAACTTTGAAGTGATAACAAGATAGCAATGGTTCAATTTTACCTAGATAGCAATGATTTGTTAACTTTGAAGTGATAACAAGATAGCAATGGTTCAATTTTACCTAGATAGCAATGTGTCTAACTTTGAAAGATAGCAATATAGCAATGATTCAATGATATGCAAGATAGTAATGATTCAGTTACTACCCTCCTAGTTAAAACTATGTGAGATTTGCATGAGCATCCATTTACTTTCCTTTTAAAATTGAAGTGTGAGTTAACAACTGTAGCTATATGATTCTAAACCAGTACCTAGCTTGCAAAAATAGATCCAAGAGTGTTTCTACGAAAAAGTGTTAGTGTTAACAAAAAATCCACAAGTAAAATCCTAAAGCCACTGTCTAGATCAGATGCGCAGCTTCAGAGTCTAAATGCACAGAAACAAAGCTCAGAAGCACATGAATACAAATGCGCTGAGACAGAGGTCAAAAGCGCAGGAATACAGAATATATGCACTGAACTAGTAGATGCACTGTTGCAGAAGGTATATGCGCCGAAACAGAAACTATATGCATCGAAACAAACATTAGATGCGTGTTAGGATGGGTCAGATGCATAGATTCCTCCTGTGTACGGCTTTCTAACACACAAAAACTTAGTTTTTGGGTTAAATTAGGGCTAGGCCCCATGATGGACGCCAAAAATGTTAAGGAAAAATTGGAGTAAACATGAATAATCAATAAATCAATATCAATAATACCCAAAACTCAACGAAAAGGGAAATAATCAAGATCAAACAAACAAAGATGAAAAACCTTTGCAAACCTCAATACTTTATAGCTTCCATTGATTGTCTATCTCAATCGATCTTGCATGTATGAATAAGACCCTAAGAGAGTACACTTCTTTGCTATTCTGAGATTGTCAATGGAGAATGGCTATGATAATGCTTTGTAATGAAGAGAGCTTCACAACAATGGTAGTGATATGGTAACAAGTTGATCGCAAGCAAAAGGAATGACGTGGGTGCCAAAGGCGCGCTGTAATTCTTACAGAGTAACAATACTGAAAACTTTGATGATTGAAATGGAAGAATAGGGCTGAATTTATAGACTTGAGAAAGAGAAGATCAATGGTATAAAAATAATAAGAAGATCAACGGTATAGAACGGTTGAGAGATGTACGCGAATAGGAAGAGGACATGTGTCTTGCTCTAGTTTGCATGAGAGGAATTAATAAAATAGAAGAATGAATTAACTGAAGAGATTAATCATTTAAAAAAATAGATTAATTAGTTAAGAGAATAGAACTAGAGAATGGAAATTACATGAGGATGAGAAGATATTTTAGCTCGATTAAATATTTGAAATATTCAATTGCATGTGTACAAAGATTGAATTATATTTAGAGATAACTCAATTTAGAAGAAATTGACAACTTAAATAAATAATTGATTTATTTAAATTTAGAGAAGATATTATTGGAATAAACAATTAAATAATTGGCATTATTTAATTTAGAATGAATTTGGGAGAACTAATTAAATAATTGGTATTATTTAATTTGTTGGAGGAATTAGAAGAATTTAGGAATTTAATTAAATAAATTGATTTTATTTAATTGTTTAGAAGAATATGAATCAAATAAATAAATTGGTTTATTTATTTATTGATAGAGAAATTAGACTTAAATAAATATTAAGAATATGTATTTAAATAGAGTCGTGTCATTTTTAGGCGTATACAGAAAGCATTCAGATTTAGAAAAGGTTTACTATGAAACCCATCAGAAGAAACCATTTCAAAAGATAAAGCTAAAAAAAAGTATGTCTTCCAAAGGTTTTTTAATAGAAAATAAAGATATAAGTTTTTGTATACCATGCACCATGTTAAAGGATTGGTTGCATTTGGAGTTCCAGATCACCTTATGGGTCAGCAGTGGAAGCTTAAAGAGTTTGACCAAGGAACACCATACTTTTACTTTGAATATGTCTATGGTATGCCAAAGGGTGCATGGGAAAACCATATCCTTATGTATGTATGAAGTTGAACTAAAATTTGTGGATTCAAAGTACTTTTCAATTTCAAGTAGAAAACATGGCTACATGCATAACCTTCCTATGAATAATTATTTTTAGATTTAACCTTTACCACCCATGATAAGTGAAGTGACATTTCCTAAACCACAAAATCATTGGCTATCATGGGATTACAAAACTAAGCATAACTGCATAAACGTAGTGGTAAAAAGTGTTCTATTGTGTGATAGACTTTGGGCTATAGTCAAGAATTCCAATAGAAAACCCTACATTAAAGATCAGGCTATGATACTTTTACAATTTAAAAGTGAATCTCGGTATTGATTGGTCCAGAGCATCTAGCTCCACTATAGCCTCATGAAATGGTAGAGAAAGGAATAGAGAAAGAAAGATAGAACAACACACATCCTTACGTGGTTTCAATATTATTTACAACCAACTTTATTTACCACCATGTATATATGTTTATTATAATTCATGAGAGAGAAATATAAGAGACATATATATATATATATATAGAGAGAGAGAGAGAGAGAGAGAGATATCGATAGACATGAATAGAGATAGAGAGATATAGAAAGAGAGAGATAAAGACTAACTTTTGATCAGCCATTTCATGCCAACAATCCAAAGAATACAAGACAACAGAAATAGTGTGTGCCACTAGATCCATTCCTTTCTTGTGTTAATCGATTGAAAACCTAAAGCACGAGAGAGAGAGAGAGAGAGAGAGAGAGAGAGAGAGAGAGAGAGAGAGAGAGAGAGAGAGAGTAGCGTGCATGATAGCCCACTCCTTTCACCACCCATTAACTCGGTCTAAAATATGACAAAATAAATTGGATTGTTCACGAATGTATCTATGCATGCTAAGGGAGCAACAATATTGAGTAAAAGGACTTTTAATGAGAATTGTGTAAATTTATGTGAAGTTCGAAGTAACATACTTGATGATGTGCATTCTATGTCATGTTCTTTTTACAAAAGTTTTGCCATAGGGAGATTGAACACAATGGGCTCCTATGACATAGAATTAACACCATTTTCGCATTCCCATATCATTTGAAAATTCAAACAAATCAAAGTCTTCCCCTCGAAATTTAATATTTTTAAGCAATTAGGAATTCTCTAATTTTAAGCCATTTGACCTCCAAATTATGCAGAGGTGTGAAATTATAACACTAATGAGGGTTACTAAGTTTGATCGATCTTTGTACCATGTGACGTCCCCATGAGAGGATGCACAATGGTAGGCTAGATGACAAATGAACATGATGTAGGTGGTGGCCACACTTATATTTGCAAAACAATGCCTATTAAACGTAGGTGACGACTAATGGAATGCAAGTGAGCCCAAGTGCACTGCATGAATAAGAATATAGAAAAGGGATGCATGCAAATAGAGACTAGACACCAAACATGAAAGCTTACACATTTGAAGTAGCTACTAAGCAAAGCACATGGATCTTGAAATCCATTAAGATTATACATATTAATTAATGACACTCGAGCAAAAAAAATGACATGGGCCATAAGGATACAAGACAACCATCATTCACTTGAAGACATGACAATTGAATTTCCACAACTCTTTGGCGTACCCATTGCACACCAAAGTGCGATTGCTACTAACTATTTGCTCCACTCTAGATAATGGCGGGAAATAGAAGATTCTACAAGTAAGAGTTTTAATTTAAGGTTAAACTTAGATTAATTAAATAAATCTTGTTGCAGAACTTGGGGTAAATACAATTATGACTATGTAGTGCAGTGCGGATGAAAGAGCTTCAACAACAGCGAAAAATCCGAGGTGGCGCCCTCAAAATGGTGTTAATGCATATAAACTAATGACCGACGGGTAGAATGGACGTCAAATTTCAGGCCCGATTGTGCTCTCCAGAAGTAAAAGCTAGCCTTAAATGAGATGGGTTCCATGGAATGAAAAAAAACATACGAAAAAGGGAGTGTCGGGAGGTCCAAGAAGCAGAAATACATGTGATTTATGGAATGAGTTGTACCAGTACGCTGTATGCAGATTGAGGACGACAACACAGCCCAAAACGACGAAAGGATTTAATGCAAATCTCATGAAGAAATGATGTGAAGTTTCATGCCGTGTATAAATAATTGGAGGACAGAGGACATGAATAATATCAAAAACAACGAAGTATTAGAAAGATGGAGTAATATAACACTACCTAATACTGTAGGCGAGATTTTTGGAAATAACGCCATGAAACGCTATCAATCTTAATTGCGTCATGGCCAGGGAAGACAAATCACATCCAAATTAATCCAATCACCTCACAGCCTCATGGAGATGGTGATATTATTATAACTGTCTAAAGTTGCGCACATTTCCTGTCAGATGTATTGTACGGGACAGTGTGGATGCACTCAAAGTTATATGGAATGCACACTAAGCTTCTTTGATTGAATCCGCTATTCTTAAATATCATTCACTTCAACAGTCAAAGGTTAATTTTGGCCAAAAAAAAAAAAGGACAAATATTTACCATTTTTTGTTGGGAATGAGATGTAAGATTGCTATTGACTATTTGATGGATGATATTTAAGTAGACCATTGAAGTGGATGATATTTAAGTAGAGTGCAATCATCGACTTCAATGGTCAAATAGTCAATAGCAATTTTACACCTCATTTGCAACAAAAAGTGGTAAATATTTGTCCTACTTTTTTTTTTGCCAAAATTGACCTTTGACTGTTGAGGCGATGATATTTAAGAATAGGAACCTCCTATGAGTGCAAGTGCTAGTTATTATTTTGGTAAGTTCATCATCTTTTGATAGATACAGATATTTTATGAAAAATCTTTTAAAATATCAAGGTTTGTAATGCAAGCAAACTTCCAAATCTGAAAGGTGGAGATTCAATCTATTATTAAATATTATTGCTTCAATAGTCAAAGGTCAATTTTGGCAAAAAAAAAAGTATGACAAATATATACCACCTTTTGTTGCGAATGAGGTGTAAAATTGCTATTGACTATTTGACCATTGAAGTGGATGATATTTAAATAGAGTGGATTGAATTTGCACCTTTACATTTCGAAATTTTCTTGCATTACTAACCTTGATATTTTAAAAGATTTTTCATAAAATACATGTATCTATCAAAAGAGGATGAACTTACCAAAATAATAACTAGCACTTGCACCCATAGGAGGTTCCTATTCTTAAATATCATCCACTTCAAGGTCAATTTTGACAAAAAAAAAAAATACGATAAATATTTACTATATTTTGTTGCGAATGAGATGAAAAATTGCTATTGACTATTTGACCATTGAAGTGGATGATATTTAAGTAGAGTGGATTGAATCTACACCTCTACTTTTTGAAATTTGCTTGCATTACTAACCTTGATATTTTAAAAGTTTTTTCATAAAATAACAGTATCTATCAAAAGAGGATGAACTTACCAAAATAATAACTAGCACTTGCACCCATAGGAGGTTCCTATTCTTAAATATCATCCGCTTCAACAGTCAAAGATCAATTTTGGCAAAAAAAAATAAGACAAATATTTACCACTTTTTGTTGCGAATGAGGTGTAAAATTGCTATATTGACTATTTCACCATTGAAGTGGATGATATTTAAGTAGAGTGGATTCAATCTGCACCTTTACGTTTTGAAATTTGCTTGCATTACTAGCCTTGATATATTAAAAGATTTTTCATAAAATACATGTATCTATCAAAAGAGGATGAACTTACCAAAATAATAACTAGCACTTGCACCCATATGAGGTTCAAGGAATACGCCAATAGGAACAACCAAGGAGTTTAGAAAATTTTCGGGCGTGATTTTTTTTTTACGTGAGACAATTTTCCAAGCACTATAATGCTCACATATAAAATCCTATCGGCTAATTAATTTGTTAAATTCAATTGTAATGATGAAAATTTGGATAGCCATGCTCTTTTAACCTTATCTTTTGGGCCCATTTTGACTATATAGTGTTTTATGGAACAAGACGTTTATAAGAGGTATATTCTTGTATTAAATTTGGTTCATGATATGATCCCAATTTGTCTCCATCATCACTTATATTTGAAAGCTAGTTTTGATTCCTAGACTTTTTATTCACCACACAGGTCAGATTTGTAGGTACAAAATTGACCCATATCCCTTATACAACAAAGATTTAAAACATTAACTTTTAAAACTCAAATTTCAAAAGGATGGAAATGGGTAAATGTAGGTTGTTGGCTCTACTAGTGCTTTGGCTTGGCTTGGCTTGCATGTTTTTGTAGTGCCTTTATGTTGCCATTGTCATCCTTGGTTCAAACTACACCTTTGTGCAGAAGTCCCCCACATTATTGCAAACACTATTAAGTTCTCCTTCACTTTTGGGTGGTTTTTTTTTTATGGCATCCAACCACAGTGGCCCAGTAGTTGATGTTGGGGTCAATGCTTTGGACCCTTAGGATAATGGCACCAAAATGCCCTCACAAAATCATTTTGAAAGTTGTTCATAAGGTAAATCATCTTCTCTTGATGTTGTTTTACCTATTCAGGATTTTGATGATGCTTGTAAATGGCTAGAGAATTTTAACTTTGTTAGGTGTTTTATGGGTAGAATACCCTTAGAAAACATGCCAAAGAATTGGGTCAAGTCCACCTAGGTACCCCATGGGACCCACGTGGAGGCAATCCAAAATAATACAAAAGGTTTTTTCTTATTTTGCTTTATGAATGTCAAGTTTGCTAAGACCATCTTTGAGCAGGTCTCAGGCATTGTAAGTGCCCAAAATTGCACAGACATATATAATAGTCTAATGATGATCTAGTGGTTTAGCTCACAATGCGCATGGTGTGAATAAAACTCTCAGCTTTTTCAACTTTGATGGAAGCATCTGCTCAACCTTTAGGACCCTCCCTTACTTTTGTCTTGGCCTCCCTAACCTTCCACTTTGTGCACATACCCTCATGCTTGTCAAAAATTATTTTTTCACCCTTCAAGTTGTGGGGTTGCTTGAGCATCCTTAGGGTTGCCTAAGCATTCATAGGGTCACTCGGGAGACCTGTCATGGTAAAAGGGGTGACCCTACCTAGTAAAATGGGTGACCTTAGTGTTCTAAATTGGTGCATGAAAACTCTCAATTTTGGCCATTTCTCCACTATTTTTACCCCTAATCTCAAGCCTAGTTGAGTCCTAACTCTGCCTACTTCTATTAACTCTTGAGTTCCTAGGTGAAAGTTCAAAGTTGTGTCACACTTATATAAAGAAAATGACCAAAGAAAATGACCAACACTGATCTAACTTTTTAACTTGAATCACTACAAAGTGACATCTTTTGAATTTTGAAATGATGTAAACTAACAAAATGTAGATTTTTTTAGTGTATTTTATGTTTATATTTAAAAAAATTAAAAAATTATTTGAATGTAGGATTTTGTAAAATTTTTACTATAATTTAGTTGATGATAAAATGCTAAAAATAAGGTTAAGTGGGATGTATCTCTTTATATAGTAAATTTCTTTTTTTTCCTTCAATTTTTTTTGGGGTATTTATAGCTTGAAACTTGAGTGCATGAATTAATTTTTCCCCATTTTGATAATACATTTTTTAACATAAATCTTAGAAGTTACATATAATGAAGATATAACTATTTCGATGGAATTTAACTTTTTGTTTTAACTATTTATCCAAATAGGAAAAAAAATATCATCTCGACATGGAATCTCAACTCTAGTGCATCATATTTTTTGTAAATTTTTTAATAAACTTTAGTATTTTTCTTGAGAGGACAATCAACATTATATTTTGGTGCCAATGACTTACTTTTTAGTAAAAATAAAAAGAAAATATAAACACTAATGAAATATTTAAAAAAAATACACACTACACTTCTAGATGTACAAAAGAGTATTTTAGATTTTTAAAAAAAGAATATCTATGTGAGTAGGAGTTGTTAGAACATCAAGTTTTTTAAATAATTTTACTTTTTTGGTAAATTAGTCCCAAAGTGATGCTACATATGCATTTAGTGCACACTTCTAGTTGAAAAAGTTATGGTCTAAATCTAATTTAGCTAGAATGAATCTCCCTAAAACATATGTTTTACCAGAATTAACTTTCAATTGAAAATGCTTAAATTCATTTACATTGATGTTGGTTTGAAGTGTAACATAGCTTTGAACTTTACCCCCCCCTCCACAATTAGGAATTTGATTGAGTCAGGCCTATTTAACCACCCCCATTTAGTTTTTGGTTCTTTATTGGAAGCCACTTGTGAGGATTATCATTTTTCTACCCCTTCTTCCATAGTTATTTGAGTAGGCTAGAAAGTTGATTCCAAGGTATTTAAACCAAATTTCTAAGTTTTCTTTGTAGCATCCACACTTCCTATTGGGATAAGGTGCCATTAACCTTGTAAATTCTAATATTGTATTTATTTCATTTATTATTTGTAATTACCCATAAGGGAATGAGGTAATTTCATCGGTAGTGGTAATTCTGGAGTCACCGAAGGTAATTAATAAGTGACATTTACAGTTGGCAATTGTAAAACTCATGAGTAAATGAGTGTAGGCACCACCTTGGGAGAATCAACTTTTTTAGCATATATGACACATGTCATAATGTTTGGTGGGTGCATGTAAAGAATCTATGATAGTTGTAAGTTGTCATAAGATTCTATGACACTATGATTCATATGACATATATTCATTAGTTGTAAGTTGCTATGTTTAGCCCAAGGTTCCTATCTTGGAAAGATACTCTTTGGTGGAATCTATGATGGTTATGACGCATCATAAGATGCTATAAGAGGCCAGATTTAGTCTTGGGTGCCCAACCTTGCATGGTTGTTTTTGGACAAGTGGAAGATGCTTGTAAGATGGCATTTAATGTTTACAGGTTGGAGATTCTCATGAGAGATAAAGTGAACACCTAGGGAGGTGTGAGAGGACTTCTATAAGTATTTTTCCATGTATTTGTTGTTGTAATATAGATTTATAGGTACTCAGGTGCTATCAGAATGCTGACAGGTTGAAGACTGGTGGAGAGAGTTACAAAATTGTATTGTACAATCATTTTCAAATTAATACAAACTTGGGCCTCTTTCCTATGTGGATTTTTTTATCTGAAAGCGTTTTCTCCACGTTAAACACTGTGTTGTGTGTTCAGTTTTTTGATTTGATATTTCTGTGTTACATAGTTTCTTTTCTATGTTACAATCTCCATTGATAATGCACTGAGAAAAGATCATTAAACATATTTGAATTAGATCTCTGTTGAGTAGTTGTGCTTTCATTTCTAACATTTGGTATCAGAGCCTAGCCAAGTTTGACTCTTGGGTGGTAGTGTGGAAGTTGTAGCTATAGTGGGGGATTTGGTTGCATTTGTTTTGCAGATCTTGAGTTGATATTATGGTTACATCCACCATTGCATCAACCTCTTGATTGGACATTGAGAAGTTCAACGAAACAAGGTATGAGTTGTGGAAGCTAAAAATGGAAGACTTGTTGGAAGAAATAAATTAGTGGTTGGCTATTTAAAATGAGAAGAAACTCGATGATGTCTCTCTGGATGAATGGGCAAGGTTGGATAAAAAGGCACAGGGAACCATTCATTTGTGTCTTGCAGATTATGTCCTGCTGAATGTTGCAAAGGAAGAGACTGTACATAGTTTGTGGAAATGGTTGGGTGAGATCTACCAAGCCAAGAGTATGGTAAATAAACTTTATTTAAAACAAAAATTGTTTTTCATGAAAATGAGAGAGGGTGATTCAGGTGCAGAGCATTTAAATTCATTTAATTTGTTGTTGAGTCAGCTTACATCCATAGATGTTGATGTTAATGAGGAAGATAATTGTATCTTACTTCTTTGTTCTTTACTTGAATCTTGGGAGAATGTCATACTAGCTATCACTGCTAACCTCACAGATTCGAAGTTGGATGCACTTGTTTTAGTTCTACTATCATAGGAATTGAGAAAGAAGAGTTGAGATAGTTTAGGGGATGCTCTCAATGTTAGGGGAAGGCCTAAAGAAAGAGGACTAAAAGGAGATTAGAAAGGGGCTAAGGACAAGTCTAAGGGCCGATCAAAGACTCTTCGGAAGAAGAATAGAGTTAAGTGTTGGAACTACGGTAAAAAGGGACATGTGAAGGAGTACAAAAACCCAAGGAAACAGTGGGAGAATACTTCTGACAAGTCCTCGAATGCAGGTGAAGATGTTTTACTTTCTGCTTGTAATGTTGTGGCTAATGAGCACTGGTTGGTTGACTCAGGATGCTTGTTTCATATGACCCTGCATAAGGAATGGTTTTCCACATATGAAGAGTATGATGGAGGCAATATCTACCTTGGAGACAACTCTACATATTTGATAGTTGGGAAAGGCAAAGCATTGTTGTGTTTCAGTGTGGGAGGTTAAAACCCTCCCTGGTGTTTTTCATGTTCCTGGATCTTAGCTAGAAATTTGATTTCAGTTTTGAAGTTGAATGATTTGGTAATGCATGTAACATTTGATAAGCATGGCTATAGACTGGTGAGAGGAAATTTGGTGGTAGAGAAGGGAAATGGATTGAGAAACTTGTTTAGGCTAGAAGCCACTATAGTTTGTAATGCCACTTATGTTTCTAAGGCTTCTGAAAACACTTGTATGCTGTGGCACCATAAATTGGGTCATAGAAGCAATGATGTATTGAAAACTATTAAGAATAAAGATTTGTTGGATGATTTTTCTTATTCTGATGAGCACTTGATTTCTATGAGCATTGTGTGTTTGGTAAACAAAACAAAAAATTATTTCTTTCGGGAAGCAATAGAGCAAAAGAGAAGTTAGAGATAATTCATATGGATGTGTTTGGACTTGTGGATAATGATTCTATCATAAAATCTTGTTATTTTATCATCTTCATTAATGATATATCTAGATTTACTTGGATTTATTTTATGAAACACAAATATGAAGTTTTCACTAAGTTTAAGGATTTTAAAGTCAGTTGAAAACCAATTGGGATTAAGGATAAAAATATTAAGATCTGACAATGGAAGGGAATATTGCTCTAAGGAATTTGATGAGTTTTGCAAGCATGCAGGTATTATCAGACAAAAGACAACTCTGTATACACCACAATAGAATGGTGTTGCAAAAGGATGAACTGAACAATTATGGAAAGAGCTAGAAGTATGCTGAGTGATACATAGTTGGATAAATATTTTTGGGTAGAGGCTGTGTGTACTACTTGCTACTTGATTAATAGATCTCCTTGTAAGGCTCTTGATTTGTCACCTTATGAAGTGTGGATAGGTAAGAAACCCTCTGTTTCACATTAAGGGTTTTTGGTTACGAGGCTTTTGTTCATGTGCCTAAGGAAAAGCGATCTAAGTTGGATCCAAAAGATGAAAAGTGTAAATTCATTGGATATGGTGATAATGTCAAAAGTTATAAGCTTTGGAATCCACTAACCAGTAAGATTATCTTTTCTAGAGATATTATTTTCAGGGAACTTAGAGCTATTTTTGAACCTGAGTAGCC
The DNA here is from genome assembly GCA_027924645.1 of Cunninghamia lanceolata. Taxonomy (NCBI): domain Eukaryota; kingdom Viridiplantae; phylum Streptophyta; class Pinopsida; order Cupressales; family Cupressaceae; genus Cunninghamia; species Cunninghamia lanceolata. The sequence goes on from BSBN01000063.1 coordinate 12,577,216, forward strand.
AAAAGAAAAATATGAAAAGGTAAAGAGAGTGCACTTTGATTTAGAGAAGCAAGATGCACCTCAGGAAGAATAGAATGATGGATTGGAGGGTGAAGAAGAAGAAGAAGATTTAAGTAGTTTTAATGAAGATGAATCTATTGTTATAGAAGAAGTTAGTATAGATGATCATGTAGAAGAACAAGTTGAGACTCTTACTCCACCCTTGAGGAAATCCACAAGACAACGAAATCTAATTGATAGGTATAGGCCACCAAATTTCCATTGTATATTTGCTTTATTGAGTACTGACGATGAGCCTAGATCCTACAGGGAAGCTATTCTTGCAGATGATAGTGAGCTTTGGCAGTTAGCCATGTAGGAGGAGATGATGGCTTTAAACTCTTGTAACACCTAGGATCTTGTTTGTTTGCCCAAAGGAAGAAAGGCCATAAGTTGTAAGTGGGTCTTCAAGAAGAAGTTTGGAGCAGACAGGTCATTGGAGAAGTACAAGGCTAGACTGGTAGCCAAGGGCTACTCCCAAAGAGAGGGAGTTGATTTTGGTGAGATTTTCTCTCCTGTTGTTAAATTGACTTCTATTAGATTTATTTTATCCATTGTTGCAGTCTTTGATTGAGAGATTGAGCAAATGGATGTTAAGACCGCATTCTTGCATGGAGATCTTGAGGAAGAAATTTATATGCAACAACCTACAAGTTTTGAGGTAAAAGGAAAAGAACATTGGGTTTGCAGGTTGAAGAGGTCTCTCTATGGTTTGAAACAATCTCCCAGAATGTGGTATCAAAAGTTTGATTCATTTGTATTGAAATTGGGTTTTGTTCGGAGCGAGGAGGATCATTGTATTTACATTCATTGTATTGGTGATTCTATACTGATCATTGCTTTGTATGTTGATGACATGTTATTTTTCAACAATACTAAGGGTATGATCAGTGAGCTGAAAGCTCAACTTTTAGGTGCATTTGATATGAAGGATCTTGGAGTTGCCAGGTATATTCCAGGAATGGAGATTAGGAGGGACAGAGGTAACATAAAGCTTTGGTTATCACAAGGTAAGTATGTGAATACTATTTTGTAGAGATTTAGTTTGCAGGACTGTAACCCAGTTAGAGTTCCTTTACCCATTGGTACTAAGATTTCATTAGATATGTGTCCAACGAATGAGGATGATTTTGATGATATGTCTAATGTGCCATATGCTAGTGTTGTAGGGAGTTTGATGTATGTAATGGTTTGGACTAGACCAGATATTGCCCAAGCAGTGGGAGTTTTAAGCAGATTTATGTCTAACCCTAGTAGACAGCATTGGAATTATATGAAGAGGGTGTTTAAATATCTTGCAAGGTGTTTATTCTGGAATGAGGTAGTTTCACCAGCAGTGGTAATTCTGGAGTCACCGGAGGTAATTAATAAGTGACATTTACAGTTGGCAATTGTAAAACTCATGAGTAAATGAGTGTAGGTGCCACCTTGGGAGAATCAGCTATTTTTAGCATATATGACACACATCATAATGTTTGGTGGGTGCATGTAAAGAATCTATGATAGCTATAAGTTATCATAAGATTCTATGACACTATGACGCATATGATGAATATTCATTAGTTGTAAGTTGCTATGTTTAGCCCAATGGAAAGATACTCTTTGGTGGAATCTATGACAGTTATGATACGTCATAAGATGTTGTAAGACACCAGATTTAGTCTTGAGCACCCAACCTTGCATGGTTGTTTTTGGACAAGTGGAAGATGCTTGTAAGATGGCATTTAATGTTTACAGGTTGGAGATTCTCATGACAGAGAAAGTAAACGCCTAGGGAGGTGTAAGAGGACTTCTATAAGTATTTTGCCATATATTTGTTGTTGTAATATAGATTTACAGGTACTCAGGTGCTGCTAGAATGCTGTCAAGTTGAAGATTGGTGGAGAGAGTTGCAAAGTTGTATTGTACAATCATTTTCATATTAATACAAACTTGGGCCTCTTTCTTGTGTGGAGTTTTTTACTTGAAAGGGTTTTCTCCACGTTAACCAATGTGTTGTGTGTTCAATTTTTTGATTTGATATTTCTGTGTTGCATAGTTTCTTTTCTATGTTACAATCTCCATTGATAAAGGACTGAGAAAAGATCATTAAACATATTTTTATCAGATTTCCATTAAGTAGTTGTGCTTTCATTTCTAACACTTCCTACAATCCTCAAGGTTTTTTCTAAGTTTGAACTTAGAGCAAACTCATTTGAACTTCGAGGTGATCAAACAAGAATAAGTTCAAGAGAAAACTCTCATCCTACAATACATACAAGAAGAAACACACACGAAGAGAGAGAATTACCTCATCTCCAAGAATTGATCAAAGAAGAAATCCATTGGATAAATGACATTCTTGCTAATGCTCAATAGGATGTAAACTTAATATGTGCTAACAATGCACCTAACCACACAAGAATCATCATAACAAAACCTCTTCAAAGGTTTGCTATAGAACACCCACACATTCAAACCACAACTTCATGCATCAACACAATCACCCACCATCAAGCACTCCTTCCCCATGAAGTGAGTGATCAAGATGGAATAACAAATAGTTGGTACACAAATATTGTTGACACTCATAGGACTCCCCTTCCTCAGGTTATGTGCATGGAAATGGGAGACCAAAAGGGGGTCATAAGTGGCCACTTTTTTTTTTGAATTGGTAAAAATTGACCTTTGATGAGAAATTAAAGATAGCCATACTCAAAATTAGAAGATGTGATAAGAAAAAGATTTGTAATGCTCAGAATCTAGTTTCTAAACTACTATTTTTTTCTAAAAACGGTAGAGATTAAGAGGTTTAAATAGAGGGAGCACACAAAGTGCTCATGTTTTTGTCAGAAAAATATAATATAGTGTCTAGTGTGCTCCCCCTAAAATGTTGATTTTAAAGTATTTCACAAATCGCTGTAGTGTAAAACTAGCTAACATCATGTAGTTTATACTTGAGTTTTTTGGTAATTTTTTAATGAATATATGATTTTTATGAATTTTCAAAGTGGACACATCTTAAAAAATAAAAATTTGAGCATGCTCCCCCCTAATTTTTTTGAAAACTAATCAAAAATATTTTTTCAATGTGTATAGAATTGAGTCTAGAATCTAAAAATGTAATTTGTTTCAAATTTTGATAAACGCATAAAAAATGACACCAAAAATACTAGACATAGGTTTTATGCAAAAAAGAACACATTAACAAAAGAAATTCAAGATGGAAACATTAATGTTATCATATTTTTGAAAAAAATACATGGTTAGAAAGCTAATTGAAGATGCCGACAGACTAAAAGGTGAATAAATAAGAAAGAAAGCATAAACAACAAGATTATACCTCAAAACTTCAAGTCCTCCATTCTCCTTGATAAGGTTGAGGAAATGGTGCACCCAAGATAATTTCCTACCTTTACCCAATACAAAATGGATGTGGATTGCTCTATTGACCAGCATGAATGGAATAGGATGGATTTGCAATGGATTTGGCTAGGAGTTGGCTATGAATTTTGGCATAATTTGGATGCAAAATGAATTGATGTAAAATGCTTGAGAGATGGATTGTATTTATAGAGTTTTGGGGGGAATTTGAATCAATGGTGGAAATTCAAAGTTGAGATCTAAGGGTGGAGATGAAATGGTGAAGTGGAAGGCTAAGATTTGATTATAAAAAATGGAGGGCTTATATTATTTTTTAATTTTTAGTTGTTCTTGGGAAGACTTTGCATTAATGAGGATTAAGACTTTTGAATGAATTAAAAATTCATTCATATGGGAGAGGGTGTAATAAAAAAATTAATATTTATGGGTGAGTGGGATGAGAAATGACACATGCATGTGTCTTGGCAAGACATGTGAGCATCTATATTAAAAATGCTCTTGCATGAAAGAGGAAAGATGAGGTGGAGACACATGTGACTGTTTTTTAATAAAAAAAAAAATTTTATTCAAAGGGTGTGGAGAGATGGGGTAATAGAGGTTTAGGCTAATTAATTAAGTGATTAACTTAATTAATATAGTTGTTAGAAATTAGTAGAGGGGACGTTATTTAGTGGTTTAGATTAATTAAGCTAAGTTTTACTTAATTAATTTGGGTCTTGGGGCAAGGTAGGGTGTGATAGCTATTTAAATAAATGATATTTATTTAATTAGGCTAGGTTTAGGTCATAGGCTAGATGGATTAATCAAATAAGTGTGTTTTATTTAATTAATCTAGGTGGATGGGAAAAATCAATTAAATAAATATTGGGATATTTATTTAATTAATTGTGGACAATGGTTAAGGTAGGGTAATAAAATAATTTTAATTTATTACAGGTGAATGGTTAGGATGAATTAATTAAATAAATTGATCTTATTTAATTAATTGGCAAAGGGGAAGTTGGTGATGTAAGGGTACAAGAAAGTGGCTTGCATGGTCAAGGCATTTTTAGGTGTCTACATTTTGTCCCTCTTTGATATGACGTCATGACCGAGTGGGAATGACATGAGATCAAAGAATTTTTTAATTTTTCCCTAGCTGACGTGAGGAAGAGAAATGGATGAGGGATGCCTCCTCAAGAGATGGGGCAAAAAAATTATTTTTTTCAAGTGAACTCTCGAAAAGGAGATAATGGTGGCGAAAAAGAGGTTCAAGATGAGAAATAGGGTTGATAGAAGAAAAAAGGGTGAAAACGGGTATGATTCGTGGCTTGGGGAGAGAAAACGGGGGATTAGGGCTTATGTGGTAGTTATATATAGGCCAAAGTGGGACCAACATGCCACATTTGCACCCTTGAGCTTGCTGAGTTGGATAGAGAAGAGCTAGAGTGATGCCACAACACATTCCACGTGAGGAGCACCAATCCAAGTTTGTCTGTGAGTACCAAAGACCTCCCACAGATGGTGCACGGGTATGTCAGCTAACCCAAACTTTGTACTTTTCAGGTTTCTGGGCATTTATGACATTAAATAAGGGTAGGTTAGGTGTTTTAGCACTTGCACGCAACACTTACGGTCGGCAGTTTAGAACCTGAGTCTAGTTTAGCACATTAGGATTGAAAAAGGGGTAGCGCTAGTTTCAGCACTTCTAGTTAGGGGTTTAGTGCTTCTATCTCGATTAGCGCTAGGGTTATAGGGTTTAGCGCTTGCATCTCTATTGGCATCTGTGCATGGGTAGTAGTGCTTTTATCTCGACTAGCACTTAGGGGTAAAATATTAGCGCTTATGTCTCGATTAGCGCTTAAGATAGGTTTTTTGAGCCTTCTAGGTGGAATAGTGCCTAGGGTTGATTAAGTAGCGCTTCCATCTGAGATAGCATTTAGGGTAAATGTTTTAGTGCCTTTGTCTCAATTAGTGCTTAGGGTTAGTTTGATAGTGCCTTTGTTTAGGATGGTGCTTAGGGTTGGTAGAATAGTGTCTCCATCTGGGATAGCGCTTAGGTAGTGGATTTTAGCGCTTCCATGCTGTTTTAAGGAATAAGATTTATTTTTGTGGTTTTTGGATACAGGTTGATCTTCTACCTCTGCAGTCACAAGAGCGATGACCACTAGTGACGGTGATTAGGGAGAGACTAACACAGGTGGAGAAGAACTATCTGAGGGTGATTGGGCTTTGGTTTATTTCAGAGATTTTTGTAGACACCCAAAATCGACCTAATTATCATTAGTATCAAATATTGCATTATTTATCATCTGCATTTGTCTAGCACACTTGAGCATTATCTCCATTTTCTCTAAATCCTCTATTTCTTCTATTAATTAAATACATTTTAATTTATTTAATTAATTCATTATCTATTTCTTCTAAGCTATAATTAAAAAATCTTTAATTATTTAATTATCTTCATTCTATCTATTTTAATTAAATAAATCTTATTTATTTAATTAAAAATTCCCTTCATAAACCCACTTTCCAATTAATTAAATAAATTTTACTTATTTGATTAATTTCTCTTATCGTTTATCTTAATGAGCCGACATGTGTGCCTCTTTTATTTAAAAACATGTGTGGTACTACATCTTTTATTTAATATCTTTCACATGTATTACTTTTTATGTACACGGTCACACATAAGCCTTATCTTCCCTCCACTTGTCATTTACACATTCACCTATGATTATCAATTCATCCCAACCGTTCACATAGCCACCAAATCTCTACCGTTGATTGATTTTGGTTGAGGTCTATATAAACACCCTCTCATTCCATACTTGATCTATCCACCCATTTTTCATATAGCATCTATATTATCATCTTGAGCATATTGAGCACTTTAGCATCCATCTAGCTTATTATTATTATCATCCATTTGTCCTGGCAGCTTTGATCTTCATAATTATTTATTGTTGAAGAAACAATTCACATCATAAATAAGGAATCATACAATCTAGGTGATATTGTTCTTGAATTGCATGCTTTTGATTTTACTTGGATTCGATTCTTTGATGGTGGTAGGATTAGGTTTTTATTTGTAATGCTTGATCTTATTGACCTGATTTTTACCTATCACATTTTGGCATGCTTGATGGGACCCATGTCCTTGAAGTTGTTTTTTATGAAGATCAGATTTTCCAAGCACTTACGACAAGTTTTAGTCACTTCTAAGTGAAAACTAGTCGCTTTTAGAACATACACATCACTTTTAAGCTAAAATCTGCCGCTTTTAGCATTTTCTGGATCGCTTTCAAGCCAACAATGGTCGCTTCTAGTCTTTTTTGTGTCACTTCTAAGCAAATAGTGGTCGCGTCTGTCATAATTTGCGTCGCTTTTAAGCCAAAATTGATTGCTTTTGGCTATCTGGATCGCTTCCTGCAATTTAGGGTTTTTTGTTTACATCTAACTTTTTATAGGGATTTTTACGCATTTGGCATAATTAGGTCACTTATGAGACTTAACAATTCACATCTTGATTTTTTGCATCACTTTTGAGTCCTAACAGTTCACATCTGGGTCGGTCTACGTTGCTTCTGATCAGTAACATTTCACTTTTAGTCGAATACAGATCGCTTATAATCAATAGTTGATCGCCTCTGGTAATGGTGTGCCGCTTTCAGTTTTATCATTTACAGTTTAGTTTTCTTGGCTACTAATCAGTTATTTCTGCAGCATCTTATCGATTATCAAAGAAAAGGAGGTTGTGAAACTACTAACATATCTGTTGCAACTCTGATCGGTCCAAGACTTTTGATTTTATCACTAATTTAGGAACATTTGGGCTTGGTGCTTAAAAAGAATCATTGTTTGCTCCATGCTTGTTTTATCTTTATTGATTACTTGATTGTGCATGTTTGTAACACAAATTTAATAGAAAAAGTATCCTCTCCCCTTTCTTATCAAATGGATCTTGGGTGTATGAGAACTTGTTATTATCTTTAGAGGACTTGCCTTCCTGGTGTGAGAAGGGGTATTACCCAAGCAGTAACGGGCTAAAGCCAAGTCCTTTTGAACCGCTATATAGGAAAAGTGTTTTTGTCGAAAGCCACAAACAACGTGTGTTGTTATGTTATACCAAAAACCAACCTCCCCTAAAACCCTCCAAGGCGTAACCCTTGAAGGTTGGGAGACTCCATAATGGAGAGTAGCGCTACCACACTTATAGCCACCCGAACAGATGCCCTTACTAGCAACCTTGTGTAGTAGCCAAAAACCCTCTATTTGTTGATGCAAAAGGTGGGACCTTTGAAGCCACCCCAATTCTCATGGTTCTTAGCAGAGATAAAAGGGATAATCCTAAGGTTTGGTGGGGGGACAAGCCTTGGGAAACTTGGATCTTGGTATGCGTGAGAAGTGAGTATGATGGAGGGGAGCTGGTGCTACCAAGATCCTGAAGCTATCTGCTTTGAATAGGCACAACAAGGGGATTCAACAAATACAGTCCTTTCCTAGCCTAGGTTGTACAAGCTTGTGTATGTTGTGAGTGTGAGTGACTAAAATCACTGTTTTCTTGTCAAAAGCATCATAGATCGCCTTTAAACCTTAACTGCTCACCTTCAAAAATCCAAATCACTTTTAAACAGCAGTTGTTCGTCTTTTGCAAAAATTGGATCGCTTTTAACCCACAGCTGCTTGCTTCTAGTAAAACCATGTTGCTTTTAAATAGCAGTAAATCACTTTTGACCTGTAACTGATTGCCTTTGGTAAACATGCTCACCTCTGGTTAACACTATAGCCTATCACCTATAACAAAACCAAATTGCTTTTGAGCTATTAGTAGTCGCTTTTGGCCTTATCTGAGTCACTTCTAAGCTATTACCAGTCACTTTTGGTCAAATATCAGCAATCAGCATCTATCCAGCCCAATCAGTTGCACTTTTAGACAATCTTAGCTCTGTCGTAAGCTTTTAGACAGTCTTTTGAGCATCCACAGTCACCTGAGCATTGTCTCCCATCTTGAGCATATCAAACCATTAGACTTTTTGAGCTTTCCATCTTTTGAGATCCCAAAACAACAACCGACCAGCAATACGAGAAAATAATATCAGCAACCAAGTTCTCCCTTGAGTGTGTGAGCTATCCTCTAAGGAAGTTTATCCAACAACAACAACCAAGCAATCCATTAGCAAACCAAACAAACAATAAACTAGCAAAACAAACTAACACCAAACAATCAGCCAACCGTCACCTTTTGGGTCTCAACCTTGACAAGCTAAGTCCAACTTTCAACATCAACCATCATGCCTCAAACTAGGAGCCAATATAGAGCTGAAATGGAAGCAAAATTGTGAGCTAAGATGGAAGCTAAAATGCAACAATTCCAATCAACACCCCTTAGAGATGCAACTCCCCTTAGAGATGCAACTCAATTCACAACTAGTATGCCTTCTTACATGTTTGTGCTCGAATGATACATCACTGGACCATCATCTTCACAACAAGTGCAACCTCAAACATTTTTAAAGACCTATGAGGAGCAATCCCAAGAGGACTTATCCAAATTGAGAGACACACATATGAGATCAAGCTGAGAAACTTATCTTATCTGATCTAGACCATCATTTCTTGCAATTAGCCCACATGAGAGCCAAGTTGCCAAGTGACTTCGACCTATCTTCCATTCACAAACAAGATTCAAATACTCCCACTGTTGTTGCAAAGGGACCATCCACTATAGTCACACCATTTCATGACATGTCCATCCAATCTCATCCACTGTCCAAACCATCTCCCTCATTGCATATTGCTACACCATCAAGCCCACCACGTAAGGAATACAATGTAGAACCCTTGATAACACCAACCGAGGTACTTCCTTTCCTTTCACAAAATTTGAACTTTCCACCTTTCCATGTTTCACAACACACCCCTGCTTCTACCATGACCATATCCATGCCTCAAGTATCACCAGCTATGCATGTTTCACAAGTCCAAACTCTGTAAGTCTCACAAGCCATCTTCATACCACAAACTCTGCAAGTTTCACAAGCTATCCCAACTTCACAAACACCGCAAGGATCAAAAGCCATTCCAATATCCCAAGTCTCGCAGCCATTGCACCTCTCTACTCCTATTACATCACATGTGGAAACCACACCCCACACTCATATTCCCATAACCTCTAATATGGTCTCCACGATTTCCACAAATCCATCTCATACACCATATAATCCCAATCTTAGTCTCATTGACATGAGTGACCCGCCTACTATATCACAAGCTAATCCTAGCACCGTTGTCTCTTATGTTGACCAACTCACATCATCTTCTCCACCTCCATATAATCCTTCACAAACCGTCAATTTGTCTTATGCAACCCAAGGATTACCTATTGTCACCCAACACATGACGTATACCAATCCTCATGTTGTCCAAAACACAAACCCAAATGTCCATCTGTCTTTATCCACCAATCCTCATGTTGTCCAAAACACAAACCCAAATGTTCATCCTTCTTCATCTACCGATCCTCATGCTATCCAAAACACAAATCCAAATGTCCATCTTTCTTCCTCATCCACCAATCCTTCCATCGCTTACTATAATCTAAATCCAACTCTGAATCCACAACCATTGACCAACATCAATCCATCCTCTACTTCCCATGTGATGCAAAATCCTGGAGCTAGTCCATCGCAATATACTCAACCATCACTTGTGTCTCAAGGACAACAATCTTCAAACACATATGTGTCACATACCAATCCTTTGACATATAATGTGAGCACACAACTCAACAAATGGTCATACCCACATACATTCTGCAATAGCAACCACAACATACACAATATTACATTTCACCGCCAGACCATCAACCCCCTTTGCAACAACAGCAACTATCTCGAGCAGATGTTGAACAAATGATTAACAAGGCGGTAGGGGAAAACAAGAAAAAAAATTCCTTAGGAGATATATGCGCTTATCCATTTGACAAGTCACTTCATATGACACCTTTTCTGCCACATTTTGAAATTCCACAATTTGACAAATACAGAGGGAAGGAAATTCGGATGACCATCTTAGAGCATTCTATGTTGCATGTCTCAATGTCGCTCAAGTTGATACATAGCTCTTGAGACTATTTCCCCAAAGCTTAGTGGGGCAAGCTCTTGAATGGTTCTCTCACTTACCTCCAGGAATTAAGACTTTTGCAAAACTAGCGAACAAGTTTTGATCCCATTTCGCTTTCAACATTGAACATGAAGTGAACATGAATGATCTTGTCAATAACAAACAGCACAATGTTGAGTTTTTTTCCTCATTTACCCAATGATGGCGTAACATGGCTAGCAAACTATCATGGCAAATACCTGAGAAACAACAGCTTGACATTTTTGTCCAAAATCTTCATCCCGAGCTTTCATTCCAACTACAATTGCAAAGTACTAGCACCTTTGATGAACTTATATCCAAAGGAACCACCATTGAACATGCTTTAATTGTTAAAGGCACCATCAATATTTTTAGAGATAACAAAGACAATCCTCAATCATCAAATGATAAAACCCGCTTTTGGAATAAAAACAAAAATGTTGTTAATGACGGTGTTGTAGACGCAAAGAACATACAAATAGTGAAAGCTCCTATTAACATCCAAGCTACATCTACAACCAATCAACCTTTTCAATGAAATCAACCACAAACAAATTCAACACCTCGACGACAATTTACTCCATTAGGGGAACCCATGGAGGTAATCTTTCATAAGCTTCTCCAAGCGGGAGATGTTGTATTGCCTAAAGCACCACCTAATGGCAAACTGGTCTTCAAAGATCCTTGGTACAAAGAGAATGAATATTGTGAATACCATAGGGTTAAAGGACATAAAACCAATGGTTGCATGCGCTTAAAACATGTCATTCAAGATTGCATTGATCAAGGTCTAATTAAAATCACATCACCAACGTCACAACCAGCCCATCAACCAACATCAAACTATGACCTATATGCTTTCAAGAATCCACTTCCATCTCATGACAAGACAAGTAACCCCCATACTGGGAATGCTATCCATTACAACTATGAATCATCCACGATTGGCCATATCAACCATGCTTACGTTTCTACCATTACAATCCAAGGCAAAGCACCCGATTGCACTGTAACAACTCGAAGAGGTCGTGTTACCATTCAGGGGGCACCTATCATTCCTCCACAACCATCCTCTAGCTATAATATCCTTGATCACCTTGGAAAAACACCCACACATATCTCCATCCTAGAATTGCTTCTCATATCTCCCACCCACAAAGCTATCCTTGACAAAGCATTGCAAGAATCTTCAGTGCCCAACTCCAATCTCTAGTAGCTATCATTGCAGTCTCTTGCCATCTTACCTTCTCTGACAAAGATCTTCGACCATCCATCAACTCATCACATAATGAATCCCTCAACATAGAAGTGTTTGTAAACCAACACCGTATCAAATGAATCTTAGTGGATGGTGGATCTAGTCTTAATATTTGTTCTTTAAAACTGATAAAACAATTGGGATACTCTAAGAAAGATGTTGACACTTCTAAGGTCATTACTATCAAAGCATATGATGATGCTGAGAGAGATATTGCAGGAGTCATCCATTTTCCTATCCAAGTTGGTCTTATCACTACTAATGTACACTGTCAAGTTCTTGATATTGACCTTCCATATAACATCATCCTTGGCCGCCCCTAGCTCCATGCCCTTATAGCCGTTCCTTCCACATACCATCAATGTCTCAAGTTTACATATAACGGTGTTGAAGTTGTTATCCATGCTGATCCCAATCCATTTGAGTTTTGTCATGCTTTTCAAGCTAAATATCAAAGCCCTAACCATATTCATATCAACACTGAAGCATATCCATCTTCATCCTATGTTGATCCATCAACCTTACTTGAGCCATCATCTAGCAAATCCACTCCAAACCTTTGTATCAAGTACACTGAACAAGCTCTGGGTGAATACACATTGCAAGAATCTTCATCCGCATCCATTTCTGATATAGAAGTTGGACCTTCTTCAGCAGGGGAAACTTCTAACTCCAATACCATCGACGATTCCTCCCTTCATATCACCAACTTTTTTCAAGGAACCTCCATCTTCATGATTTTGGCCACCCCTTCCTCTCCATCTAATGATGAAATTGAGTCTAGTTCTCAAAATACCCCTAGTCCCATTGTCAATCACCTACTCCCACAAGCTAAGGATGTTGGTAATTCCTCCATCCATCCTAAGCCCATCATTTCTCATCAAAAACCACAGCATGTTCCAAAAACATATGTTGCCATTCCATCGCCATCAACCTTTAAAGGTCAAAAACACATGACCATACACCTTCCACCATCTGATTTACCTCTACTTCTTCCAACTCCCAAACTCCCACCATTAACTTTATCTCCATATCTTCCACATTCGCCAACCTATACATCGCAAAAGCATGTGACTGTACACCTTCCACCATCCAATTTACCTCCACTACTTCTAACTCCAAATATCCCTCCATTCTCCTTACCACCATTACTCCCAACACCTAATTATCCCCCTATCAGTAACTACCCTTACATTCCTAATCATGACCAACAAATGCACACATTGTCTAAACACAAATCTATCACTCATTCCATCGACCCCGCTTTCATCAAACCCATGGGATTTAAAAATAAAAATTTAGATGCCTCTACCTCTAAAGCTAGAAATCTTACCAAGAATCTTAAAGATTCTCATGCCTTAGGGCACCAATGCAAAGAATCACAACCAAGAACATCTAAAAAGCCATATAAGCCTATCACTCCACAAGAAGAGCCCACGGCCAAAATGGTTTGGGTTCCTAAGCAAACAAGCAAGCAAGCCTAATGAGGCATCCTTATCTACCTTTTAAAAATCCTAACCATCTCCTTCCATCCAAACCACCATTCCATTCAAACATCCACAAATCCCACAAGCAAAGCAAAAATCATAAAAAAAAAAATACTAAGTCTATGTGGATTCCTAAATCACTCCATCACCCATCTCCAAAGCAAACATCACCATTGCTTCCTACACCACCTTCCCATCAAAAGCTTCAATGTTTAACACAGTGTGTGCAGCCGTTGGTCATGATTCCCTTCCATTTTGCAACATTCCCACATACCTCCATCTCACCAACCTACATCCATTATCTTACATATCTCCCCCATCACTTTCTTATGGTCCATGCTTTTGCATAAGCCTTCCATCCATCCTTGCATGAACCATACATAATCCACACCATAATCCACTATCCTCCTATTCCATTTGTCTTCCATGCAATCATCATCCTTTATCAACATCTCTAAGCATAATGAGATGGTCCATATGATGACGTCCATCTCTAGCGGAACTATCAACATCCATCAAACTAGACACTTGAGTCCCTCCTATCCATTACCATGGTGAAAACTTGGCAAACCGGTGCCATGCGTAATTGTCTTTCCAAAAAAAATTCCATCCAATAGTGAAAACCATCTTGTGGCACTTTAGATGACAAAAAAAATAGTACAAGATAAATAATTCATCCTCTAGTGAAAACCTGGTAAATAGGCACCTTGGATAAGTACCATAGTGAAAACCTGGCAAACAGGCACTATGTGTAGAGACCAACTTCCATCATTTACTTAATTTGTTTGATCATAGCTTTTCATAGCAACATCCACTATCTTACCTACATAATCCACTATTGCCCCTATGTAACCCATTATCCTTTATCCATTCATAATAAAAAGCCTTTTCACCCTTGCCTCTGCCATGCTAGCTTTCGTAGTTTGGACTTCATTGGGGTTAAGATATCATTTGACACCTTAGCATTGTATTTGCATGAATGCATCCATCGCAACATCTTCTTAATAACTTTCATCCCACACTGGGGGCACTTTCTAAGCCTTATTTGGAAGTGGATATCTACAGCTCTAGATCATAACATTTCAACCGAAACACAACAAACATCCAAAACCCAAAACCCAAAGCACAACAATCACTCGAAGCCAAAAAAACATCAAAAACACAAAAAAAAATCAAATATTCCCAAAATAAAAAAAATTAAACATCCCAAAAATCTGAGCAATAAATTTGATCCTTTGTCATCAACCATCAACACAATAAACAAGAACTACATCACAGCTCTATCGTTTAAAGCCTTGATCCCGTCGATATAGGGTATGTAGGGAATCTGAGATGCAAAGGAAGCACTCTGATTAAGGCATAGATGATAGCCCCTCTCTCTTCATCCATCTTTCATCTTTCTTCTAGTCATCCTTCGATCATTCATCCCCTTTCTTCTATATTTCATCACTTACATCATCAATAAGCCCAGAACTACATATTCATCATGTCTCGTCATCATCGTAATGAGCTTTGATCCCATGGATACAAGGTATGTAGGCAGTCTAGAATACGAAGGATGTATCCAGTATGCAAGCATAGACAATCCATCACATCTTCATCTTCTTTCATCTCCTATCTTCTTCTCTTTGACCAGCTCAAGAAAGAAGCAGACTGTGTATCAGAGAAAGTTGAAGCACTTTAACAAATTAGGGATAAGTCGAAAGCTATTTGTCTGCATGCCTTAAGCCAACATTTGCTATAGCATTTTATCAACATCTTTAGCCTTCAACAGGATGCATCTTTCCTCTCAACAAGGCGCCAGCTTAATCTATCCAAGAGCACTTCAATTTGGCAAGAGAATGTGATGACAGTATCTTTTGTTTTATCTTTTTGATTTATCTTTTGTCCCTTTTCTCCGCCTAATCAAGACTACCCTGATCTATCATATCTTGGTATGTTGAGATGAAGGAATGGGGCATGGTCATATTGCTTTCATATGTTGTGTGTGCGGGATGATCTTATTTTCTTCCTATGTGTATTGGTATATTGTACGTGTTGGGATTAGCATCTTACATATCAATATCTCTTGCATCTGAGAAGCTAAACAATCTCTTATGCATTTGAGACTATTCTATGTTAAGACTATCTCCATACATATAACCAACAAGGTGTCATTATGTGTAGTGGAGATAAGCTCAAACCATTGCTTGTAGCATCAAAGTCCATATCGAAACACTAGCTACTATTCATATCTTGTGTATGTTGGTTCGACATCTTGACCTCATGTGTTTAGACAAGATTGTAGTATGCTAGTTATGCATTGGATATCCTGACACCTTGGTCCTTTATACCCTGATGCATAACATCCATATGCTGTTGCAAGTATGGGCCTAACCATTGTTGTCATTGATATCAACATACTCCTGTTGCATTGATGATAAGGATTGATGAGTTGTATGCTGAGGATATTGAGAAAATTAGTCCTATCAAGAACAGAGAAGAACAGTGAAGACAGTAAGGTAAAGATCCCAGCTGAAATAAAGATCAAAGGATGCGCTTCAAAGGGTTTGTAGATATGTGTCTTAAGATGATCTAGTAAAGATTTTAGAGGTCCACATGAAGATCTGAAGGAGTTATGGCCACTTGAGTAAAACCAGTTCTAGTAGATGTTCAGAGGTGACAGATTGACACAGATAGGTCCGATGAGATCTGGAAATGCAATATCTTGTTCTACGGATTTGATGGAGTGTTTAGGAAGTCAATGTGAATTGACAAATCAATTAGTTCATGGTCTGAAGGTCTGCAAGCATCTATTCCAATATGACAGTGATGACAGACTGTGTTCTTAAGGTTCTAAATGAAGGAGAGGAAGATTTCAGTAAGCATAAGTAGTGTGGATGTTCTTGGTGATTCAGGCAAGCTTGTGGAGGTCTTTGGATCGTGTCTAGTTCGTGTTGGTGGTCCGCATTGAAGATTGAGCTCATAATTGAAGAATTACTTCTAGATGATGATGTTCTTCCTAAGTTTGGCCGACTAGATGAGTTACACATCCTGCAGATGATCTTGAAGATTTTCTATGAAGAATGGTATGTTCCTAAAGGAAGATTGAAGTCTCAGATTTGTGTGGCCAATAGCGTGTTGATCCGCATGAAGTCTTTTTGTAATTAGTCATGTTGTATTTATGTATTTTCTCTATAATGTATGCCGACTTGGATGATTATCCTAAAGTCAAATGTCTTGTATAAATAAGAGGTTGTGAAGTCATTTCAAATGTAATCTTGTGGAGATAAGTGTGTGGTAGAGAGGAGCAGAGCGAAAGGCAGAGCAAAAGTATTGAGCTTAAATGAAACTGACTCAAGCATGGTGAAGATGCTATTCTTCAGTTCAATTATGTAATATTTATTATTCTATAGACAGTGTGTCTCTTGTAGGCAGTGGGCCTCTTGTGAGCAGTGTGCTTGGGCAGTGAGCCCTAATTGGCATGTGCCATCTATTCTTCTTATTCTTCTAACAGAGAATACAATTTTGGGTTAGTCACCCCATAGTTTTTCCCTTAACCGGTTTTCCACGTTAAAATCTTAGTATCATATGTGTTAATGTGTTTCTGCTCTTGAATTATTACATGATTGATTTATTATTATACTATTAAATTACAAAAAGGATTTAAGTGATTCATAAGAAGAAAGTTTTGGAATAACTGATTCACCCCCCTCTCAGTTGTCTGTCTTGAATCTAACAATTGGTATTAGAGCTAAATTCCTCTAAAAGGGCTTAACTACTTGAGGAGATCCAAGATGTCGTCCTACAAGAAGGATAGTCTGAGGTTTGACGGAACCAACTTTACTCTTTGGAAAAGTTGCATGGAATGTCACTTGCAATGTATGGGAATGCAATATTGGATCATGGCTTCAAAGAAGTATGTTCCTCCACAAAATGGTCTGAGTATTGTAGATGAAATCAGAGATGCTGAAAATAATCTTCAGACTAAAGAAGCTCTACTAAGTGCCTTATCTGATTCAAAGCTGACAAATGTTATTGATCTAAAAAATGCATATGAGATTTGGCAAAAATTGGAACTTCTGCATGAAGGAGACAAGTATGTTAAATGTGCCAAGCTACAAAGTCTAAAAGGAAAATTTGAAAACCTGAAGATGAGAGAAGATGAAAATATCACTACATTTATGCCAAGAGTAAATGAGCTTTGTTTGTGGCATTAGATGTGCTGGTGGAATCTTGGATGAAGATGAGATTGTTGCCAAAGTTCTCATATCCTTTCCTAATTCTTACAAGTACAAGGTTGCTTCTATTGAAGAATTTAGATCTTTTTCAAATATCACAAGAGATCAATTGGTTGGTAAATTAGTTGCATTTGAATTGGCCGAGTTTGGAGATGCACCCCCGAAGACTAAATCTACTTTCAAAGCTAGTGCCTCTATAAAAGGAAAACAAAAGTTTGATCTGGGAGAAAACTCTTCAAATAAGCTATCATGGTATGAAAAAGTAAGAAAAGATCTGGAAGAAGATGAAGCAGAAGCTGCTCAACTTGAAGCCCTTATTGCAAAAAGTCTGCCAAGGGGATCCAGCAAGTATGAAGGAAAATTGCCATTCAAATGTTTTAACTACAATAAGATTGGTCATTTTGCCTCAAGGTGTCTAGAAAGATTTTCAAGGGCAAATCCAAACAGATCAAGATTCCAAAAGAAATGCTACTATGTTCATGAAGATGATGATGATGAAGGAGTAACAGATGATGAATCAAAGACAAGAAACAAATCTGGAAGTGACTGGGTGTTTATTGCCATCAAGGAAGAAGATCCATTACCTTCTAAATCTATCAATCATAAAATGGTAGAAAAAGCTCTGGCTGCCCAAGTTGAAGAAAAAGATGATTGGGTCATTGACAGTGGATACTCCCACTATATGATAGGTGACAAAAATAAGTTCATAGATTTGGAAAGATATGAAGGAGGAGTGGTAAAATTTGGTGATAATTCTGCTGGCAGAATCAGAGGTAGAGGAACCATTTCTTTTGATGGAAAGAACAAAACCAGTAATGTACTATATGTTGAAGGTCTGAAGCACAATCTTCTCAGTGTTGGACAGTTAGTGGACAAAGGCTATGATCTCTGATTCAAAAATGGAAAATGCAAGATCTTTGAAAGTTCTGGAACAGAGATTGTATCCGGTACTCAAACAAAAGGTAATATCTTCCACTTGGTTGGTACTGGTAAAAGTTGTTTATTTGTTCAAATTGATCAGAGTTGGTTGTCGCATAGGAGAATGTGTCATGTAAATTTTGATAATATCATCAAGATAAGCAACAGTCAGGTTGTAAGAGTTCTTCCAAGACTAGTGAAACATACTAATAGTTTGTGCAAAGAATGTCAGTTGGGTAAGGAAAGCAAGGTCACATTCAAAAGTAAAGAACAATCTTCTACCAGATTATTAGACTTAGTTCATACTGATCTATGTGGTCCGACAAGAATCAGGAGTGTGCAAGGTGATAGATAATTCATGTTATTAATTGATGACCACTACCAGATGATGTGGGTGACTTTTCTAAAAGAGAAATCTAAGGCTCTTGAGAAATTCAAAATATTCAAAGCTATGGTAGAGAATGAAACTGGATTAAACATAAAATGTATCAGGTCTGATAGAGGTGGAGAATTCACATCTGGGGAGTTCATAGAATTCTATGAGAAACATGGGATAAAAAGACAGTTGTCTACTCTAAGGACTCCACAGCAGAATGGAGTAGTGGAAAGAAAGAACCGGACCATCCAAGAAGCATCTAGAACCATGATGATGGAAGCAAATATCCCTCATATCTACTGGAGAGAAGCTATAAGCACTACTGTCTATACTCTTAATCAAGTATAAATCAGAAACAATAGTGGTAAGACCCCTTATGAACTCTAGTTTGGCATCACTCCCACTGTGAAGCATTTTAGAGTCTTTGGTAGCAAATGTTACATTAAAAGAGATGAAGATCTTGGCAAATTTGATGCTAGAAGTGATGAAGGAATATTCTTGGGTTATTCTACTCAAAGAAAAGTATATTGGTGTTATAACAAGAGATTGAGAAAGATTATAGAAAGTACAAATTTGAAGGTTGATGAAGGTATTGAAAAACCCTCAAGGTTTTATGAATATGATGAAGATGATTAGAATGATGTTTTGATCCAAGAAGTCCAAACCCCTTCTAAAATTCAGATCTAGACTGATCCGGTGAATTAGGAAGAAGAGATAAGTTTGAATGAACCTATTCAAGAAATAAAAGTGCAAGAAATTCGCAAAGTTCCCAGGTATGCAAGACTGAATCACTCTGAAGATCAAATCATAGGTGATAAAAGCTAAGGTGTTCAAACAAGAAGAAAGATTGCTCAAGACTCAGAAGAGTATTGTCTGATTTCGAAGATTGAACCAAAGACAGTAAATGAAGCATGTAATGATGAAAGCTAGTCTAAAGCAATGGAGGAAGAGATGATGCAAATTGAGAAAAATCACACTTGGGATCTTGTTCCCAGACCTAAAAACAAGAATGTGATTGGAACCAAATGGGTCTTCTAGAACAAACTAAATGAGGATGGTGAAGCAGTCAGAAACAAAGCCAGATTAGTCTACAAGGGTTATTCCCAAGTAGAAGGAGTTGATTTTGAAGAGACTTTTACTTCGGTGGCAAGAATTGAAGCAGTTAGATTATTTCTTGCCTTTGCTGCCTTCAAGGATTTCAAGGTATATCAGATGGATGTCAAGTCTGCCTTCCTGAATGGTGACTTGGAAGAAGAAGTATACATTGAGCAACCAGATGGATTTCAATTGTCTGATCATGGTGATATGGTCTGCAAGTTGAAGAAAGCACTGTATGGACTCAAACAAGCCTCAAGACCCTGGTATGAGAGACTCGATAAGCATCTTTTGAGGATTGGTTTCAACAAAGGTACTGCTGACAGCAATTTTTACGTCAAAATTGATCATGAAAATATCTTGATTGTTGAAGTGTTTGTTGATGATATCATTTCTGGAGGAAGAGATAGTATGTGCAAAACTTTTGCAAATCAAATGAAAAGTAAATTTGAGATGTCCATGTTTGGGGAAATGAATTTCTTTTTGGGTCTGCAAATCACTCAAACAAAAAAAGGAATCTTCATTTCACAGACCAAATATGTGAAAGAATTGTTGAAGAAATTTGGGATGGAAGACTCAAAACCAATGATTACTCCCATGGCAACCAGATGTAAATTGAGCAAAGATGATGACTCTCCTAAAGCTGATCAAAAAAAGTATAGGTCAATGATTGGAAGACTATTGTATCTTACTCAAACTAGACCTGACATTATGAATGTTGTTGGTCTTGTTGCTAGATTCCAAGCTGATCCTAGAGAATCTCATGTCATGGCAATCAAGAGGATTCTCAGATATCTAAAAGGGATAGTTGAGTATGGTTTATGGTATCCTAGAGATCATGATTTCTCACTTCATGCATATATAGATGTGGATTGGGTAGGAGATGTGGATGACCGGAAGAGTACCAGTGGTGGAGCATTCTTTTTGAGGAAAAGATTGGTTTCTTGGCTGAGCAAGAAACAAGAGGTAATATCTCTATCCACTGCAGATGTAAAATATATTGCAGCAGCAGGTAGTTGCACTCAAGTGTTGTGGATGAACCAAATGCTAAGAGACATCAGAGTGGAGTATAAAGAACCTATCACAATCTTCTGTGATAATTCAAGTGCAATAAGTATATCAAAAAATCCAGTGTTGCATTCAAAAATAAAACATATATCCATCAAGTTTCACTTTTTGAGAGAGAAAGTGAACAAGAATGAAGTTAGATTGGAGTTTGTGCCTTCCAAGGATCAGATTACAGATATTTTTACTAAACCTCTACCTAAGGACTCTTTTGAGTATCTCAGGGAGAAGTTAGGGGTTATTACACCTCTAGTTTTGAATTAAGGTGCACTAATGTGCATCAGTTTGGTGGATCTCACAGTCATATCTTGTCATCTGGATTGATGATGGGAAGCTACTACTCAGGGGGAGTAGTTGCTATGATTCTAAATGATGCAAGTATGTGCCCTTTGCCATTGATGTCAAAGGGGGAGAGAAGACATGTGAAAAACAAAAAGTGGTTGCTGATCAAAGGGGAGCAGTAAAGGAAGAGAAGACATGTGAATGGTTGTTGTTAATAGGGGGAGTTATGTCAGTCAGTGAGGAGAAGTTCTTGTCTTGATGGTCAAAACAGTTTTTCACATCATATGTTGCCATCAATGACAAAGGGGTAGATTGTTGCAAGTATGGGCCTAATCGGTGTTTTCATTGATGTCAACATACTCCTTTTGCATTGATGATAAGGATTGATGAGTTTTATGCTGAGGATATTGAGAAAATTAGTCCTATCAGGAACAAAGAAGAACAGTGAAGACAGTAAGGTAAAGATCCCAGCTGAAATAAAGATCAAAGGATGTGCTTCAAAGGGTTTGTAGATATGTGTCTTAAGATGATCCAGTAAAGATTTAAGAGATCCGCATGAAGATCTGAAGGAGTTATGGCCACTTGAGTAAAACTAGTTCTGGCATATGTTCAGAGGTGACATAGTGACACAGATAGGTCCAGTTAGATCCTGAAATGCAATATCTTGTTCTGTGGATTTGGTGGAGTGTTTAGGAAGTCAATGTGAATTGACAAATCAATTGGTTCGTGGTCTGAAGGTCCGCAATCATCTATTCCAATATGACAATGATGACAGACTATGTTCTTAAAGTTCTAGATGAAGGAGAGGAAGATTTCAGTAAGCAGAAGCAGTGTGGATGTTCTTGGTGATTCAGGCAAGCTTGTGGAGGTCTTTGGATTGTCTCCACTTCATGTTGGTGGTCCACATTGAAGATTGAGCTTGTAATTGAAGAATTACTTCCGGATGATGATGTTCTTCCTAAGTTTGGTTGACCAGATGAGTTAAACATCTATGGATGATCTTGAAGATGTTCTATGAAGAATGGCATGTTCCTAAAGGAAGATTGAAGTCTCAAATCTGTGTGGCCGACAACGTTTTGATCCGCATGAAGTCTTTTGGTAATTAGTCATGTTGTATTTATGTATTTTCTCTATAATTTATGCTGACTTGGATGATTATCCTAAAGTCAAATGTCTTGTATAAATAAGAGGTTGTGAAGTCATTTCAAATGTAATCTTGTGGAGATAAGTGTGTGGTAGAGAGGAGCAGAGCGAAAGGCAGAGAAAAAGTATTGAGCTTAAATGGAACTGACTCAAGCATGGTGAAGATGCTATTCTTCAGTTCAAGTATGTAATATTTATTATTCTATAGATAGTGCATCTCCTGTAGGCAGTGGGCCTCTTGTGAGAAGTGTACTTGGGCAGTGAGCCCTAATTGGCATGTGCCATTTGTTCTTCTTATTCTTCTAACAGAGAATACAATCTTGGGTTAGTCACCCCATGGTTTTTCCCTTAACCAGGTTTTCCACGTTAAAATCTTGGTGTCATATGTGTTAATGTGTTTCTTCTCTTGAATTATTGCATGATTGATTTATTATTATATTGTTAAATTACAAAAAGGATTTAAGTGATTAATAAGAAGAAAGTTTTGGAACAACTGATTCACCCCCCCACCCCCCTCTCAGTTGTCTGTCTTGAATCTAACATATGCTATATCAAATATAAGGATTGCATTTCTCCACTTTTGGGCAATTACTTTAAAAGTTGCTATATCATCTATCCATTCCATCATATTCCTATATAGTCCTCAACCAAGATCAATCTTTTCCCTCCATCTTTCTTTTCTGCATTCCTTGTCCTGCAAAACAAGTGTGTTAGACATACATAGGCCCATATCATTATCATTTCCATCTATATATTTGCATTATCATAATAACCTCATTACCATACATTACCATTAGCATAAGATATTTCCATTATTACCATTTGTATATTCATATCATTTGCATAAACATCCATATAGATCATGAAAATACAAAAATGCATAATATCATAACATAAGTGCATCCATAATCATTACATCACATAGAAACAAATCTATCATACATACATATATATATATATATATCAGGTGTGTCAATATACAAGTGTCTACAAATACAACATGGGCTATCTATGAGTCATCAAAGAATGTATGTACAATCAGCTCATAGGCCTCATCATGATACAATAAAATACAACAAAACAAGGTAGCCATAGTGACTACTGGCAGCTCCCCCTCCATGTCCGCCTCCATTGGGTCTTGTACCTAGTCTACCATGTCTAGGAGGCCCCATCACCGAAGCTATAGACCTTGATCCTCCTATCCTCCGTGAACTAGAAGCCCCTGACCTACTCCTATAGCTAGGCTATCTCTTTTCCATAGGCACTACTCCATAATATAAACCTCTATAATACTCTACCTCACCCTGTGCTCTCCTCAGCTCTCCCTGTGTTTGTGTCAACTGGGTGGCCAGATACATAGTAGCTCCTTCTATCCCCAAGGAAGCCATTGCCCTATCTCTCTCCATCCTCAGAGCATCTCTCTCAACTGTGATATCCTGCACCTGCTACATGGTTGCATCCCTCTCAACAGTCATAGCCTGAACCTGTTGTACTGTAGTATCTCTCTCAGTTGTCACTGCCTGTACCTGCCACACTACTGCATCTCTCTCCCCAGTCACTCTCACCAGCATACCATCATCATGTCCATCTCCTCCCTACACCCTAGCTTGCAGTTGTGCCTGAGCCTAAGCTTTAGCATGCCACAACCCTATCACCCCCTGATGTTTGTCTCTCTCCACTCTCCTCAGCCTAAACTGATCCCTTTGCCTCCATCTCTGCTCCTCTCTGATCCTCTGTCTAATCTGTTGTATCCCCACATCATCACCCCCTAGCACCTGTGCCTGTGGCTATGCAAGAACCTATGGTGGCACCTATCCTTGTACCTGAACACCAGACCTACTGCCACTACCACCTGTGCTACTAGAGCTCGTGCCCTCCTCCTAACTGGCCTCTCCATCCCAATCTCTCCTATCTCCCTTGGTCTAGTCAGTTGAGTCAGTCTAGCTGTAACCCAGTATGCATCATAATCTAGAAGTGCCCCTGGATCTCTAGGACCCTGTCTCCATGACCATACTACTAGTTGTAATCCATCCCTCTCTGCCAAAACTGTGTCAACCACAATCTCTGGTCCCCAATCAAAAACCTCCTGCCGAGTCCTCCCAAAATTAGCATCACCTACTGTTACTCCCTGTGGGATGTCGAACTGCCTCAATACCCTCTTGGGCAAATAGTGCTCTATAATATATATGCCATGACCAAAAATGTATCCCTCCCAACCCTATTTTTCTTCATGTGAACCTTGTTTCTAGCCTTTCATCTTATCACAAGTCAACCCAGCACTTCCTAGTTAGCCTGACATACTTCTTGACGGGGCATCACCTGCCAGTCACACTGGGGCATAACCTTGTTTATTGAGCAAATCATTGTATCTTCTTTGACACAACGTTCTAACGAACATTGTATCAAAGAGAGGAAAAATGTAGACCCGAAATTGACCTAATTATCATTAGTATCAAATATTGCATTATTTATCATCTGCATTTGTCTAGCACACTTGAGCATTATCTCTATTTTCTCTAAATCCCCTATTTCTTCTATTAATTAAATAAATTTTTATTTATTTAATTAATTCATTATCTATTTCTTCTACTTCTTCTAAGCTATAATTAAAAAATCTTTAATTATTTAATTATCTTCATTCTATCTATTTTAATTAAATAAATCTTATTTATTTAATTAAAAATTCCCTTCATAAACCCACTTTCCAATTAATTAAATAAATTCTATTTATTTAATTAATTTTTCTTATCATTTATCTTAATGAGCTAACATGTGTGCCTCTTTTATTTAAAAACATGTGTGGTACTACATCTTTTATTTAATATCTTTTACATGTACTTTTTATGTACATGGTCACACATAAGCCTTATCTTCCCTCCACTTGTCATTTACACATTCACCTATGATTATCAATTCATTCCAACCATTCACATAGCCACCAAATCTCTACCGTTGATTGATTTTGGTTGAGGTCTATATAAGCACCCTCTCATTCCATACTTGATCTATCCATCCATTTTTCATATAATGTCTACATTATCATTTTGAGCATATTAAGCACTTTAGCATCCATCTAGTTTATTATCATTATCATCCATTCGTCATGGCAGCTTTGATCTTCATAATTGTTCATTGTTGAAGAAGCACTCCACATCATAAACAAGGAATCATACAATTTAGGTGATATTGTTCTTAAATTGTATGCTTTTGATTTCACTTGGATTCGATTCTTTGATGGTGGTAGGATTAGGTTTTCATTTGTAATGCTTGATCTTATTGACCTAATTTTTATCTATCACAATGTCTAGGCTTAGAGCGCATCAGGCTATGATGACAACCTTGGTCGAGTGCTGGTGCAAGGAGATCTATTCATTTTCTCTATTGATGGATGAGATGACCATCACCTTGGAGGATGTATGGAGGATCCTATGAATCCCTATTTATTGAGAGAGGGTTGTTTATTATTAGGTGGGGGCTTAGTAGAACTTCGGCATGTGTTTTCCCCAACAAATGTTCCTACAGACCACGGTAGTCTGAAGATGCTTTGGAAAATGAAAATTAGGGGAGGTCTGAGTGAGTTTGAGTTATATGTTTGTGGATTGATTGGAGAGGTGATGATGCTAGATTGATGCTCACGTGGATTTCACATGGGGTGGGGGGATTGCATAGAGAAGATGGTAGCTAGGAGTGTTGTTTATGCATGGGGGCTATGCTTATTGGTCGATTTATATCACGACATGCACTTGATAGTATATTAGAGTGGAGCTAGCCTTGGTTGTGGGGTTACTCTTCTACATGTCTAGGCTTGGGAGAATGTTGTGGTGACTAGGCCGGTATGTTAGCATGTGAGGCCATGATTTTATCCTTACATGTTTGCATACACGAGCACTCTTCAGCACTAGAGTTTGGAGAGCATGAGGTTTTGGTGGCAAATATTTGATGAGGTGACAACTATTGTATGAAGGCCATGGATAGGTTGTGAACCATGGATGGATGATGATGTACAACTACCTTTTACTCAGTAGCCTTGGTATTTGATAGGGAGCAAAACACACATTCTGGATCGGTTACCTTCCCGATCAGGTTCTGTGACAGTTTGGGTTGTGGCAGGATGTGCTGCAGGTGGAGTCTATCTTTGCTCGGGTGCAGTGGGAACCATCATGGTGGTGGGTTGAGTTCAATTTAGCCATGGTTATTACTAATTTCAATCATTTGGTGGTTGTTGTCTAGGATTGGCGATCAACAATTGTGGATGCGGGGACTATGCCTGCATATGATAGCTAATGGGCATAAGTGAGACTAGTGTGATTGACCATTCCAATGGGTCAGTCAAGGGGAGCAGAGGAGGAGGAGATAGTGGTGGAGACTGATGTCAATGATGATGGGGATGGGGATGGAGATGGTGATGGAGGAGGTGGTGGTGGTGGTGGGGGTGGGAGAGGTAGGGGCCAGATGCATCTTCTAGCATCCATTGCAGTGGAAGCCTCTAGTGCGGGGACCTCAGGGGCAGGACTTCAGGTGTGGGGGGATCTAGTTCTAGTTCTGAGTGTCGAGTACACCTGAGGGTGGAGGTACTATTAGGAGAGGGTGGGAATGGGGAGGATTTGGACACTCTGAGAGATTGAGTGGCAAGCTTGGAGGATGAGGTGGTGAGGTTGATGGCTACATGAGATGGGAAGAGGGTTCTACTCTAGAGTGTCGATACTATGAGGTAGAGGGCTGAGGCATAGGTCTCTCAACTTCAGCAACATGTGAGACAATTGCAGGGGTGGGTGGATGACAATGGGATGGCACAAATGTGGGGTGACTACACTCATGTGTAGGCGGAGTTGACCGTGGGTATGGTGCAGGCAGAGTATTATCATGTCCTATATCATGGAGCAATATGAGTGGATTAGAGGGTGGCTAGCTATAGCCAGTCACACTCAGGAGTGAGTAGGTCCATGAGGACTTGGACACCATTAGTGACAGGGCTAGTTAGACCTTCACCTGCAATGATGCGACCACTAGTTGTGACACTAGGGATCATAGGGGTAACTAGGCAACCTCCACTAGTTGTGATGCTAGGGCCTATAGGAGTAGGGCCTTCTACAACACTGCAATCTTCACCACCTCATTCTCCCACTCCTTCTCATAAGGGGAGTTTAGTGTAGTGATATTGTATATGCCTACAGGCATATGTATTGTAGACTTTTGATGTATTTAGCCCTTTTGGGCACATTTTTGTATTATGACCATTGATGTATATGAGAAGTACATGGATTTATATGGATGTTATATATGAGATGATCATTTTGGCATCTTATGATGATATGAGGATGATTTATGGATATGTTTTGGTTATGTTTTATGATGTAGATGGATGGATGTATTTTGATTTATGTATGATGTGGATGTATGTTATGATTTGTAGATGTATTGTGATGGTTATGGCTGCATTATTTATGATGTATGGATTATGATGTGGAATATTATGTTATGCACTTATTTATGATAGATGGATTATGATAGATGTATGATGCATTATGTTATGGATATGGATGATGTTATGATGAATTATGATTTATGGATTTATTATTTATGGCTTATGTATATATGGTTATGTAGTTGATGGATGGATGTTATGATTATGATGGTGTTTTTATGGTTTATGGATGTATATGTATGGATATTATGATGATGTTGTTGTGGGTGATTGTGACATGGGTGGGTGTAATGGTTATGATATGGTTTATAATTATGATGGTTATGATAGATGATGTATTTATTATGATGTATTATGATGTAGATTATGCTTTATGGATATGGATGATGTTATGATGGATGTAATGATCATTAAGATGGTTATGATATGGTTTATGATCTATTGATGATGATACAGTCCATGCAGGATGCAGTGGGAATGGAGGATCTTGGTTATGATACATGTAACCCTAGGTGCCACTTGACATGCATGTAATGTAAAGTCACTTTTGGAACCATGAACTGGGGGGCTAGTGGGAAGGGGGTAGATTTAGGGTTGGTGGGTGGTTTTGGGTTAGGATTGGGGATGTTCAGGTGGGGTACTTCCCAATGTATAACCATTTAACTCTTTCTGCCACTTGATGCACATGTAATAGAAAGCCACTTTTTAGGGCACACATTGGGGAAGGAAGGTTCAGGTTTGAGTTAGGTGATTTGGGAGTTGGGAAGCAAAAGGAACAAGCTTATGAGAGGGTGATAGGGTTGTTAGAATAGGGTAGGTGATATGGTTGGAGTGCAAAGTTAGAATCAGGTTGTAGACCAAACTATTCTAGGTATTGGATTGCAAAGTCCGAATTTGGATCTTGTCATGGGTGGGTGAATAGGAAGATAAGGGTGGGATTTTGTGATGGTATGTTTTAGAGTGATCCTAAATTTTATTATAGAAAAGAGGATATTATTCACTAAGGTATAGAAGACCAAGCGGATGATGTATATCCATCATTTGCATGGACTGGACATAGGTAAGTGCAAGAAGATGAGTTCACTTTTTGGCCAAAAAGTGGAAGTGTTTTTCCTATTTTTCAAATTTTTTCATACTTGGAGTGACAATTTGAAGCACTTGCACGTAACATATTGATGATGCAAAAATAAGAAATGTAGGATTTTGTTTCTAGTTTTGAAATATGTAATTTTTTCAAATACCTAGGTGATGTAAGTTGGGTTTTTATTGGATGTACAAAAAGTGGTTTTTTAAAAGTCCCCTATTTTTTGCAAAAGCATGCATGTGTACGACCAACATAATTTGACCTAAATTAATGTATTTTTCTTATTCCTTTGGTGGAAAGATTCTTTGGATGTTGAATTTTGGTCAGGATATTTTTTTTGTAATTTTTTGATAAATATTTTTTTATTAATTTTTTAATGAGTCTTGTTGTACCCAACCAAATTTTTTGCTTCATCAAGGCATTTTGAAACAAGTCTAGAAAATTATTCGTCAAAAAGTCAAAAAAGCAAAATTTCTAAAAATAGAAATTTCTATTTTTAGAAATTTCTAAAAATAGATGTCGAGTTAGGTTTTCTGGGTTTCTTGAGATATGGATGTTGGCAAAACTTTCTAAAAATAGAAAGTTTCTAAAAATAGAATCTCCAAATCAGGTGTCGCGCTCGATTCTCATTGGTCAATTTTCCTTCACGATCGGCACGGTTCAGATGGAATCTTCAAACGACCAAGTTTTCTCTACTGGGTCCTTTTTGCTTTTTCACAAGGTGAAGCATGAGCTCGAAAGTCATCAACACAGAAAAGTTCACCTGCCAAATCTCTTCGACGAGTTTCCAACGTTGTTTCAACGACGCAAAACTAACAAACGGCCGTCGACTCGATGATGCACGCAAAACGATGCAAGATGGATCCAAGGTGAATGGAAAAGTTGGAAAATCACAAAAATGGCTAAGTCTGGTGAAACTAGGCACCCCAGGAGGCTTGGGGCGCCCATCCTCTCCTGTGTTAGTTTTTTTTTTCACGTTTTTTGAGAAACATCGAAAATGCTTCCGTCAGCTCCTTTCCGGTTGGTCAAACTTGGTCAAACTTGGTTAAAAGTCAGTCAAAGCCAGGATTTCATCACAGATATGTTCAGACTACTCAGATCACCCTCCGTCCCACTTTGACAGTCATCAAAACGACTGAAATTGAAGACCGAACAGGAGCCGTGGGCACGAAAATCAAGAAAAGGTACAAAATTGAAAATTTTTGCAAAAAATGGCTAAGTGTTGACAAAATGGGTGCCACAGGAGGCTAAGGGCGCCCATCCTCACCAATGTTAGTTTATTTTTCATGTTTTTCTCAAAAAACGTGAATCTCCTTCCGTCAGCCTGCTCCGATTCAGTGTTGATCAATTTGACACATTTTTTGAGGCGAACGGAAGGTACAATCAGCTTAATTTTTATTAGGCTTGCATATTTGACAGATCATCAGACTCATTTCCATCCCAATTGATAGAAATTGACAGCCAAACAGGGGTCCTGTGCCTTCGGAACCCGCACGCAAACCAAGAAATTGGAAAAGTTGGAAAAATTAAAAAAATGGCTAAGTGTTGGGAAACTGGGCACCCCAGGAGGCTTGGGGTGCCCATCTTGAGTAGTGTTAGAATATTTTTGTGTTTTCAGTATTTTCTGACATGCCTTGTTACCAATCTTCGCCCGTTGGCACTTTCCGAGAGGTCAAACTTGGTCAAACGATGTCAGATCATCGAACGGAGACAAGGGATGGAATCTCAGCTGATCAATCTCCAAAATGTTAGGATCAGTTAGCTTTTTTAGTTCATGATGACATTTTTCCACCTTGTCAAAGTCAGAGACAGGCCATATTTGAGTAAAAACGAGTCTTGAAGTGTCGAAAATGAAGAAATTTTGTTAACACTTCTTCCAACTCGCGCATTCGATGACATCATCAAAGAAGATATTTTTTGTCATCTTGCACATGAAGCCATAGGCTCCTACAAAATAGGGATTCTTCCTATTCGAAGACATCCACTTGGATTTATGCTTTAAAAGATGCTTTCTTCTTGGATGAGGATGAAGTTTTCTTCTCACACAAGTAAAGCTGCTTTTTCGACCAAAAGATTTAGAAAGACAAGTGGAAGGAGAGCAAACGGACATCATTAGCAGCCTTAGAAGTTTCATATTTGTGCAAATGGAAAGTCCTGATCAGTGGAGAAATGTAGCTGCTATCCTTGACGAAGAAGAACACAAAGCAGATCTTGTAGCAGGAAGACCAGTACTACCACCTCCCGCGTGGCAATAGATAATCCTGGCTCACAGGGTTTATTCAAGAAAAGGAAAAGGCAGTGCTACGGATCCTTTCTTTCAAGATCTTAATTCTGCAAAAGTTGGAGAAGCATCCAACATAGCTCGAGAAATTCAGATAGTTCCTGAAGTCAAGCAGGAAGAATTACAAGAAGAACCAGTAATCCAGCCTAGAGCAATGGGTGATGCAAATAACAACAATCACAATGATCCAAATCAAAGGCGACTGCCACCATTGCCTTGGGGTAATAACATTGGACCTTTGGCCTTACAAGCACATCATGATTTACCAAAAGGGTCAAGGAAGCACTTTCCTCGGTTCCATGGCGATGGAACTCAACATCCTGATGAACACATCTCTGCATTCACAACAGCTTGCGTTGTTTTGCATGTATCACATGAAGATGTTGCCGTGCGTCTCTTCGTTGAGATTCTCGCGGGAAATGCTGCCAATTGGTTCAATCATCTAGAACCAGGAATCATTACAAGTTGGGCAACTATGAGCGAGAAATTCTTGGCAAGGTTCAAGCCTACCGAAGATGGTCACAGATTGTTCGCCCAACTCTCAAATTCAAAGATGGAAAACAATGAACCAATGAGGGAGTTTGTGGCAAGGTTTAATCACCTAGTTACACGTCTTTCTCATACTCTTAATCCATCTCCGCAAATTCTGTTGAGCAATTTCATTAACGCTCTTCCTTCTGAGATAGCCTTCTTTTTGAGATTGGCTAATGAAACAGAATTATCCAATGCACAACAAAATGCCATCAAGTTAGAGGACAACATGATTACCTCTGGCAAGATGAAAACAGATTCAATGAGGCCTCTAGTTCAGAGTTTTGTAGATCCACTGCCACATAAGGTAGCAAACGAAGTGACTATCATGAAGAGACAGTTGCCTACTCAGGGGCAACCCGCACAACAACCGTATCAGTCATCGCAACAACAATACCAACCACAGCAACAGTATCAGCCTCAGCAACCATATCAACCTAAGATGAACAATTTTCAGCCTT
The DNA here is from genome assembly GCA_027924645.1 of Cunninghamia lanceolata. Lineage (NCBI taxonomy): Eukaryota > Viridiplantae > Streptophyta > Pinopsida > Cupressales > Cupressaceae > Cunninghamia > Cunninghamia lanceolata. The sequence goes on from BSBN01000063.1 coordinate 12,609,369, forward strand.
TCAATAACTACAGGCCCAGGTTGCCAGCACCACCACCAAGACAAGCAGTTGATGCTGCTCAAAATGCAGTGTTTTGTTCCTTTCATGAGACTGATGCACATACTGGAGCCACGTGTCCTGAAAATTTAAGGATGAATCAAATCATGGGATATGCTGATGCTGCACCTATTTCAAACATTGTTCCTTCCCCAAGTATGAATGTTGTCTTACCATAGGTAGACAACTTCAATGGCGACTCTACCACAGGATACTTCCAGAACGAACCCGTTATAATGAAGGAAGAACAAGATGATTTTCGTCAATATTCTCTTGCAGTGAATCAAGAAAATCTTTCAACTCCTGTGTTTACACGTACTCAACATTTTAAAGCACAGAAGGAAGGAGAGGATAGACAAAGACCAAAAGAAAAGGAGAAGTAAGTGGCTTCCACTTCCAATGCTCAGCCATCACGTGAAAATGTTCAGATTGCTCAAAATTCATCTTCAACAAATTTTGATATAGTCAATTCCATGATGAAGACAAAGGTGCAGATTTCTCAGCTGGAGTATCTTCAAGACCATCCAGATCAGTTGGATAGAATAGTCAAGTATGTCAAGAAAGATACTGTCGTGTAGCCCACATTGCTAGAATCTTCTGTTCCGGCAGGAGAGAAGCCAAAGCCCTTCTACATTTCTCTGTATATAGGAGGTTATAAATTGAGCAATTGTATCATTGATTCAGGAGCCTCAAACAACATCATGCCTTTACAGGTAATGAACGCTTTGGGACTCTCATGCACCAAAACACATGACAAGTGTTATTCACTTGAGTCTAAATCAGTGCCATTGGTTGGACAATTGAAGGATGTTCAAGTACGATTAGCGGCTTTCCCAGAGAAGAAAATAATGATGACTATCTTGGTAGCTGACATTCCAGCCAGCTATGGGATGCTGCTAAGTAGAAGTTTCTGCAAAGATCTTGGAGGAGAAATACAATTGGATTGGTCATCTGCGACCATTCCTTTAAAGAAAGGTAATTTCAAATTGGAACCAGAAACCAAGTCATGGTTCATGGTGGTGAAATCTCAAGATCCTCAAGCACAAGTGCTATATCAAGAAATGGATTCTGGTACATATGTTACGTTGTCTAATATAACTAAAAAGAATCAAGAGGTTGTCTATGTGGTTGATGAATCAGAGGAAGTATCTGAAGAAATGTGCAATTTGCAAACTTTCTTTGAAGAAGAAGTGCAACAATCTTCTCAAGAGCAAAATTACAAGGAAGAGATCAAATATGTTGCAGAGAGCAATGAAGAATCTGATTTGTTCTTCTCATCTTTTGAAGGTTGGTTTGAAGAACCTGTGTCAGATATATCCAAAGAAGAGACCAAAGAAACATTGCAATTGGAGCAAGAACAAGATCTTCTTCATTTTGAAGATGACTCATCATTGGAGGAATTAATGGCGATCATATGGAAGATTCATCATTGGATCTTGACAGTTTTCTACATCACTTGGAGAGTGATTCTTCAGCAGAGGATACTGTAAATTTTCTTTTACAGTTTAGCACATCTTCACCTGCATCTAGAGAATATTTCATACATACTAGTGAAGAGGACGATATTGAATCCATCTATGAACCTGTACTAGAAAAACACTTTACTGATACTATGCAACCAGTGTGGAATACAACATATGAAGAGGTTGATGGAAAAGAGTTCATGGAATATTCAGTTTTGGTCACTAAAGAGGATGATATTGAAAAATCAGAGATTATTGACAAATATCTTGTGAGATACGCCGTATGTGAGATTGATCAAGAAGAAGAAGAGGAAACATATGACTCAGATGAATTTGTTTTTGATTCTACTCCTTTTACAGAAGAAGAAAGATACATGAATGCTGAAGAAGAAGTGATGATGGATATCCGCATTAAAGAAGAGTACTCTATAGAGGATGATGAGATTCCAGGTAATGAATGGGAAAGTGAGCTATCAGGTGAAGATGTTCAGGAGTTTAAGCATTCAGATCTTGACGATTCATCAGATTTTGGAGAGTGGATGGATGAAAACACAACCGATGAAGAAGCCCCTGTAGAACTTTAAAAATGGGCAACTACGGTTGTGGATCCTATAAGCCAAGAATTAGTGATGAGAGTCATGTATGAGCAGCTTGCACCTTTTCCAAAAGATGATGCATTGATTGAATACAAAGTTGCATGTGTACAAGATATAAATGAAACTCATATTCAATATGTGGTGGTGACCATTCCCATAGATGTACTTTGGCCACAAGACTTTCCTGTTTATCTTCAAAAAGAAGTTCTGTATCTCCACCTATTGCAGAGGTTGCTTGCATTGGAGGAAGATGCTCCACCTGATCATTGGTGTATCAATCAGTTTCTCAGAAACTTCTCATGGCCTGAACATGAATACCCTCCTGAATCATGGCTCTTTGAGAGGATGTTGCAGAGAAAGAAAATTTTTGTGCTACCAAGGCAATCTTCACAGCTAAAGAGAGACGGATCTTACTTTTCTGAGCCGATTGACGGTTTCATGTGACAGTCCTAATTTCTTCTCATCCTCGCTCAGGAAAAAGAGCGCGTGAAACACTTTTGTTCTTGTAATGTGTTTCCCCTTTCTGTGATGTGATCATTATGTCGTAATGTTTTTCCCCTTTCCGTAATGTGACAGTTGTGTTCCTTGTGTGTTGTGAAGTTCCAACTCACTAGGTGATTTTAGGAAGTCCAGTCTTAGGTGATGTAGGGAAAAGTCTTGTTCTAAGTGATTAGGAATGTAACCTGACTCTATTGCCCAATGGACAAGACACTGGTCCAACTTGCAAAAACCCAGAGATTCTTGGTTCTCCTATGCCATAAGTATCCGCCATGGTCCCCAGACAGAGCCAATTGTTGTACCCAACCAAATTTTTTGCTTCATCAAGGCATTTTGAAACAAGTCTAGAAAATATTTCGTCAAAAAGTCAAAAAAGCGAAATTTCTAAAAATAGAAATTTCTATTTTTAGAAATTTCTAAAAATAGACGTCGAGTTAGGTTTTCTGGGTTTCTTGAGATATGGATGTTGGCAAAACTTTCTAAAAATAGAATCTCCAAATCAGGGTCGCGCTCGATTCTCATTGGTCGATTTTCCTTCACGATCGGCACGGTTTAGACGGAATCTTCAAACGACCAAGTTTTCTCTACTAGGTCATTTTTGCTTTTTCACAAGGTGAAGCATGAGCTCGAAAGTCATCAACACAGAAAAGTTCACCTGCCAAATCTCTTCGACGAGTTTCCAACGCTGTTTCAATGACACAAAACTGACAAACAGCCGTCGACTCGACAATGCACGCAAAATGATGCAAGATGGATCCAAGGTGAATGGAAAAGTTGGAAAATCACAAAAATGGCTAAGTCTGGTCAAACTGGGTGCCCCAAGAGGCTTGGGGCGCCCATCCTCTCCTGTGTTAGTTTTTTTTTCACGTTTTTTGAGAAACGTCAAAAATGCTTTCGTCAGCTCCTTTCCAGTTGGTCAAACTTGGTCAAACTTGGTCAAAAGTTAGTTAAAGCCAGGATTTCATCATAGATATGTTTAGACTACTTAGATCACCCTCCGTCCTACCTTGATAGTCATCAGAACGACCGAAATCAAAGACCGAACAGGAGCCGTGGGCACGAAAATTGAGAAAAGGTACAAAATTGAAAATTTTTGCAAAAACTGGCTAAGTGTTGACAAAATGGGCGCCCCAGGAGGCTAAGGGCACCCATCCTCACCAGTGTTAGTTTATTTTTCATGTTTTTCTCAAAAAACGTGAATCTCCTTCCGTCAGCCTGCTCCGGTTCAGTGTTGATCAGTTTGGCACATTTTTCGAGGCGAACGGAAGGTACAATCAACTCAATTTTCATCAGGCTTGCATATTTGCCAGATCATCAGACTCATTTCCATCCCAGTTGATAGAAATTGACATCCAAACAGGGATCCTGTGCCTTCGAAATGCGCACGCAAACCAAGAAATTGGAAAAGTTGGAAAAACTGAAAAAATGGCTAAGTGTTGGGAAACTGGGCACCCCAGGAGGCTTGGGGCACCCATCTTGAGCAGTGTTAGAATATTTTTGTGTTTTCAGTATTTTCTGACATGCCTTGTTACCAATCTTCGCTTGTTGGCACTTTCTGGGAGGTCAAACTTGGTCAAACAATGTCAGATCATCAAACGGAGACAAGGGATGGAATCTCAGCTGATCAATCTCCAAAATGTCAGGATCAGTTAGCTTTTTCAGTTCATGATGACATTTTTCCACCTTGTCAAAGTCGAAGACAGGCCATATTTGAGTAAAAACGAGTGTTGAAGTGTCGAAAATGAAGAAATTTTGTTAACACTTCTTCCAACTTGTGCGTTCGATGACATCATCAAAGAAGATATTTTTTGTCATCTTGCACATGAAGCCATAGGCTCCTACAAAATAGGGATTCTTCCTATTCGAAGACATCCACTTGGATTTATGCTTTAAAAGATGCTTTCTTCTTGGATGAGGATGAAGTTTTCTTCTCACACAAGTAAAGCTGCTTTTTCAACCAAAAGATTTAGAAAGACAAGCTTTGGCTTCTTTATTTCATTATCTTTTGCAGGTTGCATCCAGAGGAAAGATTTTATTTTTCTTTCAATGAAGATTCGAAGACCCAAACTAGGTGCTTTTTCAGTGTTCTTCATAGATTTGGGTTGACGAAGAAGAAAGTCTTGCTTTTTCAAGGTCCTTGTTTCAAGGAGATCATTTTTTAGAAATTCGACTAGAGCTTTTTCAGTTTTCATCAAGATGGGTCCATCCAGATTATCATCCTCTTGAAGATTGGGAGTTGTGCTTTTTTCAGGAAACTATTTTTTTCCTACTTTTTCGAGAAAATCTCCGCTTTTTCAAAATTCGACGATCTGGGTTGCTTCAAAATAGAATTGCCTACAAAACCCATGTGCCAGCTTTTTTCGCTCAGAATCAGCTTTTTTAGAAGAAATCAGCAAAAGAATATCAACGGATGACATCACCAAAAAGCAAGAATGTTGATGAGGATGCATTTCAAAAGAAAGCAGCTTTAAAACATATGCTTTTTGTTTTAAAGCATGTGCTTTCATCCTAAGCTCATCCATTCTATATTTAGAAAGAAAGCATCTTGTGATAGTTGGAATCTTTTTGCTTTAAAGCAGATTGCTTTAAAGCATTTGTTTATTGTATCTTTGTCTTAGAATAGTAATAAAGCTTGCGAGTTGGCAAGTTAGGGTTAATCAAGGAGATTTTAGGGTTTCCTACTCCTTTGATTTTAGTATAAATAAGGGCATCCTTGCCCATTGTTTGTAATGGTAGTTGTGATAGCAAATTTGCTGTGCCTATTCTAGCCTGCAAACATTGTTATTCCAAGTGTCTGTTCCTTTGTGTTCAGTGTTCTCCAGTGTTTGATCGCTTACTGTATGCCTACCTTTTGCTGCAGTCTTGCTGTCCTGGAGTTGTATTAAACTTTCTGATATTAAATAGAAATCTCATGCCTACTTTGCTTTGATATCCTATATCGATTCATCAAGTTTTCGTCGTCAGATGTGTAGCTTCTGTGGCTTTTATTTTCAGCTTTCATCATTAAAGTACTCTTAGTCTTGTGGTGTAAATCTGGAGGAAAACTACTTGAGTTTTTGTGTTAACAATCATTCCCCGTTCACTTTCAACTTCCTTTGCTCTGAATTTACTCAGGAGGTTGAAAGCGTCATTAGTCCATGCTAGTTGTAGTAGAAGTTTTATTAAAAAGGAAAAACCTCTTCTGCAGCGTTTAGAGTTTTATAACCTTGTGCTCTGCATCTAAGAATCAAAAAGAAGATAGGCGAAGTTTCATTCAAGTTATCTTTTCAGCGAATATCAGCAAGAAAGGGAACTCCCCCTTCCAATAGGAGAGCAGTTTATCTATGCATAACTGTCCGTTTCCAAATCGCATACCAGAGGTGCGAATTGAAACGCCAACAAGTCTAATTAGTGTTTTTTAAAACCCCTTTTGTACAACCAACATAATTTAATCTAAACTAATCAATTTCGTAATTTTTTTTTCATCATGTAGATAATGATGTCTAGTTCAGTCAGACAATTTTTTTTTCAAGAAACTTTCAAAATCAAAAGTTATTAAAAAAATAGTAACCTGTGTTATTTCAAGTTTATGAGTTAGTTTGTTTAGAAAATAATTAATAAATAGAAAATTATGTTCAATAGTAAAAAAAATTACATATTTGAAAACTAGACTTTCAGATCTATAATGGGTTTTAATTTTGTTAAAATATTCTAAAAAAAAAGTCATCAGCCATAGTGGTGAAACTGGTTTTTTCTCTTATTGTTTTCATGGCTTCTTAGTTACTAGTTGGTTGTAGGTCCAAGGCTTAGGCTTGGGTTTCCAAAACTTTACCAATCATAAAACTAAGGCAAATTGGTAGGTGTCACATTTCAAAAAATAAGAAATGGGTACCCACTCATAACTTTTCCTTTTCATAAAACGAGTACTCGTTTTAAAACAAGTACCCGTTTCTTCTTTTTTAGAATGGGTACTCGTTTTAAAACGGGTACCCATTTTTATTTTAGCCATTATCTATTTATTTTTCATAAATTCGTAGTACGACCTAAAACCTGCAACATTTCCTTTTACCAGTACGGTGGACAGCGACAAATTCTATGATTTTTTTATGTGCAAAGTGTTGATTCGAGCTCTCAACGGGGCATATCTTATGCAATTTTTACAGGGATTCAATCATAAGGAGAATTTTCAGATGGAATGAAGTAGAAATTTTTTTTTTATAGGCATTCAACTTCTTGGAGAGACATTCATTTTTACCAATACACTGACAACGATAAATTCTGCGACTTTTTTATATGCAAAGTGTTAATTTGAGCTTTTAAGAGGACATATTTTATGCAATTTTTATAGGGATTCAATCATTAAGAGAATTTTTAGATGTGATGAAGTAGGAAATCCATTTTTTAGAAGGATTCATTTTCTTGGAGAGATCAAACAAATATCAAGCAACTATCATATTGAACAAAGGATCTATTTCTACTTGTATTTCATACATTTTTAAAGAAGAGATCCAACACATTTTGATAATCATGGGATCAAATAAACGTCAAAAAAAAAGGAAGAGGAAGGTTATGACAATTGAAGAAATTGAAGCACATCGAGAGAAAGTGGCAAAACGACAAAGAGATAGGAGAGAGAGGATTAAAAAAATGAAGAATGATGTAGCATCTAGTTTGATGACTATTGAAGAGGAGAACATTGAAGAGAAGACCAATTTGAATGAAATGAATGTATAGTATGCAAATGTGGAAGAGGTCAAGAACATGGAAAATGCAAATATAAGAATGAATCCAGGTATGTGTTCGAATGATCCATTAAATGATAATGAGATTAAAGATTTAAAACAAGATGGATATAATGTTGATGATATAAATGCTTCAACTAGAAACAAGACAATAAAAAATAAAAATGAAAACCCTTGTATGCATGAAAATGAATATATATATATTTTTAAATTGAAAGTAATGTTTTGAAGGATCTTCATGGTAAGATATCTTGGGGACAAATTTGAACACATGCAAATAGATTATACAAACAATTTTTTTATAGAAAAACTCTTGGATTTCAATGTCAACTTGTATTACAATTGATGAGAATAACAAAAATGAGAAAAGTAATGAAAAAATTAGGCATTTTTGTAAAACCCCAAAAGGTGGATGAATCAATGGAACAAGTTATGTCTAGTGTTGCTAATGCTATTGGTTCTATAGGAAAAAATAGTCGATCTAAGGATAAGAATGAAGCACATAGAGCAATAACAACTGCTTTAGTTAATAAATCAGTTGTGAGAAAAAGAATGATACGTAAAACAAGTGGATATTTAAATGTGCATGCTATAACTTTAACAAGAGAAACAAAGAGAAGACTAAGTATTGAAGAGGATCCAGTTAACCAATGTTGGATTTTTAGTGGTAGACTCCCAAGGTTTGACATGAAATTAAACAATAAAATTAGGTCTTTGATTGAAAAGTATTGGCATGATAATACAAGGGTTTCATCAAATGCTCGAGATGTTTTGAAATTAAGGGTGGGGTCAAAAAATCATGATCCTCATCCAAAACATCTTTTAGACATGACTCAAACATAATTATATAGAAAATTTCTAGATGATTCAATTATAGAAAATTTTAGGATAAGTCAAAGATCATTTGAGAAATGCAAACCTTGGTATGTCAAGATTAATAAGCAACAAATCTCTTGTTATTGTAAAACTCATGTGCAATTTCATTATTTTTATGATGTTTTTCAAAATATACATTGTAATTTGCATACTAAGCAAATTATGCAAGAATGTGGTATTAATATGCCACCTACAACAGTTAAGGATTTTATAACAAGTATACTTTGTGAAACAACTGAGGGGCAATTCTATTTTTTAAAACCATGTGTTTCTGGACAATGCAACAGATGTGGTAACCTTTCATTGTTAGGAGAATGCATGCATGAGAGTAGTTCACATGATTTTGGACAACAGTTAGTGGAGGTGAAGAGGTTCACCAATATTCAATATCTATGAAAGGATGGAAAAACTAGAAAGCATTGTGAGTTAGTCACAGAACAAAGTAGTGTACATGCATTCATCACAGAGTTCATGAATAAGATTGTGTATAAATATGTCAAACATTCTCAATATGCTCGGTGGCTTGATGAACAATTCTGCAGATGTAAGAACACATTTCCTATTGGAACTATACTTTCAGTGGTTGACTTTGCAGAAAACTATACAATTGCTCCACAAGAAGAGATTCAATCACAATATTATAACTCAGTACATGTGGCCATATTTGTTCATATTGTATATAGATATGCAGTTGATAGTATAGAAGATGACAAATTTTTTTTGAGAGAGTACCATTTCTCTGTGAGTGATAATCGATTACATTCATCAAAGTTTGTGCAGTATTGTTTCAAAGTATTTTACAACTTAAAAGAAAAATAAATCCAGATGATATAACATTTCATATGGTCAGACAATTGTACATGATAATTCAAAAATTCTTGAATATTTTTGTGGTTAAGTAGGTTCCATAAAGAAAACAATATCCAACATATTTGGAGTTTCTTTGAAGCTGGACATGGTAAAGGAGAACATGATAGAGCTGGAGCATGTGTGAAAAGGGCTCTTGCTAGTGAGCAACTAAAATTTCATGATGCAACAAAGTTTCAAGATGCACATGCAATTGGGGATTGGTATAATGCAAAATTGACTATAGGATCAAGTAAGAACTCTAAAGTTCAACAGTTTTTTTGGTTGGTTGAAGAAGAAAACATTCCTCCCTGATTTGATTGTGATACAATTAGTATATCAGCAAAATGGCATTCATTTAAGAGTTCAAATGCAAGCACATGGACTCTATGGACTAGGAAGCTCACATGTTTTTGTCAGTTTTGTATTGCAGGTGAGTGGGAAGCATGTGAAAATACAGATTAGGTTGAAGAATGGAAACAAAAGTCCTTAACACCTCTACAAACACATGATCAAAATGAGATAACATTTGAGGAGGATAATCATTTGCAAGCATCAGATGACTATGACCATATTTCAGACCTCGTACAAGAAGGTACAAATTCATTCAATATTTCTTTTCAATACATTTTTTGGAAATATATATTTAATTGTACATATGTATTTATGTATATTTTTATGATTTATTGAATTTGAAATGTTTCTACAAGACATGTGTATGTTGTTGTTGCACCCAAGGGTAATGAAGAGGAAACAAAGTATTGGTTGGCTCGGTGTGTTAAGGCAAAACATAAGTTGTTACAACCTAGAGTAGATGATGATAACTTTGAGTGTTCAACAGGTTCTGTGGTTGTTACTGGCACTTGGCTACATAAATATTTGATAAGGAGGAATGGTATACCTGCATTTGAAGATTATGAAAGACATAAGAAAATTTTGCACTACTCACATCTGATTGTGGCAACAAATATACAATTAGTGAGATATAAAGGGAAACCTGTCACAAAAGAATTATGGACACTTTCTATGGAAGAGCACGAGGCAATCATAGATGCAATACAAAAGAGAGGATGTAGATGGTACAATGGAGTAAATGTTTTAAATGATTAATAGGTATGTAGAAATTTTTAAACTTTTAATCTTTGTCTAGGATGTGAGTTTAGGATTTAATATGATTGATAACTTAACTAATTGATTGCATCTCCCCTTAATCCATCCTCTTAAGTCCCCTTAAGACATCCCTTAGTTATGTTCCATAAGTTAGGTAAGTCATATCCCTAATTGATTGCATCTCCCCTTAAGACATTCTCTTAACTCCCCTTAAGCCATCCCCTAGCTAAATGATATAAGTTAGTGCATGTACCCTTACCAAAAATACTATAGTTGATCGGACCATCTCCCCTTAAGACATTCTCTTAACTCCCCTTAAGCCATCCCCTAGCTAAATGATATAAGTTAGTGCATGTACCCTTACCAAAAATACTATAGTTGATTGGACCATCTCCCCTTAAGACATCCTCTTAACTCCCCTTAATCTGTCCCCTAGCTAAATGATATAAGTTAGTACATGTACCCTTACCATTTAAATACTATAGTTGATTCCATCCCCCATTAATCCATCCTCTTAACTCCCATTTTAAATAATCCTCTTAACTCCCCTTAAGCGTTCATATTAATATTCCTAATTCTCTTAAAGATCATTACACATTCTAACTTTTTTACAATACATTACATGGTGCAGGAGATGTTTTTTGCAGTCATAATAGAGGCTAGAAACATATAACCTATGTTAAATTTCACTTACACTTTATTTTAGTATTCACTAGACCTACATTATTAATTATTTTAATTTATGCTTCAATAGTTATTTCCTTTCATTATAATTTAAATGGAACTTCTTAACAAATTCTATCTTTAAATAAAATGATCTCTAGAGACCTTCTAAATTTTTATATATGTTTCATCATGGCCTGACCTCTATATTTGTTTTTGAAATTTTTCACATGTAGTGTTGAAAGGATTCAAATATATTGTTTCTTGTTGCATAGGTATGATCTCTACACATATTTCATATCTAGAGTCTTCAACTTCTCTAGGTGTCAAGTATAAAATTTTAGATGATCTAGACTTAGAGAATAACATTGTATAAAATCTAGGTGTCTTGTGTTCTAACTATATAGTACCTGTGTCTCTACCCGTGTCTTAGGTATTCTATATGTCAACTAGGTAGATAGAGACTAGATTAAGGTTTTAATTAAATCAATATAGCTTAGGTAGATACTAGATATGTCAACTAGGTCTACCATGTAATATGTGTCTAGAGCCTGTGTCTTAGGTAGAAAGTTATAATTTCTAGGTGTCTATACAATATGTGTCTTAGGTGTCCTACATAGAACTAGAATACATGCGTCTTAGGTCTTAGGTGAGGCCATATGAGCTTCCACCTTCACATGGTTGGCCTTGTTAGTATAGAATATTTATATTTCTTGAAGCTAAGGGGAGCTCTTTTTATTGTACATAGAAGTTATGAAAAACTAACTAATGCAAATTGATTAAAAGTTATTATTTAGTGTAGATTGATGAAATTACATTCAGAATGCTAATTTTTGAGTTTGTTACTTTCTTTGACATGAATAAGCTGGTTAAAAGTACACAATTAGAGAATTCCCTAGTGTCAAATAGGACCCAAATGAGTTAGTAGCCCATTTCATAACTAGGTGGAGACTATTGCTTTACTCTTCAACTAGTGTGCCGCACATGGACCACATGGATCTTTGTGATCTTTTCTTGCATGCCCTAAATAGGGAGACACAAGAGGAGGTTCAAAATCTCCCATATAAATCCTACAAGAAATCTTTTGAGTGCATTTTGAGAATTGATGGACGTATAATCATCAAAAGAAAAACACTTATTCATGGATGTATAATCAACTCTAGGACACCCCAAACCATAATTTCCTATAGCCCTTCACCACTCAAATCTCCAATTTATGGATCTACCAAAATTTCTTCCCACCATGTAAGCACAAGAACACTTTGAATCATCCCAAGCATCCTAATCCCTCCACATCTAGATCAATAGTCACCTCTCACCTAGAAGGATCTAACACCCCTCAAATGGGGATAAAGGGAGAGACCAAATGTTTGGATTAGTTAAATTAGTTCAAAATGATGAAAACCAAGAACCTTGGGCATCTCCAAAAGTGGAGTATCACATGCATGCAGTCTCCATGGTGTACCCCACTCCTAATTCTATTGGTCCTTGCAACTTGGTGGATGATCGCAAAAAGATGTTCACAAAAAACTTGTTCATTGAGAGGAAATCCTCATCATACCATGTATCCCTTCTAGAGGCCATCGAATTGAAATATTAAACCATATAACACCACCCCCAAAAGATCCTATCAACCAAGTTGACCTAGGTTTCTTTTGAAACCTCAAGAAAATCCCTACAAAGGTTGAGCTAGCTAGAAGAGGAGACCCCTCAACCTATATTTACAAGTATGGATCTATGATAATTGCTTTAAGAGGATTCTCATGGATGATGGGGCCATGGTCAACATCATTCCCTTATCCCTCTTGGAGAGTGGGATATTGCCACACCAATATCACTGCATGTAGAGAGACCTTATGTGGCTCCGACAACCTAAAGGTAACCACTATTGGTAAAATTAGGATTTTGAAATCCACTTTGATGGAGCTAGATGTAGGACAAGAGCTAGAGTTGGGGTAGTTCTAACTTGAGAAAATGGGATAGTAGAACTCCCATTCCCCTTTTAATTAGACTTCCAAAAATGTTGTTGACTAAAAAGATCTTTCCTTGGAAGTCATGTTAGCTTTGAAATTGAGAACTCGAAACATTTGCCTTTGAAGATTCTTAGCTACTAATAAGTTAGGTTTCTGAGAACTATGAGATGAAGTTGGAATGATTACAACCATACAAAGACATGATTTGAAAGCTAATCCAATAGTTTGTCTACTTCGGGAATGTTATTATTTAATGCTCTTGATGAAATTGATTAAGTTATTAAGTGCTTGAATTGATTAAGTTATTATTATGTTACATGTAAATTGCTCTATTTTTCTTTTGATATAATTGAGGGTAGACTAAATAATTTCTCTAATTTTTAAAATTTCTTAAATTTTAAATTTAAACGGTACATGTATTTCTCTAATTTTATTTAAATTCTTTTCGTAAATTTATAGGGAAGGTATTGATCTATGAAATGTTTAATCTAGAATTAAAAATATAAATTGATTAAACATGGTTAGTAGATTGAAAAATCTAATCAATAAAATTTTCCTAAATATTTAACTCAATTAAAATTTAACACAAGTGTCCCAACATTTGACTCATGTAAATCCAAACATATTCATTCTAGTTCAACAACTTGTTAATTTTCATTTTATTTTTTAAATTTATTTAGGGAAGGTACATTTAGTCTATAAACTATCCAACCTAGCTTGTCTATATCTAATAAATCTTTAATAAATTAAATCAATTGAAAATTTTCTCTTATCTAATTAGAAATAGTAAATTTACAATTTTATGTAATTATTCACGTGATTAAATTTGAAGTGTTAAATATGAGATATATGAAATTAAAGTTTGAGTATAGACATGTATATAGTGGAAATTCAATAAATAGTAAAATCTAGTCTAGATGAAATAGTCTACGAGATATAAATACTGAAATAATAACAGTCCATGTACAAATAGTGAAATAGTCACAAAACATATACATGTCTAGTCAATACTAAAATAGTCATGAAATAGTCAATACTGAAATAGTCATAAACAATCTAATACATCATGTCATCATCGCCATCCATCAATCTAAAACATGTGTGCACACTAAGTTTGATCATCATCCATTTCAAGCTGCCTTTTGGTCCCATGCGGCTGAGAGGGCAACTCATGCTATGTACAAGAAAAAGAAGCTTCAAATCAATTTTAATGTCAAAACTGCATCCTAAATAAATTTAAATCAAATATTTAAAACCAAACTATCAAATTAAATTTTTAAATCTAAACTTCAAAATGTCTAAGCATACCACAACAGGCTCATCATCTCTCCTGCCATGCTCCTATGCAACAGATGGTGTCGATTCAGATGACAATTTGAATGTATGTGTCGCCAATTCTTGTATTTCAATAAAACACTTGAATGAACTAGTTAGGCTCTAGAGTATAGATACAAAATGCAAGGTTGAATGATACAAAAGACTTTGAAATCACATAAGATTTAACTATAGGACCTGAAATATGAGAGATGACTCGTGCACTTGTGCAGGGTCATCAATGATACGATGAATTGAGCCTACACCTAAACTAATCTCATCCTGCATATATATGTGTACATGTATATATAAATTCAACTTTAAAGACATGAATTTAATAAAATCATGAAATTACACTGGAAATTCAAATTTAAACTAAAAATGTACAATTTTAAGATACAAACCATGGCATATGAAGTAGGCTCCTCTATAGATGATGTTGCCACTGGCCTGGATGACTAGGTTGGTTTGACACAAGAGTGTTAGGACCTCTCATCTACTTTAAATTAAAATGTCACATTTCTGCATTAAATTATATATTATTAAACTAGATATATCCAATTAAATAATCTTTAGAGGTCCTAATTTTATACCTCATCTGTATAAGGTCTACCCATCTCTACTGCCATTGACGCTAAATGGTCTAGCCATGATGAAGTGGCAGCAACTGATGGAGTCATCTGTACCAATCAACATGAACATAAATATTTATTAATATATATATTTATTAATATATATATATATTTTTAAAAAAAGATTGATATTTAAAAATTGTCTAAATCTATATTAATTTGTATTAATTTTAATTTTATTAAATGTGGCATACATACCGAGTCCATAGGAGCAAATAATGTAGCCAAAATGGACTCCTCCGAAGCAGATGTAGGACCAAAACATGGTTGATGACAATTCTGACAAAAATGTGGTGTGGACAGCAATGGTGTCAATCTAGGTGATGCATCAAGACCAGCATCAGATACTCCTCTAGGCTATGCAAGCTCTCTAGGATTGACTTCATTTGCCAAGCGATTAGCTTGGTCAGTTAAGTTTCCTGAGAGCGATGATAACACTCCGAGTGCTGAGATGACCGTCCACTGGTGAAAGGGTATGAGAACAAAGGGTGGAGAAGGGACAATAGGTACAATGGGCAAACATCAATTTTGATCAACATGTGCTCTTGCTCTATGTTGTGGCATTCCACTACCCATGCCCTGAAATGATCTCATATCAAAATAATTGGGCTTTTGGCCCATCTCAAAATCTGCCCATAATTTCTTTAGAAAATAAAAGGGAACCTCAAAATTAGCATGAAGTGGATGGTCAAAGACCATCCACCATTTCAACTATCTCCTAATGTGTGCACCATTTGATTGAAATTCTCTTTTTAGTTGGTGCTATTTGTTGACCTATGGAGGGATCAATGAAATATGGGGCAATTGTAGTTTTGGTAATATGTAAATCATTGATATGTTTATATGAGAGACCATCTGAATACAACTACCTCCTCTCTTCCCGCCATGAGTGGAATGTGTCTAGATCTATGTGGATAGCTCTCACTGAATCAACAATAGTTTGCATCATAGATGCAAACCATGAAATGTGTGGAGGGGTTTGGATTTGGCTTTACAATAAATTGTTTTTTTCTTGTAGAACATGTATGTTTTCATCAATTGTGGCTCACAAATGAGCCTCATCATGCGGTGGTGGTGGTGGGGGGGGGTCTTGGGGGGGGTCCTGTTGGGGGGGGGGGGTGTCATGTGTAGAAATAAGGTCTACAAGTAGAGCTTCAATTACAAAAAAATATAGATTAAATTGCATGCACAACATATGTTTAAATATATACATATACATATAAATTAAAAACTTGGAAATATAAAAATTTGTGTGGTTTAAACAATATACATTAAAACATTTAATTTAACATATACATGCATTCAAAATTTAAACTTACATTATAAAATGTTTAAAATCAAAATTTATACATTTAAGAATCATGACATGAATAAAAAATTTATGTCCTAGTATCTAGTCAAAATTTATATGTTGACTGCTAAACATGTCACTAAGTTTGCGACCTATTGGCTAGAACTACTCCTAAACACATGTCACTAAGTTCATGTCGACCTATTAGCTACAACTACTCCTAAACGTGTCACTAAGTTTTTTGTTGACCTATTCAATCTTTGAACCCATTCTATGTACACTCATCATTGAATTTTTTTTTTTTTCTGGATTGTTGTTGTCTCCTTTACCCCTTTGTTAAAAGCATCAAGTTCTCATAGATATATGGATACATGTTTAAATTAAAGATTTAAACATAATAAAATGACTTCTAGTTTTTAGGTTTAATGGTTTAATATAAGTCATTTAGGTTAGGTCTACAAAAAGATATATTAGGGTCCTGTCCTGTCTAATGTGTAGGTTTTTAGCTTCATGTGAAAAGAGTTTTACATATATTAGGATCAACTTTCTTTTGAGAATAATTTCTTGTGAGAACTTTGAAAAAACATAGATCTATAGGTACTCTTCTAATACCTCAAAATGTTTTAATCAATTATTACCATTACCATTACATGATACCTTTTTCTAGTGGATTAACTACTAATTTTGCAAAATTCAGTTCATGCTTAGAAAATAACCAATAATCTTGCAGTACTTTCTTATGAATTTTTATTTCAAATTTATATAGAGGAAAAAAGAATAGATCATAATTGTGTGAAATATAGTTATCAGTTTTGAGTAGTTGTAAATACCTTCTTCTTCTCTTGATATATTTCAATCTAAGAAGAAGATGGAAAATCTATATTATTTGTCTCTATCCATGTTTTTTCCAATATATTAATAATACTTGAACTTACATTCACTTTACATATATTGAATTCCACCCAAACAGAACCTAACAACCATCCCTTTCATACTAAACTTGTAAATCAATAGAGCCACAAGTGAAGCCACTTGTATTATGCTTTCAATAAAGAAGAAATAAGTATTCATCGTAGTATGCAAAGCATTAAGAAATGACTACCACAAACAATAGATCCACCAATAAATACCAACCCAACAAATGGTCCTTCAAACCAAACAAAACCTATAACACAATATGAAAATTCAAATTCCAACAAGGAGTTCAATTATCCACAAACTTCATGGCAACATCTAAATTTTTTGGCATAGAATAGATACACTTTCAACCTTACAAACATGAACTATATGTAAAGAAAGCTACCCTAGTATGCATGTTTTTTCATTAAACAACTAAATTATTTGCAATAGATGCTTCAATGACATAAGCATACAAAAATTCTCTACATCTAACAATCTGGACCCAATCGTGTCTTATTCAATCTCACTCGAGTAGAAGAAATGTTGATAGTGTGCATAAATCCAATATTATAGGTGACCCATGCTCATGCGAAGCAGGTATATGAATATTGAATGTTTAAATTAAAGATTTAAACATAATATATATGTCCATATGTTTAAATTAAAGATTTAAACGTAATAAAGTGAAGTTTCTAGGTTTTAGGTTTAGGTTTAATAAGTCATTTATGTTTTAACAAATAGGCCAATTTAGTTAATGAAACTCTAGTTTATGAATTAGGGTTTCTACTATTTATGAATTAGGGTTTCTACTATTTATGAATTATAGTTTTACGTTTTACTGTTTATGAAATACTAGTTTATGAATTATAGTTTAGTGTAAATATGAATTAGCATTTTATGTTTTACTATTTTTGAAACCCTAGTTTATGAATTAGGGTTTTACAGTTTTGTCTTTATGAAATAGCCTAGTTTTCTATTTCTAAATTAAAGGTTTATAGTTTATGCATTAGGGTTTACTTGTTTTTGATTTTAGGTTGAATATATATAGCCGAACATTGCAAAAACAACAAAATACAAAGAAAAAAAAATATAAATCAATAGAAATGGATGGGCAACCAACTTGGGGCACTACGGAATCGATCTGACGAGGCAGGGATGTTGTGAAGGTTGAAAGTAGGGTCAGCAAATGCGGGTACCTATTTTTTGGTGTCGCTTTCCCGGATGTCTTGCGGCCTGTAGCTATTAAAATGAAGCTACAGGCCTGTTTATTAAAAAAAATTATACTTTTCAAAAAAGGGTGCCCGTTTTTGCTTCGGGTGCTCGATCATAAATGGGTACCCGTTTTGTAATTGGCACCCGTTCCAAGCGGCATTTTCCACCCGTGAAAAAATTCCATGAAATGTATACTCATCTCCTTGCTACGACCCACACACAAACAAGAGGGTGTGCTTACACATGCTCAACATAGTACAACCTTGTCTAGGTGGGGTAGAGAACTTAGATTATTAAAGTCCTAATGCATGGAAGGTATAATCCTTAGATGTAAAGGAGCAATGGTATGCAAAACATTATCCCATCACATACAAGATATGAATACTAGCTAGAGTAATAAGAACATCCAACAAACACAACATATAGCAACAAATGACTCCTACCTCATCCTACACTCTTCATTTTACTCACCAAGATATGGAAGATCAAGGTGGTATTTTTGAATAAGTGTAGAATAGGTATTAAAAAGATAAATAAAAATATAAAAGATCAACTAACAAATGCACCAATAGCCATGGAGTCTCTTGCCAAGAGTTTGGGTAGATGTGAGTGCATCATGCCTATTGTGGGAACAATATATATTAAGGCATGGGTTGTGATAATGGATGTTTGAAAGACGGGCTTAAGATCTAATGGTTGTATGGTGTTGTTCAGCAAGTGTTTGTTGTGATGTGTTTTTGTTTTTGCCAGTTTTGTTTATGCTTAATCGCTCTAACATGTTGTCCCCATATTTATTGCTTTGGGATTTTTGAAATTTTTTTTTGTATTTTTTATATATGTTGATTTTTTTTGGATTTTCTAAGTTTTCTGATTTTTTTGGATTTTCTAGGTTTTTTTATTTTTTTTATTTTCTAAATTTTCTGGTGTACATAGTATGCATACAAGGATCCACTTATCTAGGAATCTGCCTTGGGTGGGTCATGAAGGGTGGGATTTTGGTGTTGAATGTTTACAATACCAAGCCATGGGATGAGGTGGTATGGGATGATTTGTGTAGTCAAGGACTTAGTAGATGGTGGAGTTGGCCACTACTTATGGGGCCTGAAATAGGTTTTCACTATGGTACTTATCTAAGGTGCCACCAAGGTGGTTTTCACAATTGGATGACTTTATTGCACTTGGTTTTTTGTAGCTTTTTTGATTTTTTACTTAGGATATTCGATGGGTCAGGCATAAAATTTCTTGAGGTGCATGATATTCATCGACCCATCTAGAGGCTACCCCTCAGGTGTTGCTAGCTAATATGCTTCTGATCCATAGCTAGCTGTTATCACAAAAGGTCCTAACCAATTTGGTTCAAATTATCCTTTCTTCTGGCATTCTTGCAAGTTCCTTTGATTTTCCATAAGTAAAAGATTGCCTATTTCAAAGCAACGGGTCTTGATTTTCTTGTTGTAGCTTTTGCGTAGATGATTTTGATAAGCTTATAGGTGATTAAGAGCATTGAGGAGCTTCTCTTCCAAAAATTCTAATTCATGCAGATGTGCAACCTGATACTCCTCCTCATTAATGAGATTTTGTAATGAAATTCTCAGAGAGGGGAGATCGACCTTGATAGGTAGGTTGGCTTCAGAATCGAAGATGAGGGAATATGGAGTGGCTCTTGTGGGGGTGCAAATGTTGGTTCAATAAGCCCAAAGGATAGGGTTAATTTGTAGGTGTCAGTCATGGCCAGCTTCATTAACTATCTTCTTTAGGGTTCACAAGATAGTTTTATTCAAAGCTTCCACTTGACTGTTGTCTTGGGGATAGTATAGGGTGGAAAAATGGTGTTGGATGTGACATTTCTAACAAAGGGTTCAAACCTCTTGATTTTTGAATGGTTTCCTATTATCAGTAATTATGATGAGGGAGATACTATGATGAGGGAGATACCATTGTGACATAGAATGTAATGGAGGATGAATTTGAATATTTGGATGCCTGTGGTATAGGTGAATGAAATGACTTCTGCTCATTTTGTAAAATATTTAGTGACAGTAATAATGAACTTGTGACTATTGGATGAAGGTGGATGGATTTTACCAATGAGGTTGAGCCCCCATTGTGAAAAGGGCCATGGAGTAGTAATGGGTTGCAAATCTTGTGATGGAGCTTGAATTAGATCTTCGTGCTACTAGCAAGGTAGGAATTTCTTGACAAATTAGTGAGCATCATGTTCCATTGTCGACCAATAGTATCTTGTTCTTAGAATTTTCTTCGTGAGGGTAGCTCCAATGGAGTGTGCCCCAAAGATACCTTCATGTACCTCTTGCAAGGTTGTTTGTACTTCTTTGGAATCAAGACATCTTAAAAGGGTACCATCAAGACTCTTTCAATATAGGGTATTGCCGATAAGGGTGAAGCGAGTGGTTTGGCGGATGAATGTGCGGCGTTGGATGAATGATAGGTTGGGTGGAATGATGCTATAGAAGTGAATGTCTTGGTACCAGGGGATAAGGGACCAACAATGTCGTAGACTAGGTCTAATTTTGAGATATCATAGGCTGGCATAGGTAATTATTCAATGAAAACCTCGCATCACTGACTATTTTTCTGCATATCCACAAGTGAACCTATGGTGGCCATTGCATATATTGCTTTGTTATTAAGTCTCAGGACTTGCTCAAACTAGATTTTAGAAAATATTCCTTAAAATCATCTACCATCCTTTTATAAGGCATGATCTTTTCATCCTTTGTCTTGTATTCATTATTCACTTATTTTATGACCAATTGAGAGTCGCCATAGACCATTAGCTTCTATATTTTCCACTAGATTGTCATGTGGAGTCTTGGGATGAGCACTTCATATTTCACTACATTGTTGGTGCTGGGGAATGCTATTTTACATGACTTAAGGATGCAGACTCCTTGTGGGGTGACAAACAAGATCCCTGCCCTTGATCCATGATGTGTGTATGACCAGCCAAAATACATTTTCCATTTTGATGTGGGTTCTATTGTAAAAATGGACTCATCTGGAAAATTTGAAGGTAGTGGATGTTTGGTTGGAATGGGTGTGTCTGCTAGCTGGTTAGATATGATCTATCCTTTGATGGCTTTTCTTTTTGTATATTCAATATCAAACTCGTTGAGAATCATTACCCATTTACCCATGCATCCCATGATAGTTGCTTAGGACAATAGGTACTTTAGTGGATCTATCTTTGCAATGAGCTTTATTTTATGATTAAGCATGTAGTGTCATAATTTCTGAGAGGTAAATATGATTGCAAGACATGCTCTTTCAATGGATGTGTGGTTAAGCTCATATCCAACTAATGTACATATGATGTAGTAGATGGATCTTTCTTTCCCATTATCATCATGCTATGTTAATAATGCCCCTATTGTTGGCTTTGTTGTTGAAATTTATGTATAGTAACAAGGGTTGTCCTAGTTGGGGTGGCATGAGGATTGGTGGTGTAGCAAGGTATTCTTTCAGCTTTTCGAAGGCCTTTTGGCAATTTGAATCCCATATGAATGCCACATCTTTTCGAAGGAGATGTTGGAATGGGTGGCATTTATCATCTAGTTGTGCTATGAAGTGTCTAATAGATTGGAGTTTTCCTTAGAGGCTACGTAGCTGCTTTAGATTCTTTGGTGGAGACATTTTGATTATAGATCTTACTTTTGTTGGGTCCACTTCTATGCCTCATCATGACATAATGTATCCAAGGAGTTTGCCTGAGGTAACTTTGAAGATGCATTTATTTGGGTTAAGACGCACCTTGTATTCTTCCAATTGGTTGAATATCTTTGCTAGGACATCCAAATGATCTTCTTTGGTTCTTGATTTCCCCAATAGGTCATACACATAATCCTCCATGATGTTATGAAACAAATCATGGAATATGACGGTCATGTCCCTTTAATAGGTTGCACCTGCATTTTTAAGACCAAAAGGCATGACAACCCAACAGTAAGTGCCCCATGCATAAATGAATACCAATTTTTGTTGGTCTTCCTTAGTGATTCTTATCTGATTATAGCTTGAAAATCCATCTATAAGTGACAACATCTCATGTCCAACTATCAATTCTACTATGGCGTCGATGTTTGGTAGGGGAAAGTCATTTTTGGGGCATGCTTTGTTCAGGTATTGAAATCTGTGCACACATGGATGCCCCCAGTACTTTTTCTACTGGTATAATGTTTGAGACCCATTCGTGATAGTCAATGGGTTGATTAAAACCAACATCTAAGAGCTTCTTGAGTTTAGATTTGACAAGAAGTGTGACTTGAGGATTCATTTTTCTAAGTTTTTGCTTGACCGGCTTTGCATCAGGATGCACTGCAAGGTGATGTACCACTAGTGTTGGGTCTAGACTAGGCATGTCAGCATATGTCCATGCAAAATTATGGCTTCTCTCTCTGAAAAATGCCAAAAATGTTGCTTGTTCTGTTGAGGTGAGGAAATCTTCTTGAAAGGTGATCTTTAGTGACTCTTTTGTTCCTAGGTTCATTTCTTGATATTCTTCCACTAAAATGGGCAATCTTTCTTGATATAGTGTTGGGACTTTGGGGAGGTCCATTATCTCATCTCCTAGTGACTCGAGGAAGTTTTCATTAGGAGATACATCTTTTATTTTTACTTTTTTTCATCCAAAAGTTCCATGTCGTGGTTTTCACTAGGGGATGTGTTTTTTATTTTGATACTTTTGCGACTAAGAGATGTGGAGGTCTCCCCAAAGTAGGTAGATGTGTTGAGTCCTATGATATATAGCCTACTTTATGATCTCCTAGGGGTATGTGTTCTCTAACCCCCATCAATTCTGTAATGGCTTCATCATTTTGAACAACATCTAGGATCAGAGGTCCTTGTTGGTCCCAATCGATGAGTTGGGGTAGATGAGTGGAAGGTCATCAGATGGCGATGGTGTGGTTGAAAGGGTATAGATAGTGGAGATGGATGACTTGAATAGTTTGGCGAAGTCTTTGAAAGAGTCTTGACAATTCTCTTCATTAGTATTCTCAATCGCAGGGAAGGCTTTGGCAACCTCACTTAAGATATACTCTAGTTCTGTGGAGATAGGCTCATGTTTTTCATACCCTAAGCCTTGATGGTAGGGATTTTTGGTAGCTTGAATTAGCTTGAGGATTCCTTGCTTGTGAAGGCCTAAACTGCCTTGTCCTTTGTAGCTCATGCCTTTGACAATGGTGAGACTTTTTCCATATTTTTCAATAGGCAGGATAGGAGCCTTGTCTTCTTCTTCTTCACCTTTATACAGCCAAGATGATATATCTTCAAAAATATCTTGCTCCATTAGATGTTTATGCTGAAAGGTTGGAGATGGTTTGCACTTTATGACAACTATAGATATTGCATCAGATTTGGGCTTTCAGATTTGGGCTTGCTGAATGCTTTAGGAGATGTTGGAAGTTTCCCTACACAAAATGTATTGTGCATGTCATACTCTCCATATCCCATGTCACTAACTTTGATCTTGATCTCAGGTGTAGGTGAGGATTTAGAGGTGGATGTAATGTTGGATGGATCGATTTAAGAAGTGGAAGATTTTGGATCACTATAGGAAGTGGATGGTTTGGTGGTGTTGTTATAGGGACAAAAGGTTTTATCGTGACCTTCCAAGAAACTGCAGTATTGGAAGGGACGAGGATCAATGCATATGGTGACTTCAATCCCATTGTTTAGAAATTTGAGACATTGGTGGAAGGTGGATGGGATGATCTGCATGGCATGGATCCATGGGTAGCCTAGGAGGATGTTGTATGGGAGATCAAAATCTAGTACTTGGCATGTTGTCTCCAAAATATTTCGCCCAACTTGTATTGAGAGATTAATGGTTCCTTTGGATTGTCATTCTGTGTCATCATATCCTTTGATGGTTATGCTTTTATGTGAGTCCATGACCTCATCCGAATATCCTAAATGTTTTATTAATTTTAAAGTGCACAGGTTTAGGCTAGAACCACCATCTATTAAGACTCGTTTAATGGTGTGTTTAGGGATACAAACTTCGATGTGTAGGGCCTCATTATGTGATGGATTAGATATGGAGAGGTCTTTTTTAGAAAATGTTAGGTGGTGTGGTGAGGAGAGATGTCCTACCATGTGGAATTGATTTACATTCAGGTCATTGGGGACGTGGGTTTCCATCAATGCTTTATCAAAGAACTCTTTGTGAAGGGATGATGTTCAAAGCAATTCAAGGGTAGTATTTTTGTAGGAGTTTTCCCAAGGTGTTCAAGGAGATTGTATTTGTTGGTGGGTGGGAGGTTTGTGGGTGTGGAAGTGGTGGTTTGATCTTTGGTTGGAGCTCCTCAAATGGATATGTAGCCACAATGAGTGGTGATGACACAATTAGGAGTTTTGGCCCATATGGTGATGGTGGCCACTTGGTAAGGAAACTCTTCTATATGACGCACAATGGAATCAAAAGAAGGAGGGGGAACGATGTTGTATGCTTGGTTAGAGTTAAAGGCTTTTCCCTTGTTGTGGTTGGGAATTGGAACTTTGTATGCTCCTAGGTTTTTGTTAGGCGATCTCTTGGGAGGTTCGTCGATCGTGATGTCATGACAATCTACAAGATCTTGTATACAATTCTTTAACCTCATCTAGCCAGATGTTTTATGCCCTTTTATGTGGTGATATTCACAATAGGTGTTCTCATTAAACCATGAGGGTTTGAATTGGTTATCATCATAGGAGCAGATGGTGGGTAATGTGATCAAGTCAGCTTTGACAAGGTTTCACAAGACATTTTCAATGGGTTCTCCTAAAGGTGTGAATTTCCTTCTAGGTGCATTGTTTTATCTTGGTTGGCCCTTGGGAATGCTGACGTTTTTGTTGTTGTTGTTTGAGGGTGTTTTAGATGGTGTAGATGTTTATATATTTTAGACATTTTTAACATCAGTTACACCATTGTTGAGAGTGTTTTTTATTTTTGCCCCAAAATTAGGGTTTCTCATATGGTTGGTTGTTATTATTGTTGGTGTTGTTGTTATAGTTATTGTTGCTATTACTAACTTTATTGTTGGTTTCATTGTCATTGTTTTCCCTATAGATTTTAATGGCTCCCTTGGCTATGAAAGATCTTTCAATAGTAGTGCCTTTGTCAATAACTTCTTCAAATGTGGAGGCACATTGTATTTGGAGGTGGAAGGCCATTTCTTTGTTTAAGTTTGTCACAAACATAGTGACCAATTGTTTCTCCAGGACGGGCCATGGGAGTTTTCTTTCAAGGCTTCTCCATCATTGCAAAAAGGTAGCAAAGGTTTCCCCATTTCTTTGTTTTGTATTGCAGAGAGTTGTCATTGACAGTTCATGTTCAAAGTTCTAAGAGAAGTGATTGATGAATTTTTCTGTGAGTTCATGGAATGTCTTAATTTTGGGGGTGAGATATGCAAACGACTCGATTGCTTGTCCTGCTAAGCTCCGAGGAAAATACCTCATGAGATAAGTATTGTCATAAGAGACTTCTAGGAAAGTGATGTAGAACTCCCTTAGGTGTTCTCAGGGGTGTCCTTTCCATTTGTATTTATCAAATTTGGGTGTTTCAAAGTTTTTGGGAAAGGGTAGCATGTTGATGGAGTAGTCAAAAGGATAAGGAAAAATATCTTCAAAGGAGTATTGGTTCTTTTTGTGCCCATGTTGTATATCATCCATTTTTTTGCATTAGTTGTTGGACTATTTGTGTCAAGTTAGTGGTTAGTGGTTATGGTTGTGCTTGGTATTTTTGGGTTCGTTGTTGTTGTTGGGCGATGATTTGTTGGAGAAAATTAAGTGGGGGTTGTTGTTGTTGTTGAGTGAGGATTTGTTGAAGGATGTTAGGTGGTATTTGTTGTTGTTGTTGATGATTTTGGTTTTGGAGTTGAGTGATGAGTTGTTGAAGTGTGTTGGATGGGATTTGTTGTTGTTGGTGTTGGAGAAATGTGTTGTTAATGTTTTGGGTGGCAGAGGAGGTAGGTGGTTGGGTGCATGTGGAAAGAATTTGGGAAGTGATTGTGGATGTTTGTGGATTATTTTGGGGGGAATTAAATGTATGGTTTGGTGGATAATAAAGATATTGTGTTAGGAATGCGATGGTGTTTGGGTCAAGTAGGGGAATACTAGTAGAGGTACTAGTATGGGTTGCATTGTTTGGGATGTTAAGAGTGATTTGTAGGATGGGCATTGTGGTGGTTGACATGGGTAGAGATGTTAGTGCATATTGTGTTGAGGTGTTGAGTGGGTTATTTGATGATGATGGTTGCGAAGGATCGGTGGAAGGTAGGGGTTGTGAGGGGTTGGTGTTTAGGTTGTTTGGCATGTTGGCTCCATTTTGAAGGAGGAAGTCCATGTACCTATTGGGATCATATTTTAATATACAATCCAATATTTCCATGGCCCGTGGGCCTTGTGTGAAGTCCATGACTTCTTGGTCACTATCTTGATTGTGGTTATCTGATGGTTGTGATTGTTCCCCAATGGTATCAATGATGATGTTATTTTCATTGGTGTTGGGCATCCCAAATGGCCTATTTGGTTCCATTTCTTATT
Source organism: Cunninghamia lanceolata (assembly GCA_027924645.1). Lineage (NCBI taxonomy): Eukaryota > Viridiplantae > Streptophyta > Pinopsida > Cupressales > Cupressaceae > Cunninghamia > Cunninghamia lanceolata. Next base: position 12,636,044 of record BSBN01000063.1, read on the forward strand.
TCCTCCTAGCTTGTAACCTTGTTTGTGGCATACAAAAGAGAATTGTGGGTTGAAGTTGGAGTGATTAAGTTGTGTCAAAGGTGTGGGTGAAGGATATGACTTTAGGACGTAGTTTTCAAAAGTTTGGACCAAATGAGATGGGTAGATGGATGAGGGAATGATTTGTGATGGTGAAGGAATGATTTTTTTCTTTTTAGATAAGATTGATGGTCAAAGGATACTTGGGATGATTTTGATAATGTTCAAAAGGATAAGTGGGATACCAAATCAAAAGAGAGTTTAGGGAAATCTAGATCTTGTAGGATTCAAAAGGATTCTATTTAGGGTAGATAAGACGCACAAAGCAAAATAAGATCCTTAGAGTCCACTAACTTAGGAGTAGTCTAAACTCCTAAGCTAATTTATCTAAGGTTGATAGGGCTAATTTATAGAAAATTGAGACAGACAAGTTCTTAAGCTTGCTATAAATTAGGGGATAGGGATAATATCTAGATTTACTTTAGCACAAATTTAATTTTGAGATTGATTGGGTTTTTGGTTTGATTTTGGATAATTAGGTTTTTATTTGGATGATTTTAATTGGATTTAGGTGATTTTGATTGGATTTGGATGGTTTTTATGGGATTTGAATTTTGATTTAAGGAGGATTTTGATGGAAGTTTGTCAAGAGTTTGGTAAAATGGATATGGTGAAGGTGAGGGTCCAAAAATGGAGTTGGTAAATTAAGATCTTCCTAAGGTCAAATTGGAGATGTGTGATGATGAAATTTTGACAATGGATGACTTAAGTGAAGAGTGGATGATTTTTAGGTGATTCTCAAAGGTTGCCACATTCTAGAAATTGTCAAATTATGCCTAGAAGGTCAAATATTGGCTGATTTGTGGTCATAGGATGTTGGAAACGGAGGCAATGAGAGAGGCACCCTAGGTGCTAATAGAGGTGCCCTAGGTGCTGAAAGGAAGACCAGAGACACCAAAATGGCAGACGTAGGTGCTGATAGACAAGTCGTAAGGGCTGACAATTTGACCTAAGGCAATAACAAGATGTTCACAAGCATTGACAGTCTAAATGAAGGCGCTGACAGGTTTACCTAGGGTGCTAAAGTTGTTTGGTTTGTGTGAAAATTTGATTTTTTGGATTCAATAACTCTTTGGCAAGTGACTTTACAAACAAAGAAAACACAATGTTTGAGTAACTTCAATGCATAAGATCAATTTTTCTTTCATAGGTCTTGACATAAAAACACACCAATCACATGAACATCCCTATAATTATTCAAGTAGGTGTGTATGAGAACATAAGCCCACCTTGCCACCTTTATTTAGGCATAACATGCAAGTCCCATGATGAGGAAACTAACTAATTTTGATCACCCAGGATTGCTCTTATGGTGTAAGAGGAGAGCATACACAACATGCACATCTATTTCTAGAGGGCATTTGCACTTAGAGATAAATTCAATGTGGCTTGTGTGGTGAGTAACTTCTTGGGCATAATTGGTATTCGATGCATTACAAACTCATATAGCTGAAAGGTCTTAAACTAGGCTTGAACAAGTTTCTAGGGAGTTCCTTGTATACGCTAGGTACATGGGGTACAAACCATGAACACTAGCCTATTGAAGGGATGTGGCATAAGTGATTAAGAAAACACCACTTCACCTTGTGTCTAGAATCACCCAAGGCCCCAAGGTTGTCCCAATGACAACGTGACTAAATTGGGGTACAAGTTTCCTTCTCCCCCCTTTGATATACCCCGCCGGTATGTGTGGTTGAGGTCATCCATTGGGGTGATGAAATCCCCAAGTAGGCCCCTAAGAAGAAACTACTATTCACTTTTGATCACCCAAGATCGCACAAAGCACAAGGGGAGAGCATTCGTGAAAATAGTGACTACTTCGAGATACAAATAAACAAAGATTTTACACAAGGACTTTTGATCCCCAAGATAACCCAAAGGTGTGAGGGGAGAGCATACATCCCAATGCAAACAAAAACAAGGAAAACAAGTTCTTTTCCCCCATTTTAATTAATGTTCAACTAAGAACTAGTGGAAAATAAGTGTCTTCGACCATGATGCCTCACAAAGAAGGTTAGTAGTTTGATAAGAAGTCTTCGATAAACATTTGGTAGCTGCAAAAGAATGGATTAGTACCCAAAAAAAAATTTAGATATGTCTAAATGCAGGTGCTAATAGAAATACCTTAAGCACTAATATAGAGACCTAAGACACTAGCAAAAAACCCATAGGCACTGACAGTCAGACCCTAGGTGCCAACACAGATAACAAAGGCACCACAATAGAGACCCAGAGCACTAAAATAGTAAGTTGAAGTGCTATAATAATGACTAAAAGTGCTAAAATAGTGATCGCAGGTGCTAAAAAAATAGAATATTATACCTGCGTAGATGTTGTCACAGAGGCTGAAAATGCTAATACAAAATCTTGAGGTGCTAACATGACCCACAAAAGAAGATCCTACCAAAACAAGTCAATCTTGCTACAAAATGATTAAATCAGTTGGTTAATAGTGAGCAAGATTAATGCAATATGACAAACTTATAGTTTTAAGCTCAAAACAAGACTCGATGACATTAGTTATGAAAAATGAAAGATAGGTGAGTCTCAAAGGGAAGATCTTGGAAAGGTTTGAAAGGTGGGTCTTAACACTTCTAAAACTTGCTAGCAAAGTGTTATAATCACTACAAAATTAGTGAGAAAAGCAGAGACTAAAACACATTCAAAACCAAAAAAGAAAAACTGTGAGTTGTAAACGGAAGCATTGAAACTAGGACCAGAGGTGCCACTGCAAGTGATGTAGGCACTGAATAATAGATTGCAAGCATTGAAACAAGAACCACAGGCACCGACAGACTGACTGCAGGCACTGACATGCAAACCTAAAGTGCTAATAGAGATGTCAGAGGCACTATTATATCCTGCAAGACAACACAACTAGTAGACAGACTGTTAGTTTGAAAATAGAGGAGCTGGAGGCACTGAACTGGTTTTTAGAGGTGCTAATGCATAGTATGTGGCACTAATACAACTTGCACAACAAAAAATTCAAAAACTTGCAAAAATGGAGTTAGATATAGGGACGTGGGTCCCATTGGGTGTGCCAAAAGAAGATGATGAAAGACTAAAAGGTGAATAAACAAGAAAGAAAGCATAAGCAACAAGATTATACCTCAACTTCAAGTCCTACATTCTCCTTGATAAGGTTGAGGAAGTGGTGGACCCAAGATAATTTCTTATCTTTACCCAATACAAAATGGATGTGGATTTCTCTATTGACCAACATAAATGGAATAGGATGGATTTGAAATGGATTTGGCTAAGAGTTGGCTATATGAATTTTGGCATAATTTTGATGTAAAATGGCTTGATGTAAATGCTTGGGAGATGGCTTGTATTTATAGAGTTTTTGGGGGAATTTGGATCGATGGTGGAAATTTAAAGTTGAGATCTAAGGGTGGAGATGAAATGATGAAGTGGAAGACTAAGATTTGATCATAAAAAATGGAGGGCTCACATTATTTTTGAATTTTTAATTTTTCTTGGGAAGACTTTGCATTAATGAGGATTAAGACTTATGAATGAATTGAAAATTCATTCATATGGGAGAGGGTGTAATAAAAAATTACTGTTTATGGGTGAGTGGGATGGGAAATGACACATGCATTTTTTTGGCAAACACATGTGTGAGCATTTATATTAAAAATGCTCTTGCATGAAAGAGGAAAGGTGAGGTGGAGACACATGCAACTCCTTTTTAATAAAAAAATACTTTTTATTCAAAGGGTGTGGGGAGATGGGATAATGAGGTTTAGGATAATTAATTAAGTGATTAACTTAATTAATATGGTAGTTGGAAATTAGTAGAGGGGTTATTTAGTGGTTTAGATTAATTAAGCCAAGTTTTACTTAATTAATTTGGGTCTAGGGGCTAGGTAGGGTGTGATAGCTAATTAAATAAATGATATTTATTTAATTAGGCTAGGTTTAAGTCATAAGCTAGGTGGATTAATCAAATAAGTGTATTTTATTTAATTAATCTAGGCAGACATCTGGGGAAAATTAATTAAATAAATATTGGGATATTTATTTAATTAATTATGGACAATGGTTAAGGTAGGGTAATAAACTAGTTTTAATTCATTATAAGTGAATGGTTAGGATGAATTAATTAAATAAATTGATTTTATTTAATTAATTAGTGAAGGGGAAGTTGGTGATGCAAGGATATGTGAAAGTGGCTTGCATGGTCAAGACATTTTCAGGTGTCCACTAATAAAAAACTTGAAGTTATCCTGGAATTTTTTCATATTGACATTGAAAAACATGTAAACTTGATGGAGAGCACACTCAAGATTTGGTTGATTTTCTATGTTTTGTTGAAAACACATCCTTGACATCCAAAACGTACGTCCAACCCTTTAGGTTGGATGCCCAAGGAAAATCCAACCATTAGGGTTGGAATTTCCCAAAGCAGTAAAAAGAGTGCTTGCATTATAACATGAGTGTGCTATAACGCGAGTGTACTATATAACACACTCATGCTTTGTATCTGTTGAATTTTTTACATGTCTCTCTCTCTATCTCTCCCCCAAAGCAATAAAAAGAGTGCTCGCATTATAACATGAGTGTGCTATAACGCGAGTGCACTATATAACACACTCATGCTTTGTATCCATTGAATTTTTTTACATGTCTCTCTCTATCTCTCTCCCCTGTCTCTCTCTCCTTGTCTCTCTCCCCTTGTATCTCCCTGTATCTCTCCTCTCTCCCTCTCTCTGTCTCTCTCCACTATCTCTTTCCCCCTCTCTAACTCTCCCTCTTTATCCCTACCTCTATATCTCCCATCTCCCCCTCTCCCCCTCTCCATATCTCTTTCTCTCTATCCCTATCTCTCTATCTCCTCTCTCCCCCATCTCTCCATCTATTTCCCCCTCTATCTCTTCCTCTCTATCCCTATCTCTCTATCTCCCCTTTACCCCCTCTCTCCCCCTCTCTCCCTCCTCCTCTCTCTATCTCTCCTTCTTTATCCCTATCTCTCTATCTCAGGTTGTGTTGTGTATAAGGGCTTGCCTCATTCAAACCTCATTTTGGTGTTCCCACCTCCACTACAATAATGATTAGATCCAAGAGTGCATGCCCTAGGAGGGAAGAGGCCAGATCTTGAATAATATGATAGATAATGATGATGATTACCACAAGAGATATAGCCTTAGTTGATGAAGATGACTCAAGATCCCACACCAACAAAGGAGAGTGATGAAGAAGGCTTGAAACTTCCTTCAAGAGTTGCAAACAAACTTCAATAGCATCCACACATAGATAACACTCCAAGCATGAAGAATACTTTAGCTTAGAACACAATGTGAGAGAAAATTATAAATTAATCTTCTAAGTGTCATCTAGGTGTAAAATGAACTACAACACTCATTTAAATATGCATTCCCACTCATGACAAATAAAACTTAATTAGGATGAAAAATACAAACTAAGGAAGTGTACTATGTTGACACTACATAAGTGGGGCTAAAGGTCCCAACTGGGACCAAGGTGCTTGGGAGCCCTGGGCCTTTAGCACACAAACTCTGAGGAGTGCCACATATAGTGGGCTTAGTTGAGTCCTAAGTTGATTCCGTCGGGTTTATTTATTGGCATCGAGATCCAACCAGGTGCTAAACTAAGTGTAAAATGTTAGTGTACAAATTTTATGATACTACATTTAGATCATGCAAGAATTTGTTAGGGTTTTTGTCTTCCTTCTACCCAATCTATAGACTATTAAACTCATGAGCAAGGCATACTAGTTTTCCTCCACAAAATACAGAGGAGTATGTTGGTATTTGTAAATCTCTTGAAGATTTTCAAGGAATGTCTCTATGTGTTTAATCTCATATGACTCTTCAAGAGACAAAGCTATTACAATAAGTAGAGATGACTGAATAGGCTAGAGGAAAGTTGTAGAGGTTTAGGGTTTGGAAGAAAACAAGGGGCCTGTTAAGTGTTTTGAGATACTGACTAAAAGATGTAACAGTACTAACAATGTTTTGCAATACATGAAGACAATCCATGAAGGATATAAAATAGTGTGATAGTGAGGATGATAGTTTAAAGAAAATGAATCTATCCTAGTCTTCAAGAACCAATCACAGTCAAATGATAGTGGATAATGAAGCATCAAAGAGACAGAGGTTATCTAGACAGAGATCGGGCCAAGGAAAGTGAGGAGTCTATAAAGGTAAAGTTTCTTCTTTGTAGTGTTAGATCTATCCAGAATAGTGTAGGAGTAGGGTGTAGATTAGATTCATGATAGAGAAAAGGAAGAATGATTATGGATAATGCTAGATGATTTTAATAATATAGGAGGCATCATTGAATTTGTGCAAGATAGAAGCATGCAGATGCAAAAGGAATTAGAGGTCTATTGTCTCTAAAAGTTTTGTCAACGAATCAAGAATGGAGTGTGAAACCCTACTTTTCACTCTACATGGTGTCAACAGAGTCTCACTTGTAGAAGGGATATAGTCATGCAATTATAAACCCTAGTGTCCCTTTAACCTTTACTAAGCCATTATGAACTTTGTCATGACCAATGAAAAAGAGGATGTAGAGGTTTGTTTGCTATCATGAGTGAGATACCTAGACTAAATTATTCTCTAAGGGGATCAATGAAACCTATTGTGAGGCCAATGAAGGTACATTCACCCTAACCCTAAATTTTAGTATAGTCATAGAGAAGCCCTGTCAAAGACTAGAAAGACTTTGTCTACATTTAGAAGTCCATTAACATGGTTTAAACACCTATACAAAATTTGTGAAAACAATGAGAAGGAGGGTAGAGATGTTAGGAGAAGATAGAGATCTACATAATGGACAATATGCAAGGGCTTATGAAAGATGATATAAAGTTTATCGAGTGAGGATTTGTGTGTCAAGAATGCAGAGTTATAGAAAAATAGTGACAAGATGTTGGAATGCTGTCAAGAATCTCAGTCCTTTTAGGACTCTCCAAATCCCACACCCACAATATAGTGTTAGGTTATCTATTTACATATCCATAGAAGCCAATCATAAACATGGTGCTTTGTGTATTCTATTTGTAGACTCGGTGAACCTTAGGGGTCTAGTAAAAGCCTCTCATAGTTTCATTGGGTTATTACACTACAAAGAGCTAATTATAGTAGTCATTGTCATTCTTCCTATGACTATTCTTAGTCAGGCAGAGAAGGATGATTATTCTTAGTCATACTAGTAAGCTAGTAGAGGAGGTCAAATTCAGTGGGCAATGTGATCAAAAGAAGAATAGTCATTAGAGAAGGTTCTAAGGACAGGGACAACACCATTACAGAGGAAAGACAATAATCAAGGTATTGAGTGAGGGAAAAAATAATGGAGTAGTAGTGCCAGTCACAAATCATTGTCAAGACTTGCTAGACTCCCTACAAATATACCTAGACATATGTAATCCTACAGACACTGTAACAAGGAAAATGCAACACTGGAAAGGTATGCTAAAGGAGAATGGGGTCTACACCGCCTTGAATACCACTAGCAATATCATAGTGAACACCCTCAATCCTCAAGGGCATCTCAAGTTTTGTCCAAGGTGTTTACCATCTAGGTACTCTCCATGAAAGACACAAGCCTAAAAAGGTGCCTATAGAGGTTAGTATTGGTTGAAAGAAGATGCATGGTAGAGATGAAGAGAACAATATACACAGTGTTGAAGCAAAGATACAAGGACATTGATTAAGTCAAGACATTGGTGGAGTTAGGGGTAACTCCAAGAGTGAAGTTATGAGACTACCAATATGACTTGGAAAGATAAGAAGATCCAAATGCTTGAAACTAAGTGAAAATGCAATAGGTTAAATATATATTATGTATTCAATATCTCTAAATTGATAAAGAATTTTTGTTTTGCTCTCCACTTTACAAACACAATTGAACATGAAAGAAGTCATTTTGAACATTTTGAGGTATGGCCACACTGCACAAACTATATGATGTTGTACAACATGTGGTAGATGAAGGAATTTGGCATTCAAAAGATAGTTTCAAGTGACTTGTGAAGTCCTAAAAGGACTAAATCACTTTTTTGCATGCCCCTTTAAGAGTCTTGAGTGATTCAAAACTTGAAAATACATGTCCTACAATTAGTGAAGGTGAGGTTTGAAGATATAATGGGCAGTTGTGATAGTCATGAGGCTTTTTAATGCATTCTAAAGCAGTTTTGACCACTTTGCAAGCATCTAGGGAGTATAAGGGAAGATGTTGAAACATTTCAAGGAGTAATTCCACCTTCTAGGTTGCAATCCCAATTACCTCCTCTTTCAATGCTTGATGGAGCCTTCCAAGCAGATAAATCAGGTCTATGTTCCTATAATAGTAACAAGAGAGTTTTGACCAAGTTGGTGGAGAACAAGTGTCCTTATTCTTTTAAAAAAAAAGGGTCCTAATTTCTCTCCAAGGTTTTGATGAACAAATGTATTCCTTGGGTCAGTTTTTAGTTATCTTTACCTAGTTGTTGGAGAGAGTTTTTTTAGTTGTAGACTTGATGTGGTAAATTTTCTTCAGTTCTTTCTAGTCTAAAATCCATGATTTTAACTTAGAACAACAATGCAATTTCTATTTTTCAGAGAAGTATGTTAGATTTCAGACATGTATATAGTTGTATGTTACCTTTTGATCAATAAAATAATCATTTTACCTTCTCTAAGCTACATTTTGTGTAAATTATGGAAGTGATTGATCTAATCTTGTGGTGAAGTTGTTTCCCCTTGATTTGTAGTCTCCTTTTTAGTACCTTATGTCGATTGAAAACATGTAATATGCAAGACATAAGTTGTGTTGTGAAGTTTATGCATGTCTTAGTTGTGAAAACTATTAAATTTTTCCTTCTAAATGCTATTCAAAAACTTAGTTTCCTTTCTACGAAATACTCATGCATCAAAACATGTCAAAACCTAAGTTGTGCATGCCATAGTTAGCTCATTGGTCACATTGTGTGTTAAAATAGCAATATAGGCCCTATATTATTTGGTGTATCACCACCTTAGGTTGTAGTTTTAGTTCATGTCATTCTTTCTCTCTTTTCCCAATGAACAAAAATAGAATAGATTAGTTTTAGGTGATCCATCAAGGTAACCAACACTCTCTAGAGATTTGTCTCACTTTTACAGGTCCCACACTGAGAGACATTTCAATATTTCTTTGAATAGCTTGAGAGCTCCTCTCTCAAGCAAGGGTGCATATAAAGATTGACAACAATTCTCACAAAGGGCACATCTATTGGGAAAGGTGAAGCCCCTTTTGCAAATATTGTCATAAGTAAGAGCCTTTTTTTTAGACAAGATCCAAAAGTAAATGTTAATTTCTAGGGTTAGTTCAGGCCACCAGAACCTAGCCCAAAAGGGGTTTCATCAACAAAATTCACAAGAGAGGCAAAGCCTGAAGCAACAAAATAGGCACTATGAGGAGTATCACCCTAAACCATCTCATATTCTCTTAGAGTAAGAGGAATATGGAACCAAGAGAGTTGGGATTGAAGACTTGAAGTCCCCAATGAAGAAGGATCAACAACAGAATTTTTTTTCAAGATCCTCCCTCAATATAATTAGCAACCCTATCCCCAAAATATATTATACACAAGTCTTTTAGGGGTCTATCACACTCACAATTTGAAAGGTGGACATCTGGAATCCACTTATCATCCCAAAAAATTATAGAATCAACATTCCCAAGTTTGCATTTCACTCCTTTTTTGATAAGGTTTATGTTGTCCGAAATGTTTTTCTAGATACTTGACCCAGTCGGAAGGTCCAAGTTGCCAAGAGAATCCTAAAAACCCTTGTGATGGGAAAGGTGTTTTGTATTCAAAATCTTAGTCCACTCAATATTATCATTCATTAGTCCAAAGAAAGTTTGGCCATCAGAGCCAAGATGAACTCCTTTATCTTACTTTTTCCCACACCACTAAAGGGATTCTCTTTCTTTCCTCCAACCTACCCACAAAAACTTTTTCTGAATCTACTCCAACTTATCAGCATACCTTCTAGGCATTTTGAACAAGTTCATAGGATAAATAGGAAGGTTTTGCAAAGTGGCTTTTATTAACTAAACTCCCTCTCTTGACTCAACATAACCCCTTTCCATCATGCCAACTTGGTCTGAAATCTCTACAACAAATCCATTCAAAAAGCATCTGGAACTTTGTTAACAAAGAGGGGCATTCCTAAGTATTTGGAGGGAAAGTCTCCCACATGGAAACAAAGGTTCCAAGCAATCTTGAGCTGACGATGAGTATGAGTATTCATGAAGAAGATCATACTTTTAGGAAGGCTTACTTTTTGGCCTGAAGCCTTTTCTTAGTTCTACAAAATAGATTTAAGAGCTCTTGCCTCACAAATTGATGTTTCACCCATAATAATAGTATCATTGACAAACTTTTGGTGGAAGCAAGGGGGGCCAACTGAAGTTGGAAACACTCCTTTCAATCTACCATCATTAATGGCCAAGTGAGAATATTCTTTCCTAAAGCTTCAACCATGATAACAAATAGGAAATGGGATATAGGGTTTCCTTGTTTGATACCTCTAGAGCTCTTAAGAAAACTCAAAGGGGAACCATTAACAAGGATAAAGAATTTAGGAGTAGACACCATTTTAGAAATGAGATCCAAGATTATAGCCTCAAACCCAAACTTAGCCGTGAATTTCATCAAAAAATCTCATCTCACCCTATCATAGGATTTCATAAGATATAACTTGAGAAGAAAACCTTCCTTTTTGTTAATAGACAGGGAGTGAATATTCTCTAGGACAACAATAATAGAGTCCATGATTTGTCTACCAGGGACAAACCCACTCTGTTGGCTAGAAATCAAACTGGGTAGAACCATCTACAATCTATTAGCAATAACCTTAGAAAGGATCTTATAGATGAAGTTACAAATGCTAATAGGTCTAAAATTTATAAAAGAATCAACTTCTAGTTTTTTTAGGAATGAGCACAAGAAAGGTAGAGTTTAACTCCTTCAACAATCTTCTACTACCAAATTTTTTTTTAGTAGCAGAAACCACATCTTTAGAAACAATGTTCCAATAAATATAGAAGAAGTGGGGGAAGCCATTCGATCTAGAAGCTTTGATCCCCTCAAAGGAGAAGATTGCAGCTCTAATTTCTTCATCCGAAAGGATTCTAGAAATTTGCAAGTTATCTTCCTCCATTAGGACTCTAGGGATCACCTCCAGAATATCAGTCTCCATATCCATATCCACAAGAGTGTCAATAGAGAGGAGATTCCTAAAGAAAATTGTTGCAGCTTCCCGAATTTTCAAAACCTCATATAACTAGTTTTCATTCACTTGAATCACCTTTATTCTATTAGTAGATCTATGCTTGAGAGTCGGGAGATGATTTTTTTGTATTATGATCCTAATTATTTAACTAAACAGATCTAGATCTTTTCTTCCAAAATTCCTCTTCTTTAGAAATAATAGAGTGAAGTTCTGATAAAAGTTCATTTTCCTACTTCAACAAACTCAGATCCAAACCATTTTGTTGAATATCTTTCTGAACAACATCCAACATATTCTTAACATATTCCTTATTCTTAAATAAGTTCCCAAATGATTTTTTGTTCCATACCCACACCTTGGTTTTAACATTAGAGAGCTTCTTAGCAACTCTATACATAATCGATCCCTCTACCTTAATCTTCCAACAATCAGAAATTTCAATTTCCAACTCTAGGTGATGAGTCCACATTTTCTCAAATCTAAAAGGAAAACTTTTCTTCTTCCCCATTCTATTAGCATAAAAGATTAAGAGAGAATGATCTGATCCAAGTATTGTAAGAGTAGATAATGAGAAATAATAAAAGGACATCCAATTAAAATAAATTAAGGTCTACTCAAGTCTCACTTGTATGAGAGAAGCATTGATTCTTCTATTTGTTCAAGTGAAATTAGAACCCTACATATCCAAATTTAAAAGAGCTTGATCATTAATGAATTCCCTCAGATTAGTCCTATTCTCCAAGGAGAGTTGAGATCCTCCCATTTTTTCACTGTCCTTTAGAGGAGTGTTGAAATCCCCCATCACCATCCACTTACTACTAGAGTGAATAGATTTGAACATTCTAAGACTACTCCATAATTTTTGTTGGCACTTTTGACATTAGGGGCATAATATTTGAAAAAATCCAAGATGTATCATCCCTTTGATGAAAAAACTAAGTTGCAACATGATTGAAGTCTTCATACAAAGCAACACCCTTAACTACTTTTGGGTTCCAAAAGGTGGCTATACCTCTAGAGGCCCCATCAACACTAACCCCATGAAAGCCACTTTCCTTGAAAAACATGTGTTCTTCAAGTTGCTTAGTTTATCAACTTGCATCTTAGTTTCCTAAATAAGTAAAATGTGCAGTTTATGCTCCTGGAGAAGGTTAGTCAGAAGGTCTTTCTTATGAGCATTATTTATCCCCCTGACATTCCATGAAATAATCTTCATTATTTAGAATCAAGTGTGCTCTTAGAGCACATATTCGTGATGGTCTTCTACAAACCATCAACTATATCTCTCTTAATGTCTCTTTTCCTTGTACTTTTAGTAGATATTTTTCTTGGGTTCTTAAGGTCCAATCCATAATCTACATGTTTCCTGTTTCTAGTACTTGAATGCTCTAGTTCCCTCTCAGAGGGGTAGAAAATTTATTATTTCTTTTCCCCTTAGCCATGGATTGGTTGTCAACTTTTCTCAATTCTTGCTTCTCAACAAGTTCCTTTTTCAAGTTTTTCTTCTTCACACCCTCATCCCTCTTGTTACTATCGATGCTCATTATACCCTCCTAGTCATCCATTATTCGTGATACCTTTATAGTATGTTCTATTGTTTCAATAACTTTATCTAAAGGGGCTTCCTCCTTATGAGAGATACAGATCTTAGACTCCTTCAAAGCCTATGACTTTTCCATCAATATTTCTTCAACTACCATATTCACTTCCATCTCAGTACTTGTTCTTTCCTCTTCAAACACAGGGTTATGTTGTAAAGAGGTTAGGTTTGTCTCATCTTCATAATCCTTGCTTGTAGGATTTTCCTCTAAAAGGTTCTCAATCTAGGATTTAGGATCTCCATTCAAGAGATCTCCCTTTCTCATGTTCCCATTTCCAACCACTTATTTTTCCCTCCACACTTGTTGTTTCAGTTTAGGTTTCTGCTTAGGGCACTACTTTTACCTAGTGACCCACTTTCTTGCATTTAAAATAAGAAAAGGGGATGGTTTCAAACTCCACCACTTGTTTACATTCTCGTAACTTTCACTTGATGCTAATCGATGAAGTTAGACTTGTAGATTATTCAATGCAGACACAAATCCTACCAAAAGCCATCTTTCATCTTGAGACAATCATGGAATCAATGGTTAGGAGCTGTTTGAAGGAACTAGCTATCCCCTTAAACACCTCCTCATCTCAGATTCTAAAGGCAAACCTAGAAATCTTACCCATACCAGGGTCATATTAAACAAACTCTTAGTAGCATCACAACCCATATCCCATCTTCTCAAAGCCAAGGTTGACTTACTAATTAACTACAACCCTCCTACCAAGATATTACAGAGGTCTTCTATTAGGATTAAGGTGCCATCAACCTTGTAAATCCTATGTAATTAATTACTCCTAATGTTGTTTGTAAATTTCCATAAGGGAAGATGTATTCACCAAGCAACGGTCTTGTTTCAGTCACATTTTGGATCCCAATACTTGACGGGGGGTGTGGGGAAGGACTTATGTCACCAGGGGGTCTAGGGGGTGGTGAAAAATTTTAGAGCCCCCCTTGGTAGGAGTTTGGGAGCAATGCCCCAAAGATAAATTTCTAGAAAATTGCCTTGCAAAATATTGTAATTTTATATTTAATCTGGACTATTCATCATTAGGTCGTAGATCTGACAGTAGAAGTTATGTTTTTTCTCTAGAAGGCAACACTCTTTTAATGAGAGCATTATTTTCTGGTTGTGTTGTTGTAAAGAGTTGAGATTGGAAAAATAGGTGATGTTGATTGAATACTGAAGAGGAGGTTGTTAGTGATGTATTGTAAACTCTATTGAAGTTAATATAGACTAGTGCATCTCTTCTTGTGTGGATTTTTTTATCGAAAGGGTTTCTCCATGTAAACATTGTGTTATGTGCTTAATTTTTCTATTTGATTATTTCTTTGTATTATTGATTTGATTTCCTATAATCTCCATTTGGTTCTGCACTGGATTAATAGTTATAAAAGTTTAGATTAGTTTTTCATTCTATAGTTTTTTACCTTCATTTCTAACATCTTCTTCACATGAAAACAAAAAGGAGAAAAATCATTTTGGCATGGCTACAATATCTGACTATCCTTTTTTCTTCCATCTCTTAGATGCCCAAGCCCTAACTGCTTCTATATTAGGTCTTGGGCCCAAACAATTTCCTATCAAGGTCATCTCCATCTTAGAAAATCCTTTATCTACAATGTAATCAAGGATACTAATGGAATGTTCACTTGAGCAAGGGTCAAAAACAACCTTCACCAGGGGAGATGAACTTTTCCCTTTGGGTTTTGCGCCTAAAAGTAAAGCTCACTGCCTAGGCCCCATAACCTTCTCTAAAGAGTTTCCCAAAATCAACCCACTAGAAAACTCATTGAGGATTGTTGGCCATATGATCCTATAGGGTTCATGGGAACTTGGGTCGCTAAGCTGAAGACTAAAGAAGTATTTTTTCATCAAAATCACCCAGCCATTGAAGCCACAAACTCTCCCTAGATTGATTCACCAAATGTATACGTAGAAATTCATGAGCTTCCTTCTAAACTGCTCCCTCTTTGGGAAACCTTATACAAAGTAGTATGTACTTATGACCCATCCAAAATTATGACCTATGGTCTTAGAAAGGATCTAAAAAAAGATGAATGGAGCCTATTGGAAATATAGGTGGAAAATAGTTGATTCAGAGAAGTCATTTGGGTAGGTTGATATAGATGAAACCTTGGAAACACTGTGGGATGGAGAACATGGCTCACCTATCTCACCATATGATATAAGAAACATATAGGCAGGTGAAACATCTAAGGTACAAGAAGAAAATGAAGAAGCTGAAGCATCATATGAATTAGAAGTCAGGAGTGATTCTATGGAGGAACTACCTAGACCAAGATCAATTCATGGATAATGACCGCTCCACTATACCACGTTGAGTCACAATCATCTCAAACCCCTGCTCATTTGGTCCAAATAATTTGACATCTAGGGGCCTTAAATTAGAACTCACACAAGCTCATCAAGTTGTGCATTTAATGTATGAACATGGAATCTAAAAAGAAAAGGAAATAGAAAAATAAGTTCAACCTCTGAATGTGCAGATACTACCAAGACTAGAAGTTGAAGCTACTCCCTCTACCACTATAGAAGCACCTATAGTAGGTGCCATGGAAGCACATGTTACATAGGAAAAGGGAGTCTAATCAATTATACACTAACTAAACCTATCTTTCCTATCTAACATTAGAACACAAGCTAACCAAGACTTGTACACTTGGCAACAATCCTCATGGAAGAGCCAAGCTATCTATGGCTTGTCTTCTTTTTATTGTAATAGATGAGATTGATTTGAGAATAGAAAGATCTAGGGTTTCTATGATGAAATATGCCAAAACAGAGGTTATAGACCTGACAGAGCAAAAAACCTAGAATGTAGGACCTGAAAGGAGTAGAGCACGACTGTCGGAGACCACTATTAAAAGTGGGAGCTAGATCTGGAGGGCTTGGGTGCTGGGCACCCTAGTCCTAGGGTTTCTTCCCTAACAAAATGTGGATGTGATTGTATTTACTACTTTCATCATCCTGTCGTCCATCAGGTGTCTAAAACTTCTGATGCGAGCTATACACATGAAATAGGGAAAATAGTTGTGCTATTGTTATGTATGAAAAGAAGATAAGATTGAAATGTAATTAAGATAGGTTCAATCAAACCCTCCTTTCACAATAACACTTAAAGGACAACAATCAAGCCAAGTCACTGCAGATGGAGAGGACTTAGCTACAGGTTGATGTCACTAAGGAATGATATGGAAAGATAGATTAAATTGATAGATTTGTCAAACCCTAGTTCAATTAAGCCTCAAACCCTAATTATATGAAATCATATATAGACAGACAAAATATGACAAATGATCACACGAGAGGGCACTAAATATAGATTAGAAACATACCAAGATTCAGATTTTTGAAGGAAAAAACTTTGAGAACAATGTAGCAGGCCCCCAAGTCCAACAGACTAGTTTTTATGTAGATCTGGAATAGTGAGATGTGTAAGACTTCTTTAGAGTTTCTGGAGATGCCAGTTGGGAGGACTACGGGGTGAGTGCCCTAGTCTAATAGGTTAGATCCCAAATCTCTATCCTCTACTTTGATCCTCTGCAACTCCACTTCGCCAAATCTTGCACTTGTAACCTATAATCATAAAGAGAGGGGTTTGGCGGTTGTGGTATTTAGGAGCTTGCCTCAGTCAAGCCTCAGAATGGCATTCAATCCTTTCAACATCATTGTTAGATAGAGTGCATGTCCTTGGTGGATAGAGGAAAAATCAAATAATGAAATAGATTGATTGAAACACAAAATAGATGTCACCTTGGAGGTGAAGCCCTCACAGAGATGAAGATCTTTCACACCATGAGGAGATGGATTGATGAATCCAAATCTACAACAAACAAACACAATTCTACTCTGCAACACAATGAATACCTTGAAATCCCTTAACTCAATATCACAAGTTTGTATTATCCATCTAGGTGTAAAATGAAGTCCTAAACATGTTTATAGATGCATTCTTGCTAAACTTTCATAATTCAAATTGAAAAGGCCAACAAAGGGAAACTGTTTTAAAGGTCCTATGCTGACAATTTAAATTTAGGTCCTAGCAAAATAGGCCTAGACTATGGCATGGGTACCCAAGTACATGGCATGATTTTAAGTCATGATTATCATTAAATGTGGACCCCTAAGCCCCATTTGACATGGGTTTTATGGGAAATTGCTATGGGATAAGTTTTAAACATGCATGATTAAATTAAGGGGACCTAGGAGCTAAACTAGGAGGTAAAAAGTCCTAGGGAAACTTTTTACGACATAAAATTTAGCCCACTTTAATGTATGTATGATCTTACGATCCATACATGCATTAAAGTATGGTCCAAAACACATCAAACCCACTAGACACATGAAGCTAAGGCATACAAAAATATTGGAGGACTATGTCTAGCCCCCAGTCTCAAGTAAGTACTAGAAAATACATTGAAGACATGCAAGACACAATGAAGATAGTAAGAAGCATGCACAACACAGAGTAGTCATGCAATACATGATTAAGACATTGATATAACATTTTATAAATGAAATAAAATCCTAACTAAGGGGCGGAGGGCGCTCATCACCACGCACCTTTAGACCACCAAAAACATGCAAAACAAAGACCTGAATGTGGAGGGGGCTCATCGCCACACACCTTTAGACCACACTTAGGGGAATACATGCCAAATAAAGACTTGAATGTGGATGGGGATCATCGCCACAAGCCTTTAGACCACACTCAGGGGAAGACATAACAAACATGCAAGGTAAACACATGGAATACATGAACACCACATAGCATTCCATAGACATACTATATGTCTTATACACAACAAACATGAGTGATGGAAGGAGATTATTACTAAGTTCCACCATCTAAAACACACCAAACACACCTGATGGTTGAGATATGCTACCACAACTTCCAAAGACATGCTTAAGGGAGGATGACTCAAGATCCAACCCTGCCTCATGATGAGGACTTTGTATAAAAGGATGTGCACTGACTCAAGAGATACACCATCCCACCTTCTGTAGAAGGGATTTCAAAATGCAACCCCACCTATGTCACGGAGACACCTTACAGTGAAAAGGAAACATGTGCTCAAAGTATACAACCCCACGCACATCACAAAGATGCCTTATAGTGAAAAGGAAGCATGTGCTCAAAGTATACAACCTCATCTACATCACAGAGATGCCTTACAATGAAAAGGAGGTATACGTAATAGATCAATGTATGCAAACATGCTTTGTTAGTGTAAAATAATTAGATAGATACCACTATATATGCCCCCACCTTAAGGTGGTTGATGTCACTTGCCAATATTAATCACATTAAGGTAGAGTGAAAACATGCAAGGGAACAAGAGATCTCAAAAAGCCCATGCCCCTAAAGGTGTCTTGTGCCACAATTGCTGAATGTTCCTACAAAAACATTGATAAGATATGATAAGATAATCAAGAGATCAAATCATGAAATCTATGCATGTATTATATCACATCAAGAAACCAAGGCTACACTAACAAGTTTGGATCCGAGTATAGCCGTTGGGCTTATACTACAGGTATCTCAAGACCGAGTGTAACAAGGTGAGATACAAAAAAATCCAGAGTGCATGGAGTAGTTGTATTGTAAAGGTTTGTTAGAAGAGATAAGTCAACATGATATATCACACGGAGTGATTCTACTAGTCAAGCATCAAATATAATCAACCCAATCTTCAAATATGGACTAAGTCCATTTTTGCTTACTCACTGAAGGGGCGCATGGCCTGTATCAGTATTTGTTTGTTTTCGTCATTCGCCAACTAGGTAGAATCAATAAAGAAGGTAAACAAATAAAAATGAGAGAGGAGAACAAGTGCCTTAGGACATTAATTGCAATGCTATGCCTGTAAAGCATAACACACAACAATAAAATGGAGAGTACAATGATAGAAGAATAATGAAACAAAAAGAAGAATGGTCACAATAGGGGTGGTCTCCTAGTATCCTTGACCTTACAAGAGTATCAAGGGTCATCCTAGCAGACCTAAACAACACCTAACACATCACAAAGGAACACAACACATAGGAGAAGGCCACATAAGTAAGCAAAGGTATGCTATGGCAAAGGTGGCCAACAGGGTTAGAAATACTTACCTATGTACACAATTGAACTAGCAGTTGTCGTCGAGAAAATCATCTTCCTCCCAATCTTGAATACAAGAGGAAAGAGGTACATAAGGTACAATTGTCCAACTTAGATCATCATCATCATTTAGTTCTTCAACATTAAGCTCTTCTTTAGTTTGTTCAATGTCAGGTGGTGGAATGTTCTCTTGTTGAGGTGTTAGTTTTCAAGCTAAAGCTTGTCATCTCTTCCTCTATTCTCTTGCTTGCCTATTCCTTATTGTTTTATTGGTGATGTTTGCAAAAGTATTGTCATGATTTTCCATAGTCTTCGACATTTCAAAGGAGCAAGATTGTGTCAGATTAACCTTTTGTGATGAATTGTTTTGTTCTTTACGGGTATCTCTTGATCCTTATAAGGATGACGGGGGAGGAACCTCAACATAGACTCCCTTACCTTTTAGCCTAGGGGGTTCTTTCAACTTAGGTGGCTCTTTACTTATGATTTGTTCAAGAGGAGGTCCAACTAATCTTGTTATCAATTTTGCTTTATATCGTTGATATCCCAAGAAGATTTGACCTTGTCATGGTTCAAGAGGTTTAGTAGGTCATGGCCAAAAGTAATCAAGATTGAAGTTTTTTCGAGTAACCATAGGTTGCCACTTACTATGATGAATAGTATACATGCTTCCATGGGGAGGGAATTTTACACATTTGTGAATTGTTGAGGGGACAACTTTCATGGCCTTTAGCTATGGATGGTCTAATTTTATGCGGAAGAGGTTAGATGTAGGTATGATATCAAATGATTATTCCAAAGCTTTATCAAATATCATGATCAATAAAGTAATCTTCCCTATGGCTAGGAGGAAAGTTCCAATATGTGTTTTAATCATCATGTCAGTGGGTTCATAATATTCTTGCCTCAAATCATGTGAATAAAGGAACTCTTCAATAGTCACATTAGTCATACAGTTAGGATCAATAAGTGCTCCCCTTGAAGGATTGTTCATTACTTTCACAACAATGTAAAGAGGTCCTTCAACACTTCCAGTTGTTCTATCATGTGGTGTAAAGACTAATTTGGGTTCAAGAGTTTTCCTCTTCATATAAACCTTAGGAGGGAACATAGTGTTTTTGTGATGAGAAGCCATGTATGTGAGATTATTTGACACCGAAGCACTTATTTGAGGAAATCAGGTTTTTAAAAGCAAAACATAGAAATTTCACAACAAACCAAGTGATTAATATGGAAATAGTGCTACACAACAAGGCAAGATGAATGATTTGGAAGTTAGTTAGAAGGTGTATACAACCTTTAGTGTTGAAATACACAATGAGTAATTAAAATTATGCAAATTTTCAAGCAAGAGTGTGAAATGATGCAAAATTTTCAAATGAGCAATGAAAATGTGCTTAAGATGATTGCAAAATCTGAATTGAAAGATATTTATGACATATGTAATGAAACAATGCAAAACTATGCTTGTTTATGAATGTAAAATGCTTAATTTTTTCACCTTTTTCAATGTAAATGTGCCAATGATGCAAATGTAAATACAAAAACTTATAATGCAGCAACACTATAGTCCAAAATTAGATTTGAAAGAGTGTTTAAATGAGTAGTAAAATCTAAAATAAGATTTTAGCTACAAACTCTATCTTTTGGAATTACTAGGTTATATGAAAAAAATGCAAATTTCAAGTAAAGTCCTAGCAAATAAGATATGCAAATGCAAGATAAAATATCATGAATTGATGAAATTCTGTAATTTGTCTCAGATCTGATGTAAATATCAGAAAATTAAATGTTTCTATGATATGCAATACAAAATATGCAAAACTATGCCTTAATGCAAGCCAAAATCCTTATTTTTTAAAATTTTTATAATGTATGCAAGATTTTTGAATGTATGATGATAAATATGATATGAATGAATGCAAGGATTGATTGTAACACTTAGCAAGATTCAAGTTCAGTAAAAACATGGGTTCACCAAAATGTTATGTATGAAAACGAGATAAGGTTGAAATGTATTTAAGATAGATTCAGTCAAACCCTCCTTTCACAATAACACTCAAAGGACAACAATCGAGCTAAGTCATTGCAGATGGAGAGGACTTAGATATAGGTTGATGTCATTGAGGAATGATATGGAAAGATAGATCAAATTGATAGATTTATCAAACCCTAGTTTAATTAAGGCTCAAACCCCAATTATATGAAATCATATATAGACGAATGAAATATGACAAATGATTGCATAGGAGGGCACTAAATACATATTAGAAACATAATAGGATTCAGATTTCCAGAGGCGAAAACTTTGAGGACAATGGGGCAGGCATCCAAGTCCAACAAGCTAGTTTTTCTATAGATCTGGAACAATGAGATGTGTAAGACTACAACCTGCTTTAGAGTTTCTAGAGATGTCAGTCAGGAGGACTACAGGGTGGGTACCCTAGTCCAGTAGGCTAGCTTTTCTGCACTTTCTTCTCAGATCTTGAATCTCTATCCTCTACTCTAATCCTCTGTAACTCCACTTCACCAAATCTTGCACCTATAACCTGCAATCACAAAGAGATGGGCTTGGGGATTGTGTTGTTTAGGAGCTTGCCTCGGTTAAGCCCCAGAATGACATTCAAGCCTTACAAAAATGTTGTTAGAGTGTGTGTCCTTAGTGGACAGAGGAAAAAGAAAATAATGAAATAGATTGATTGAAACATAAAATAGATGTCACCTTTTAGGTGAAGCCCTCACAGAGATGAAGATCTTTCACACCATGAGGAGATGGATTAATGAAGCCAAATCTACAACAAACAAACACAATAACAACACAATTCTTCTCTATAACACAATGAATGCCTTCAAATCCCTTAGCTCAATATCATAAGTTTGCATTATCCATCTAGGTGTAAAATGAAGTCCTAAACATGTTTATATATGCATTCCCGCTAAACTTTCATAATTCAAATTGAAAAGGATGACAAAGGGAAGCCTTTTTAAAGGTCCTATAGTGACAATTTAAATTTAGGTCCCGACAAAATAGGATTGGACTAGGGTGCAAGCACCCAAGTCCAAGGCATGATTTTAAGTCATGATTATCATTAAATGTGGACCTCTAAGCCCCATTTGACATGGGTTTTAGGAGAAATTGCTTTGGGATACGTTTTAAACACGCATGATTAAATTAAGGGGACCTAGGAGCTAAACTAGGAGGTTAAAAGTCCTAGGGAAACTTTTTACAACATAATAGTTGCATAGAAGCTTACCTCAGTCAAGCCCTTATGTAAGTGTTCCCATTTCCACAACAACAAAAGTTAGATCAAGAGTGCATGTCCTAGGTGGGTAGAGGTAGGTCTAAATAATCAAAGATAAATGTAAACAAGCATGAAGTATGTTACCATGAACATGAAACCCTTGAGGGGATGATGTCACTATCGAATCACCACAAGGATAGAATGAAAGAGGAAGGAGCTTCCACCAAGATTTACAACAAGGATTAGTACACACAGTAATAATTTATATAAACATAGATCTTGTAGAGAGAAAGAGGTAGCTTGTTAGAGAGAATTATTATAAAGAGCATCTAGATAAGGAGAGTCATTAGTGTAAATGAGTGAGAGAGACTTGTTTATATATGCATCTCAATTACTTTTCAAGGGTCCAATTGAATTGAGGCCAACAAGGTGCATCACTTAATTCATAAGGTTGACAATAAAATATAATTTTTCGAGGCCAAATTGCCAGGACTCTAGTGCTGGGCACCCTAGTCCTGGTAATTTGGGATATACAAATTCTAGATGACATGGATTAAGCCTTGATTCTCACAAAATTAGTGGAAATTACATATTGTAAATAGAGGTGAACATACAAGCCACAACGAGTGCCAAATATAGTGTAGAATTGTAATTAGATGTATCAATTTTACGACAGTACATTTAGCCCCACTTTAGTGAGGCTATGAACTTATGCTCATACACTTGCTAAAGTATGGAGAAGATAGTTCTATTTTCCAAGACATTGAAGCTATAGAATGTCACTAAGTTGAGAGTTGTGCAAGCCCCCAAGCTTAGGATCCTACAAGTCTACAATGCTTAGATGAAGAGGTTATATATACACAAGACACATAGCATGAATCACACACACAAAGTACACAAGGAGCATACACAAAGAATTTACGGAAAACACAAAGCATACATATGGAAAACATGAAGAAAACAAATGGAAAACATGAAGCATACACATGGAAAACACAAAGCAAACACATGGAAAGTATGAAGTAGGAATGAAGCAAACATGAAGCATACATGAAGCATAAAGCATAAGTAAACAAAAAAAAAGAAACTTTGAGTCAACAAAGTAAGGAGACCTAGGTTGAAAGGATGTTTCAATACTTTGTATCATCCCCAAAATAAAAGAAAAAATAGATGAATTCTAAAAAGGAGATAGAAGAATGTGTAACATCAGAAAATGTCCCCTTGGGGGCTTTTCCCTCATAAGGTTTAGCTCCTGGGTCTTTAGAGTGCATTTAGGAAATTTTAGTTCATATTTTAGCACCACGATGGAATGAGACCTAAGTCCCATGACAAATAGGACCTAGGAGGATCCCTTGAGCTGTACCCTACCTAAAATAAGGGGGAGGACTTGGGCTCCCATGCCCTAGTCCTGCCCTATTTTAAGGTAGCCTTAATTTATGGATGTCGGTTAGTGACCGTTATTAGGCCCCTTTGCCAACACGGTAAGTTTGAATTTCAAATATCTTGGTGGGAGTGCTTGTAGATGCATATATAAGCATGTGTAGGCATTCATTTGTAAACTAGATGATTACTAGCAAGCTATTGTGTTCTCAATGTGATTCAAGGCTTTATATTGTGTTGCAAGAGTAGACTTGTATGTTTTGTGCATTGATATTTGCAGATTTGAGCACCAATTCCTTCATGGCATGAAGAGCATCTTCCTCCATGAAAGCTTCATTAAAAGGTGACATATCACTATGTTTTTATCATTGATTCCTTTAGTTTTGGCCTCTTCCTCACAAGGGTACACCCTCTTTATCTGATAATGGTATTTGGAGACTTAAGTGTCCTTTGGGGTTTGACTGAGGCAAACCTATAAACACCACAACCCCCAAACCAGGTCTTGTGATTATAGGTTACAGGTGTCACATCTGAAAAAAGTGGAGTTATAGGAAGGCTGGAAAGACATCAGGGATTTGGGATCTAAAGAAAAGATGGATAAAAGAGCACTTCTGGGACTAGGGCACTCGCTCTAATGTCCTCTGTAGATTGATTCCAGAAAATAGAAGTTACAGGGATGATCAGTGTCTGAAGGAGGTCCAGATTCTGTGAAAAAGCAAGTACCTTGGACTTGGGCACCTGCTCTAGTGTCCTTGATTGTTCCTCTTTGGAACCCTGAAAATAGGTATTCTATAATTTGGCATTTTACTCTCGTCTGCAAGAGCTTTTTTTGTTATTCGTCAATTTACTGTCGTATTTGTGTAATTATGGTTTTAATGGTCCATTGAGCATAGGAGAAAGAAAAATTGATAATTAATTCCCTAATCTAGGCTTCCCCTCATTTTTAAGAGATCTAGGGTATGATAGTGCTTGCCATTCAACCCTAGATCCTTCAATGTTAGGGTGAAAGGAGGATTTTAACATCTAAGCCATAAAACATCAACAAATCTATTTTTACCCTAAACATTTTGGTGAACCTGTCTTTGAAGTTAAATTGCAACTTTTTGAGTGTTTGTCTACAGATTTTGTGTGATTTCATTCATTCATTTGGTCATTTAATTAATTGCATTGAGAAAATTTCAAAAAAAATGAAAAATTTGGAAAAATACAAAAAAATTGCATTGTTGGGCTTACTAAATTGTGTCAATTCTTTCTAATTTTTCCTAATTCATGATTTTTGCATCAGATCTGATATAAAATATAGACAAATAAAAAAATTCAAAAATTCAAAATCTTGCTTTGCATTTTCATCATTTAATTGCTAAGGTTTTGTGGAAATTTTGACAATTTTTAGATAGCCTAGTAATTCCAAAATCTAGGGTTTGTAGGAAAAATCTTTTATCAAATTTTTCTAATAATTTTAGAGGCTCATTCAAATTTGCATTTGTCTGTAGTCTTGCATTTTAGTGTGAATTTACAATTAAATTTAAATTATTTGCATTTTTGCATTGAAAATTTCAACAAAAACTAGCAATTTTGGTGCATTTTTATTAAATTTGCATGGGAATTTTGCATAATTAAGCTTTAAAATCATTTTCATATCTGAGAGTATGTAATTTCCATCATATATTAGACTTCAAACCATTCACATAGCATTTTGTTCCAAAATTTCAAACCTAGGGCCTTAAAAACAACAATTTTTGCTAAAATCAGCCTCATTGACTCTGTAAATTTGCACCATATGTGTGTTGTGAAAGATATTTTTGCATTAATTTTATGTTATCAGGGTAATAATTTTCTTCCCCTCATAACAAGCTTCATAACACCCTTTTAATAGGCTCTTGTAGTGAAAATTATGTGAAAAGGTACACATTTTGGCTATTTTTGCCCTAGGGTTTGGCCTAGTTTGCACTCCAAGCTTGTTGTGATCAATTTTATGGATTGAGGTGACTTATATTATTGATATTATTTTCTTTCCCTCCTAAAACTCCTTAAAACACCTCTTTTTCTAGGTCTTGGAGTTGAAAAACTGTGAAAAATTGCATATTTTGCTATATTTTCATTAGGATTTTACCTTGAGTGGCACTACAATCATGTTTTGTTGGGTATTTTTGAACCAATTGGCTGTTATTTCTGATATTATTTTCTTTCCATCATAATTTTCCTCACAACACCCTTTTTATGCTCTCTTGCATTGAATTATGGTGAAAAAAGTGCTCATTTTGACATATTTTCACTATATTTAACTTAGCATTATCTTGGATTTGCATCAAGAGTATGTTGAGAGTGATTATATTTCTGTTTTGGAATGATACCAGACATATAAATTGCTTCCCTTGACTGAAATCCTCATAGCATCCTTAGTTCATTCATTGGCTTTAAAAAGTATCAAAAAGTCAAGCATTTTGGGCAATTTTTGCTCTTACCTTTCACACCAATTCTAAAAAGTTTTCAAAATATGATTTGGCATTAGTTTGAGAATTTAAACATGGCCTCTAATCATAACAGCAACAATAGTATCCCTCCTAGACCTTACGTGAAAAGAAAGGCTCCTGAACTCAAAATTGTCTTCACTCCTGATGATAGAACAATTAGTGATTCCGAAGGACCTCTTTACATCACTGTGAAAATAATTGGAAACCCCATGAATGGAGCTCTGATTGATCCTAATTGCATGAATAATTTTTCCATTGAGAAGTTCATCTTTTCACACCAACTAATGCAAGGTTCTTATGATCTCTCGAGCATGATGATTAAGACACATAAGGGAACCTTTATCAAGCCTTTGGGTAAGATATCTTTGTTAGTAACATTATCTAGAAAACATGTCAAACAATGGTTCAATGTTATCCCTATTTTTGACCTCTTTCACATTAAATTGGGACATTTGTGCCTAAAATAAATGAAATTTATCCCTTCAACAATACACCATTGTCTGAAATTCCCTCTGGATGGCCATATAATCACCATCCCTTGAAACAAGTATAAACCTTTGGTTCAGCAAAAACATTACAAGTTGAATTACTTTTGGGATAAAACTGAAGTACCTAGTCCACCTACACAAGAAATGACAAAAGAGAAAAAACCCATAGGTGAAAAAAATTTTAGACTAAAAGGACAAGGTCCCTATACTGAGGTTCCTCCCCCGAAATCCTTACAAAGATCGGGAGGTCATTGTCAACAACAAAGTGTTCCACCGTGACAAATGAGGTTTGATCTCGGTGTTTCATCTTCTAATTTGCACAAGCCTATGAAAGAGGATAGCCCTATCCTACAAGAGATAAGTGGTAAAACAAAACGAAATAGAAAAGTAAGAGAAAGAAGGAGATAGAGACAAGAATATGCTATAAACCTTGCCTCTCAACAAGAAAACATTAATCCTAACATTCAATCAAAAAAAGATGATCGTAAAAATGAACAACATGATGAACAAGATGCGAACTTGGCTATGGTACCATATGTCCCATTGTTGTCCATCATTAGGGAATGGGATGATGACGATGACAATTTGCTTATAGACAATTTCTAGCCTGACAGGAACCCTACAAGTAAGTATCTATATATATATTTTTATTTCTAGCGTAATGTGTTTCCCCGGTGATGTGTTATATGTTGTTTAGGCCTCCTAAGATGACCTCATATTCTCCCATAAGGTTCAAGATACCAGGAGACCGCCTCTGTTGTGACCTTCTTCTATTTGTATCATCATTCTTCTATATTGCCTCTCTCTCTAATTTCATTGTTGTGTGTTGTGTCTTACGGACATAGCTTCGTGCTTGGTGACTTGGGGGGCACCCTCCTACATGATTGTCCCTAAGACACTTGCTTTCTCCTCTCTTATTTATTGTTTCCCTTCCTCTAGTGTTTCGACCTAACAGGCAGATGATGACAAACATTTATACTAATGCGGACCTAGTGTCCCTTTCGAGAGCAATAAAAAATTGGACTTAGTTCCTAATATGATGATGGGGCTGTATATTTTATCTGATGCTTGGCTAGTGGAAGCACTCATGCTTTCTGTGTAGTGAATTTTATGATGTTTCTATCACATTTACAAACCTTAACAATACTACTACTCCGTGCACCTTTGTTTGCCTTTGAATCTAGCCTTGGCGGTACTCGATCTAGAGAGCTTTGTGATATAGCCCCTGGTTATCCTCAAACTCTGAATTTGTGTGGTTAATCATATGTATTGATGTTGTTGTTTATCATGATGTTGTAGGAACTAACATATTTCTTGCAGGGATGTGTTTGTGGGAACATTTGGCGATCGTAAAGTACATGTCACCTCTGGGGGCATGGGCTTTGCGAAAGTCAATGTTTCCTTGTTTGTTTTCTTCCTACCTTAATGTGCTTGATATCGATAACTAATATCAACCACCTTAAGGTGGAGGCATATAAGGTAAGCTATCTGTTATAGATGTTAGCAATGTGTTTGACCTCAGATGCAGTGACCTGCGCTCTTGAGTAGTGCATCGTGCATCTTGAGTTTGTTTACAATCAATCAATCAATCATGTAAGGCCCCTGTGGAGGTGGGATATCAAGCATATCCTTTTTCTTAAGCCCTCTATAGAGGCAGGGATGGTGTATTTCTCGGAGTAGATTGCATCATCCTGTCATTTTCAAAAGTCCTTTTCAGAGGCAGGGAGTGTTTCTGTGACTGACTCAAGCCTTAAGCATGTCTTTGGCGATTGTTGTGGTGAAGTACAGTCGTCAGTGTGTACCTGTAATGTGCCTGAGATGGCGATGAGCCTAGAAATAGGGGATGCACCATCGCTTGTCTGCCATGTTTTCTCTGTGTCTTCAAGTGTGTATGTTTTGGCGTGCTTGTTTTGTATGGCATGTTGGTTACCCCATATGCAGTGACCAGCACTCTTGGGGAGTGCTTCGTGCATTTTGGGAGGTTTTGTATGTCTTTCATGTGTGTTGCCCCATATACAAAGACCTGTGCTCTTAAGTGGTGCATTGTGTATTATGGGAGGTTTGTTTACTTTTCGGTACTTGCATTTGCATTTCATATATATGAGAAAAAGAAAAGAAAAGATATCATTTCTATCTTCCATGAATTAATGTGTCTTCTATGCATTAACTGTCTGCTCTGTGTTCTGTGTGATTGTAACTGTCTTCTCCATGTTTTGCGTGCCTGTTACTATCTTCTATGTGATTGGCGTGTCTTCTCCATGCTTGGTCTGTTTGTTGTGTTTGTGACCTTACTTTAATGCATGTATGGGCCTTGTGTTCATACATACATTAAAGTGGGGGCTAAATGTAACGTCAGAAAATGTCCCCTTGGGGGCTTTTCCCTCATAAGGTTTATCTCCCAGGTCTTTAAAGTGCATTTAGAACATTTTAGTTCATATTTTAGCACCCCAATGGAATGAGACCTAACTCCCATGGCAAATAGGACCTAGGAGGACCCCTTGAGCTGTACTCTACCTAAAATGGGGGGGACTTGGGCGCCCGTGCCCTAGTCCTGCCCTATTTTAAGGTAGCCTCAATTTTTAGGTGTCAGTTAGTGATCCTTATTGGGCCCCTTTGCTGACACGGTAAGTTTGATTTCAAATATCTTAGTGGGATTGCTTTTAGATGCATATATAAGCATGTGTAGGCATTCATTTGTAAACTAGATGATTACTAGCAAGCTATTGTGTTGCAAGAGCAGACTTGTATGTTTTGTGCATTGATATTTGTAGATTTGAGCACCAATTCCTTCATGGCATGAAGAGCATCTTCCTCCATGAAAGCTTCACTACAAGGTGACATATCACTGTGTTTTTATCATTGATTCCTTTGGTTTTGGCCTTTGCCTCACAAGGGCATGCCCTCTTTATCTGACAATGGTGTTTGGAGACTTAAGTGTCCTCTAGGGTTTGACTGAGGCAAACCTATAAACACCACAACCCCCAAACCAAGTCTTGTGATTGCAGGTTATAGGTGTCGCATCTAGGAAAAGTGGAGTTGTAGGAAGGCTGGAAAGACATCAGGGATTTAGGATCTGAAGAAACGATAGACAAAGGAGCACTTCCAAGACTAGGGCACTCACTCCAATGTTCTCCATAGACTGATTCCAAAATATAGAAGTTACAAGGCTGATCAGTGTCTGAAGGAGGTCCAGATGCCCTGAAAAAGTAGGTACCTTGGACTTGGGTTCCCACTCGAGTGTCCCCGACTGTTCCGCTTCAGAACTCCAAAAATAGTCATTCTATAATTTGGCATTTTACTCCTGTCTGCAAGATCTTTTTCTGTTATTTGTCAATTTACTGTCGTATTTGTGTAATTAGGGTTTTAATGGTCAATTGAGCATAGGAGAAGGAAAAATTGATAATTAATTCCCTAATCCAAGCTTCCCCTCTTTTGCAAGAGATCTAGGGTATGATAGTGCTTTCCATTCGATCCTAGATCCTGCAACGTTAGGGTGAAAGGAGGATTTTAACATCTAAGCCATAAAAGATCAACAAATCCATTTTTACCCTAAACAAAATGTAATGAGTCGATCGATTGATTTAAGGAGAGAAAACAAACAAATAGACAAGGAACAATCAAATGAAGAAGAGTACATGACTTAGGCATTGGCTTGCTCTATCACTAGGGGTCATGTAAATTGAAATATCCTCATGGATCACAAGCTATCAAGCTGTGTTATGCTAGGTGGCCATGAGTTTAGGTCATATGAAGCACATAGGCTAGCAAGTTGCATTATGCTAGGTGACTGTATACTATCAATGCCTTAGGGAGCATAGTGCCTTAAGGAGTGCAAAAAATAAACAACACCTTGGTGAGCATATTAATAACCATGCATCAAGAGGTGCTATGAAAAATGCCACCATAGGGGGGCACATCAATAAGCTAAAGCTCAAGAGGAATGAATGAATAAGGGTGCATGTATGGATGCACAAGTGAATAGAGAATATATTCCTCTCCTTAAAATGTTTTGTATGTATAATACACAAATGTTTAAGGTAAAGAAGAGGCCCGAAAGTGTAAGAAGAGGGGAGATCCTTAAAAAGAATGCCTTCCCCTTCAATAGGTTGTCCCTCCGCCCTCCAGAGTACAGGTGAGGATAACCATGAGAATGGAAATTTGTGTTATTAGAAGAGAAGAAATGAGATGGCATCAATATGTATAGAAATGAGCTAATAAGAAAAAGCTATAATTGCTATGTCAATATTGAAGTGATTAACGAAGTCTACATCACAAGGAGAGGAAGAGAGATCTCCAGGAGTAGAGTATGGAGCATGAGCGAAAATAAAAGTTATAGTAGGGTCACCATCAATGGACAAAAACAACTTCTTACCATAAAGAAATGAGAAGTGTAGCATCACAATTGAGGTGACTAATGTTAAGTGTGAAAGAAGTATGAAGATCTAGGTCAGCTAGATAGAGGTGGTTCTCGATGTCATAACAAAGGAGACTCAATCATGATGATATAGAGAGAAGAATGTTATTTGAAGAAAGAAGAGGTGCTATAGTAGAAAGGGATGTGTGAGCACATGTGTCATGAAGGTGTTGAATGTTTTCATACAAGGCTCAACATTCACTAGTGGAATGGCCAAGCACTTGATGATATGCATAGAAAGGAAGTGTTGATTGATTATTTTGTGGATTTTTTTTGTGTTTTGGAGGAGGAAGAGTGATCAAGTGGTCTTTCAGTAGACTTGGCAAAATACACTCTTGTTGAGATAGAAGAGAAGAATTTGGTGGAGTAGGAAGCAACCCTTTCTCTTGTGGAGAAAAGTTTGATTTCTGAATATAAGGATCCATAGAGACATTAGACAATGGTGGAGGGGATGTAGACATAGGAGAAGGCTAGAAACCTAAACGTACTTTAAAAAAGTGCAGTGTTAGTTTCAAATGAAACCCCTTGTTCCATGTGCCCTAGACCATTTCCATTGTATCCATGTTTATAAAAAAATTTGAATCTAGGCCCATAACATGTCTCCAAATTAGATAGAGGAGAGGCGACATTATGAGTTTTGTTGAAATGAGAAGCATGATCACATGTTGAAGAAGATGTAGTAGCAAAACTGATATGAGGAGGGGGATTGATCTTATTTCAAGGATGTAGATCCTTGTTGAGTGTTGAGATGTCAGGGTGAGAAAGGTCAACTTTATGTTCAACAGGCCCATGAGGGGTGAATTCTAAAGATCCTCAATTATCACCAAGACATGTGTTGGAAGAAGGTACATCATCGTGATTAAAGTGTGTCACATCTTGTTTTGGACTTTATTTATAATTTAAATTATGGGATATTTTTACTATGATGTTTTACTATTGAGTGATTCCACGTGTGTGAAAGGTTAAATAGTTGATATTTAAAATGCATAAAAATTTGAAAGTCGATTGATGACCAATTATTATTATAATTATGGATGTATATTTTGTTTTTCCTTGACTATGATTATAAGGACTAACCTATTAATGAGAATCTAAGTGTGACTGAGTGCAGGAGAAATGTCGAAGATGAGAACATGGTTGAGGTAGAGATGTTCTAGCCACCTGACAATAACTGATGGGATGGATAAATATGATGCATGCACACACTCACATAGTTTCATGTCATACTGCATCTCTGAGTGGCTTTATTTATGCATCGTTATGTGGTTGCTAGTCTTGTTTGAGCATTTTATACAGTGAATGAATGTGATTGATGCTTAATAATTAGATGAAATGTGAATTTTGTTGCTACAGTATGTTCATTTGAATTGCATAAGTTAGCCATGTATTTATATGTTCTTTTGACTTAGATTTAATAGAATTGTATAAGTTGAATTCAATTTGATTTATTTATATTATTTAAAGAGTTTATCTATTTATATATACAATTTAAATTAATAAATATCTATATATTATACTCTTGCATGAAATGATATTTTAGATAGACTTAAAATAAGCATATATTTATAGATACATATTTATAATTTAAAATATCTATAAAAAACAATATATAATTATATAAACATATAAGCATTATATTATTTCTTATTTATTTATTTTGGTAATTAATTTCTTTTGAAAGAAGAAATAAGTTAAATTATTGAATGTGCTTGTCTATTTTAAAGATTTAGAGAATCAATTATTAAATTTATCATATTTGTGAATTAGAAAATTATATTTTATAATATTAGTTTTCATAGGATGTGCATGATTATGAATAAAGTCATTTTAATATTATTTTTCTTTTATTAAGAATATAATATTATATTTTATTTTTTAGGTTTTGAAAAAAATAGGAAGAGTTATTAAAATAAAAGAATTAGTTTTTTTCTTTTTTTTTTGGTTATCAAATTTTATTATGGAAAGGAAAAGGAAAAAAGAAAACAGGTTATTGAATCTCAGGGATTTGAAAGTGATTTTTTTTGTGAAAAATTGAAGGATTGTTGTGCTTTTTTTGAATTGATCAAGGTTCATCTCCATTTTTTACCAAATTGTTACAAGGATTCATGTAGGATTCTTGTCATGAAAGGCTTTAGCAAAGACTTAATTTGGTTAATAATTTAATATAGGATTGTGTGAAGAAATTGTGATTTATATGCTTCTTGTACAAAAAGAAAGATTTAAACAATTATAGTTTCATTGGTTTTGAAGATTAGAAAATATTTTTTGTTGAATTGGATTTGTTGGGAATTCTTAAAAGTTAGTGGGAAGATTTGATAGGTTATTTGATTTGAATATGATTTTTAGAATATTGAAATATTAATTTCTTGTAGAGGAGAAAAAAAACATAATAAAAGACTTAGGAAGAGACTAAAAAGAAAAATAGTAACCTATCTTAGTTTAGATATATCTCTTAAATTGTGATTTGGGTATTTCTAATTTCTAGATATATGATTTTAAATTAGGGGATAAACTTTATCTCTAGTTTTTATGATTTTATCTTTTATAGTTTGTTTTTAGTTATTAAAACAAGTGCACTGTTTTTCTTTAAAAAATGGTAAATCTGTCATGACAAAAGTCAATCTGTTACGACATAAATAACTTTAGTTTTATGAACTGGGTTTGTTTGATATTTTTAAGGAAAGTGTACAACTACATTTTTTAAATCATATAGAAAAATCATCCTAACCCAGTTTGTAAATTCTGATATATGTATTAATTAGTGACTGCCTATATTTGCTGCTATTTTTAGCATGATGTTTATCTGTGATTATATTGTATTTATAAAATTATATTAAAGATAGTTATTATGAAAATATTTATTTATTTATGTAGATCTATGTATTATCTTTCTAACACATTTTAAAAATTAGAAAAATGTTGTGTTTTGAGAAAGTTATGTATGTTTAGTGAAAACTATATTTAATGCAATATAAATCTAAGTTGCTGGCATGAAAGTCATGTTTGGTTTATGTGACCTCCCAACATGGTTTTGTGACTTTGTAAGCATGTTGAAATTTCTATGTGGATATTAGTTATGAGGGTGTGAGCATGAGTTGGAAATTAGTGTTTCTGACCACATTTAAAGTCACGTGTAGTGTTGATGTCCATACTTAATTTTGTTGTCCTATTGTTCTATCTCTTGTAGCAACATCTTGATCACCTATAGGTTTAATTTAATTGACTTATCTATTTATGCCTTCACTTAAATGGTGTTCTTGTTTGACAAACATGAATATGAAATTGTTAAAAAAGATGATTCTTCTTTATTCCTTATTACAAATTTAATCATAATGGTATTATAAATATGATCTTTTTTGTGGTTAGGCAAATCTAGATTTATTTGTTTTATTTTATTTTTAAGAAATTAAGAATGAATTATGGGATAAAGATTATAAATAATTTTATAGCGATCTATGTATATCTTGAATGATTAAATGCAACTCTTTGATAGAAATATTGCTAGAAATGTATTCATTTTGATTGTGCAAAAGAAAAGAATTAGTTTGTTCTGAAAGAAAGTAGTTTATCTTTTGTGTGTGATTGGGGTTACTTCCTGGGCTAGGATGTTGAATGTGGAACAATAGAGATGGCTTTTCCTTTTTTCTGGATTTGACCTTAAACTATTTTTATGCTTGGCCGAGCTAGGATTTATTGAAATAGATGAAAATTTGTCTAGCAAAACTTTATTTATATATATCTCTGCCACATCCCGTTGTGAGATAATTTGCATATCATTATTTAGATTTGCACATTAGACATCAAGTTGCATCAGGTGCTCCCTCCTGCCAGTTGTTTCCAGGTTGCTAGATGTTTCATGTAGGCCTAGGTTTCCTTCTTGTCATGAAGGGATCCAGGGAAGTGTAATTGCTTCATGGTTGGGCGGAAAAGCGCCCAAGCCATGTTCCTGTCTCTTGGCTTGCAAGAGGACCATGTGGGTTCATGACGGCTAGAGAGTATTGATTGATTTATTATTTCTTTAATGTACATGATTATTGTATCTTGTATTTAACATTGGATGATTTATGGTATGAGAGCCAATGGACATTGTATATTATTTATAGTGCTAGTTACACCTGGATTAAGCACATGATTTGTAAGATTTAATGATATTATTGATTAACGATTATGAGATCTATCTTTTTACTTGATGTAAATAAGTGGATTATTTACTTATGTAACTTTTTTATGGAATGGGTACTTTATAGAGTGTGAGGAAAGTATTTGAGAATTTATTGAAGTAGAAGAAGTTTGAGTGGTGAGTTTAGAAAAAGGAATAGAGTGTGTGGAGTAAACTTAAGCCACCTTCAGGATCTCGGGTTTAGATTATGGGATTTTGTACTCTCCAATGAAGGAGGGTGTAAAATCTAATGAATCCCAATCGTCACCAAAAAATGCACTTAAAGGCAAAGCACTATTCTAATCATCACTATTGTTAGCAGTGAAGAATAATGGGTTAGATTTTGTTGAAGAAGGAATCAAAGTGTTGAGAGATTTTGAGACAAGAATTTGATATCTAGTTTCTACTTACAAGCAACTATCTGGATTCAGATCACTCTCAACTATATAGAGTTTGTTGTTAAAGATGAACTTCAATTTATGATGAAGAGTAGATGGGACTGCCCCCATGGCATGGATCCATGGTCTACCAAGAAGAAGATTATATGAAAATGAATCAAGCATGACATGGATAAGCATGGGCAATGTTACAGGTCCAACCTTAATAGGTAGTGTGATTGTACCTAATCATTATCTACCAATGTTTTCAAACCCATGAGTAGAAAAAGTATCAAGTTTAATGAGAGATGTGTCTACATCGATTTTACGCAAAAGGTCTATGCTGCAAATATTAAGAATTGACCCATTATTGATTAGAGTACACTTTATTCCATTTGCATTAATGATGACCAAAATCATGAGAGCATCATGTTGTCGAACTTAAAGAGGAGGTAATTTATGTTGTTGAAAGACAATATCCAAACTCATTGCATGCATACAATCTAATAGGGCTGCTATGTCATTCGGTCTATCAGAAGGTGGGATGGTCACCTTTTGCAGAGCCTCCTGGAGCCTCTTGTGGTATGTAGACGAGGTTTGTATTAATTCCTAGAGTGAGATCTTAGCTAGAGTAGCATAGAGCATCTTGACAAGATCATATTCTGTGTTATCATATTGAGAAAGACGAGGTGGTGGAGGAAGAAAAGGTTGAGATGGTGGAAGAGAAGTAGGAACAATTGGTGTTTGTTTATTTTTCTTGTTGTTATAAGTGTTATACGTGTGAGCAACTATGTGGTACTAGTTTGCTACAATACATTTTGAACATGTTGGTTTTTTTGAGTAAGTTGTTTTGCAAAGTTGAGAATGTAACCAAGAGGTTGAGGTGGGTTTGAAACACCTCTAACATAGATTATAGGGTTAGGACAAAGATGCACAATAATTTTAGGTTTCAAATGTTCTCTTTGGGAATCAAAAACATAAATTGTGTTGATTTGGTTGTTGCGATTATCTACTCGTGTGGGACCCGATGCGAGCTTTGAGTCTTCCTTCATGGAAGTTTCATTGCTACAATGGAGAACATCAGAATAAAAACTAGGTAAAGTGATGTTGAGAGAAGTATCTATGATTGTATTGTGAGTGATATCTAATGGTCTTGAACATGCAACCAAAGGAGAAGAGGAGAGGTTTTCACATCCTTCGTGGTACCCAAGGAACTTGAACATGTAACCAATGGAGGATTAGAAGAAGTCTTCACATCCTTCATGATAGTCAAGGAACTTGAACATGCAACCAAAGGAGGAAGAGAAGAGATCTTCACATCCTTAGTGATATCCAAGGAACTTGAACATGCAACCAAAGGAGAAAGAGAAGAAGTCTTCACATCCTTCGTGATACCCAAGGAACTTGAGCATGCAACCAAAGGAGGAAGAGAAGAGATCTTCACATCCTTAGTGATATCAAAGGAACTTGAACATGCAACCAAAGGAGGAAGAGAAGAGGTCTTCACATCCTTCATGATACCCAAGGAACTTGAACATGTAACCAAAGGAGGAAGAGAAGTAGTCTTCACATCCTTTGTGATACCCAACGAACTTGAACATGCAACCAAAGGAGGAAAAGAAGAGATATTCACATCCTCAGTAATATCCAAGGAACTTGAGCATTCAATCAAAGGAGAAAGAGAAGAGGTATTCACATCCTTAGTGATATCCAAGGTGCTTGAACATGCAACTAAAGGAGGAAGATCCATAGGATGAGTTGTGGGATCATCATGGAGTATGGAAGATGTGGTATAAGTAGAAATGATATGCTCAACATCTACTAATGCCTCATCTCTAGAACAAGATAAATTAATTTGTTTATTCAATGTAAGGTGGGACTCTTCATCCATCAACGCCACATGTTCAAAAGGAAGGGCATTGGAATGAAGAGGAGGCAAAATATCGATGATTATATGCTCTTGCGCCAAAATATCCTTACAAGTAGGGATGATTTTGGGACAAGTACCACAATCATATAGTGACATAGGAAGACCTAAGTCATGGTCATATTCCTTGGATGGAACAACTCTTTGAGTGAAAAGTGGATAGTGAAAGAAAATAAGAGAGCATGTTTACATTTAGAGAGTTTTGTTTATGTTTTTACTTTCAAATCTCAAAGAAATATAGATGTATGAATGTTCTTGCTTTCTAAATTAAACACATATTACAAGAAGGATATGCTACATCAATTTGAAATCAGATTTAGCAAATAATCAACATAGCAAAGATCTAAAATAAGATTGCAATCACGACCACCATGTGCAATACTAACGAGGTTTACCAAAGAGGTGAGGTTTTTGGTAACCACAATAATGGAGAAGTATAAATGTAAGATGTGAAAATAGAAAATGTTTAATCACTTCAATACTAATCAAATCTGATACAGAAAAGTAGGAAATTCCAAATCTAAGATGCCTTGGATTCACCAAAATGTAAGATTTTGGTAACCACAACAACAAAAATCTACAAGTGTGTTTCTTTCTAAATGAGATAGAAGAAGATATGAAACATAAATGTGTAATTAGATTTATAAACTAATTAAATACATCTATAAATCTAAGGAGTGAAATTAGTAAGTGCAAGTGTAGGATACGTCAAGTTCACCAAAATGTTACATAGGAAAAGGGGGTCTAATCAATTATACACTAACTAGACCTATCTTTCCTATCCAACATTAGAACACAAGCCGACCAAGACTTGTACACTTGGCTACAGTCCTCAAGGGAAAGCCAAGCTATTTGGGGCTTGTCTTTTTTTTTCTATTGTAATAGATGAGATTGATTTGATAATAATAGGATCTAGGGTTTCTATGATGAAATATGTCAAAACAGAGGTTATGGACTTGACAAAGCAAAAAACCCAGAAAGCAAGACCTAAAAGGAGCAGAGCACGACTGTTAGAGACCACTGTTCGAAACAAGAGCTAGATCTGGAGGACTTAGGTGTTGGGCACCCTATTCCTAGGGTTTCTACCCTAATAAAATCTGGATGTGACTATATTTACTGCTTTCATCTTCCTGTCATCCGTCAAGTGTTTGAAACTTCTGATGCGACTTGTACACACAAAAGAGGGAAAATGGTTGTGTTGTATAGGAATTTGCCTTAGTCAAGCCCTTGTGTAAGTTTTCCCACTTGTACAACAACAAGGATTAGATCAAGAGTGTGTTCCCTAGGTGGGCAAAGGCAAATCTGAATAATCAAAGATAAACATAAACAAGCATGAAGGAAGGATGTTACCATGAACATGAAACCCTTGATGGGATGATGTCACTATCAAATCACAAGGAGAGAATGAAAGAGGAAGGAGCTTCCACCAAGACCTACAATAAGGATTAGTATACACAGTAATAATCTACAAAAACATATATCTTGTAGAGAGAAAGAGGTAACTTGTTGGAGTGAATCATTATAAAGAGCATCTAGATAAGGAGAGTCATTAGTGTAAATGAGTGAGAGAGACTGTCATGGCCCTGACTATGAAGAAAAGATACAACAATAATTAAATGTTGTAAGGATAAACAATTTACATTTTGGAGCAATGTTGTCCACAAAAGTAGATAAGACAAAAGACAAACTAATTTACAAACTAATTTATCTTATTATCCACAAATAACAAGGTACGATCCATAATAGAAAAGGCAAGTTTTTATGAGGAGCCACAATCAACAAGGGTTATATCCATTCAATTAATGAGGCATGTCTTCTAGCAGTTTACTTCTCTTGGAGGGATATAAGTTATGTGAAGTTTGCTGAAGTAGAGGGAATAGAAAAAAATAGATAACAGTAGTGGTCTGTAAAGGAAACTTACAGCCTCATTAATAGAAAATTAAACAGTAGGTTGTGTATATATATACTTTGAAAATATTTTGGTATGAAGTATCATGAATGGCATTTTGAATTAGCTAAATTATTAATAGCCTTTGATAGAAATAAGAATACCATATAGAAACATATGGCAGATATATTTATCTTTTATTCTTGATGCTATGATGACTGTGCATAATAGAATAGAAATATATTGATTCTTTTAAAATCCTTTATCTAATCTGACATCCCATTATGGAGGGAAGAAAAGTGCATATAAGGAATGCAAGTAGCTAGGAAGCCATTCCAGTAGAGACACCCCTAGTGGGGCTAGGAGGATGAATGATGGATGTCATTTCGTGCTCCCGGGCTGGATGGAACGGCTTGAGGTGCCTTGTATGATCTTCCAATTGGAGCTCCATAATGATGATATACTATTTGGAAAGAACATTAAAATGAATCCCATATGATTAAGATAATGTTCCTAACCCTATTATGAAAGATCTATTTTATGGATTATGCTTTCAATGATTATCTAACATGATTGCAGGTTCTCAACTAGAATCTATCTTGTTCAACAATATAAATTGGTAAATGATATCACTAACTCTATTTCATTTCTTTCCTTTCTTGGAATTGTTATTTTAGGGCAAAAACTAGGGCATAACCAATAAGGGGACATTACAAATGGCATCGGAGCATCCTTCCTGCCATCCTGTGAATGATAGTTGATGCAACGTACATTCATGTATATGCTTCATGACTTACGTGTATTCAAGTGTATACTTCATGACTTACGTGTATTCATGTGTATACTTTGTGACTTATGCATATTCAAGTGTATAGTTCATGACTTATGTGTATTGATGCAAGAGCATCCCATGCTGCATAGCAATCTTGCATCCACCAAAAACATTTTGCATTCTTTCTTTTCTTTCATTTTCAGTTCAGTTTAGTCAGTTCCAATTTCAACATTTTAACACATCTTCATATCAAAGCTCATGGAGCAAGACTTAGCATCTACATATCATCATCTACATCATATCCAAACTTTAGGTCATTTGGACTTGTCTGCTAAAAGTTATCTTTATCAGAAGATCATTAGCTTTCATAGAGCAAAGCATTTAGACAGTCAATTGAAGGAGAAGGTTTACAGAGCACTTCTATGACTTGTGGAGCTAAATGGAACATCATTCAAGGCACATATGGATTAGATAGACCTTCCTTGAGGACCGCACCAAGTTTCATCTATTTGTGAAGCATTACCACATGTTTAAGGCGACCTATTTGTTTCTACATGTTGCATTCCTTCATTGGAGTTTTTAACCTTTATTGGCCAATGCAGAGAATTTCATGAGATTGGAGATGATATATATGGATCTCTAAGATGTATTAAGAAGTTAGTAGTTCATAGATAGCTGAATTCAAAAGTTTGATAGTTGATTCTTTTTAGGAAGGCACTTCAATGCCACATCTTTCATATCTGTGGTAACCTAGAAAGCAAGCTCATGAGCCTTAGATTATAGCCTACATGTTGCTAGCATATAAACATTCTAAGTATATGATATATTGAGCATTTGAATCTTCCATTAGATTTTATAATTGTGTTGTTTCCATTGTGTTTACTCTAGCTGCATGGTTTGGACAGTTCATTCTATGAACCCTCTGACCATGATTGCACCAAGTGGTATCAGAGAAAAGTTTTGAATCCTTTGTAAGTGAAGGCATTCCAGAAGATCTTGTGGTGAACCAATCTCTGACCTAAGGTAGTCTACTGGTGTTTGTCAATAGATCACCGATTGTGAGGCAATTGTTACGTTGTAGTCAGATCACTGAATTGAGGCAGTTACACTAGATCCTAGGAAGAGATGCCACCAAGGAGGATGCCTGCTGTAGGCACTATGACTAGAAGAATGGAAGAAATGATGGAGATGATGAAAATAATGAAAGATAGAATGGATGTTGTAGAAGAAGACAGAAGAAGAAGACTAAACCTGAGACATGATGTTGAAAGTGATGATGAAGAATTTCAAT
Source organism: Cunninghamia lanceolata (assembly GCA_027924645.1). Lineage (NCBI taxonomy): Eukaryota > Viridiplantae > Streptophyta > Pinopsida > Cupressales > Cupressaceae > Cunninghamia > Cunninghamia lanceolata. Next base: position 12,677,490 of record BSBN01000063.1, read on the forward strand.
CTGCTAATCAAAATGAAGAAACCCTAGAAGAAGAAGAAGAATAAGATCAAGTGAACATGTTGAAAGCTATTTCAAAGATTGGAAAGAGACCTAGAGTGGAAGTACTAAATTCCACTGGAAATTTCAATCTGGAGGAATTGATTGATTGGATAAATGACTTGGAGGAATACTTGGAATATGAAGAAATTGAAGATCCAGAGAAGGTGAGATTTGTGAAGACTAAGTTGAAAGGACATGCTTCTATTTGGTGGAAAAAAGTTTAGTTGGATAGAAATAGGAGAGGAAAAGAGAAGATCACAAAATGGGATAGGATGGTGACAAAGTTGAAAAATCAGTTTATACCTACTGACTATGAGTTGGAATTGTTGAAGAGATTGCAAAACCTGAAACAAAAGGAGAAATTTGTGAGGGAGTATACTGAAGAATTTCATAAGATGGTCATAAGGACTAGACATATTGAAGCAAGCAAGGAGAAAGTGACAAGATACATCAATGGACTGAGATTGAACATTCAAGAAGAACCAAGTCTGGTAAGGATGACAATAATAGAAGAAGCATATCAGTTTGCCCTAAAAGTTGAAGACAAGTTGAACAAGAAGCATGAGAAAAGACAGAGAGGAAGAGGAGGTAAATTTCAAAGCGGTAGAACGTATTCAGAGCAGAACAAACAAGATAGTCCATTCAAGGAGGATAGAGATAACAATTCATACCAGAGAGATGGCATAGACTTCTATTATAGAGGACATCATAATTCTTATCAGAATGAAGGGTACAGGAAAGATGAAAGAGGCTTTGATAATAGAACATTCAGAGGAACTTGTTTTAAGTGTGGAGGTGAAGGGTACAGAGCATTTGAATGTCATCAAAGAAGTACAAGCAAGAAGACAGAGAACAGTGCAAGAACAACTTATGTGCAAGAAGAACCTATTGGATCACCTAATTTAGTTGGAAAACTAGAGAAAGGAGAATCATTAGTCATGAGGAGAGCACTATTTTGAGCAGAGACAATTGAGGAACCACCGCAGAGGAAAAGTTTGTTTTGAACTAAATGCAAACCAGGAGGTAAATACTGTAAGGTTATCATTGATAGTGGTGGTACTGATAATTTGGTTTTAGAGGAGATGGTGACTAAGATGAACTTGGAGAGATTGAAACACCCTAAGCCCTACAAGATAGAATGGATTTAGGATGAACACAAGGTACTGGTGAGTGAACAATGTTTGGTAAAATTTCATATCAGATCTTATCATGATAAAGTATTGTGTGATATTATGCTAATGGATGTATGTCATATATTGATGCAAAACAAGGGAACACCTTATCAACTCTCACAAACATGAGTGATTGATCTTGGAGGGAAGGACAACAAACTTGCACATCATGACACCTACAACCAACATTCATGAGCCTAACTTGGTTTGGATGTATGAGATGATTGTCAACACTTGAGGAGGGAATGAGACATGTTATTTTGACCGATTGAAGCTTACCAAACTCATAAGTTATCCTAGCAAGTTGTCCTACCCAAGGTTCCTTCACAAATGGCCTATTTTCCTTGTAGCCCTAAAAATGCGGTTTAGAGGGCTTAACTCCAAAACTTTCCAAACAAATCCTAGAACTATTTATCTTTTTAGATACCCATTAAGGCTCTCTATAACATACTTGACATGAAGGGTACATTGTTTTGGAACACAAGCCTCTAAAAATGACTGTACCTACTGTTCCAAGGAGCAATTAGCCTTAGGTTTACAAAGGAAGTACCCTACCAAGATGACTCAAAACTTCCTAACCAATTCAAAAACTTAGTATCAATTTAAAATGGATGGATTCAATAGGTTTTGGACCTCCATGGGCATTTGAAACTATTTTTCCAACTATATCTTCCTCTAGCTATCACCAATGGTTTAATACATAGAGATATCAAGCCAAATCTTCCTCAAATCTTGTCTTGGACTGCTCCCCTACACCTGTACACAAAACCCATTGTATAATATACATATACAGACCCAAAAAATCCATTTTGGGGCTCTAACTCAAAGATTTGGGTCAGAACTCCATAAAACTCCTAAAACCCTATCAAACCCTCCTAAAAACAACAATTTTGGGACAACATTTTGTTTTTCTTTCTTCTGCAATTTCAAGACACCCAAATAGACTCAAATGAAAGTTAAATCATGTATTTACATCATCCAAAATGTGAGATCCCTTGAAATGGCTATACGGGTGAGTACTGTAGCAAAGAGCAACAAATTTCATAGTAAAAAGCAGTAAACAGTCTTCTTTTCTATATTTTCTCTTTTTCAACTTCAATGATATGTTTTCCATGACCTCTAGGCGATAAATACAATCCAAAATCATCACTATATTTCATTCAAGATTCTTCTCCTATCAAAAAGGCTCACTAATTTCCCACTAATTTCACTAATTTTAGCCTCAAGACTATTTTTTCCAAACATAGCACATGCTATTTGGAGTTCCACTACTAGTTGAATTCTAGAATAGAGAGAGTGGTTTCTAAAATAGAGAGTGGTCTAACTTAGACCTTATTACAATAATAAACTAATACATAACTCTAGCTAGGCTCATAATGAGCATAAAATCCAAAATTTAAGGCTCCTAGTGAGCATACAAGTCAAAATTGACTATGGTGGTCTCTACACCATACAACCGGGGTAAAAAAATTTCAATCTCCTAATGAAATGAGCTCTTGGATAGAGGCTCCATGCTATTTGATATCTTCTTCTATCATCTATGTAGGATCTCCAATTGGCAAACCATGCCATTTCACCAAATGTTCATTATAGACTTTGTTTCTTGTCCTCTTAACCTCTCTTGTGTTTAAAATAGTTTCAAGTTTCACTGGTTGACTAGGTGGAATATCCCTTATCCAATCCTCATCAGCAACATCTTTAGCTTCTTCATCTGCAATATTAGATCCTTTGAAAGGATACAGGTCTGCAACATTGAAAATGAAGGAGATAGCAACTCTAGGAGGGAGTTCTATCTCATAGGCATTCTGACCAAATTTGTGGACCACCTTGCAAGGTCCTATCTTCTTCATCATCAGCTTTGTATATCTACCCTTGGGTAGTCTCTCCTTCCTTAAATGAGCCAGCACTATGTCACCTACTTTGTATTAAACATCTCTTCTTCTTAGATCAGCCTTCTTGTACTTGGCAAACTCTTTTCAAGAGTTTCTCTTACTTGGTGATGTATCTCTTTCATGGCTGTGGCAAAGTCTTCTCCTTGTGCACTTCTATTGTCTACTCCCCTTATGTCTCTCAGCTCATAAATGCCTCTTGGCTTCATGCCATACACTACTTCAAAGGGTGTTCTTCCAATGCTCTTGTTAACAGAGTCATTGTAGGCATATTCGGCTTGGGGCAGCAGTAGATCCCATGACTGATTATGCTCCTTTGTTAGGCATCTTAATAGGTTTCCCAAAGACCTATTTACAACCTTAGTTTGCCCATCTATTTGGGGATGGTAGGTAGAACTGATAGTTAGATTTATTCCCAGCTTCTTCCACAAAGTTCTCCAAAAGTGACCAATGAACTTGGAATCTCTGTCAGACACTATTGTCAAAGGTAATCCATGGATTCTTACAATTTCCTTGAAGAATAGACCAACAATATGAGAGGCATCATTAGTGGACTTACAAGCAATGAAATGTGCCATCTTACTAAATCTATCTACAACAACAAAAATGCTGTCATAACTCCTTTGTGTCTTGGGCATACCTAGAACAAAGTCCATGCTAATAGACTACCATGGCTGATTGGGTATTGGTAAAGGCTGATATAAACCTGCATTAGAACTTGATCCTTTAGCCCTCTGGCATATCACACAACTCTCCACAAACTTCTTCACATCATTATACAACCTAGACCAATGATAAAACCTCTTGACCTACTCCAAAGTTTTGTCATAACCAAAGTGACGACTCAGGCTGCCACAGTATTTTTCCCTGATCAAATTTGCTCTCATGGAGCATCTTGGCACACACAACTGAGCTCCCTTGAATAGTAGACCATCTTGTACCACAAACTCAGAAAATTCATTGTGAAAAACATCTTGGGATTGATTGCAAATAACAAAAATAGTACTAAAATCTTCATCATTCTCATACATATCTTTAGGTAAATCAATGCCTACACTTTGCAACTTGATCTCCTCCACCATCATGGACCTTCTACTCAGAGCATCAGCAACTTTGTTTGCTTGTCCTTTCTTGTGTTTGATGCTAAATGTGTAGGCATGTATATACTTCATCCACTTCATGTGTCATTGACTTAGCTTATCTTGGCTGTTTAAGAAAATCAAAGCATGATTGTCTGTGAAGATAATAAACTCCTTAGGCAATAAATAGTGTCTCCACTTCTTGAGTGACTGTACCATAGCATAGAGTTCAAGGTCATAGGAAGAGTACTTCCTCTTGGTTTCATTGAGTTTTTCACTGAAGAATGCAACCGGTCTCCCATCTTGACTCAGGACTGCACCTATGGCATATCCACTTGCATCATATTCAATTGTGAACACCTTGTTGAAATCAGGGAGTAAAAGAATAGGTTGTTGAGCACCCTTGTCTTCAAGTATTCAAAGCTTTTCTTAGCTTCCTCTATCCATTGAAACTTTCTCTTCTTATCTCCTTTGATAGTATCTAGAATAGGACAACAAATGTGATTGAAATTTTTGATAAACTTTCCATAAAATGTGGCCAAACCATGGAAACTTCTAAACTCTACTACTATTTTAGGAGTTGGCCAGCTGAGTATGGCTTCCACCTTGGATGGATCCATCTTTATTGTACCTTTGGAGATCACAAACCCAAGATAGACAAGCTCCTCTTTCATGAATTCACACTTCTTGAGGTTGATCATCAGTTTCTCCTCATTCAATCTTTTCAACACCATGTCTATATGCTGTAAGAGTTCTTCTTTGGTTCTTCTATACACAAGAATGTCATCTAGATAGACTACCACAAACTTGCCTATGAAATTCTTGAGAACTTAATTCATAAGTCTCATGAATGTACTTGGGGCATTTGATAACCCAAATGGCATTACTAGCCACTCATAAAGACCTTCATTTGTCTTGAATGTTGTCTTCCATTCATCACTCTCTCTTATTCTTATCTGATGATAACCACTCTTTAAATCTATTTTAGAAAAGTAACATGCATCACCCAAACTATCCAATAGATCTTTTATCTGAGCTATTGGGAATCTATACCTGATGGTTATCCTATTGATGGATCTGGAATCAGTGCAAAGTGTCCATTCTCCACCCTTCTTAGGTGCTAGGATAGTTGGAATAGCACAAGGACTCAAACTCTCCTTGATCAACCCTTTTTCCAATAGCTCTTGGATCTAATTTTTGACCTCTTCATTTTGATGTGGTGTCATCTTGTATGCTGCCTTGTTTGGCAAACTTGCACTAGGGATGAGATCAATGTGATGGCTTACATCTCTGATAGAAGGCAATGAACTTGGTAGGTCTTTCACCACTATGTATTCATACTTGTCCAATAGGACCTGCACCTCCTCTGGTATCTTTTCTACCTCTGTTTCTACCTTGGCTGATATAGGCTTGCCAATGATGGCATATCCTACCTCTTCTTCTTTCAGTGTCTTCAAAAACTCTTTTTCTTTCACCATCATCATGCTTGGTCCTTCATGGATTGTTGCACCATCTTCTTTTATGGGTGTAAGATTGTAGGTCACTCCATCCTTCACAATCATGTATGTATTCTCTTCTCCATCATGTTTGGCCTTTCGGTCAAATTGCCATGGTTTGCCTAAGAGCATATGGCATACATCCATAGGGATGATATCAGACAAGATCTTGTCCTTGTAGCCACCAATGTTAAACTCCACCCAAGCTTGTTCATTCACAAATACTTGCTGACCCTTATTGAGCCATGATACCTTGGAGGGTCTAGAGTGAGGAATCTTCTTTATCTTCAACTTTTCTACCATTTCTAGAGACACAAGATTGTCAGTAGAACCAAAATCAACAATCACCTTACATACCTTTCCTTGTGCTTTGCAGAGTGTCCTAAACAAGGGCTTTCTTTGTGGGGGCTCTTTGGCTGATGGTACCTTCAGCAATGTCCTTATCATTAAGGATTCTCCTGCCTCTAGGACTACATGCACAGAATGTGAGTTTACACTCTCTTAGTCCTCCTCTTGCACTATGTGGACTCTTCTATCACCTCCTTGTGAACTTGATGCTTGTTTGTCTGGACATTTGAATGCGAGGTGTCCAACTTGATTACAGTTGTAGCACTTGCTTGTGAAGGTGCTTGACCCTCTACCATGGCCTTCAAACCTGCCTCTACTATTTGATCTCCTTCCTCTGAAGCTGCCTCTTTCACTTGACTCTCCTCTTGGTTCATGGTTCTCCTTGTTGCTGTCATTTGTTTCTCCTTGCTGCTTTTGTCCTCTTCCACCAAAGTTTCCTCTTCCTCTGAAGTTCTTTCCTCTACCCCTTCCATTTTGTTCTTATTTCCTCTTGATCTTCTCCTCAACTCTTACTGCCAACTGGAAGCATTCTTCCACATTCCTGGGTGTAGTGAGATCTTGGATATTGAACCTAAGCCCATTCATGTATCTAGCAATCTTCTCAACTTCATCCTCATTATGGCCAGTTCTCATACTGAGCTTATGAAACTCCTCTGTGTAGGCCATTACATCCATCTCTTTTTGTTTCAAGTTGTCCAACCTTATAAAGGTTTGAATGGCATAATATTTTGGAAGGAATTGACCCTTCACCTTGGACACCATCCGATCCCATGAACTGATTTTGGTTTTTCCTTGTCTTATTCTTTCTGACTGAACATAGTTCCACCATGTCAGTGCTGCTCCCTTCAACTTGGTCTTTGCCAGTTTGATTTTCTTCTCTTTAGGCATCTCTTTGTACTCAAAGTAGTTATGTAAAGAATCAATCCAGTCTAGTACCTCCTCACTGTTCATCTTACCCTCATACATGGGCAACTCCATCTTGACATCAGTGCTTTCTCCTTTCACAATCTGCAGCATCTTCATAAACCTTTTTGCATCCGGATCCATCTCTATCTCATTGGATCCCTCTTGAGGGTATACATTTTGACCCTCAAACTCTTGGTCACTATCTTCCTCAATGACCCCACCTCTCCTCAGGTTTGCTTCAATGGCTGCAAGTCTGGTTAGGACTCCTTGAGATTCCTTCATCAATCTCACTTCTTTAGTGAGGACTGGACTGTTCTTAGGAGGTATCTTATACTCCTTCTTCACTCTTTCTGAATCAAAACTTGTGCTTTGATACCACTTGATGCAAAACAGGGGAACACCTTATCAAGTCTCACAAACATGAGTGATTAATCTCGGAGGGAAGGACAACAAACTTGCACATCATGACACCTACAACCTCCATTCATGAGCCTAACTTGGTTTGGATGTATGAGATGATTGTCAACACTTGAGGAGGCATGAGACATGTTATTGTGACCAATGGAAGATTACCAAACTCATAAGTTAGCCTAGCCAGTTGTCCTACCCAAGGTTCCTTCACAAATGGCCTATTTTCCTTGTAGCCCTAGAAATGCGGTTTAGAGGGCTTAACTCCAAAACTTTCCAAACAACTCCTAGAACTATTTATCTTTTAGATACCCATTAAGGCCCTCTATAACATACTTGACATTAAGGGTACATTGTTTTGGAACACAAGCCTCTAAAAATGACTGTACCTACTGTTCCAAGGAGCAATTAGCCCTAGGTTTACAAAGGAAGTACCCTACCAAGATGACCCAAAAATTCCTAACCAATTCCATAACTTAGTATGGATTTCAAATGGATGGATTCAATAGGTTTTGGACCTCCATGGGCATTTGAAACTAGTTTTCTAACTATATCTTCCTCTAGCTATCACCAATGGCTTAATACATAGAGATATCAAGCCAAATCTTCCCCAAATCTTTTCTTGGACTGCTCCCCTACACCTACACACAAAACCCATTATAGAATATACCTATATAGATCCCAAAAATCCATTTTGGGGCTCTAACTCAAAGATTTGGGTCATAACCCCATAAAACTCCTAAAACTCTACCAAACCCTCCTAGACACAACAATTTTGGGACAACATTTTGTTCTTCTTTCTCCTGCAATTTCAAGACACCCAAATGGACTCAAATGAAAGCTAAATCATGCATTTACATCATCCAAAATGTGAGAGCCCTTGAAATGGTTGTACGAGCGAGTACTAAAGCAAAGAACAACAAATTTCATAGTAAAAAGCAGCAAACAGTCATCTTTTCTGTATTTTCTCTTTTCCAACTTCAATGACATGTTTTCCACAACCTATAGGGGATAAATGCAATCCAAAATCATCATTATATTTCATGCAATATTCTTCTCCTATCAAAAAGGTAAAAAGGCTCACTAATTTCCCACTGATTTCACTAATTTTATCCTCAAGACTGTTTTTTCCAAACATAGCACATGCTATTTGAAGTTCCACTACTAGTTGACTTCTAGAATAGAGGGAGTGGTTTATAAAATAGAGAGTGGTCTGAATCAGACCTTATTTCAATAATAAACTAATACATAACTCCACCTAGGTTCATAATGAGCATAAAATCCAAAATTTAAGGCTCCTAGTGAGCATACAAGTCAAAATTAACTATAGTGGTCTCTGCACCATGTATTGTTGTGTAGACCATGGCAGTATGATAGAAAATCTATACATGATGGGAGGAAGAATACTTGTACTATAACATCTAATAGAAAGAAAATTACCTTGATACCTTTAGAAGATGAACCTAAGAGTGAAGTATGTGGGAATGCTAGAATCTGTTTGGTTGGTGGAAGGAAATTTCTGGATGGATTGAGACATGAAAATATGTGTTTTTCTTTGATTTCGAAGAAGTATGGAACCCTAAGTGTAGAGATTGAAGAATCACAACTAGAGGATATAACTGAATTGTTGACAGAATATGAAGACATCATATCGGATAATGTACTTGAAGGATTGGCACCAATCTAGAGTATCAGTCATCATATGGATCTTATACCTAGAGCTAGTTTGCCTAACAAAGTAGCACACTGGATGACACTAACAGAGAATGTAGAATTGAATACACAGATATAGGAGCTATTGAGGAAAGCATTGATCATAGAAAGTTTAAGCCCATGTGCAGTACCTATAGTATTAGCACCGAAGAAGGATAGAGAATGGAGGATATGTATAGACTCCAGAGCAATCAATAATATCACAGTTAAGTATAGATTTTCATTACCAAGGAAGGATGACATTATGGACTATTTGAAAGAAGCAAAATATTTGAAAGATGGACTTGAAGAGTGGATACCATCAGATCAGAATCAGAGAAGGAGATCAATTGAAGACTACATTTAAGACAAATGAAGAATTGTATGAATGGTTAGTGATGCCTTTTGTATTGACTAATGCATCAAGATTTTCATGAGGTTGATGAATAAAGTCTTGAAGAAATTCTTGGGTAAGTTTGTTATTGTATACTTGGATGATATTATGATTTTCCGTAAGACAAAAGAAGAACATTTGTGGCACCTTAAACAAGTATTGCAGATGTTGAGACAAGAGAAACTATTGATAAACATCAAGAAATGTAGTTTCATGAAGGAAGAATTGGTTTACTTGGGATTTATGATTTACGTGGAAGGATTGAAGATGGACCTTAAGAAAGTTAGAGAAATTGTTGAGTGGCCAACACTAGAGAGCATTGAAGTCAGATCATTTCATGGATTAGCTAGTTTCTATCGGAAGTTCATTAGAAATTTAAGTTTAGTATGCACGCCAATGATAGAAACAATGAGAGGTGACAGAAAGGATTTCAAGTGGACATCAGGAGCAAATAAAAGTTTTGAATTATTGAAGAAGAAAATGATAGAGCAACCAGTGTTAGCATTAGCGGATTTCAACAAGGTATTTCAAGTAGATTGTAATGCAAGTGGAAATGCAATAGGAGCATTGTTAAGTCAAGAAGGTAGACCAATAACATATTTTAGTGAGAAGTTGAATGATGCAAGAAGAAGATATTCAGTTTATGATCAAGAATTCTATGCCATAATTCAAGCTTTAAAGAAGTGGAGACATTACTTGTTGCCTAAGGAATTTGTGTTGTATATAGATCAGCAAGCTTTACAATATTTGAATGGTTAAGGAAAGTTGAATTAGAGACATATGTGATGGGTAGAGTTCATGCAGAGTTACACATTTGTATTGAAGCATAGGAGTGGGAAGTCAAACAAAGTTACATATGAATTGAGTAGGAGAAGGTGAGATGAGAGTTGACATATTAGGCTTTGAAGAATTGAAGCACATGTATGAAGAAGACCTTGATTTTGCAGAACCATGGAAAGAATGTAAGGAGCTTGTTGTGATAGATAGAAGTAAGTGGTTAGATTATTTTATTCAAGAGGATATGTTGTTCAAAGGAAATAAGTTGTGTATACCTAGGAGTTCAATGAGAGACAATTTGATCAAGGAGAAGCATAGTGGTGGATTGGCAGGACATTTTGGAATTGACAAGACAATGGCTTTGGTAGGTGAACATTATTTTTGTCCTCAGATATATAAGGATGTAAGAAAGTTTGTGCAGAGTTGTAGAGTATGTCAAATTGCAAAAGGGAGTATTTAGAATACTAGTTTGTACAAATCTTTGATAGTACTGGAGAGACCTTAGATATAAGCATGGATTTCATATTAGGATTGTTGCAAGTATGGGTTTAACCGGTGTTGTCATTGATGTCAACATACTCATGTTGTATTAATAAGAAGGATTGGATGAGCTGTGTGCTGAGGATATTGAGAAAATTAGTCTCAATCAGGAACAGTGAAGAACAGTGATGACAACAAGGTAAAAGTCCAAGATAGGTTGTTGATCAGAGGATGCAATTTAAAGGGTTTGTAGATATAAGTCTTGAGTTGCTCCAGTAAAGTTTTTAGAGGTCCACATGAAGATCTAAAGAAGTTATGGTCACTCAAGTAGATCCAGATCTGGCAAGTGTCCAAAGGTGACATAGTGACACAGATAGGTCCAGTGAGGTCCGGTAATGCATTATCCCACTCTACGGATTTGAGGAAGTGTTGAGGAAGTTTGTGTGGCATGTCAACTCGTTCGGTTCATGGTTTGAAGGTCCGCAAGTATCTATTCCTTTGTGACAGTAATGGCAGACTGTGTTCTTGAGGTTCCAGATGAAGGAGAGAAGGATTTCAGTAAGTAGAGGAAGTGCAGATGTTCTTGGTGTTTCAGGCAAGTTTGTGGAGGTCCTTGGATCGTGCTTAGTTCATGTTTATGGTCTGCATTAGAATTGGGGTACCAGAAATGAAGAACAACTTCCAGATGATGGTGTTCCTTCTGTGACTAGCCGACCGGATGGATTACACGTCTTGCGGATGCTTTTGTAGGTGGTCGCCAACTTAGATGTTTGTTCCTAAGTCGATGTCATGTATAAATAAGGGATTGCGAAGTCATTTCAGTGGTGAACTTGTGGAGATGTGTGTGTGGTAGCGAGGAGAAGAGTGAAAAGCAGAACATAAGGTTTGGGCTTAAATGGAACTAACTCAAGCATGGTGAAGATGCTATTTACCAGTTCAAGTATGTAATACTTATTCTTTTGTAGACAGTGAGTCTCTTGTAGGTAGTAAGCCTCTAGTGAGCAGTGTGCTCAGGTAGTGAGCCCTAATTGACAAGTGCCATTTTGTTCTTTCTATTCTTCTAACAGAGAATACTTTCTTGGGTTAATCACCCCGTGGTTTTTCCCTTAACCAAGTTTTCCACGTCAAAATCTTGGAGTCTCATGTGTTGATGTGTTTCTGCTCTTGATTTGTTACATTGTGCTTTCATGGTTGATCTTCTATTATGCTACTAATTAACAATGTGGAGTTAAGTTTATATAAAAAGGAGAAAGTTTTACACAATTGATTCACCCCCCCTCTCAGTTGTGTGCCTTGAATCTAACAATTGGTATTAGAGCTAAGTTCCTCTAAAAGGAGCTTAACCACTTGAGGAGATCCAAGATGTCGTCGTACAAGAAGGATAGTCCAAAGTTTGATGGAACCAACTTTACTCTTTAGAAAGGTCGCATGAAATGTCACTTACAGTGTATGGGATTTGCATACTGGTCCATGGTTACAAAAGCATATGTACCTCCACAGGGTGGTCTGACAACCCTAAATGAAATCACAGATGTTGAAAATAAACTACAGACCAAAGAGGCTCTTCTAAGCGCATTATCTGACTCAGAGCTCTCAAATGTTATTGATCTAGCAACTGCCTTTGAGATTTGGAATAAACTGGAACTTTTGCATGAAGGAGATCAGTTTGTTAAATGTGCAAGGTTACAAAGTCTAAAAGGAAAATTTGAAAAATTGAAGATGAGAGATGATGAAAATATTACCTCTTTTATGCCAAGAGTGAATGAGATGGTTTGTGGAATTAGAAATGCAGGTGGAACCCTGAGTGAAGAAGAGATCATTGGCAAAGTTCTCAGATCCCTTCCTGCCTCTTATAAAATCAAGGCTTTTGCAATTGAAGAATTCAGAGCTCACACAACAGTCACAAGAGATCAATTGGTTGGTAAGTTGGCTGCTTTTGAAATGGCCAAGTTTGGAGATGATCCTCCAAAGACTGAATTTGCATTCAAAGCTAGTGCCTCTGTAAAAGGGAAACAAAGGTTTGATCTAGGAGAAAACTCTTCAAGGAACCTTTCATGGTATGAACAAGCAAGAAAAGACTTGGAAGAAGAAGAAGCTAAAACTACTCATCTTGAAGCTCTTATTGCAAAAAGACTGCTAAGAGGATCTGGTAAGTATGAAGGGAAATTACCTTTTAAGTGTTTTAACTGCAATAAAATTGGTTATTTTGCTTCAAGATGTCTGGAAAGATCTTCAAGACCATATCCTAACAGATCAAGGTTTCAAAAGAATTGTTACTATGCTCATGAAGAAGATGATAATGAAGGAGTAACAGATGATGAATTAGAGACAGGAAACAAATCTGGTAATGAATGGGTGTTTATTGCCATCAAAGAAGAGGAACCAATATTTTCTGTATCTGTCAATCATAAAGTTGAAGAAAGAGCTCTGGCTGCCCAAGTTGAAGCAAAGGATGATTGGGTCATTGATAGTGGATGCTCTCACCATATGATAGATGACAAGAATAAGTTCTTAAATTTAGAAAAGTATGAAGGAGGAATTGTAAAGTTCAAAGATAATTCTGTTAGCAGAACCAAAGGTAGAGGAACTATTTCTCTTGATGGGAAGAAAACTGGTAATGTATTGTATGTTGAAGGACTAAAGCACAATCTTCTTAGTGTTGGACAATTGGTGGATAAAGGCTATGATCTCAGATTCAAGAATGGAAAGTGCATAATTTTTGAAAGTTCTGGAATAGAGATTGCATCTGGTACCCAAACAAAAGGTAACATCTTTCACTTAGCTGGTATTGATAAAAGTTGTTTATTTGTTCAAGTTAATCAAATTTGGTTATGGCATAGAAGAATGTGTCATGTGAACTTTGATAATATCATCAAGATAGGCAATACTCAGGCTGTAAGAGACCTTCCAAAATTGGTAAAACCTATAAATAGTTTGTGCAAAGAATGTCAGTTGGGAAAACAAAGCAGAATCTCATTCAAAAGCAAGGAACAATCTTCTACTGGATTATTAGACTTGGTTCATACTGACTTATGTGGTTCGGCAAGAATTAGGAGTGTGCAAGGTGATAGATACTTCATGTTGCTAATTGATGACTATTCCTGGATGATGTGGGTAACCTTTCTGAAAGAAAAATCAGAAGCTCTTGAAAAATTCAAAATATTCAAGGCCATGGTGGAGAATGAAACTGGATTGAAATTGAAATGTCTGAGGTTTGATAGAGGTGGAGAATTCACATCCGGTGAGTTCATAGACTTCTGTGAGAAACATGGAATAAAGAGACAATTGTCTGCCCCTAGAACTCCACAGTAGAATGGAGTAGTTGAGAGAAAGAACCAGACCATCTAGGAAGCATCCAGGACCATGATGATGGAAGCAAATGTTCCTCAGATCTATTGGAGAGAAGCTATCAGCATTGCAGTCTACACTCTCAATCGAGTTCAAATTAGAAACAATACTGGTAAGACTCCTTGTGAACTCTAGTTTGGCATTACTCCCACTGTGAGATATTCAGAGTTTTTGGTAGTAGATGTTACATTAAAAGGGATGAAGATCTTGGAAAGTTTGATGCTCGAAGTGATGAAGGAATATTCTTGGGTTACTCTACTCAAAGCAAAGCATACCGGTGTTACAACAAGAGACTGAGAAAGATTGTAGAAAGTGTAAATGTGAAGGTTGATGAAGAAATTGAAAGACCCTCAAGAATTCATGAGTATGATGAAGATGATCAGAATGGTGTTCAGATTTAATGTATCCAAGCCTCTTCTGAGAAACAAAGTCAAGTTGATCCAGTAAGACAGGAAAAAGAGATAAGTCTCAATGAGACTGATCAAGAGTTAGAACTGCAAGAAACTCACAAAGTTCCAAGGTATGTAACTCTAAACCACTCTGAAGATCAGATCATAGGTGACAAAAGCAAAGGAGTGCAAACAAGGAGGAGAATTGCTCAAAATTCAGATGAGTATTGTCTAATTTCAAAGATTGAACCTAAGACAGTAAATGAAGCCTGTAATGATGAAAACTGGACTAAGGCAATGGAGGAAGAACTGATGCAAATTGAGAAGAATCACACTTGGGATTTTGTTCCCAGACCTAGAAATAAAAATGTGATTGGAACCAAATGGGTCTTTCGGAACAAATTAAATGAAGCTGGTGAAGTGATCAGAAATAAGGCCAGATTAGTTTGCAAAGGTTACTCTCAAATAGAAGGGGTTGATTTTGAAGAAACTTTTGCTTTGGTGGCAAGAATTGAAGCAGTCAGATTATTTCTTGCATTTGCTGCCTTCAAAGATTTCAAAGTGTATCAGATGGATGTCAAGTCTGCCTTCCTGAATGGTGATTTAGAAGAAGTGTACATTGAACAACCGGATGGATTTCAATTATTTGAGCATGGTGAAATGGTCTGCAAGTTGAAGAAGGCATTGTATGGACTAAAGCAAGCCCCAAGGGCATGGTATGAAAGATTGGACAAACATCTCTTGAAGATTGGCTTCAACAAAGGTACTACTAACAACAACTTATATTTCAAAATTGATCATGAAAACATTTTGATTGTTGAAGTATTTGTTGATGATATCATCTTTGGAGGAAGAGATAGTATGTGTAAAACCTTTGCAACTCAAATGAAAAGTGAGTTTGAAATGTCAATGTTTGGTGAAATGAATTTCTTCTTGGGTCTGTAAATTACTCAAAAAAAGAAAGGAATCTTTGTTTCCCAGACAAAATATGTGAAAGAATTGTTGAGAAAATTTGGAATGGAAGATTCAAAGCCAATGCATACTGCCATGGCAACCGGATGTAACTTGAGCAAAGATGATGACTCTCCTAAGGTAGACTAGACAAAGTACAGATCAATGATTGAAGGATTACTGTATCTCACTCAAACTAGACTAGATATAATGTAGGCTATTGGTTTTGTTGCGAGATTCCAGGCTGATCCTAGAGAATCTCATGTCATGGCAATCAAAAGGATTTTAAGGTATCTAAAAGGAACAGTTGAGTATGGTCTATGGTATCCAAGAGATCATGATTTCTCTCTTCATGCATATACAGATGTAGATTGGGCAGGAGATGTGGATGACCGAAAGAGTACCAGTGGTGGAGCATTCGTTTTTGGGAAAAGGATTGGTTTCTTGGCTAAGCAAGAAACAAGAGGCAATATCTCTGTCTACAACTGAAGCAGAATACATTGTTGCAATAGGTAGTTGCACTCAAGTTTTGTGGATGAAGTAGATACTAAGAGATATTAAAGTAGAATATGGGGAGCCTATCACAATTTTCTGTGATAATTCAAGTGCAATAAATATTTCTAAGAATCTGGTGTTGCATTCTAAGACTAAGCATATATCTATCAAGTTTCACTTTCTGAGAGAGCAAGTGAACAAGGATGAAGTCAGATTAGAATATGTGCCCTCCAAGGATTAGATTGCAGATATCTTTACTAAAAATCTTCCCAAGGACTCTTTTGAGTATCTCAGGGAGAAGTTAGGGGTTATTGCCCTGTTGGTCATGATGTTAGTCATAAACAAACATAGAATAAAAGTACACATTAACCTTTATTCATCTTGAAAGATACAATGAATTCAAAGAATTCATGATCCCAAGTCTCTAGTGATTAGGTCTTAATCATCTGACGTTACTCAGAGGTTGATGTGTGTTGCTGTTTCCATTTTGGGGACTTACGTGAAATTCATCATCATGACTCAGTTTCTGTAAAGATTCTTCACAAGAAAGTCATTTCATATAGTAATTTGATCAAATGATACAGTTATACTCAAATATTTGCATGATATTCATCAATTATACATGCTTTATCTCTAAATATGCTAAAGATATACAATTATCTATGAGATGTCTGCATATTTGTACATTTGCTTAAGATTGTCAATTATTTGCAATTGTGATGGTGAAATGCTATGAAATTTAAAAGAAATTGAAAAAGATACTTCAAATTAATGTTGAACCTTTAGCTATTGAACCACATATACATCAGATATAGTCATGAAGAGAAGAAAACCAAACCATATGTTCACCAGGACATTCCACGGCTAGATAGAGTTGATGCTAACTTCAAAGGAATTGTATGAACACAACATATGCAAGTAAATATGCACTCCAAGGGACACAGCAAGTCACAACATCTATCCAGGATTCACACACTGATTACTCAAGATTTACTATGAATTGTAATCAAACAAGTCTTCTGATTCATTAAGTATGCAAGAACACATATGTATACAAAAAGCTTTGAAATGAGCCTTGAATATTTCAGAAGATGGATTTCAATTAAGTTTTGAATGTTTCAAAAGAGGCATTGCCGCACCTTTTATAGAACAAGGTGAGGAATCTGTTACAAAAGATCTATGATCCAGATTTGTCTATGAATATCTACAGTGAATTCTCCCTTTGACTTTGTCAACTCTATCAAGTGGCACAAGTTGCCAACTGGCAACCATCTAAGATACTTATTTTCTTTAAATATTAGATGCTGATATTTGCTTCACGATGCATCATCATCTACTTCATCAGATTCGTGTGCTCCATCATCAAGTGCATCACTTTTTGTATCTTCATCATCCTGATGGCCTTGACCTTGTATATGAGGTTGCATGACTATCCTGACATTTTCATACAAGTGCACTATTCTATCTATTTTTCCACCATCCTGGGTCTTTGCTTTGATAATGGCATGTTTATGTGCCTGGTATTTATTTATGATGTTATCCAGTTTATTCCTTCTGTTATATAATGTCTCATTATAATTTTCTATTTTCACCTTGGTCCTCACCAATCTATCCATGACTTCTTCTGTCATTTGGCCTAATGGATCATCAGCAACAAATTGGAAGTTATTATGTAGAGCTTGGATTGCAAACTCCTAGTCTTGATTTTCTACCTTTCCTTCCACTTTTCCCTCCAACCTTTCCAAAATTTCTGCCTCAAAAGACATCATTTCATGTAACTTCATGCTGATCTCTCTCAACTTATTGTTGCATCTTTTGAGTACATCACATTCAAATTGGATGTCCTTATACCATATATCTATCAATAATGCATTGTTATTATTCAACACCTGTTTGTTGATGAGCAATTGAGGATTTATCCTCTTTATTTCTCCCAAGATGGCCAATATCTTCTCCAATTGGAAAGACCTTTTACTTGTCTCCATTTGCAATTTGTCTACCTTTTTCCTGGAGCCACTAAGAGAACTGCACCTCTTCAAAGAGGCCTTTACTACTTCTTCTGCTATGTCAAATGTGGAGTACATCCACTTTCTCAGTATGTATGACTCATGTTTCATGAGATCCAACTTATTTACCTCCTCTTGGGAAATAGCAGTCAATGGGACTGCATGATCAATAGAATTATCCTCAGGATTAGTTAACCTTCTTATATATGCATGCAACTGAGCAATGTGCTCTTTGTGTTGCTTATTTTTCTCCTTTTCTCTCTTAACCTTTTGAATCAAAGAATCTATAATATCTTTGCCTTCTTGACCCTCTTGGTCTTCATTAGCAAACCCTAAGTCCACTTTGCTAATCTAAAATTCATCCAAGGTAATTTTACCTTTTTCTTTATCTACAGTAGGGAGTGCTATTTGTGTAGTTCTTCTTCCAGTTGTTGGATCTCTTTTAATGGCCAAAGTCATTCTGGCCTTCCTCTTTGGTTTTATCAAGTTTTCTGAAAACAAAGTAGATACATCAAATTTTGGCATCTAGACACTTGATTCTATACCAATTTCAGTCTCTAACCATTGAGGAACTTTCCTTGGGTCCTTGGCCTCCAGCATCGTCATCATGATGATCACTTTGATCCCCTCTATCCACCACCATATCTGATGGGGAGGGTGATTTTCTTTTCTCTTCCTCATGATGTTCATCATGAGGGGGATCTTTTGATATATCCTCCTGATGAGGAACTTCTTTCTCTGGAGGTTGATCCTGTTGATCACCTCCATGTGTATCATGATCTTTATCCTTTATTTCCTCTGCTCTAACTTCATCTACTTTATTTATTTCCTCCTCCTGAGGCATATTAGTATCTATGATTACTGTTTCATCCTCTCTAGGTGCTTCTGTTTCTTGAACATTGGGAGTAGGATCAGCTGATGCATCTTTCTCTTCCTCTCCCTTATCTTTTACCTCTACTATCCCAAGTTCAGCTGATGTATCATGCTGCTACTATCTGGAGCTTTACTCTCCACTTCTTTTTGTTTCAACTCTTCAATATTTTCTATTTTATCAGGTGTTCCCACCATATCCCGAGGATTCACATCCTCTATAAATGCAAAATCTACACTTGCAGGACTTGTCAGCTGCTCAATTAATGTATCTAGCCCTATCTGTTCTGCAATTTTCTCTAGGCTCTTTTCTTTCTTTGACTTCAATTGCTTCATTTCCTCTAACATTGCTTACATCGATGGAGTTCCATGAGGAGTTGCCTGAGTGTCCGCAGCAAGGGTCTCCATCCTTTGTGAAACTACTTCCTTCACTACCTCATCATCAGATAAGTCCACTATCTCATCCAATGAGACAATGCCACTTTGGAATATCTTAGAGGTTTCTTTTATTAGCTCTTCTACAAGTTCAGCCTTGAACTTTACAATGGTAGGAAGTGGAACATTGTGCTGAAATTCTTTATTGAACACTTCACTACATACCCCTTTCAATATTATAGGGGATTGTCTTATTTCACCTCTCATGGAGGTCCATATTTTCTTCGGTGTGGTAGCTACCACCTGGGGTGCCTTTCTTTTCCTTTTGAATAATAAAGGGGCTTCTTCTTATTTTGGATCTTCCTCCAGGGGCATATCCTCTTCTATTTGTTTCTGTGAGGCTTGATCTTTCTCATGGGTCTCAGTAACTACTGCCTCTGCTCTCTGACTTCTCTTGGACTTCTATCCATCTTTTGGAGGAGGTGCAGCTGATGTTGAAGCATGTCCTGCATGTCCTGAAGCTGATGCTTCTCCTGATGTTGGTGCCTGTGCGACAGTCTCTACTATTCTTTCAATAACAACCCCTTTGGGTTCATTTTTAGTTCTCTTGCCTCTTTGAGGTCTTTTGCTCTATTTTTGTGGAGGGGGCAACCTGTCTCCTTTGGATTTCCTCTTCTCATTCAAGAAATCATCATATTCATCAATAGAGAGCTCCTGTCCTTTTTTTTTGTTATCTATGGTAAGGGATACACCCTTTTTCTTCAGTATATTTACCTATTTATCAACCCAAGCTTGGGTTAGCTGTAATATCCTACCTGTGAATGGATCCAAGGAGATGTCCTCCTGCATTGTAAGGTCCAGGGCTGATATGGTATCATTGTATATTTTCTTTTCTTCATACTCTTCTGCCATTATCTTTCCATCATCCCTCTTCATTTGTGTTGGGATGGAAATGCAACCAAAGGTTCTGATTTGATTCAAAGTCAACCTTTGATACCTTCTCCTTCTTGCCTCAGCCTCATCTTCATAGTCTGCCCAAAAATCTTCAAGATGCCTCTTGTGGATTGGCTACCCCATGATTTTCTGCATCCTGCCATAAGGATCATATGAACTTACAAAGGGAAAAAGCTGTAACTTCATCATTGTCAAGCTAGCTATGGATTTCTTAATATTCTCACTATCTGGGCACATGTAATAGCCCATTGTCACTGGAAACAATACTAGTGGAACTTTGTTATTGGCTTTATAGGCATTCAGTATTGTTACAATCTACCTCATAAACTCCATGAGTACTACTGCATCAATTGGATATCTTGGGAGCATGAGGGGTTGTCTTGCAATCCTTCAACCCTAATGTAGGAGAAGGTTGCAAGCTATATATACCAGGCTCCATGCCTGTAGATAACTTCTTGAGCTTTAATGCTTAGTCTCTTTGTCCTGTCTTCTTCCATAGTTCTTATCAGATGCATCGAAATGCATCATTCACCAGCTTATAGTCCTGGAGATAATTCACTCTTTGCAATTGGGGATAATGATCCCAGATATGCGCATCATTGGTGGTGCCACCAATCCTCCCCACTATTGTCAATGCATTGAATGTGCCTTTGTATGCACATGCATAAACCAAGTACGATGTCATGTAAAATACAAAATCTGTACCTCCTAGATTTGATAACTGCTCATCAATAGCATGACTTATTATTTTAGCCCATAATGGCCTATTATCAGTATATACACACATTAGGATGATCTCATACATCGACTCCTTAAAACTCCCAGCTGTTGGCTAACCTGTAACCCGACTGAGTAAGGCGATCATGAACTGGTCTCACAATTGTGCACCTCTTCTCATACACATGCATACATATACTACCTTTTATGACTCCTATACAGTGTTTGTAAACATCACTTCATCATGATTATGCAAAACATACAATTACAAACCTGTACCATCATATTTCCTGAATTTGCCCATAAAATCTTCAAGAAAAGGTTTGTTACTTACCTGATGCGTTTATCCTTTGAATTATGCTGTTGATGACTTTATGCAAATACCCTTGAGATTGATCGTAATCATGTTCTTCGCTTTGTTCAAGATGTATACTTCCGCAGATGACTCGCAATAGGGTCTAGATGCTCGGCTCTGTATAAACACTTAACTCTTCGCAATGTAAATGTATAATGACATTGTAAATCTACTTTAAACCTATTTATCTGGTCAATTAGGGCATAATCTGACTGAATCAATCCTAATCATTAATTATATGCAGAATCTTGCGAGGTGTGATAATCGCGGCGACAATCGGCGGGAAGCACCTACCGCATTAATGGGCATTCAATGTTAGCGCGGTGGGATGAGGAAGAGAATCTTTTGAAATATCAGGTGATGTTCAAAACATGATCGTCCCTTGTAATATGACCATCTGCACCATGGTGGGAAAACATATCGGGTGATATTTAGACCATCGGGTCATGTTATAAAAGATCAGGCGATGTTCAAAGTATCGGGTGATATTTTGAAAAGGATGATGACCCTAAGCGTTCTTTAAGTGACCTTCTTTGAAATGTCCTGATGACGTCACCATGATAATGGTTGAGTCTATCGCTGAAGCACTGTGACATCATAGTCATGTTTTGGTGAAAGGATGATGTTATGTAATATACCTCCGTGAGGTAAAATGATGATGACATCATCATCATGTTGATTTTATTTTGTTCTCGGGATCAGATGATGTCATCATGATAATTTCTTTAGGGTGATATTTCGAGATCTGGGGATATTTGAAATATAGGGTGATATTTAGAATATTGGGTCATGCTATAAAATATCCTCCCCGTGAAATACATGATGCTGTTGATGGGTAAGTATCACTACCACTTTAAGTTTGACATCCGCATGTCATGAATCAAATGATTTATCGAGTGATAAATTGGATCGGGGTGATCTTTCGAAAGATGACTGATATTAAGAAATATGATCCTCCCCTCTATGTGAATATCAGGTTTGACCAAGATTTTGACCATTCATAACTTTCAAATCCTAAGGACTATCAGGGTGATGTAAAAGACAACCCTTCATGAATTTTAATACTTTTTCCAAATATGAGGTTAATGTCATGAAACAAGAATTTTGACAAACTGACCTCATGATGATGACTTACCACATCCTCCTTTAGAGGGTTATCTGCATGTGTTACTTTTACCAGACCGCCAGGAAGTAGAAAACACAAGCCAAGCCAAAAAGTTGGGTCCCTATTTTGCCAAGTCAAAATGGGGCGTGTTGTGTAACCACACAACAACTTGCCACCAAAGAAAACATCAAAATTCCAATGATTCAAGTAATGTGATCACATTTTATATAGTATTCTAATTCTTCCTAAGCATAAGCATCATAATCCTTCTGAATAATGAAGCTTCATCATGGTAACAATGCTAACAAAGGATCAGGTGTGTGCAAATGATGAATTATCCTCATCTTGAAAGCAAGTTGAAAACATAAGTAACTGGTGTTAAACTACATAGTTGGAGATCATCCCTCATAGCCAACCTGGATAGAGCCTTGCTGCCAGCAAGTGTCCATAGCCTCGGCAAGGTTATCTATACAATCTCCCTAAGTAGAGCTCCACTGCCAACAGGCGTTCATAGCCCCGGTAGAGTTACTTAGATGGCTTAATTTTATTATTATTTTTTTGTATATGATATCATCATGTTAGCTCATTTGTACAAGGTATAGTCACTTGCAGCTTTAGCTTGGAGATTGTATTGGTAGTAAGGGAGTCCATTTAGATTTTTCACTTAACACCTATACTTGTGTGTTCAACAAACCCAAGGTTGTTAAGTGTTTCATTGTGATTGATACACTATGATCAAGAAAAGGCACCCTAATGAAGGATATTACAGACCTGATCATGAATACTTCTCAAAATGAATCATAACCTATATTTAAATTTGATCTCATCACTTGAATCTTAACAATTTTGTTATTTTCTGGGGTGATGAAGTGCATCATCTTGACTAACCAAAACAAAACTCAACAAACAAACAAAACAAAACAAACAAAAAAAACAAAACTGTACAAGCAACTATACAAATGCACAATATTATACACATGACTATCATGAAGTCACTCAGTCTTGAAAATAATGTTTAAGGAATTGTCCATTAACTGGCAATGGGACATCCTCACTTGTTAGGTTCTTAAGCCTATAAGTGTTGTCTCCTAATATCTTAGAAATTTGAAAGGGACCTATCCATAATTTGTCAAACTTACCATGGTCTCCTTTCCTCTCATGTGCTTTATCCCACATCAAGACTAAATTAGATATCCTGAAGGCTTTAACTTTGGCTCTTTTGTCAAACCAGCATTTGACAACAGCCTGATGTTTTGCAAATTGGTCAATTGCTTGACTTTTTTTCTCTTCCAGGTGCATCAGCTAAAGCAACCTGACTTCTTGTCTATTATCTATGCCTAGGTACTCTTGGGCAAACTGCAAGGTAGGAATTTTCAAGTTAATAGGGAGGATAGGATCCACCCCATATACTAAGTGAAAAGGTGAATTTCCTAGTGCAGTTTTCATTCTAGTTCTGTCTACCCACAAGGCATATTTCATAAATGAGTTCCATTCCCTAGGGTTCTTCTCTATTAATTTTCTTATGATATTGAACAAATTTTTGTTAGTGGATTCTTCTAATCCATTCCCTTGGGGATAATAGTTGGATGAGAACTTGAGTATGATCCCATGATCAAAAGCCCAACTTGACAATTTGGTTGAAGTGAAGGCAGAACCATTATCAGTTACCAGAGCATAAGGAGTTCCATACTTGGTAACAATATTGCTTTCTAGAAATTTAATAACATCATCTGCAGTACAAGTCTTGCTGCTGACAGCTTCAGTCCATCTAGTACAATAATCAGTTATTGTTAATACATAACTATGGCCTGAAGATGAGGGACGATTGATTGGTCCTATGAAGTCCATGCGCCATTGTGCAAATGGGCGCTCCTCCATCACTGGCTGCAAGGGTTGGGCAGCATATTTCTCTCTATTGGCAACAATCTGACATACATGATAACATTTAACATGTTCAACTGTATCTTTAAAAACTATAGGCCAGTAATATCCTGCTCTGAGGTTTGCATGTGTTGTGGCCAAGGCTGATCCATGTGTTGTTCCGAACTTGTCATATAAGTCTGATAAAACATTAATTGCTTCTGGCTTTTCTAAGCATTTCAGGTATATTCCTTCATAATTATTCTTTAACAGGGTCCCTCCCTTCATCATATATTTTTGTGACCTTATCTTCAAGGCTTTTCTATGTGAAGCTTACAATCTTGGAGGACATCTTCTAGTGATCAAGATGTGCCTGATATCTGAATACCACTCTTTATTGTCCTTAGCATTGATAACATATTGCTGACTTGTATTGTTTGGATCAATTTCTGATATCATTTGACTTAGAGCTTGTCCTCTTACCAATTTCATTGGTGTAATCTCCATGTCATATTCTTGTAATACAGTGATCCACTTGGCTCTTTTTTCACCAGGTTCACTCTGCATTAGCAGCATCTTCACTGCTACATCAGGCACTACTGCAATTACTTTTCTTTTTAGTATATAATGCCTAAATTTCTTTACTTCCCTGACCAATGCAAGCCCCTGTCTTTCAACATCTACATATCTTAGTTCAACATCCTTGAAGGGACAGCTCATGAATGCAATTGGTTTCTCTTCTTTTTCTTCATTCCTTTGTGTTAACACTACTGTAGAAGTATGTTATGAAGAAAATGAATAAATGTAGAAGTCCTTTGTGTAGTCTGGACTAATCAGGACTAGAGCATCTGATATAGCTTTTTTTATGTATTCAAAGGCAACTCTAGCCTTTGTTGTCCATTCAATCTTTGCATCCTTCTTCAGCATAGCATTTAATGGTCTGACTATCTCTACAAAACCAGTGATGAATTATCTTACAAAGTTAATCTTACCAAAGTAAGACTTAAGTTCTTTCTTGCTTCAAGGGAGTTGTATTTTCATAATAGACTCAACTCTGGCAGGATCAATGATGATTCCATCTTCAGTTATCAAATGGCCTAGTAATTTGCCTATTGTTACCCTAAATACTCATTTCTTGGGGTTCAAGGATATTCCATATTCTTCACATTTCTTCAGCACACTTCTGAGATTTGCTACATGGTTTTCCCTTTCTTCGGAGAATACTGTCAAGTCATCCATGTATATGACTATACATTTTCCTATTAAGCCTCTGAAGGCTATGTCCATTGCTCGCTGGAATGTAGCTCCAGCATTTATTAGCCCAAATGGCATATGTTTATAAGCAAATATCCCCCACTTGGTACTGAAGGCAGTTTTTAATCTGTCAATCTTATCAACCATCACTTGGTTGTAACCAGAGAAACCATCCAAGAAGGACATCATCTTGGCTCTGTTAACAATCTACAGGACTTCATCTAGAGAAGGTAAAGGATAATTATCTTTTTCTAATGCTCTGTTCAGATTCTTGAAATCTATGCATAGCCTAATGTCCCCATTCTTCTTTCTGATTGGGACTAGATTAGCCACCCAAGTGGAGTGCCTTACAGGAAATATAATCCTGGCATTTAACAGCTTCTTGACTTCTTAAAAAATTATTGGTTCAAGCAAAGCATTGACTGGCCTTTGCTTTTGTCTGAAAGGTTTAGCATCTAGCTTGAGGGGAATAGTGTGAGTTATGACTGATGTGTCATATGTCTTCAACTCATCATAGGTCCACGCAATAACATGTATGTAATCTTTGAGGGCCTGAGTTATTCCTTTTAACTCTTCTAGTGTGCAAACCTTACCTATCAGGACATTTCTTTTGTCTTCATTTTGTCCAATATTCACTTGTGAATATTGACCTCCATCAGCCTTGGGAAGATCCTTCTGTTTCAGCATATTATCCAAATCAAAGGCTCTTTCTAGTTCAATCATACCTTTGGGAATCCTGTTGCTAGGCAACTCTAATATTTCATCTTCTTCCCAAATGTGATCTTCCACACTGTTCTCATCTATGATCTGAGCATCAAATATATCCCTGTTAGAGATGAAATCAAGGATATGCTGATCATCATCAAAGACCTGAAGATTATTAACATTATCAGGTACTGATGGTACCACTACTAGTTCTACTGAAAATCTCTTTAGGCATAATATGGATAGTGGCTCCAGTGTGATGGCAGCCTGGGCAAGTGCATCTGCCCTATGGTTCTCTTCTCTAGGAACGTGGGTGATATTAAATGCATCAAAGTCTTCAATCAAATCCCACATTCTGTGTCTATAATTTGACAATTTCTTATAGTTGCAAGAGTAGATTCATCTTACCTGTCTGACAACTAATTCTGAGTCTCCAAAGACATGCAGAATTTTTACCTTCTTCTTGAGAGCAAACAATATCCCATGAATCAGAGCTTCATACTCTGTCACATTGTTAGTGCAGGGGAACTATAATCTATAGGCAGCTAAGTAGGACTTTCTTAATGGATCAATGAGATCAATCCCCACTCCAGCTCCTTGTTTGGACTTAGATCCGTCAAATCTTAGGGTCTAGGATTTATCTTTAGCAACAGGCTTAGCTGAACCCTCTCTTTTCTTTGTAGCTCTGGCAGCTACTCCACCTGATATCCACTTTAGTTTTGATATTTCAATATCTTTTGATTTCACTTTTTCTTTCTTTTGTGAAGCTGACTCCTTCTTTCCAACATCAGGAGGATGATCCTCTAGATCTGGTACTATGTGTCTTTTTAAAATATGTAAACATAGTGAGCAAGTGGTCTCTGAATGAGGTGCCTCATGCAACCTACACCAACCTTTAATCAAGACATCCTGGAGATGTCTCTACTGCTATGTCATCTTTTCTATCTCTTTTGCTAAAAATTCCTCAAACTTAGTCAGCTCCATAAAACAATCACTCCTTGGAGTGATTTCTTGTCTTCTTTTACCATTATCCTGGTTGCTCACTAGTATCTCTTCTGTTATCTGAACATAACCTTCATATTTGCATTTATCTTCTCCCATTCCTACAAGAAACAAACATAAATCAGAATCACTATCATTATCACTGTCTGATGAACTTACCTCTGATGATGATGATGCATCACTGTATATCTGTTCTAACTCCATCATGTCCTTGAATACTTCACAAGTCTTTTCTGAATGTGGCTAATTATGCAACCTGCACCATCCATCAATCAAAATATCATTAGCATGTATATTCAGTACTTTACATCACTTTATCTGTTTGGATAAGTGCCTTTCAAAATTTTCAAAACAATCCCCTTCATTCTCACTTTCAAAATTATTATCAGGCCCTACAACCGGTATATCTTCCTGATGATCATCATCATGATGATGAAAATCCAACATCAGGATCTCCTCTATCCTAACAGTCTATGGTCTAACAGAATAAACTCCTAGCTCCACATCTACATACATTATCTCATTCGTTTTGTTATACTCAGTTATCATGTGCTTCATTCTAGGTTTGGCATCTATCCTTATCTGGTTAGGTATACCTTTCCAAGGCAACCACATGTGACTAAAGTCAGTAGACATATATCCATTCAAAGTTTTTGACCAGTCTCTGCTAAGCAACATCCCATATGTATTGGGTATGTCAACTACCTAGATATCAATGTAATATTGGATCGTGGGGTCAGATGCTAGCTGCATGTGTATATAAGTCAATTCTCCTATTACACTCACTTCTGTCTTATCTATCTATGTCACCTTCTTTAGGGACTTAGCAGGATACAATCCTAAAGCATTGCATATTGACAAGGGCATCACATTTGTAGATGCACCTGAATCCACTAAACAGTTGTGTAAATTCTTTCCAAACATCCTTACGGTAAGGAAGAAAGGTTGTGACTCACTCTTATCTCAGAATAATGTCATATGTGAGGTTTCTGCAGCTTGGATAGTAGTCGGCACTTTAGGTTTGATATTATTATCTCTAGCAACGTGATCTTTACTAATAGATTGGCCTGGAGAATGAATATCCTCTTTAGGAGTAGGATCATCTAGTGATTTCATGAATGCCTTCTTAATTGCAGGGGTTTTCAATAACTCTGATAAAGACAGGCCGATCTTTATCTTTTTCATCTCATCTGCCAAGTATGTAACAAGTTTATCAGACTCATGAGGTAAGTTAATAGCCTTTGATGTTGTATTTTGAGGTGACAAATATTGGGCATTCACCTTGGAAAATCCTGGATTATTGTTAGCTTTGGGATTAGGAGGTGTGTTGAAGTTATTTGGAGGTAGAGAAGATGTCAATGGGCAGGAGGTCTGTTGGAGTTACTTCTCAAATTATAATTATGCTTACCAGGATATTGCTACTGGTATGCATGCACCTCCTCATGTTCAGTGGATGGCTCATTCTCATCTTCAAAGGGGAAGACATAATTTGACTCAAAGGCTAAAGCAGATTGTTCACATGCTTGTGAACAATTCTGATGATCAGTCTAACTTTCTAATAGTAGGGCTGAATCATATCCACAGGGAATAATTTCATTTCCTTCCACCTGAGGTGGATTCCCTGCAGTATTAGACACTTCTGTTTGAAAAATGCTGGCAGCAATTTGAAATTGTGGACAATCTAGCTCTACATGAGCATTTGTATTGTGTATCCTACACCAGTTAGTGAGGGTTGCCTTAGCAAGATTGACTCTAGTAGTCTGTTTGGCTTCACCAGGTGATTGATTATCTAAGGGTGATGGTAATGAACCATTATTCGGCCTAGAGTTCCATACTCTAGGCTGTCTCTGAAGATTATTGTTATTTCCACCACTATTATTGAAATTACTATTATTGTATCCTCTGTCAGGATAATTTGGTCTATCATTGGAATAACTTCTATTCTGATTTGACTGGGAATAGAAGTTCTGATTTATCAAATGAGTCACTTCTGTAGTGAGTTTTCTTAGCTGAGCAGAGATTTCTTTGATTTCTTCCTTCTCTTCTTGAGCTTTGGCTACTACATTTTTAGTTTGAGGCCTGAAGAAAGAGGATCCGTGATTATTGTTGGATAGGTCAGCACCCTGGGGTGTCTGAGTTTGTGCAGGGTATTGTGGTGGCTGGCCATTCTCATTAGGAGGTGGCATGATACTTAATGGAGGAATTTGCAAGAGCGTAGGCATGACTGCTAGTGGCATCATAGATCCATTAGGATACTGTGCAGGATATTGTGTGTACATCCTAGGTAGTGTGGGAAAGGCAATATTTGGAGTAGGAGCAGGTATTAGCTACTGACTGACCTTTATAGCTTCCTGAAAAGCTTGTGTCAAAGTTGTAATCGATGGATGAGCTCTTCTAATGAACATGGAGGTCAAAGGATCCAAAGTTAAATAATATATGCTTCTAGCAACATCATCTGCTACCGTATAAGGAGCCACTAGCTTAGACAACATCTTTTGAAACTTGGCATTGAAATTAGCAATAGGCTCATTCTCAAATCTTTTGATTGTAGCAAACAAGTGATAATTCATGGATGGATCAATAGGAACCTTGAACCTATCAAGAAAAGCTTTCTCTAAGACGTCCCAGGAACCCACAGAACCTTGACCAAGACTGATGTACCAATTATAAGCCTCCTACCCTAAGGAAAAAGGAAATAACCTGCACACCACATCTTGATGTTCTATTCTAGCTCTGTAACAAGCTTCCTTAAAAGTTCTGATATGATCTTCGGCATCTTGATAAGGATGATACTTTGGACAAATTTTTTCTAGATTCTTTGGTAACTCATGATATGCAGTGAAGGTTAAAGGCGATTCTGCCGTGAAGAAAGACATTGCAACCAGAGGAGGTTGAGTTTGAGGTATAACTGGCTGAGGTTGGACTAAAGGTGCACCCTGAGGAGATCCTATAGGTATATTGAAACTAGCTAGATGATTGTAAATATTGGTCAAAATTCACCAGCTGAGGCAATATTTATGGTCTGATGACTGATTTGACTAGATATTTAAGAAATATTCGCAATGACACTGCAAATATGGGGCGATACTAAGGTATGCTGACCTCTACTATAGGATTTTTGCAAGTATAAGGATAACTACTATTGTCATTGATGTCAACATACTCATATTGCATTGATGAGAAGGATTGGATGAGCTGTGTGCTGAGGATATTGAGAAAATTAGTCTTAATCAGGAACAGTGAAGAACAATGATGTCATTAAGGTAAAAGGCCAAGATAAGATGAATATTAGAGGATGCAGATTAAAGGGTTTGTAGATATGAGTCTTGAGATGATCCAGTTAAGATTTCAGAGGTCCGCATGAAGAAATGAAGAAGTTGTGATCGATCAGGTAGAACCAGTTTCGGGAGATGCCTCGGAGTGACAGAGTGTTACAAAAAGGTCTGGTGAGATCCTGAAGTGCATTTTCCTATTCTACGGATTGGAAGGAGTGTTTGGGATGTTTTTGTGATGTTGCATCTCTATTTGTTCATGCTTTGGAGGTCTGGAAGCACCTTTGTGATATTGACAGTGGCGACAGACTGTGTTCTTGAAGTTCCAGTTGAAGAAGAGAAGAGATTCTAGTAAGTAGAGGGAGTGCGGATGTACCTAGCCATTCAGGCAAGCTTGTGAAGGTTCTTGGATCATTTTGAGGTTGTGTTGTTGGTCCGCATTAGTGTTAGAGCCTGGAATTGGAGATATTCTTTCAGATGGAGGTTTTCTTGTTGGCCAAATGGATGAGTTCTTCCAGATGAAGTTGTTCTTGTTCAGATTGGCCGATCGGATGAGTTATTCATCTTGCGAATGTTCTTGTGGTTGATTGCTGACTTAGATGATTATTCCTAAGTTGATGCCTTGTATAAATAAAGGTTTGTGAGTTCATTTCGAAGGGTGTTGTGTTGCGGATGAGTGTGGCATAGTGAAAGAGTGAAAGGCAGAGCAGAAGTGTTTCAAGCTTAAATGGAACTGATCCAGACATGGTAAAGATGTCATTCTCCAGTTCAAGTTTGTGATACTTATGATCTTGTAGATAGTGTGTCTCTTGTAGGCAGTGTGCCTCCTTGTGAGCAGTGTGCTCAGGCACTGAGCCCTAATTGGCATGTGTCATTCTTTTTCTTATTCTTCTAATAGAGAATAATCCTTTGAATAATCACCTCATGGTTTTTCCCTTAACTGGGTTTTCCACATCAAGAATCTTGGTGTCTAATGTGTTGATGTATATCTGCTCTGGTGTTTATGCTTTATGCTTTCATGAATGGTTAATTGATATGCTGTTATCTAACAAAGAAGAATCAAGTGTCTGAAGTAGAAGCAAGTTTTGTACAACTGATTCACCCCCCTCTCAGTTGTATGCCCTAGATCTAACAATTGGTATCAGAGCTAAGTTCCTCTAGAAAGAGCTTAACCACTTGAGGAGATCTAGGATGTCATCATACAAGAAGGATAGTCTAAAGTTTGATGGAACCAACTTCTCTCTTTGGAAAGGTCGCATTAAATGTCACTTGGAGTGTATGGGAAAAGCATACCTAACCATGGTCTCAAAAGCACATGTACCACCACAGGGTGATCTGACAACTCTGAATGAAATCATAGATGCTGAAAATAATGTGCAGAAAAAAGAAGCTTTTTAAGTGCTTTAACTAACTCAGAGCTCTCAAATGTTATTGACCTACCAACTGCCTATGAGATCTAGACTAAACTAGAACTTCTTCATGAAGGAGATGAGTTTGTTAAGAGTGCAAGGTTGCAAAGTCTCAACGGGAAATTTGAAAGATTGAAGATGAGAGATGATGAGAATATCACTACATTTATGCCAAGAGTAAATGAGCTGGTGTGTGGAATCAGGAATACTAGTGGAGTTCTAGATGAAAATGAGATTGTTTGCAAAATTCTCAGATCCCTTCCTGCTGCCTACAAAATAAAGGTTGCTGCCATTGATGAATTCAGAGCTCATACAACTGTCACAAGAGAGCAATTGGCTGGCAAACTGGCTGCATTTGAAATGATCAAGTTTGGAGATGATCACCCCAAGACTGAATCTGCATTCAAAGCTAGTGCCTATGTGAAAGGCAAACAAAGATTTGATCCAGGAGAGAACTCTTCAAGGAAGCTGTCATGGTATGATCAAGCGAGGAAAGACATGGAAGAGGAAGAAGCAGAAATAGCTCAACTTGAAGCCCTCATTGCAAAGAGACTGCCAAGAGGATCTGGTAAGTATGAAGGAAAGTTACCCTTTAAGTGCCTCAACTACAATAAGATTGGTCATTTTGCTTCAAGATGTCTAGAAAGATCTGCAAGGTCAAATTCTAACAGACAAAGGTTCCAAAAGAACTGCTATTATGTTCATGAAGAAGATGATAATGAAGGAGTAATAGATGATAAATCAGAAATAGGAAGCAAATCCAGAAATGAA
Source organism: Cunninghamia lanceolata (assembly GCA_027924645.1). Taxonomy (NCBI): domain Eukaryota; kingdom Viridiplantae; phylum Streptophyta; class Pinopsida; order Cupressales; family Cupressaceae; genus Cunninghamia; species Cunninghamia lanceolata. Next base: position 12,710,008 of record BSBN01000063.1, read on the forward strand.
TGGGTGTTTATTGCCATCAAGGAAGAAGATTCAATATCCTCTGAGTCTATCAATCATAAAGTCATAGAAAGAGCTTTGGCTGCCCAAGTTGAAGAAAAGGATGATTGGGTTATTGACAGTGGATGCTCTCACCATATGGCCGATGACAAGAACAAGTTCTTAGATTTGGAAAGGTATGAAGGAGGAATGGTAAAGTTTGGTGACAATTCTGCTGGTAGAATCAGAGGTAGGGGAACTATTTCTTTTGATGGAAAGAGCAAAACTGGTAATGTACTGTATGTTGAAGGATTGAAGCACAATCTTCTCAATGTTGGTCAGTTGGTGGACAAAGGTTATGATCTCCAGTTCAAGAATGGAAGATGCAGGATCTTTGAAAGCTCTGAAACTGAGATTGCATCTGGTACTCAAACAAAAGGTAATATCTTCCATCTAGTTGGTTCAAATAAAAGTTGTTTGTTTGTTCAAGTTGATCAGAGTTGGTTATGGCATAGAAGGATGTGTCATGTGAATTTTGATAACATCATCAAGATAAGCAATACTCAGGCTATAAGAGATCTTCCAAAATTGGTGAAACCTACAAATAGTCTGTGCAAAGAATGTCAGTTAGGTAAACAGAGCAGAGTCTCTTTCAAAAGCAAGGATCAGTCCTCTACTAGATTATTGGAATTAGTTCATACTGATCTATGTGGTCTGACAAGAATCAAGAGTATGCAAGGTGATAGATATTTCATGTTACTGATTGATGACCATTCCCAGATGATGTGGGTTACCTTTCTAAAAGAGAAATCAGAAGCCGTTGAGAAGTTCAAAATCTTCAAAGCTATGGTAGAGAATCAAATTGGATTAAAACTGAAATGTCTAAGGTCTGATAGAGGTGGTGAATTCACATCCGGTGAGTTCATAGACTTTTGTGAGAAGCATGGTATAAAGAGACAGTTGTCTGCTCCTAGGACTAAACAACAGAATGGAGTAGTTGAGAGAAAGAACTAGACCATCCAGGAAGCATCTGGGACAATGATGATGGAAGCAAATGTTCCCCAGATGTTTTGGAGAGAAGTTGTCAGCACTGCAGTCTATACTCTCAATCGAGTTCAAATCAAAAGCAATACCGGTAAGACTCCTTATGAACTTTGGTTTGGTATAAATCCTACTGTGAGATATTTCAGAGTATTTGGTAGCAAATGTTACATCAAAAGAGATGAAGATCTAGGAAAGTTTGATGCTAGAAGTGATGAAGGAATTTTCTTGGGTTACTCCACTCAAAGCAAAGCTTACTGGTGTTACAATAAGAGATTGAGAAAGATGATAGAAAGTAGAAATGTGAAGGTTGATGAAGAAATTGAGAAGCCCTCAAGGTTTTATGAATATGATGAAGATGATCAGAATGATTCTCTAGTGCAAGAAGCTCAATCCTCCTCTGAAATTCAGATTCAGACTGATATGGTAAATTAGGAAGAAGAGGTGTGTTTAAATGAGCCTGATCAAGAAATAGTAGTGCAAGAAACTCCCAAAGTTCCAAGGTATGTAACTCTAAACCATTCTGAAGATCAGATCATAGGTGACAAAAGCAAAGGGGTGAAAACAAGGAGGAGAATTGCTCAAGATTCAAATGAATACTGTCTGATTTTAAAGATTGAACCTAAGACAATTAATGAAGCTTGCAATGATGAAAATTGAACCAAAGCAATGGAGGAAGAGTTGATGCAAATTGAGAAAAATCATACTTGGGATCTTGTTCCTAGACCTAGAAACAAGAATGTGATTGGAACCAAATGGGTCTTCTGGAACAAACTAAATGAAGTTGGTGAAGTAATCAGAAACAAAGCCAGATTGGTCTGCAAAGGCTACTCTCAAATAGAAGGAATTAATTTTGAAGAAACCTTTGCTCCGGTGGCAAGAATTGAAGCAGTCAGATTATTTCTTGCATTTGTTGCCTTCAAAGACTTCAAGGTATATCAGATGGATGTCAAGTATGACTTCCTAAATGGTGATTTGGAAGAGGAAGTGTACATTGAACAACCAGATGGATTTCAATTGTCTGATCATGGTGATATGGTCTGCAAGTTGAAAAGGGCACTATATGGATTGAAGCAAGCCCCAAGAGCATGGTATGAGAGGCTAGACAAACATCTTTTGAAGATTGGTTTCAACAAAGGTACTGCTAATAGTAATCTATATTTCCAAATAGATAATGAAAATATTATGATTGTTGAAGTGTTTGTGGATGATATCATTTTTGGAGGAAGAGATAGTATGTGTAAAACTTTTGTAAATCAGATGAAAAGTGAGTTTGAGATGTCTATACTTGGTGAAATGAATTTCTTCTTGGGTCTGCAAATTACTCAAACAAAGAAAGGGATTTTCATTTCTTAGACCAAATATGTGAAAGAATTGTTGAGGAAATTTGGGATGGAAGATTCAAAGCCAATGAATACTCCCATGGCAACCGGATGCAAGTTAAGCAAAGATGATGACTCTCCTAAGGCAGACCATACAAAGTATAGATCAATGATTGGTGGATTGTTGTATCTCACTCAAACTAGACTGGATATTATGCAAGTTGTTGGTCTTGTTGCTAGATTCTAGGCCGATCCTAGAGAATCTCATGTCATGGCAATCACGAGAATTTTTAGATATCTAAAAGGGATAGTGGAGTATGGTTTATGGTACCCTAGAGATCATGATTTCTCTCTTCATGCGTATACAGATGCAGATTGGGCAGGAGATGTGGATGACCGGAAGAGTACAAGTGGAGGAGCATTCTTTTTGGGAAAAAGGTTGGTTTCTTGGCTAAGCAAGAAATAAGAGGCAATATCTCTGTCTACAATTGAAGTAGAATACATTGCAGCAGTAGGTAGTTGCACTCAAATCTTATGGAGGAAGCAGATGTTAAGAGACATTAAAGTAGAATATGAGGAGCCTATCACAAATTTCTGTGATAATTCAAGTGCAATAAATATTTCTAAGAATCCGGTGTTGCATTCTAAGACCAAGCACATATCTATCAAGTTTCACTTTCTGAGAGAGTAAGTGAATAAGGATGAAGTCAGATTGGAGTATGTACCCTCAAAGGATCAGATTGCAGATATCTTTACTAAACCTCTTCCCAAGGACTCTTTTGAGTATCTCAGGGAGAAGTTAGGGGTCATGGCCCCTCTAGTGATGAACTAGGATGCACTGATGTGCATCAGTCTGGTGGATATCACAATCATATCTTGTGATCCAGATTGATGATGGGGAGCTGCTACTAAGGGGGGGCAGCTGGTATGACTCTGATGTGTTAGAATTGCAAGTATGAGCCCTTTGCCATTGATGTCAAAGGGGAAGAGAAGACATGTGAAAAACAAGTAGTTGATGATCAAAGGGGGAGTAGTAAAGGAAGAGAAGATATGTGAAGAGTTGTTGCTGATAGGGGGAGCTATGACAGAAAGGAGAAGTTCTTTGCTTGATGGTTTTTCACATCATATGTCACCATCAATAACAAAGGGGGAGATTGTTGCAAGTATGAGGATAACCAGTGTTGTCATTGATGTCAACATATTCATATTGCATTGATGAGAAGGATTGGATGAGTTGTGTGCTGAGGATATTGAGAAAATTAGTCTCAATCAGGAATAGTGAAGAACAGTGATGTCATTAAGGTAAAAGGCCAAGATAAGATGAATATCAGAGGATGCGGATTAAAGGTTTTGTAGATATGAGTCTTGAGATGATCCAGTTAAGATTTCAGAGGTCCGCATGAAGAAATGAAGAAGTTGTGATCGATCAGGTAGAACCGGTTCCAGGAGATGCTCCGGAGTGACAGAGTGTTACAAAAAGGTCCGGTGAGATCTAGAAGTGCATTTTCCTATTCTACAGATTGGAAGGAGTGTTTGGGATGTCCTTGTGATGTGTCATCTCTATTTGTTCATGCTTTGGAGGTCTGAAAGCACCTTTGTAATTGTGACAGTGGCAACAGACTATGTTCTTGAAGTTCCAGTTGAAGAAGAGAAGAGATTCTAGTAAGTAGAGGGAGTGCAGATGTACCTGGCCATTCAGGCAAGCTTGTGAAGGTTCTTGGATCATGTTGAGGTTGTGTTGTTCGTCCACATTAGTGTTAGAGCCTAGAATTGGAGATATTCTTCCAGATGGAGGTGTTCTTGCTGGCTGACTAGATGAGTTCCTCCAGATGAGTTATTCATCTTGAGAATGTTCTTGTGGTTGATTGCCAACTTAGATGATTGTTCCTAAGTCAATGCCTTGTATAAATAAAGGTTTGTGAGTTCATTTCGAAGGGTGTTGTGTTGCGGATGAGTGTGGCATAGTGAAAGAGCAAAAGGCAGAGTAGAAGTATTTCAGGCTCAAATGGAACTGATCCAGACATGGTAAAGATGTCATTCTCCAGTTTAAGTTTGTGATACTTATGATCTTGTAGACAGTGTGTCTCTTGTAGGTAGTGTGCCTCCTTGTGAGCAGTGTGCTTGGGCAGTGAGCCCTAATTGGCATGTGCCATTCTTTTTCTTATCCTTCTAACATAGAATAATCCTTGGGTTAATCACCCCGTGGTTTTTCCCTTAACTAGGTTTTCCACATTAAAAATCTTGGTGTCTAATGTGTTGATGTTTATCTGCTCTGGTGTTTATGCTTTATGCTTTCATGAATGGTTAATTGATATGTTGTTATCTAACAAAGAAGAATCAAGTGTCTGAAGTAGAAGCAAGTTTTGTACAACTGATTCACCCCCCCTCTCAGTTGTATGCCCTAGATCTAACAGGGATATCTGGTTTCTCAAGACATATTTCTTCAAAGCCTTGATAAATCTACCTGAAATCAGCCGATCCTTGCAAATTTAAGATAATCTACCACAATGATTGCAATATTTATGGTTAATCTTGAAAACTTTACACAGGATGAATGCCTACAAGCTTTCTATAGTAAAAATTTAAACAATATTTGAAATTAACGTGTCATTCAAGGTTATCTTACTCTTTGTATCATCAAACCTGAGAATAAAGATGATGAACATCCTCTTTCAGATAAAGCCCTCCTTCTAGTGCTAATTTATGTTGGTCATGATGTTAGTCATAAACAAACATAGAATAAAAGTACACATTAACCTTTATTCATCTTGAAAGATACAATGAATTCAAAGAATTCATGATCCCAAGTCTCCGGTGATTAGGTCTTAATCGTTTGACGTTACTCAGAGGTTGATGTGTGTTACTGTTTCCATTTTGGGGACTTACATGAAATTCATCATCATGACTTAGTTTCTATAAAGATTCTTCACAAGAAAGTCATTTCATATAGTAATTTGATCAAATGATACAATTATACTCAAATATTTGCATGATATTCATCAATTATACATGCTTTGTCTCTAAATATGCTAAAGATATACAATTATCTATGAGATGTCTGCATATTTGTGCATTTGCTTAAGATTGTCAATTATTTGCAATTGTGATGGTGAAATGCTATGAAATTTAAAAGAAATTGAAAGAGATACTTCAAATTAATGTTGAACCTTCAGCTATTGAACCACATATACATCAGATACAGTCATGAAGAGAAGAAAACCAAACCATATGTTCACCAGGACATTCCACAGCTAGATACAGTTGATGCTAACTTCAAAGGAATTGTATGAACACAACATATGCAAGTAAATATGCACTCCAAGGGATGCAGCAAGTCACAGCATATATCTAGGATTCACACCCTGATTTCTCAAGATTTACAATGAATTGTAATCAAACAAGTCTTCTGATTCATTAAGTATGCAAGAACACATATGTACACAAAAAGATTTGAAATGAGCCCTAAATATTTAAGAAGACGGATTTCAATTAAGTTTCGAATGTTTCAAAAGAGGCATTCCTGCACCTTTTATAGAACAAGGTGAGGAATCCGTTACAAAAGATCTACGATCCAGATTTGTCTATGAATATCTACAGTGAATATTCCCTTTGACTTTGTCAACTCTATCACGTGGCACAAGGTGCCAACTGGCAACCATCTAATTTACTTATTTTCTTTAAATATCAGATGCTAATATTTGCTTCACGATGCATCATCATCTACTTCATCAGATTCATGCGCTCCATCATCAAGTGCATCGCTTTCTGTATCTTCATCATCCTGATGGCCTCGACCTTGTATATGAGGTTGCATGACTATCCTGACATTTTCATACAACTGCACTATTCTATCTATTTCTCCACCATCCTGGGTCTTTGCTTTGATAATGGCATGTTTATGTGCCTGGTATTTATTTCTGATGTTATCCAGTTTATTCCTTCTGTTATATAATGCCTCATTATAATTTTCTATTTTCACCTTGGTCCTCACCAATCTATCCATGACTTCTTCTGTCATTTGGCCTAATGGATCATCAGCAACAAATTGAAAGTTATTATGTAGAGCTTGGATTGCAAACTCCTAGTCTTGATTTTCTACCTTTCCTTCCACTTTTCCCTCCAACATTTCCAAAATTTCTGCCTCAAAAGACATCATATCTTGTAACTTCATGCTGATCTCTCTCAACTTATTGTTGCATCTTTTGAGTACATCACATTCAAATTGGATGTCCTTATACCATATATCTATCAATAATGCATTGTTATTATTCAGCACCTGTTTGTTGATGAGCAATTGAGGATTTATCCTCTTTATTTCTCCCAAGACGGCCAATATCTTCTCCAATTGGAAAGACCTTTTACCTGTCTCCATTTTTAATTTGTCTACCTTTTTCCTGGAGCCACTAAGAGAATTCCACCTCTTCAAAGATGCCTTTACTACTTCTTCTGCTATGTCAAATCTGGAGTACATCCACTTTCTTAGTATGTATGACTCATGTTTCATGAGATCCAACTTATTTACCTCCTCTTGGGAAATAGCAGTCAATGGGACTACATGATCAATAGAATTGTCCTCAGGATTAGTTAACCTTCTTATATATGCATGCAACTAAGCAATGTGCTCTTTGTGTTGCTTATTTTTCTCCTTTTCTCTCTTAACCTTTTGAATCAAAGAATCTATAATATCTTTGCCTTCCTAACCCTCTTGGTCTTCATTAGCAAACCCTAAGTCCACTGTGCTGATATGAAATTCATCCAAGGTAATTTTACCTTTTTCTTTATCTATAGTAGGGAGTGCTATTTGTGTAGTTCTTCTTCTAGTTGTTGGATCTCTTTTAATGGATGAAGTCATTCTGGCCTTCCTCTTTGGTTTTATCAGGTTTTCTTAAAACAAAGTAGATACATCAAATTCTGGCATCTAGACACCTAATTCTATACCAATTTCTATGTCTAACCACTGAGGAACTTTCCTTGGGTCCTTGGCCTCCAGCATAATCATCATGATGATCACTTTGATCCCCTGTATCCACCACCATATCTGATGGGGAGGGCGATTTTCTTTTCTCTTCCTCATGATGTTCATCATGAGGGGGATCTTTTGATAATATCCTCCTGATGAGGAACTTCTTTCTCTAGAGGTTGATCCTGTTGATCACCTGCATGTGTATCATGATCTTTATTCTTTATTTCCTCCACTCTAACTTCATCTACTTTATTTATTTCCTCCTCCTGATGCATATTAGTATCTATGATTACTGTTTCATCCTCTCTAGATGCTTCTGTTTCTTGAACATTGGGAGTAGGATCAGCTGATGCATCTTTCTCTTCACCTTATCTTTTACTCTACTATCCTAGGTTCAGCTGATGTATCATGCTGCTACTGACCCATATCTAGAGCTTTACTCTCCACTTCTTTCTGTTTCAGCTCTTCAATATTTTTTGTTTTATTAGGTGTTCCCACCATATCCTGAGGATTTACATCCTCTACATATGCCAAATCTACACTTGCAGGACTTGTCACCTATTCAATTAATGTATCTAGCCCTATCTGTTTTGCAATTTTCTCTGGGCTTTTTTCTTTCTCTGACTCCAATTGTTTCATTTCCTCTAACACTACTTACACCGATGGATTTCCATGAGGAGTTGCCTGAGTGTCCGCAGCAAGGGTCTCTATCCTTTGTGAAGCTACTTCCTTCACTACCTCATCATCAGATAAGTCCACTGTCTCATCCAATGAGACAATGCCACTTTGGAATATCCTGGAGGTTTCTTTTATTTGCTCTTCTGCAAGTTCAGCCGTGAACTTTACAATGGTAGGAAGTGGAACATTGTGCTGATATTCTTTATTGAACACTTCACTACCTGCCTCTTTCAATATTATAGGGGATTGTCTTATTTCACCTATCATGGAGGTCCTTATTTTCTTCGGTGTGGTAGCTACCACTTGGGGTGCCTTTCTTTTCCTTTTGAATAATAAAGGGGCTTCTTCTTCTTCAGGCTCTTCCTCCATGGGGATATCCTCTTCTATTTGTTTCCATTAGGCTTGACCTTCCTCATGGGTCTCAGTAACTACTGCCTTTGCTCTCTGACTTCTCTTGGACTTCTGTCCATCTTTTGGAGGAGGTGCAGCTGATGTTGAAGCATGTCCTGCATGTCCTGAAGTTGATGCTTCTCCTGATGCTGGTGCCTGTGCAGCAGTCTCTACTATTCTTTCAATAACAACCCCTTTGGGTTCATTTTCAGTTCTCTTGCCTCTTTGAGGTCTTTTGCTCTATTTTTGTGGAGGGGGCAACCTGTCTCCTTTGGATTTCCTCTTCTCATTCAGGAAATCATCATATTCAGCAGCAAAGAGCTCCTATCCTTTCTTTTTATTATATACGGTAAGGGATACACCCTTTTTCTTCAGTATATTTACCTATTTATCAACCCAAGCTTGGGTTAGCTGTAGTATCCTACCCGTGAATGGATTCAAGGAGATGTCCTCCTGCATTGTAAGGTCCAAGGCTGATATGGTATCATTGTATATTTTCTTTTCTTCATATTCTTCAGCCATTATCTTTCCATCATCCGTCTTGATTTGTGTTGGGATGGAAATGAAACCAAAGGTTCTGATTTGAATCAAAGTCAGCCTTTGATTACTTCTCCTTCTTACCTCAGCCTTATCTTCATAGTCTGCCCAATAATATTCAAGATGCCTCTTGTGGATTGGCTGCCCCATGATTTTCTGCATCCTACCATAAGGATCATATGACCTTACAAAGGGGAAAAGCTGTAACTTCATCATTGTCAAGCCAGCTATGGCTTTCTTAATATTCTCATTATCTAGGCACATGTAATAGCCCATTGTCACTGGAAACAATACTGGTGGAATTTTGTTGTTGGCTTTATAGGCATCCAGTATTGTTACAATCTGCCTCATAAACTCCATGAGTACTAGTGCATCAGTTGGATATCTTGGGAGCATGAGGGGTTGTCCTACAAATCCTTCAACCCTAATGTAGGAGAAGGTTGCAAACTGTATATACCAGGCTCCATGCCTGTAGATAACTTCCTGAGCTTCCATGCTTAGTCTCTTTGTCCTGTCTTCTTCCATAGTTCTTACCAGATGCATTGAAAATGCATCATTCACCAGCTTATAGTCCTAGAGATAATTCACTCTTTGCAATTGGGGATAATGATCCTAGATATGTGCATCATTGGTGGTGCCACCAATCCTCCCCACTGTTGTCAATGCATTGAATGTGCCTTTGTATGCACATGCATAAACCAAGTACGAGGTCATGTAAAATACACAATCTGTACCTCCCAGATTTGATAACTTCTCATCAATAGCATCACTTATTATTTTAGCCCATAATGGCCTGTTATCAGTATATACACACATTAGGATGATCCCCATACATCTAGTCATTAAAACTCCCAGCTGTTGGCTGACCTGTAACCCAGCCGAGTAAGGGGATCATCAACTGATATTCATCATCAAAATCATACTTATATAAATGTACAGTGAGCTTGGCTGTAGCTAGATATGTACTATTCTTAGCTCTCCAACCATACATTCTTTTCCTGGAAGACTTCTTATTAGCTTCATATTCCACTACCAGCTTCTTTAGATTTATGCTGACTACATCTTTGCCCAATGGCAAACCAAACATGGTGGACAGACTCTTTATGGAAAAGTCTGCATACACCCTTCTGTGCTTCTCAACTCTTCTTGTTTGTGAATTCTAATTCCTGGCACACTCTATAACCAGCTCAAGAGCCTCCATGCTGTATGGAAAACCAGTGGCATTTCCCATTTCGGACAATAAAATGGCCTCAAGCAGAGGGTTATCTTCCTAACTGTGCATCCTATCTATCCTTGCAGCCAGATCTGTGTTTCCTTGGCATGTGTCCCCAATAACCCCATATTTGAATTGTACCCCTTCAGGCTGTGCAAACATTGGTTTAACGAACTCCACCTTAGATTTCATCAAGCGCCTATCCATCATGGATTCCTACAAAACAAGAACTGGTCTCACAATTGTGCAGCTCTTCTCATACACATGCATACATATACTACCTTTTATGACTCCTATACAATGTTTCTAAACATTACTTCATCATGATTATGCAAAACATACAATTACAAACTAGTACCATCATATTTCCAGAATTTGCCCATGAAATCTTCAAGAAAAGGTCTGTTACTTACCTGATGCATTTATCCTTTGAATTATGTTGTTGATGACTTTATGCAAATACCCTTGAGATTGATCATAATCACGTTCTTCACTTTGTTCAGGATGTATACCTCCGTTGATGACTCGTAACAGGGTCTGGATGCTCGGCTCTGTATAAACACTTAACTCTTCGCAATGTAAATGTATAATGATGTTGCAAATCTTCTTTAAACCTATTTATCTGGTCAATTAGGGCATAATCTGACTGAATCAATCCTAATTGTTAATTATATGCACAGAAACATAGAATCTTGCCAGGTGTGATCATCGCGGCGATAATTGGCGGGAAGCATCTACCGCATTAATGGGCATTCAATATTTGCGTGGTGGGATGAGGAAGAGGATCTTTTGAAATATCAAGTGATGTTTTGAATATCAGGTGATATTCAAAACATGATCGTCTCTCGTAATATGACCATCCGTACCATGGCAGGAAAACATATCGGGTGATATCTAGACCATTGGGTCATGTTATAAAAGATCGGGCAATGTTCAAAATATCAGGTGATATTTTGAAAAGGATGATGACCCTAAGCATTCTTTAAGTGACCTTCTTTGAAATGTCCTGATGACGTCACCATGATAATGGTTGAGTCTATCGCTGAAGCACTGTGATGTCATAGTCATGTTTTGGTGAAAGGATGATGTTATTTAATATACCTCTGCGAGGTAAAATGATGATGACATCATCATCATGTTGATTTTATTTTGTTCTCGGGATCAGATGATGTCATCATGATAATTTCTTCAGGGTGATATTTCAAGATCGGGGGATATTTGAAATATAGGGTGATATTTAGAATATCAGGTCATGCTATAAAATATCCTCCCCGTGAAATACATGATGCTGTTGACGGGTAAGTATCACTACAACTTTAAGTTTAATGACTGCATGTCGCGAATCAAATGATTTATCAGGTGATAAATTGGATTGGGGCGATCTTTCGAAAGATGACTGATATTAAGAAATATGATCCTCCCCCCCTCTGAATATTAGGTTTGACCAGGATTTTGACCATTCATAACTTTCACATCCTAAGGAATATCAGGGTGATGTAAAAGACAAACCTTCATGAATTTTAATACTTTTTCCAAATATGAGGTTAATGTCATGAAACAAGAATTTTGACAAACTGACCTAATGATGATGACTTACCACATCCTCCTTTAGAGGGTTATCTGCATGTGTTACTTTTGCCAGACCGCCAGGAAGCAGAAAACACAAGCCAAGCCAAAAAGTTGGGTCCCTATTTTGCCAAGTCAAAATGGGGTGTGTTGTGTAACCACACAACAACTTGCCACCAAAGAAAACATCAAAATTCCAATGATTCAAGTAATGTGATCACATTTTATATAGTATTCTAATTCTTCCTAAGCATAAGCATCATAATCCTTCTGAATAATGAAGCTTCATCATGGTAACAATGCTAACAAAGGATCAGGTGTGTGCAAATGATGAATTATCCTCATCTTGAAAGCAAGTTGAAAACATAAGTAACTGGTGTTAAACTACATAGTTGGAGATCATCCCTCATAGCCAACCTGGATAGAGCCTTGCTGCCAGCAAGTGTCCATAGCCTCGGCAAGGTTATCTATACAATCTCCCTAAGTAGAGCTCCACTGCTAGTAGGCGATCATAGCCACGGTAGAGTTACTTAGATGGCCTAATATTATTATTATTTTTTGTATATGATATCATCATGTTAGCTTATTTGTACAAGGTATAGTCACTTGCAGCTTTAGGTTGGAGATTGTATTGGTAGCAAGGGAGTCCCTTTAAATTTTTCACTTAACACCTATACTTGTGTGTTCAACAAACCCAAGGCTGTTAAGTGTTTCATTGTGATTGATACACTATGATCAAGAAAAGGCACCCTAATGAAGGATATTACAGATCTGATCATGAATACTTCTCAAAATGAATCATAACCTATATTTAAATTTGATCTCATCACTTGAATCTTAACGATTTTGTTATTTTCTGGGGTGATGAAGTGCATCATCTTGACTAACCAAAACAAAACTCAACAAACAAACAAAACAAAACAATAAAAAAAAAAAACTGTACAAGCAACTATACAAATGCACAATATGATACACATGACTGTCATGAAGTCACTTAGTCTTGAAAATAATGTTTAAGGAATTGTCCATTGACTGGCAATGGGACATCCTCACCTGTCAGGTTCTTAAGCCTATAAGTGTTGTCTCCTAATATCTCAGAAATTTGAAAGGGACCTATCCATAATTTGTCAAACTTACCATGGTCTCCTTTCTTCTCATGTGCTTTATCCCACATCAAGACTAAATCAGATATCCTAAAGGCTTTGACTTTGGCTCTTTTGTCAAACCAGCGTTTGACAATAGCCTGATGTTTTGCAAACTGGTCAATTGCTTGACTTCTTTTCTCTTCCAGGTACATCAACTAAAGCAACCTGACTTCTTGTCTATTATCTATGCCTAGGTACTCTTGGGCAAACTGCAAGGTAGGAATTTTCAAGTTAACAGGGAGGATAGGATCCACCCCATATACTAAGTGAAAAGGTGAATTTCCTAGTGCAATTTTTATTCTAGTTCTATCTACCCACAAGGCATATTTCAGAAATGAGTTCCATTCCCTAGGGTTCTTCTCTATTAATTTTCTTATGATATTCAACAATTTTTTGTTGGTGGATTCTGCTAATCCATTCCCTTGGGGATAATAGTTGGATGAGAACTTGAGTATGATCCCATGATCAAAAGCCCAACTTGACAATTTGGTTGAAGTGAAGGCAGAACCATTATCACTTACCAGAGCATAAGGAGTTCCATACCTGGTAACAATATTGCTTTCTAGAAATTTAATAACATCATCTGTAGTACAAGTCTTACTACTGACAGCTTTAGTCCATCTGGTACAATAATCAGTTATTGTTAATACATACCTATGGCCTGAAGATGAGGGAGGATTGATTGGTCCTATGAAGTCCATGCCCCATTATGTGAATGGGCACTCCTCCATCACTGGCTGCAAGGGTTGGGCAGCATATTTCTCTCTGTTGGCAGCAATCTGACATACATGATAACATTTAACATGTTTAATTGTTTCTTTAAAAACTGTAGGCTAGTAATATCCTGCTCTGAGGATTGCATGTGTTGTTCGGAACATGTCATGTAATTCTGATAAAACCTTAATTGCTTCTGGCTTTTCTAAGCATCTCAGGTATATTCCTTCATAATTCTTCTTGAACAGGGTCCCTCCCTTCATCATATATTTTTGTGACCTTATCTTCAAGGCTCTTCTCTGTGAAGCTTGTAGTCTTGGAGGACATCTTCTAGTGATCAGGATGTGCCTGATATCTGAATACCATTCTTTATTGTCCTTAGCATTGATAACATACTGCTGACTTGTGATGTTTGGATCAATTTCTAATATCATTTGACTTAGAGCTTGTCCTCTTACCAATTTCATTGGTGTAATCTCCATGTCATATTCTTGTAATACAGTGATCCACTTGGCTCTTTTTTCACTAGGTTCACTTTGCATTAGCAGCATCTTCACTGCTGCATCAGGCACTACTGCAATTGCTTTGCTTCTTAGTATATAATACCTGAATTTCTTTACTGCCCTGACCAATGCAAGTGCCTGTCTTTCAACATCTACATATCTTAGTCTAGCATCCTTGAAGGGACAGCTCATGAATGCAATTGGTTTCTCTTCTTTTTCTTCATTCATTTGTGTTAACACTACTGTAGAAGTATGTTCTGAAGCAAATGAATAAATGTAGAAGTCCTTTGTGTAGTCTGGACTAATCAGGACTAGAGAAATTGATATAGCTTTTTTTATGTCTTCAAAGGCAGCTCTATCCTTTGCTGTCCATTCAATCTTTGCATCCTTCTTCAGCATAGCATGTAATGGTCTGACTATCTCTGCAAAACTAGTGATGAATTTTCTTACAAAGTTAATCTTACCAAAGTAAGACTTAAGTTCTTTCTTGCTTCGAGGGAGTTGTATTTTCATAATAGACTCCACTCTAGCAGTATCAATGATGATTCCATCTTCAATTATCAAATGGCCTAGTAGTTTGCCTATTGTTACCCCAAATATGCATTTCTTGGGGTTCAAGGATATTCCATATTCTTCACATTTCTTTAGCACACTTCTGAGATCTGCTACATGGTTCTCCCTTTCTTTGGAGAATACTATCAATTCATCCATGTATATGACTAAACATTTTCATATTAAGCCTCTGAAGGCTATGTCCATTGCTCGCTGGAATGTAGCTCTAGCATTTATCAGCTCAAATGGCATACGTCTATAAGCAAATATCCCCCACTTGGTGGTGAAGGCAATTTTTAATCTATCAATCTTATCAGCCATCACTTGGTTGTAACTAAAGAAACCATCCAAGAAGGACATCATCTTGGCTCCGTTAACAATCTGCAGGACTTCATCCAGAGAAGGTAAAGGATAATTATCTTTTTCTGATGCTCTTTTCAGATTCTTGAAATCTACGCATAGCCTAATGTCCCCATTCTTCTTTCTGACTGGGACTAGATTAGCCACCCAAGTGGAGTGCCTTACAAGAAATATAATCCTGGCATTTAACAGCTTCTTGACTTCTTAAAAAATTATTGGTTCAAGCAAAGCATTGACTAGCCTTTACTTCTGTCTAAAAGGTTTAGCATCTAGCTTGAGGGGAATAGTGTGAGTTATGACTGATGTGTCATATGTCTTCAACTCATCATAGGTCCATGCAATAACATGTATGTAATCTTTGAGGGCCTGAGTTATTCCTTTTAACTCTTTTGGTGTGCAAACCTTACCTATCAGGACATTTCTTTTGTCTTCATTTTGTCCAATATTCACTTGTGAATATTAACCTCCATCAGCCTTGGGAAGATCCTTCTGTTTCAGCATATTATTCAAATCAAAGGGTCTTTCTAGTTCAATCATACCTTTGGGAATCCTATTGCTACCTGCAACTCTAATATTTCATCTTCTTCCCAAACGTGATCTTCCACACTATTCTCATCTATTATTTGAGCATCAAATATATCCCTGTTAGAGATCAAATCAAGGATATGCTGATCATCATCAAAGACCTGAAGACTAGTAACATTATCAGGTACTGATGGTACCACTACTAGTTCTACTGAAAATCTCTTTTGGCCTGATATGGATAGTGGCTCCAGTGTGCTGGCAGCCTGGGTAAGTGCATCTGCCCTATGGTTCTCTTCTCTAGGAACGTGGGTGATATTAAATGCATCAAAGTCTTCAATCAAATCCCACACTCTGTGTCTATAATTTGATAATTTCTTATAGTTGCAAGAGTAGATTCCTCTTACCTGTCTGACAACTAATTTTGAGTCTCCAAAGACATGTAGAATTTTTACCTTCTTCTTGAGAGAAAACAATATCCCATGAATCAGAGCTTCATACTCTGTCACATTGTTAGTGTAGCGGAACTGTAATCTGTAGGCAGCTAAGTTGGACTTTCTTGATGGATCAATGAGATCAATCCCTACTCCAACTCCTTGTTTGGACTTAGATCCGTCAAATCTTAGGGTCTGGGATTTATCTTTAGCAAGAGGCTTAGCTGAACCCTCTCTTTTCTTTGTAGCTCTAGCAGCTACTCCATCTGATATCCACTTTAGTTTTGATATTTCAATATCTTTGGATCTCACTTTTTCTTTCTTTTGTGAAGCTGACTCCTTCTTCTTTCCAACATCAGGAGGATGATCCTCTAGATCTGGTAATATATGTCTTTTTAAAATATGTAAACATAGTGAGCAAGCGGTCTCTGAATGAGGTGCCTCATGCAACCTACACCAACCTTTAATCAAGACATCCTGGAGAAGTCTCTGCTGATGTGTCATCTTTTCTATCTCTTTTGCTAAAAATTCCTCAAACTTAGTTAGGTCACTACCTCTATCTTCATCAGACAATTCATAATCTGGCTCCATAAAATAATCACTCCCTGGAGTGATTTCTGGTCTTCTTTTACCATTATCCAGGTTGCTCACTAGTATCTCTTCTGTTATCTAAACATGACCTTCATATTTGCATTTATCTTCTCCTGTTCCTACAAGAAACAAACATAAATCAGAATCATTGTCATTATCACTATCTAATGAACTTACCTCTAATGATGATGATGCATCACTATATATTTGTTCTAACTCCATCATGTCCTTGCAAGTCTTTCCTGAATATGGCTCATTATGCAACCTACACCATCCATCAATCAAAATATCATTAGCATGTATATTTAGTACTTTACATCGCTTTATCTGTTTGGATAAGTGCCTTTCAAAATTTTTGAAACAATCCCCTTCATTCTCACTTTCAAAATTATTATCAGGCCCTACAACTGATATATCTTCTTGATGATCATCATCATGATGATGAAAATCCAGCATCAGGATCTCCTCTATCCTGACAGTCTGTGGTCTAACAGAATAAACTCCTGGCTCCACGTCTACATACATTATCTCATTCGTTTTGTTATACTCGGTTATCATGTGCTTCATTCTAGGTTCGGCATCTATCCTTATCTAGTTAGGTATACCTTTCCAAGGCAACCACATGTGACTGAAGCCAGTAGACATATATCCATTCAAAGTTTTTGACCAGTCTTTGCTAAGCAACATCCCATATGTATCAGGTATGTCAACTACCTGGATATCAATGTAATATTGGATCCTGGGGTCATATGCTAGCTGCATGTGTATATAAGTCAATTCTCCTATTACACTCACTTCTGTCTTATCTAGCTGTGTCACCTTCTTTAGGGACTTAGCAGGATGCAGTCCTAAAGCATTGCATATAGACAAGGGCATCACATTTGTAGATGCACCTGAATCCACTAAATAGTTGTGTAAATTCTTTCCAAACATCCTTATGGTAAGGAGGAAAGGTGGTGACTCACTCTTATCTCAGAATAATGTCATATGTGAGGTTTCTACAGCTTGGACAGTAGCCGGCACTTTAGGTTTGATATTATTATCTCTAGCAACATGATCTTTACTACTAGATTGGCCTGGAGAATGAATATCCTCTTTAGGAGCAGGATCATCCAGTGATTTTAGGGGAGGTTTTCAATAACTCTGATAAAGACAGGCTGATCTTTATCTTTTTCATCTCATTTGTCAAGTATGTAACAAGTTTATCAG
The DNA here is from genome assembly GCA_027924645.1 of Cunninghamia lanceolata. NCBI lineage: Eukaryota > Viridiplantae > Streptophyta > Pinopsida > Cupressales > Cupressaceae > Cunninghamia > Cunninghamia lanceolata. The sequence continues at coordinate 12,727,724 of BSBN01000063.1, forward strand.
AATCATGAGGTAAGCTAACAGCCTTTGATGCTGTATTTTGAGGTGACAAATATTGGGCATTCACCTTGGGAAATCCCAGATTATTGTTAGCTTTGGGATCAGGATGTGTGTTGAAGTTATTTGGAGGTAGAGAAGATGTCAATGGGGTAGGAGGTCTGTTGGAGTTACTTCTCAAATTATAATTATGCTTACCAGGATATTACTGCTGGTATGCATGCACCTCCTCATGTTCAGTGGATGGCTCATTCTCATCTTCAAAGGGGAAGACATAATTTGACTCAAAGGCTAAAGCAGATTCTTCACATGCTTGTGAACAATTCTGATGATCAGTATAACTTTCTAATAGTAGGGCTGAATCATATCCATAGGGAACAATTTCATTTCCTTCCACCTGAGGTGGATTCTCTACAGTATTAGACACTTTTGTTTGAAAAATGCTGGCAGCAATTTGAAATTGTGGACAATCTAGCTCTGCATGAGCATTTGAATTGTGTATCCTCCACCAGTTAGTGAGGGCTGCCTCAGTAAGATTGACTCTAGTAGTCTGTTTGGCTTCACCAGGTGATTGATTATCTAAGGGTGATGGTAATGAACCATTATTCAACCTGGAGTTCCATACTCTAGGTTGTCTCTGAGGATTATTGTTATTTCCACCACTATTATTGAAATTACTATTATTGTATCCTCTGTCAGGATAATTTGGTCTATCATTGGAATAACTTCTATTCTAATTTGACTGGGAATAGAAGTTCTGATTTTTCAAATGAGTCACTTCTGTAGTGAGTTTTCTTAGCTAAGCGGAGATTTCTTTGATTTCTTCCTTCTCTTCTTGAGCTTTGGCTACTACATTTTCAATTTGAGGCTTGAAGAAAGAGGATCCATGATTATTGCTGGATAGGTTAGCACCTTGGGGTGTCTAAATTTGTCCAGGGTATTGTGGTGGCTGGCCATTCTCATTAGGAGGTGGCATGATACTTAATTGAGGAATTTGCAAGGGCGCAGGCATGACTGCTAGAGGCATCATAGCTCCATTAGGATATTGTGTAGGATATTGTGCATACATGCCAAGCAGTGTGGGAAAGGCAATATTTGGAGTAGGAGCAGGTATTAGCTGCTGACTGACCTTTATAGCTTCCTCAAAAGCTTGTGTCAAAGTTGTAATCAGTGGATGAGCTCTTCTAATGAACATGGAGGTCAAAGGATCCAAAGTTAAATAATATATGCTTCTAGCAACATCATCTGCTACCGTATAAGGAGCCACTAGCTTAGACAACATCTTTTGAAACTTGGCATTGAAATTAGCAATAGGCTCATTCTCAAATCTTTTGATTGCAGCAAACAAGTGATAATTCATGGATGGATCGATAGGAACCTTAAACCTATCAAGAAAAGCTTTCTCTAAGACATCCCAGGAACCCACAGAACCTTGAGCAAGACTGATGTACCAATTATAAGCCTCCTACCCTAAGGAAAAAGGAAATAACCTGCACACCACATCTTGATGTTCTATTCTAGCTCTGCAACAAGCTTCCTTAAAAGTTCTGATATGATCTTCGGCATCTTGATAAGGATGATACTTTGGACAATTTTTTTCCAGATTCTTTGGTAACTCATGATATGCAATGAAGGTTAAAGGCGATTCTGCCGTGAAGAAAGACATTACAACCGGAGGAGGTTGAGTTTGAGGTATAACTGGCTGAGGTTGGACTAAAGGTGCACCCTGAGGAGATCCTGTAGGTATATTGAAACTAGTTGGATGATTGTAAATATTGGTCGAAATTCACCAGCTGAGGTAGTATTTATGGTCTGATGACTGATTTGACTAGATATTTAAGAAATAATTGCAATGACACTACAAATATGGGGTGATACTAAGGTATGATGACCTCTACTACAGGATTGTTGCAAGTATGAGGATAACCAGTGTTGTCATTGATGTCAACATACTCATATTGCATTGATGAGAAGGATTGGATGAGCTGTGTGCTAAGGATATTGAGAAAATTAGTCTCAATCAGGAACAGTGAAGAACAGTGATGTCATTAAGGTAAAAGGCCAAGACAAGATGAATATTAGAGGATGCAGATTAAAGGGTTTGTAGATATGAGTCTTGAGATGATCTAGTTAAGATTTCAGAGGTCCGCATGAAGAAATGAAGAAGTTGTGATCAATCAGGTAGAACCAGTTCCGGGAGATGCTTCAGAGTGACAGAGTGTTACAAAAAGGTCCGGTGAGATCCTGAAGTGCATTTTCTTATTCTGCGGATTGGAAGGAGTGTTTGGGATGTCCTTGTAATGTTTCATCTCTATTTGTTCATGCTTTGGAGGTCTAGAAGCACCTTTGCGATTGTGTCAATGGTGACAGACTGTGTTCTTGAAGTTCCAGTTGAAGAAGAGAAGAGATTCTAGTAAGTAGAGGGAGTGCGGATGTACCTGGCCATTCAGGCAAGCTTGTGAAGGTTCTTGGATCATGTTGAGGTTGTGTTGTTGGTCCGCATTAGTGTTAGAGCCCAGAATTGGAGATATTCTTCCGGATGGAGGTGTTCTTGCTGGCCGACCGGATGAGTTATTCATCTTGCGAATGTTCTTGTGGTTGATTGCCGACTTAGATGATTGTTCCTAAGTTGATGCCTTGTATAAATAAAGGTTTGTGAGTTCATTTCAAAGGGTGTTGTGTTGTGGATGAGTGTGGCATAGTGAAAGAGTGAAAGGCAGAGCAGAAGTGTTTCAAGCTTAAATGGAACTGATCCAGACATGGTAAAGATGTCATTCTCCAGTTCAAGTTTGTGATACTTATGATGTTGTAGACAGTGTGTCTCTTGTAGGTAGTGTGCCTCCTTGTGAGCAGTGTGCTCAGGCAATGAGCCCTAATTGGCATGTGTCATTCTTTTTCTTATTCTTCTAACAGAGAATAATCCTTGGGTTAATCACCCCGTGGTTTTTTCCTTAACTAGGTTTTCCACGTCAAGAATCTTGGTGTCTAATGTGTTGATGTTTATCTGCTCCAGTGTTTATGCTTTATACTTTCATGAATAGTTAATTGATATGCTGCTATCTAACAAAGAAGAATCAAGTGTCTGAAGTTGAAGCAAGTTTTGTACAACTTATTCACCCCCCTCTTAGTTGTATGCCCTAGATCTAACAATTGGTATTAGAGCTAAGTTCCTCTAAAAAGAGCTTAACCACTTGAGGAGATCCAGGATGTTGTCATACAAGAAGGATAGTCCAAAGTTTGATGGAACCAACTTCTCTCTTTGGAAAGGTCACATGAAATGTCACTTGGAGTGTATGGGAAAAGCATACCTAACCATGGTCTCAAAAGCATATGTACCACCATAGGGTGATCTGACAACTCTGAATGAAATCATAGATGCTGAAAATAATCTGCAGACAAAAGAAGCTCTTTTAAGTGCATTAACTGACTCAGAGCTCTCAAATGTTATTGACCTACCAACTACCTATGAGATCTGGACTAAACTGGAACTTCTTCATGAAGGAGATGAGTTTGTTAAGAGTGCAAGGTTGCAAAGTCTCAACGGGAAATTTGAAAGATTGAAGATGAGAGATGATGAGAATATCACTACATTTATGCCAAGAGTAAATGAGCTGGTGTGTGGAATCAAGAATTCTGGTGGAGTTCTGGATGAAAATGAGATTGTTTGCAAAATTCTTAGATCCCTTCCTACTGCCTACAAAATCAAGGTTGCTGCCATTGATGAATTTAGAGCTCATACAACTGTCACAAGAGAGCAATTGGCTGGCAAACTGGCTGCATTTGAAATGACTGAGTTTGGAGATGATCACCCCAAGACTGAATCTGCATTCAAAGCCAGTGCCTATGTGAAAGGCAAACAAAGATTTGATCCAGGAGAGAACTCTTCAAGGAAGCTGTCATGGTATGATCAAGCAAGGAAAGACATGGAAGAGGAAGAAGCAGAAATAGCTCAACTTGAATCCCTCATTGCAAATAGACTGCCAAGAGGATCCGGTAAGTATGAAGGAAAGTTACCCTTTAAGTGCCTCAACTACAATAAGATTGGTCATTTTGCTTCAAGATGTCCGGAAAGATCTGCAAGGTCAAATTGTAACAAACAAAGGTTCCAAAAGAACTACTATTATGTTCATGAAGAAGATGATAATGAAGGAGTAACAGATGATGAATCAGAAATAGGAAGCAAATCCAGAAATGAATGGGTGTTTATTGCCATCAAGGAAGAAGATTCAATATCCTCTGAGTCTATCAATCATAAAGTTGTAGAAAGAGCTTTGGCTGCCCAAGTTGAAGAAAAGGATGATTGGGTTATTGATAGTGGATGCTCTCACCATATGACTAGTGACAAGAACAAGTTCTTAGATTTGGAAAGGTATGAAGGAGGAATGGTAAAGTTTGGTGACAATTCTACTGGTAGAATCAGAGGTAGGGGAACTATTTCTTTTGATGGAAAGAGCAAAACCGGTAATGTACTATATGTTGAAGGATTGAAGCACAATCTTCTCAATGTTGGTCAGTTGGTGGATAAAGGTTATGATCTCTAGTTCAAGAATGGAAGATGCAGGATCTTTGAAAGCTCCGGAACTGAGATTGCATCCGGTACTCAAACAAAAGGTAATATCTTCCATCTAGTTGGTTCAAATAAAGGTTGTTTGTTTGTTCAAGTTGATCAGAGTTGGTTATGGCATAGAAGGATGTGTCATGTGAATTTTGATAACATCATCAAGATAAGCAATACTCAGGCTGTAAGAGATCTTCCAAAATTGGTGAAACCTACAAAATCTTCCTAAGCAATACTGATTGATGACCATTCCTAGATGATGTGGGTTACCTTTCTAAAAGAGAAATCAGAAGCCCTTGAGAAGTTCAAAATCTTCAAAGCTATGGTAGAGAATCCAATTGGATTAAAACTGAAATGTCTAAGGTCTGATAGAGGTGGTGAATTCATATCCGGTGAGTTCATAGACTTTTATGAGAAGCATGGTATAAAGAGACAGTTGTCTGCTCCTAGGAATAAACAATAGAATGGAGTAGTTGAGAGAAAGAACTAGACCATCCAGGAAGCATCCAGGACAATGATGATGGAAGCAAATGTTCCCCAGATGTTTTGGAGAGAAGCTGTCAGCACTGCAGTCTATACTCTCAATCGAGTTCAAATCAGAAGCAATACCGGTAAGACTCCTTATGAACTTTGGTTTGGTATAACTCCTACTGTGAGATATTTTAGAGTATTTGGTAGCAAATGTTACATCAAAAGAGATGAAGATCTAGGAAAGTTTGATGCTAGAAGTGATGAAGGAATTTTCTTGGGTTACTCCACTCAAAGCAAAGCTTACTGGTGTTACAATAAGAGATTGAGAAAGATGATAGAAAGTACAAATGTGAAGGTTGATGAAGGAATTGAGAAGCCCTCAAGGTTTTATGAATATGATGAAGATGATCAGAATGATTCTCTAGTGCAAGAAGCTCAATCCTCCTCTAAAATTTAGATTCAGACTGATCTGGTAAATCAGGAAGAAGAGGTGTGTCTAAATGAGCCTGATCAAGAAACAGTAGTGCAAGAAACTCCCAAAGTTCCAAGGTATGTAACTCTAAACCATTCTAAAGATCAGATCATAGGTGACAAAAGCAAAGGGGTACAAACAAGAAGGAGAATTGGTCAAGATTCAAATGAATACTATCTGATTTCAAAGATTGAACCTAAGACAATTAATGAAGCTTGCAATGATGAAAAATGGACCAAAGCAATGGAGGAAGAGTTGATGCAAATTGAGAAAAATCATACTTGGGATCTTGTTCCTAGACCTAGAAACAAGAATGTGATTGGAACCAAATGGGTCTTCCGGAACAAACTAAATGAAGTTGGTGAAGTAATCAGAAACAAAGCTAGATTGGTCTACAAAGGCTACTCTCAAATAGAAGGAATTGATTTTGAAGAAACCTTTGCTCCGATGGCAAGAATTGAAGCAGTCAGATTATTTCTTGCATTTGTTGCCTTCAAAGACTTCAAGGTATATCAGATGGATGTCAAGTATGCCTTCCTAAATGGTTATTAGAAAGAGGAAGTGTACATTGAACAACCGGATGGATTTCAATTGTCTGATCATGGTGATATGGTCTGCAAGTTGAAAAGGGCACTATATGGATTGAAGCAAGCCCCAAGAGCATGGTATGAGAGGCTGGACAAACATCTTTTGAAGATTGGTTTCAACAAAGGTACTGCTAATAGTAATCTATATTTCCAAATAGATAATGAAAACATTCTGATTGTTGAAGTGTTTGTGGATGATATCATTTTTGGAGGAAGAGATAGTATGTGTAAAACTTTTGCAAATTAGATGGAAAGTGAGTTTGAGATGTCTATGCTTGGTGAAATAAATTTCTTCTTGGGTCTGCAAATTACTCAAACAAAGAAAGGGATTTTCATTTCTCAGACCAAATATGTGAAAGAATTATTGAGGAAATTTGGGATGGAAGATTCAAAGCCAATGAATACTCCCATGGCAACCGGATGCAAGTTGAGAAAAGATGATGACTCTCCTAAGGCAGACCATACAAAGTATAGATCAATGATTGGTGGATTGTTGTATCTCACTCAAACTAGACCGGATATTATGCAAGCTATTGGTCTTGTTGCTAGATTCTAGGCTGATCCTAGAGAATCTCATGTCATGGCAATCAAGGGAATTTTTAGATATCTAAAAGGGATAGTAGAGTATGGTTTATGGTACCCTAGAGATCATGATTTCTCTCTTCATGCATATACAGATGCAGATTGGGCAGGAGATGTGGATGACCAGAAGAGTACAAGTGGAGGAGCATTCTTTTTGGGAAAAAGGTTGGTTTCTTAGCTAAGCAAGAAACAAGAGGCAATATCTCTGTCTACAACTGAAGTAGAATACATTGTAGCAGTAGGTAGTTAGACTCAAATCTTCTGGATGAAGCAGATGTTAAGAGACATTAAAGTAGAATATGAGGAGCCTATCACAATTTTCTGTGATAGATTGCAGATATCTTTACTAAACCTCTTCCCAAGGACTCTTTTGAGTATCTCAGGGAGAAGTTAGGGGTCATGGTCCCTCCAGTGATGAACTATGATGCACTAATGTGCATCAGTCCAGTGGATATCACAGTCATATCTTGTGATCCGGATTGATGATGGGGAGATGCTACTAAGGGGGAGCAGTTGGTATGACTCTGATGTGTTAGAATTGCAAGTATGATCCCTTTGCCATTGATGTCAAAGGGGGAGAGAAGATATGTGAAAAACAAGTGGTTGATGATCAAAGGGGGAGCAGTAAAGGAAGACAAGACATGTGAAGAGTTGTTGCTGATAGGGGGAGCTGTGACAGAAAGGAGAAGTTCTTGTCTTGATGGTTTTTCACATCATATGTTGCCATCAATGAAAAAGGGGGAGATTGTTGCAAGTATGAGAATAACCAGTGTTGTCATTGATGTCAACATATTCATATTGCATTGATGAGAAGGATTGGATGAGCTGTGTGCTGAGGATATTGAGAAAATTAGTCTCAATCAGGAACAGTGAAGAACAGTGATGTCATTAAGGTAAAAGGCCAAGATAAGATGAATATTAGTGGTCCACATGAAGAAATGAAGAAGTTGTGATCGATCAGGTAGAACCAGTTCTAGGAGATGCTCCGGAGTGACAGAGTGTTACAAAAAGGTCCGATGAGATCTGGAAGTGTATTTTCCTATTCTGCGGATTATTGTTAGCTTTGGGATCAGGGGGTGTGTTGAAGTTATTTGGAGGTAGAGAAGATGTCAATGGGGCAGGAGGTCTATTGGAGTTACTTCTCAAATTATAATTATGCTTACCAGGATATTGCTGCTGGTATGCATGCACCTCCTCATGTTCAGTGGATGGCTCATTCTCATCTTCAAAGGGGAAGACATAATTTGACTCAAAGGATAAAGTAGATTCTTCACATGCTTGTGAACAATTCTGATGATCAGTATAACTTTCTAATAGTAGGGCTGAATCATATCCACAGGGAACAATTTCACTTCCTTCCACCTGAGGTGGATTCCTTGCAGTATTAGACAATTCTGCTTGAAAAATGCTGGCAGCAATTTGAAATTGTGGACAATCTAGCTCTGCATGAGCATTTGTATTGTGTATCCTACACCAGTTAGTGAGGGCTACCTCAGCAAGATTGACTCTAGTAGTCTGTTTGGCTTCACCAGGTGATTGATTATCTAAGGGTGATGGTAATGAACCATTATTCGGCCTAGAGTTCCATACTCTAGGCTGTCTCTGAGGATTATTGTTATTTCCACCACTATTATTGAAATTACTGTTATTGTATCGTCTGTCAGGATAATTTGGTCTATCATTGGAATAACTTCTATTCTGATTTGACTGGGAATAGAAGTTCTGATTTCTCAAATGAGTCACTTCTATAGTGAGTTTTCTTTGCTGAGCAGAGATTTCTTTGATTTCTTCCTTCTCTTCTTGAGCTTTGGCTACTACATTTTCAATTTGAGGCTTGAAGAAAGAGGATCCATGATTATTGTTGGATAGGTCAACACCCTGGGGTGTTTGAGTTTGTGCAAGGTATTGTGGTGGCTAGCCATTCCCATTAGGAGGTGGCATGATACTTAATGGAGGAATTTGCAAGGGCGCAGGCATGACTGCTGGAGGCATCATAGCTCCATTAGGATATTGTGCAAGATATTATGCAAGATATTGTGCATACATGCCAGGCAGTGTGGGAAAGGCAATATTTGGAGTAGGAGTAGGTATTAGATGCTGACTGACCTGTATAGCTTCCTGAAAAGCTTGTGTCAAAGTTATAATCGGTGGATGAGCTCTTCTAATGAACATGGAGGTCAAAGGATCCAAAGTTGAATAATATATGCTTCTAGCAGCTTCATCTGCTACCGTATAAGGAGCCACTAGCTTAGACAACATCTTTTGAAACCTGGCATTGAAATTAGCAATAGGCTCATTCTCAAATCATTTGATTGTAGCAAACAAGTGATAATTCATGGATGGATCGATAGGAACCTTAAACCTATCAAGAAAAGCTTTCTCTAAGACATCCCAGGAACCCACAGAACCTTGATCAAGACTGATGTACCAATTATAAGCCTCCTCCCCTAAGGAAAAAGGAAATAACTTGTACACCACATCTTGATGTTCTATTCTAGCTCTGCAACAAGCTTCCTTAAAAGTTCTGATATGATCTTCGGCATCTTGATAAGGATGATACTTTGGACAAATTTTGTCTAGATTCTTTGGTAACTCATGATATGTAGTGAAGGTTAAAGGTGATTCTGTCGTGAAGAAAGACATTGCAACCAAAGGAGGTTGAGTTTGAGGTATAATTGGCTGAGGTTGGACTAAAGGTGCACCCTAAGGAGATTCTGTAGGTATATTGAAACCAATATGAGTCACAGGAGGACGTTCTGGTGGTGTTCCTAATGCACTGGAACCAGAAGTGTGATGGATATCAACGGTCCTAGGTCTAAAGCCCCTAACAAGTAGTTCTTCAAAAGGTCCGGTGGATCTTGACTTGGTATTTATCTTGTGACCTAGGATTTCTCAAATTTGATGGGAAACCAGCTAGATGATTGTAAATATTGGTCAAAATTCACCAGCTGAGGTGATATTTATGGTCTGATGACTGATCTGACTAGATATTTAAGAAATATTTGCAATGACACTGTAAATAATGGGTGATACTAAGGTATGATGACCTCTACTATGGGATATCTGGTTTCTCAAGACATATTTCTTCAAAGCCTTGACAAATCTACCTGAAATTGGCTGATCCCTGCAAATTTAAGATAATCTACCACAAAGCTTGCAATATTTATGGTTAATCTTGAAAACTTTACACAGGATGAGCACCTACAAGCTTTCTACAGTAAATATTTAAACAATATCTGAAATTAACAGGTCATTCGGGGTTATCGTATTCTCCGTATCATCAAACCTGAGAATAAAGATGATGAACATCCTCTTTTAGATAAAGCCCTCCTTCTAGCGCCAATTTATGTTGGTCATAAACAAACATAGAATAAAAGTACACATTAACCTTTATTCATCTTGAACGATACAATGAATTCAAAGAATTCATGATCCCAAGTCTCCGATGATTAGGTCTTAATCATCTGACATTACTCAAGGGTTGATGTGTGTTGATGTTTCCATTTTGGGGACTTACATGAAATTCATCATCACGACTCAGTTTCTATAAAGATTCTTCACAAGAAAGTCATTTCATATAGTAATTTGATCAAATGATACAGTTATACTCAAATATTTGCATGATATTCATCAATTATACATGCTTTGTCTCTAAATATGCTAAAGATATACAATTATCTATGAGATGTCTGCATATTTGTGCATTTGCTTAAGATTGTCAATTATTTACAATTGTGATGGTGAAATGCTATGAAATTTAAAAGAAATTGAAAGAGATAATTCAAATTAATGTTGAACCTTCAGCTATTGAACCACATATACATCAGATACAGTCATGAAGAGAAGAAAACCAAACCATATGTTCACCAGGACATTCCACATCTAGATACAATTGATGCTAACTTCAAAGGAATTGTATGAACATAACATATGCAAGTAAATATGCACTCCAAGGGACGCAACAAGTCACAACATATATCCAGAATTCACACACTGATTACTCAAGATTTACTATGAATTGTAATCAAACAAGTCTTCTCATTCATTAAGTATGCAAGAACACATATGAATACAAAAAGCTTTGAAATGAGCCCTGAATATTTCAGCAGACAGATTTCAATTAAGTTTTGAATGTTTCAAAAGAGGCATTCCCACACCTTTTATAGAACAAGGTGAGGAATCCGTTACAAAAGATCTATGATCTAGATTTATCTATGAATATCTACAGTGAATATTCTCTTTGACTTTGTCAACTCTATCAAGTGGCACAAGTTGTCAACTGGCAACCATCTAAGATACTTATTTTCTTTAAATATCAGATGCTGATATTTACTTCACGATGCATCATCATCTACTTCATCAGATTCATGTGCTCCATCATCAAGTGCATCGCTTTCTGTATCTTCATCATCCTGATGGCCTCGACCTTGTATATGAGGTTGCATGACTATCCTGACATTTTCATACAACTGCACTATTCTATCTATTTCTCCACCATCTTGGGTCTTTGCTTTGATAATGACATGTTTATGTGCCTGGTATTTATTTCTAATGTTATCCAATTTATTCCTTTTGTTATATAATGTCTCATTATAATTTTCTATTTTCACCTTGGTCCTCACCAATCTATCCATGACTTCTTCTATCATTTGGCCTAATGGATCGTCAGCAACAAATTGGAAGTTATTATGTAGAGCTTGGATTGCAAACTCCTCGTCTTGATTTTCTACCTTTCCTTCCACTTTTCCCTCCAACCTTTCCAAAATTTCTGCCTTAAAAGACATCATATCATGTAACTTCATGCTGATCTCTCTCAACTTATTGTTGCATCTTTTGAGTACATCACATTCAAATTGGATGTCCTTATACCATATATCTATCAATAATGCATTGTTATTATTCAACACCTGTTTGTTGATGAGCAATTGAGGATTTATCCTCTTTATTTCTCCCAGGACAGCCAATATCTTCTCTAATTGGAAAGACCTTTTACCTGTCTCCATTTACAATTTGTCTACCTTTTTCCTGGAGCCACTAAGAGAACTCCACCTCTTCAAAGAGGCCTTTACTACTTCTTCTATTGTGTCAAATGTGGAGTACATCCACTTTCTCAGTATGGATGACTCATGTTTCATGAGATCCAACTTATTTACCTCCTCTTGGGAAATAGCAGTCAATGGGACTGCATGATCAGTAGAATTATCCTTAGGATTAGTTAACCTTCTTATATATGCATGCAACTGAGCAATGTGCTCTTGGTGTTGCTTATTTTTCTCCTTTTCTCTCTCAACCTTTTGAATCAAAGAATCTATAATATCTTTGCCTTCCTAACCCTCTTGGTCTTCATTAGCAAACCCTAAGTCCACTGTGCTGATCTGAAATTCATCCAAGGTAATTTTACCTTTTTCTTTATCTACAGTAGGGAGTGCTATTTGTGTAGTTCTTCTTCCAGTTGTTGGATCTCTTTTAATGGCCGAAGTCATTCTGGCCTTCCTCTTTGGTTTTATCAGGTTTTCTGAAAACAAAGTAGATACATCAAAATTTGGCATCTGGGCACCCGATTCTATGCCAATTTCAGTCTCTAACCACTGAGGAACTTGATCCTTGGGTCCTTGGCCTCTAGCATCATCATCATGATGATCACTTTGATCCCCTGTATCCACCACCATATCCGATGGGGAGGGCAATTTTCTTTTCTCTTCCTCATGATGTTCATCATGAGGGGGATCTTTTGATATATCCTCCTGATGAGCAACTTCTTTCTCTGGAGGTTGATCCTGTTGATCACCTGCATGTGTATCATGATCTTTATCCTCTATTTCCTCTACTCTAACTTCATCTACTTTATTTATTTCCTCCTCTTGAGGCATATTAGTATCTATGATTACTGTTTCATCCTCTCTAGGTGCTTTTGTTTCTTGAACGTTGGGAGTAGGATCAGCTGATGCATCTTTCTCTTCCCCTTATCTTTTACCTCTACTATCCCAGGTTCAGCTGATGTATCATGCTGCTGCTGACCCATATCTAGAGCTTTACTCTCCACTTCTTTCTATTTCATCTCTTCAATATTTTTTGTTTTATCAAGTGTTCCCACCATATCCTGAGGATTCACATCCTCTACATATGCCAAATCTACACTTGCAAGACTTGTCACCTGTTCAATTAATGTATCTAGCCCTATCTGTTATACAATTTTCTCTGGGCTCTTTTCTTTCTCTGACTCCAATTGCTTCATTTCCTCTAACACTGCTTGCACCGATGGAGTTCCATGAGGACTTGCCTGAGTGTCTGCAGCAAGGGTCTCCATCCTTTGTGAAGGTACTTCCTTCACTACCTCATCATCAGATAAGTCCACTGTCTCATCCAATGAGACAATGCCACTTTGGAATATCCTGGAGGTTTTGTTTATTTTCTCTTCTACAAGTTCATCCTTGAACTTTACAATGGTAGGAAGTGAAGCATTGTGCTAAAATTCTTTATTTACCACTTCACTACCTGCCCCTTTCAATATTATAGGGGATTGTCTTATTTCACCTATCATGGAGGTCCTTATTTTCTTTGGTGTGGCAGCTACCACCTGGGGTGCCTTTCTTTTCCTTTTGAATAATAAAGGGGCTTCTTCTTCTTCAGGCTCTTCCTCTAGGGGGATATCCTCTTCTATTTGTTTCTGTGAGGCTTGACCTTCCTCATGGGTCTCAGTAACTACTGCCTCTACTCTCTAACTTCTCTTGGACTTCTGTCCATCTTTTGGAGGAGGTGCAGCTGATGCTGAAGCATGTCTTGAAGCTGATACTTCTCCTGATGCTTGTGCCTGTGCAGCAGTCTCTACTATTCTTTCAATAACAACCCCTTTGGGTTCATTTTTAGTTCTCTTGCCTCTTTGAGGTCTTTTGCTCTATTTTTGTGGAGGGGGTAACCTGTCTCCTTTGGATTTCCTCTTCTCATTCAGGAAATCAGCATATTCATCAGCAGAGAGCTCCTGTCCTTTCTTTTTGTTATCTATGGTAAGGGATACACCCTTTTTCTTTAGTATATTTACCTGTTTATAAACCCAAGCTTGGGTTAGCTGTAATATCCTGCCCGTGAATGGATACAAGGAGATGTCCTCCTACATTGTAAGGTCTGGGGCTGATATGGTATCATTGTATATTTTCTTTACTTCATATTCTTCAGCCATTATCTTTCCATCATCCCTCTTCATTTGTGTTGGGATGGAAATGCAACCAAAGGTTCTGATTTGATTCAAAGTCAACCTTTGATACCTTCTCCTTCTTGCCTCAGCCTCATCTTGACAGTCTGCCTAAAAATCTTCAAGATGCCTCCTGTGGATTGGCTGCCCCATGATTTTTTGCATCCTGCCATAAGGATCATATGACCTAAAAAGCTGTATCTTCATCATTGTCAAGCTAGCTATGGATTTCTTAATATTCTCACTAGTTGGGCACATGTAATAGCCCATTGTCACTACAAATAATACTAGTGGAATTTTGTTGTTGGTTTTGTAGGCATCCAATATTGTTACAATCTACCTCATAAACTCCATGAGTACTACTGCATCTATTGGATATCTTGGGAGCATGAGGGGTTGTCCTACAAATCCTTCAACCCTAATGTAGGAGAAGGTTACAAACTATATATACCAGGCTCCATGCTTGTAGATAACTTCCTGAGCTTCCATGCTCAGTCTCTTTGTCCTATCTTCTTCCATAGTTCTTACTAGATACATCAAAAATGCATCATTCACCAGCTTATAGTCCTGGAGATAATTCACTCTTTGCAATTGGGGATAATGATCCCATATATGTGCATCATTGGTGGTGCCACCAATCCTTCCCACTATTGTCAATGCATTGAATGTGCCTTTGTATGCACATGCATAAACGAAGTACGAGGTCATGTAAAATACACAATCTGTACCTCCCAGATTTGATAACTGCTCATTAATAGCATCACTTATTATTTTAGCCCATAATGGCCTATTATTAGTATATACACACGTTAGGATGATCCCATACATCCAGTCCTTAAAACTCCCAGCTGTTGGCTGACCTATAACCTGACTGAGTAAGGTGATCATGAACTAATAGTCATCATCAAAATCATACTTATATAAATGTATAGGGAGCTTGGTTGCAGCTGAATATGTACTATTCTCAGCTCTCCAACCATACATTCTTTTCCTGGTAGACTTCTTATTAGCTTCATGTTCCACTACTAGCTTCTTTAGGTTTCTGCTGACTACATCTTTGCCCAATGGCAAACCAAACATGGTGGACAGACTCTTTATGGAAAAGTCTGCATACACCCTTCCATGCTTCTCAACTCTTCTTGTCTGTGAATTATAATTCCTGGCACACTCTATAACCAGCGGCATTTCCCATTCCGGACACTAAAACAACCTCAAGCAGAGGGTTATCTTCTTGACTGTGCATCCTATCTGTCCATGCCGCCAGATCTATGTTTCCTTGGTATGTGTCCCCAATAACCCCATATTTGAATTGCAACCCTTCAGGCTATGCAAACATCGGTTTAACGAACTTCACCTCAAATTTCATCAAGCGCCTATCTGCCATGGATTCCTGCAAAACAAGAACTGGTCTCACAATTGTGCACCTCTTCTCATACACATGCATGCATATACTACCTTTTATGACTCCTATATAGTGTTTGTAAACATTACTTCATCATGATTATGCAAAACATACAATTACAAACCAGTACCATCATGTTTCCTGAATTTGCCCATAAAATCTTCAAGAAAAGGTCTATTGCTTACCTGATGCGTTTATCCTTTGAATTATGTTGTTGATGACTTTATGCAAATACCCTTGAGATTGATCGTAATCACGTTATTCACTTTGTTCAGGATGTATACCTCCGTAGATGACTTGCAACAGGGTCTGGATGCTTGGCTCTGTATAAACACTTAACTCTTTGCAATGTAAATGTATAATGACGTTGCAAATCTACTTTAAACATATTTATTTGGTTAATTAGGGCATAATCTGACTGAATCAATCCTGATTGTTAATTATATGCATGGAAACGTAGAATCTTACGAGGTGTGATCATCACGGCGACAATCAGTGGGAAGCACCTACCGCATTAATGGGCATTCAATGTTAGCGCGGCGGGATGAGGAAGAGGATCTTTTGAAATATTAGGTGATATTTTGAATATCGGGTGATATTCAAAACATGATTGTCCCTCGTAATATGACCATCTGCACCATGGCGGGAAAACATATTGGGTGATATTTAGACCATCGGGTCATGTTATAAAAGATCGGGCGATGTTCAAACTATCGAGTGATATTTTGAAAAGGATGATGACCCTAAGCGTTCTTTAAGTGACCTTCTTTGAAATGTCCTGATGATGTCACCATGATAATGGTTGAGTCTATCACTGAAGCATTGTGACGTCATAGTCATGTTTTGGTGAAAGGATGATGTTATGTAATATACCTCCGTGAGGTAAAATGATGATGACATCATCATCATGTTGATTTTCTTTTGTTCTCGGGATCAGATGATGTCTTCATGATAATTTCTTCAAGGTGATATTTTGAGATCGGGGGATATTTGAAATATAGTGTGATATTTAGAATATTGGGTCATGTTATAAAATATTCTCCCCGCAAAATACATGATGCTATTGACGGGTAAGTATCACTACCACTTTAAGTTTGACGTCCGCATGTCGCGAATCAAATGATTATCGGGTGATAAATTGGATTGGGGTGATCTTTCGAAAGATGACTGATATTAAGAAATATGATCCTCCCCCCTCTGTGAATATTAGGTTTGACCAGGATTTTGACCATTCATAACTTTCACATCCTAAGGAATATCAGGGTGATGTAAAAGACAAACCTTCATAAATTTTAATACTTTTTCCAAATATGAGGTTAATGTCATGAAACAAGAATTTTGACAAACTGACCTCATGATGATGACTTACCACATCCTCCTTTAGAGGGTTATCTACATGTGTTAATTTTACTAGACCGCCAGGAAGTAGAAAACACAAGCCAAGCCAAAAAGTTGGGTCCCTGTTTTGCCAAGTCAAAATGGGGCATGTTGTGTAACCACACAACATGCACCTCTAGTGATCAACTAGGATGCACTGATGCACATCAGTCTGGTGGATATCATAGTCATATCTTGTGATCCGGATTGATGATGGGGAGCTACTACTCAGGGGGAGCAGCAGGTGTGATTCTGAAGTTGCAAGTATGAGCCCTTTGCCATTGATGTCAAAGGGGGAGAGAAGACATGTGAAAAATAAGTGGTTGATGATCAAAGGGGGAGCAGTATAGGAAGAGAAGACATGTGAATAGTTGTTGTTGATAGGGGGAGTTGTGATAGTAAGGAGAAGTTCTTGTCTTGATGGTTTTTCACATCATATGTTGCCATCAATGACAAAGGAGGAGATTGTTGCAAGTATGGGTTTAACCGGTGTTGTCATTGATGTCAACATACTCATGTTGCATTAATAAGAAGGATTGGATGAGTTGTGTGCTGAGGATATTGAGAAAATTAGTCTCAATTAGGAACAGTGAAGAATAGTGATGACAACAAGGTAAAAGTCCAAGATAGGTTACTGATCAGAGGATACGGTTTAAAGGGCTTGTAGATATAAGTCTTGAGGTTCTCTAGTAAAGTTTTTAGAGGTCCACATGAAGATCTGAAGAAGTTATGGTCACTCAAGTAGAACTAGCTCCAGCAAGTGTCCAAAAGTGACAGAGTGACACAGATAGGTCTGGTGAGGTCCGATAATGCATTATCCTAGTCTACGGATTTGAGGAAGTGTTGGGAAAGTCTGTGTGGTGTGTCAACTCATTCGGTTCATGGTTTGAAGGTCCACAAGTATCTATTCCTTTGTGATAGTAATGGCAGACTGTGTTCTTGAGGTTCTGGATGAAGGAGAGAAGGATTTCAGTAAGTAGAGGAAGTACAGATGTTCTTGGTGTTTCAGGCAAGTTTGTGGAGGTCCTTGGATCGTGCTTAGTTCATGTTTATGGTCTATATTAGAATTGGGGTCCCAGAAATGAAGAACAACTTTTGGATGATGGTGTTCCTTCTGTGACTGGCTGACCGGGTGGATTACATGTCTTGCGGATGCTTTTGTAGGTGGTTGCTGACTTAGATGTTTGCTCCTAAGTTGATGTCATGTATAAATAAGGGATTGTGAAGTCATTTCAGTGGTGAACTTATGGAGATGTGTGTGTGGTAGCGAGGAGAAGAGTGAAAAGAAGAAAAGAAGGTTTGGGCTTAAATGGAACTGACTCAAGCATGGTGAAGATGCTATTTACCAGTTCAAGTATGTAATACTAATTCTTTTGTAGATAGTGAGTCTCTTGTAGGTAGTAAGCCTCTAGTGAGCATTGTGCTTGGGCAATGAGCCCTAATTAGCAAGTGCCATTTTGTTCTTTCTATTCTTCTAACAGAGAATACTTTCTTGGGTTAATCACCCCGTGGTTTTTCCCTTAACCAGGTTTTCCATGTCAAAATCTTAGAGTCTCATGTGTTGATGTGTTTCTGCTCTTGATTTGTTACATTGTGCTTTCATGGTTGATCTTCTATTATGCTGCTAATTAACAATGTGGAGTTAAGTTTATATAAAAAGGAGAAAGTTTTGCACAACTGATTCACCCCCCTCTCAGTTGTGTGCCCTGAATCTAACAAGGATTACCAAGAACACAGAGAGGACATTATTCAATATATGCAGTGGTGGACAATTTGTCAAAGATGTCACGTTTCATACCTTGTAAGAAGACAAATAATGCAGTACATGTTGCTGACCTATTTTTCAAGGAGATTATGAGATTGCATGGATTACCTAAGAGTATAATTTTAGATAGAGATACAAGATTCATTAGATACTTTTGGAGGACATTGTGGAAGAAGATGAAGATAGACCTAAAGTTCAATTCAACATTTTATCCATAGATAGATGGACAAAAAAAAGTGGTAAATAGGAGTTTGGGAAACTTGTTGAGATGTTTCATAGGAGAGAAGATAGGAAATTGGGATCTAATTCTACCAAAAACAGAGTTTGCATTTAATACTTTTGTGAATAGGAGTACAGGGAAGACACCTTTTGAGATTGTGACTAGAATGAAACCTAGAGGAGTTGCAGAGTTGAGAGACATCAGTATGGAAAATAAGAGAATTGTAGAGGCAGAAGAATTTGAAGGATATATGGAGACATTACATAATCAAGTTAAGAAGCATTTGGAGGAGACGAATAGAAAGTATAAGGAGCAAGCAGATGAGAAGAGAAGACAAAGAATTTTCAGTGGAAGATGAAGTAATGGCATATCTAAGAATAGAGAGATTTCCAATAGGGACATATAACAAGTTGAAGATGAAGAAGTTTGGACCATGTAAGATACTCAGGAAATTTGATTTAGGCAATGTATATGAAGTGGAGCTACCAGAGACACTTGGTATATCACCCATATTCAACATTGCAGACTTATATTAGTATCATGAAGGAGGATCAAGTGATAACATTGAAGATGATTTGAAGAACTAGTTACCACAATAAGAACTGGAGTAGATAGAAGACATCTTGGACAACAGAGTTGGATGCAGTACCAGAGGGAAGCAAAACAAAAAATATCTGGTAAAGTGGAAAGGCAGATCAAAAGAAGATTCATCTTAGATTTCTCAGGTTGAGGTGGACCGTCTTGGTTTTCCTCTAGCCCCAGCAAATTGAGGGACTCAGTTTTTCAACAACCCTAGGTATCTGATGCAGGAGCATCCCAAGTTGCAGAGCAATCTTGCATCAACTAAAAACATTTTGCATTCTTTCTTTTCTTTCATTTTTAGTTAAATTCAGTCAGTTGTAGTTTCAACATTTTGTACCATATTTTACTACATCTTCATATTAGAGCTCATGAAGCAAGACTTAGCATCTACATATCATCATCTACATCATATCCAAATTTTAGGTCATTTGAACTTGTTTGCTAAAAGTTATCACTATCAGAAGATCATCAGCTTTCACAGAGCAGAGCATTCAGATAGTCAGTTGAAGGAGAAGGTTTACAGAGTGCTTCCATGACTTGTGGAGCTAAATGGAACATCATTCAAGACACATATGGATCAAATAGACCTTCCTTGAGGACCACACCAAGTTTCATCCATTTGCAGAGCATTACCCGATGTTTTAGGCCGACCTATTTGTTTCTACACATTACATCCCCTCATTGGAGTTTGTAACCTTTCTTGGCCAATGTGGAGGATTTCATAAGCTTGGAGATGATATATGAGGATCTCTAGGATGTATTAGGAAGTCAGTAGTTCATAGATAGCTGAATTCATAAGTTTGATAGTTGATTCTTTTCAGGCAAGCACTTCAATGCCACATCTTGCATATCTGTTGTAACTTGGAAAGTAGGCCTGTGAGCCCTAGATAGTGGCCCTCATGTTGCCAGCATATAAGCATTCTGAATATATGATATATTGAGCATTTGAATCTTCCATTGCATTTTATATTTGTGTTGTTTCTGTTGTGTTTACTCTATTTGCATGGTTTGGATAGTTCATTCTGTGAACCCTCTGATTGTGACTGCACTATGTATTCATGTGTATACTTCATGACTTACATGTATTCAAGTGTATACTTCATGATTTACGTGTATTCATGTGTATACTTCATGACTTACATATATTCATGTGTATGCTTCGTGACTTACATGTATTCATGTGCATACTTCATGTATTACATGTGTTTACATGTATGCTTCATGCTCCATATCTTACGTGTAATTATGCGTATACTTTGTGTATTATGTGTATGCTTCATGCTTCATGTATTACGTGTATTTATGTATTACATGTATGCTTCATACTTCTTTTATTACATGTACTTATGCATTACATGTATACTTCATGCTCCATGTATTTATGTGTATACTTTGTGTCTTATGTATACATCATGTATCACATGTATTTATGTGTATGCTTCATGCTTCACATGTACTTATTTGTATACTTCATATATTACATGTATCTATGTGTATGCTTCACACTTTGTGTGTCATGTGTACTTATATGCTTCATTCCTCACATGTATTTATGTGTATACTTTGTATGCTTCATGCATTGTGTCTTATGTGTATACTTCATGTATTACATATATCTATGTGTTTCCTTCATGTATAATGTTTCTCCAACAAGTTTACTCTATGTGTGTTTAAGATTACTTTATGCTCAAAAATTATGAAAATGCCAAATCTATCAAAGCTTTATTTGTCAAACACTTGAGAAGCACTAACAAATTAACTTATGTAATAATGAAGAGTTGTAACTAGTGAAGTGAAAAATTGTGACTCCCTCAAACTTGAGATATAAAAGGGGAGAGCATTTCATTTGAGAAAGACATCCAAAACATCATTGAAGAATTCAATTGAGAATAGAACCCTAAGTGATTTTACAAGTAAATTAAATTAGGTTCTCTAGTAATGCATGAAACCCCAAATACAAAAAGTGTGACTCTTCAAATGTAGGACTTCCTTAACAATAAAATATAAATGGGGAATCATTTCCTTGTGAAGAAACCATCAATAGGAAATGAATCTAACAATCAAATCAAAGGTTAAGTATTATTCTAGGAAAAGGCAGCCAAAAAGAGTAGTGACTCCTTCAAGAAATAGATATAAAGGATAAATCAACTCATTGACATAAGCAATCGCCACTCATCAGGAAATCAGACAATCAAAATATCAAAAGTTTCCTAAGGAAGGAACAATCAATCATAACCACTCAACATAGTTGAATCTAACGATATAATTTGACTTCCAATTCTCAAATGAAAATCTAGTTGTCGTGAAAACTTAGGCATAACTAAAAGATGGATTAAGGTTATCTTTCAAACTTTGAGATTTAGGTACACTGATGTATCATCTTGACCTAGGATGGTCAATCTTTTAAAAGCTAAAACAACAATTTTGAGAGAATGTAATGAATACAACTCAATTCTTTAGGAACCTACAAATTTGGAGAGAGCTCTTAAAAGAAATGTTGGAAATTCATCGTAAGATGTTTTCATCAAAGCTTCATGGAAAAGGAACATCATTGAAAATAATTTTTTATATTTCTTTGGAACAAGATCAAATGTACAAACAAGTGATCTATCCCACACTCATTGAAACAATGACAATACAATCCAATCCATACCACATATGATCTACCTTGTAACCTATAAAATTGAGTTAGTGAACTTTGTAAATCATTTCATCCAAGGGTCTAAGTTCCTTTTCTTAATTAGAGTAAATTATATAAATTTGATACACATCAAGTTACAACAAAGTTATTACATAAGCCTATGCTAAGTTATATTATGGGCCCATAACCCACAAATCCTAGGATCATTCTCACCTATCAAACCTTGGGATAAATTAATATTGTTTAAATAAATTGAGTACTTTCCCAAGATGTGAAATAAATTTAGGAGTGATAACCTCCAATTGAATTAGAAGATGGAACAAGAATTGGATATTAGGGTAAACCTCTAAAATTAAGTCCTCCTATTGATTACTAGGAATGCTAAACTATTGTACATCTTTCATTTTATTGACTTGATCATTCCCATAAATTTGTACTTAAATATTAATTACCTATGGGTATAGCAGATGTTTGACTAGGTTAAGTAATTCAAGAATCCTATTGTTGAACTGCACCGGACAACTGAGACAGGGGGTGAATCAGTTGTCCTAAAACTTTTAACCAAATATGATCATCAACTTATCAATTACTTATATTCAAATATAACCATGAAAGCATTAAATGAGAAGCTTGACAAAAAAGCATAAACAACACATGAGACACTAAATTTTTACGTGGAAAAACCTAGAAGGGAAAAACCACGGTGGGTGTTAGCCCACAAAAATACATATGTTATATCAATACCAAAAAATAGAGGCTCACTGCCTACAGGGCTCACTGCCTAAATTGTTCACTGCAAAGGAAGGCTCACTGCCTATGGATGGCTCATTGCCAAATGGTGGCTTACTACCAAAAGAAGGCTCACTGCCAGAGGGTTGAACTGAGATAACAACATCTACTTCATGCCAATGTTCAGTTCCATTGAAGTGCAAACACCTCTGCTCTACTCTGCTACTTTACTTCACTTTATCTTCACATCTTTGCACTCAGATACATTTTCATGACTCAATTACAAGTATTTATACACTATATCAACCTTGGAATTATCATCAAGGTTAGAATTACAATCATCAACTGTTAGAACAACCTCCAAGGTCAGCATTACAAACATACATAAAATAGGTCTAGACCTAATACAAATTTAGCTAAGGAAAAGATGTAAGAATGTATGAGGATCATGCCACACCTTAGCTGGGACTCAAACACAATCTTCCATGCTATAATACACTATCACAATCTTCGATTCATCTTCGCAAGTGATGAATTCAACCAGGTCGGCCAATACTGATGTTAACACAAGTATTCTCAAGAACACACTTCATGCACAATCTGAATTACACCTTTCTAACCAATATGAATGTAGGAGCATGATCAGGAGACATCCAGAAGCACATTATAATCACCAGGAACAACCACACAATCTCTAACAACCCTATCAACAAGATTCTTCAAACTGGAGCACAAGAACAACACTGCTAGCCACTGTCATGAGTAAAAGATAGCTTGCGGACCACCAAATCATGAATGATTACACTTGAATGCATTTGACATCATCACAGACTCACTTCCAGAACTGTAAACCAAAATACTTCAATTCGAAGGAAAGTGGAGCAAAACACTTTCTCCCTATCACCACCAAACACACAGAAAAAGTTGTTTTCACTCTAGTGAACATATCTCACTCATTTCTTCATACCGAAGGCTCAAACTTGGAATATAACATCTTCAGACAAGATTCTAAATAACTTCCAATCCACAAGTAAAGATATTCATTCTTCAAGAAATGTGGAGCATTCTTCTGGACTATTCTTTTGTATGTAATCCATTGTTTCTACTACAACACATTGTTATCACCAGAGGGGCTAATTTTCTCAATATCCTCAACAAAGTCAGAGCACAATTGACACTAATGGTAACATAGATATGTTGACATCAATGACAACACCGATTAGACACATACTTGCAACAATCTCCCCCTTTGTCATTAATGGCAACATATGATGTGAAAAACTAAAAAGTTCATCAAGACAAGATTCTCCCCCTTTCTCTTAACACAACTACATTCTTTCTCCCCCTAAGTTTTTCACATAATTTCTCTCCCCCTTTGACATCAATGGAAAAGGGCACATACTTGCACGCTGCTACTCTAATCCATTTACTTTACTAGAAACACTTAGCTACTCCCCCTGAGAGGTAGCCTTTAGAACATCAATCCAAATTAAAGAATGACTCTTTGAGCTTCACTGGATTGATGCATTCCTATGCAGCTTAGTTCAGGATAGGAGGGGTAATGACCCCTAACTTTTCTTTAAGATACTCAAATGTATCTTTAGGTAGAGGCTTAGTGAAAATGTATGCAATCTGATCCTTTGTGGACACATATTCCAATTTTACTTCATTCCTTATCACCTTCTCTCTGAAAAAGTGATACCTTATTGATATGTGCTTTTTTCTTGAGGGCATCACTGGATTCTTTGAAATGTTTATGGCACTTGTATTATCACAAAACATTACAATTGAATCTTCATATACAACTCTTATATCCTTCAAAGTCTGCTTCATCCATAATACTTGAGTGCAGCAACATGCTACTACAATATACTCTACTTCTGCAGTTGATAAAGATATCGAATCTTGTTTCTTGCTCAGCCATGAGACTAATCTATTACCCAAGAATAAGGCACCTCCACTTGTACTCTTTCTTTCATCAACATCTCCATCCCAATTTGCATCTGTATAAGCATTTAGAGTGAAATCATTTTCCTTTGGATACCATAAGCCATAATCCAGAGTACCTTTCAAATACCTTAGGATTCTCTTAACTACCATCACATGTGATTCTCTTGGATTAGCTTTAAACCTTGCAACACAATAGACTGCATGCATAATATCAAGTCTGGTTTGAGTTAGACAAAACAATCCTCCAATCATGGATCTATACTTTTTTTGATCAACCTTAGGTGATTCATCAACTTTGCTCAAGTTGCAACCAGTCACCATGGGAGTACATACTGGTTTAGAGTCTTCCATCCCAAACTTCTTCAACAACTCTTTCACATACTTAGACTGAGATATGAAGATTCCTTTATCTGATTGATTAATTTGCAGACCCAAAAAGAAATTAATTTCACCAAACATGGACATTTCAAATTCATTTTTCATCTCACTGGCAAACTTTATGTACATACCTTCATTTCCTCTAGAGATAATGTCATCAACAAAGACCTCAACAATCAAGATCTGATCATCATTGATTTTGAAGTACAGATTGCTATATGCAGTACCTTTACTAAATCCCAATTGCAATAAATACCTATCTAACCTTGCATACCAGGCTTTAGGAGCTTGTTTGAGTCCATACAATGCTTTCTTCAACCTGCATACCATATCTGTCATGCCCACTCTTTACGAGTGGCCACGACGTGAGAAAACACATGTCATGCCACATTACCCATGTGATCATGACATGAACCACCAAAAATTTTCCTTTACAACAAGAGAAGACTTTAGATCCATTATTCTCCTATTCATCAATAGAATAAAATAAATGTAAGTTGCATAAATTAACCTTGTATACATCAAATAAATAAAATACACATTACTTACCCCCAAGGTATCAAGAAATAACTATACATCAATTACTTCTCCGAAATTATAAAGGTAAGGATAAATACGATAATCATTTCTGGAATACATCAAAGAGATAAAAAAAATCTATTAATTAATTTCTCTATACATCAATAGAATTAATAACATAAATTAATTGCCTGAGTACGTTAGGGAGATAAATATGCATTGATCATTTTCTTATGCATCAATAGAAATGAATGGACAATAATTAATTCCCTGAGTACATTAAAAGATATAAATATACATCAGTTATTTTGGGTGTTCATCAATAGAGTTAAATAAACATTAAATGATTTACTGGGAACATCAAAAGGGTGAAGGCCAAGATTCTTCCATGCCTTTAATAATTTTTTGCCAAATGAAGACCAATGGGGGATGGTTGCTCACCTCCCAACCATATTGCCATCGTCGAGTGCAATGGATGTCCATTATGCTCTAGGCAATCCCCCGAGCCACGGACAGAGGAGATCATGGAATTCATTACTAGCATGGCCAACCTGATACAACAAGGTCTCAATCAAAACACCAAGTTTACCTGACTCATGTACAACCAACACATCACCAGGGGAATTGGTAGGACCAGAGAACTCAATGCTCAACATACACACAAGACATAGTTCCACTACAAATTTCATCGTAAGGACACTCATGTCCCAAAACAAGCTAGAGAGAGATAAGGGGCTAACACTAAGGACAACTATACACATAGCTAAAGCGAATCCTCCCTTTTTAAACACTAATAAAATCTAGGTTGGTCCAAGGCACTCAAAAGAGGGAGGAAAAACATCTAAGGAGAAAAGAGAAAAAAAAATGTAATTAACCATCAAAGTATGCAAAATCATCATTCCAATAAATAAATAAATAAAATAAAATAAAAAAATAAAAAAAATAACAAAACAAGGAAGTAAGATGCAACATGATGTAGACTATTGTAGACAGACTATACAACCTTTTAGAATTATTTTTCCTACTAAATGAGGGTCTTGAAGGAGGATAAGTAAATCAACATTACTTGTTAACCATCCATGTAGTAATATAACCTTTGAAACAAGATTTTTTTTTTTTGAAATATTGAATACATCAGGCTAAAAAAAAGCTATTAGAGTATCCTAGCAAGCCCCTCGTCCTACCCCAAGGAAAACTACAACATAAAGAATTAAACGTAAAATCTCCCTACAGTTCTTCTTCGATAAGCAAGAGTGTGTCCATCAAAAAAGGGGAACAAAATGTGAACTACCTTACATCAGTTCCAAAGTGGTAAATATTTATACTAGTTTTATCAGCCACAATTAACTTTTGACTATACAAATGACTGATGGTTAAGAATAACCAGAATCAAAATGGATGATGTTTAAGAATAACCAGAAGTAGATGTTTAAAAATAACCAGAAGCAATATGGGAAATGTTTTAAGAATAAAACCCAAAATCCAAGGGATATAAATACCTTTCAAATCTTGGGGCCCTTGGATACAAATTTCCCTTGGGTGTTATATGGCAGAAACTTTCCTGTCACTAGGTTAATGATCTACTTTTGGGGTGTTGTGTACAACCATTCCACAAGACCCCGCCTTGGTAGAAAGGGGCTCCTTCACAAATCCAAGGCACATCGAGGGATTCATGTTTCATGCTCTTCCAAAAGGTACAGCACCAGAGAGGTCAATCCACATGGTGGTCGAGCATGGGTTTTGTGGCAATGCTCACCACAATGGAAGGCACGACAATGGCCATGGTGACCTTGCAGGTGAGAATCCGGTGCATAAGCATGGTGCTCTGAAGTTTGAGTGTAAATAGAATAGTGGCACTCTCTCTTTAGGA
Source organism: Cunninghamia lanceolata (assembly GCA_027924645.1). NCBI lineage: Eukaryota > Viridiplantae > Streptophyta > Pinopsida > Cupressales > Cupressaceae > Cunninghamia > Cunninghamia lanceolata. Next base: position 12,755,010 of record BSBN01000063.1, read on the forward strand.
ACAAAGAAGAATATACTTTCATCGCCCATCTCTATGAAAGAGAAGCCCTCTAAATCTATCCTATGATATCTGCCACACCCAGAGCCACAGCGTGTCCCTCCTCTTGTTGGAGATTTTGTTGCAGGGTAGATGATGGAGATTTTGTGATAGGTGTAGATGAGGAAGATGATCCCGCCTTTGAAACATTTGAGAATTTAAGCCCGTTTACTTCTTGGCAGACAGTGTTGTTATTATTCCTATTGTTGCATATTCCTCCTTTGGGATTGTTAACAGCCTGACAAAGAACTGCTGAGAAAGCTACCACTAAGAAAACAATAATAAACTGTAGTGAAGCAGAAGCCGTCATGGTTTCCATAGTTACATCTGAAAATCAAAAAGATGAAATCCCAATTTTAGGTTTTCAGAGAAATGGCTATTGAATGACTGGCAGATTCAGATTCCCTAACTCCTCGGCCTGATTAAATTTCTATGTGGCAATAGGTATGCTTCTCTCTGATTAAAAACACTTTCCTCCCAAAACTTCAAAACCGCCCCCAAAAGTTGAAAACCCTCGAACCCTAAAATCCAACTCCTCCTTAGTCGATAATAGCAAGCATGGAATTCTCACCCCCCAGTCCCGACCACATTCCCCCATTGTAGGATAAGCTCCCACCAATGTATGGTCTGCATAGAGTATATCCCATAATATTTTTACAAAAGATCAGCTCACATTATTTATTTACCCTCCATTCTATTCTATCCTCTCCTTCAAATATGAGGTGGTATGTGACATAGAGACTTTGGATAATTTGGGTCATTCTGCTAGGACACCTAAATGTATAAGCATCATGGTGTTTATAAAATTAGACCAACGAGCATCATTGTTAGGATTTAAAATAGGACGTATAAGATATCAAAAGTTTCTCCCATGAATTAGTGTCTCTAATTAATATGAAGCCATAAATAAATGTCAACATGTGAAAATGTTTAGACTAGGAATTTATCCTTCCCAAGATCAAACTTGATGAAGAATATAAGGTCATGGAAACATATATGATACAAACCCAACTTTCAAAATGCCCTACAAGCAACCCTGGATTGTAAGATGTCATAATAAAAGATGTGTTCACTACACGTCAGCATGTAAGCCTCTACATTTTAAAGTGAAACATTCGATTGATCTTATCACTATAACACATCTACCAAAAAGGCTATAATACAAGTGATCAAACCTAAAGAATGATGAGATCAAGCAGTGGATTCAAGAGCTAAAGTCCACGCTTACATAATAGCCTCACATTGTGGAAGTCTAATTATGTTTTCTAGAAGGAAGGATAAACCTCATTTATTCCACATTAACTATTAGGCTATGAACAAGAATCATAATCAAGATCACATATTGATCTCCTTACACTGACCACATATATATCTATAATGTACTCATACTAAGATATATCATAGTAGTTTCAAGGGCACCATTGAATGGACAATTGTTAGAAAATAAATTATGTGACAAGGAAGGTTGACTGTCAACTCAATGCTATCCTTAGAGACTTAATTGATTTAATGAAAAAATGCATATCACAATTGAGTTAAAAATACCATTAGATTAACTAATCTAACCATTTTCTCAAAACTCAAACCCAATTTTAACTTGCAAGTATATAAAAAATGTCACAGCATCATAACGCACTAAACTAACCACAACATAAAACCAAACTATCATATAACTCACAAGCATTTCAAGGAGTCAAACATAACTCTCAAAAGCAAGGGATCCCACCACAAGGGTCGACAACTATTTCAACCTCAAGTTACAATAACATGCAAGATCCTTCTATAAGGAGATAGGCAACTAATCTACCTATGCTTCTAAGCATGCATGTTACATGCAAGAAAACAAGCAAGCCGATAAGACACCCAAAGAAGTGGATGAGAATTCATATGAGTAAAAGCATGCACGAAAGTGAAACACAATACCAAAAGGGTTTACACACACCCCATGCATTCAAAAATCATACGTGACTCAAAATAGAGGCAATAGGGTGGACTCTGGTACAACCTTAGACTCACCACTGAATAGAAAGGCTCAAGTGAACAACATACCACAAGGAAGCAAGGTGCATAACTCGACCACTAGTTAGGTAAGATGGGATAGTCAAATGGCTAGTGGTTCCCTATCTCCTCCTCCACATCCACCCATTGGCCAATACCTGTATGTATATCCTGCACACTCAACCAAAACATCAAATACCACATTATAATCATAGCTGAAGCAGCTTTAAATATATTAATGAGGATGTATAATCAATCACTACCTATATCCATCTGGCAACCATATTATGTAATAATCAATCATTTAATCATTTTAATCTAGAACCAGGTGAATAATAGGGTATGCAGCAATTGGACAAGGGCAGACCTTACATACTACTCCCCTAGGAAATGACTTACTCTAGGAAGTCATCAAGAGGAGGTTAGAAGCATTTTCCTTAACTTCTTTACACCAGACAAGGTAAGTACGGAAAATAACATATGCAATAAAGAACTCTTCTAAAAAAAATAAAGCATGGTAACTAAATGTTATAAAGGCATAATTCTTTTCACAAAACACATTCTATGGATTTAAACTCAGCACATCAAATCTCAAGATCATCAATCATTTACACACATGTATTGAGAAAAGTCACACATCGTTAAACATGTTTATATAGTAATCATCAACTCATATGCAAATACATCAAGTGTAGAGCTTACACAAAACCCACATTTTCATCCATCCACATTACAAGGATTAACTTCACAAGGCTCAGATAAAGGTTTAGGGGGATGTCATAGTCTCTTCATAGAACGAAGTAACCAATAACCAATGCCAAGTAACCAAGGATCCAAGAACAAGGTGGAATGATGGTCTCAGGGCCATGCGCCTGGGGGCCTTGCCATACATTCTCACAATGGCCTACCTCTTGTTTGTATAAGGGGTTTAGCCTCCAAGAGGTAGCCAACATAAGAACAAGATCACTAGGAAGGTAAGTGGATAATGACCAGCCCATACTAGTCCACACCTACCCCCATCCTCAAGTTTCCCATGTCTTCTTCCTTATATACACTCTACCAAAGGTCGCTCCATCGACATGGCAAGAAGAACATCACAACACAAGACCAACACTAGAAATATAGAAAAAAAAAAACCTAGCTTAGCCAACATAGATTTCTAGAAAAGCCAAGAGGAGAAGTTTCCAAAACCAAAATAAAATAAATAATTAAATGAATAATTGCGCGCAATTTCAACATTAAAACAACATAACCATAGGAGTCACATGGAAAAGGAAGAATCAAAGGTCGTGGCTAAGATACTTTCAGACAAGATAAAATAACATGGCTGGTCCACACAACCAAGATACAAAAAGGCACCAAATAACTGAAAGAAATAATCGCAATCCAAGAAAGTGCACATTACATCACTAGGTGACTAACGTTAAGTCACCAATAAGGAAGGAGGGAAACACGGTCACTACATGTGTTATGCAAACACAACCAATGCAATAACATCGTGTAGGTAAGTATTATCAATGTGCCTTCACATACTCTTATGTGGAATTGTACCCTTCTCAAAGGTAACACGTCATCAGTATAGTACATTGTGCCCTTCTCCAAGGTACACATCATCATCATAATGTAAATGTCTCTAGGATGCCACGCAGCATCCACTCAATTAAGATACCAAGGGTATGAATAAACCTGCACAAAGTAGCATGGCCTCGAGCAAATCACACGCCCATACCAAACCATAACCAAGATCTCAAGTCAAATGTCAATAGTACCACCAAGGAAATAGGGCATGCTAGGATAGCACGATGGGCCTCGCAAAGGTCCATTTACTAAGGAGAAGTAGGGGGTACTCTGGCATAGGAAAGTATGGTGGGTTGGGAAATCCCAAACCAATGCCACAACATGTTGCCATAGCTTCCTAAGTTCTTCCTCTCCACTACCTAACTCCACACATGGAAGGTCTCCAACTCCAAGATTGGACCTTACAGGGTGTACATACAAGCAGCCTCACAAGCATGACTCCACCATACTTGTAGTTATACACTCAACCCATGGATGGATACCTAGTATCGCAATCTTATGAGTACACTAAGCATGTATAGGATAATCACAACACATAGAAATCATGCTCTTCACCGGTACTCACATCCACAAGGTAAAATAAAACACAACTTTCCTTTACTGTACATTACTTAATGAAGAAGAACAACTTTCATTCACAAGACCACATAAGAGTTACCATCAAGTTTCTAAGAAGTCTACCAACATCAATTAGAATTACCATTTCTAAGGCATAAATGGAGTCTAGCCATAACTTCACCTTGAGTGAAAATGCAATACACCTCAAATGAGTATACCAACATACTAGCATTTGCATACAATGTCGTAATTAAATCAAAATAACATTATTTCATCTCGCAAGATGGTGTCTCACATCACATCACACATCATGGGGCTATATATAAACCGTATCATATTACAAATACACTACAATCAATACAATTACTTATCTAACAACAAAGTTCATAAGGTAGAGGTATATCATAAGAGGAATCCCATTAAAATTTTAAGTCCCCAATTTAGCATCTTACCAAAGGATGCCATCTATTTCCTTCCTCACAAGGCGTGCATAACATGGTATCTAATTCACACAAGAACAAGGTTATAAAACACAATTTCACACTATGGAAGTACTTTATAAGATAACCACTAGCACACCATCTACCCTTGTACCATTTCGAAACATAAAATTATTTCTTAATAGTTACCATGCATAAGACTTATTTTCCGTTCTTTCTTTCTTAATAGTTTTTTTACAAGGTAATCTAATGCAATCGCACAAGTCACAACTTTTACTCATATAATTTAAAGCAAGATACACTTCATGCAATCTTTTCTAGTTACCAATCCAAAGGAGACAATGTCAATTTCCAATTATAACAAGGGTTAGGAATTCAAGGAAGTATGCCATTCAACATCATGATAAACACACGCCAAGTTCACAAGGCAAGAATAATTCAAACGGGCATTTAGACAGCACTACACTCCACAAAATACACAAGGGAGAGGGAGGGTCCAACATAATCCCCACAATATAGACCACCTGACTCGAGAGGACAATCAACGAGGAGGAACACAACCATCACAAAACACAAGCGGAAGACTTCAATAATCATGTGACCAGGCCATCACGATGACAAAACAAGAGGATGGATATTCCTCCAAGGTGAAGGTTAGTCGACAAACTACAACCTCACTCTCTCGTGGCTACACGAAGTAGGACAAGGGTCAAACCACATTCGACCCACTCCATGTCGGCCCAACATCACGCAAACCCCAGAGCTCCCAATGTTGAAACTTGGGTTTTGATACCAAATGTCATGCCCACTCTTTACGAGTGGCCACGACATGAGAAAACACATGTCATGCCACATTACCCATGTGGTCATGACATGAACCACCAAAAATTTCCCTTTACAACAAGAGAAGACTTTACATCCATTATTCTCCTATTCATCAATAGAATAAAATAAATGTAAGTTGCATAAATTAACCTTGTATACATCAAATAAATAAAATACACATTACTTACTTACCCCCAAGGTATCAAGAAATAACTATACATCAATTACTTCTCTGAAATTATAAACGTAATGATAAATATGATAATCATTTCTGGAATACATCAAAGAGATAAAAAAAATCTATTAATTAATTTCTCTATACATCAATAGAATTAATAACATAAATTAATTGCCTAAGTACGTCAAGGAGATAAATATGCATTGATCATTTTCTTATGCATCAATAGAAATGAATGAATAATAATTAATTCCCTGAGTACATTAAAAGATATAAATATACATCAATTATTTTGGGTGTTCATCAATAGAGTTAAATAAACATTAAATGATTTACTAGGAACATCAAAAGGGTGAAGGCCAACATTCTTCCATGCCTTCAATAAAGTTTTACCAAATGAAGACCAATGGGGGATGGTTTCTCACCTCCCAACCATATTGCCATCGTCGAGCACAATGGATGTCCATTACGCTCTAGGCAATCCCCCGAGCCGCGGAGAGAGGAGATTATGGAATTCACTACTAGCATGGACAACCTGACACAACGAGGTCTCAATCAAAACACCAAGTTTACTTGACTCATGTACAACCAACGCATCACTAGGGGAATCGGTAGGACCAGAGAACTCAATGCTCAACATACACATGAGACATAGTTCCACTACAAATTTCATCGTAAGGACACTCATGTCCCAAAACAAGCTAGAGAGAGATAAGGGGATAACACTAAGGACAACAATACACATAGTTGAAGCGAATCCTCCCTTTTTAAACACTAATACAATCTGGGTTGGTCTAAGGCAGTCAAAAGAGGGAGGAAAAACATCCAAGGAGAAAAGAGAAAAAAAATGTAATTAACCATCAATGTATGCAAAATCATCATTCCACTAAATAAATAAATTAAAAAAATAATAATAATAACAAAACAAGGAAGAAAGATGCAACATGATGTAGACTATTGTAGATAGACTATACAACCTTTTAGAATTATTTTTCCTACTAACTAAGGGTCTCGAAGGAGGAGAAGCAAATCAACATTACTTATTAACCATCCATGTAGTAATATAACCTTCGAAACAAGGTTTTTTTTTTTTGAAATATTGAATACATCAGGCTAAAAAAAAATCTATTAGAGTATCCTAGCAAGCCCCTCATCCCACCCCAAGGAAAACTACAACATAAAGAATTAAACATAAAATTTCCCTACAGTTCTTCTTCGATAAGCAAAAGTGTGTCCATCAAAAAAGGAGAACAAAATGTGAACTACCTTACATCAGTTCTAAAGTGGTAAATATTTATCCTAGTTTTATCAGCCACAATGAACTTTTGACTATACAAATGACTGATGGTTAAGAATAACCAGAAGTAGATGCTATTTAAAAATAACCAAAAGCAATATGGGAAATATTTTAAGAATAAAACCCAAAAGCCAAGGGATATAAATACGTTTCAAATCTTGGGCCCCTCAGATGCAAATTTCCCTTGGGTGTTATACGGCAACCACTTTCTTGTCACTAGGTTAATGATCTGCTTTGGGGGCATTGTGTGCAACCATTCCACAGGACCCCGCCTTGGTAGAAAGGGGCTCCTTCGTGAATCCAAGGCACATCGAGGGATTCATGTTTCATGCTCTTCCAAAAGGTGCAACACTAGAGAGGTCAATCCACATGGTGCTCGAGCATGGGTTTTGTGGCAATGGTCAACACAATGGAAGGCATGGCAATGGCCACAGTGACCTTGCAGGTGAGAATCCGGTGTAGAAGAATGGTGCTCTCAAGTTTGAGTGTAAATAGAATGGCGGCACTCTCTCTTCAGGAACAGGAGAATATACTTTCATCGCCAATCTCTATGAAAGAGCAGCCCTCTGAATCTATCCTATGATATCGGCCACACCGAGAGCCACAACGTGTCCCTCCTCTTTTTGGAGATTTTGTTGCAAGGTAGATGACAAAGATTTTGTGACAGGTGTAGATGAGGAAGATGATCCTGCCTTTGAAACATTTGAGAATTTAAGCCCCTTTACTTCTTGGCAAACAGTGCTGTTATTATTCTTGTTGTTGCATATTCCTCCTGTGGGATTGTCAATAGCATGACAAAGAACTGTTGAGAAAGCTACCATTAATAAAACAATAATAAACTACAATGAAGCAGAAGCCATCATGGTTTCCATAGTTACATCTGAAAATCAAAAAGATGAAATCCCAATTTTAGGTTTTCAGAGAAATGGCTATTAAATGACTGGCAGATTCAGATTCCCTAACTCCTTAGCCTGATCAAATTTCCATGTGGCAATAGGTATGCTTCTCTCTGATTAAAAATAATTTCCCCCCAAAACTTCAAAACCCCCCCAAAATTTGAAAACCCGCGAACCCTAAAATCCAACTCCTCCCTAGTCGATAATAGCAAGCATGGAATTCTCACCCCCCAGTCCTGACCACACTCCCCCGTTGTAGGATAAGCTCCCACCAATGTATGGTCTGCATAGAGTATATCCCATAATTTTTTTACAAAATCTCAGCTCACATTATTTATTTACCCTCCATTCTATTATATCCTCTCCTTCAAATATGAGGTGGTATGTGACATAGAGACTTTGGGTAATTTGGGTCATTCTGCTAGGACACCTAAATGTATAAGCATCATGGTGTCTATAAAATTAGACCAATGAGAATCATTGTTAGGATATAAAATAGGAAGTATAAGATATCGAAAGTTTCTCCCATGAATTAGTGTCTCTAATTAACATGAAGCCATAAATAAATGTCAACATGTGAAAATGTTTAGACTAGGAATTTATCCTTCCCAAGATCAAACTTGATGAAGAATATAAGGTCATGGAAACATATATGATACAAACCCAACTTTCAAAATGCCCTACAAGCAACCCTGGACTATAAGATGTCATGATAAAAGATGTGTTCACTACACATCAGCATGTAAGCCTCTACATTTTAAAGTGAAACATTCGATTGATCTTATCACTAGAACACATTGACCGAAAAGGCTATAATACAAGTGATCAAGCCTAAAGAATGATGAGATCAAGCAGTGGATTCAAGAGCTAAAGTCCACGTTTACATAATAGCCTCACATTGTGGGAGTCTAATTGTGTTTGCTAGAAGGAAGGATAAACCTCATTTATTCCACATTAACTATTAGGCTATGAACAAGAATCATAATCAAGATCACATATTGATCTCCTTACATTGACCACATATATATCTATAATGTACTCATACTAAGATATATCATAGTAGTTTTAAGGGAACCATTGAATGGACAATTGTTATAAAATAAATTATGTGACAAGGAAGGTTGACTGTCAACTCAATGCTATCCTTAGAGACTTAATTGATTTAATGAGAAGATGCATATCACAACTGAGTTAAAAATACCACTAGATTAACTAATCTAACCATTTGTTCAAAACTCAAACCCTATTTTAACTTGCAAGTATATCAAAAAATTCATGGCATCATAACACACTAAACTAACCACAACATAAAACCAAACTATCATATAATTCACAAGCATTTCAAGGAGTCAAACATAACTCTCAAAAGCAAGGGATCCCACAACAAGGGTTGACAACTATTTCGACCTCAAGTGACAATAACATGCAAGATCCTTCTATAAGGAGATAGGCAACTAATCTACCTATGCTTCTAAGCATGAATGTTACACGCAACAAAACAAGTAAGCCGATAAGACGCCCAAAGAAGTGGATGAGAATTCATACGAGTAAAAGAACGCACGAAAGTGAAACACAATACCAAAAGGGTTTACACACACCCCATGCATTCAAAAATCATACGTGACTCAAAATAGAGGCAATAGAGTGGACTCTGGTACAACCTTAGACTCACCACTGAATAGAAAGGCTCAAGTGAACAACATACCACAAGGAAGCAAGGTAGATAACTCGACCACTGGTTAGGTAAGATGGGATAGTCAAATGGCTAGTGGTTCCTTGTCTCCTCCTCCACATCCACCCATTGGCCAATACCTATATGTATATCTTGTACACTCAACCAAAACATCAAATACCACATTGTAATCATAGACGAGGCAACTTTAAATATTTTAATGAGGATGTATAATCAATCACTACCTATATCCATGTGGCAACCATATTATATAATAATTAATCATTTAATCATTTTAATCTAGAACTAGGTGAATAACAGGGTACGCACCAGTCGAACAAGGGCGGGCCTTACAATATCACCTTGATTTGACAACTGGAATCCCTCTGTTTGCTCAACGTATACTTCCTCTTCTAATTCACCATTCAGGAAGGCGAATTTCACATCCATCTGATATACCTTAAAGTCTTCGTGAGCTGCAAACACCAGAAACATTCTAATTTCTTCAATCTAAGCTACTGGGGCAAAGGATTCTTCAAAATCTATCCCTTCAATTTGAGAGTATCCTTTACATACAAGTCTTGCCTTATTCCTTACAATTTCTCCATTTTCATTCTGCTTGTTCCTGAATACCCATTTAGTTCCAATAACATTTTTGTCAGTAGGTCTAGGAACTAATTTCGAAGTTTCATTTTTCTCTATCTACAATAGTTCTTCCTCCATTGCCTTTACCTAATTTTCATCACTGCATGCTTCATTCATAGTTTTAGGTTCAATCTTTGAAATAAAATAGTAATTGACTTGTTCCTCTACAACTTTTTTTTCTTGTTAGCACACCTTTGTTCTTGTCACCTATAATCTGATCTTCAGAATGATTGATACTTAGATACCTGGATGTCTTGACAACATTTTTCGAAGCCTCTTGTTCATCCTAACTGTCTACTTTCTTATCTTTCTCTTCAATTATTATAGTCATAGGATTCATCTGGTTCATAGCAACTCGGGTCTGATATTCTTTCTTTGCCTTCATCTCCCTTCACATTTGCACTCTCAAGAATATTTTTGAGCCTTTTGTTGTAGCACCAGTAAGCCTTACTCTTGGTAGAGTATCCAAGAAAGATTCCTTCATCACATCTTGCATCAAACTTTCCTAGATCTTCATCTCTCCTGATATAACATTTGCTTCCAAAGACTTTGAAATATTTTACTATAGGAATTCTTCCATACCATAATTCATAGGGAGTTTTAGTGCCATTACCTTTCACTTGAACTCTGTTTTGAATGTAGACAATAGTGTGAATAGCCTCTTTCCAAAAGACTTCTGGCAGACCTTCTTCCTTCATCATTGTCCTAGTAGCCTCCTAAACTATCATGTTCTTCCTTTCCACAACTTCATTCTGCTAAGGAATCCTAGGTGCAGACATCTGTCTCTTTATCCCATGCTCTTCACAAAAAATGTTGAATTCATTTGACATGAACTCACCTCCTCTATCAGACCTCAAGCATTTGATCTTCAAATCTATTTCATTCTCAACCATTGCCTTGAAAGATTTGAACTTCTCTAGGGTTTCTGATTTATCTCTTAGAAAAGTAACCCAAGTCAATCAAGAATAATCATCAATAAGCAACATGAAGTACCTGTCACCTTGTAGACTTCTCACCCTTGTAGGACCACAGAGATCTGTATGCACTAGATCTAGCAGACCGGTAGGAAATTGTTCTTTGCTCTTGAAACTTGTCCTTATCTGCTTTCCCAACTGACATTCCTTACAAATTGAGTTGGAGGGTTTCACAAGTTTTGGTAAATCTCTCACAGCCGTACTTGATCTTATCTTTACAGACTATCAAAGTTTATATGACACATCCTTCTATGCCACAACCAACTTTCATCTACTTGAGATAATAAACAATAATCATTAGTTCCTTTCAATTGATAGATGTTACCTTTTGTCTTCTAACCGGTAGAAATCATAGTTCCAGAACTTTCCATGATCTTGCACCCATTATCCTTGAATCTCAGATCATATCCTTTGTCACACATCTGAGCAACACTCAAAAGATTATGCTTCAAACCCTTCACATATAGAACATTATCAGTATTATGATTTCCATCAAATGAAATAGATCCTTTTCCACAAATCTTACTAGCTGCATTATCTCCAAACCTAACCAGTCCTCCATCAAACTTTTCAAAAATTACAAACTTACTTTTGTCACCAGTCATGTGATGTGAGCATCCGCTATCAATAATCAATTCATCCTTATGTTTCTCAACCTAAACAACCAAGGCACTTTCTTCTACTGGTTTTTCATCCTTCACACCGCTAGCAGAATTAGTAGACACAGGATCTTCTTTAATAGCAATAAACAGACATTCATTTGCACTAGTACTAGCATCATCAGATTCATCATCAGTCAGACCTTCATCATCAAAATCTCTGACATAGTAGCATTTCTTTGGGACTCTAGGTCTGCTCTCATATATTTTCTTATTTCTTTCAATTCTTTCAGGACATTCGGAAGCATAATGACCTACCTTACCTTAAGAGAAACATTTGAAAGGTAATTTTCCTTTGAACTTACTGGAACCTCTTTGCATCCTATCAACAAAGTTAGCTTCAATTCATCAAAGTCACCATCCACTTTATATTTCTCAGCTCTAGAAATCTTTTCTAAAGTACTAGCTTTGAAAGTACCAAATTCTCTCATCTCAAAGGCTGTAAGCTTTCCAAGTAACTGATCTCTGTCAATAGTTTTCATAGTCATAAATTCTTCAATAGCAGCCACCTTGTGACTATAGGATTTTGGTAGTGATCTAAGAATTTTCATCACAACTTCCTTATCAGTGAGTGTTCCTCCCATACCTTTTATTGCAGTGACAAGTTCATCAACTCTTTGCATAAAGGTTGTTATGTTTTCATCTTCATTCATCTTCGAACCCTCATATCTTACTTGCAGGCTCTGTAGCTTGGCTTATCTTATAGAATTATCTCCTTCATACAAAATTTTCAGCTTCTCCCATACCTCATTTGCAGATTCAAGGTCCAAAACTTTTGACAACACTGAGTCACTTAAGGAACTTAACAGAGCGTCCTTTGCTTTGACATCCAACTCATATTCTTTGATATCATCTTTAGTTGTCAAACCTCCTTCAGGCATGACAAATTGTGATAGTGTAGCTAGCCATACTTTATAACCAAGATAGAGAAGATGGATTTTCATTCGTGAATTTCAAAGAGCATAATTTGTCCCATCAAAATGTGGAGCTTCCTTCTTATAAGACATCCTAGATCTTCCTCAAGATATTAGGCTTTCTTCAAAGGAACTTGGCTCTGATACCAATTGTTGAACTGCACCAGACAACTGAGAAGGGGGGGTGAATCAGTTGTCCTAAAACTTTTAACCAAATATTATCATCAACTTATCAATTACTTATATTCAGATATAACCATGAAAGCATTAAATGAGAAGCTCAACACAAAAGCATAAACAACACATGAGACACTAGATTTTTACATGGAAAACCCTAGAAGGGAAAAACCATGGTGGGTCTTAGCCCACAGAAATACATATGTTATATCAATACCAAAAATAGAGGCTCACTGCCCAAATTGCTCACTACAAAGAAAGTCTCACTGCCTATGGATGGGCTCACTACCAAAGGGTGGCTCACTGCCAGAGGGTTGAACTGAGATAATAACATCTACTTCATGCCAAGGTTCAGTTCCATTGAAGCGCAAACACCTCTTCTCTTCTTTCCTACTTTACTTCACTTTATCTTCATATCTTTGCACTTGGATACATTTTCACAACTTAATTACAAGTATTTATACACTACAACCTTGGAATTATCATCAAGGTTAGCATTACAATCATTAACTATTGGAACAATCTCCAAAGGTCGGCATTACAAACCTACATAAAATAGGTCTGGACCTAATACAAATTTAGCTAAGGAAAAGATGTAAGAATGTATGTGGATCATGCCATGCCTTAGATGGGACTCAAAAATTCTACAACATGCTATCACAATCTTTGATCCATCTTTGCAAGTGATGAATTCAACCAGGTCAGCCAAGACTAATGTTAATAGGAGTATTCTCAAGAACACACTTCATGTACGATCTGAATTACACCTTACAGACCAATCTGAATGTAGGAGCATGATTAGGAGGCATCCACAAACACATTATAATCACCAAGAACAACTGCACGATCTCTAACAACCCTATCAACAAGATTCTTCAAATCGGAGCATAAGAACAACACTGCCAGCTACTATCATGAGTAAAAGATAGCTTGCGGACCACCAAATCACGAACCATTACACTTGAAGGCATTTGACATCATCACAGACTCACTTCTAGAACCACAGACCAAAATACTTCAATGCAGAGGAATGCGAAGCAAAACACTTTCTCCCTGTCACCACCAAACACACAAAAAAAGTTGTTTTCACTCTGGTGAACATATCTCACTCATTTCTTCATAACTAAGGCTCAAACTTGGAATATAACATCTTCATAAAGGATTCTAAATAACTTCCAATCTGCAGGTAAATATATTCATTCTTCAGGAAATGCGGAGCATTCTTCTAGATTGTTCTTCTGTATGTAATGCACTGTTTCTACTGCAACACATTGTTATCACTGGATGGGCTAATTTTCTCAATATCCTCAACAAAGTAAGAGCACAGTTGACACTAATGGAAACATAGATATGTTGACATCAATGACAACACTGATTAGGCACATACTTGCAACACCTATAAGCTCCTCATTAGAAATAAATTTATCACAAACTTTGTTTGAATTTTTACACAAAATGAAACATACTTTATCTAAGAGAAGTTGTCATTCAAACATCTAGCTCTTTTACATGAAAGAAAAAGTGATTTTTCCCAAAAGGGTGGGTTCTTGATATTCACAACATTTCCACAATCTGTCATGATTTTATCTATTTCAACAAGGCGTAATGAAGAGTTTGTATCATTGCCTAGGATCCTTGGGATGATGAAATAAGAGAAAAATTGTCTTAAGTAACTAGCCTTACCAATTTCCAACTCTTGATTTTGTTGAGAGTTATTGTGAAATAGTAAGAAGACTATTGGATAGTAAATTGTCCTCATACATTAGAGGATGGTATTAACCTTCTTGGTAGTCAAGTTGAGGCAAGTATACTAGAAACTACTCCTCAAATACATCATCGGAGTATAGAGTCAGACATAACCAAGATAACTGCCAACTAGGAAGGAATTGAAATTTTTGATCACCCAAATTTGAAATTTCTTGAGGACAAGCAAACTTGGGAAGGGTGGACTGTCATGGCCCTGACTACGAATACAATCTACAACAATAATTAAATGTTGTAAGGATAAACGATTTGCATTTTGGAGGAGGAGCATTGTCCACAAAAGTAGATAAGACAAAGTAGATAAGATAAAACAAATGAGACAAAAGACAAACGAATTTGTCTTATTATCCACAAAAGACAAGGTGTGATCCATAATAGAAAAGGCATTTTTTATGAGGAGCCATGATCAACAAGGGTTATATCCATTCAATTAATGAGGTGTGTCTTCTAGCAGTTCACCTCTCTTGGAGGGATATAAGTTATGAGAAGGTTGATGAAGTAGAGGGAACAAGAAAAAATAGATAACAATGGTCAATAAAGGAAACTTACAGCTTCACTGATAGTGAATTAAATAGTAGGTTGTATATATATACTATGCAAATATTCTGGTATGAAGTATCATGCATGGCATTCTGAATTAGCTAAATTATTAATTATCTTTCCTTTGATAGAAATAAGAATACCATACAGAAACATATGGCATATATATTTATGTTTTATTCTTTCTACTATGATGACTATGCATAATAGAATAGAAATGTACTTATTCTTTTAAAAGACTTTATCCAATCCGACATCCCATTATGGAGGAAAGAAAAGTGCATATAAGAAATGCAAGTAGCTAGGAAGCCATTCCGGTAGAGACATCTTGAGTGGGGCTAGGAGGCCAAATGATGGATGTCATTTCGTGTTCCTAGGCTAGATGGAACGACTCAAGGTGCCTTTTATGATCATCCAATTGGTGCTCCATAATGATGATAGATTGTTTGGATAGAACTTTAAAAGGAATCCCATATGATTAAGATAATGTTCCTAACCCTAGTATGAAAGATCTATTTTATGGATTATGCTTTCAATGATTATCTAACATGATTGCAAGTTCTCAACTAGAATATATCTTGTTCAACAATATAAATTGGTAAATGATATCACTAACTCTATTTCATTTCTTGCCTTGCTTGGAGTTGTGATTTTAGGACAAAAACTAGGGCATAACCAATAAGGGGACATTGCAGAGACTTGTTTATATATGCATCTCAATTACTTTTTGAGGTTTGAATTGAATTGAGGCCAAAAAGGTGCATCACTTAAGTCATAAGGCCAACAATAAAATATAACTTGTCGGGACCAATTTGCCAAGACTCTAGTGTTGGGTGCCCTAGTCCTAGTAATTTGGGCTATACAAATGCTAGATGACAAAGGATTAAGCCTTGATTCTCACAGAAGTACTGGAAATTGCATATTGAAAAGAAAGGTGAACATACAAGCTATAAAAAGTGCCAAATCTAGTGTAAAATCATAAGAGGTATCAATTTTATGATAGTACAACACAAATTCCAATGATACCCCTCATGGAAAAACAAGATTCTAGCAGTACATATGCTGAAGAACCCACAAGGAAAAAGAGGAAGATGAGACTTGAGAAAGATCCTGATGAAGAGGAGACTGAGGCAATAGCTTTTGTGTCACCAATAGGAGTAGAGATGGCACCTACAACCCCTGGGTCATGTAGGTAATATTCCTCTTCCCTCTCCTAGTGCTCAATCTATTCTTCCATCTGCTATGGTCACACCCATCTCTACAACCCCCCCAACTTACACAACTACCCCTATGACTCCACTAGTCTCTCTTTAATTCATACAACCTTTTGGCATGCCTCGAGCCCCATTACTACCATTGTTCATCATTACACCATTCATCTCTCATATTTTGAGTTTACCTCCCAAAGCTATGCTCACACCTACCTAACAATAAATTACTATACCATATGGGCTCCCATAGGGTTTTCCATTTGCCAATGAAGTCATTCAATCACCCACTAATTTTTAGCAACAAATGCAAACTACATGGCAAGTGCAAGAGGCTAGGATTGAAGCTCAGAGATAGAAGGAAGGAAAATCTTTAGCACGGCCTTGCATGAGGTCACTGTATAATCCAATACAAAAATCATTGATGATAGCTCACATGTATCCAATAGTGGGTAAGCCAGAAGATCAAATGCACCCTAAGGATTATTCTATTCATGCGATAGGGATGAATCTTGCCCAAGCTTGCCCACAAGATAAAGTGGAGCTGATGGAAGAAACTCAAAAGTTTGTGACTATAAATTTTATCTTGAAGTGAGAAGAAGTCTTCAGAAAAGGGAGCTAGAGTTGTCATGCACAAAGGATACAATGAATCAACTATAGGCAGAGGTGAAAGCCCAAGAAATAGAAGTGAAGAGACTGACCTCAGAGTTGTAGACTTGAGTTTCTCAAGAAATATTTCAAGCCAATCAATCCAAGTAGGTGGTGTTGCAGTCAGAGCTAGCATAGAAAATTTAACCTTGGAGGGTTATAGATAGAGGATTGAGAAAGAAGAAGAGCAAGAAAATAAGAGGGTCTAAGAGTTGACACAACTTCACACTACTTCAATGGAGTTGAGGAGCACAACTGAATCACTCAAGGCTCAACTCAATCCCAAGAAGTTGCAACTCGAACAATTACAGAAAGAAATGCAAATAGTGAGCCATGCATCAAAAGTGATTAAATTGGTGAAGGATTTGTATGCATCTCATTAGGCCCAATAATGACTAATGCAATTGAGCTCAAAGCATCACTCAAAGTTATCAGATCTATTGAGAACCTTATATGATAGGTCAAGACTAAAGTGGACCTTGAACTCTCATAACACTTTCTCCAAAGGTTTCCTAGGCTCAGGTTGTGGTAGAAAAATTATATATTTTGCCTGATGAGGCCATCTTATCTACTAGGATTGATAAAGTTGCTAAGGTCAATGAAGTGAGGAGTAGAAACAAAGCCTCTCTAAAGTGCAAGTCACAACTAATCACATTAGAGAAAGTTGTGACTTGGATATGAGAGAGCACATAAGCTCTCTGGTACAATAGGGATTTCTCTTTCCCTTTCAAGTTGATAATGTTGTAGTTGAAGAGGAAGAAGAATGTAGGGTGATGCTCGCAAGAAAACAAGTAGACTAGACATCATTTCAGGGATGGGAATAGACACCGAGCATCATGGAAGTGGAAATAGTCCTTCAACCTATTGGTGCTTCCAACTAATTGTATGAATCCTCTAAAGATTTAGACAATTTCTTATAATTAAGGATGCTAGGTCAGTGGCCAATGAATAGGAGTCAACTTAGAATTTGTTGAAATCCTTTGCACTTTTAGTTCTGCAAGACCAAGGCGAGTGTACCTATATAAAATCCAAGGGTATTTCTTGACTTATGCTAGATGTTGCTCCTTAAATAAAAGTTCTCAATGAAAATATACCAAGGAAATGACTGACTCCTATTAGATTGGCATAACCCTTTGAAAAATTAGTTTAGACTAGGATTGAGAATGGTTATTACTCCAATTCTACTCTAAAATAGTATAGAAATAGAAATGATTTTGATTGTTTGGATGGATCTAAATCAACATATCAACCTAGCGAGAGATCAGTGCCTAATCCCAAGGTCACAGAGTTAAGATGCATAAATCAAATGTATCTTTCCAACAATATTGCTTCATCACAATTAGACTATTGACATCAATGCTTCTTGTACTTGGAATTGTAAAATTATCCTTTAAACCACAACATAAAATAAAATTAACAGAGTATTTCCCAAGCAATTATTTATCTCCTTGAGAGAAAGCTAAAGACAATACACACATGATAGAGGATTGCAGAGATGAAAGAAAATATCCTTGATATTCAACATTCATACCAAATTTATTGATTACACAAATAGAGACAATTCTGCAACTAGGATGACAATGCATTCAGGATTGAAAATGATGCATTGCTCTACAGATTTGAGCACAAAATAACATGCAACTTTCTTCTATTACTCTAGACTTAGACACAGACACACTACTGCCCAAAACAAAGATTTAGAAACCTAACAAAATGGCCTTGAATTCCCTCTTATAGAAATGAGGGAGAAAACAAGCTTTAGGCCACATACACATGTCACATTTTCATTTGATAACTTTCATCATAACAAGATAGCATGCAACCACTCATGGAGAGAATATCCCATCAGGAGAAAGATAGTTACACTTACAAGTGCAGATCCTTGGCCTCCAAAATATATCTGTAAAGGTTGTTGCAATACAATTATCATTTCTTCAATAGCTTTTCTGAGAGCCCAAAATCCCAGGAGATATTGATTACGTAAATGAGGATAAAAAGGAGGCCCACAAGAAGACAAAATACATATTGAGACCTAAAGGATGCACGTTGGTATAATACCAAACTTCTTGCAAATTTCCCCACGAATTGAATTGCATCTATCGTTTGGCCAAGTCAAAATTCCACACGTGCAAGACTCAAGAAGGAAAATCCCTTTTGCCATGCTAATGGAAAAATAATGTCCATCTAAGAAGTTTACAGTGTTTCTGAGAGAACAAGGAAGGCCAGGAAGTTGAGCTCTGACATAATGGACTTCGGAGCTCGGGCCTTTCACCTACGTATAGGTATGAAGGCGTCAGGGGTTGGGCTTCGAGCCTTTGCCATTTTGCCTTATGCCTTCCAGAAGGGAGAACAAGGAAGCTCTGACATCTGAAACTCCACAGTGCTGCACCATACTTAGAATATTTTTTACTGCCCTGGCAGACTTCGGCCCTTGGTCGTTTTCCCCAATGAGAAAATGACTCAGCCTTATCCACATGGCGACCTCCTGCAGTTCCGTAGCCTCAAACAAAGCCTTGTTGGAATACTCTGTGGAATGGTGGAAAGAGATAGGATGATGCCATGTGGCACCCAATAGACTGTGGTAATGATCCTTGCTGGACTCTTCACCAGATGTCACCTTTCTGTACTTTCGCCAAGCTTTTTGCCTTAATAAAATAATCTCCATAGAATGGCAAAATGCTTTAAAACTCGCCACATATTTCCTGGTGGGACCAAAAAATGGGCCCCATCAGACTTTAGCCTTCGAGGCTTCTTCATTTTGCCTTCCTCAAAGGAAGGAAGAAGAGCCAACCTCCACCCTCTGCCACACATTTCATACTTAGAAGGATTTGAACACATAGACCCGTCAGACTTAGGACTTCGGGGCTTCCTTAACACCTTTCATGAAGAAGACTGAAGTCCAACCTTTGAAACACTTAGAAGAAAAAGAGCTTGTCAGACTTTAGCTTTCAAGTCCTCTTCCTTTCAACTGCAACACCAAAGAAGATGAAAGGCCGAAAATCTGACCTCTAAAACTTCGCTTCAATCAGACAAATTTCAACACTTAGGCAAATTTTGAGCCTCAGACCTCAAAGTCGACAGGGACAACACAATGGAAGGAAGGAACCTAAAACTCTGAAACTTTGACCAAGGCCAAAACACAAGGAAAAATTTAGGGTTTTTTGGACTTAGTCATTTTTGGGTTTCCTATCTTGCACTTCAAAAGGCAGACACATGAAAACCTATGGAAGATATCTCTAATCAGTTATAAACTATAGGTTCAACAATGGAGGTATAAAGTGGGATTCAAATGGAATTTGGGGGAAAAATGAGGCATGTCCAGGAATAAAATTTTATAGATGCCAATTTATGAAGCCATAGCAGATTTCTCACAGTCCTAACAGTGACTCTTGTTGGGGATGGATGATACCAAGGTCATCATGAGGATCTATAATCTCCAGGGAGGCAGTAGACCACAAAAACATCAAGCAGGGAAAAGCACACAAGACAACACATCTATTTACACTAAAATACAAATGTGTATGGATATGATTAAGCAAAGAATTGCTTCAAGAACTGTCCATGCACTGGTAGATCTTAGATTTCACCATTCAAGGCCTGGATGAAGTATGAATTTTCTCCGTGGTAATCTGTTATGACATAGGGATCTAACCACAAGGCTTCAAATTTTCCATGCTTGCCATTGTCTTGTGCCTTAGCATTCCACACCAAAACCATGTCATTCACTTTGAACTTCCTGTTAGAAGCTCTTTTGTCAAACAAATATTTAGCCTTCTTCTGCATTTTGAGATTGTTCCTCTGTGCATCTCTTCTGACTTCATCAAGTTCAATTAACTGTTAAATTCTCTTCTCCATTGGCTTAGGTATGTCCAAATCCTCTTCTTGGATGAAATTATAGATAGGTAGGAGATTATTTATTGGCAACCTTGCCTGAGTGCCATAAACCAATTCAAATGGTGATTTGCCAATAGCCTTTTTGATAGTCACCCTATCAGCCCATAAAACTAAGCTTAGAATCCCAAGCCTTTTTGTTTTTATCCAACATTCTTTTGATAATTTTCATTAGGCTTTTGTTTCTTGACTTATCTTGACCATTTCCTTGGAGGTGAAAAGGGGAGGAATATGACATCTCATTGCCATATGTATTGCAGAAACCTATGAAATCATCAGATCTAAAGCACATAGCATTATCCATTACTAACCTGACTAGTGCTCTCAATCTAATAATGATGTGATTTGAAGTCCATCACCACCTTTCTTGTGGATTTATTGGTAGGGATGACTTCTATCCACTTGGTGAAGTAATACGTAGCTATAAGGATCCATTTATGGCCTCCACTTGATTTCTCATTGATTTCACCAATAAAATCTATGCCCCATTGATAGAAGGGGGCCTCAACTTGCATGGGCTTGAGGGGCAATGCACCTGAATATTTGAGCTTTCTAAAGAATTTCTGATATGCCTGATATTTCCTTGTGAATTCATGGGAGTTTGAAAATAAAGCAGGCCAATAATAAACAACCCTCAGAATTTTGTGGGCTATTGTTTTAGCTGTAAAAGGACCACACACTCCCTCATGCATTTCTTTCAACATGCTTTCAACTTGGTTCTTATCTAAGTATAATAATAGGACACCATCATTGTTTTTCCAGTATAAGTCTCCTTCAATAAACACATAACTCACAGCTTCCAACTTCAATGTTCTTTCTTGGTTCTTGGTGAGCCCATCAGGACACCTAAGGTGTGTCAAATAATAGATGATATTAATATACCATGAGGTTATCTACAGGCTACATATCACATCTGTCTCCTTCTCAATAACATTGATCTGAACAGCCTCTAGGTTAGTCTCAGCCATCAATTTGGCAAGTCCCTATCCCTTGACCAGTTTTGTGATCTGTATGTCAATATTAAACTCCTAAATTTTGTTGATCTATCTACACCTCTGGCCAGTGACCTCCTATTAGACTAATACATCTTTCACAACTGCATTAGGCACATATGCTTCCACCTTTGCACCAGCAAAGTAAGGTCTGAAATTCTTCACAGCTTTTACCAAAGCATATGCCTACTTTTCTGTGATATCATACTTCAGCTTTGCATCTTGAAGAGACTTGCTAAAAAATGCAATGGGCTATTGGAAACCCTCTTCATTTGTTTGCAGCATAACTACTGCAATAGTGTAGAATGAAGAAAACAAGAATATTTGAAAAGGTTTATTGAAATCTGGGTATTTCAACACTGGTGCTTCCTTGATAGCCCGCTTTATTGCCACAAAAGAATTAATAGCATCATCAGCCCATATGATTTTGGCTCCCTTCTTTAGCATCTTGGAAAGGTTTAACAATCTCAACAAAATTAGAAATAAAACTTCTCATGAAGTTGATCTAGCCAAAGAGAAACTATATTTCTATGACAGTTTTGGGGATTGATATCTTATCAATGGTTGCCACACTCTCTAGATCTATCCTTACTCCATCCTTGGATACAATATGTCCCAACAGCTTCCATTTTGATGCTACAAATGGGTATTTTTTGGGATTGAGAGATATCCCATACTCTAGATCCCTCACGAAGATTTGTTCAAGATGCATGTAGTGATCTTCAACCTTTTTTGAAAAGGTGGTTAGGTCATCTTGATACACAACCATGATTACATTAATCAAGTCTGAGAAAGCAACATTCATGGCTCTTTGGAATGTCACTCTAGCATTGGTCAATCTAAATGGCATCCTAATGTAGACATACGTGCTCCAAGGAGTAGTGAAAGTTGTCTTATACTACTCTAATTCCTTAACTTTCACCTAATTATATCCCAAAAAACCATCCATCATGGACAACAACTCATTCCCTGTGACCCTTTGGAGCATTATTTCCATGTTGGCCAAAGGATAATTATCCTTTAATGAGGACACATTCAAATTTCTGAAGTCTACATAGAGTCTTAGATCCCCATTCTTTTTCCGTACTGGCACCAGATTTGAGACCCATGTAGAGCACCTGATTGGTTTGATGATTCCACTATCCTTCATCTTTGCTAATTCCTATTACATTTTTGGAATCATCATTGGATTAGTGGGCCTTTGATTTTGCCTGAAAGGCTTGGCATCTAGTTTCAAAGGGATCTCAAGTTGGAATAGATCCTCTCTATAGGATTTTAAGTCATCATAGGATAAAGCAAAAACATGCTTGTATTTCCTCAATAAAGCAATATGCATTGTTCTTACCTTGGGACTGATCCTTTTCCCAATGTATACATTCTTAGGTGAGGTAGTAGTCCCTAAATTAACCTCCTCTAAATCATCCCTATGGATTGGTACATGCTTCTGATCATTATTGTCAAATACTCTTTCTAAAGCTACCAATCCCCTTGGGATTTTATTTGTCTTCAATTGAATTACTTTGGTCCCAAAGATAGTTTTCCTTCTCATTAATAACTTCCACAAATGCATTGAAATCTATCTCTTGTGACAGATACTTATCTTCACATTGAAGGAACTTTAGCAAATCTACATCATCGTTGAAAACCTACAAGTTGCAGATGTTGTCCGGTACATAGGGTCTGGTTTTAACCTCAACTTTAGAGGTTCTAGATAGAGTAATATCATCATTCCTTAGGGCTATATTGACCAAGAAATCAACCATCACATTCTTGTTTCTTTCTATCCAGTCAATGGAGAACGCATCCAGAAGCTCTATGGTGTCCCACACAACATACTTGTATTACTTAAGTCTCTTGTGCTTTGTCAAGTATTTATCTCAAATATGAGACAACCAACTTAGAATCTTCAAAAAATCTCAACAATTTTAAATCATGTTTGATTGCCATGTTCAAGCCATGTAGTAATGCTTCATACTCTACAGTGTTGTTTGTGCAAGAGAAATTAATAGAACTGAATGTTTGAAAGTTTTGCCACTAGGTGCAATGAAAATCACACCTACTTCTGCTCCTACTTTAGAGTATGCACCATCAAAGTATAGTTGCTACAATCCTTCTTGATTTGCCTAAAATTCATCTTCCAGAGGATTAGTACAACTTAGAGCTTCCTGATCTAGTTCAACTATGAAGTTATCCATATCATTGTTGCAAAAATTGACTTGTTGATTGAAGTGATCAGGATTGTTAATATGCTCTACCAATGTATGAAACCTAGGTTCCCTATCCAATCTGATTTCCTTTCCATTCATTGGTAGAGTGGCCCAAAAGATAGGTCCAACTGTATGTTTCCCCCAACTATTGCAATCCATTGCCTTGACAAGAGCATCCCATATTGAGGTGGGATATCCACAACAGTTATGTCTATTTTGTATACAATATCAGGAAATGTTGCAAACCTTAAGTCAACACCCTTCATTATTCCAATAACTAGAACAACTCTATTATCCATGGCATAACACTGGCCATAGCATGTATCAACCCAAAGTCCCAACTCTTTCATAACTTCCAGAGGCATAATGTTTATAGCAGCCTCTGAGTATATCATGCAATTTCTAACCATCTTGTTATTTATGACCAAGCTAACATAAAAGGGATCAATCTGAGATGGGATTTAGTCGATGCTTCTCCTTCATACACCTCAAGGGTTCCCATCTCTCTACTCTTATCTTTAGTGCCTTGCTAATTTACTTTTTGGGAAACATGTGGTTCTTTAGGAACTTTAGGTGATACTTCAGATATACTTACAATTACTTTCAAAGCATTGTTCATACGTTCATCTATTTTCATCATCTCTAATAAAGGAACTAAAACTTTTATTTGGGACAAAACTTAGGTCATATCAAACATGGGAATTGTACATGAATCTTGGATAGCTTTACTTACCTCTATTTTCTTGATCTTCTCCCTCTCAGTAGAAGTAAGAACTTTAGGAACATCATGTTTATCTGATTCTCTTTCTATTTTTTTTCCTTTCTAACATTTATCTGGCACATCAAATTGAACCTTTTGATTACTTGGCAAATTGTCCTTCCTTTCTGACTCCTTCATGGCCTCAGGGTTCTTGATAGAAGAAGATGCTTCTTTGATGAAGAGACTACCAGGCCTACCCTGATCAACATTTATAGTTTTATTTCTCAAATTGTAACTGCTCTTGGCTTGGCCAACAACAACTATAGTCATGGATTTGATTTCTTCCTCTAAAGGTCTTCTTAGACTAATCCCTCTCATTCTAGTATCTGCAGCATACACATTCACATTTTCTATAACACTTCTCTCATGATCAGAAAAAACTTGCTGATGGTGACTTTCTCCACAATACCTCTGGTTATTCACATCAATCTCAGCATGTTCCTCTTTAGAAGAAGCGTATTCCTCTATCATCATATATGGTTTAGGAGAGAAAATGTTGATTATATGATCTTGGTTGCAGTTGTCTTCATCATACTCCTCATGAGGCATACCAAACTCCTGAAGTGACTATGCCACCACACACTGAGCTGGGGAGTGAGGTAGTTGGCATGCTATGCACCAGAGATTGTCCTCAACCATATTTGCATTAGGTCTCTTCAATGGATTATGAGTTTCTCTGCTAGGTGCATTTTTTTTATTATTGTAAACTAGCTTACCATTTTGCCATGTGGTATTATAAGGTTGATTAGACAACCTGGGCATTCTCTCATACTTCTGATAATTAGGCTTGTCATTGAATAACCCCTTCTCATTTTTAGCTACTTTGTAACTCAAATCCTTGAGAGAAATCATAACTTTATCCAATTTATCTTTAGAATATGATACTTTATCTTGAGGTCCTTTGGGGTTTTTCAATATTTTGACACCATCTCTCTTACCAACCTTCCCAAATGTCATTTTGTTACTCTCAATATACATAGATATTTGGAAGGCATCTCTCAAAGAATGAGGCTCCTTATCCCTCAATTCATATCCTACTTTGGGATCGAAAGCATGCCAATATAGAACCAAACACATAGGTTCACTTGGTCTCATATCTACAAGGATTTTGTTCATGAGTTTAACCAATCTTATATTAAAATATGAGACCATCTCATTATGACCCTTAGAGATTGTTTAGTATTAAAAAAGAGGGTTTTCCAATTTCTAGGGTTTATGTAGAATCCTCATTTCCACTAAACATTCCAAGGGATTTTCAACTGAGTGCTTCTCCCATCGAGAGGAGAGACATCTATCAGATTGGGTTACCACTTGGTTTTCTATTGGGAAATTTAGAAGTTATCACACAATGTTGCCAATTAATGCTTTAATGCTCTTAAAACCCTAATTTAAGCAAAACAGTAAGTAAATATGAAAATTACGATGAATGTTGTAGGAATTAGACAAAGGGTAGAGATCCTTAACTCACTATTTTTCATAGTCCAGAAAATGAAAATGTTAGGGACAATGGTGATGGCGCCCTAGTCCAAGGTACAAATTTTTTTGCAAAATCCTGATCTCCTTCCGATAGTGATTTCTATTGTATCTTCAATTTTTGTCAAATTTGATGTAGAGGACAATGGTGATGGTTCCCTAGTCCAGTCAGGCTTCTCCTTCTAGATCTGGAATCTCCACAATGTCCTCACTACAACAAATCCCTATGATTAGATTCCTTTTTTGCTCCATTTTTTTCTTCCACCCACTGTTTTAATGTATTTTTATCCACTTTTTTGAAAAAGTTGGTGCTATTTATCAGGATGGCATTGTTTGTGGCATTTTTTGCACCGACTAGAACAAGTCGAAGCTAAATTAGGTGCAAATTAGCACCTAACTTAGTGCCTACTCTAGCACCTACTTTAGCTCCTAATGTACCACCTAATTTAGTGCCACATTTAACACCTAGTTTAGCACCTTATTTAGCATTTGTTTTAGCCTTATTTAGCATCTTATGTAGCACCTAAATTTAGCGCCTAATTAATTGCCTAATTTATGGTTACTTGGGTTTAGGAGTATTATTTAGGGTTTAGGGTTTAGGGTTTTACGATTAGGGGTTAAGGTTTAGAGGTTTAGGGTTTAGAGAGAGATAGAGGACCAATAGGGAGATATAGAGGAGACTGAGGGGAGAGATAGGGAGATAGAGAGTAAGGGACATGGCCAAAGACATAGGGAGAGAGATTGAGAGGTAGAGGGACAAAGGCAATAGGGAGAGAGGGGAGAGATAGGGAGATATAGGTTTAGGGTTTAGGGGTTTAGAGGTTTAGGGTTTCTGATCAGGTTTAGGGGTTAGGGTTTAGGGGCATTATGTAGGTTTTAGGGTTTATTGTTTAGGGGTTAGGGTTTCAGGTTTAGAGGTTTAGGTTTTAGGGTTTTTAGAGAGAGAGGAATGATAGGGAGATATAGAGGAGATTGTGGAGAGAGATAGGGAGATAGAGAGTGAGGCACATGCACATGGCTAGGGACATAGGGAGAGAGATTGAGAGGTAGAGAGATGATAGAGATAGGGAGATAGGGGATAGATCATAGGGAGATAGAGGTATAGAGTTGCTTAGATTTAGGGTTTAGGGGTTTGGGGTTTAGGGTTTCTCAGGTTTGGAGAGAGAGAGAGATATATATATCATGTAGAGAGATAGGGAAAAGGATTGAGAGTTGGTAGAGGGACAATATTAGAGATATGGAGATATATAGGGGTTTAGGGTTTCTCAAGTTTAGGGTTTAGGGGTTAAGGTTTAGGAGCATTATTTAGGGCTTATGGTTTAAGGTTTAGAGGTTTAGGGTTTAGTGTTTAGAGAGAGGACTAATAGCTGGGATATATAGAGAGTGAGGTACATGGCTAGAGACATAGTTGGAAGAGATTATAGGGATATATATGGAGAGTGAGGGACATGGCCAGAGACACAGGGAGAGAGATTGAGAGGTAGAGGAACAATAGAGGTAGAGGAATAATAGAGATAGCTAGGGAGATAGAGGTTTAGGGTTGCTTGGGTTTAGTGTTTAGGGTTTAGGGGTTTGGGTTTTAGGATTAATTAGGGGTTTAGGGGTTAGGGGCATTATTTAGGGTTTATATATGATTTAGGGGTTAGGATTTAGGGTTTAGGGGCATTATCTAAGGTTTAGAGGTTTAGGGTTTCTCGAGCTTGGGGCATTATTTAGGGTTTATGGTTGCATATCAAAAGAAGTCTCTCTCTCTCTCTCTCTCTCTCTCTCTCTCTCTCTCTCTCTCTCTCTCTCTCTCTCTCTCTCTCTCTCTCTCTCTCTATAAATCCCTCAACCCTAAATAATGCCCCTAATCCCTAACCCCTAACCCATAACCCCTAAACCCTAAACCTCTATCTCCCTATAATCTCTCCCTTATCTCCCTCTCTCTATCTATCATTCCTCTACTTCTCAATCTCTCTAGACATCTCACTCACTCTCTATCTCCCTATCTCTCGCTTGACTATGATCTCCTCTATCTCTCCCAATCTATCTCCTCTCTCTTGACTCTACGTACCTATCTATCTCTCTCTATCTCCTTATCTCTCTAGAGATCACTCTCTATCTCCCTATCTCTCCCCTCTATCTCCTCTATCTCTCCCTATGATCTGTCTCCTCTCTATCTCTCTCTACTTATCTATCTCTCCCTATCTGTCTAGCTCTTACCTCTCTTGGCCCCCTATCATTCCTATATATATCATTAATGAACAAGCATGGAAAACATATAGGACTCTCTCTCTTTCTCTCTCTCTCTCTCTCTCTCTCCATCTTTGTCTCTATCTGTCTCCCTTATCAACAAAGCAAATGGAAACAAGAAAACTAGGACATGAAAAGAGGGATGAGGATATAAATTGGCAGCCGGATGAAATGGAAACAAGCTGATAAAACTAAAGTTCATTAGACGGGAAGATTGAATGATGAGAGGAGAGGTGGAAAATAGTAAAATAGGGAAAAATTGGTGGGATCTAAATGGAAATTGGAAAGGAAAAGGAAAACTAGGAAAGCTAGGAAAAGGAGTTAACTAGCTAGGAGTTGGTAGATAATATATAGGTTAGAGAGAGAGAGAGAGACAGAGACAAAGACAAAGACAGAGACAAAGAGTTGCTTGGGCTTAGCAGTTAGGGTTTAGCGGCATTATTTAGTCTTTATGAGTTTAGCATTGCTCAAGTTTAGGGTGTCAGGTTTAGGGGCATTATTTAGTGTACTTTAGGGTTTATGGTTTAGGGGTTAAGGTTTAGAGGTTTAGTGTTTAGAGAGAGAGGACCAATAGGGAGATATAGAGAGTGAGGGACATGGCCAGAGACATAGGGAGATAGATTGAGAGGTAGAGGAATGATAGAGATAGGGCTAGATAGGGAGATAGAGGTTTAGGGTTGCTTGGGTTTAGTACTATTTAGGGTTTAGGGGTTTGCGGTTTAGGATTTAAGGGTTTAGGGTTTATGGCAGGTGAGGGCTTATAAGGGGCATTATTTAGGGTTTATGGTCAGGGGTTAGGGTTTAGGGTTATTAGGGTCATTATTTGGGGTTTACAGATCTTCAAAGATCTAGATAGTGTGGCTATACACATTGCTACACATGTTGGTGGCTAGTTAGACACATGGAACATCAACAATCACATGTTATGCTTCCATACACGTGTGCCACCTAATGACATTTGTACTACAAAACATGATCATATAATTGGCACTGTATGCATCTAACACATAGTCATGATGTCCATGTACGCCACAATATGCCACAATGATCTACTAGTTTGCATGACCATACAAGTTTGAGTACATTTGTTCTCATCCCATCCAGATAAGAAATGCACCATACAATATGTTGGATATTTGTCAACATCTACATGTAGAATAACTGATGGTATTATTGAACAAATGCCTACTTTGTACATTTTGTAGAGTAAAAGCGAGGTATATATAACAAATTTTCATCTTACCTCTGTGTCTATTTCCTTTGTTCATTTTGAATAGCAGCGGCATATATATGTTAGAACCCTTCTATATTTGAATGTGTTTTGGTTTACATGTCTATTTTCCTTTATGTATTCTATGATCTTATTAATTACATTAATAGATAATATAGGATTGTCACTCACTAGTTCACCTTGGGAATTAGATGAAATAACATCTGAAGTTGACTGTAAATTAACAACATGGTGAGCATTTTGTTGATTTTCTTGCTTATTTTCACCCTTTTGAAAACTAAATTTTCCTATTGAAAATTTGAAGGATGAGATCGATATTTAAGTGCATTAGACTTAAGAATTTGATAGTGTATCAAAATCATCATTAGGAATTTGATAGTGTATCTTTGTTGACAAAGTTTGAAATCCAATAACATAACCATGATTACACTCATTAATTTGATCCTTGTTTGATGCTCTCCTATTCCTAATTCAATCTATCTTAATAGTGAAGGAAAATAAATACATGGGCAACCCATAGAGAAATTTGTCATCAATTTTGTTCCTCAAAATTGTCTCATGATATGGTGAAGGAAAAAATTACCAAAGATAAATTGTGATCATTATTCATTGACTCAAAAACTAATGCATTGTTAGAAATGTAGAAACCTAAATCTTACCATGGCCCAACATCACACCAGATCTATCCCACATCTTCTCTTACAATGTTAATTAAATAAATCGTATTTATTTAATTAACCACTTTGATCATTCCTCCTAATATCAGTTTAATAAGTCGCACTATTTAATTAATAAATCTAACCATTCTTCTGACATTAATTAAATATTAACCCATCCTCTAAAGTCTCATCCTTAATTAAATAAATCCACATTTATTTAATTAAATCAATCACCCCCAACATTCCCCCACAACTAAATAAATACATATATATCATGGCCATTGTGAAACAATCTTGACTATTTTTGACTATATGAGTGTTTTTGTTTATTACCGCTGTCTCGCAGGTTAATTGATTATCTTTTGCAGTTATGTGGGAACAAGAGGAATGAAATATGGAACATACCGCATTCCTACAGAGCATAAAAGAATAGTTTGCGGCTTGGCGGTAGGAAGCAGTTGATATGAAAAAGCTACTGCTACCCCGTGGATGGTTCATCTGATGCTTGCAGCTTGGTGGTGTTCATCTCATGCTTGGTGATGTTAGTCTCTTCCCACAATCTCATGGAGGTTTGAAAAGTAACCGGAGGTATTGCGGTAATAACATTTACCATGTCCCCACAAGGGTTTCAACTGAGGCCCGCAGTAGAGCAACAAGAGGAGAATGTAATGGGTTTTCACCCCTACCGTCCTACGATGGTCATTCATAACATTTATGTTTGGGCGGTAAACAGAAGGACATCAGGTAATAATTTCCTATGGTCTCGTAGGGGTCAATCTAAGCATTTGTGGTCTGGTGGTAAAGGATGAAATAGAAGTGTAGTGGATGTAAGCCACCGCTATTCTACGACAGTCATTCATAACATTTGCGGGTGGGCAGTAAATAGATGGACATCAAGTAATAATCTCCCCCAATCCCGCAAGGGTCAATCTAAGCATTTGCAGTTTGGCGGTAAAGGATGAAATAGAAGTGTAGTGGCTATAAGCCCCTACTATCCTATAGCCGGTCTAGGTGAGCCTTGCAGTGATGCGGTAAAAGAAATAAATGGCAAGCACATTCAATGCAGGGTCACAGTTATCAAGAATTACTGTCAAATCTTGAGAAGGAATTGAATGCTGAGATTTCATGATCTCATGGCATGAACCAAAGTAATGGTGATATGATGAACTCCTTGGCTGAATAAGATTCGAAGATTTCTTGGCATTTTCTCATTTTAGAGAATACACAACTTGGAGAAGGCACAACTCAACTCAGTGTGTTTTCTGCAAACTGCAATTGACCAGGTAAGTTCATTCCTACACTCTCTGATTAGAAGTTGGCATATATTTCACTCTATTTTTTGGTTGCTGGTACTGGGGGTTCTTGTAATTACATCTTTTGTTAACATAAAATTTATCTTTTAAAAAAAGGCTGGGGCTAAGCTTTTGTGTTATATAGTAGGGGGGTTAGTCTGTTCTATCTCTGCTACTTGCAAAGTTCCCCAATTTGAAGGTGATGCTAACCGAAGATACAAATCCTATTCTTATCCATTCTTGAATGGGTTTATTTTTAATTTTAAATACTATTCTTTTATTCCTATGTCTACCTACATTAATTGGCCATGCCAAGTTCATTTGCTCTTTCACTCTGTTTTTTAGTTGCTAGTACAGTAAGTTGAATTTTGAAAAACCCTAGCCTATTCAAGTCATTAAACATGGCACCCAAGAGGTCTAAGTCTGCCAGTAAAGGTGATGAGCTTGTAATTCCCAAGAAAAAACCACTTCAACAATCTCTGCTAGAAGTATTGCCTCAGTCCATAGACAAGGGTCCAAAGAAGATGTTTATAGATGTAGTAGAAGGGTGTCGGGATGCTACAATCCCTATCTCTGGGTAGGATTTATTTTGTATTTTTATGCAAAAAGGGATGGCGAGGGACCAGTGGGAAATCCATCGAAATTGGATTTGGTAAAGTTGGTGGTGCCCACTATATTTGTGGATGTGGAATTGATTAGGGTACTAGGACAATTTTACCATACTGCCACTAAAACAGTCAAAATGCCAAATGGATTGCCATTGGTGACAGTAGACAGAAATGCAATTGTTGATTGTTTTATGTTGAACAAGCAAGCTCTCACTCAAGTGGATTTGCAGAGATTTGAACAAGATTACACAAGCCTGAGGAAAACACTTAGGAGAGATGAATTGCCAATATATATGAGAAAGGGGGCCAACAATAGAAAAATTGAGATTCCATCAAATGCTATGAGCCTTTCCATATGGAAGAATTTGCTGTATATTTCAAGAGAACCTATTTTGCACTATGCCAGGTCTTGGAATTGATGCACAAGGAAGAATGCCAACTAGCCTAATGACGATGGCTATGAAAATACAACATCCAGACGTGAACACTGAATACGACTTTGCATCTCATATTGAGAAAAAACTACATGAAAGATTCTTATGTGTGAAGGAGAACAATCAACCCTTAGATTTCAAATTCTATTCTTTATTGTGTCACTTGATTCTATATCAGAATAGAGGAAGATGGTTAAGCAAAATGGATCTAAGTATGGTTGATGAGAAAGGACAAAGATTACCGACTCAGTTTTGGTGTTATAAGTGGGATTCCTGTTGCTAGAATAATGACTACAATGTATTTCATGATTTGTTTGTTGTCAAGATATTGAATACTCTTGGTATCTTTTTTCCTAGGTTGACTAAGGAAGTCAAGGTAATGCTGAGGCTGCTTGCACACAGACCAAAGCAGGACCACAAGCATAATTTTACTGATTGGTTTTTTATGCCAGATCATACTATAATTAGAGTGTATAGTTGCCCCAAGCCACCTCACATATTGCCAAAATTTGTATCAGACAGAATTGTATTCATGGAGTTTATGTGGCAAATGATGTGGATGGAAAAGGAGGTAATGAAAAGACAAAAGAAAGGTACATTTCTACCCAATGCTGCAATTTTTGGTGATTGGTCTATTGACTTTGACACTCTTGAAAATTTGCAAGCCTTTTTAAAGGTGAAATATTCTTTGAAATTGGGTATCGAGAGGAATTGTGACCCTGAGGGTCATATGAATCTTGTGAAACAATCAATTCTGACTAAAATGGTCATATCCCATCAGGTCTTGTTTGATGAGGATGTGATAAGAAAGCTTGTCACTTTTGATGAGATATGCAGTAGGAAGAGAAAATGGGATATCTTGAAAAAAATTGAAGATGAAAAGAAAAAGAAGAATCCCCTATTTCTTGGATTCTTTGTTGAAGAAAAAGACCCTCTAAAGAGAATGGATGCAATCATTGATAACTTTGAAATTATTTATGGTAAATATGAGAAACAACTTGCTAAGGCTACTAAACTGCCAGTGAAAAGGTCTACGGGGATTCAGATTCATGAGTCTGCTCCTGATGTTATGTCAGTGCAAGATCCACAAGTCCCAGAATCACCACCAGCAAAGAAGCAGAGGACAGAAGAGGTATCTCCACTTGTCCCCTAGGAAATTACTAAAGAGGTGGGGGATACTGATGAGGTGGCTAACATCTTGAGGCACATGGGAGATGAGCAAGAGGTTGATCAGCCATTGGTTGGTCAACCCACTGATTTACATAAGCTTGAGGCTAGGAAGGGTGAATAAACCCAAGCTAAACTAGAGTTGGAGGAGGATGAAAGGATTATAGCATCCATGATGTTCACAGAAGATGACGACTTCATCAAAACTCCAGAGTTTAAGGATTTTTGGCTAAAAATGAAAATGAAACAATATAATGAAAAAGTTGCAATAAATAAAATGGGTGCTGATGAAACACAACATGATCAAATCATTACACAAACTTTCAAAGAATTAAAAGTAGATGAAATTGATGTGAGTCTAGAGGAGGCAAGACAAATGGTGTTGAAAAGTAATATGCTCATCATCCCTGGCCTTGAATTGAAAAAGGTATTTTTTCTTGACCAAGTTAGAAGTTAGGATGATCCACAACTTGTTTCAGAATTTGATTATGAAGATGGCATAAGTGGATGTGGTTTTAATCCAAAGACAGAGACCCTTGCAATCTGGACCACTCAGAAGAAGACAAACAAACCAAGATTGCTTGATATTGTTCAAGAAATGAGGGGTACAGTTGTGGTAAAGACTTTACAAGATACATCAACAATAGAAGCATCTTCTCTCAATGTTCATACTGCTATGTTTACTCATGATGTTGTGAAGAGGTTAGAACAAAGGCTAACAGATTATGAGCAAACTCATAAAGTAATGAATGATGAAGTAAACAAATTGTATTTTGAAAATGTGAAATTAAAGAAACAATTGCAAGCTGTGAATTCTTCTCAAGATCAAGCCATTGTACCCTATCAGCCCCCTGTGCCACAAACAACCAATGATGTCACAATGTCTACTGAAGAATTTAATGCAACAAGATTGAAATTTGAAAAGGAAATTGAAAGTTTGAATAAACAAAATGAAATGACAAAGAATGAGGCAAAGATGAAAGTTTTTGAAATTTTTGAGAAAATTTTGGAGCATAGAGTAAAATTGGTTGTGGATAAGCTTGGGAGTGTGCATGATTGCTACTCTTCTTTATCTCAGGCCATTGAGCAATTGAAGATAATTTTTTTTGTTTTGGATTTGTTATTTAAAAAATGGCAACCCTATCATCACAATTTAGTTACGATGTGTTTAGTAGTGCAAAGGAATCTTGATGCCCCTACAACTTTGAAGCCCACTGAGAAAATAGTCAAAATGATCATTGATGAATATTAGTGTGTGAATGGGGAAAGCTAGAAAATGCAAGCAAAGGTTGAATCTTTTACTACGTTCAAGCATAAATTTATTCCTTTCATACTAACAAAAGAAGAGAAAATCAAAAGTCTTGACACATGGAAGATGGAATTCGGCCAAACAGTATTCCAAGTTATGGATTTTTTTAAGAAGGATGGAGATGTCAGTATTCTTAGTTTCAACATGATATTGGACTAAGTAATTGCGTCAGATTTTGGGTATGCAAAATTTGTGATGGATGTCAGAGCTTTGCTTGATAAAAGATGGAAAGATCACCAGGAGAACTTGCTCTGAATTCAGGTTTACCAATGGCCTGGTGATTTTACAATATATAAATGGGAGGAGAAATATCTTAGAGATGAATCATCAGCAGCACAAGGTGAGGTGTAGAAGAGCAATGAGCCATATGATGGCGTTAAATAGCACCACCACATCTTGAACACTCTCTTTTTGTCTCTTTATGTTTTCTTCATGTTTTCAAAATGTATTCAAATATATTTGAAAATCTAAATTAGACTTATAAAAGACAAATATTGTAATTTCAAGGGTTAGGAATACAAAGAGCCATTTTGAATGTGAAAGGTCTGAAGCTTGTTGCTTCCTTTATAAAAGGAAACCAAGACCTTACGGCTCGGAATCTATTTGGGATTTTGGTTTTTTGAAAGAGACATTGCACTACCTGTACTTTGAAGAAAATCAATGTAAAAGCTTCTATTCTCTGGTGGTCAACTTTTGGTTATCATTTGTTTGTTGAATTGGATTTCTAATAATTTATCTGGTTGTCTCCAATTTACTTTTTCTTTGTTATTCAAATCCAAAGAGACCCCTGCATTGACATTACAAAAGACGATAGGTGATATTTATCAAACTAAAATTATAAAGTAATAAGTTATATCTCAAAAGATGTTTATATTATTTAAAAATGAAGGAAGGATATTCTGTTGTAGAACATTTTGACACCTTTAATATGATTTTGATTCAAATAGGTTCAATAAATGTTAAACTTGATGAGGAAGACAAATGTATCTTCTCACTTTTTTCTTTACCCAAAAATTAGGAGAACATAACGCTTGTTATAAATGGTAGTGTTGCAAATGTGACTATGGAATCCTTTATTGTTACAATGCTCAATGGAGATATGAGGAGAAAGTTCAATGATGAAGGTTCTAAGATTGCCTTGCATGTTCTGCAAAGGCCCAAGGACAAAAGTGGATCTAAAGGGGAATGGTATAAATATCAATCCAAGTCAAGAGAAAAATCTAGAATCCCTAGGAAGATAAGAGTAAAGCTTTGGAAATATGGAAAAAGAGGACAAGTGAAGAAGGAATGTAAAAAATCAGTTAATCACTGCCACAATCTCATGATCATTATTCTAGTAGAAAATCCCAGTTTTCATTCTTTTTCATAATGCATTGGTTAATCACACACTTCACATTTGACATCATGCTAAAAAGATAAAATAAGTTTTGTATTTCTTCTCAACTATTTCATTTCTCTATCTTAATTACTTAATATCTCAATATTTTATTCTACTCTCAACTCTTTGTACTTTAAAGTTTAATTAAATCTAGGATTGGACTTAAATCTTCTATTATAGGGTATGATTTATTTCCCTATATTTTTTTGAACTCGCAATTTCCATGCCTATGTTTAGGATAAAAATAGATTGATTTTTTATTTTGAGATTTTTGTGGTTTGCATTTGTTAGAAACAACCCAATGCCTTTAATTTTGCATTCCTAAGAAACATCTATGATCCTTATGTCCCCTTCAACAAAGTACTAGGTCAAACCCTCACCTTGCAAACATTACTACCTCTTTCTCCTACTTCCTATGACGATCACATGTTGCATTCTAATGATGAAGAAGAATATTATGATCATGATGTCTTTATGAAAAGTGTTGAAAATGAATAGAAACATGAGATTGTTGATAAATTGAAATATTTGTGCAATCAATTAGCTAATATAGATGATAATATGTCCACTTCATATTTCATTGATGGTCTTACTCAAGTACTTATCACAAGATAACATGGCATAGATACAATTAAGGATATATATGAAAAATAATTAAAGATAAACAAATTCCTCATGTGGCAGGCACTAGTATTTCTCTTTTGAAAATCATTCCCTTGTATATATTTTCAAAATCCAAATTTGTTTTTCTATTTAGGAGCAAGGTTTAAAGATTTATAGAAAATATTAATCCAAATCATATGCCAAATTGGGTTAAGTGAAGTGGATGATTTAATTGACAAAATTACATAAGCTCCTTGATCTGTTCTAAAGTCACCAGCAAACTTGAAAGTAAATTCGCATTGGTGAAACAAGGTAATGCCCACTATTTAAGGAACTTGATGAGCTTATCCTTTGGCCTATATCACTTAATACTTCCATCACATAAGGATTATCCATTAACAAGTTATGAAGAACATCAATCACTCCATTTAATTAACATTATTTCCAACAATTCATACCAAAGATTGAATAATTTAAGGATATTGCCATAGGTAATTTGTCAACAATTGAACAATCCATTTAATTAACGTTATTGCCAACAATTTAATCATCCTTTTTTAAACATGGATTGCAAATAATTCTAAAAATTTAGAAGTCTTGGTCATTAACTTTATTGTCTACTACAATGTCATCCAGTGTATCATTTTCAATGTTCATATGTTCTTTCAAGTATTTAATATTATCATCATCCTCATCTTGGCCTCCATCATCTTCATCATCATTGAAATATGACTGTAGACCATCTATATTGTTACCAGATGTATTTGGATCATCATTTTGTATACCATCCATATTGTTGTCTTCCATAACATCATCCAACTCTAGATTGTTGTCCTCTTGTTCTTGAACATAACCATCTTCAACATCATCATGGATGTCAATTTCTTCGATGTTCTCTAATCCCTCTCTCTCATTTTGTTGGCCATTATTATTTTTCTTAGTATCCACTAATGCATCATCAAATACATGCCTTAATCTTGGATCATAATGTATGAAAAATATCCATTTTGGGTCCAAAATATCTTCATAGAAAAATACCTGCACATGAACGACATACATATATTAGACGTATGGTATAACAATTTTATTGATTAGTAAACACATGTATATATTCGCAATAAAGTATGAATTAATAGATTAATTATCACTACCACTACTTGTTTGAGTTAAAGAAATACCTACTCACAATGAATTGGTAGAACATAAGGCTCCTTATCCTTCGGTAGGAAACATGAGGAATCTATAGAAATGGGTATCATGTCTTCGTGTCCTCTCAAATGCTTCATACCATCTACAATTAAAAGTACAACATTTAAAAGAGCAGTAATCCAACTCAATAATTTCTTGTATTTTCCCAACATATTGTAGATTCCCTTCAATTATATTCTTATCTTTTAAGCTTGATCGACTAGATTGCTCTAAGTCAACCATGATGCCACAATTGAAGGATCATCTCTTTACATCTACACTTTCTACACGATAATGATTACCATATGCCCACATTGCTGGATACTTCCTCACCTATGAATGACCATTTATTTCAGTGAAAACAAATATAATGATGAATATTAAAATAGTTAATAGTGTCAAAGTTGTAAGGAAATAACATTTTGTAAAATTCCAACTGTACCTTTCTTTCACATCCTCTAGACATGTTGATTTCATCTTCTGTTATGTTTGAATCTATACCTACATCTTCTATTTGATTTTGAATTTGTTCAGTAACCTGATCTAGTGTGTAATCTTTGCCCCATTCCCCAAGAAAATAAGTGGGAAGTGGAATATTCCTTGGGTTTGATCTCTTAAATTGTCTCCTTGCTTCTAACACTTCTCTCTTTTTATCATACAGATCAATCCATTTGTTCATAAAATCCATGTGGTAGTACAGAATGAACTTGTCGAGTATAGCACTTTCGTCTACACCTATTAAATGTCAACATGTTTATTTCAATCCAAATGTCATGCTGTTAATTTGACAAATAAATTATAGAGTAAACTAATGATTGCAAGAAAAAAACCACACTGATCATGAATTTACTTACTAATTTCTACTTGAACACCATTAGATTGTGGTTTTTCTCCATCAATAATATCTGATGCTCATTCTTCATCCTAGAAGTGTGGCCCATCTTCAAAATCCTTACAAAGGAATTCACACAGGAAGAAAAATGCTTCATTCAATACATACCCTTCAGCCATGCAACCCTCTAGATGTGCCTTTTATCGGACATATCTTTTTAGAGTTTTCATATACCTCTCAAAGAAAAACATCCACCTCGTTGATACGACACCCGCCAATTCAATGTCATTAACTAGATGTATAAGTAAATGGACTTGTAGGTCCATGAAACTTGTAGGGAGTTCCTTCTCAAATACACATACAATTTTTGCAATTTCCTTCTTCCATTTTGGCACTTCACATTCGTGGATCTCCTTGGAGGTCACCCACCTAATATAAGAATAGTAAATTAGTATGAACCTTTAGTCAAAAATTAAAATGCAATATAATATATCTATGTCTCTCACACATTAACCACATACCTTGTAAATGCTGACAATTGACTTATGGCATTCCTCAAGTCAACTGTAAGAGAGGAATCCCCCCTACTTGCCAATGGCATGATATGCTATGAAACACATTTATGAAAAGGTCATTAGTAATTTTTTCTCACACAACATAATATCAAAATATATTTAGTACTTAATCAATGTTACCAGTAAATGTTAAATGATGATATATAATACCTTCATAAAATTATGAAAATCACGTGTTTGAAATCATGTGATATGTCCATCAACTGTAAAAGCTTTAGCCAATGATGACCCATTTCTAGTAGGTGTCCGTATTGAACAGATGGCATTTTTTAGTTGGTCTAGCTCTTTTTTTGTCAAAATCCATGGAGCTTCTACATATGTTTCATTTTCCCTATTTGGCCACAAATGTTTTCTATCAATTTTGGTATGCAAAGAGCAATATCTCTCCTCGAAGACAAGGTGTCCTTCTCTTTGCCTAATATATGTTGAACTATAGAATCTGGGAAATTTTTTAAGATGTGCATAGGATCTAATAGGTGAGATATTAATAGATCCTTCCAGTAAGGGAGATCATAAAATATGGATTTCCTTTTCATTCCTTCTAGCATATTAGCTACAACTTGTTCTGGTTCTTCAATTGAATCACCCTGATAAAAAAAATCCTCCCAACCTTTCAATTTAGCATCTTCATACTTCTTAAGCCAATCACCTAGACCCATAATCATGGGAAGGCCTCTATTTTCAACTTTTCCATCAAATTGATTCTTCAGGCAATTTCTAAACTTATGATCTAGTGGTAGAAAAACCTTGTTGTTTGCGTAAATAAATTTATGTAGATCTTTAGTATACCACCCTTGAAATTGTTCTACACATCTTGGACATGCAAATATCCCCTTTGTTTGAAGCCCTGCAATTCAATAATTAATGTTAATAACATCAAAAAAATAGTATAAACCTAAGTATGAAAGTTGGGATGAAAATAAATTATGAGTGTAAATACGTAAATATTTTATCTTACCAGAACAAACACAAAGTCCTGGGAAATCATGAATAGTCCAACATAGCACACCATACAACATGAAGGACCTATTTGATGGGGGACGTGATATGTCATACATTCTTGTGCCTTTCCATAGCAGTTGCATCTCATCAATAAAAGGCGCAAGATAA
The DNA here is from genome assembly GCA_027924645.1 of Cunninghamia lanceolata. Classification (NCBI taxonomy): domain Eukaryota; kingdom Viridiplantae; phylum Streptophyta; class Pinopsida; order Cupressales; family Cupressaceae; genus Cunninghamia; species Cunninghamia lanceolata. The sequence continues at coordinate 12,795,961 of BSBN01000063.1, forward strand.
ACATCCATGTTTTTAACTTGATGTTTTTTTGGAACAATGAGAGTCAACATAAGGTGCTCCTTTCTAACACTCATCTATGGGGGGATATTGTATACTATCAATCCAACTGGCCAAACACTATAATTTGAGCTCAGGAAAGAGAATGGGCACAATCCATCAATTGCAAGACCAAACCTGATACTACGGGGTTCATATTTGAATCTTCTTAGCCATTTTTCCTCTATGTGTTTCATTGCTTTAGAGTTGGCCAGAATTCGTATGAATCCATCTTTACTCCTATTCTTTGCATGCCAGTCCATCAATTGTACAAGTGACTTGCAACAAAACATTCATTGAAGTCTAGGTATAATTGGCATGTGACGTAAAACCTTCTTTGGAATTGTAGGACCTTGTACATCTGTAGGATATCTCTTCTCTTTGCATACAGGGCATTCTACCTTGTTTTGATATTCATCTCTATATAAAATGCAATCATTTTTACATGAATGAATTTTCTTATATTCAATCCCCAACTCAACCAACAACAAATGGGCCTCTCTGCAAGTTGATGGCAACACATTATCTTCAGGGAATATTTTAGCTTTTAGTGCCCTGTAAGATTGCCAGAGATTAAATCAATTGAATGTTTGACTTATGATGAACATGTTTGATATGTCAATCTATACTAGGATTGTTTATATACAATATATGGTTTTAAAATCCCCCTAAATAAATATAAAAGAAGTTGATGAATGTTAATGAATTATGTACACCAATTGACAATTGCAAAGTAAGAAATAGATTTCAACTCACTTCAGTAGGGTAGTGAATCCTTTGTCTGACCAACCAAATAGTGACGTGATTTCTAATAATATTAATGTGCATGCCATTTTTGAGGTTCTACTTGCACCCGATTTGAACACGGGTGTCTTCGATGCTTGCTTGATGGAGGTTGTTATCATCAACATTACGTTGGTGGTAATTACCCCTGCTATCATCGTTACTGTCAACCATATGATCATTATTGTCATCATTGTTTTCATCCCCAAAGAAATCTGTAAGCATTTCATTCAATACTTCTTCATACATTGCATTTTCAATATCATGATCATCATCATTAAGGCTAGGTGGCATGTCATAAGTGTATGCTGATCTCATCAGCTCTTCAAATTTCTTAGCTGATAGTATTCTCTTCAATAATGCTCTTTTCACCCTGGCATTGTTTAAAGGATGGTTTGGATCATCCCGTCCAAATCTTAATAACCCAGTTGGATCTTGGATATTAGTATGTGTTTCATCAACATCTTATACCTATCAACAAACATGCATTATTTATTGTTTGGCAACAATTAGATAAATCATAAATGTATCAATTTCAAAGAAATATAATCAAATATGGCTTAAAAAATAAAAATATTGGTTGTATGAACATATATACATCAATTGAATGATGGAACATTATTTTATAGACTACCTTTTTTATACAATAATTTAAATAAAACACAATTTAGACAACATAGTTTATAAAACATCAGTCCACACTCATTTATTATTTTTTAGTTTTCTGCCCTTAATAACATCCTTAGGGAGACCTTGTTCTTCCCTCTTCTTTCATACAGGAGTGTGTTTTAAGAAGGGGTAATCAATCAATAACTCATCCCCAATGGTAAGGTCCATAATAGCCTCAACCATTTTCAATCTATCAACCTCTCTTTCCATATATCCATCTTTATCATTTATAACCTCAACAAATTGACAATTCGGTCTTATAGTAGGTTTCGGTCTTACAGTAGGGTCCCTTCCCTTACTACTATTTATAAATCCTGTAATATTTTTGTGTGTATGCATGTCCATCTATATACATAAGATGACCTCTATTCATTTCTTTTCCACTTTCCAATTGGAGATGATGTGTATACATATTCGAATTTAGACCATATGCTGACATGCTAGGCTTATATTCTGCTAGCCTTCTCCATTCACCACTGTAATATGATGGACCATAATATGGCATTAATCTCCTAGTGGTTTGTTCTAAATTGTTTCTATGCTTAGATCCCACATGTACATTTTGGACAATAAAGAGGCCTAGATTCGCTCCATGAATATTAGAGGGTCGTATCATGTAGTTGTATCCCCAAAATTGAAACACATCGCACACTTTAGGTAGCTGTTGATCACTAGGCCAAGCACAATATAGTCGATGATAAAATGTCTCTTTGTAAATTGATCTCAAACTCAGGGGCAAGTCATCATCTCCATCACATTCATTCTCATAGGGTATGTAGTCCACCTTCCCCTTGTCTTTAAGAAAATTATGCATCTTTAAACCGATTCTTGTTCTGTTGCTTGTTTTCATCAATTTCTCATCTTCTGAGCTGGTATATTGGCACATATTTTTGTTAGATGTATCATCTAATAAATGATCATTGCCCTCTAGGCTAGAAGTCAGTGATCTAGGAAACTTTAAACCAAGAAATTTATCCTACAAGTATCCATTAAGAAAAAAATTAGTTATTTAAATAATATAAAACAATGTTTAAATGAAGTATACATGTTATTTATATCAATTTGGAAAATTCCTTACCACAATTCCTATTGGATTTGAATTGATTGTAGGAGGCATATTACTAACTAGAAGCTCATCATATATCTAATGTCTTTGTACAATCACTCATTTGAATTGTTTCTTACTGTAAGGGTAAAATGGTGGTCAATCAAATGAATTAAATAAGACCCAAACATCAACAGAATAGAGAAACAAGAAGGATTCAATAAATGAAGCAATGAACAAACACAGTGCAAACCTCTCCCATTTCGATGCTTCTGTTGTTCACCTATCACAAATCATCCTTTTGTAGATGAGATGAGCCCTCAGAGAGTGCAATCTTTTTAACTGTTTGTAGGAAGTCAATGGTGAATGGCTATGGTGATATGCAATGAAGATGAGCTCCAATGCAAGTATGTGATCTCAAGCTTGTGAATGGTCAAAGGGTGCCAAAGGCGCGTTGGTGATATTTCTGCAGAGTAACGATGTCAAAAGCCTGGATGATTAGAATGGAGGGATGAAGCTTCATTTATAGACTTGGAAGAATGGGAATCAACGGTTGAGAGGAGATATGAAGATCAACGGCTGAGGATGGTTAAGGAATGTGCAACCAGTAGAAATGTGACAAGTGTCCCAACTCCATCATGAAAGAGGGGATGTGACAAAATTGATTGGAGAGTTAACTCCATTGACTGATCAGTTAACAAACTTGATTGATCAGTTAGAAGAGTGGATTATGGAACTGACTGAATTGATTGAGGATTTGACTCAATTGACAGGTTAGTTAAAACTTTTGATTGATTAGTTAACTAATCTCTGATTTGAGAAGAAATAGGCCATGTGGGTGAGGGAAAATAAGATAATTAAATATTAAATATATTTAATTACATGTGCAACCTGATGAGGTGGAAAAGGTGAGGTGTAAAGGTGAGGTGGATTTTTGAATTTAGAACTTAGGATAGAGGAATTTGGTTTAATTAAATAATTTAGAATTATTTAATTGGGTAGGGCATTTAGAAGAATTTTAATTAAATAAATTGAATTTATTTAATTATGGAGCAGTGAATCGATTAAATAAATTTGGAATATTTATTTAATTAATAGAAGAAGGGAATAAATATTTAGAATATTTATTTAGGATGAATTGTGTCATTTTTAGGCGTATACATTTTGCCCCTCTTTGATGCAATGCAGTTTACAGCATTGCTTCAAAGAAATCAATAGTCTGAATGATGATACATGCCCCAGTTTGCCCCTGGTACAGGTTTAATGACGATAGGATGCCCCCTCGGGAGATTGGACGAGAAGAAGGTAGAAGGCATGAGACGAACAATCTCACGAAGATGAAGGGAAGCTAGGTTAGAATGAAGAAATCAGTTGAAGAAAGAGTCGAATGATACGCGATGCAAGATGGAATGATGACACACACAAGCAGGCAAGTAAGTATGCACAAATGACACAAGAACAAACAAGGTATTACCCCTGTCAAGCGGTAAACCAATGATATACTAATAACGATATACAACAATGTTGTCATGGCAGGGAACGATGTATCCCTAGACCAACATGGCAGGTGTGCTGTCATGGCGGGGAATAATGGATCCCTAGAGCAACATGAAGGATAGTGTCTAGTTCCAGGAAATGAAGCATGTCGTGTAAGACGCGTGTATTGGTCTAATTTCGACAATGCAACATCCTGTATAAGACAATTGATTGATTAACTGATCAAGTTGGTTTACGACCAGACAAGGATCAAGACCACTAATTGTGATTGGATCATTTGTGCAAGATTGACTTGACATGATTGATATGGATTAAGGATGGACCTGCATTTGGATCATTACGCAGACTGACTGGACAAGGATGAAAGATCTAATGATAGATAGAAATTTGATTGATAGAAGAAAGACTTGATAGAAGGACTCACAAGTTTTTATTTGTATTGATACTCTGCACTGTCGGATCTTTATTGCATGGGGTATGGTATGGATGTATAAATGGATATAGGATGGATGCTTTGCTATTGGAGTGCTTTATTTCATCATTGGGCATTTTGTTTTTGGTATTTTTCTGAAATGTTGTAAGTGAATACAAGCATCTAGGTATAATTGAACCGAGATGACCTGAGTATCGCTTACATGGATTGTGATTTAGCAAGTTAATACAAGCATCTAGTCAAAATTGAATCTAGATGACCTGAGTATCACTTACATGGATTGTGATTTAGCAAGTTAATACAAGCATCTAGTCAAAATTGAATCTAGATGACCTGAGTACCTCTTGCGTTTCAACAAACAAGGATTGCCCCCGTACATGTTAGACCTTTGATGTCCTCGATGATCTTTTGCCGATCATGTCCTAAGACAAGGCTTCACATTACTAAAGTTTAATCCCCAAATAGAAAACAAAGAAAATAATCATGCCCCCATCATAGCATCTCTAGCTTTTGGCATCCTTGAGTAGCATAGGAAGGTATGATAGCAAAATTCAGGACTCGAACTGTTAACCATGTTTCTGATCGACAAAGCATATTTGCATTGATATGTGTTTAGCTCTTGCCTTAATTCGCATAAAATCATTTAGAAGACCTTGGGTATTTGCTTTGCGTTGGATAGGTTAAGATGCTCATAGTCAAGATTTCTGCTTGAGGCACGGGTTCTACTTGCATTTGCTTGCTTGGTGAGAAGATTGCACAATCCTTATTGGGGAGACGGACCCTAAGGGACTAACCTAGTGCCTCGGGGGCTCATTGCTAAATGGCCTTGCCTATGTGACGACACAGAGGCAACGTAGTTCAGGGTAAACCCTAATGGACAATGGATGGACTAGAAGAAAGATGACAAGAAAGATGACAAGACATGGGATGAATGGGACTGTGGGCGAAATGAAAGAAATGGAAGCCTCGGGGGTGCATTAGAATAATGGCCTTGCCTACGTGACGGTGCAGAGGCAACGTAGTTCACGGACTTGGACTATGGACATCGACAAGAGACACTATGCCAGGCTCACATTGAGGAGATGGTACGGGACAAAACCTTGGTTGACAAGGCCATAAGGTGAGTATCAAGCCATGATAGGTAACTGTCAAGTGCTTATTATGGGATAGATATGGGTCAAATGAAAAAGGAGCGAAGAAAGAATGGACTCAAGGAGATTGGATTCCCAAAGATGGAGAAGGCGGTTCATCACAAGTAACGCCTGTTTGTCAGGTTTTCATCACTTGCTTTTATTTGCACGAGAAGCTAGAAAGTAGCATGACGCCTGATTGCCAGGTTTTCACCATGATACGTATCCAAGGCGCCTGTTTGCCAGGTTTTCACCAAAGGACGAATTTTTTTTTTTTTGTATGCTTTCTATTTTTTCTGATTTTTTTGTATTTTCTCTTTTCAACTTTTTTGATTTTTTTTGACTTTTTGATTTTATTGTGCCCCCTTGCATTGGGGTTCTCCTAGGTATAGAACCGGCGAAGGTGCATGTTGTTGATTGGATCACCAAACAACTCACCCTCTGACGTGGCCAACTAATATGCCCCCGATCCGTAAGTAGCTACAATTACATAGGGCCCAAGCCAGTTAGGCTCAAACTTACCTTTCTTTTCTCTATCCTGCTGATTGCGAGGGTTCTCTTTTAAAACTAGGTCCCCAACCTTGAAGCATCGTGGTCTAACCTTGTGGTTGTAGCTTCTTGACATCATCTGTTGATAGGCTTTGAGATGGTCAAAAGCTTTCTGGCACCTTTCCTCTAGCAGCTCTAGTTCTTGTAGCCTGGAGACTCTGTATTCTTCATCTGATATGAGACTTTTCAACAACACCCAGAGGGATGGGAGTTCTACCTCAATGGGAAGGATGGCTTTGGAACCATAGACAAGGGCGTAGGGTGTAGCACCTGTGGGAGTGCGTCTACTAGTTTTGTAGGCCCATAGAGCGGGATTGAGTTGGACATGCCAATCGCGACCAGCTTCATTGACAGTCTTCTTTAGGATTTTCAGAATGGTTTTATTCGATGCCTCAGCTTGGCCGTTACCTTGGGGGTAGTATGGAGTGGAGAAATGATGTTGGATTTTGAAATGCTCACAAAGATCCTGGACATCCTGATTTTTGAAAGGTCTCCCATTATCTATTATGATGGATGAAGGGATGCCATATTGGCAGATAATGTAATTCAGAATGAAAGAGGAAATTTGCTTTCTTGTGACGGTGGTTAGGGGAACGGCTTCAATCCACTTTGTGAAATACTCAGTGGCGGTTATGATGAATTTATGGCCGTTGGAAGAAGGTGGATGAATCTTTCCCACGAGGTCAAGTCCCCACTGGTAAAAGGGCCAGGGTGTCATTAGAGGTCTCAACTCCTGAGCAGGTGCATGAATCAGGTTCCCGTGTATCTGGCACTGTTTGCACTTTTTGACGAACTGATATGAATCCATTTCCATGTTTGGCCAGTAATAACCCAAACGCATGAGTTTCTTGGCTAAGGAAGGACCGCTTGAGTGTGTTCCGTAGATCCCTTCGTGTACATCTCGCAAGGCAGTTATGGATTCTTCTTGTTCTAGACAACGGAGTAAAGTACCATCCAGACCACGTCGGTAAAGGGTATTAGCTATGATGGTCTAACCTTGTGGTTGTAGCTTCTTGACATCATCTGTTGATAGGCTTTGAGATGGTCAAAAGCTTTCTGGCGCCCTCCCTCTAGCGCCATCTTATCGTCATTAAACCTGTACCAGGGGCAAACTGGGGCATGTATCATCATTCAGACTATTGATTTCTTTGAAGCAATGCTGTAAACTGCATTGCATCAAAGAGGGGCAAAATGTATACGCCTAAAAATGACACAATTCATCCTAAATAAATATTCTAAATATTTATTCCCTTCTTCTATTACCTAAATAAATATTCCAAATTTATTTAATTGATTCACTGCCCCATAATTAAATAAATTCAATTTATTTAATTAAAATTCTTCTAAATGCCCTACCCAATTAAATAATTCTAAATTATTTAATTAAACCAAATTCCTCTATCCTAAGTTCTAAATTCAAAAATCCACCTCATCTTTACACCTCACCTTTTCCACCTCACCTTGTCCACCTCATCAGGTTGCACATGTAATTAAATATATTTAATATTTAATTATCTTATTTTCCCTCACCCACATGGCCTATTTCTTCTCAAATCAGATATTAGTTAACTAATCAATCAAAAGTGTTAACTAACCTGTTAATTGAGTCAAATCCTCAATCAATTCAGTCAGTTCCATAATCCACTCTTCTAACTGATCAATCAAGTTTGTTAACTGATCAGTCAATGGAGTTAACTCTCCAATCAATTTTGTCACATCCCCTCTTTCATGATGGAGCTGGGACACTTGTCACATTTCTACTGGTTGCACATTCCTCAACCATCCTCAGCTGTTGATCTTCATATCTCCTCTCAACCGTTGATTCCCATTCTTCCAAGTCTATAAATGAAGCTTCATCCCTCCATTCTAATCATCCAGGCTTTTGACATCGTTACTCTGCAAAAATATCACCAACGCGCCTTTGGGACCCTTTGACCATTCGCAAGCTTGAGATCACATACTTGCATTGGAGCTCATCTTCATTGCATATCACCATAGCCATTCACCATCGACTTCCTACAAACAACTAAAAAGATTGCACTCTCTGAGGGCTCATCTCATTTGCAAAAGGACGATTTGTGATAGGCGAACAACAGAAGCATCGAAACGGGAGAGGTTTGCATTGTGTTTGTTCATTGCTTCGTTTATTGAATCCTTCTTGTTTCTCTATTCTATTGATGTTTGGGTCTTATTTAATTCATTTGATTGATCACCATTTTACCCTTACATTTTTGGCACCCACCGTGGGGCCTTTGCCCCTTTATCTTACCATTTTCTGAGCTTTTTTGAAGAGAGGTTCCGTACAGGTCATGCAAAGTCATGTACAGATTACTTTGGTGCATCTGTTCATTTAGGCGGCGCTTTTGAAGACTATTACGGCGCTTTTATCCTTTCTGCGCATTTGTGTATTTCTACGGCACTTATGCGCACTGTTACGGTGCTTCTGTTATTGTTGTGCATATGTTCCTTTTTACTGCACTTTTGAAGACTATTGCTGCGCATCCATTTATACTGCACATTTATTCCTTTTAACTGCGCATACATTTAATATTACAGCGCATTCATTAATGCTGCGCTTCTGTTGATTATTTTTGCGCATCTGATCACTGAAGCTGCGCATTTGTAACAGGCTATGGTTTTAGTACTTTTTTAGAGGAATTTGCTAACGCTAACCTTTTCGCAGGTGTTTGCTAGAGCTATTTTGCAGGATAGGTGCAGGTTTAGTTCCATGTAGTTGCATCTAATTAGTTCACATTTCATTTTCTAAGGGAAAGTAAAATTGATGTTCATTCAAATCTTCATCTAGTTTTAATTAGGGAGAAAGTAACTGGATTATTTCTTGCTTGCATTGCAAACACCTTCCAAGTTATTGCTAGCTAAGATTAAAATTGAACTCATCAATGATTTGATAGTTAAAATGAACCATTGCTATATCGCGAGACCTGAATTTCAAAGTTAACAATCTCATGCTACGCGGTTTAAAAATTGGACTCACCACTGCTTTCTGAAGTTAAAATGAACCATTACTATATTGTGAGACTAGAATTTCAAAGTTAACAATCTCGTGCTACGTGGATTTAAAATTGAACTCACCACTGCTTTCTGGGATTTAAAACTGAACCACTGCTATATTGCTGAAATCACTTCAAAGTTTTGTTTGAGTAGATTAACCCATTTAGTTTTTCACTTTTAACTAGGGTGGATTAATCAGTGTATTCTGTGCTTGCAAATGACAATAGGCTTATGCTCTCCCCTCTTCTGGGTGATCAGAGTGCCAGACTTGTCATTCTATTTGTTTAACCTTTAGGAGGGGCCTGCCCTTGGATGCACGCTTGTCCAAGTGGGAACGACCCTGAGTGGTAACAAGCTAACGCCAAGCCCTACCAAGCCACTTAAAATAAATTATTCTTGAGGTGAAAACTTCCTACAACGAGTGCTGTTATGTTACACTGACGGCCAACCTCCCCCAAAACCCTCTCAGGCGTAACCCTTTGAGGCTGGGAGACTCCATAACGGAGAGTAGTGCCGCCACACGTGTAACCACTTGAACGGTTGCCCGCATTAAATACCTCTTGTTCTAGTGGTCCAAATCCCTTATAATCCATTTCTCACCTAGGATTTTGTGCTTGCTTTTGTCCGAAATAGAGTTGAAAAAAAAAACTACAAAAACAATGAAAAACTACAAAATATTCTTTGCGCTTGATATGTTTTCTTGCTGTTAATTCATAATTATCAGATCAGGAAGACCTTTTCCAGCCAAAAAATACCACAAATAGAGAAAAATCCAAAAAATTTTGCAAAAATATCAAAGCTGCGCATATACTCCTTTCTGCTGCGCATATACTGCGACTTGCTGCGCTTCTATTACGACTTGCTGCACATGTGTAATATTGCTGCGCATATACACACTATTACTGCGCATTTGTCCTTAACCAGAGCTGCGCATATACTGAGACTTGCGGCACATTTGCTTATTTTTGCTGCACATCTGTTTCTGTGCATATGCGACAGTGAGCACTTGCCCTATTTTTGAGAAAATATTTTCACCTGATCAAAGTACCCATTTCGGCCTAGCTTCACTTTCTGAGGTCAGATTCAACCTTGCAGACAGTCTTCATCCATTTCATCCAAGTCTCCCTCTTTCGTCAATTGTCCTATTCACTTTTTGTCCAAAATCCCTCTTGTCCCAAAGTCAGTTGGTCCCCATACCAATTCGACATAGGTCCTTTTTTTCGTGTCATTAGTGAATTCACGTAAGCCTAGTAGGTCACCATACCGTTGCTAGTAGTCTTGTTGAATGACTAAAGCCCTACACAGTAAGACTGGTATCGACTACCCTTACTAGCGGCTAACGTCTTGTGTCAACCGTCTTACTTGAAGTCATTGAGCGAGAGAATCCTTTGTCCAAGTCTTGTCCTAGATATCCCATTCACAACAGTCTTAGTCGGCACCTTGCCAGAATTTCTAGTCCTCACCCCCTCCATCCCGCGCCACCTTGCATGGTTCTTACTCGATCCCAACACAACAAGCAAATAGAAATGGCCGAATCGTCCGATCACCTTCTCCCACCACGTGATGGTGAAGAAGAGATTTCTCATGAAGAATTAGTGGCGCACATGCAAGATAGAAAATTCCAACGCGTCGTAGAGAAGATGATCCTTGAAGACCCCCATAAGTATTTCCATCATCTTGCTAGTCTCGGAATCAAACTCCCTGCAGACTTTGACATTAGCTCCATCATGGAAAATGTAGACAATGAGCATGAGAGGGGCACAAATGACACAGTCCCACATACACATGAGAGGGGCACAAGTGACACGGTCCCGCATGCCAATGATAGGGGTAAGAATCCCATAGATCAAAATGCTCCTATGGAGGACGTGCGACAACAGATCGAAAGTCTAAAGCTAGAAATATCCAACCTTAAGACCGGTTCAAGTTCTAAACACTACTCTTTGGAAGACATAGCTCCGTATCCTTTTGACAAAAGTTTGGTCATGAAACCCTTCCCTTTTCAATTCGGAGTCCCAAAGTTTGACAAGTACAAAGGAAAGGGGGACCCTAGAGATCATATCCAGGAATTCAATGCCGCATGTTTAGAAGTAGCTCACAACGAGACCTACTTGATGAGACTGTTCCCAAGATCTTTAGGTGGTCAAGCTATGGAGTGGTTCTCGCGCCTCCCACCAAGAATTAGAACTTTTGATGAACTTGTAAATAAATTCATAACGCACTTCTCTTATAACATAGAACACGAGGTATCTATGCTAGATCTATGCAACACCAAACAAAAGAGTGGTGAGTCATTCGTCACCTTCTTACAATGATGGAGACAGCTAGCTAGTAAGTGTTCTTACGATATACCTGAGAAGCAGCTATTGGAAATGTTTGTCCACAACCTAAACACTGATCTTAGCTACCAGATTCAGATACAATGCCCAACATCATTCTCCAAAGTCATTGAAATGGGCTTATTCATCGAAAAGGCTATGATCGCTACAAGGACACACCTAATTCCAATTACACAATGGATAAATCAAAGTTTTGGACCAAAAACAAGAATGTGGTCAATGATGGGATCGTAGATGCCAAGGCGGCAGCTCCCAAGCAACAACCCATATTCACTCTGAAGGTAGATACAAACAATGGGACACTCAACAAACCACCTTCTCGGGAGCCTAGATCTTGGTACAGTTCAAATCCTAGGAGAAAATTCACACCATTGGGTGAGTCTCAAGAGTCTTCACTAAGGACGTTGTTGGCTAACAATGAAATTTCTCTACCGCCAACAAGTGATTACGAACCCATAGTCAAACCTCCCTATTGGAAGGACACAGACTATTGTGAATATCACCGAGGACGGGGGCACACGACTAACAACTGCATTTGCCTCAAAAATGTCATACAAGATGTGCTAGATCAGAACCAAGGAGGGACACAACAGCATACCTCTAATGAATCTCATGTGGCTTACAGGGATCCACTTCTGAATCACAACAGGCCGTATAACAACAATCACAATAATGGCCACAACAACAACAACGGCCACAACAACAACAACGGCCACAGCAACAACGGCAACAACTACAATGGCAATAACAATAATGACAACAATCACAACAGGCCAAATCAGAACAGCGGGTCGAGTAATGCTAACTATGCAAGTGTTCCATTTGACTACACCATAAACTGCATTTCTGAGCATATTCCACAGGTCAATGTCATCTCACTTAACCAACAACCAGGACCTAACCGAACTGGTTGCAGTATAATTACCCGCAGTGGTAAAGTCACGCTCAATACCGTTCCTCCAAGGTCGTCACCATCTCCATCCTCCTCCCGTCAGTACAATGTCATCAACCAGTTACAGAAAACTCTGGCTCACATTTCCATATTGGAGCTATTGCGTCTATCTCCTTCTCATAAGGAGATTCTTGAGAAAGCCTTAGTGGAAACCACTGTCCCCACTAATCTGGCCCAAGAAAAGTTTCAGACCATGGTAGGAAATCTGACATCTTCCCCCTCCATATCTTTTACTGAGCAAGATGACCTCTCTGTCTCCCAACCTCATAACACCCCTTTGCACATTGTCACCTTCATACACAAGCACCGCATCAAGAGGGTTCTCATTGATGGGGGTGCCAGTTTAAATATTTGCACTTTGAAGCTAGTCCTTGCACTGGGGTTCTCCGAACAAGCAGTCGATCCAAGAAGGAAAATTACCATAAAGGCATATGACGAGGAAGAGAGAACCACAAAGGGAATGGTTGTCCTGCCCATTCAAGTGGGACCAGTAATTAAAGATGTGGTGTGCCAAGTCCTTAATCGAGAGCTTGCTTATAATATCCTGCTAGGGAGACCATGGATCCATGCCATGAAGGCTGTACCCTCAACCTATCATCAATGCATTAAAATCTCGCACAATGGCAAGCAGGTCACCATTCAAGGTGACCTCGACCCCTACCAACACTGCAATTCTTTCCGTGCAAAACTTGAATGTGTTATACCCAACAATAGAGCCTACATTTCCCCTACCCCGCCACAGGACCATACCGCTAAAGCTTCCTCCTCAAGACCCAAACCACTAAAACTTACCATAAAAGAAAATGGCATGGGGGAGTACTCCATTGAGCACAGCCTCAACCTTGCCACCATGCCTTTGTCTCCTCGCTCCTTTGGCAAACCTAAGCATCCACCCAAACATTTTCCAAAGCCATCTACTCCTCCTATAGCTCCTGCCAATCCCTTTGTAAAATGGGGGACCTTATCAGATGAAATGGAGGAGCGAGATCTCCTACAATGGTTTTATGGTGAAGAAGAAAACACACCCCAAGATCCACCTAGACTCCCTACAGAACTCTGTGGGCGGGGTGAGACTATCTTGCACAGGATGGGGTATGAAGGACAAGGCCCTATCGGCCTCAAAAAAGAAAGAATCATTGAACCTATACAACCTTCTTCATCCTCTTCAGCTAGAAACACAACTGGCTTAGGATACAAAGGCAAGGGTAAAGCCAAGGAAAATGCTTGCCTTGTGGAGACAATCCAAACGCTCCAAGTGGATAGCGACACAGATTCAGATGATTCAAATGAGTATGAGTGGGACGAGCTAACAGAGCACTCCTACGACGACAAAGAGGTTGACACCATCCAAACTCTTAGCCCCTACCATGAGGGACAAATGCAACGGGACAGACCACTGGAGTCTGATTTGCCCCTCCCTAAGATTATGGCTTTCGAGGAAAGTTTAGATTCCATTGCGATAAACAACTTGGAGAAAAGTACAACTCAGAACACTACCCCCACCAGTACCCATAACATTTCCATTCACACCATTAATGAATCAGGTCTCTCATCCGACTCCCTTCCCCTCTTACACCCTGAGCTTATTGACTGGGATCTGCAAGGAACCCCCCAATTAGATATGTTCCAGAATGATGATGCCTACATTGACTATATGGAACTTAGGGATCACTTACCAAATGGAGATCATAAAGCGAGTTTTCCTATCGAACTCAATACCGTGGGTTACTTCGGGGAGGGTGCCCAGCCTTCTAGTCGCAAAAATATCAAGATCAAAAATGGATCTAACGGTGAAAACTGCCTTGCGGCAGTGTCAGATCATAAAATAGTAAAAAGAAAGGACGTATCTGAAGGTGAAAACCCAACTGCGGCACCTGACGATGGAATGCTTGACACCCTCCCTAGTGATATGTACCAAGAAAGGTCACAGATTGTGGTGGAGCCAACAGAACCAGTGAATATTGGAACCGAAGAGCAGCCCAAGATTATCCACTTTGCAAAATCTCTCACACCACCTAAGAAAACCAGGTTTGTACCATTCTTTAAGAAGAGAAGAAACTTTGCTTGGTCATATGCCGACATGCCAGGTTTAGACCCAAACCTGATTCTACATCATTTGCCATTGGATCCAGGGGTGAAGCCCGTAAAGCAGAAGCTGAGAAAGATGTATCCTCATATAGCCCTTTTGGTCAAGGAAGAACTTAAGAAATTGATGGATGTGGGGTTCATCAGAGCCATAGATTACCCAGAATGGATATCTAATATTGTGCCAGTGTCTAAACCAGATGGCAGGGTTCGACTATGCAATGATTTTTGAGACTTAAACAAAGCATGCCGCAAGGATGACTTTCCATTGCCTAACATCGATATCATAGTCGACCTCACTGCAGGACATACAATGCTATCGCTCATGGATGGATTCTCAGGGTATAACCAAATCAAAATAGCACCAGAGGATCAACACAAAATAGCTTTCACTTGCCCATGGGGTACCTTTTGCTGGAATGTCATGCCTTTTAGGCTGAAAAATGCAGGTGCTACATATCAGCGGGCCATGACAACTATATTCCATGACATGATGCATGTGACTATGGAGGATTATGTTGACGATATCTTGGCAAAATCTCTCACAAGGGACTCACACCTGGAAATCCTAGAGAAAGTCTTCCAACGATTGGACCAATTCCAAGTAAAATTAAACCTGAAGAAATGTGTGTTTGGGGTGACTTCAAGCAAGCTGCTAGGATTCATCGTGTCGGCTAACGGAATAGAAGTAGACCCTGCCAAGGTCAAGGCTATAATGGACATGCCACCGCCCAAGACTCTAACTCAGTTGAGATCCCTACAGGGTAAGCTGCAGGCCATCCGTAGGTTCATCTCATAGCTGGCAGACAAGTACCAACCTTTCAGCCACCTCCTACATAAGAATATTCCATTTAAATGGGATGAGCAGTGCGAAGAGGCATTCAACAAGCCAAAGGAGTATCTTATGAACCCTCCTATACTCATGCCTCTGATCCAAGGAAAACCTTTAATTCTCTACATATCTGCTACATCTACTGCTCTTGGGGCTCTCCTAGCATAGTAAGACTATGAGAACAAGGAAAGAGCTGTATACTACATCAGTCGAACACTAGTGGGCTACGAGTTGCAATACTCACAGGTAGAACGATCATGCCTTGCGGTGGTTTTTGCTTCACAAAAACTCTGACATTACATGTTGGCACATCCTGTCAAACTCATTGCCAAGATCGACCCACTGAAATATCTTCTCAGCAAAGCAGCTCTCACAGGTTGACTAGCAAAATGGGTTATACTCCTTAGTGAATATGATATAGAATATGTGGACAGAAAAGCCATCAAAGGACAAATCATCGCTGACCAACTGGCCAAGGCACCATTACAGGACACTTCACCAATGCAGTTTGAGTTCCCCAATGAATCTTTATTCACTCTATCTACATCTCCGTGGAAAATCTACTTTGACGGGTCTTACACCAACCATGGATCAGGGGCAGGTATCCTGTTTATCACTCCCCAAGGTGACACAATTCTGAAGTCCTACAGGTTGTTATTTCCATGTACAAACAACATAGCAGAATATGAAGCCTTGGTAATTGGTCTTAAAATGGCAACTGAGTGGAAAATCCAAGCACTATGTGTCTATGGTGATTCTCAGCTTATCATAAATCAGGTCAACGATGAGTATCAGACCAAAGATGAGAAGCTTATCCCATACAAACGGATGGTCGACGACCTCAAAGAACATTTTGGGACCATCTCTTTCGAACAAATACCCAGGATCAAAAACAAAGCAGCAGATGCAATGGCTACCATAGCCTCTCTTCTAGAAATTCTTGCATATGAGTCACGGTATGAGTTCCTAGTAGAAACCATCCAGCAACCGGCTTATGATCTCCTTGAAACCCACTCCATTTGTCTCCTAGTCGGATCTGATTCCCCTTGGTACGGTAAGACTTACACTTACCTCAAGGACAATATTCTCCCGCCGGACCTCTCTTCCAACCAAAAATGAACTTTCATCTGACAAGCCTCCCGTTACACCATCATAGCTAATACCCTTTACCGATGTGGTTTGGATGGTACTTTACTCCATTGTCTAGAACAAGAAGAATCCATAACTGCCTTGCGAGACGTACACGAAGGGATCTGCGGAACACACTCCAGCGGTCCTTCCTTAGCCAAGAAACTCATGCATTTGGATTATTACTGGCCAAACATGGAAATGGATTCATATCAGTTTGTCAAAAAGTGCAAACAGTGCCAGATACACAGGAACCTGATTCATGCACCTGCTCGGGAGTTGAGACCTCTAACGACACCCTGGCCCTTTTGCCAGTGGGGACTTGACCTCGTGGGAAAGATTCATCCACCTTCTTCCAACGGCCATAAATTCATCATAACCACCACTGAGTATTTCACAAAGTGGATTGAAGCTGTTCCCCTAACCACCGTCACAGGAAAGCAAATTTCCTCTTTCATTCTGAATTACATTATCTGCCGATATGGCATCCCTTCATCCATCATAATGGATAATGGGAGACCTTTCAAAAATCAGGATGTCCAGGATCTTTGTGAGCATTTCAAAATCCAACATCGTTTCTCCACTCTATACTACCCCCAAGGTAACGGCCAAGCTGAGGCATCGAATAAAACCATTCTGAAAATCCTAAAGAAGACTGTCAATGAAGCTGGTCGCGATTGGCATGTCCAACTCAATCCTGCTTTATGGGCCTACAGAACTAGTATACGCACTCCCATAGGTGCTACACCCTATGCCCTTGTCTATGGTTCTGAAGCCATCCTTCCCATTGAGGTAGAACTCCCATCCCTCCAGGTGTCATTGAAAAGTCTCATATCAAATGAAGAATACAGAGTCTCCAGGCTACAAGAACTAGAGCTGCTAGAGGAAAGGTGCCAGAAAGCTTTTGACCATCTCAAAGCCTATCAACAGATGATGTCAGGAAGCTACAACCACAAGGTTAGACCACGATGCTTCAAGGTTGGGGACCTAGTTCTAAAAGAGAACTCTCGCAATCAGCAGGACAAAGAAAAGAAAGGTAAGTTCGAGCCTAACTGGCTTGGGCCCTATGTAATTGTAGCTGCTTACAGATCGGGGGCATATTAGTTGGCCACGTCAGAGGGTGAGTTGTTTGATGATCCAATCAACAGCATGCACCTTCGCCGGTTCTATACCTAGGAGAACCCCAATGCAAGGGGGCACAATAAAATCAAAAAGTCAAAAAAATCAAAAAAAGTTGAAAAGAGAAAATACAAAAAAATCAGAAAAAATAGAAAGCATACAAAAAAAATAAAAAATTTGCCCTTTGGTGAAAACCTGGCAAACAAGCGCCTTGGATAGGTATCATGGTGAAAACCTGGCAATTAGGCGTCATGCTACTTTCTAGCTTCTCGTGCAAATAAAAGCAAGTGATGAAAACCTGACAAACAGGCGTTACTTGTGATGAACCGCCTTCTCCATCTTTGGGAATCCAATCTCCTTGAGTCCATTCTTTCTTCGCTCCTTTTTCATTCGACCTATATCTGTCCCATAATAAGCACTTGACAGTTACCTATCATGGCTTGATACTCACCTTGTGGCCTTGTCAACCAAGGTTTTGTCCCGTACCGTCTCCTCAATGTGAGCCTAGCATAGTGTCTCTTGTCGGTGTCCATAGTCCAAGTCCGTGAACTATGTTGCCTCTGCGCTGTCATGTAGGCAAGGCCATTATTCTAATGCCCCCCCGAGGCTTCCATTTCTTTCATTTCGCCCACAGTCCCATTTGTCCCATGTCTTGTCATCTTTCTTGTTGTCTTTCTTCTAGTCCATCCATGGTCCATTAGGGTTTACCCCGAACTACGTTGCCTCTGTATCGTCACATAGGCAAGGCCATTTAGCAATGAGCCCCCGAGGCACTAGGTCAGTCCCTTAGGGTCCGTCTCCCCAATAAGGATTGTGCAATCTTCTCACCAAGCAAGCAAATGCAAGAAGAACCTACGCCTCAAGCAAAAATCTTGACTATGAGCATCTTAACCTATCCAACGCAAAGCAAATACCCAAGGTCTTCTAAATGATTTTATGCGAATTAAGGCAAGAGCTAAACACATATCAACGCAAATATGCTTTGTCGATCAGAAACATGGTTAACAGTTCGAGTCCTGATTTTTGCTATCATACCTTCCTATGCTACTCAAGGATGCCAAAAGCTAGAGATGCTATGATGGGGGCATGATTATTTTCTTTGTTTGCTATTTGGGGATTAAACTTTAGTAATGTGAAGCCTTGTCTTAGGACATGATCGGCAAAAGATCATCGAAGACATCAAAGGTCTAACATGAACGGGGGCAATCCTTGTTTGTTGAAACGCAAGAGGTACTCAGGTCATCTAGATTCAATTTTGACTAAATGCTTGTATTAACTTGCTAAATCATAATCCATGTAAGCGATACTCAGGTCATCTAGATTCAATTTTGACTAGATGCTTGTATTAACTTGCTAAATCACAATCCATGTAAGCGATACTTAGGTCATCTCGGTTCAATTATACCTAGATGCTTGTATTCACTTACAACATTTCAGAAAAATACCAAAAACAAAATGCCCAATGATGAAATAAAGCACTCCAATAGCAAAGCATCCATCCTATATCCATTTATACATCCATACCATACCCCATGCAATAAAGATCTGACAATGCAGAGTATCAATACAAATAAAAGCTTGTGAGTCCTTCTATCGAGTCTTTCTTCTATCAATCAGAATTCTATCTATCATCATATCTTTCATCCTTGTCCAGTCAGTCTGAGCAATGATCCAAATGCAAGGTCCATCCTTAATCCATACCAATCAAGTCAAGTCAATCTTGAACAAATGATCCAATCACAATCAGTGGTCTTGATCCTTGTCTGGTCGTAAACCAACTCGATCAGTTAATCAATCAATTGTCTTATACAGGATGTTGCATTGTCGAAATCAGACCAACACACACGTCTTACACGACATGCTTCATTTCTTGAAACCAAGAACTATCCTTCATGTTGCTCTAGGGATCCATCATTCCCCACCATGACAACACGCATATCATGTTGGTCTAGGGATATATCGTTCCCCGCCATGACAACACTGTCGTAAATCGTTATCAGTATATCATTGGTTTACCGCTTGACAGGGGCAATACCTTGTTTGTTCTTGTGTCATTTGTGCATACTTGCTTGCTTGCTTGTGTGTGTCATCATTCCATCTTGCATCGCATATCATTCGGCTCTTTCTTCACCCATTTTCTTCAAACTTAACCTTCTTCATCGTGAGATTGTCCGTCTCACGCCTTTTGCCTTCTTCTCGTCCAATCTCCCGAGGGGGCATCCTGTCGTCATTAAACCTATACCAGGGCAAACTAGGGCATGTATCACTATCAGACTATCGACTTCTTTGAAGCAACGCTGTAAACTGCATTGCATCAAAGATGGGCAAAATGTATACGTCTAAAAATGACACGAATCATCCTAAATAAATATTCTAAATATTTATTCTATTATTCTACCAATTAAATAAATATTCTAAATTTATTTAATCGATTCACTATTCCATAATTAAATAAATTCAATTTATTTAATTAAAATTCTTCTAAATGTCCTACCCAATTAAATAATTCTAAATTATTTAATTAAACCAAATTCCTCTATCCTAAGTTCTAAATTCAAAAATCCACCTCACCTTTACACCTCACCTTTTCCACCTCACCTTGTCCACCTCATCAAGTTGCACATGTAATTAAATATATTTAATATTTAATTACCTATTTTTCTCTCACCCACATGGCCTATTTCTTCTCAAAATCAGAAGTTAGTTAACTAATCAATCAAATCTGTTAACTAATTAGTCATTTGAGTTCACTGGTCAATCTATTCTGTTGACTCCTCAATCAACCCAGTTCACTGGTCAATCAATTCAGTCAATCCCATAATCCACTCTTCTAACTGATCAATCAAGTCTGTTAACTGTTCAGTCAATGGAGTTAACTCTCCAATCAATTTTGTCACATCCCCTCTTTCATGATGGAGCGGGGACACTTGTCACATTTCTACTGGTTGCACATTCCTCAACCATCCTTAGCCATTGATCTTCATATCTCCTCTCAATCGTTGATTTTCATTCTTCTGAGTCTATAAATGAAGCTTCATCCCTCCATTCTATTCATCCAGGATTTTGACATTGTTACTCTATAGAAATATCACCAACGCGCCTTTGGCACCCTTTGACCATTCATAAGCTTGAGATCACATACTTGCATTGGAGCTCATCTTCATTGCATATCACCATAGCCATTCACCATTGACTTCCTACAAATAGCTAAAAAGATTGCACTCTCTGAGGGCTCATCTCATCTGCAAAAGGATGATTTGTGATAGGCGAACAACAGAAGCATCAAAACGAGAGAGGTTTGCACTGTGTTTGTTCATTGCTTCATTTATTGAATCCTTCTTGTTTCTCTATTCTGTTGATGTTTGGGTCTTATTTAATTCATTTGATTGATCACCATTTTACCCTTACACTTACCACGACATACAAAACATCCACAAACAACAATTTTCTCAAATTATTCATCCCATATACTATAGTCTTAACCAACCTCTTGTTCAGTGCAATCATTTGTTGTGTCTGCAGGATCCATTGTCATATCCTCTTCCACCCACTATCGTCTACATGATTTAATAGTTTTAGGTCCACGTCCACATACGTATATTTTTTGTTTTCTAGTTGAATGCTTAGGGTCTGTATTTGCTCCAATCTCCATCTAAAATAATCAACAACATGCATTAATTTATGTCAAGATTGGATAATACATTATAAATTTCAATAATACTATGAAAAAAGATGGACGTATCACAAAATGCCATTAGATCATTTTTTCCTAAGGAAATTGGATTTGACTACCTGATTTCCTGCTTCATCCGTTGTGTCCTCATTTGATATGACATGATCTGTTGCCATGGCCTCGTCTGGCCCCTATAATACACAACATAGTAAATAATGTTTAGTACACCAATTATATCATTTCAATGTATATTCTATCCAACACAAAACCTCACTTTAGTCATATATTTGACATATTGGTATCATGTTTTGGCCATCCTAATTTTCAAACTTTTCCCTTGATCATAGAATCACATTTAATCATCATTCCTATGCATTTTCAACCAATAAGTTTGACCTCAGAGGCCTCATGGACAAAAAAATGACTTTATCTCCTCTATGTTGTAGCATTTGTGAATTCATAAACACCTTCCCCCTTTGGTTGAGGTTGCTTTCTCTTCTTACCTCTATTGTATCTACAGATTTTGTTGTCATATCTATTTCCACACACTTTCCTCTCTGTGATTTAGTAGTTCTACGCCATCCATGTCCTCTTTCCATGGCCTCCTCTAGATCCTGTAATACAGAACAATGACAATAGTCACATAACAACTATGCACCAAGAGAATATTCTTGAATTTATCTTGTTAATAGACTTGCTTTTCATTAAGACTCACTATGAAAAACAAAATAGGACATTACAACATTTTGCTCTTCAGAAAAAGTTTACACATGGAATCTTGACAACTAGAGCTCAAATCTTATGATTACAAGATGACTACAAATTCACATAAAAAAGTCATTTATTTCATATTTGACTCTCCTTTTTCTTTTATGGGTCATTTTAAGGCAATCTATATCTCTCCAAGTGGCTATAAAACCCTCAAAACTATCATAGAACCCTCAAAACAGTCTCAAAGAGTCTTTGACACCAAAATTTTAAATTCTTGATGGAGGGAAGGATAATTTGGATGTTAATTTTGAAATCACGTCATTACATCTTTATTAGGTTAATCCTAGCCATTGGATATTCTTTAATTATAGGGACATTATGTTATATTTCACCATTACCTTTCACTCCAAAATTAATGGTTTCCTTTGAAAAGAAAACTCTCCATTGGCTATCATAACCCCAAATATCTATTGAAGTGAACTTAAACATTATGTGCAATTGTCATTGCTCATATTAAGCACCTACCTCCCTTCTTAGTGGTCCCACATGTGTGATGTATGCGAATGAGTCATATGGTACCTATGCTACATGTTTAAAGTTTGAATTTTGCTCATATTGTTGGAAAAAGGCCCAAAAAGACCTTTGATTTTTTAGTTTTATACTCTATAACATGCATCTCCTTGATCTTTTCATCTAATCTATGACATGTTGTCTTTGCATTTCAATGAGATCAATTCTTAAAAATTGACAATCCAGAGGTTAAAGAGACAAGTTGATACCTTACCTAAGTTGTCATGTTCTTGAAACCTTGTCACTATAAAGAGGAGATATCTAGAGAGTAATGTCACAAGGACATAACCAAGGCATGAACTATCATGAGTCATAGGGACAACTTACTACACCATCCAAAACTCCATTTAAACTAGCTACTATTAATAATTCATATTATTGGGGACTATCATGAAGAAAACACCATCCATAGGACTGTCATAGTCAAAGTGGAGAGGATTGTCTAGTCATTATATGACTATCATAATAGCCAGTGGGTTAGTTACCATGCTTCAACCTAAAATAGGTTAATGAGAACATAGAAATGAAAATCACAATACCATAAGCACACTCCATAAGTTACCAATATAGTCCCACTATCATGTCATCATGATAGTAAGAGAAGATTTGTTTGGTTTTTCCAAAGCCATATCACTTGCATAAGGATTGTCACCAACCATCTGTGTAAGGTCGTGAAAGAGTGAGTCATTATTGAGCTAATCGTAAGAGAAGCATGAAGTCAAAATGCTATCATGGAAACAAGATATAGTTACTTATTATAAGGACAATCCAAATTTGGTGAGGTTATGTTTTTATCAACTTCCAAGAAAAATACATCATTTTGCAGTACTTGGCACTAAATTAGGCACGCTTTGAGCCACCTTTGGTGCCCCAAACAGATTACATTTTGGCCTAAAAGTCAACGCTAACTACTCCGACTATAACGCCGACTATTGGATCAATTTTTTAAAAAAAAATCCCACATGCACATACCCCAAAACAAAGAAAAAAACTTTATTAGTTTTTCATGTTCATTTTTTGTTTGGAGATCGAGCGTTTGGGTTGGAGTTCTGCCTAAATTAATCTATGATAAATTTGATAATTATAGGAGAAAAACACCGCATGAAGAGATGAGAAATTTGATTTTTTTTTGACACCATAGGTAAGGTTACAATTACAATAAAAAAAATTTGTTCCCAAATATATTTTTGTTTCTATTAAATGGAGTGGATTGTGAAGAAAGGGTTGTGAATATTGTTTTATTTATAGGTGAATCGTTCAAGTTTCATGTGGTTGCAAAGGAGGAGGGTAAAATTGTAGACATTACATTATTTCCTCTGCATCCAAGAGTAGTGAATACATTTTTCAAACCCCAATGCCCAGGTTCACTTATCATTACCATCAATACCTTTCTCTAAACACAACTTTCTTGCTTCCTTCCTAAAAAAGTAGTTGAGTACTTTAAGACAAGTCGATTGTGAGCAAACTAAAATTAGGTCTTTTGAGACGAGGGTGAGCAAACTAAAACAGAGGTTGGTCGAGACAATACGAGGAGATAGGGCTTTTGAGATGAGGGTGAGAAAACTAAAATTAGGCTGGGAACTATAGATTCCCTCCCAAGGCACCAATTGATTCATAGGAAAACAGATTCATGATTTGCTCTACAAAGTAAAGGTCAAAAACCTTGAGGAATATAGAAAAACTAGATGAAAAATTTCATACCTGGCAGTGTGTACTTCATTTGCCTCCACAGACTAAACAAAAATAATTTTCCCAAGTTCACCTGAAAATGTCAAGCAGTAGAGGGAAGAGAGCAAAGGGAGAAGACTCTAGCCACAATGAGGCAATTCATTGTCAATTTATAGATTTTTAAATGTTTCCATTGTTTCTTTGATTTTTAGTTTTTAGTTTTTTATTTGTAAATTTAAAAGAAGAAATTTAATTTATAGGAACATGAGACTGACAAAGATAAAGAGGCATTGGCTTCCATATTGGGGGTAGAGATAGTGAACAAATTGGATGGTGTGGACTTAACAATGCTTGCCAGATACATAGAAAAATGATCTAGTAAAGCCCCTAAAACATTACAACCAAATCAACAGTGTCAAAGGGAATCAATTGATTCCCCAACCAATCATGGATTGATAAAAAGACCCAGGAGGAAATCAATAACAATAACTTCTAAGAATGTGGAACAAGGAACAAAGGCTTCCAATGTCCCACCCACTCTTGGGACACAGACTTCTTCGACCACCACACCATGTTTTGCATCTTGCATTGGTACCTACGATACCAAGATAGAATACGATGTGGTTTCAGGGGACGTCCAAATGATGGATGCTAGAAAAAAATTTGTGAATAGGTTGAAGGAATCATTCCTTCAATGGTTCAAAGACCATCTACATTTGCCATTCTGAAAGATACCCATGCACCTGCAAAAACCAGTTATCCAAGACATAGAGACTAAATTTGGCACAGGCTGGTCTGTAAAGAAGATAAAGCTAGGAATGTCTCAAAACTGCAAGAGATTTCAGTGCAACCAAACAAAGAAGATAAAAAAACTCCCTCCCAAGAAAAGGTTCAGAAAAAGGCCAATTGATGTAAGTTTGGAAGTATGGAAAGAGCTTGTAAAAGCATATGAGAAGTCTGATGCATGAAGGAAGTCTAGTGAGGAGAGTACGTAGGTTATTTGAATTTTCTCATAAGATTATATCAAATTTATTAAATGATTTTTAAATTTTATTTGTGCATAGTTAAATTGAATTAGTATATGTTTCAGGACAAGGCCTCCAAGGCTAGGCTTGACAAACTTTGTGCCATGCATCACAGTGGCCAGAAAGGTTTATAGGCCTTGATCTGTACATTTGTAAGTATATTTAATAAGTTAAATGATATTTTTTTTAATTTCCTAGGAAAAATTAAATGATTGCATATTAATTAGTTTAACTAGTCCATGTGCCATGTTTTGACAGGAGGAGAAATATGGCCAGCATCCAAGCCAATTTGAAAAGGAAATGTTACAAAGAAAAAAGTGGACCGATTTTGTAATCTGGATGGAGAACAAGGTATTAATAGTTGACTTTCAATAACTTAGTTGGATATTGTTGTGGTAATATGTCAATTTGAATTTCTTGTGTTGAGTTGTTTATTAATGCATAGGATGAGTTCTAAAGTGCTTCTCTGTTGGCCCTAGCGCCCTTAAATGTAAGATTTCTCTTAGATGACAAATGATTACTCTTATATCTTTGGGGACCCTTCTTGGTGCCATTAGGATCATAATGAGTATACCAGTCTTGTGCTTGCTTACAAAAAGTGGTTGCAATTAACCTAATCTTGTGGTCATTATCCACAACATTTTGTGTGCCATGCTATCTCATATGCTTAAGTTTAACGGGCTAATAATGAACATAAAACCCTTGTTTGCCTACCTCCAACTAATGGACTTGTTGGAACCTAAAATTTCCTACAATTTTTTGCAAAAATTTTAGGTTCCCATGATGAAAAATCTAACTACAGCACTTAGAAATGCACCTGTACAATATACTTCAGTGGCCTACTTTGAAGGGTTATAATTCGAAGCCTATTCATTTTTATGTCAAACCACTTGGTAGGCATACTTATCTATCATATGTGAGTGTACATGCTTGATTTCAGCTTCCCACGATCATATTGGACAAGGTTTTGCAGTGCCAAGTTAAAGGGTTCTGGTGGTATCTAGTGGTACCCACCTAAGGTTAGGGTTTTAACTCGAGTCTGCAAGCCTATATTTTTATTCCTTTAAACCCCTTAAGGCCTTAAGTTTTCTTGTCCTTTAGCCTCTTGAACTTTATCTTTTAAAACTACATTGACTTCCTGTATTAAAGGGCAATTGTCTTGAGGTCTTCTTAGAGGGGTGATATGTGACTAGGGTATGAAGACTAGGACTTTGTATGTAATCTTAAGCTGTCCTTTTGGATTTGTTGGAAGCCTTCTTCACTAATACATAAGGACTATCAAGACTCCTATGATAGTGCATTAGAGAGGCATTGAAATCACAAAGGAGATAAATATTATTAGGCCATCACCCAATGGAGAAGGGATTGTCATAAAGAGCATGACAGTGTCACCTTGTCATAGTCACAAAGGGGATAGTCTTTGTGGTGGTAATTAAAGTCACTAAGTTTACATCCACCTTCCTAGGGTCTGCAGAAATGCCTGAAGTTGAATATGCCTATTTTAAAGATCTTTCCATGAATATTTTCCATGTTTTTATAAATGAAGACCTCCCCAATCCTCATCTCAAGTTTCAAATGCAAAATGAAATGATGGAGGACAATCATAACTATCATAATAGTACATTAGCATTTTTTGTCTCAAGGTGGCCCTTGAGACTACCAAGGGGATGGATATAGAGTTGGGATTATGGTTTTTGTTTAAAAGCCTTGTGTCATTGACCTAATATTTATTTGTGGCAAGGATCCCAATAGTCTAAAGATTACAAATTGTTGTCAAGAAAGGACTATCATAGTTAAGTGTGGTACAATGATACAATTTCGTCTTGGTTGAGTATTGTATAAATCTCAAGCTATTTAGAATGCATGGGGTATTAGGGTGTGGTATCACTATATAGGTAACCATCAAGTGATTTCTTCAACCCAATCTTGGCCTATATAGTACCCAGTGTGAAGAGCAAGATAGTGTTGTCCAAGAACCTTGTTACGGTCACAAATGAGGGCAGTCTTAGCTATTGTAACCATAGTTGGAATCCCTTGTTGTTACCATAACATGCGTGACCTAAAACCATGACTCTACGAGTATGAGTTGTTTGAAAGCCAAATTCCACAACCTTTGCCACCATCCTCCCTACCTGTGTCAAAATGGGAGCTTTGGAATAGGGTATGGACATCCATCAATACATAAAGTATAGAGGAATTGTGTCAGATGTTGTAGTTGCAACTACCCTATTAGATATGTATGGAAAATGTGGAAGCATGGACAAGGCACATGAACTGTTTGACATAATGCGTCAAAGAAATGTGGTCTCATGGACTGCAATGACTGCAGGATATGCACAAAATGGATTTGTTGAAAAGGCTTCAAAATTTTTAAAGCAAATGTAATTGGCTGGTGTAAAGCCAAATTCCACAACCTTTACCAACATCCTCCCTACTTGTGTCAAAATGGGAGCTTTGGAATAGGGTATGTACATCCATCAATACATAAAGGATAGAGGAATTTTATCAGATGTTGTAGTTGCAACTTCCCTATTAGATATGTATGCAAAATGTGGAAGCATAGACAAGGCAAGTGAACTATTTGACAAAATGCCTCAAAGAAATGTGGTCTCATGGACTGCAATGACTGTAGGATATGCACAAAATGGATTTGTTGAAAAGGCTTCAAAAATTTTAAAGCAAATGCAATTGGCTGGTGTAAAGCCAAATTCCACAACATTTGCCAACATCCTCCCTACCTGTGTCAAAATGGGAGCTTTGGAATAGGGTATGGACATCCATCAATACATAAAGGATAGAGGAATTTTGTCAGATGTTGTAGTTGCAACTACCCTATTAGACATGTATGCAAAATGTGGAAACATAGACAAGGCAAGTGAATTGTTTGACATAATGCCTCAAAGAAATGTGGTCTCATGGACTGCAATGACTGTAGGATATGCACAAAATGGATTTGTTGAAAAGGCTTCAGAAATTTCAAAGAAAATGCAATTGGCTAGTGTAAAGCCAAATTCCACAACCTTTTCCAGCATCCTCCCTGCCTGTGTCAAAATTAAAGCTTTGGAATAGGGTATGGACATCCATCAATACATAAAGGATAGAGGAATTTTGTTAGATGTTGTAGTTGCAACTACCTGTTAGACATGTATGCAAAATGTGGAAGCATAGACAAGGCAAGGGAACTGTTTGACAGAATGCCTCAAAGAAATGTGGTCTCATGGACTACAATGACTGTAGGATATGCACAAAATGGATTTGTTGAAAAGGCTTCAAAAATTTTAAAGCAAATGCAATTGGCTGGTGTAAAGCCAAATTCCACAACCTTTGCTACCATCCTCCCTGCTTGTGTCAAAATGAGAGCTTTCGACCAAGAAATTTGTAGCACTTAAGGTTATGTAATAGAATTTACAATTGATAGTTAAATTTATAACAAATATTTTTATGATCTTTGCTAATGTTTATTAGAATTGTTGCATGTTTTACATCATTGGAATGACATATTAGCTGTAACTCTTTTGAAATTTTATTATGGTATGTGCACTTTGATATGATGTAATATGATTATGGTTTTGTTTCATATGTTCTAATATTAGATATATAACAGAAAAATAAATTATTGCATGAAATAAATAATAAATTTTCATTTTAAATATTTTTTTTGTAGAACATGGGTCTTCCAGAAGATCAAGATGATCCTCATGATAGAGATCCAGATTATGTTGGTTCTGGTACATATCACATGGCAGAGGATGATGATGATGATGCAGATATAGAAGACACTGAGGTTGATGATGATGATGATGACAATGATGATGATCATGATGATGATAATCACAATGGTGATGATGATGATGATAATCACGATGGTGATGATGATGATGATGATCATGATGGTGATGATGATGATGAGGTAGTTTCTCGTAGTAGCCAGTGACATTCATGATCATATAGATTGCATCATGGATCATTGTTTATATATCGTTATGATGCCTCTTTTCATAGTCGCTACATATCATATGTATCATTTTCATAGCCTGCGATGCCATATTAATAAGTTGCATCATAAATTTATGTATCATTTTGACTTATATCATTTGGACATGTATCATCTTGACTTGTATCATTTTGAGTTACATAATTTATCATTTTTACTTATATCATTTGTACATGTATCATTTAGACATGTTATTGATCTACTGCCATATTTGACTTTCACTTGTTTTAGTTATATATGATGATGATCTTATCCATATTGACTTGTCAATTTATATATATTGAGTGTGGTCAATGATTTTTGAATGGATATTTATTATGTATGATGATTTTAATTTATTGCCCAGGATGGATGTCAAATTCAATTAAATCATAGATATTTGACTTGTTTTAATTATAGATGATGATCATGTTATAATAATTATCTTGTTATTTAATCATGAGTTAAATAATTAAATTACTTACTTTATAATCATATGAGTTATTTAAGAGGTATGATATATTTAACTGATTAAATTGAAATAAAACATATTAAATTAATAAATGTACGCAAAACCATAAGCATTTTTAGAAGCAACAAAAGACACAAAAATGAAAGCAAAATTGGAAGCAACAAGCGATGTTATATCTGAAGTAAAATTGGAAGCAAATCTGGAAGCAACAGTGGAAGTAAAACTGGAAACAAAATTGGAAGCAAAACCAGATGCAAAACCAGATGCAAAATTGGAAGCCAAACTAGAAGTAAAATCAGAAGCAAAACTAGAAACAAAATTGGAAGCGAAATTGGAAGAAAAATTTGAAGCAAAATTGGAAGCAAAATTGGAAGCAAAACTACCGATAAGGGCATGGTTCGGTGGTTAAGTTGCTCAGTTGTAGTGGCGGCCACCAGAGTTCAAACCCCCGTTGGGCCAACGAGCTCGCAGGCTTTACGCCTTTGCTAGGCCAACGAGCTTGCAGGTTTGAAGTGTTCTTTCTAGGAGATGAGGTCCCCCGTGTTGTGGCCTCATCGGTTCATTGCTCTGAGCAAAAGCATTCGCGTGGAGCCAGAGGGCGAGTTGCACCAGCATCACCGGTCATGTTAAAAAGTTTACCAGGCACATTATCAAAAAAAAAAAGACTAGAAGTAAACCTATTGATGATTGTTTTTACACATCCATAACAAAAGTTAAAATTCACGAAATGAACTTAACTATCTTGAAAGATATGAAGAAATCAATTAAGATTACTTAATCCCAAGTTTTCATATGGTTAGGTCTTGACCTTGTGGAAAATTTAGTAGGTTAATGTGAAGCTATAATATGCAAGGGGCCTTACTTGATTAAAGGTGTTTTATGACTCACTGGACTCAAAAAAAATATCACAAATATCAACATTTTCTTCATTCCTTTGCATAAATTTGTTACTATATCACAAAGCTTTATATTATTTATATTAAAACAAGCTTTTCTTTTCAAATATTATGAAAACTGTCAAATATGAACTCAGTTGTTCATGTTTCCTTCAAATATCAGACAATCTCCTTTAAATCTCTGCGTTTAAGCTAAGTATCTCAAATGTTTGGGAAAAGTTAGAGAAATCTAAATTAAACTTCATTCTACTACAGGATCTAAATGCTCTGTTATTCACGTTGTAAGAAGTACAACAAACTTGATTAAATCCACAGACTAAACCTTTAAATGTAAGCCCTGAGTATTTTCACGAACATACATTCAAGATTGCAAGCTTTTGAAGAGATAATATTTCAAATACAAATAAGAGCCAAAAAACACTCTTAAAGTAGACGCAGAATTCCAGAGATATTTGTATTCAAAATAAACAGTCATATATGATTTACAATGTATGAATGACTCCTTGCTTCATTAATCAACTTACAGAAAACTTACAAAACATCTTACAGATACAGTAAGGAAGCTAGATGTTCCACGCATTCCTTATTGCAGACACAGGCGACCTCCTTCTATTCTAAACTAAAATGTTCTTCTATTCAAAATGCTAAGACAAATTACAACTTCCAGCTCTATTCTACAAATCCCTGTGTAAGTCATTACAAAGTAAAAGGGGCTCAATATATAGATTTAATTATCCCCAATACGGTTCCAAAACCCTAGTCAATCAACGATCTATATCTCAAACTTGCAACAACAATGGTAGAAAACAAATCTCGCCAAAAATCTCTAAGAAGCACACCCATACTAAGCATAAAGAGCTCTTTGGAACCCTAACAACCATCAAAATATCTTCTGTTGCTTTGCCCTTTTAATTATGGTTCTTTCCACCTATATATTTCTTCTCATTGAAACCCTTTACTCCTTTCGCTTCTTTTCTGATCCACCCGCCCTTTATGATGTCATTGCCATTAAAGCTCCACATTTATATACCTGCATACCTGCCAACAAACATAAAAAATGGATTTAAAATTCATGTTACTTTCATCAATTTATACCTCTTTTGAATGTTAGATGGGCATTAATTACAGCAATTAATGCACCAAAAGTTTGGCCTTCTACCTCAGTATTTGGTTTTTAAAACTTTTTACTTTTAGTTCACTTATGCATACATCCCGTTTTCCTTATATGTTTTCTTTGTATGTCCTCTTTGTATTTTTAAACATACAAGCATTCTATGCAATAAACCATGACTAACGTTCTTTCCCTTTTGTCCATACTTGCACCTTTTGTTTTGTATATCGCTCTTGTATATTTTCTTGTATGAGCGCGTATACAAACAACCCTATGCAAACCTTCTTTGATTACCCTTTATCTCTTTCAATGATTTTAATTTCTTTGTATCTCAGATTATGTATATCATAAACATACAAGCATTTAAACATTCAAAGACTTTTCAGTATTTAACTCTCTTTTCGCATCTGGTTTGTATCTCTTACTTGTATCTTTCGCTTTGTATATCGGCTTGTATATCGAAGACATACATTGTTATTATGCAAATCCGTTATGCAAGCAATGGGACCCGCCCTACTTTTCACTTGTATCTCTGCGATACAACAACACTTGTATCAAACCTTTACATACAAAGCCCAAGATACATACAAAATCCTTTGTATGTCCTTTCAGACTTCAACTTTTATAAACCACAGTTTACTCACTTTTTGGCTCTGCGACATGTATAAAGTGTAATGCATCTTCTGATATACCTTAAGTAGTGATGCATCATTTTAACTATATTTTAATCTTTCTTGAGTTCCACATTGTATGTATATTAAAATGTATGTCTCCGAAACATTCAACAATAAAACCTTATTTCAAGATCCTTTTGGTTCCGCGCCATGTATATAGCTTTGTATATCCACTTTGTATGTTTTCCTTTTGCCAAACATACAAAATTGAAATGTAACCACTGGACTTAACTGATTACTCATTTAGACTTTGAACTCTGTCGGGCCCGACTTGTATGTAAGGATGAAATCTTATCAAAATGCATACAAGTATAAAAATTTAATAAACCCAACAACTCCCACATGCGACTCATACCATGACCTGATATATAAATGACTTTGTATACGAGCGACCTTGTATACAAATGACTTTGTATATGCAACATACAAACCCTCTTATTGTACATTTTACCAAAAACATACATAACTTGCAAAATATAGTGAATTTTAACATGGTTCAAAAAACAACCCTCACTCATTTTTGACAAGGAATTCACCCATATTCTACTCTGGTACTTAATGTTATTTTTTATTTATTTTCAAAAAGGTTTGTAACTTTCACTTCCTTTTCCCTTTTACCACCAAACAGACCCACACACAAAAGCAAAAGCCACAGCCACAGTAGGGGTCCTCATTTTGCTAAGGAGTAAAATGGGGCATGTTGTGAGCATCACAACAACTAGCAACCAAACAAAACAACCAAATTAAAACCATTAAAGAAAACTAAATGAAATAAATTCATAACTTCTAACTATCTTTTTTGCAAATCTTTATCTAACTTCAGACCTAATGTATTCAATAAGGTGCATGAATGTTCCTTTCAGTTTAAGTGGGTGCATGTGATTAATAATCCTCATCTTAAAAATTAGTTGAACAAAATAGTGACTGATATTAGCCTACATAGTTGATGTCATTCCCTCATAGCCAACCAGATAGAGCCTTGCTGTCAGCAGGCGTCCATAGCCTTGACAAGATTATCATTACAATTCTCCTAAGTAGAGCCCCACTGTCAACAAGCATCTATAGCCTTGGTAGAGTTACTTAGATGGCTTAATCTAGATTTTCAATAAAATCCATTTTATTTATTTACTTATTTTATATTTTGGGTGAGATAGAAACTTCATAAGATATTACAGTTGTAACTTCATGATGCAAGGAATGATCACTTGCTAAAATTAAGCTAAGAATTGTAATGGTAGCAAGGGTGACCTCTAATTTTTCACCTAATATCTACACTAGTAGGTTCAACAAACCTAAGGATTTTAGGTGTGTCATTGTGAGAAACTTCCCTTGAATACTCAACCCACAGTTATTGAATACAAAATTTCACAAGTCAAACAACTTTCTACATTCATGACAGTCACAAGTTATGCATAAATTTCAAATAATTAACCTGAATGTTCCAAATTTTCTATTGTTTTCAGTGGTTGTTAGTCTGCTCCTACATACTCTAAATCAAAATAAAGACTCCAGCACATAGGAAAACAAAAAAGAAAACAAAACAAACGGACTGTACAAACAACCAACTATGAAAGGAAACAACACAAAACAAGACAAGAAAACAAAGAAAAGAAATAAAACAACCACCCCCTTCCAAACTATAAAAGACACCACTGGGTAAATAAAGCACACAACTAGAACCAAAAACACTCATATTTAAATGCCTTTTCAAAATATGCAGGAACATCAGGCACTAGTTATAGTTCTCAATTTAGCAAATTTATCATTAAATTCTAAAAAATACTCATTTATTCTACCCTCACTGTATTTAACAGAATAATCTCTAATTATCAGCAATTGAGGCAGCCCATCACATTCATGATTAATCCATATGCATGTCTTATCCTTTGAATTTCCATAATCAAAACAATTTTTTACATCATTTACTGAGGAAAGGAAAGAAACAACCTAATGTATTTCTGGCTCTAGTGGACTTGCCTGTTCATTGACAGCTGGTCCTCCATTTAACTTTGCACCTTCATTGCTTAGCTCAATGTCTGGTCTCACTTCAAATTGAAAGATGTATGACTCTTGATGGATTATTTCTTCATCTTTATCCACATCTATCTCTTCATTCTGGATGTTCAGTTTATCCTCAAGTTCAGGAAGTGTCTCAATGTTCTCTTCAATTCTCTACACATCAACATCTAAATGAGTATCTTTATAATCATAATCTGATATACATAAATTTATCATTTATAAATCATTTGACTGTGAATGTGAAACCACATTTGATTCATGAAAATACTTCCCTGTTTCACTTTCAAAATAATGTTAGAGTGATGCTTGATTATGCACAACAATAGCATAATCCTCCGTATCTTCCATTTTCAAGAATTGTTCCTCAAATAATTTAGTCCTATCATTTAGCAAAATATCTGGTTCCATTATCCTGCAACAATCCTAGATTTGGTCATTCAATTTAAAGCCATCAAATAATAAATCAAGATTTACTTCTTTTCCTATGATTCCTTTATTTGATGATACAGAAACCTCTTTACTTTTAGTGCACTTTAATTCTGTCAATACTTGTTTACATTTCTTTACCCAATCATTTTCGTTAAAACTTTTCAAATCAGATCCAAAGATTTCTTCTTGACAAGTATTACTTAGTAATTCAATATATTTATCAAATGTATCAAGATCAACTTCACTTTTCTTTTTCTTTTCATTAAATCCTCTTTGTTTATCATCTAGAAAATGAAAATGAAAATGAGGTGTGATTTCTTCTCTGTATTTTGTAGGATGTTTATATCTGTCATTAGCTTTATTCACATTTGAACCTTAACGAAAAAATAGATTATCTTTCTTACCATCACACGATTCCAAAAAAGAAATTTTACTATCCTTTATTTCCAGCATTGGTTCAATCTTTGCATTATCTAAACAATTAATGACTGTTGATATTGCATCCTCCTCCTGCTCCATAATCCCCTCATTTTCTTGCCAACCTTCAGCCCTATACACATCTGAGAAAGAGATCAGTCCTTTTAAAGTCAAATTTAACCTTGTAAGAAAAGTTAGACAATTAATTTCACCATGCTCTATGGACTTATGTATCCTATACCTTCCAAATAAACAAAAGTTAGATAAATTTTCAAGATAAATCCTCTTGTTTAAAGTTTTTTGAAAGGCAAGAATATTAACCTACAAATTGTCTTTGTATGAATCCATTGAAAAATGGTACTTTGTTTTCAACTTTTTAGATTTTGAAATTTTATGAGATCTAACATATCTCAGAATAAAACATTAAAACTTAGAAAATCAGAATAGTCCTTGAAGTTTGAGCAGTACCTTTGTAAAAAAACATTCAAATTCTTTCAAACAGAAGATATTTGCAAACAGAACACTCAAATTTTTAAGAACTAAAATGATCCCTTTGGCCATCCTACACAAAATCCACCTTAAATTCCATCAGGCCCTCCTTCTAGCACCAAAAACTGTTGATGATTATTTTTACACATCCATAACAAAAGTTAAAATTCACGAAATGAACCTAACTATCTTGAAAGATATGAAGAAATCAATTAAGATTACTTAATCCCAAGTTTCCGTATGGTCAGGTCTTGACCTTGTGGACAATTCAGTAGGTTAATGTGAAGTTGTAATATGCAAGGGGCCTTACTTGATTTAAGGTGTTTTATGACTCACTGGACTCAAAAAAATTATCACAAATATCAACATTTTCTTCATTCCTTTGCATAAATTTGTTATTATATCACAAAGCTTTATATTATTTATATTAAAACAAGCTTTTCTTTTCAAATATTATGAATACTGTCAAATATCAACTCAGTTGTTCATGTTTCCTTCAAATATCAGACACTCTCCTTTAAATCTCTGCGTTTAAGCTAAGTATCTCAAATGTTTGGGAAAAGTTAGAGAAATCTAAATTAAACTTCATTCTGCTACAGGATCTAAATGCTCTGTTATTCACATTGTAAGTAGTACAACAAACTTGATTAAATCCATAGACTAAACCTTTAAATGTAAGCCCTGAGTATTTTCACGAACATACATTCAAGATTGCAAGCTTTTGAAGAGATAATATTTCAAATACAAATAAGAGCTAGAAAACACTCTTAAAGTAGATGCAGAATTCCAGAGATATTTGTATTCAAAACAAACAGTCATATATGATTTACAATGTATGAATGACTCCTTGCTTCATTAATCAACTTACAGAAAACTTACAAAACGTCTTACAGATAGAGTAAGGAAGCTAGATGTTCCACGCATTCCTTATTACAGACACAGGCAACCTCCTTCTATTCTAAACTAAAATGTTCTTCTATTCAAAATGCTAAGACAAATTACAACTTCCAGCTCTGTCCTACAAATCCTTGTGTAAGTCATTACAAAGTAAAGGGGCTCAATATATAGATTTGATTATCCCCAATACGGTTCCAAAACCCTAGTCAATCAATAGTCTATATCTCAAACTAGCAACAACAATGGTGGAAAACAAATCTCACCAAAAATCTCTAAGAAGCACACCCCATACTGAGCGTAAAGATGCCCTTTGGAACCCTAACAACATCAAAATATCTTCTGTTGCTTTGCCCTTTTAATTATGCTTCTTTTCACCTGTATTCTCATTAAAATCCTTTACTCGTTTCACTTCTTTTGTGATCCACCCGCCCTTTGTGATGTCATCGCCATTAAAGCTCCACCTTTATATACCTGCCAATAGACATAAAAAATGGATTTAAAATTCACGTTGCTTTCATCAATTTATACCTCTTTTAAATGTTAGATGGGCATTAAGTACAACAATTAATGCACCAAAAGTTTGGCCTTCTACCTCAGTATTTGATTTTTTAAACTTTTTACCATTAGTTCACTTATGCATACATCCCGTTTTCCTTGTATGTTTTCTTTGTATGTCCTCTTTGTATTTTTAAACATACAAGCATTTTATGCAAGAAACCACGACTAACGTGTTAGATCTAGGGCACACAACTGAGAGGGGGGGTGAATCAGTTGTGTAAAAACCTTGCTACTATTTCAAACTCTTAATTCTTCTTGTTAGTTAGCAGCATATCAATTAATCATTCATGAAAAGCAGAAAGCATAAACACCAGAGTAGATAAACATCAACACATTAGACACCAAGATTTTTGACGTGGAAAACCCAGTTAAGGGAAAAACCACAGGGTGATTAACCCAAGGATTATTCTCTGTTAGAAGAATTAAAAAAAAAATGCATGGCACATGCCAGTCAGGGCTCACTGCCAGAGCACACTGCTCACAAAGAGGCACACTACCTACAAAGAGACACACTGTCTACAAAATCATAAGGATCACAACCTTGAACTAGAGAATGACATCTTCACCATGTCTAGATCAGTTCCATTTTGAAACACTTCTGCTCTGCCTTTCGCTCTTTTGCTATACCACTCTCATCGGCTCCACACACACTTCGAAAATGAACTCACAATCCTTTATTTATACAAGACATCGACTTAGGAACAATCATCTAAGTCAGCAATCAACCATAAGAACATCCGCAAGATGAATAACACATCCGGTCGGCCATCACAAGAACATTCACAAGATGAACAAGTCATCCAGTTGGCTAGTCAGAACAAGAACTTCATCCAGAAGAATATCTTTGATTTCAGGCTCTACCATCAATGCGGACCAACAACACAACCTCAACATGATCCAAGGACCTTCACAAGCCTACCTGAATGACCAGGTACATCCGCACTTCCTCTTCTCACTGGAAACTCTTCTCTTCCTCATCCGAAACTACAAGAACACAGTCTATCGCCACTGTCATACTACAAGAGGTGCTTCCGGACCTCCAAACCACATACCAATCGAGATGACACATCACCAGGACATCCCAAACACTCTGTCCAATCCACAGAATAGGACAATGCACTTCTGGATCTCACCGGACCTTTTTGTGACACTCTATCACTCTGGAGCATCTCCCGGAACCGGTTCTACTTGATCGATCACAACTCCTTCACATCTTCATGCGGACCTCTGAAATCTTAACTGGATCATCTCAAGACTCATATCTACAAACCCTTTAATCTGCAACCTCTGAATCTCAACCTATTGAGTACTTTTGCCTTCTTCTCATCAGTGTTCTTCACTGTTCCTGATTGAGACTAATTTTCTCAATATCCTTAGCGCACAGCTCATCCAATCCTTCTTGCCAATGCAATATGAGTATGTTGACATCAATGACAACACTGGCTAACCTCATACTTGCAACAATCTCCCCCTTTGTCATTGATGGCAACATATGATGTGAAAAACCATCAAGACAAGAACTTCTCCTTTTTGTCATAGCTCCCCCTTTCAACAGCAACTCTTCACATGTCTTCTCTTCCTTTACTGCTCCCCCTTTGATCATCAACCACTTGTTTTTCACATGTCTTCTCTCCCCCTTTGACATCAATGGCAAAGGGCTCATACTTGCAATTCTAACACATCAGAATCATACCAGCTGCTCCCCCTTAGTAGCAGCTCCCCATCATCAATCTGGATCACAAAATATGACTGATATCCACCAGACTAATGCACATCAGTGCATCCTAGTTCATCTCCGGAGGGGCCATGACCCCTAACTTCTCCCTGAGATACTCAAAAGAGTCCTTGGGAAGGGGTTTAGTAAAGATATCTGCAATCTGATCCTTGGAGGATACATATTCCAATCTGACTTCATCCTTGTTCACTTGTTCTCTCAAAAAGTGAAATTTGATAGATATGTGCTTGGTCTTAGAATGCAACACCGGATTCTTAGAAATATTTATTACACTTGAATTATCACAGAAAATTGTGATAGGCTCCTCATATTCTACTTTAATGTCTTTTAACATCTGCTTCATCCATAAGATTTGAGTGCAACTACCTGCTGCTGCAATGTATTCTGCTTCAGTTGTAGACAGAGATATTGCATCTTATTTCTTGCTTAACCAAGAAACCAATCTCTTTCCCAAAAAGAATGCTCCACCACTGGTACTCTTCTAGTCATCCACATCTCCTGCCCAATCTGCATCTGTATATGCATGAAGAGAGAAATCATGATCTCTAGGATACCACAAACCATACTCAACTATCCCTTTTAGGTATCTAAAAATCCTCTTGATTGCCATAACATGAGATTCTCTAGGATCAGCCTAAAATCTTGCCACAAGACCAACAGCCTACATTATATCTGGTCTAGTCTGAGTGAGATACAACAATCCACTAATCATTGATCTATACTTTGTCTAATCTGCCTTAGGAGAGTCATCATGTTTGCTCAACTTGCATCCGGTTGCCATAGGAGTGTTCATTGGCTTTGAATCTTCCATACAGAATTTCCTCAATAATTCTTTCACATATTTGGTCTGAGAAATGAAGATCCCTTTCTTTGTTTGAGTAATTTGCAGACCCAAGAAGAGATTCATTTCACCAAGATTAGACATTTCAAACTCACTTTTCATCTGATTTGCAAAAGTTTTACACATACTATCTCTTCCTCCAAAAATGATATCATCCACAAACACTTCAACAATCAAGATGTTTTCATGATCAATTTTGAAATATAAGTTACTGTCAGCAATACCTTTGTTGAATCCAATCTGCACAAGATGCTTATCCAACCTTTCATACCATGCCCTTAGGGCTTGCTTTAATCCATACAGTGCTTTCTTCAACTTGCAGACCATATCATCATTATCAGATAATTGAAATCCATCCGGTTGTTCAATGTAAACTTCTTCCAGATCACCATTTAGGAAGGCAGACTTGACATCCATCTGATATACTTTGAAATCTTTGAAGGCAGCAAATGCAAGAAATAATCTGACTACTTCAATTCTTGCCACCGGAGCAAAAGTTTCTTCAAAATCAATTCCTTCTATTTGAGAGTAGCCTTTGTAGACCAATCTAGCTTTGTTTCTGATCACTTCACCCACTTCATTTAGTTTGTTCCGGAAGACCCATTTGGTTCCAATCACATTCTTGTTTCTAGGTCTGGGATCAAGATCCCAAGTATGATTTTTCTCAATTTGCATCAATTCTTCCTCCATTGCTTTGGTCCAGTTTTCATCATTGCAAGCTTCATTAATTGTCTTAGGTTCAATCTTTGAAATCAGACAACATTCATTTGACTCTTGAGCAATTCTTCTCCTTGTTTGTACCCCTTTGCTTTTGTCACCTATGATCTGATCTTCAGAATGATTTAGAGTTACATACCTTAGAATTTTGGGAGTTTCTTGCACTATTGTTTCTTGATCAGGCTCATTTAAACACACCTCTTCTTCCTGATTTACTGGATTAGTCTGAATCTGAATTTCAGAGGATGATTGAGCTCTTTCCACTAGAGAATCATTCTGATCATCTTCATCACATTCATAGAATATTGAGGGCTTCTCAATTCCTTCATTAACCTTCACATTTGTACTTTCTATCATCTTTCTCAATCTCTTATTGTAACACCGGTATGCTTTGCTTTGAGTGGAGTAACCCAAGAAAATTCCTTCATCACTTCTAGCATCAGACTTTCCTAGATCTTCATCTCTTTTGATATAACACTTGCTACCAAATACTCTGAAATATCTCACTGTAGGAGTTACACCAAACCAAAGTTCATAAGGAGTCTTACCGGTATTGCTTCTGATTTGAACTTGATTAAGAGTGTAGACTACAGTGCTGACAGCTTCTCTCCAAAACATTTGGGGAACATTTGCTTCCATCATCATTGTCCTGGAAGCTTCCTGGATGGTCCGGTTCTTTCTCTCAACAACTCCATTCTGCTGTGGAGTCCTAGGGGCAGACAGCTGTCTCCTTATGCCATGCTTCTCACAAAAGTCTATGAATTCACTGGATTTGAATTCACCACCTCTATCAGACCTTAGACATTTCAGTTTCAATCCGGTTTGATTCTCTACCATAGCTTTGAAGATTTTGAACTTCTCAAGGGCTTCTGATTTCTCTTTTAGGAAGGTAACCCACATCATCCGGGAGTGATCATCAATTAATAACATGAAATATCTATCACCTTGCATACTCTTGATTCTTGTCGGACCACATAGATCAGTATGTACTAATTCCAGTAATCCGGTAGTGGACTGATCCTTG
This sequence comes from Cunninghamia lanceolata, assembly GCA_027924645.1. NCBI lineage: Eukaryota > Viridiplantae > Streptophyta > Pinopsida > Cupressales > Cupressaceae > Cunninghamia > Cunninghamia lanceolata. The sequence continues at coordinate 12,837,469 of BSBN01000063.1, forward strand.
CTTTTGAAAGAGACTCTGCTCTGTTTACCTAGCTGACATTCTTTGCACAAACTATTTGTAGGTTTCACCAATTTAGGAAGATCTCTTACAGCCTGAGTATTGCTCATCTTGATGATGTTATCAAAATTCACATGACACATCCTTCTATGCCATAACCAGCTCTGATCAACTTGAATAAACAGACAACTTTTATTAGAACCAACTAGATGGAAGATATTACCTTTTGTTTGAGTACCAGATGCAATCTCAGTTCCGGAGCTTTCAAAGATCCTGCATCTTCCATTCTTGAACCGAAGATCATAACCTTTGTCCACCAACTGACCAACACTGAGAAGATTGTGCTTCAACCCTTCAACATATAGTACATTACTGGTTTTGCTCTTTCCATCAAAAGAAATAGTTCCCCTACCTCTGATTCTACCAGCAGAATTGTCTCCAAACCTTACCATTCCTCCTTCATACCTTTCCAAATCTAAGGACTTGTTCTTGTCACCTGTCATATGGTGAGAAGAACCACTGTCAATAACCCAATCATCCTTTTCTTCAACTTGGGCAGCCAAAGCTCTTTCTACAACCTTATGATTGGCAGATTCAGAGGATATTGAATCTTCTTCCTTGATGGCAATAAACACCCATTCATTTCTGGATTTGCTTCCCATTTCTGATTCATCATTTGTCACTCCTTCATTATCATCTTCTTCATGAACATAATAGTAGTTCTTTTGAAACCTTTGTCTGTTAGTATTTGATCTTGCAGATCTTTCCGGACATCTTGAAGCAAAATGACCAATCTTGTTGCAATTGAAGTACTTAAAGGGTAGTTTTCCTTCATACTTACCGGATCCTCTTGGCAATATCTTTGCAATGAGGGCTTCAAATTGAGTTGTTTCTACTTCTTCCTCTTCCATGTCTTTCCTTGCTTGATCATACCATGATAGCTTCCTTGAAGAGTTCTCTCCCGGATCAAATCTCTATTTGCCTTTCACATAGGCACTGGCCTTGAATGTAGATTCAATCTTGGGATGATCATCTCCAAACTCAGTCATTTCAAATGCAGCCAGTTTGCAAGCCAATTGCTCTCTTGTGACAGTTGTATGGGCTCTAAATTCATCAATGGCAGCAACCTTGATTTTGTAGGCAGCAGGAAGGGATCTGAGAATTTTGCAAACAATTTCATTTTCATCCAGAATTCCACCAGCATTCCTGATTCCACACACAAGTTCATTCACTCTTGGCATAAAGGTAGTGATATTTTCATCATCTCTCATCTTTAATCTTTCAAATTTCCCTTTTTGACTTTGCAACCTTGCACTCTTGACAAACTCATATCCTTTATACAGAAGTTCAGTTTAGTCCAGATCTCATATGCAGTTGGTAGGTCAATAACATTTGAGAGATCTGAGTCATTCAATGCACTTAGAAGAGCTTCTTTGGTCTGCAAATTATTTTCAGCATCTGTGATTTCATTCAGAGTTGACGGACCACCCTGTGGAGGTACATATGGTTTTGAAACCATGGCCAAGTATGCCTTTCCCATACACTCCAAGTGACAATTCATGCGATCTTTCCAGAGAGTGAAGTTGGATCCATCGAACTTCAGACTATCCTTCTTGTATGATGACATCCTGGATCTTCCTCAAGTGGTTAAGCTCCTTTCAGAGGAACTTAGCTCTGATACCAATTGTTAGATCTAGGGCACACAACTGAGAGGGGGGGTGAATCAGTTGTGTAAAAACCTTGCTACTATTTCAAACTCTTAATTCTTCTTGTTAGTTAGCAGCATATCAATTAATCATTCATGAAAAGCAGAAAACATAAACATCGGAGCAAATAAACATCAACACATTAGACACCAAGATTTTTGACATGGAAAACCCAGTTAAGGGAAAAACCATGGGGTGATTAACCCAAGGATTATTCTCTGTTAGAAGAATAAAAAAAATGCATGGCACATGCCAGTCAGGGCTTACTGCCCGAGCACACTGCTCACAAAGAGGCACACTACCTACAAAGAGACACACTGTCTACAAAATCATAAGGATCACAACCTTGAACTAGAGAATGACATCTTCACCATGTCTGGATTAGTTCCATTTAAGCTTGAAACACTTCTGCTCTGCCTTTCGCTCTTTCTCTATACCACTCTCATCGGCTCCACACACACTTCGAAAATGAACTCACAATCCTTTATTTATACAAGACATCGACTTAGGAACAATCACCTAAGTTGGCAATCAACCATAAGAACATTTGTAAAATGAATAACACATCCGGTCGGCCATCACAAGAACATTCGCAGGATGAACAACTCATCCAGTTGGCTAGTCAAAACAAGAACTTCATCCGGAAGAATATCTTCGATTCTGGGCTCTACCATCAATGTGGACCAACAACACAACCTCAACATGATCCAAGGACCTTCACAAGCCTGCCTGAATGACCAAGTACATCTGCACTTCCTCTTCTCACTGGAAACTCTTCTCTTCCTCATCCGGAACTACAAGAACACAGTTTATCGCCACTGTCATATTGCAAGAGGTGCTTCTGGACCTCCAAACCACATACCAATCGAGATGACACATCACCAGGACATCCCAAACACTCTGTCCAATCCACAGAATAGGACAATGCACTTCCGGATCTCACCGGACCTTTTTATAACACTCTGTCACTCTGAAGCATCTCCCAGGACCGGTTCTACTTGATCGATCACAACTCCTTCACATCTTCATGCGGACCTCTGAAATCTTAACTGGATCATCTCAAGACTCATATCTACAAACCCTTTAATCTGCAACCTCTAAATCTCAACCTATTGAGTACTTTTGCCTTCTTCTCATCACTGTTCTTCACTGTTCCTGATTGAGACTAATTTTCTCAATATCCTCAGCACATAGCTCATCCAATCCTTCTTGCCAATGCAATATGAGTATGTTGACATCAATGACAACACTGGCTAACCTCATACTTGCAACATAACATTCTTTCCCTTTTGTCCGTACTTGCACCTTGCATTTTGTATATCGCTCTTGTATATTTTCTTGTATGAGCGCATATACAAACAACCCTATGCAAACCTTCTTTCATTACCCTTTATCTCTTTCAATGCTTTTAATTTCTTTGTATCTCAGATTATGTATATCATAAACATACAAGCATTTAAACATTCAAAGACATTTTAGTATTTAGCTCTCTTTTCGCATCTGGTTTGTATCTCTTACTTGTATCTTTCGCTTTGCATATCGGCTTGTATATCGAAGACATACATTGTTATTATGCAAATCCGTTATGCAAGCGGTCGGACCCACCCTACTTTTCACTTGTATCTCTGTGATACAACAACACTTATATCAAACCTTTCATACAAAGCTCCAGATACATACAAAATCCTTTGTATGTCCTTTTGGACTTCAACTTTTATAAACCACAGTTTACTCACTTTTCAGCTCTGTGACATGTATAAAGTGTAATGCATCTTCCGATATACTTTAAGTAGTGATGCATCATTTTAACCAGATTTTAACCTTTCTTGAGTTCCACATTGTATGTATATTAAAATGTACGTCTCCGAAACATACATACAAAGCGCGAAACATTCAACAATAAAACCTTATTTCAAGATCCTTTCGGTTCTGCGACATGTATATAGCTTTGTATATCCACTTTGTATATTTTCCTTTTGTCAAACATACAAACTTGAAATGCAACCGCCGAACTTAACCAATTACTCATTTAGACTTTGAACTCTATCGGGCCCGACTTGTATGTAAGGATGAAATGTTATCAAAATGCATACAAGTATAAAAATGTATTAAACCTGACAACTCCCACATGCGACTCATACCACAACTCGATATACAAACGACTTTGTATATGCAACATAGAAACCCTATTATTGTACATTTTACCAAAAACATACATATCTTGCAAAATATTGTGAATTTTAACATGGTTCAAAAAGTAACCCTCACTCATTTTTGATAAGGAATTCACCCATATTCTGCTCTGGTACTTAATGTTATTTTTTCTTTATTTTCAACAGGGTTTGTAACTTTCACTTCCTTTTCCCTTTTACCACCAAATAGACCCACACACAAAAGAAAAAGCCATAGCCACAGCAGGGGTCCTCATTTTGCTAAGGAGTAAAATGGGGCATGTTGTGAGCATCACAACAAAACCTAGTAGAAAAATTGGAAGCAAAACCAAAAGCAAAATTGGAAGCAATATTGGAAGCAAAATTGGAAGCAAAACCAGAAGCAAAATTGGAAGCAAAATCAAAAGCAAAATTGGAAGAAAAATTGGAAGCAAACCTAGAAGCAAAACTGGAAGCAAAACCAAAAACAAAATTGGAAGCAAAACTAGAAGCAAAAGCAAAAGCCAACTTGGAAACAAAACCAAAAGCAATAGTGGAAGCAAAACTGGAAGCAAAATTAGAAGTAAAACTGGAAGCAAAACTAGAAGTAAAACCAGAAGCAAAACTGGAAGCAAACTTGGAAGCAACACAAGAAGCAGATGTAGAAGCTAAATCGGAAGCCAAACTGGAAGGAACAAAATCTGGTGCTAAATCTAGCATTAAACCTGGCACTAAAATCTAGCGCTAAACCCAGTGCTAACCCCGACACAAAACTCAATGTTATAATTGGCGCTAAACCTAGCGCAATAGTGAGATGCAATTGGGCACTGAGTTTTGCATCGAGAGAAGTGTATAATTCATGGACTTAAATGCACTAAATTATGGTGCTATTTTAGGCGCTAATTTCCTCTTCTGTTGTAGTGCCTCCTACTTCCTGCAACTCCACTTCTTCCGCTTTCGCACCTTGTAACTTACAATCACAAGGAGTGTGGGAGGGGGTTGTGGTGTTTAGAGGCTTGCCTCAGTCAAGCCCCAGAGAGACATGTTCAAGTCTTCCAAACACCGTTGTTAGAGAGAAAGTGTGCATTCTTGTGGGATAGAGGCAAAAATCCAAATGATAATGATGATAAAACACAATAAATGTCACCTTGATGATGAAGCTCTCATGGAAGGAAGAAGCTCTTCAATCCCATGAGGAGAAGATGTAATCCAACCTGCAAAAACAAATACAATAACAATGCTATGCTTGACAACACAATGAATGCCTTGATCACTTTAACATAAGCTCATGAATCACAATATCCCTTTAGTTTACAAATGATAACCTAAACATGCTTATATATGCAACTACTAAGATTCCCACCAAGAATTTCATAATTAAAACTTATGATGTCAACTTGAGACCCAAATAATGGTCACAAAACCAACATTTAAATTTAGGGCAGACCCAAAATAGGGCTGGACTAGGGCGCTAGTGCCCAAGTCCACCCCCTTATTTTTATTCAGGGATTATTAAATTAGCACCCCCTAGGTCCTATTTGTCACAAGACCCAAGGTTTTTCTCATCAGGAGTCCAAATTAACATGCAAGATGCTCTAAATGCAATCTAAAGACAAGGAGCTAAACCTTAATTGGAAAAAGCCCCCAAGGGTGCATTTTTCGGACATAACATTTAGCCCCCACTTTAATGTATGTATAAACACAAGGCTAATACATGCATTAAAGTATGGTAAAAAAACACAGCAAAGACGCCAGGCACTGTGAAGACGTGCCACAGACACACAAAACATAGAGAAGACAGTTACAGGAATGTAAAACATGGAGAAGATAGTATTGAAGACACGTAAAACATAGTGAATACAGTGAATGTAGTGATTATTTCTTTTCTTTTTCATTTTTCCCATATATGAATGCAAATGCAAATATGAGGAAAGTAACAATGCAACATACAACCCCAAAGGGAAAACACACCATACAAAACCTCAAGTGTAAGTGAAGCATGTCGCTACACATACACGAGATGGGAAATCAAGCCATACAAAACCCAAGTGGGGGTTAGCCACACAAGGGGGAAAACACATAGAAGACACAGAGAAAACACGACAAACAAGGCGATGAAAGGAACTTATTGCTAAGTCCCCACCATCTCAGGCACATTACAGGCACACACCGACTATTGTGCTTTGCCACAACAATCACCGAAAACACGCTTAAGGGTTGAGTTAGTCACAAAATTGCTCCCCGCCTCCGTAGAGGACTTTTTTGAAAATGATAGGATAGTGCAATCTCCTCGAGAAATACACCATCCCCGCCTTCTGCAAAAGGGCTTAAGATAAAAGGATATGCTTGATATCCCACCTCCACAAAGGGCTTAAATGATTGTGATTGATTTTTAGATTGTTCAAACACGCTTTACTATGATCTAAAGCATACATCTTACTTTATTTATGCCCCCACCTTAAGGTGGTTAATATCACGTACTAATATCAAGTACATTAGGTAGGAAGAAAACACACAAGGGAACACGAGCTCTTGCAAAGCCCATGCCCCCCAAAGGTGACATGTACTTTATGATCGCCGAATGCTCCCACAAAAAAAGGTGTTAGTGTCCACGTAATCATGATAAATAACAATGCATATGATAAACTACATGAAAGAGGCAAGCAAGGTGATATTCATGATAAACAAAGTGCGCGGAGCAGTAGTATTGTTAAAGTGTTGTTAGCAAGATAAAATAACATCGACATCAACATCAAGATAGAGAAATCACAGAATGATTCCACTAGCCAAGCGTCAAATAATTTGTTACAACCCCATCATCATATATGGACTAGGTCCATTTTTTTGATTACTCGCGAAAGGGACACTAGGTCCACATCAGTATAATATGTTTTTCGTCATTTGCTAGCTAGATGGAAACACTAGAGGAAGGTAAACAATAAATCAGAGAGGAGAACAAGTGTCTTAGGGACAGTCACATAGGAGGGTGCCCCCAATTCACCAATCGCAATGCTGTGTCCGTAAGACACAACACACAACAATGAAATCAAAGGAGAGGAGATATAGAAGAATGATGATATAAATAGAAGGTCACAACAGAGGCGGTCTCCTAGTATCCTTGACCTTACAAGAGAATCAAGGGTCATCCTAGGAGACCTAACAACACATAACACATCATGGGGGAAGCACATCATGAGAGATAAAGGGTTAGAGATACTTACCTAGTAGATACTAATGTTAAGAACATACATATCTAGGAAGAGGCCACCCTTGAGAGCTACTATGATATTCGCTACAACAAGTGTAGCTTATCGGCTTAGGATATCTCACATATTGATTTGATCTTGTTGATATTGCATTAATATTAAGTTTAGGATGATGAGAGGCTTTCTTTTCTTTAAAAGGATTGTATCCAATGCCACTTAAGTAATGTGTTGAAGTGGATTCTATAGGTACTCAAATCCCTTGTTCATTTATACCACATCCATTACCTATATAGTCACAGTTCTTGTACAAAATCTGAAATCCACGACCATATAGAGAGTCCATTTCTTTAGAAGATGGTGAAGCCTCATAGGTCTCATAATTTTTTATGTATGTGACAGTATTGTCTTTATTTTCAACCAAGGAGACTTTGGACTTCTTAGGAGATTCAAAAGATTGCTTGGATGAGATCGATGTGACTTTTGATGAATTAAGTTTATATTCTCCCATACTGCAAGGGTTAAAATCTAATGAACCCCAATCGTCACCAAAAAGTGCATTTAATGGTTGAGAGATTTGCATAACATTATCTGTGGCAAGAGGCATTGTTGAATGAATTTGTAAGTTGTTTAGTCTTTGTTGATTTCTAACTTCTTTTGGCACTTCAATAGGTGAACAAGTATTCGGATCAAGACTAGCTTTCCAAGTGTAGAGCTTATCTTGATAAAAACTTAAGTTATCGATGAAGGGTAGACGGGACTGCCCCCATGGCATGAATCCACGATCTACCTAGAATCATATTATATGAAAGCAAATTAGGCATAACATGAAAAAGGGTATCTAATGTCATGGGTCCAACCTATACAGGTAAAGTTATGGCACCTGTTGATTGTCTTCCAATACTATCAAAGCCACGAATGTTAATCCTTTCTGGGTTGATTAAAGATGTGTCAGCCTTTATTCTATGTAGTAAGTCTATGCTACAGACATTAAGGGCCAATCCATTGTCAATCATGACTCGATTTACTAGCTTTTTATTTATCGTGACAAAGATCAAAAGTGGATCATATTCATCTTTTACTGATGGTATTTCATGTTGTTGAAAGAGGATATCTATTTTTGTCACATTTATACTACCCAACACAACTATTACATTAGTTGACTTAGCAGTGGATGGTACAATCACCTTTTGTAAAGCTTCTTGGAGCATTCCATGGTATGTAGGTGATGTTTGTATTAAATCCCAAGGAGAGATCTTAGCCTGAGTAGTGCGGAGTTGCTCGACAAGATCATATTCTTGACTACTTTTATGAGTAAGATGAGATGGTGGAGGGAGCATAGGTTGAGAACATAGAAGAGAGGTGGGAACATGCGGTACTTGCTTACTTTGCTTGTTATTATGGTTGTTGTATGTGTGAGCAATCATATTGTAGTGCGATTGTTGTAACACATTTTGAACACCTTGACTTGGTTGAGACATTTGTGTTGCATAGTTGTGGATGTAATCAAGGTGTCTAGGTGGTTGTTGAGCACCTTGAACAATAATCACCAGTTTGAAGAAAGAAGGTACACTAGGTTTCCCCCACACAATCATCTTAGGGATATTGCGACATAATCTATTAGTGAAGATTGAATTAACATCGTTTTCCTCTTGATTACAACCAACATCTATCCTTGAAGCATTCAATACGTTAGGTGTTGTATCAGTAATAGAGTTATCCATAGTCTTCTCATCGAAGGTTTTTGGATATTCACCTATAGGAGAAGTAGGACAACCTATGGAATCATCATCATCATCATGTTCTTTAGCTATTGATTTCCAAGTTTTAGTGGAAAATGAATTTTCACTCTCATCTTTCACATGAGTATCCCTAGAGATGAATTTAGTTAAATCTTCTAATATTAAAGGATATGCTCCTATGAGTAAAGCAAAGATAGTAAAATCATGTGTATAATGAAGTAATTATAGCTCATATGTAGAACATATAGAAGCATCAATACTACTTACAGAAGCTATATGCTCTAGAACATGAGGATTCTTATTAGTGAAATTGGAGAAATTTTCAAAATCTAGGAGATACTCATGCAAAGACTTCAAAGATGGATAACATGAAGATTCTGTAATGAGATATTTTGGATGCCAACTTAGATTTTAAAGATTTTCAAAAACTTATGCAACAAAGCCAATGCAAAAGTGATGTCGAATATGCTCTAAAATGCTTGATTTTTCAACTTTGTTAATGCAAACGAATGAAAGAAGAGGTGTTGTGAAGATTTTCAAGAGGGACAGAAAATCATATACCTGATAACAGTCTACTAATGCAAGAATACCTTTCACAACATGCTTTTGAAGCAACTCTAGAAAGTCGATAAGCTAAAATCGAGTGAAAATGGGCCAAAATATTTGATTTTTTACCAAATCTCAATGCAAAAGAGTAGGGAAATAGGTGTTGTAAAGAAAATGATGATCGACAACAACTTACAATAGTAATAACAGCCACCTAATATCAAAATATATGTTACAACACGCCTATAGTGCCACTCTAGATCAAACCCTAATGCAAAGATAGCAAAAATATGCAAAATTTCCAAAAATTTCAATGTCAAGGCCCAAAATAAAGGGTGTTGTAAGGAAATTGAGAAGGGACAGTAGATAATAACTCTAATAAAATCTAATTAGCATAGCAAAATTCCTTACAACATGCTTGGAGTGCAAATCTACCAAGATGATAAGGCCAAATCTAGTGAAAAATGTAAGTTTCCAAACCCTAGACATGGAATTTCACAAGGAGGCCACTATGATGCAACACTACAATTATAAATTAGACCTAATGTGTTTTTTAACAAGGTAGTAAAATCTGAAACAAGATTTTGACTACAATCCTAGCTCATGCAAAACTAGGTTTTGATGAAAAATGCAAAATTTCAAGTAATTTCTAACAAATCAAAAATGAAAATGCAATGCAAATGAATTGTAAATGATGAATTTCTGTACTTTGGATCAGGTCTAATGCAAATAACAGAAATTAAATTAAGTTTAATTCAAATTATTTGAAAATCAAGCCAAAAATGCCAATTTTTTAAAAAAATTTCCAAATTTTTTTAAAATTTTAAATGTGATGAGAATGATTTTTTGTAATTTAGGTCAGATGTAATTTAAAAATTAGAAATTAAATTAAATTAAATGAAAATTAAGTCAAATTAATTTAAATAATTTGAAAATCAAGCCAAAAATGCCCATTTTTAAAAAAATTTCCAAAATTTTCAATTTTTTTGTAAATTTTCAAATACAATAAGATGAAAATTAAATAAGTGAATGAATTTAAAATCTAATGCAAAAAAAATTGAAATGAAATGAAAATTAATTCAAATTTAATCAAAATGCAAGCTAAAAATGCCAATTTTTTTCAAATTTTTCAATTTTTTAAATAAATTTTCAAATGTAATAAGATGAAAATTAAATAAATGAATGAATTTCAAATCTAATGCAAAAGTTTGAAATTAAATGAAAATTAATTCAAATTAAATCAAAATGCAAGCTAAAAATGCCAATTTTTTTCAAAATTTTCAAAATTTTTGTAATTTTTCAAATGCAATATTGAAAATAATGAATTGAATGATAATAAATTTTAGATCTGATGTAAAAATTAGAGAATTAATTAAATACAATTGTGTAAATGCAAACTATGTCAAAAATCAAACCGTAGAATGGAATTTTTTTCAAATTTTCCGAATATATCAATTTTTTTGTAAGTTTTCGAATGCAATGAAATGAATGAATGTAAATCTATGAAACAACACTCAGCAATGTGCCAAAATGTTCAAAACATGGGTTCACCAAAATGTTTAGTAGTAAAAAAGAGGGTTTTCCAATTCCAAGGGTTTATGTAGAATCATCCTTTCCACTAAACATTCCAAGGGCTTTTCAACTGAGTGCTTCTCCCATCGAGAGGAGAGTCATCTATCATATTGGGTTGCCACTTGGCTTTCTACTAGGAAATTCAGAAGTTATCACACAATGTTGCCAATTAATGCTTTAACGCTCTTAAAACCCTAATTTAAGCAAAATAGTAAGTAAATCTGCAAATTACAATGAATGCTACGGGAATTAGACAAAGGGCAGAGAGCCTTAACTCACTATTTTTTGTAGTCTAGAAAATAGAAATGTCGGGGACAATGGTGATGGTGCCCTAGTCCAAGGTACATATTTCTCTACAATGTCCCAATCTCCTTCTGACACTAATTTCTGTTGTATCTCTAGTTTCCATCAAATCTAATGTGGAGGACAATGGTGATGGCGCCCTAGTCCAGTCAGGCTTCTCCTTTTGGATCTGGAATCTCCACATTGTCCTCCTGCTCCCTGCAACTCCACTTCTACTTTTGCAACATGTAACCTATAATCACAAGGAGTGTGGTGTGAGGTTGTGGTGTTTAGAGGCTTACCTCAGTCAAGCCCCAGAGAGACATTCAAGTCTTCTGAACACCGTTGTCAAAGAGAAAGTGCATATCCTTGTGGGATAGAGGTAAAAATCCAAATGATAATGATGATAAAACACAATAAATGTTACCTTGATGATGAAGCTCTGATGGAAGGAAGAAGCTCTTCAATGCCATGAGGAGAAGATGTAATCCAACCTGCAAAAACAAACACAATAACAATGCTATGCTCAGCAACACAATGAATGCCTTGATCACTTTAACATAAGCTCATGAATCACAATGTCCCTCTAGTTTGAAAAAGATAACCTAAACATGCTTATATATATGCAACTACTAATATTCTTGCCAAGAATTTCATAATTAAAACTTATGATGTCGGCCTGAGACCCAAATAACGGTCACAAAACTAACATTTGAATTTAGGGCAAACCCAAAATAGGACTGGACTAGGGCACTAGTACCCAAGTCCACCCCCTTATTTTTGTTCTAGGATTATTAAATTAGTACCCCCTAGGCCCTATTTGTCACAAGACCCAAGGGTTTTCTCATCGGGAGTCCAAATTAACATGCAAGATGCTCTAAATGCAATCTAAAGACTGAGAGCTAAACCTTAATAGGAAAAAGTCCCCAAGGGTGCATTTTTCTGACATAACAGAGATACTAGTGAATTCATTGATCAGAAACCTAGGATCTATCTTATCACCATATTGTTCTCTGAACACCCTCTTGAATTCTTCCCATGAGCCTATACTTGCATCAGGTAAACCTCTGTACCAATCCCTGGCATCCTCAATTAGAGATTACATGAATAAATTCATGATCACATCTTCATTCTCAACTTCAAAGTCATCTATCGGATTCAAAAATGTCCTCAGATGACTTTCACCTAATAATGCATTATTCTCAGAAAATCTAACAAGTGTATTTCTAGTTTCATTAGGGATAGCATTAGTATAACCAATAATTCTAGTAAAGTCCAACTAGCTATACCTTCCTGATTGTAAAGGTCTTCTGGTAAACTGAGTATTCTACTGTTGTCTCACACTACTTTGACCTTCCCCACCCTATTTTCCTTGTTGTCTTACATTGTGTCTAGTAGGTTCAATGTTTATATTTGTGTTATAAGATGGGTGTTGTCCACAACCACCCATATTATGTAGCTTAGGAGAGGGGGGAAGCTAACCTATGTGTGTTGATATTTGAGGATTAGCTGTTGAATCAGGACAGGCTGAAGTTAGAGGAGGGTTCTGGGAACTAGAGGTTGTCATATTTCTAGACTTGTAAGAAGCCTTTAGGAAATCAATCTTTCTCTACATTTCTTCTTTACTAGCTAACTATTCCATTCTTTCTAACTCCCTTCTTAAATCCTTAACTTTCCTTTTCAATTGCGAGTCCTTTTTCTTTTGTGCTTCAGATGCAATGAGCTTTTGGGATGCAAGATTTATACAAGAGCCTGTATCCCTTTTGGGATCAATGATTAAGAGCTTCTTCCCTCTATCCAAGCCCTGAGAAACTGTACTAGCAGCAGAAGTCCCTAAGATTGAACTGACAATAGGAGGATCACTCCATGTATTAGTATGAGTGTTTCCTACAAGAATATTTTTAGTGTTGCTACTAATTGCAGGGTTAGCCTTGTGATTACTTGATTGACTAAGCCCATCAGAGGGATTTTCTTGACAAGATGTTTTTAGATGCTCAACTCTTCTTTTTAGTTTCTAAAGTTCATAGCCTCTCTTATCTTGTTTTCTTCCTCCTTATCCTTCTTAAGCCTAACCTCCTCTAACTTATCCATCTCCTTTTGGAGCTCAAGGACCTCTTGCAGCAATTCATCCTCAGCAGGCAAAGTAGTATCACAGTCTGAAGTATCAAGGTAGTTTGTAGCAATATTAGCAAGACCTTGGGGAGAATTGGGATTAGGATGTACAAAGTCTTTATGATTTGGGCTACTCGGAGGAACATATGCTTCAGGATTGAGTCCTGAGGTCTCAAGATTTAGGTTGAGGGCTATTCTTTTAGCATCAAATTCATACTACAAATATCTTTATCTTTGTCTTTGCTGCTTAGCTAAGACACCAGGATGAGATTGCTCTTGACTTATAGTAGGTTGAATTACTACATTATTTTCATTTGCAGGGGGTGATCCAAAATCAATAAGATTTACAAGATCACCATTATTACTACCATGAGAATGCTTTGAACTAGGAGGAGGGGTATGAATAGACTTACTTGTATCTCTTTTCCTCCATGATTGTTGAGCATTTTGAAGTAGCCCACCCTCGAGCTTCTTCTCAGGATCCTTCTTGTATTGAGATCTTTAGCCTTCCATCACTTTAATATTCTACTTGATTTTCTTTAAATTTGCACCAGCAAGGAGAAATTAGAGTCACCACCCAACTAAGGGAATTCAGAATATTCAGATTCTTTAAAGAAGCTCACGAAGGAAGAAGTAAAGGATAGATCCTTAAGAAGGTACTTCACAAAAAAAATGCAAATATAACCAGAAACCCTCAGGAAGACACTAGGAAGTGACAAATGGTAAATAAGCCATAGGAGTTTGGCTATTTTGTAAATAAGAGAGCAAAAGAACTGATCTAGATATAACAATTCTTTGGAAACACACAGGGATCTCTCCCTTTTCACACAATTAAGTTCTCTTCTTTGATCAACCAGTAAGGAGAATATCATATTCGCCACCCTCTAAAGGGAATAATACTGCACTGTACATGTGCAAACTCTAGACACCCATGACAAACCACTAGACTAATTTTGAATAATAATAAATAAGTCCCTAGTAGAGTTGCCAATCTATTGGTTGTTCCAACTGATTCTCTGAATCCTCTAAAGATTTAGCTAATTTCTTGTAATTAAGGATTCTAGATCAGTAGCCAATGAACAAGATTCAACTTAGAATTTGTTGAAATCCTCTGCACTTTTTGTTCTGCAAGACCAAGGAGAGTGTACCTATACAACATCCAAGGGTATTTCTTGACTTATGCTAGATGTTGCTGCTTAAACAAAAGTTCTCAATGAAAACATACCAAGGAAATGACTAACTCCTATCAAATTGGCATAAGCCTTTAGCAAATCAGTTCAGACCAGGATTGAGAATGATTATTACTCCAATTCTAGTCTAAAACCGTGTGGAAATGGAAATGATTTTGATTGTTTGGATGGATCTGAATCAACATATCAGCCCAGTGAAAGATCGGTGCCTCGTCTCAGGGTCATTGAGTCAAGTTGCATAAATCAAATGTATATTTCTAGCAATATTGCTTCATTACAATTGGACTAATGACATCAATGCTTCATGTACTTAGAATTGTAAAATTATCCTTTAAACCACATTGTAAAATAAAATTAGCAGAGTATTTCCCAAGTAATTATTTCTCTCCTTGAGATAAAGCTAAAGATAATACACACGTTACAGAGAACCGCAGAGATGAAAGAAAATATCCTTGATATTCAACATTCATACCAACTTCATTGATTACACAAATGGAGATAATTTTACAACTAGGATGACAATACATTCAAGATTGAAAATGATGCATTGCTCTACAAATTTGAACACAAAATAACATGCCACTTTATTCTATTACTCTAGGCTAAGACACAGACACACTAATGCCCAAAACAAAGGTTCAGAACCCTAACAAAATGGACCTATATTCCCTCTTATAGAAATGAAGGAACAAACAAGCTTTAGGCCACAGACACATGTCACATTTTCATTTGACAACTTTCATCATAACAAGATACAAGTGCAACCACTCATGTGGAGAATATCCCATTAGGACAAAGACAGTTACACATACAAGTGCAAATCCTTAGCCTCCAAAATATATTTGAAAAGGTTGTTACAATATAGTTATCATTTCTTCAATATCCTTTTTGAGAGCCCAAAAACCCAAGAGATATTGATTATGCAAATGAGGACAAAAAGGAGGCCCACAAGAAGACAAAATAACTATTGAGACCTGTAAGCACAAAAATCACGCACAACCTCCACGAGGACCCCTATGATGATTTTTAGTCCTTGTCACGTACATGTAAGCATAGAATAACATCCTCTCAGTAGCAATTCTCTTGGTGACGTGTCTTTTCTTTCATCTTGTGTTGTTTCCCTTTTGTCGTTCTCTCTCTCTCTCTCTCTCTCTCTCTCTCTCTCTCTCTCTCTCTCTCTCTCTCTCTCTCTCTCTCTCTCTCTCTCTCTCTCTCTCTCTCTTCATTGTCGATGCTTTTCAACTCTTTTTGACACTTGTCAATTTGTGTTGTCTAAGCTTGCAACCCTATTCCTAAGCCTTGTATGTGTCTTGTAGGTGAGTTTTCACCTTTCCTGAGTGTTTTTTATCTTCTCCACCCCATAGGAGCCTTCTAGAGGTCCCCTATCCATCTCCCACATTTGGTTTTTAGTTTCGCTCAACCAATCCAAATCTCCCCCTATTATTTCCAAATCTCCCACCAGGAGATCCTACTTTGCAAGTGGAGATTTGAATTTTTACACATGACTGAGCTATTTTCAAAGGCAAATCCCCTCCTTTTCATCTCCTCTTCCATCTCCAATCATGCATTTTTACCTAGACCCTTCCTTTCTAGATCTCCCCCTGGGTGACCCATGGGCGACCTAATTGGTGAAAGGGGCAACCCATGGGCGACCCATGGGCGACTCTATCATGTTTTTAGTTGTAGAAAAACTCAAGTTTCTAACTCGAAAAAGCTTTGTTTTTACCTATTTTTCTTCCTGTTTGCATGGATTTTTGAGCCTAATATAGAGTTAACTATTTCACGCACCTACACATGCATTATTAGCTCTATTTTATCTTAAATTAATAGCTCATGCATTCCCATGCACTCCTTCTTCACTTCTTCTTGAGTGATAAGCTTTTACTAGGTAGATCACTCCAATTTTAGCCCAGATCACTCTTGAATCCTCTATGTTAACTCTCCAATCAAATTGAGTTAACTCTTCTTCTTTTCCACCTTTCATCCCTTCTTCAAACCTATAAATACCCCTCACCTCTTCAATATTTTCGAAGTTGAGCAAGTTGGAGAATACTCTTCTCATCTTCACAAGCTTTTTCATAGGCCTTTGAGCCTCTTTCTTCATTTCTTTCTTTAGTTTTCCAAAGATTCAAAGCTTTCATTGTTGTATAGCTTCAAAGCTCTTCCATGGAGGCAATTTCATTTGTGCTCACATCTCTTGCAAGTTATTGCTCTCCACATTCAACATTCTCATCCTCATACATGACATAGGAGCCTTTTGTTTTCATTCGTTACTTTATCTATCTTTCACATAAATCTCATCACGCATTCATACCCTACTCATATCAATCCACAGTGATCAACAAAGCTCTCATTGAGCTCTTTTTACAAAGCTTCAAAAGCTTCTTTTGCTTCCATTGTCATCTTGTCGCCAAGAGGATTCCCCACTGCTACAAGAGGATACGATGTTGCCATCACAAGGATTTCTAAGGGTAGTGGGGGCTCATGCATCTCCAGGTTCCTTTATGATTTCTTTCAATTTGTAGTTATTAGATAACTAAAATTGCTCTTGGGATCAGTAATCTTGTTGCTTTTTCCTTAATAAGATAGATAGATCTTGCATTCTTAGAGTAATTTTCTTTCAAAGTTCGTAGATTAATTCATTTAAAAGCAATTTCCCTTTTCTTAGATTAATTTGTTCCAAATATTGAGAAAACCCCAAAAACATAGTTTACATTGCATTAGGTAAATACATTATAGCTTGCATTCATCTTTCAATTCCTAGATTAGAAAAAAGCATCTTCAATTCCAAAAACATAAAAGCACAAAAATAAGTTTTGCATTTCATTTAGGCTTGCATTCATAAAAACCCCAAAAAATAACAAAAGCATTAGAGACTTAGAAAATTCACAAACCCTTGATTCTATCACAAGGTTAACCATAGTCAAACACTGGTCAAAACCCTTGATTCTATCACAAGGTAAAATGAGGTCAAAGCACAATCAAACCTTAGGTAAAATCAAACCCTAAGTCAAACCCTAGGTCAAGTTAAGGTTAGCTCACAATCACCTATCTCTTGTCTTGTCTCACGAATGTGTCCAGGATTAAGAGGTGAGTGGGTGAGGGCGATCCTCGATGAGATAGAGAAAATCCTTCCGAGACCACAACAAGACCCCCTTGTCTTACCACAACAAGAAGAACATAGGCAGTTCTTAGTACAACAAGCATTCATCTGATACTTTGAAAGACAACAAGCCATCAACGAGAACAACAGCTTACCCACACAAAGGTAGAATATCAGAAACCCTAATAGGAGAAGAGTAACTAGTGACCCATCAGGTCATATGGTTATCTCTACAATAACGATCATTGAATGAAACATCTACACAAGCGCACAACAACATAGGCCTTAGGATGTACCAACCCCTCTTTGCGAAGTCCAACTCTCCAACGAGCTAGACCACCCCCGTGTCTCACCTCCTCTCGACTGGATACTTCCATGAGAGTGAGAGTGATGTGGCAATTCACCCCGTGGCAAGGAGGGAAGGGTCCATGTGTGCATCAAAATCCAACTTGACAGCCCCAGGCAACTAACATAGTGATTTTGAATGTACAAGACCTAAAGGATGCACGTTGGTGCAATACCAAACTTCTTGCAAATTTCCCCACAAATTGAATTACATCCACAGTTTGGCCAAGTCAAAATTCCACACATTCGAGACTAAAGAAGGCAAATCCATTTTTCCATGCTAATGGAAAAATAACGGCCATCTAAGAAGTTTACGGCGTTTCTAAGAGAATAAGGAAGGCCAGGAAGTCGTGCTTCAACATATCAGACTTCGAAGCTTGGGCCTTTTGCCTATGTATAGATATGAAGGCATCGAGGGTCAGGCTTTGAGCCTTTGCCATTTTGCCTTATGCCTTCTGAAAGGGAGAACAAGGAAGCTCTGATGTCTGGAACTCTGTAGTACTGCACCATACTTAAAATATTTTTCACTTCCCTGTCAAACTTCGGCCCTTGGCCCTTTTCCCCAATGAGAAGATGACTCAGCCTCATCCACATGGTGGCCTCCCATGGTTCCGTGGACTCAAACAAAGCCTCGTTGGAATACTCCACGAAACAACAGAAAGAGATAGATGATGCCATGTGCAACCAATAGACTGTGGTAATGATTGGGCTACTGGACTCTTTGCTAGATGTCACCTTTCCATGCTTCTGCCAAGCTTTTTGCTTTAATAAAATAACCTTCGTGAAATGGCAGAATGCTTTAAAACTTGCCACGTATTTCTTGGTGGGACCAACAAATGGGTCCCATTGGACTTTGGCCTTCAGGGCTTCTTCGTTTCACCTTCCTCAACTTAGGAAGGAAGAAGAGCCAACCTCCAACCTCCACCGCACATTTCATACTTAGAAGGATTTGAACACGTAGACCCATTGAACTTCTGACTTCAGGGCTTCTCCCTAACACCTACCATGAACAAGACTGAAGGCTAAAGGCCCGAAGTTTGACCTCCAAAACACTTAGAAGAAAAAGAGCTTGTCGAACTTTGGCCTTCAGGTCCTCCTCCTTTCAATTGCAACACTGAAGAAGATGAAAGGCCAAAACTTTGACCTTTGAAACTCTGCTTCAATTAGACAAATTTCAACACTTAGGCAAATTTTGAGCCTCAGACCTCGGAGCCGACAGGGATAACACAATGGAAGGAAGGAGCTCGAAACTCCAAAACTCTGACCAAGACCAAAACACAAGGAAACATTTAGAGTTTTTTGGACTTAGTCATGTTTGGGTTTCCTATCTTGCATTTTCAAAAGGCAGACACATGAAAACCTATGGAAGATATCTCTGATCGGTTATAGACTATAGGTTTTGAAACAATGGATGGATAAAGTGGGATTCAAATGGAATTCGGGGGCAAAATGAGGCATGTCCAATAACAAAATTTTATAGATGCCAACATATGAAGCTAGGGAAGATTTCATAGTCCTAACACGACTCTTGGCTCAACAAGAACATCAAGTGAAGGTTGTAGTAGAGAAGTTGCAAAGTATCTCTCATAAAGAGATCATAAAGTTGGACAAAGCTTTTGAGGCTCTAAAGAAGAAGGGGTAGCCTTCAGAAGATGAATGGTGTCTTTACAAACAACCCCAGGGAAAAGCTTTAGTTTTGAGCTATTTTTATCAAATTTTAACAATTTTCTTTTTGTATGCTTGGATTCTCATAGTTGGATTCTTCTTTGTAAGCAAAGCTCCCCTAAAAGTTGCCAAGAACTATAGAGCCCTGCTCTCCATTTTGTTGAACGGATCGAGAGTCAAGCAGCAATCTAACTTTTGATTCATTTTGTGATGGGCACAAGAAATCAATTTTGAAGAGGGGTATCGCCACACATAAAATTTCACAACATTTTAACATTGTCAATTGTGGCAAGTTTAAATGTTGTTCTATTCGCAAATCCATCCATATCAGCATTTGGTGGAGTCCATTTTTCTAAAGTCTCAGTAGCAAATAAGGAGACAGTGGAGCCATTGATTCATTTGATATGATGTTTCCACAAGATAGCACTATAACAAGCTTTAAAGCTGACAAGACTGACATCTTTTCTGTGTTACATCATTGGCTCGAGCTAATGAGTCATAACCAAAGTGCCCCCCCTTTTCTTCCATATGATTTAATAAATAAAGTGATCACTGGTGGGTTCCCTATGTTATGTGTCCACTTGGCATACATTTTCAAAAGAGACAACTCTGACAACTTTTCTTCGTTGCACCATTGGTTAAGAACAATGAGTCAGTCTAGCATGTGGGTTCGATTTTATTTGGAGCACAGAGCCAAGGGGAGTGTACCATAGGTGACTCATGACGGAACCACACAACATTTTGTTGAAATTAGAACTGACACAATTTCTTCACTGCGCTATTGGTTGGATGGTGCCAAGTTGGAAATGTGGGTGCCATGTTTTCATCAAGATACGATGGATTTATTGAAACTAAAGGGGGAAGAGATAGTAATAGACATTAGCCCTTGTGAGTGCTTCTCAAAACTGATTAAATATTTGAGAACTGTGCATTTCACCTTTTGTAATTGTTTTCGTTTCACCAATGAAGAAAAAGTGACACTCTGTGCTAAAATATTTGTCTTTTAAGATTTCTTTCTAATAGTTACATATTGATACTTCGCCTATGTTCATCTGATTCAATGAATGATATTTGTGAATGGTTTGAAATCATGCATTTTTATGCTCTTTGCTACCATAATACATTATTGTGATATGAATGGTGAATGTTGTGCAAATCTAATATTAGTATAACTTTTCATTATTTGCCATATCGCCTTAGGATAGTTTTATTTTCTATAAATTTCTCTTCTTTTCTCCATAAAGTTCAAGAATTCTTTGAGAATCATACAAAGAGTCAACTTCTAAAATCCAAGAGGTTATCTTGCAAGTCAACTCTCACACTTGTAGGATTTCCCATTGTTGGTGTCGGTTTGTATGCGGGTGCAGTTTTCAAATATAGATAAAAACATCAATAGGCTACAAGGAAATTACTAATGAAAATCTTTCCTGTATTTAAAACAACGAAAATAATATTGAGCAAACTTCTACCAAGAACAATAAATTCCACAAAGCAAAAGCAAAAGAAATTTTAATAATCTATGAAATAAACCCTACTTGATTCATGATATTGATGTTCATTTCAAGGGAAAATAATTTGCATTTATAGAACATATGCGTACACTAATCGATGTAGACACAACATATAATGTCATCCCAAAACAAATCAATCGGTTACCAATATAAAAACTAAACCCAATTGAGCTGCCTCTTTTCTATTTGGCAAGGATGTTAATATTAATATTTATTTATTTACAATGCAAAAAGAGGAAGGGAGAAATGAATTAATATTGCAAGAGGTAAAAGCATGACCATCTCTATCATTGAAAAGTAATGTTGCCTTAAATACTATAGAATAGTAGTAGTAGAGTCCTAAGCAAATGCCCCCTCCACTTCTTTGTTATTGAACTATTATGTCATATAGATATGACATATCAATGTATACAATGAAGTTTACTCACATCTATATAACTATGTAAATAGTTGGTGCATTGTGTCATCATATTGGAACAATGTTAAGAGTCTGAATGTTGCCACCAAAACAACTGTGAACAAGCAAGTTGCCTACAAGTGCATAGAGTGGAGATTCCCTAACTTTATTGAAAATTAATACAATACCCTTTACTTTCTTCAAAAGCACACTCACAATCTCCACATAAACACCTCTTGCAACATAATGGAGGGTTGTTTAATTGTCGACATTTGGATCTCTCTAGAGATCCTCATTATCTAAATGATTCCCTATGATGAGCACATTTGGAAGAATTACATCACACTTCATTCTTAACGTTGACGAGAAGTTCCATAACTTCCAAACATCCTACTGTAGTGGCTTGATGGAGTGTTGTCTCTTCCTTATGATAAATAAGAATAATAACAAATCGAAGGAAAATAATCCACATATTTCAACAGAGCATTGATGTAGATCAATAGATGTTGTGAACATTCTTGTGTGCCATTCGAACTATAGACATGTTCATAAATGTTGTGAGCTAGGTGTTATACTAGCATAGGACCCTACATAACATGCTCCCAATTGCTCTTCCACTCTCCACATTTCCTACAATTGCAATCACAAGAAGAAACAATATTTTTAAAAAAATTGGCACTTTTAACTAATTTCGCAGCACTATCAAATAAAAAAAAATGAACTTGATGGTGGTAGTGTCTATCACATTTCAATAAAAGATGGCAAATAGAAATGTGAAAATTAGCAGATGTTGTGAGTCAGCTCACCAATACTATTTTGTATGGAGAATATAGTCATTATATCTTAAACATACTATTTTCAGTTGATAGGCTTTATATTGGAGCATTCATGCCCAGAAGTAAATATTTCTCATGCCATTCTTTTAAGTTGTTGGGTTTGTTTTTTCAATCAACAAAATAGTGTATTTAATAATTAATACGACGTTGCAAATTTCTCAGTTGTTATTCATGCTTGTGATTGTCAGTGGTATAAGCTCCCATTGTCAATCATTTTCATCCCGCTATGACTTCGCAGTCTCTACCTATTTAAACCCTATCCTCCTCCTACTTGTTCCCACACCACCCTTTCTCACTTCATTATACATTAAATCTTTCAAATCTTTGTTCACTGCAAATAAATCCCACTAAAAATAGTTGTTTTACAATCCCCATATCCATTTACAAATGAGAACCAATAACTATTTTTATTAGCCGATAGGCTTCTTAGTGGGAGCTTTTGCTCCCGGAAAATTGTCATCCTGGCTGTTAGGTTGCTTAAAAATCTGCCGTTTTTCTATTTTCTGGCCTGCTACGTCTGCTTCTGTCCTGAGAAAAAAAGAAACATATATTAAGATGTTATCATTACTGTCGACTTTGAATCAAATACGATCACCATTGCTATGTGACCCAACTGCTGGCAGAGAAACATGACTTGTTGTATTAAGTCACATATATTAGTGGGTATGAAGTGTTACATATTCATTGTATAGGTTGAATAAGCACTTAGCAGATGCCGGCCTTCTCAGCGATTTCCCGCAGCTTGTGGGGCAAGCAACGCCAACTGGAAATGGATCACCCATTTACTCAATATTTCTGTATTAAATACTATGACCGTAGCAATTTCTGTTGACCTCCTCTTCTGTGTAATGATGAGCTGACCTGTTATACTCTTGTTCCAATAACGTTGCCTTTCAACAATACTTGACATTTCAAAGAAACTTATCTATTAATCTTTTAATGCATCGATTTGTCTCACATAGTGGAACTACAAGATAGAGTTTTGAAACAACATAACCTGGACTAGAAAGATCATTATACAAGACTACTAGACACATTAATAAAAATAATTTTTAGAGCTACCTTAAATGACAAATAATCCTCCTTTTATAGAAGTATTTGGGTCCTAGAGGTAACAAGCTTGATCATTATGGGTAGATGAGAAAATAAATGATATAGGACAATCTATAATCATGAGTATCAATCAGAAACCCGATCATTTAGATTAGAGAAAATCAATAAACTTACCCACTTGCATCATCATCTACTTCCAACATGAAGACTTGAAAAATAAAGGCTTGGAGAGCTTCAAGTCCATTGCCATGAGAATAGAGGATCTTGTCACATTCAATTTTGTAGGATAACATTTATATTCAAATCATGTATATGTAATTCCGCCTTCTCTAATATATGGTGTTAATTGAATGTTATAAGCATGTTTGTGTCTGATTGGTTAGATACCATCCCATTTATATAATATTAAGGTAACCCAATCATGTTCTTCATTTAGTTCTCTAATCAACTTCTAAGTCTCATTTAAATAAATATTGTTCACTCTAGCCAATCCAATCATTTTGAGCTTAAATGGGCCTCAAAATAGATTTTAAAACATGGATAAGTTGTTAAATTTTAATCAAGTCATAGTTTATGTGTAATGTAGAGAATAGGTCATGGTGGTAGGCATGAAATAGGCTAATCACATAGTAACACTTAATTCTCTATGAGTTCTTTACTTTGAATCCAAACATAAAGATTATGTAATAGTGGACTTAAAATCACTAGTAAACTAAAATCTAATAATATAGATGAGTCTACAAGACC
This sequence comes from Cunninghamia lanceolata, assembly GCA_027924645.1. Taxonomy (NCBI): domain Eukaryota; kingdom Viridiplantae; phylum Streptophyta; class Pinopsida; order Cupressales; family Cupressaceae; genus Cunninghamia; species Cunninghamia lanceolata. Next base: position 12,861,626 of record BSBN01000063.1, read on the forward strand.
CTAAGGACAAATATGTTAGATATTTGGATGCCAAGGATCTTCAATTTTCATTATGAAGCGATCCTAGGTCCAAACTTCACTATGTTAATTTGGTGGATTTAACAATTATGAGAACATGAATTTTCAAACAATTGTGTATTTAGGCACAAAGCCCAGAATAAAATTGAGCTAGATTTGTGTTAAGTTCAAGATGACAAGGATATGTGGATTCATGTTATCACAATTGTTCCTAAGAGAAGACCTCTATTTAAGTTGAATTATTGGTCCCATGTACACATTACGTTTCACTGTTCAGTGAATGATTTAAAACTACTTAATAAATATGTACACACGGACAACAGATAGTTTACAAATTGTCTTTTCAATCTACATATTGATATAGGTGTTATGCAAGCAGCAATATAAAATGATAATAATAATGATAGATATGTGTTTGCATTGTGAAGGCAAGCAACAACATAAAACTAATAATAACCTTGGGACACTCTGCAGTTCTATATTGTTTATATTGTCTGAATGTTTTAAGGCTATTATCACTCTTTTGTTGTGATGCTCCGCGGTTCTTATTTTTTATATTTTTAATCTTTGAAAACATGAAACTTCATTCACGTTGCAGTTGTGGCTCCTTAAGGCTTGGAATTATGTCATACTTCGATCAAATGCTTCCTGGTTTATTTAAAATTGTAATTTTTTATTCTTATATTTAAATTTGATTGTAATAATAAATTTTTTAACATTTTTTTAAGGTTTGAATAATAGAAAATTATAGGAGTTGAAATTGTATATGTTTATTTGACATGGGCCTACAAAGAGAGGAAAAAAAAGAAGCTCATACATATTTAAACGTTATTTCAAAAGGTGAATAAATTAGAGCATAGCCCGAATGTCGAAAGAAGCTCATATTTAATAAAATGATATGGGTTACTAAATAAGATACAAACTCATTTATGATAAAAACATTTGTATGAATATCAAATACAACCACACAAAAATATCAAAAGGAAGAATATTTTAAAGTGAAGCCCACATGAAATGAATGCAAGGAGGTTGTAGGTAGTATTAAAAGGAGAAAGATTTAAAAATTAGTCTATTAGTATTTTATGAAATTTAATGCATAAAAAATTAATATTTTAAAATAATTAATTTAGATTTTTAATTATTAATATATTTAATATATAAAATTTATTATATTTACTAATGTTTATTTATTTTTATGATTTTATGGATTTATCTTTAAATTTAAAATTTTTAGTGGAATCTAATCACATTTTTTTTTTAATTGTTTTAATCTAAGTAAAAACAATGCAGATTTCTTTTAAAGAGCAGCGACAACAATTTTTTAAGCTAGTATCAAACTTAATGCAATAAACACGTTAAAAAGGGCACTGGAAGGCTTCTTATTCGATTTGTTCTCAATGTTTCTACAAGTTATTTACCAATGTCTTTCATGGAACGTAGCATTTCAAATTTACAATTACAAATTGATACACCCTAATCATATACAATTACAAATATGTTCTTTCTAAATATTCTTACATTTCAGTTTTATGGTTACAGATGAAATATCGATAAACCCTATCGGCTATTCTGTTGCACATAAATTTCGTGCAACTACTAGTGTTTACTCTTCTAAAGAAGGCGTATGACCATTTTAAGCTTTCTAATGTTTAAAAAGAAAATAATAATAATAAGGATTATACTAGATAAATAGTTAAATTCTCAATGCCCTATCTTATATTTAATAATTATAATAAACATTATATATTTATTTGGATGTTTCTTCTTGTAATCATGAACCATTCTAATAATAGTATGTAGACATTAAAAATTTATAAAGAATTATAATAAAGTATTTTTTATGTAATTATAAATTAAAAAATTATAAAGAATTATAATAAAGTATTTTTATGTAATTATTATTTTAATATATACAATCTTTAAAATAGGGCTTTTAAATATAATTATATTATTTCAAATATTAATGTTTAAATTACTATATAATTATATTTATTTATTTTTCACTATCATAAAATATGATTTAAAATGTTGGTAAAAAAGTTACCACATAATTACTTCTCAAAATATTCTTTCACTATTATACACTTACAAAATCATGTTTTTTATACATAACTATTTATTAAAAATCATAATAAAAAATATTTATTGTTTCATACTTCTTCTAACCATGGACCAATCTAACATTGCCTTCAATTATAATAAAATATTTATTTATCATTCAATTTCTTAAGGGTGACCAAGGAAAGGTAATTGCCCTACATTTTTTATATGATGGGGTCCACATCAAACTTATCCCTATAAAAAAAATTGTATGGTTAAATGATTTGATCAGACTAAGTAATAAGAGATTTAAAAATTATTAGACAAATAATATAAGAAATTACATTGGATTAAAATTATCACTTAGCAACAGTTTTATCAAATTTAGAGAAGAGTAGTTAATGTAAAGGTGGAGTGGTAGTAGTAAAAGGAGAAAGAATAGGGGTATTCATGATTTGATCTAGAAGATCATGGTCAAAGTAAGGAAAAGTGAAAGAGAAAGATAAATATGGAAGAGGGAACTCATCTGTGGGAAAAATGATGTCAATGTAACTAGGAGAAAGAGATGCCAAGATGGATGGATGGGCTCATGTCATAAAAGTAAAAAATATCACTATGAGAAATGGGATAGGTGTGGAGGAAAGAAAAAACAATAGTAGAATCAATCTTATGGTGATGTAGGGAAGTCCAAGAGAGATCATCATAGAATCAAGTGGGAAAATATGTGGAGGAGTATCATCTAAGGGAATGAGTGGGATAAAGACAATCAAACATGGGCCATGTGTCTAAAACAAGTGCAGTAGGAGGAAGAGAGGTGTGATTAGGTGGGTCACTATCGTGGTCTATAGAAGATTTTTCTTGCAGTGGTAGAGAACAAGGGAGGGGCTTGAGAGAGTGATTGTCAATAGTCTATGTTTTTTTCTTTTCTAGCTCCTTTGGACTATTGAAAACATTCACCGTAATGAGGGAGCCATTCATGACTACCTAAGAGACATGGGCCTAACATTCCACCTCACCTTTTTGTTGTGATTTGTTCTAGATGATCTTTTCATTGTTGACAAACATGTTTCTACAATTGGATATCATTGTTTTGGCCTCTTAATTCTCCTTTTCCCTATCAAAGTCAAGGAGACAAATGACAACATTTCCTCTAAATTCCCCTACTCTAACACCACAACTCTTGAGCTAAATCATCTACTACATACTTCTAAATTGCTATAGTTTTGGGGTTTTATATATACACATTAAAAATCACAAGTTTTCATTTTTCATAGGATATCACAATTATTTCTAATAATATTTCAAATTTATAGGCCATTCAATTTGAGATATGTATGTTGAATTTTTTAAAAAGAAACAATTGAATTACATAGATATAGACATCTTGGATATTTATTTATATTTAGGAGTAAGTTTAGATTTCTACATATTATTCTATATGATGTTCATGATTGCTATGATGAGTCTTGTCAAGAGTCACCAATTAATGTTGTATCAATACGTGTAAATGATCCATGTGGTGCCCCTATCTAACAGTTTTTAAAATATATTTATTTAATTTTGAGACTTTATCTTAGATTAGCAAGTCAATAAACTTTTTTCAAAGATTGATTAGCAACTAGTTTTGATCTTGTATCAATTTTTTATAGATTGCTTATGACTGCAACTTAAAACCTCTTATAAAATGATGTGTCTTTGTTAACCCAATGCTGCTTTCAAATTTATAAGGCATTCGACCTAAATAAAAATTGATGTAACTATTACAACTCCTTTAGATAGAAGTGCTAGTATACGTTATAATGTGTTAAGCATGCTACTGCCAAATCACATAGGATTATTAATTATTAGTTCATGCCTTTGACATGAATACTAATGCAATCATTTGATGCATTAATTCATTTCAGTTGACCAATAACAATTGATTATTAAATTTATTAGGTAAAATCTTAAAGTTGAAACTTAAATTTTTTATTTACTAATTTAATAAATGGAATTTATCTATTCTGCTATTGGCTAGTTAGGTGAACAGTAATGTGAAAAATTAGATTTTTCATTTTTTAATTATATTAAAATTCAGACTATAGTTGAAACTTTAATTTTTTTAATCTACTTTTCAATACCAAGTTGGCAACTTGGTCAACTGTCATAGATATAGGCAGTGGTGGTGGTACCGTGTAGTCAGTTTGTTTTTCGTCAATTCAAATTTGTCAATGTACAAACATTTCATCGAATGCAATGGGCCACACCAACGAGCATCTGTGTCAATGCAAAGGAATCTGATCTTGTGCTACCATTTTTAGGCTTGTTAGAATCATATTGTCATGACATGTTGTGTTGGTCATGTCACTCTATACCCTTCTATGGAGATGCTTCCCCAACCTCTTTTTTGCCCACTATACCTACTTTGGAGGACATATCAAGAACGTTTCTTGCCGACTAACTGTGATGTGGAACAATTTTGACTTAGTCATTCATGTAAACCAATAGAGATTTATAATAGTTTGTGTATTTTGCATAATGTTAAGGATATGCACAAAATGGATTTGTTGAGACAGTTGTGCAGGTCTTTTGCATATGGTGGCATGTGTAGGGGCAACTAGTATCTTTAAAGGAACTATTAACAATTTAATAATATTATTAATATTAATCATTATTATGAATTATAATAATAATTCCTTTAAAATATTGATTGATTAAAAAATATTAATAGTTCCTTTAAAAATATTGATTACTATAATTCCTTCATTAAATTGTTGAATATATTATATTAATAATAATTAATGTTATTATGAAGTAATAGTGACAATTTTAATTTTTATTAATATTAGGTTGAATAATATAGTTCAGTAATCATAACTAGGTTGAATATCAATTATTTTTTTATACTATTCATAATTAGGGATTTTATTCAATACTCCTAATCCATTTGATCTCTAATGCAAATGTAATTATTGTTGTTGGAATTAATAGTTGTTATGTCTTGTTGATAGTTGTTATGTCCTATAATAGTCATCATTTATATCATTGTTTTTAGGGCTTAAATTTGACAATCTTGGTTGTTAAGCAATTTTTTATGACAGTTATCTATTTAATGGTGCTCTTCAAATACTATGACATGTTGTAGTATAAGTAAATCATATAAAAATGAAATATACATATCATCATAATTTTATTTAACCAATTATATGTGAATGTGTGAATAGCCAAAAAAAAGTGTTTTATTAAATTCCTATCTTTAATAAAATCACTCTCTCAAAAAGCACCTAAAACCCTAAATTAGAAACCTCATTTAAAAAAATAAAAAATAAATTCCCTGACTTAAGAATATAATTAAAATATTACAATTCAAATTCATGTACATCACTTATCACTTGCAATAATAAATTAGTATCTAATTCAATTTTACTAATTGAACGTTATAAATCCAATTATAGAACAAACTTTTATTTCAATCCACTAAAGAATTAGCTTTTATCAATTTAATTTAATTTAAAATCCTCCAATAATTAAAAAAAAAACAATTTGCAAGTCAATCCTAAATTGACCAATCTATTTATTTAAATAATCAACTTCCAAGTCAATCTTAAATTGACCAATCCATTTATTTAAATTAAATATTTTTAATTTTAAATAAAGACTATTTATTTTTTGGATATACATTTATTCTATTTTTCCAATCAAATCAATTAACTTCTAACAATTAATTAAACAAGCACATTTAATTATTTATCACATCCAATTAATTTAATTATCTTGATTAATTATTCAAACATGTATTACTTCACACTTTGGTGGCTTCAAACTTAGTTCACCTTCCCTTACTACTCACACTTGTCAATCACACATCTCAACATATACCTTAGTAGCACTCCTAAACAATAATAATTAATTCAATAATCAATCAATATCATTATCCATAAAGTGACAATATAATTTTCATAATAAGGTTATCTTCCAAATAAGCTAGGAATTAGGGATCTTCCAACAAGCAAAAACAAGAAAAGGTTGGGGTTAGGGAATGCAATTTTAAGATTAAAGAAAGCAATTTTATGGTTAGTTCTTTTAAAATTAAGCAAGACAATAATTAGATTTAGAGTTTTACTTTAACAACAATACATTATTGAAATAATTAATTCAATAATCAATCAATGTCATTATCCATAAAGTGACAATATAATTTTCATAATAACATAATTTTCCAAATAAGTAAGGAATTAGAGGTCTTACAACATGCAAAAGCAAGAAAATGTTGGGGTTAGGGGAATGCAATACTTATTATCAATTACAATGTCATTCAATCTATTCAAAATTGTAATGGTAGGAACGTGATGCAATGCATCTCTTGTTAATTGACTGACTATCAAAGGGGCATCCAATTTGTTGGATAGACGATGACGAAATCACCACCATATCAAATATATCTTATCACATTATTATCAGTTAGGGTTGTACTGTCTTAATTACAAGTGGACTGGAGGGAGACTGGAGTTGCTTGGCTATTATTGGACCTCTTTCCCCATCTAAGTACCTAATTTATCCTACCTGGTGTATCTCATAGAGAGCATTACAGTTATTTCTATCCTATTTTATCATACAGTCCCTGTTATATCAAGATATTGTCAACCCACGTGTAATGAATAATATTTAGTTTTTCTTTTTTTCCCTTCTAGTTTGTAATTATCTTTTTTATTTAGATTCATCTCTTTAATATTGTTTTAAAGTTTTTTACATGTCTTCAATTTTTTTTTATTTAAATCTTGTAATTGTTGCAACCCATAGTGTTGGGAGGTGTTATATATTTTTGTGAAAATAGTCAATACATATGAATAAACAGAGCTGATTATTATTAAAATTGTATCTATTTTTTATTCATTTCTTTCATTATAGCAAGTTAATCAAGGAAGCCATGGTAGCTGATAGTGCCAACCATGCCAACCATACTCCCAAGGAATATTCAGTGTGAAATACACAAAGTTCTTCATCAATGGGAACTTCATGGATGCAATTTTAGGTATCTCAGTACTCTACTTAAATATCATCCATGTCAATGATTATAGTATTATTATACTATATGACTTAAGAAATTGTATTAATGAAATGTCTATGCACTAGGGCTTATAACTATAAAATTGTAGGAAAGACATTTGAAACTTGTGATCCATGAACTGGAGATGTGATAACAAGAGTAGTAGAGGCTGGTAAAGAAGATGTGGATTTAGTTGTCAAAGTTGCTCAGAATGCTTTTGATAATGGTCCCTAGCCTCGCATGGGTGGCTATGTATGTAATAACATATTTTATGTTAAGTGAAATGTTTCTGCAAAAAGTTGTGTGTTTTGTTTGTATTTGATTCATATTCTATGATTTATTGTTCAAAATGTCAAAGGGTCCTTAGTCTACTGGCGAAGTTGAAAGGTTCTGAATGAGTCCACCAGGGATCAAGTATTGTTGAGTGCAAGGCCTCTAACATCATAAGGGATGAGGCCGAGATCATGCCTTGGGTGAATTTGACAAAATGGATACCCCTCAGTCCTTGGCTCGTAACCAAAGAGGTTTAGCCTAAGGCTCATTCTCTTATATCAAATAAGGCCGAGATAGGCCAGGATCGTGCCCCAGGCAAATTTGGTGGAATGGATAGCCCCCAGTCCTTGGCTCTCAACCAAAGAGGTTCAACCTAAGGCTCGTGCTCTTGTATTGAATGAGGCCAAGATAGGCCAGGATCGTGCCCTGAGAAAATTTGGTGGAATGGTTAGCCCTCAATCCTTGGCTCTCAACCAAAGAGGTTCAACCTAAAGGTCATGCTCTTGTATCAGATGAGGCTGGGATAGGCTAGGATCATGCCTCGAATGAATTTGATAGAATGGATACCCCTCATTCCTTGGCTTTCAACCAAAGAGGTTCAGCCTAAGGCTCGTGCTCTTGTATCCCATAGCAAAAACAATCTTGTGGATGATCTTCATCAAAAAAAATAATTTAAAAAAAATCTCAATATTAATATGTTACAAGTATGAGGTGAACCAGTGTTGTCATTGATGTCAACATACTCATATTACATTGACAAGAGGGATTCGATGAGCAGTGTGCTGAGGATATTGAGAAAATTAGCCTCAGTCAGGAACAGTGAAGAACAGTGATGAGAAGAAGGCAAATGTATTGTATAGGATGCAAATCGGAGGATGTGGATTAAAGGGTTTGTATATATGAGTCTTGAGATGCTTCAGTTAGGATTTCAGAGGTCTGCATGAAGATCTGAAGGAGTTGTGGCTGTCGGTGTGGAACCGGTTCCAGCAAGTGTTCAGAGGTGACAGAGGATCACAGAAAGGTCCGGTGAGGTCCGGAATTGTATAATCCTAATCTGCAGATTGGAAGGAGTGTTTGGGATGTCCTTATGTTGTGTCATCTCAAGTTGTGTATGATTTGGAGGTTCGGAAGTACTTTTTGCATTGTGACAGTGGCGACAGACTGTGTTCTTGAAGTTCTGGATAAGGAAGAGAAGAGATTCCAGTAAGTAGAGGAAGTGCGGATATACCTGGTCATTTAGGCAGGCTTGGAAATGTCCGTGGATCATGTTTAGGTTGTGTTGTTGGTCCACATTGATGGTAGAGCTCAGAATTGAAGATAATCTTCCGGATGAAGTTCTTGCTCTGTTTAGCCGACCGGATGAGTTGTTCATCCTGAGAATGTTCTTGTGGTGGCCGACCAGATGTGTTATTCATCTTGCAGATATTCTTATGGTTGATTGCCGACTTAGATGATTGTTCCTAAGTCGATGTCTTGTATAAATAAAGGTTTGTGAGTTCATTTTGAAGAGTGGATTGTGTGGATGAGAGTGGTGTAGCGAAGAGAAGTGCGGAAGGCAGAGCAGAGGTTTTTGGGCTTAAATGGAACTGATCCGGACATGGTAAAGATGTCATTCTCCAGTTCAAGACCGTGATTCTTATCACTTTGTAGATAGTGTGTCTCCTTGTAGGCAGTGGGCCTCTTTGTGAGCAGTGTGCTCGGGTAGTGAGCCCTAATTGGCAAGTGCCATTCTTTTTCTTATTCTTTTAACAGAGAATAATCCTTGGGTTAATCACCCCGTGGTTTTTCCCTTAACCGGGTTTTCCACGTCAAAATCTTGGTGTTCATTGTGTTGATATTTATCTGCTCTTGTGTTTGTGCATTTTACTTTCATGGATGATTAATTAATATGCTGTTAACTAACAAGATGAATCAAGTGTTTGAAATAGAAAGCAAGTTTGTATACAACTGATTCACCCCCCCTCTCAGTTGTATGCCCTAGATCCAACAATTGGTATCAGAGCCAAGTTCCTCTGAAAGGAGCTTAACCGCTTAAGGAGATCCAGGATGTCGTCATACAAAAAGGATAGTCTGAAGTTCGATGGAACCAATTTCACTCTCTGGAAGGGTCGCATGAAATGTCACTTGGAATGTATGGGAAAAGCATACTTGGCCATGGTTTCAAAACCGTATGTACCTCCACAAGGTGGTCCGACAACTCTGAATGAAATCACAAATACTGAAAACAATCTGCGGACCAAAGAAGCTCTTCTAAGCGCATTGAATGACTCATATCTCTCAAATGTTATTGACCTACCAACTACATATGAGATCCTGACTAAACTGGAACTTCTGTATGAAGGAGATGAGTTTGTCAAGAGTGCAAGGTTGCAAAGTCTGAAAGGGAAATTTGAAAGATTGAAGATGAGAGATGATGAAAACATCACTACTTTTATGCCAAGAGTGAATGAACTAGTGTGTGGAATTAGAAATGCTGGTGGAACTCTGGATGAAAATGAGATTGTTTACAAAATCCTCAGATCCCTTCCTGCTGCCTACAAAATCAAGGTTGCTGCAATTGATGAATTCAGAGCCCACACAACTGTCACAAGAGAACAATTGGCTGGCAAGCTAGCTACATTTGAAATGACCAAGTTTGGAGATGATCCTCCCAAGACTGAATCTGCTTTCAAAGCCGGTGCCTATGTGAAAGGCAAACAGAGATTTGATCTAGGAGAAAACTCTTCAAGGAAGATGTTATGGTATGATCAAGCAAGAAGAGACATGGAAGAAGAAGAAGCAGAAACAGCTCAACTTGAAGCCCTCATTGCAAAAAGACTACCAAGAGGATCTGGTAAGTATGAAGGAAAACTACCCTTTAAGTGCTTCAACTGCAATAAGATTGGTCATTTTGCTTCAAGATGTCCGGAAAGATCTGCAAGGTCTAATACTAATAGACAAAGGTTTCAAAAGAACTGCTATTATGTTCATGAAGAAGATGACAATGAAGGAGTAACAGATGATGAATCAGAACTAGGAAGCAAATCCAGAAATGAATGGGTGTTTATTGCCATCAAGGAAGAAGATTCAATACTCTCTGAATCTGTCAATCACAAGGTTGTGGAAAAAGCTTTGGCTGCTCAAGTGAAAAGGATGATTGGGTTATTGACAGTGGATGTTCTCACTATATGACTGGTGACAAGGATAAGTTCTTGAATTTGGAAAGGTATGAAGGAGGAATGGTAAAGTTTGGTGACAATTCTGTTGGCAGAATCAGAGGTAGGGGAACTATTTCCTTTGATGGAAAGAGCAAAACAGGTAATGTACTATATGTTGAAGGATTGAAGCATAATCTTCTTAGTGTTGGTCAGTTAGTAGACAAAGGCTATGATCTCTGGTTTAAGAATGGAAAATGCAGAATCTTTACAAGCTCCGGAACTGAAATTGCATCTGGTACTCAGACAAAAGGTAATATCTTTCATCTGGTTGGTTCAAATAAAAGTTGTCTGTTTGTTCAAGTTGATCAGAGTTGGTTATGGCATAGAAGAATGTGTCATGTAAATTTTGATAACATCATCAAGATAAGCAATACTCAGGCTGTAAGAGATCTTCCAAAATTGATGAAACCTACAAATAGTTTTTGCAAAGAATGTTAGCTAGGTAAACAGAGCAGAGTCTCTTTCAAAAGCAAAGATTAATCCTCTACCGGATTGTTGGAATTAGTACATACTGATCTCTGTGGTCTGACAAGAATCAAGAGTCTGCAAGGTGATAGATATTTCATGTTGTTAATTGATGACCATTCCCGGATGATGTGGGTTACCTTCCTAAAAGAAAAATCAGAACCATTTGAGAAGTTCAAAATCTTCAAAGCTATGGTAGAGAATCAAACCGAATTGAAACTAAAGTGTCTAAGGTCTGATAGAGGTGGTGAATTTACATCTGGTGAGTTCATTGACTTTTGTGAGAAGCAGGGTATAAGGAGATAATTGTCTGCTCCTAGGACTCCACAGCAAAATGGAGTAGTTGAAAGAAAGAACCGGACCATCCAGGAAGCTGCCAGGACAATGATGTTGGAAGCAAATGTTCCTCAGATGTTCTAGAAAGAAGCTATCAGCACTGCAGTCTACACTCTAAATCGAGTTCAAATCAGAAACAATACCGGTAAGACCCCCTATGAACTCTAGTTTGGCATCACTCCTACTGTGAAATATTTTAGAGTATTTGGTAGCAAGTGTTATATTAAAAGAGATGAAGATCTAGGAAAGTTTGATGCTAGAATTGATGAAGGAATTTTCTTGGGTTACTCCACTCAAAGCAAAGCATACTGGTGTTACAATAAGAGATTGAGGAAGATGATAGAAAGCACTAATGTGAAAGTTGATGAAGGAATTAAGAAGCCCTCAAGATTTTATGAGTTTGATGAAGATGACCAAGACGGTGTTCAGGTTCAAGGAACTCAATCCTCTCCTGTAAGTCAGAGTCAGCCTGATTCGGTAAATCAGGAAGAAGAGATAGGTTTGAATGAGCCTGATCAAGAAGCAGCAGTGCAGGATACTCCCAAAATTCCAAGGTATGTAACACTGAACCACTCTGAAGATCAGATCATAGGTGACAGAAGCAAAGGTGTGCAAACTAGAAGGAATGTTGCTCAAAATTAGGATGAATGTTGTCTGATTTCAAAGATTGAACCTAAAACAGTAAATGAAGCCTGCAATGATGAAAACTGGACCAAAGCAATGAAAGATGAATTAATGCAAATTGAGAAAAATCATACTTGGGATCTTGTTCCCAGACCTAGAGATAGGAATGTGATTGGAACCAAATGGGTCTTCTGGAATAAATTAAATGAAGCTGGTGAAGTAATCAGCAACAAAGCTAGATTGGTCTGCAAAGGCTACTCTCAAATAGAAGGAATTGATTTTGAAGAGACCTTTGCTCCGGTGGCAAGAATTGAAGCAGTCAGATTATTTCTTGCATTTGCTGTCTTTAAAGACTTCAAAGTATATCAGATGGATGTCAAGTCTGCCTTCCTAAATGGTGATCTGGAAGAAGAAGTTTACATTGAACAACCGGATGGATTTCAATTGTCTAACAATGATGTATGGTCTACAAGTTGAAGAAAGCATTGTATGGATTAAAACAAGCCCCAAGAGCATGGTATGAAAGGTTGGATAAGCATCTTGTGCAGATTGGATTCAGCAAAGGTACTGCTAACAGTAACTTATATTTCAAAATTGATCATGAAAACATTTTGATTGTTGAAGTGTTTGTGGATGATATCATTTTTGGAGGAAGAGATAGTATGTGCAAAACTTTTGTAAATCAGATAAAATGTGATTTTGAAATGTCTATGCTTGGTGAAATAAATTTCTTCTTGGGTCTGCAAATTACTCAAACAAAGAAAGGGATCTTCATTTCTCAGACCAAATATGTGAAAGAATTGTTAAGGAAATTTGGTATGGAAGATTCAAAGCCAATGAACACTCCCATGGCAACTGGATGTAAGTTGAGCAAAGATGATGACTCCCCAAAGGCAGATCAGACAAAGTATAGATCAATGATTGGTGGATTGTTGTATCTCACTCAGAGCAGACCAGATATAATGCAGGTTGTTGGTCTTGTAGCAAGATTCCAGGCTGATCCTAAAGAATCTCATGTTATGGCAATCAAAAGAATTTTCAGATACTTGAAAGGAACAGCTGAGTATGGTCTATGGTACCCTAGAGATCTGGATTTCTCTCTTCATGCTTACACAGATGCAGATTGGGTAGGAGATGTGGATGACCAAAAGAGCACCAGTGGTGGAGCATTCTTTTTGGGGAAGAGATTGGTTTCTTGGCTAAGCAAGAAACAAGATGCAATATCTATGTCTACAACTGAAGCAGAATACATTGCAGCAGCAGGTAGTTGCACTCAAATCTTATGGATGAAGCAGATGCTAAGAGACATTAAAGTTGAATATGAGGAGCCTATCACAATTTTCTGTGATAATTCAAGTGCAATTAATATTTCCAAGAATCCGGTATTGCACTCTAAGACTAAGCACATATCTATCAAGTTTCACTTTTTGAGAGAACAAGTGAACAAGGAAGAAGTCAGGTTGGAGTATGTTCCCTCCAAGGATCAGATTGCAGATATCTTTACTAAACCTCTTCCCAAGGACTCTTTTGAATATCTCCGGGAGAAGTTAGGGGTCATGGCCCCTCCGGTGATGAACTAGGATGCACTGATGTGCATCAGTCCGGTGGATATCACAGTCATATCTTGTGATCTGGATTGATGATGGGGAGCTGCTACTAAGGGGGAGTAGCTAGTATGATTCTGATGTGTTAAAATTGCAAGTATGAGCCCTTTTCCATTGATGTCAAAGGGGGAGAGAAGACATGTGAAAAACAAGTAGCTGATGATCAAAGGGGGAGTAGTAAATGAGGAGAAGACATGTTGCTGATAGGGGGAGTAGTGACAGAAAGGAGAAGTTCTTGTCTTGATGGTTTTTCACATCATATGTTGCCATCAATGACAAAGGGGGAGATTGTTGCAAGTATGAGGTGAACCAGTGTTGTCATTGATGTCAACATACTCATATTGCATTGACAAGAGGGATTCGATGAGCAGTGTGCTGAGGATATTGAGAAAATTAGCCTCAGTCAGGAACAGTGAAGAACAGTGATGAGAAGAAGGCAAATGTATTGTATAGGATGAGAACCAGAGGATACGGATTAAAGGGTTTGTATATATGAGTCTTGAGATGCTTCAGTTAAGATTTTAGAGGTCCGCATGAAGATCTGAAGGAGTTGTGGCTGTCGGTGTGGAACTGGTTCCAGCAAGTGTTCAGAGGTGATAGAGGATCACAGAAAGGTCCGGTGAGGTCCGAAATTGTATAATCCTAATCTGCAGATTGGAAGGAGTGTTTGGGATGTCCTTGTGTTGTGTCATCTCAAGTTGTGTATGATTTGGAGGTCCGGAAGTACCTTTTGCATTGTGACAGTGGCGACAGACTATGTTCTTGAAGTTCTGGATAAGGAAGAGAAGAGATTCCAATAAGTAGAGGAAGTGTGGATATACTTGGTCATTTAGGCAGGCTTGGAAATGTCCGTGGATCATGTTTAGGTTGTGTTGTTGGTCCGCATTGATGGTAGAGCCCGGAATTGAAGATAATCTTCCGGATGAAGTTCTTGCTCTGTTTAGCCGACCAGATGAGTTGTTCATCCTGCGAATGTTCTTGTGGTGGCTGATCGGATGTGTTATTCATCTTGCGGATATTCTTATGGTTGATTGTCGACTTAGATGATTGTTCCTAAGTCAATGTCTTGTATAAATAAAGGTTTGTGAGTTCATTTTGAAGAGTGGATTGTGTGGATGAGAGTGGTGTAGTGAAGAGAAGTGCAGAAGGCAGAGCAGAGGTTTTTGGGCTTAAATGGAACTGATCCAGACATGGTAAAGATGTCATTCTCCAGTTCAAGACCGTGATTCTTATCACTTTGTAGACAGTGTGTCTCCTTGTAGGCAGTGGGCCTCTTTGTGAGCAGTGTGCTCGGGCAGTGAGCCCTAATTGGCAAGTGCCATTCTTTTTCTTATTCTTTTAATAGAGAATAATCCTTGGGTTAATCACCTCATGGTTTTTCCCTTAACCGAGTTTTCCATGTCAAAATCTTGGTGTTCATTGTGTTGATATTTATCTGCTCTTGTGTTTGTGCATTTTACTTTCATGGATGATTAATTAATATGCTGTTAACTAACAAGACGAATCAAGTGTTTGAAATAGAAAGCAAGTTTGTATACAACTGATTCACCCCCCCTCTCAGTTGTATGCCCTAGATCCAACATAATATTGTTTTTTAAAATTCACTTTCTTAGCTTATAGAAACCTCATGTTTATTGTCTTTTATATTCCACACTGCATGAATCTATTTTGTTTTCTTCGGCAAATGGTATGAATGGGAAGGAATTATGCTTTTCTCTTTTTTGGGTGTAGGAAAGAGGCAGAATAATGAGCAAGTATGTAGATTTGGTAGAGCAAAATATGGAGGAGCTTGCAGCTCTAGAAACCTTAAATAATGGAAAACCATTGGTAGTTTCTCATGTTGTGGATCTGCCTACATGTTCTAAGGTTCTTAGATACTATTTTGGTAAGCTACTAATTACATTCTTCTTCTAACAATACTTATTAGTACTCTTACTAGCTTTGATTATAAATCTATGCGAGGGTGGCAGATAAGATTCATGGGCAAACCTTAAAAATGGGTGGGCCATATCAGGGACATACATTACATGAGCCCACTGGAGTGGTGGGTCTGATTGTTCCTTGGAACTTTCCATTGATTATGTTTTTCAATAAAATCAGTCCTACTTTGGCTTGTGGATGCACTGTATATTGGAGTACTTGGTAACATTGAGATGGGGGGGAATCAGTGTTATAGAAAACAAATCAAATTTTCACATTTTATTATAAATTTGAACATCATACATGAATGTTGTTTTCAATACTCATTAATGTATGAACCAATGTGTTAAATAGATAAGTGACCATTTACTATGAACGTCTGAATCAAATAAAAAATAAGAAGCAAAGGACAAATAGCATAACATGGAGATTTTAGGAGTGGAAACCCTCTAGGGTAGAAAACCACTCAATGAAAATGCCTCACTGGCTTATATAATAAACTTGCCTCACTGGCTGTTTATGTGCCTCACTGGCTTTTTATGTACCTCACTAGATTATAAATGAATCTCACTAATTACAAGCCTCACTGGCATATCCCAATCAACATGACAAATAGTGTAAATCAATTTCAGAGGGACACTTTGTTTCTATAAAGCCCAATCCTTGAATATCTCATTAATTGAGATTCAAGTATCAATACAACTTTGCTCTAACATTAATGATAATGCAATAAAAACATTTATCCTCAACAATCATATAATTTCCTATCTCTCTTTTATAGGATCATCAAGTACACAAAATGATATGACAACACAAGAGCTTTTAATTATAATAAGAATTTGACCTTGAGAACACTCCTATATCACTCTCTTGTCACAAGCAACCAGTTGAATTATCATCAAAACAAAACACCTGATACAAGCTCCCTTACTGCCTTCTGCAATCAAAGACCTTATCACACTCTGACCTGATCATTTGACAAGTACAATCTCCCTACAAAGCTCACTAAATCAAAAACTATCAAATCATTCTTTGTTTACATACACAAGATCATCTTCATACATAGTCAAGAATTCTCAGCTCAAACTTCGTTTCTTGATCACAAGGAATGAATTTAAACACCTGATCCCTCAAACCTCCATACTAAACATATACTATATATCCTTATGACTCTTGGCTCTCTTATAAACTGTTTCTCTCTATTTTTTTGTCAAGAATGCAAATCAAAAAGTGACATACCTCTTTATTTTCCTACAAGAGAAATGCTCATCCTTGCTATGCAACTCCTTATACAACCCTACCTGATCAAAAATATCTTTTAAATACTACACATTCTTTAAGCCCTCCACAAGCCACTATTTTATTACAAAGATAGACAATACATACATTGAAGGACTCATCTTACACCAATAAACATCATACATCAATACAAAACACACTAGACATCTCAAACTACCCGCATATAATTCTCCTGGCCTTCCATAAATGCTTGAAAAATAGTTCCTAAGGTAGTTAAACTGTCAGGCCACACCGAACCCATCGAACTTAACCAAGGTAAGGATTCGTTATAATTTGAATATAGTTTGAAT
Source organism: Cunninghamia lanceolata (assembly GCA_027924645.1). Taxonomy (NCBI): domain Eukaryota; kingdom Viridiplantae; phylum Streptophyta; class Pinopsida; order Cupressales; family Cupressaceae; genus Cunninghamia; species Cunninghamia lanceolata. The sequence goes on from BSBN01000063.1 coordinate 12,878,718, forward strand.
TTGCCTCGTTGATTTAGATCTCCCGCTCCCAAGATCAAAGGTTCTGATTCAAGCTTGTGGTTGTTTAAAAACTAACTTGAGAGCATCAATAAGCATAGAGTTTGGGCTCAGTTTCCATATGTTTGAAAACCCTTGTATAAGTCATCTTAAGTGATTTGACCTATAAACAACAGTCACTTTACAAACATAACAAAAAGGTAAATCTTTTAGTGACAGTCTCCATAGACTTGAAAAGTTTCTAGGGTTTAGTTTAGTCTTTAGGATTTTAGATCCAATCTGACATCCAAGACAATCTGATATCCTGCATAACAAACACCATATTTATCCACATCTTGAAACTTGAGATCTTAAAGTATAACATGAAGCATATACATGAAGCACTGAAAACACAAGCATCATGATCCTATTATGAAAACTCTGATATTGACATTTGCTTGAGCATCTGTGTATAGCCTTTGAAGTGTGAACTGAAACACTAAAGCAATTGTGGATCCAACATAGATGTGAAAACTTTGTTAACACCAAATAATGAGGAAATATGCATTATAAACATGAACATATCATAAACTAACCATAGTATGAGATCATTGTCCTATCCTAAGATTATGATGTCCTGAGATCAATGACAACTTGATGACCATTTATCATTTGCTCAAGGTCCTTGTTGTCCTGTTGTCCTTTATGATCATTTGGCATGATGAACAAACTAACAAGTAACTATCACCTCCTGTCATCTTGATACTTTCTTGTTATCTTGTAATCCTACACTTTTGACATCAATGACAAACATCTCAACACTGTAGTTATAAAGTCTGCTGAGCAAACTTCTTTAACTGCACTTTATTGTACAACTTTGGCAGAAAGGTATATATTTCTGATAATTATTTCTATCTTGATGCTTTTAGAAGATTTCTTATAATGGTTTTCTAGACTTAAGTTTAAACAATCTACTCTTGCAGGTAGGAATCCCACTGGGTGTTCTCAATGTTCTCGCTAGCTTTGGAGATCCTGCTGGCACTACAATAAGCAGTCATATGGATATAGACAAGGTCATAGACTTCAAATTTTTATTTCAGTGTAGAAATATTCTTGTATTATTTTTGTAGCAGACATCTAAGAATGTGCAAATATGTTTATATTTTATGTATATATTACACCCACAGTAAATAGCCCACACCTTGTGTGTCAACTATTTTTTTTCAATTTTTAACCTATTAAAATTGTAGACTTTCTTAAGGATCATTTGAATCCACAATCCTCTATGTTTTCGACCTTCCTATTTGTCAATTGAAATTTAAAATTTGAAAGGCAGACCAATAGGCAGGATTTGGACTTTACAATATTATAAGTATTTATGATTAGTATAGAATTTCCACTTTACAAAATTATAAGTAATTATGATTAGTGAGAGATGGGTTTAGTGAACACTCATTATGAAATATGGATTGATAGATTGACTCTAAGTTATTGAGTTAGAATCCTATAAATCAATCACAGAAATATGGTTTTATAAGTTATTTTTAAACATAAATCATATGACTATTAAACCATTTGATAATTAAATAGAAGTTTCTATCTACTAACACTGGATGTTTTTCACAAGTTTCATTTATAGGGTCTACTGAAGCAAGGTAAAAAATTATGGAAGCAGCTACTAAAAGTAACTTAAAGTGTGTTACTCTTGAACTCGGTGGAACGTCTCCTCTAATTATTATGAATGATGCTGATGTTGAAGAGGCTGTTAATCTTACATGCACGGCTATATTTTTCAACATGGTACACATATATTAACCTTATTTTGGATAGTTATGGGGGAGAGGATTCAATTGTTGATCATGTTTTAATAGCTATGAGAGTACTTGTGGATTTAAGGTTTAATATTTTTAAAAAGTTTAGCATTAGTAGTTGTGGTCTTTAAGGTTGTTAGCAGGCCTGGAATTTGACGGTCACTCCTGCCTGTCATATATAAATTTTATGACAGTTTTATCATTTAACTACCTTTCAATTGACGCTTTAAGAAAAAACCAATTGTCAAAAAAAATGTTTGAGTGAATTTTTTTATATTAAAAAATGCAGGTTAAAAAAAAGGAGCAATAATCAATCAAATGTGTATTAATTGTTTGATGTCTTGAATTCTAGATCTAAGGGATTTAATTGTTGGCATGAAGTTATTCCATTTTGCTATATATTTACTACAGGTATAAAATTCTAGTATTAACCAAGGTGCACAGAAGTATTAGATCAATACCTCCAAAATATAATGCCAATAGTAATACTCTCATGGCCGTTTGAAAATTCCGCTATGAAGAAGACCAAACACCCACAATGTAACCATTGTTAAGCAGGCCTGTGGAATATGAGGTGGCTTTCACAAATCAATTACCCATTTCCTTGAATCTTCCATGCCAAAAATCAGCCTTTCTCAAAATTAGATATTACATGCATTCACCATCGCTTTTACAAATTTCTAGGAGATCCTGTTTTAAAAGCAATAAGTTTTTTGCCATATCTTAAGAGCAACTCTTGAAGTTTGAGAGAACATTCAATTGCTACATGTTGTGCTTAGGTGGACTTGGCAAATTGAAAAAAAATGGAGGAAGTAGCAGCAATTTTTTTTTATCCCTGTAAATAATTGTAAATCAGCTCTTAATTACAATATACAATTTACAGCTCTTCTTAATATGTGTATTTGTAATTGTAATTTGTAAAGTTATAATTATTCCATACATAATAAACAATGAATTAAAAATAAAAAAACTTGTTTTTTTTTTCTAAATTATAAATTAGAAATAAATTAAAAAATTTATTGAAGATAAAGTTGATAAACATTGTAAAAGAAATATATTTATAGTTTATGTGAAAAAGAAATTAGAAAAAATAAAAACCAAAAACCAAAAAAGAAATTGGAAAAAATAAAAAATAAAAACTAAAAAAGAAATTGGAAAAAATAAAAACTAAAAACTAAAAATCAAAAAAGAAATTGAAAATAAGAAAATTACAAAAACTATGGAACCAAAAAAAAAACTAGACAAGAATTTTTTTCCAATGAATCTTATTTACATGAATTTATTTATTTAAATATTTTATGATTTTTGTTTACAAAATCTAAATGTTTAAGGGAATCTGAATCTTTCAACCCTTCGTGTCGGCATAATTATTTATATTTTTATAATTTAAAAAACTTTTTCTTTATAGTTCTTTTCTAAATTAGATATTAGAGGGATATCCTTTTTCCATAGTTTCTTTCATTTTTTCACTTTTTTTTGGTTTGCAATTTCTTTTTTGGTTCCATAGTTTTCGTGATTTTCTCTACCTTTTTCTCCTTCCAACAGTTTCCAATTTATTTTTTAATTTTTATTTTTTATTTTTTCCAATTTCTTTTTTAGTTTTTATTTTTGATTTAGCTTTTTATTTTTAATTTCTTTTTTGGTTTTTTTCATTGATTTTCTTAAGTTTTTTTTTTTCCTTTTTGATATATATATAGGCACAAAAAATGAGTGCTTCCATAGTTTCTTTGATTTTCTCTTGCAATTATTTTTGTTTTTATTTTTTAATTTTTCCAATTTCTTTTTTATTTTTAATTTTTAATTTTATTTTTATTTTTTTCCAATTTCTATTTTGGTTCCACAATTTTTGTGATTTAGCTTTTTCTCCTTCAACAATTTTTAATTTCTTTTTTAGTTTTTTTCTTTGATTTTCTTAAGTTTATTTTTTATTTCCTGTTTGGTATTTTAATTTTTTTCTTATAAATTTAGGCAGGAAAAATGAGTGCTCTCATCCTCACCCTAATGTGACTGTATAATGCCTCTCGGCATAACTAGTATATTTATATTTAAAAAAATATATCTAAAGTACGCCGATGTATATCTTTTCTTTTTTATTTTCTCTTGCAATTTTTTTTTTTGGTTTTTATTTTTAAATTTTTTTAATTTGTTTTTTGGTTCCATACTTTTCATGATTTTCTCCAACTTTTTCTCCTTCCAACAGTTTATAATTTCTTTTTTGGTTCTTATTTTTTATTTTTTATTTTTTCTAATTTCTTTTTTGGTTCCATAGTTTTTTCTCCTTCAACCATTTTTAATTTCTTTTTTAGTTTTTTCCTTTGATTTTCTTAATTTTTATTTTTTATTTCCTTTTTGGTATTTTAATTTATTGTTTTTATAAATTTAGGTAGAAAAAATGAGTGCTCTCATCCCCACCCCGATGTGATTGTATAATGCCTCTCGGCATAACTAGTATATTTATATTTAAAATATATATATATAAAATACATGAGGTATATTTTTTTCCATAGTTTCTTTGATTTTCTCTTACAATTTTCTTTTTTTCTTTTTATTTTTTAATTTTTTCAATTTTTTTTTGTTCCATAGTTTTCATGATTTTCTCCAGCTTTTTCTCCTTCCAACAGTTTACAATTTCTTTTTTGGGTTTTTTTTTTTTCAATTTTTATTTTAGTTTTTATTTTTTCCAATTTCTTTTTTGGTTCCATAGTTTTTGTGATTTAACTTTTTCTCTTTCAATCATTTTTAATTTCTTTTTTGGTTTTTTTCTTTGATTTTCTTAAGTTTTATTTTTTATTTCCTTTTTGGTATTTTAATATTTTTTCCATACTTTTTTATATGCCGAGGTATATCTTTTTTCCATAATTTCTTTGATTTTCTTTTGCAATTTCTTTTTTGTTTTTATTTTTTATTTTTCCAATTTCTTTTGTGGTTCCATAGTTTTCTTGATTTTCTCCATCTTTTTTTCCTTCCAACAGTTTCCAATTTCTTTTTTGGTTTTAATTATGCCGAGAGGCATTTACAGTCACATCAGGTGGAGATGAGAGCACTCATTTTTTCTACCTAAATTTATAGAAAAAAAATAAAAATAAAAACCAAAAAAAGAAATTGAAGAAAATAAAAATAAAAGCTAGAAAAGAAATTGAAATATATATATTCAAACATAAAAATTAAAATTAAAATTAAAGAAAGTGGAAAAGGTTGAAGGAAAAAAAGTAGAGAAAATTACAAAATTTATAGAAAACACAAAAAAAATGGAGTCAAGAAGATATTTCTCTGGATACTTTAGATATTTTTAAAAATATAAATATACTAGTACAGTCACATTGGGGTGGGGATGAGAGCACTCATTTTTTCTGCCTAAATTTATAAGAAAAAAAATTAAAATACCAAAAAGGAAATAAAAAATAAAACTTAAGAAAATCAAAGAAAAAAACCTAAAAAAAGAAATTAAAAACTATTGAAGGAGAAAAAGCTAAATACAAAAACTATGGAACCATAAAATAAATTGGAAAAAAATAACCCAAAAAGAAATTGGAAACTCTTGGAAGGAGAAAAAGTTGGAGAAAATCATGAAAACTATGGAACCAAAAAAGAAATTGCAAGAGAAAATCAAAGAAACTATGGAAAAAAAATATACCTCAGCGTATTTTAGATATTTTTTTTTAAATATAAATATAGTAGTTTTTTATTTTTTCCAATTTCTTTTTCAGTTTCTATTTTTTAGTTTTTTCCAATTTCTTTTTTGGTTCCATAGTTTTTGTGATTTAGTTTTTTCTCCTTCAACAGTTTTTAAATTTTTTTTAGTTTTTTTTCTTTGATTTTATTAAGTTTTATTTTTTATTTCCTTTTTGGTATTTTAATTTTTTTTCCTTATAAATTTAGGCAAAAAAAATGAGTGCTCTCATCCCCACCCCAATGTGATTGTACTAGTATATTTATATTTAAAAATATATATCTACGAGATGGTATTACTGCTATTGATGAATCACTGATGCTTGAGTAATGTGACTTCCTGGATGATATGATTCCCCCTCTATCGATTTCCTTTATAGCTTTGGTCGGTGGCCTTCCCTCAACTGATGCCTCTCTTTACTGTCCCTTAAACCTCTTCTATGCTGACTAAGGATATTTGTTTTATGGTAATCGTTGTCATTGAGTAATGATCCCTTTGACTAACTAATCATTGTTTTTATTATGTTTATAACTATGGATTCGTACCATACAATATTAGTTGTTCTTATATTAGTTAATATGCTTGGGATTTATTTATAATCACTACCATCTTATATGTGGTCATAGCCTTTGAGATTTATTGGGGATCACCTTTTATAAGACTTGTCTTATATTTATTTTATAGTCATTGATATTAATGTATATATATATATATATTGATAATTAAATATTAATATCATTAATTATATTTATTTATATATATTTAACTATAATATTAAAAGAATAATAATATTATTATTATTTTTATTTATTTATATACTGTATATTTTCACCGAGAGGTGAACTATAGTTGTAGTGGGGGTGGAGATGAGAGCACTCATTTTTGGTCGTAAATATATACTAAAATTTTTTTTTAAAAATCTAAATTACATTTAAGAATTAAATAAATATCTATATAAATTGGTGCATGCATGCCAAGAAGCTAAATTAATTCAAAATCCCTAAATATGGATTTTCTTACATAATGGTCGCTTGCACGATGCATGCCAACAAGCTGAATTAATCTCAAAATCCCTAAATATATTATGAAATTATGTATATTATCACATATTTGATATATTATAATTATTATTTTTGAAAATATAATATAATATAATATTATAATATCATATAATATTATAATGTTATTATAAAGTGCTAAAATAGCAACATCTAATGTTAGGATTAGTGATTAAAAAAATAGGCGCCTCGAGAAGGATATCTCTCGGCGTACTTTAGATATATTATATTTAATATAAATATGCTAGTAGCAACCGAAGCCGCAAGCCTAATTCTAACACTAATTATAATATATTAAAACATATTATATTAGATATATCTTTTATAATATATCTAATATATTATAATAATATATTATATTAAATCCAACTCTAACCCTAAACCTAACCCTCACCCTAACCTTTATTCAAACCCTAAGCATAGCTATAATTTTAACCCTAAGGCTAATCCTAATTGCAACCTTATCCCTAAGCTTAATACTAAACTTAACCCTAATGGTAACCCTAACCTTAAGTTTAATTCTAACATTAACCCTAATTATAGTTGTAACCCTAATTCTAACCCTAACCCCAACCCTAAACCCTAAACCTAATCCTAATTTTAAAGTTAACCCTAACCATAATGCTTATTCTAACCATAAACATAGCTCTAATTTTAGCCCTAACCCTAATCCTAACTCTAACCCTAAGCTTGACTATAATTCAAAACCTAACCCTAACCTTAACCCTAATTGAACTTTAACCCTAACTCTAATTTGAACCCTAATCCTAATTGTAACTCTAATTATTACCTTAATTGTAATAGTAAGCCACCTTAATTCTAGCCCTAATTCTAATAGGAACAATAACCCTAATTCTAATAATAACGTTGATCTACCCTATTCTAACCCTAATTTTAAATCTAACAATAACCCTAATTCTAACCCTTAACTTAATCCTAATTCTAACTATGATTTTAACCATAACTCTAACCTGAATTCTAACCCTAACTCTAGCCCTAACCCTTTCTGTAACTCTAATGCTTACCCTAAACCCTAAACCTAATCCTAATTTTAAAGCTAACCATAACCATAACCCTTATTCTAACCCTAAACATAGCTTTAATTTTAACCCTAACCCTAACTCTAACCCTAAGCTTGACTATAATTTAAAACCTAACCCTAACCTTAATACTAACCTTAACCCTAGTTGAACTATAACCCTAACTCCAATAGTAACCAACCTTAATTCTAACCCTAATTCTAATAAGAACCCTAACCCTAACCCTAACCCTAACCTAATTATAATCACAACACTAATTCTACCCTGACAATAACCCTAATTTTAAATCTAACCCTAACCCTAAATCTAACCCTAATCCTAACCTTTATTCAAACCCTAAGCATAGCTATAATTTTAACCCTAAGGCTAATCCTAATTGCAACCTTATCCCTAAGCTTAATACTAAACTTAGCCCTGATTGTAACCCTAACCCTAAGTTTAATTCTAACATTAACCTAATTATAATTGTAACCCTAACCCCAACCCTAAACCTAATCCTAATTTTAAATCTAACCCTAACCATAACCCTTATTCTAACTCTAAACATAGCTCTAATTTTAACCCTAACCCTAATCCTAACTCTAACCCTAAGCTTGACTATAATTCAAAACCTAACCCTTACCTTAATACTAACCTTAACCCTAATTGAAATCTAACCCTAACTCTAATTTGAACCCTAATCCTAATTGTAACTCTGATTCATACCTTAATTGTAATAGTAAGCCACCTTAATTCTAACCCTAATTCTAATAGGAACCCTAACCCTAATTCTAATAATAACCCTGATTCTACCCTACTCTAACCCTAATTTTAAATCTAACAATAACCCTAATTCTAATCATAACCTTGATTCCACCTTAACTATAACCCTAATTTTAAATCTAACAATAATCCTAATTCTAACTATAATTTTAACCATAACCCTAACATGAAATCTAAACCTAACTCTAGCCCTAACCCTAATTGTAACTCTAATGCTTACCCTAATTTAATAACCCTAATTCTAACTCTGATCCTAACCTTAATTTCAACCCTAACCCTAATTATAACCCTAACCTTATTCTAACATTAATCTTAATTCTAATCCTAACCCTAACCCTAATTCTAATTGTAATTCTAACCCCTATCCTAACTCTAATTCTAACTACAATTCCAACCCTAACTCTAATTTTGACCCTAACCCTAACCCTAACCCTAATTCTAGCATTAACCCTAATTATATTTGTAACCTTAACCCTAACTATAACTATAATTGTAACCCTAACCCTAATTCTAACTCTAACCCTAACCCTAATTCTAACCCTAACCCTAAAGCTTATTCTAACCTTAAACATAGCTCTAATTTTAACCCTAACCCTAACTCTAACCCTACCCCTGACTATAATTCAACCCCTAACCCTAACCCTAACCCTAACCCTAATCCTAATTCTAATTCTAAACCTAACTCTAATCCAAATTTTAAACCTAACCCTAACCCTAACCCTAACCCTAACCCTAACCCTAACCCTTACTCTAACCCTAAACATAGCTCTAATTTTAACCCTAACCCTAATTTTAAATATAACAATAACCTTAATTCTAACCCTAATCCTAACCTAAATTCTAACCCTAACTCTAGCCCTAACCCTAACCATAACTGTAACTCTAATGCTTACTCTAATTTAGTAACCCTAATTCTAACTTTAACCCTAACCTCAATTCCAACCCTAACCCTAATTCTAACCCTAACCCTAATTCTAATCCTAACACTAATTTCAACCCTAACCCTAACCACGCTACTAATTGTAATCCTAATTCTAATTCTAAACCTAACCCTAATCCTAATTTTAAACCTAACCCTTATTGTAATCCTAAACATAGCTCTAATTTTAACCCTAACCCTAACTGTAACTCTAACCCTAAGCCTGACTATAATTCTAACTATGATTTTAACCCTAATCCTAACTTGAATTCTAACCCTAACTGTAACCCTAATCCTAACCCTAACAGTAACTCTAATGTGTAACTTAATTGAGTAACCCTAATTCTAGTTCTAACCCTAACTTCAATTCTAACTCTAACCCTAAGCTTGATCCTAATTGAAACCCCAACCTTAATACTAAACTTAACCCTAATTGTAACCCTAACCCTAACTCTAATTCTAACATTAACCCTAACCCCAACCCTGATTATAATCCTAACCCTAACCCTAATCCTAATTTTAATCTAATAACTATAAAATTCAACTTATTTTTCTTCTAAAATAAATAAAATACAACTTTTTTTTTAAAATAATAAATAAAGTTAATCAACAATATATATTTTTTAATGATTTATACTAAATTATATTCTTCTAATTTGCACTTACTTTTGTTTTTGTATTTTTAATAAATAAAACTTGCCTTGCTAATTTATATTCTTCTAATTGGAATAAATGTAACATATACCAAATAAATTAGTAAAGTCACATTACATAAAACAAGGGATTCCATAATTAAATAATAAAATTCAATTTTAAAGCACATCTCACAAATAAACATATTTAAAATAAACCATAAGTTATGGAGTGAGTTACCTAAAATATAGGTATATAATTTAAATAAAATCACATGATTTAGTAATTATAAAATAGGTTTTTATTTTAAATATCATACAAGATTCTACTAAAATTCTAATTTAACTATGCACATTAATTTAATTTTAGATCACATTAGCTAGAAAATAGGGAGTTGTGGAGTTCTATTTTAGTAAATATTAAAACTTACCAAAATAATATAAAAGCATATAAAACACTACCTTATTTTAATTTTCTCCATTATTATTTTTTCTGGAGGCTCTCAAATTTCTTCTTGGTTTGCATGGAGGGTTGCATAATGAGAATTTGTAATGGAGGTATTTTACAAAAATATTTCAACTATTTTAAAGTTTATTGTAGATTTGTCATTTAATTTTCCCCATAAATTTCTTCTTCTTGGTTTGCATGCAGGGTTGCACAATGAGAGAATTTGCAATGGAGGGTTTTTACAAATTATTTTAACTATTTTATAGTTTATTATAGATGTCATTTTTATTATTTGCAGGATACACAGGAAGATGGTATGGATGTAGGGGTTTTAATTATTTAAGATCTATAATTTTTGTTGTTATCAATTTCACTCTATACAATAACAAAGTTGCATTTTTTAAAAAAAAAATTAATACAATGTTTATTTAAATATGAGCCATAGATTTAAAATGGATTTAATAAATTAATAAATATATAATTTAAATTTTATATAAAACAAAAAAATAAGCTGGAAGAGGGGAGGGAGTGCCATAACATAGTTAAAGAAAAAGCACCATAGAATAATATGCAATATAGTTAAACAATTAAAATATTTTAAGAAAAAACAAAAGTTCTTAAATATATTAGTTTGATTTTTAAACTATATGCTATCCTTTAAAAAAAATAGAATATTCTTAAAAGATTTTAAAGATTCTACAATATAAATATAAATATAAATGTAGTTAGGGAATATAATTAAACACTTAAAACTTTTAAGAAAAAGCAAAAGCTCTTAAATATATTAGTTTGATTTTTTAAACTATTTTTACTCTATACTATCTTTTTTAAAAAATTAGAATACTTTTTATAATTTAGAAAGACTGTAGAATATAAATATGCATATAGTAATAAGTTCAAAAGTTCAAAAAATAAAATAAAATGAAAAAATCTATTGCAATTAGATGTTGCTATTTTAGCACTTTATAATAACATTATAATATTATATGATATTATAATATTATATTATAATATAGTATAATATATATTATATTATATTTTCAAAAATAATAATTATAATATATCAAATATATGATAATATACATAATTTCATAATATATTTAGGGATTTTGAGATTAATTCAGCTTGTTGGCATGCATCGTGCAAGCGACCGTTATGTAAGAAAATCCATATTTAGGGATTTTAAATTAATTCAGCTTCTTGACATGCATGCACTAATTTATATAGATATTTATTTAATTATTAAATGCAATTTAGATTTTTTTTTAATTTTTTTAGTATATATTTACGACCAAAAATGAGTGCTCTCATCTCCACCCACACTACAACTGTAGTTCGCCTCTCGGCGAAAAAATACGCCGATGTATATCTTTTCTTTTTTATTTTCTCTTGCAATTTCTTTTTTGGTTTTTATTTTAAAAATTTTCCAATTTCTTTTTTGGTTCCATTGTTTTCGTGATTTTCTCTAGCTTTTTCTCCTTCCAATAGTTTCCAATTTCTTTTTTGGTTTTTATTTTTATTTTTTTCTAATTTCTTTTTTAGTTTTTAGTTTTTTTATTTTTTCCAATTTCTTTTCTGGTTCCATAGTTTTTGTGATTTAATTTTTTCTCCTTCAACCATTTTTAATTTCTTTTTTAGTTTTTTTTTCTTTGATTTTCTTAAGTTTTATTTTTTATTTACTTTTTGGTATTTTAATTTTTTTTGTTATAAATTTAGGTAGAAAAAATGAGTGCTCTCATCCCCACCCCGATGTCTCATCCCCACCCCGATGTGACTGTATAATGCTTCTCAGCGTAAAAAAAATATATCTAAAATATGCCGAAGTATATCTTTTTTCCATAGTTTCTTTGATTTTCTCTTAGAATTTTTTTTTGTTTTAATTTTTTTATTTTTCCAATTTCTTTTTTGTTCCATAGTTTTGTGATTTTCTCCATCTTTTTCTCCTTCCAACAATTTCCAATTTCTTTTTTTGTTTTTCTTTTTTATTTTTTCCAATTTATTTTTTAGATTTTATTTTTTTCATAGTTTTTGTGATTTAACTTTTTCTTTGTTCAACCATTTTTAAATTTTTTTTAGTTTTTTTCTTTGATTTTCTTAAGTTTTATGTTTTATTTCCTCTTTGGTATTTTAATTTTTTTTCTTATAAATTTAGGTAGAAAAAATGAGTGCTTTCATGATTCATCCCCACCCCACTGTGAGTGTATAATGCCTCTCGGCGTAATAATGCCTCTCGACATAAAAATTTAGCAAGTCAAGGTATACGGTCCAATAAATTTTAGAGTTATAAAATACGGTCTAAAATGGTAAAAACGGCCAAATAGACCATCAAATTCCAGGTCTGGTTGTTAGGGTTGATTATAAGTACTTATAATTAAATGAAATGTGTTATTTAGATCTAAAAAGCAACAAGCATGTGATGTCATATCAGCGCACCAACAAAACATGACTTAATGCACAACTATGTGTTATTTTGGAACTATTCGAAATTGCCACATATGATCAACTACTGGATCCTCTCCCCTAATAGATGCAAAAATTATCTATCTTGCCCACCGCATTTCATTTATCAAAATATTTGTAATCATTTTGGGTAGGGACAAGCCTGCTGTGCAGGATCCAGGATTTATGTTCAAGAGGGCATTTATAATGAATTTGTGAAAAGGGTAGTGGAAAGAGCTAAGAAGCAGGTGGTTGGTGATCCTTTTAGGGAAGGAGTTGATCAAGGTCCTCTGGTAAGTTTTATAACTTCTTATCTAAGTATTGTTGTTTTAGATCAACAATGAATATGCTCCTGTGAAAAACTTACATCAAATGCTCTTCTAAGTGTGCATTTCTTTGCAGATTAGCAAAAACTCAGTTTGATAAAATACTCCAATACATCGAGTATGGAAAGCAAGAGGGAGCCAAACTACTTACTAGAGGAAATCGTATAGGTGACAAGGGTTTTTACATTGAACCTACCATCTTATAGCGAATATATATATATATGATATTTTTTTTCAATAGACCTGTATGTATTCTACTTAAACATCATTCATTTTAATAATTAGACAGTCAGTAGTTATTTTACATCTCATCCACAATAAAAAATGATAAATATTTGTCTTATTTTTATTGGCCAAAATTAAATGATATTTAAGAATAGCTGTATATATGAATGAGCCTATAATCTGTCGCAAGTGAACCTTTTGCAGGAGGATATGAAGATTGTAAAAGAAGAAATATTTGGACAAGTTATGTCCATCTTTATGTTCAAGTAGCTAGAATTTTCTGACCTTTATCATTATTATTTTTTTTTATCACGCACCAGATTTATCATTGCATGGAATAGTATAATGTTGTCAAGTTTTTACTTGGTGGTGTACAACTGTTTGAGAAGCTATAGAGTTGGGGAATAAGACCATGTACGGTTCGGCGGCTGGAATTGTTACAAAAAAACATCGATGTCGCCAACAGACTGTCAAGATCTATTCGTACTGGTATAGTTTGGATAAATTGTTACTTTGCCTATGACGGCGACGCTCCTTTGGAGGGTATAAGATGAGCGGCATGGGGAGAGAGAACGGGTTGTATGGCCTCTGCAATTACTTGCAAGTCAAGTGTGTCATCACTCCTCTCTCTCTCACTCTCCTTGGCTGTAAAACTAATTATGTACTATTTTCTCTTTCATCAAGAGCTAGTACATTGAAATCAACCTACTGGTGGTCTGAGTTTTTCCTACTATTCTATCAACATAATATCCATTTTTATTTTTTTTGGAACAAGTTAGTAGTTTGAAGGCACTAGTTGGTTTTTAGTTTATATTTGGCACCTTAAGAAAAGAGTTCATGCAATTCTGTAGAAGTTTGAAGATTATAAAGTTTAGATTTTAGTTTTTTTTTATTAGATCTGTGTCAAGAAATAAAGCATGAATTGTACATGTTGTGTGGCATTCAAAGTTGTACCCTATATTCGTAGAGGGAACACCAATATTCAAGGCTAAGGAAACATGTCATCTTGAGGATAGGGTTGAGACTTATCAGCAAAATGTGAGTAATTAGGGGTTGATGCATGAGAGTGGGTAGTCTCTCCCTCTTCTTTAGGTTTTGTTAAGTCAAGGGCTGAGTGTTCCTCAAGGTCTTCAAAATGGGATGGATAAAGAGAAATGAGCAATTAGATACAAAACCTTAACAACCATACCTAAGGTGCAATGAATCCTTAAGATTTGTCACTAGACTCATGCCAGCACTATTTAGGAGCAAACCTACAAGACCTCTAACAAGCAAATAAAACATACTCTTGCATATTTCACCATAACATAATATTAGCTTTGTTTCCCTATGAGTGAATCTATTTAACTTTGTATACACATATGCAAGAGAGGAGCACCCTACCATGATTCACTAATGATTCCTTAGTTTGTTATTGCATAATATATGGCATTAGTTGCATCACTAGACTATGATAGCATGTAAGACAGATTCACTACTTCTAAACTAACAAAAGAGAAATATGATTATAATTAAATTTGTTTGGCCACTCACCATTTAGGATTGATGCCTACTCCAATGGGAAGTGAGCATACTTGAAAACCATCAATGGAACTAGACTTGCACATACATACAAATTAGAAATAAATGACATCTTCAATTAAACATCCTTCAAATATCCATCTCAAAGCAACACCAATCAACAGCGAATAAGAAGAGACCATCACAAAACAATTTGCAATACATTATAATGTTGTCACAGTAATCTACTCCTCATTACATTGAGACAAAAAAATTGGCAAGAGAGAACAAGTAGGTAAGCCCAAAGGATCCCTTGAAAAGTTACAATTTTCCATTGAGACATTCAATTGTAGACAAATCCTTGTTTGCATTATTCTTCCTCTGATTTAAAAAGCATATTCTTCCCCTTATAAAACTTGACTTGCATCAATTGGTGTCCTACACTAAACTAAAACACACTAGGCCAGAAAATTGGCTCATAGACTAACCCTTATTATATATTACATTAGTGCATATATAACATTACATTTCAAACTTGCCATAAGGGAAAAGCTGTAGGGGCCATTTGCAGTCAACATATGTCACTTGATGGTATAGCTACACACATAAGAAATATTCATTATGGATTAGTTGACTGGTACTCTTGGGTGGAAGAGAAACCAGCACCATGCTCACATAGGTCATCAAGTGTCAATTTATAGCTTTGTAAAGGGGACATTCCATACAATCATGTCCAAGTCACCCATGCCCATTTTATTAGTAATCACATGGGCAAGCATCTAAATCCATACTTTAGAGGGGTCCACATTTGCCAACAAGCATTTGAAAGCTTTCTTAGGTCTAATCACTTTCATATGAAGGTATTAATGGCTTGCTAGTGCATGCAAGGGAGTAGGTGTGATCCCTCATTTGAATGACAAAGTTTTGAGGTAGAGAAGCAATTTTGGATTGCAATTTGTATAGAGGGTGGGAAAGTCCATAGGTGGGTGTGTGGTAGAAAGAGGTTTAGGCATAGTTCACAATTGTAGGAAGGTGATCTCACAATAGTGTGTACCACTTTTTGGCCTAAGTGTGACATGAAAAATCAATATTTTTTAGCATTCAAGTTGTGCCAATTATAATGAACCAATGATCAAGAATTTAAGGATAATGTAAACTAATGAGTTGTAGAATTTTCTATGTAGATTCAAGTTATAATTTTTTAATTTTTTTAACAATTACTTCTATCTTTTTTTTTATTATTATTATTTTTATTAAGTGACATTTTTCCATATCACATAACTTTCACTACAAATAAAAACTTTCTCTAATTTCTTGGAATTAGATCATTAACTCCAATGCCTAGTGAACAAATATTTTTTATAATTTTTTTAATAAATATTTTATTTATTATTAATTTTTGAATTAATACTAACAAAAATTCAAACCTATATTATTTTGTAACACATTTCTCTTAGCATATATATCAGCTTTTATTTTTTCTTTTTCATTGAAACAAGGATATCCATGTGAAGTTTAGTTTATTTTTTGAGATTTAATTCTAACAACGTTTGTTATTTTTACTAATGTCTTGAATAGAGGTCATTATTTTTCATAATGGGTCTGCATTCATTATAAAATTAAAAAATATATATAATATTAAAAAACATAATACACATTATAATTTTTAGAAAGCTAACTCTAAGGGCTACATAATTATGAAATGGAACTTCTAAATGGCTTCAGTTGATCCCTTAAAGGTGAAGCAAAATTGTCTTTTCATCAACATTTTGATAAGTGTGAAGAAGATTTCATCAAGGGTTTGATTTAAGCCCTGGGGGGTTTTATCCAAAGGGGTTTGATCTCACCCCCTTAGATAGAACCCCTCTTGGCTTAAAATCTTCTTTTTTTCTTTTCTAAAAATATGTGATTTTAGGTAAAATTTGGGATGTCCCACAAGTGGGATGCACTATTGTGGGATCACTTAGGAAGAGGCCGAAAGTCTATAGAGCAAGTGAATGGAAAAGTAGTAGAGATGGGAAGCAAGGACACAATTTTTAGAAAGGGGTAAAAGGTTGAAAATAAAGCCTTGGCAAGGGTGTGGGATCTAGAGGTAGAGACACAAATTGCAAGTGTAGGTGGAAATTCTTCCAATATGGAGCACAAGGTGTGGAAGTCAAAATGTAATCTACAATCCTTGCAAGATTGTGTAAAACTTCTAAAATTCCATAGAGTAAGGTAGGTAGTGTTGTGCCTTGCACACACACCCCACTTTTTTGCATGGGAAAAATGGGGGTGAGTTTTCCCATCTCCTTTAATGTTTTCAGTTTGTTTGGAGTCCTCTGGGTCCTAGTAGAGCAGTTGAGTTTGATGGTACAAGATCATAATCTAGTGATTTTAGTTTGACATATCTTGATGATTTGGGGTCTTGGTTGTCCAATATGGTTTTGGGATGTATGCAATTGTCCTTGGAAGTCTTGTTTGCATAGGTTTGATTGGTTTAATAAGGTCCTAGGATGGTTTAACATGTTTAAAAACTTACACCTATTGGTTTAATAAGGTCCTAGGATGGTTTAACATGTTTAAAAACTTACATTTTCCATGATGTGTCCTTTTGGGTTGATTTAATATGCCTCATTTACATCTACTTGATTTGGTTTTAGTGTAAGGTGTATAGAGTGAGGGGTTGATTCATGGTTCATTTGGTTCCATAGATTGGATAGAAGGGTTGGATGTTTCTTGTTTATATTGTCAGCATGGTAAAGTGGCATGTGAGTTCATTTCGTGGCACCTTAATTTCTAGATGTGTATGGTTTTGGTACCTCATTGAGTTATTCAATCTTGAGCAAGTTACTTTCATGACATAATCATGACCAGTAATGCTTGAATTTTGGTGAAAGGGTTTGAGGTCCAGCAAAACAGTTTAAGAGATTTCTATGAAATTCTATTAGAGACTATCATGGTGTTACCTAGCATTAATGCATTATCCCAAAATAGTAACCCCTACCTCACAGCCTCTAGACAATAAAGGTGGATATCTCAAGGTTCAAGGTTTAGAGTTTCCATGATTAGGACTGTAATGCATCTTTGAGATCATTTTAAGTTATTTATAATACTGGTATATTGCATTGATTTTAAGGAGAGGTGTGGAGGCTAATTTGAGATGGAAAAAATCTAAAAGTGGCAGGTTTAATTAAGACATTAGGTGGACAGTGAGAAGGGAAAACTTACATCTTCAGTAGTTACCAAGATACAGGCAGTCAACAAATCAATGCAATTATCTACAAACACTGTCATATTGTGGAGCTTCAGTCATGTTTGAGTTTCAAGAGTTGTAAGAGGGTTCTAGGACTTGACAATGGTCATAAATGGATGAATCAGTCAGAGAAAAGAAAGCAACATTTGATTCTATAAGTAGAAGTGTTCAGACATTGCAAGGTCTCTGTCATGTCCTAATGAACTATCTGAAGCAAAAACATTATGATATCTTCATAACATCGACTGGCTGTTGGTGCTCCTACTGCTTCAGAAAATTAGAAGGCTAAGGCAGATGATAAGACTGCCAAAGAATTTGAAACCGACTGTTACTCTTATGGATGCCATCTTAGATAATGCTTTGGCCCAACTTGCTATTGCTCTTAAAGCTTGGAAGGATAGGCTCATTGATGCATTTGTGGATCATAAGATGAAGACTTTCCTAGCTGAGAGCGAGATTCTGGTGGACTATTCTTGGTTTGAGAGGTTGCTTGGCAGTCATCTTACGGCCCATGTTCTTCACAATCCCTAAATACAGTGCCATCCTCATCTTCATCCCTGAATACATTGCCTTCCTCATCCCTGCCAGGCTTGCCAGCACCATGCCTGAACTAATCGTTCAACACAAATCAATGGTCATGGTGATGAGGATCTCTCACAATTATTTGAATTGCTGCAATGCTAAGGAATAGGACATGTGGAGATATTGTTCAAATAAGAAAGAAGTGGTGTGTTGTTTCATATGCTGGATTAGGGCGAATAAGGGTTTGATGCCTCTTCTAGCTTATCTATGATCCAATGGGGCACTTAGAGAAATTTGAGTAGTTGGATACCAGCAGCGGCCTCTCTCTTTTATCTTCGTTCTCACCATCAAAGATCAATGCTTTTCTCATAATAACAAACAAGAGACGTCTATCACTTTTATCGATGTTGTTCCCATGATCTTGTATCACTTTTTCATTGGCTTAAGAGATACAATAAAATTTTCTCTAATCTCCAATGAATATCAAGGATTGTTTATATTTTTAACAGAATTTTGGTAATGGAAATGGATTCTTTTATAGTCTACAGGCGACCTGATTTTCCAACAAGGGCATGGAAATGTCCCTGGTAACCTCTACCACCCCAAATCCGAAGAGAGCTCAAAACTCCGCATTTCTAACTATATCGCCGCTTTGCGGTAATACGGCACATACATGCAAATATCGGAAATTGGGAATAACCTCATTTTTTCGGCAATATCCAACTTACCTACGAACCTCCGCAAAATCCAAAGAAGGCTCGAGGAGTCGCAAGAAGACTACCGTCATTTATAATGTGGGACTAAGATAAATGACAAATGGGGATTAATGCAAGTTTTGTTTGGTCCGATACATAGCTAACCATATATGTATCCATTCGCCCCCACCTCTAGCATGCATATGCTCGCTCGAGGACATAGGTGTCTTTTATTTATTGTTGTTATTTTGTCATACGCTCGCCACTTCTCAAGCCATGGTGCTCTTAGCTCACATTGAGTTCAATTCAAAGCTTTCCAATAGTTCATTCTTTTGCTTTCCCTTCCCACTTTCTGCGAAGAGGACAACCGCACTGTTGTAGGAGGACGAAGAGGTTTCCATACAAAAGGATTTCTGAGGGTAGTGCAGAGGCTCATGTGTCTTTAACGATCCAGGGTTTTTTTATGCTTTCTAGATAATTAGTTCACAATTTACTCTTGGGAATGTTAATTTTATGTTACAATTTCCTTGATATGTTCATTTTGAATTGATTAGATTAGCTTGCTTGGATAATATATATTGCAATCATAGATTAGATTTCTTATTTCGCATTTTCAATTCTAGACTAGTACAAAATCTCTCCAAAAAAATACAAAAAACATACTATAATTGCATTAGGTAAATTACATACTAGTTTGCATTCATCTTTCAATTCCTTAGATAATTAGTTCATTACAAATTTTATTTCCGGAAAAATAACCAAAAAAATCGTTTGCATACATCCTAGTTGCATACATACATAAAATCCAATAATACAAAAACATTAGGAACTTAGAAAAGAAACCGTCGATTAGATCAGGAGGTAGAATCCAACAAAATGAGCATTCACAAAACTCCTCAATTTCATCACGAGGTCAACAAGATCAACAAAACTCACGTAAAACCTTAGTTAACATCACTAAGTCAAAAAGTCAACTCTTGGTCAACATGAATTTACTCTCTCTATTCAAGCATCCGAATGTGCCTTGGAATCAGAGGTGAGTGGGTGAGGGCAGTCCTTAAGGAGATTGAAGAGTTACATCCTAGGCCATAATTAGCACAACAAACCCGCGAAAAATAAGATCACATGCTTAGGTTGATTCAACATAGGGAATAAATACGTGTTCAAGCCATAGAAGAAATATTACAACAAACTAGGCATATCAATAACTACAATAGACACCCATCAAGATGTTGGAACACTAGAAACCCGAATAGGAGATCAATAACTAGTAATCCTTCAGGTCATATTATATCTCAACCATGACTACCATAGAAAGAACAAGGCAAATCCAAAACAACAATAGTCCCTTAATCAAGATGGCTACTCTTCGTGAGGTCCTGCTCCTAAGTGAACAATACAACCCTTGGGTCTCACCTCCGCTCAATTGGATTTCTCCATGACAGTGAGTCTGACTTGGAGGTCACTAGAAGCAAGGAGAGGGTCCATGTGCTACGTTGGAGCTGACTCATCCATAGTTGTGTCTATGTCACATTTTGAAGAGTACATATTTTGGTGAGCCCGACATGAACTACAGATCCTTCTAGGATGAGTTGTTTGCCTTCCAACTTCAAAAATTCATTCATCATCACTTTCATTAAACGATCCAAATTTCACTTCACGCATCATCTTCATATTTCCATCGCAATCACATTCACTTTCATATTTTATTGTCATTTTCACACTCGTTTCATCCATCTTTTTTGCTATCTTTCACTTCATTCGTTCCATTTATTCTGAGGTGTCTATGGCACCCCCAAATATGTCAAAACCATAACTGCACCTAGGGAATCTCCCTTCAAAGGAACCTGAAACTCCCTCTTTCGACAGATACGTGCCTCCTGACCCATAGGCACCTATCTCAAATGGCTAAGATTATGAAGACTCAAATTATGAACGTGACAAAAGAGAACCTAGGCATTCATTAACATTCAACACAACCCTGCATGGGAACAAATTCAACAATTCAACCTAGAGCACAAAGGGTGCAAGTTAGATCACTTATTCATCAAGTAGACCAACCTTTGACAAGTAATCAAAATACCCATCTAGATGACGAGGTAAGACACTTGCAAAGACATTTGCAAGAATCCAAGGATGTTCAAGAGGCTTTGCAAGTCACTTTTTGAGAGGAACAATGAGAACAAATAGAAAACACACGAGGTGAAACTCTGAGAAATGATGAGACATAAAGAAGTGTAATGCCTACAGACCTTATTGCAATGTTAGTTCAAAGAATTAGGATTCTCAAAGAGGAACGATCGATTCAAGACAAGAGACTAAGGTCTCATGAAAACAACAAAGTAGAGAAAAACCAAGGGGCATCTCAGAATCCCCCTACTTGGAATTTTACTCGCAAAATGGGAGAATGACATTTTCCCAAATGGGAGTCAAGTTATGCAAAATTAGCAAAACATTTGAAAACAAATCACACCACAGCACTTGGATATCAAATCCACCTATGGGGTTAATTTTATCAACCCCACAATCACAAAGTGCTTTTCTAGGAACATACCTCGAGTACTTGAAAGAGCTTCTTGACCACACTATAAGAAACATAATGTTGCCATGCCCCATTCCTGAATTATCAAAGTTCAAGGGAGAAGGAGACCCAAATTCTCATATAAAGGCTTACACTACATCGGTAAGGGAACTCCTCCCTTGGGATGGGGTCGTTGCCAAAATATTTCGAAAGAGGTTAGAAGGGATTCCCTTGGACTGGTACTATCGCCTTCCTAAAGCTTCTATTCCCTCATTTTGATAGCTAATAGGAGAGTTTGTCATGGATTTCAACATGGATAAACTCGTTAAAACAAGGATTTATGAGTTCCTAACCATGAAATAAGAATCAAATAAATCAGTGGCACACTTCATCACAAGGTGGAGACATGTGCTCTACTCTTCCACAAGTGCCCCAAACATGGATCATCATGAGTTATGTGATCTCTTCTTGTATACCCTCAATAGGGATACTCGAGAGGAGGTGCAAAAGTTATCGTATAAATCATATGAAGAAGCTTTATAAATTGGTTTGAGAATCGATCAAGCTACAATTGACAATAGATGGAAATATTATGATGCTAATGGAAAGCTCAAAACTTCCAGAGACTCTAGAAAAGACCCTTTGAAAATCCAAATGGATAGAGACATCAATGTCATCAGAAACTTATCAAGCAATGAGAAACAACATTAGAGATTCCAAAAGGTATATTAGGGACCAGGTCATTCCTCCTATGATCCTGACATGTATTGCCTATTCCATGGAACAAAAGGGCATGACACAAAAACTTGTTATGGATATAACAAAGTCATCTTGAAACTCACCACTGAACAACAACAAAAATTCCTAGCTTTTTTGCAATCTCAATAAAGAGATAAAGACTCGCAAAATAACAAAAGCACTCTTGACCAAAGAACTTTGAACCATATTGGATTAAATCAAGAAGTCTTTGTGATCCAAGAAGCAGAACAAAGGGATCAAACTGAAAACATTTTCTCGCAAGTAGCAAGTTTTCTCAAAACCTCTCCCTCACATCGCAAGACATTCTTAAATATGTTGGAAGTTGGATGTTCAATGCAAGAGAAGCCTGCTACTTTCACCTTCAATGTCAAAAAACTCTTACAAAGTGGTGAAAATCATAACAAAGATTCACCTCTCTACATACAAATACAAGTCAACAAAATTACCATCAAGTGAGTAATCATAGACGAAGGGTTAGCAATAAACATCATACCATTCTCCCTCCTTCAAAGGATGGGGTATGACAAAATAGACATCAAGCAGAATACTATCGTCCTCTAGGTTTATGATAGTCAAGAAATTCAAACCATGGGGAAAGTGAGCTTTCCACTCACTCTAGGACCCAAGACTCTTTCAACAGAATTCTATGCGATCGATAAAGAAACTAGTTATAATATGATTCTCAGAAGATGTTGGGTTCATGAATTGAAGGTTGTTGCCTTCATGCTATTCCAAGAACTCCATTTCCATCATATGGGAAAAACTTATTTCATCACAACATATCCTAATCCCTTTAGTGTTTATAGAGTAGAACAAGAGGAAAAGGGAATGAAAATCAACACAGGCACAAACATTGTAGAAGAAGAAAAAGTCTCCAAAGATGTAGCAAACATCCAAGGCATTTCATACGAAACATAGGTTTGATCAAAGAATTCCCTTTCGATCCTCACACCACAAAATTGCCTACACCATTTAGCTTGGCAGTCATCCCTTGCATTGGTGATCATGATGTCAAAAGCTTCTCAATATGGATAGTAGAAATCATTGAAGAAGGAGAAGAGAAGGAGGAAAAGTAAAAATCAACTTACGAATTTAGGGAAATGTTAAGATAACAAAGTGTGCAAGATCTATCGACCCTTCATTTTGACAGAGTTAGTTGCAAGACAGGAGCGGGGATAGGAGTAGTACGTACTTCCCCCACAGGAAAATTTCTCCCCTTCGCGTTTAGACTAGAAGTTTTCTGTACGAATAATATTGTCGAATATGAAGCTCTCTCTCTAGGCGTCATGTTAGCCATGAGAATGGGTGTTAAGAGTGACTCCACTTTTGGGGACTCTCAATTAGTAATCAATCAGGTCAAGAAAAATTATGAGACCAAATCAGAATGAGCTCACCCATAAAATGACACTGTCCAAAAATTAATCCAATTCTTTGACTTCTTTACCATAAAAATCCATACCAAGAGAAGAGAATCAGGTGGCAGACTCAATGGCCACATCAAAAGCCATGTTCACACCTCATGACCAATTGTAGAACTATGAATTCATTATATCAATAAGAGGTGGACCATTGTTAGAAAGTGAAGAATTACCTTGTATCCTGAGTTATGCGATGGATAGAATAGAGATACCAACCAAAGACTACGCCGAGAATGATGAATCAATCCTAGAGTACTTACATGCCTATGATGGCCTACTGAGAGTCTACCATAAGAAAGGATGCATACTCCTTCCGCATCCTCATGATTACTTCGGAGATAAATTAGAAATCCTTCAAGTAGACAGAAACTCAGAATTTCCACCAACACCTCAAAAGTTTGAAGAGGGACACCCTTCATTGACTGGCGATATGATTGATCTCAACATAGGAACCCCTGAAAAACCAAGGATGTTGTAATTGGGGGCAGAATTAAATGATGAAGAATTGGAGGAATACACCAGATTTCTCATTGAGTTCTCTGATGTTTTTTCTTGGACATATGCAAACATGCCTGGGCTAGACCCAAAAGTCATGGTGCATAATCTAGTAACCAAGCCAGATGCAAAACCCATAAAGTAAAAATTGAGGCCCATAAAGCTCCATGTAGCAGAAATGGTGAAAAAAGAATTGAATAAATTGCTAAATGTGGGATTTATCAAACCCATGAATTATTCAAATTGGGTATCCAACATCATCCCAGTGCTATAGAAGAATGGAAAATTTTGAGTATGTCTTGATTTTAGAGATATCAACCAATCATGTCCTAAAGACGATTTCCCATTACCATCCATCGATCAAATTGTTGATTCAACTGCAGGATACAAAATGCTTTCCCTCATGAATTAGTTTTTAGGGTGAAATCAAATCAAAATTGCAGAGGTTGACCAAAATAAGATGACTTTTACCACACCTTGGGGAACCTTTTGTTACATAGTCATGCCTTTTGGATTGAAAAATACAGGGGCAACCTATTAAAGAACCATGACTCATATTTTCCATGATCTTATCCATAAAATGATAGAAACATATGTTGACGACTTACTCACCAAATATAAACAATGATTGACACATGTGGAAGATCTTTGTAATATTTTCACTAGATTATGAGAGTACAAAGTGAGATTAAATCTGGAAAAGTGTGTTTTTAGAGTAACAATAGGAAAACTCTTGGGTTTTATAGTTTCACAAAGAGGGATAGATGTAGACCTCACTAAGGTAAAAGCAGTGTTAAATGCCACTCCCCCAACTAGAGAAACTGTAGTAAGAACATTCTTGGGATAATTAGGTGCAATAAGACATTTTATACCAGACACGACCTTTAAATCCACCCCACCAATCAACTATTGAAGAAACAAGTTGTGATAACTTAGATGGATTATCAAAATGCCTTCAAACAAGTAAAGAGGTTCTTATTAATCCCACCAATACTTATTCCATCCAGACATGACAAGCCCTTCATCCTTTATTTCAAATCCATGAATATCTCAATAGGTTGCATGTTGGCTCAAGAGGATGATGATGGGAGGGAAAGAGTGATATGTACTTCATTAGCTAGACATTGTTGGAATATGAGAAAAACTATACCTAGTTTGAGGAGTGTTTAGCTATAATGTTTGCTACCAGGAGATTATGACATTACATGTTGAATAAAAAAACTAGAGTCATAATAAGATCAAAGCAACTAAGAACCTTCTTAAACCAACCTATGTTGTCTACAAGGGCAGGAATATTCTTGACATTACTAAGTGAATTCGAGTTAACATATGTCAATCATAAATCCATTAAGGGATAAATAATAGCCGATTGGTTAGCAGATAACCCAATTCCTCAAGAAGAGCCAAATAAACGAGGATTTCCTAGATGAATAAATATATATGCAATTGACCTTGAAAATTACGCTTCCTCATACTCGTACAAAGACATTGTGAATTATTTAGAAAACAAAACCTACCCTAAAAACATGACACCTTTAAGGAAAAGATGCTTGTGTGCCCTTACTGCAAGATATGTGTTCATTGATGATGTGTTATACCAAAGATCTTTGGATGGAATTTTTCTTTGATGTGTAGATAAAGAGGAAGCACATAAGATATTAGAGGAGTGCCACAATGGAATCTATGGAGGACACTTTGGTGGTCATGCCACCGCAAGAAATATACACCGGTTAGGTTACTTTTGGCCCTGCCTAGAAGGAGATACAATTAAATTTGTAAAGAGGTGTCCAAATTGTTAAATTTATGCACATGTACATCACACACCAACAAGAAATTTTCAGCCCATTATCACCCCTTAGACCTTTTCCACATGGGGATTGGATCTAGTGGGAAAGATTTCCCCACCTTTGACTGATAGACATTTATACATTGTCACAATGATGGAATATTTTACTAAATGGGTAGAGGAAATGCCTTTAACCATTGTGTCAGGAATAATAATTGCCAAGTTCATCTTAAATCAAATCATATGTAGTTTCAGGATCCCTCAAGTGATTGTGACAAATAACACCTCATCGTTAAAAAATCCAAAAGTTTAGGAATTATGTAAAATATTCCACAAGAATCACAACTCAGCATCGGTATATTACCCACAAGGAAATGGTCAAGATGAGGCGACAAACAAAATACTCAAAGCCATCTTAGTAAAGATCGTGAAAGATTCCAAGAGAGATTGACATTTGCAATTATACCCAACTCTATGGGCCTATAGAATAAGTGTGCATACTCTGATCATAACTGTTAGGAGAAAATTGGATCTAAATGAATAATCAATATAATAAATATCAATGATACCCAAAACTCAATGAAATAATGAACAAAAGAGATCAATCAAGCAATGAACAATACAAAAGCAAACCTTCTTTAATTCTCAGCTTCCATTGATCGCTTATCACAAATGATCTTATCTATGAATATGGCCCTCAGAAGGTGCACTTCCTTGCTATGATTCCAAGATGTTCAAATGGGAATAACTATGATAGTTTCACCATGAAGATGAGCTTCACAACAATGATAGTATTGTGTAGTAACAAGTTTGATCGCAAGCAATGAAGTAATTGGTGCCAAAGGCACCCTGTAATTCCTGCAGAGTAACAATACTTAAAGCTTGGATGAATGAAATGGAGGAATAGGGTTCAATTTATAGACTTGAGAGAATGAAGATCAACGGTATAGAAAGAACAAGAAGATCAACTATTGAGAAACTTTGAGGAATGTGTGCAAATAGAAAGAAGACATGTGTCACACAAAAGCTATTTTATTTGAGTTAACTACTTTCTTTTCTAAAGACAAGACATGCTTTTCATAAATTAGAAAGCTTTTTTCTAATTTAAGAGATATTGATAAAAACAAGGTTGGTTGAGTTAGTTAACTCAACTTGAGATTTTCTTTTGCATAATTTGAGAGAAATTAAATAATAAAATATTTAATTTTGTGTGCATGAAGAATAAGACTTATTTTTAGAAGATTTCGGAAGATATTTGAAGAATTAGAAGATAAGAAAGCAAATTAAATAAATAAATTTATTTAATTGTCGTGCATGATTTAGAAGAATAAAGAAAATATTTGATTATATTTTATTTTTGGAGATTGAGAGGATTTAAATAAATTTGATTTAATTTATTCAAATTTACAAGAATGAATTTGACTTAATTAAATAATTAAGAATTATTTAATTGTTTGGAAGAATTTAATTATATAAAGGATTTTATTTAATTTTGACTTTAGAAGAGGTAATTAAATATTTTGATATTTAATTAGCTTAGAGGAATATGAATCAAATAAATAAATTTATTTATTTATTTATTGATAGAAGAATTAGAATGAAATAAATATTAAAAATATTTATTTAGACTAAATAGTGTCATTTTTAGGCGTATACATTTTTCCCCTCTTTGATGCAATGCAGTTTACAGCGTTGTCTCAAAGAATAAGAATTTTCTAATAATGATACATGCCCCAATTTGCCCCTAGTACAGGTTATGACGACAGGATGGCCCCTCGAGAGATTGGAAGGGATGAAGGCAGAAGGCATGAGACAAACAATCTCACGATGAAGAAGGTGAAAAAACAAGTTAGGGATGAAGAAATTTGCTGAAGAAAGAGTCGAATGATACGCGATGCAAGATAGAATGATAACACACAAGCAAGTATGCAGAAATGATACAAGAACAAACAAGGTATTGCCCCTGTCGAGTGGTAAACCAATGATATACTAATAATGATATACGACAGTGTTGTCATGGCGAGGAACGATATATCCCTAGACCAACACAGCAGGCGTGTTAGCATGGCAGGGAATGATAGATCCCTAGAGCAACATGAAGGATAATGTCTATTTTCAGGAAATGAAGCATGTCATGTAAGACGCGTGTGTTGGTCTGATTTCAACAATGTTACATCCTGTATAAGACAATTGATTGATTAACTGATCGAGTTGGTTTACGACTAGACAAGGATCAAGACCACTGATTGTGATTGAATCATTTTACAAGATTAACTTGACTCGATTGGTATGGATTAAGGATGGACCTGCATTTGGATCACTACTCAGGTTGACCGGATTGAGAAGAATGGACCACAACGATAGATAGAATACTGATTGATAGAAGAATGACTCGATAGAAGGAATCACAAGATTTTATTTGATACTCTACGGTTTGGATATTTTATTGCATGGGATATGGGTGCTTTGCGGATGTGAATGGATGCGAGTGGATACGAATAGTTTTGCCATCTTGATAGTGCAAGTATTTTGAAGTGCTTATTTCATCATCGGGCTTTTTGTTTTTTTGTGTTTTTGAAATGTTGTAAGAATATGCAAGCATCGAGGTATAATTAAACCTAGATGACCTAAGCATCACTTACATGGCTTTTGATTTAGCAAGTTAATACAAGCATCTAGGTATAATTGAACCGAGATGACCTGAGTATTTCTTGCGTATCAACACACAAGGATTGCCCCCTTTCATATTACACCTTTGATGTCCTCGATGATCTTTTGCTGATCATGTCATTAGACAAGGCTTCACATTACTAAAGATTGATCCACAAGCAGCAGACAAAGAAAAGAATTGTGCCCCCATCATAGCATCTCTAGCTTTTTGGCATCCTTGGGTAGCATAGAAAAATATGATAATAAAAACCAAGACTCTATAACCTAACCTGTTCACAACCACAAAACATTTTTGCATTTAGATGTGTTTGTTTCTTGCCATAATTTAGGTAAAATCATTTAGAGTGCTTTAGGTATTTGCTTGCTTTGCTTTGGATAGGTTGAAGTGATGCATCAAAATTTATTCTTGAAAGTGGGCTTTGCTTGCGCTTGCTTGCCCTATGAAAGGTTCCACAATCCTCATTGGGGAAACTGACCCTAATGGACTGACCTAGTGCCTCGGGGGCGCATTGACAATGGCCTTGCCTACGTAACGACACAGAGGCAACGTAGTTTGGGACTTAGACCATGGATGGACTAGAGGATAGATAATAAGACACTATGCTAGGCTGACACTGTGGATAGGATACTAGATAAGACCCTACTTGATAAGGCGACAAAAGAGATAGAGTATCAAGCCATAATAGGTTAAGATGACATTATGGATAGCCTTAATGATAGATATTGATGACAAGGAAACACCACGGATAGGTAGATGGATGGGTTACAGTTGATACAGATGGATTAGGTAGAAGGAATCAAGGATGTGATCTCCAAGGACTGTCACATAGGAATAACGTGCCCCATTGTAGGTAGAATACATAGGATTTTTCATGGCAATGCTTATGACAAAGGATGATGAGAGGATAATGAAGGATTTGCATGGCTTGGAGGGATAAGATATGTGAAGAGTCATCTCCGACATTTGTCAACATTGTGCCCCCAATCTTTATCAAGACCAAAGAAAGATAGAGGAAAGGAAGATTAAGATAGATAGACTGGATAGTATAGGTATGCAATGGATAGAAGGATAGGATAGGAAATGGCATGGAAGGAAATTGATAGGAGAAGAGTGATATGCTGATGAGACAAGGTACCCCCAAGTGTAGGTGACGTAGAAGATCAACTTACACACGATGCCTATTTGCCAGGTTTTCATCACGGTACTTATCCAAGGCGCTTGTTTGCCATATTTTCACCGTTGGACGAAGGGATTTTTCTTGACTTTTTTTTTTGAACATTTGGATAGGATAGGTAGAATGGACGAGAGGGCCTCAATGGCCAGGTTCCATGAAAGGTGATAGTCCCACTAGAAAGATGTCATCGCATGGACCATGTCAAGTGTTCACATAGATGTTGGTACGAGATTGCATGACAATGAGATGAAGAAGGTAGATAGCGGATTATGGAAGGTGCGATATTGGATGATGATGCAGAATATGGAGGGAAAGCTTATGCAAAAGCATGGACCATAGGAATAAGATGAGGAATATATGTAGGAGGTATATGGAAACGTTGTGAGATGGAAGGGAATCATGACCAATGGCTACACATACCATGATAAACATTGAAGCTAGTGATGGGAAAGTAGTGTAAAAAGCAACGAATACTTTTGCTTGTGGATGAATGACTTAGGCATATAGGGATCCACATAGACTAAGTATTTTTCTAAGCTTTGCCTGTCATGTGGGATGGAATGGGAGAAAGTGGATGGTTGGGATTCTTGAGAGGTGGATGCCTCATTTGACTTGATGGCTTTTTGCTTAGGCACCCAAACCATTTTGCTTTTAGATAGCACCTATGAAGGTATGGGCTGGGGTGTATGCAGCTTTGGTGTAGCTTCGGAGGTAACATTTGTTGGATGCGGACCCACACCTTTTTCAGTTTGGCATATAGATGTGTGGGTGTATGCAGCTCTTGAGAAGGATGTTTCTTTGATTCTTGGCTTTTGTATCCTAGGTCATAAGGACTCTTAAGATTTTTGACTTTATAGGTAGAGGCATCCAGATTTTTTTTGTTGAATTCTCGTGGGATGGTGGAAGTGGGGTTAGAGGAAGCCCTTTGTTTAGACAACATGTGCATTTGTTGGCCATGATTGGGATTGTTAGAAGATTTATAGATGGATGAATAAGGTGTTCGAAGAAGTGGTGGTAAAATGCATGGAGGGATGTTAGGAGTTGGAAGTAGTGGAGGTAGGTTGGATGGTGGAAGGTGTATGGTCACATGCTTTTGACATCCGTAGGATAATGGAGGTGGAATGGCAACATATGTTTTGGGGATATGATAGGGTTTGCGATGGAAAGTGGAGGATTTTGAAGGAGTGGAAGAAGTACCAACATCTTGAGATTGTTCACCTTGGGGTATGTATCCAAGGCCGTACGAACAAGGAGGAACATTGACATAGACAGGCTCCAAAATACCTTGTTCATGAAGGCCTTAGCCTTTACCTTGATAGTTCATATGTTGGAGTATGCGATGGACAACAGGATTATGTGTAGCTGGAACACTAGACACAAATTCCTTATTAGATGAAGAAGGTGAGATAGAGGATAATAGTTGTTGGTGTTCTAAGGAGGAACATTCATGCATGAAGGTAGTGAGACCAAGGGCATAGGATAATGGATTTGCAACATGGTCGATAATAGAAGGTGGAGGATTATTATTGGTTTGATCTTCTACACTTGCTTGGGAGGCAAGTGTCTCATCAAAGGAAGAGGAAGTTGTTGGATCTTGGATGGGATTAGATGGGGTTATAAGCTCGGGACCATGGAACGCATAAAGTGGGCTAAGAGGATCATCATGGTCTGCTTGATCATAGATAGACTCTTGATTGTAGGTGGGATCTTGATCATAGATAGGATTTAGCGTGATGGGATTTAAGTGCTCTTGTATATGTTCTTCATCAACGATAATATCCTGATCACAGAAAGGATAGAGGTTATGGAGAGGCTGACATTGGATTTCTGGCTCATGTATAGGATCAAGTTGCTCATGGATAGCTTCTTCATCAAAGGTGGTATCTTGATCATTGGAAAGATATAGGTCACAAATGGATTGAGATTGGATTTCTTGCTCATGCATAGGTATAGGATCATTGAAAAGATAAAGGTTATGCATGGTCCGGATGGGGGTGCTTTGATCTTGATTTAGACAAAGGTCGAATGTTTCCATATGTTCTAAAGTGTGCTTTTGACATAACTCTTAGGTTGTTTGAATGGAAGTGGAGGTAGAGGTCTCTTGGATAGGATTTTGGTCAACAATATGAAGGTGAGATGGACCTTGACTTTGGTTCCTGGTAGGAGATTTTTCAATAGGCTCGAGGGGTTATCGATTACACGATGAGGTTAGAGTAATGGACATGCTTGAGGGTTCTTTGATAAGGTCAAGGACCGAAATTTGTGGACATGGTTGACTCTCTACTAGTAGCCCTTGGATCACATCATTAGTAGGTGTATGAGTAGAGGAGCGAGGTAATGGATGAGTGGATTTGGAGTTCTCCATCGTAGGATTAGTATGCTTTGGGCCATGTGTTCTAGGAGATGGTGAAGGAGGACTTGTAGACAGAGTGGTATATGATATCCAACTTGAGGTGGTGCTTGCCTTGTCAAGAGTATCATGAAGATGAGAAAAGGATGTATGCTTTTGGGGTGAGGTGTAGCTAGTACTAACCTGTTCAACTTGTAAGATTATCATTTCTTGTTGTATCACTTGGAGTTCTTGAGCAATTGCTATATGATCATGGGGTGAGATATCAAAGTCTAATTGCTCTCGTAGGTATTGGAGTTCTTAAGCAATTACTTCTAATTGGTTTGTCATTTTAACAGAAACTGACACAAGACTGAAATGGGTACCTAGAAAACCTAAAAAATTTCTCTGAAAAGATGTGGAAGTACTCACTGTTATGCATATGCAGGAACAGATGCGCAGTAGAAAAGGATAAAAGTGCAAAAAGTTGACACAGATGCACAATACTGGTAAAAATCAGATGCGCAGTAACATGTGGTGTAAGCACAACACTGGTAAATATCAAATGTGCCGTAACAGGTTGTAAAAGCATTGTAAGTCAATACAGATGTGCCGCAAGTCAAGGTAAATGCACAGCTCTAGTTTTTTTAGACTATTTTTGTAATTTTTGACAAATTTTTTAGTGTTTTTGGGTTTCTTGGTTGCAAGATGGTCTTTTTGATCTGATTTTCTTTAGTTATGGCAAGAAGACATAGCAAACACAAAGAATGTTTTCACTTTTTTTTTAATTTTTTTGTGATTTTTTGACTCTTTTTTTTACTAAAAGAAAGCAAGTACAAATCGTAGGCTGGTTGAGACAATATAAACCGAATTCTCCCTATTTCTAGGTGAGGCATCTTTGGGAGGTAATAATCGCCCTTACCTGCACTGGCTTATAGGGGTTTTTGGCCACTAAAAACAAATGATGATTAATAAGTGCAACCGTTAGAGTGGTTATACATGCGGCAACACTACTCTCCATTATGGAGTCTCCCAACCTGCAAAGGTTGCACCTTGGAGGGTTTTGGGGGAGGTTGGCTGTCGGTATAACACAACTTCACCCATTGTTTGAATCTTTCTCTCCAAACATAATTTATTTCTAGTGGCTTGGTAGAGCTTGGCTTTAGCTTGTTACCACTTAAGGTCATTCCCCAAGGACGAACAACTATCCAAGGGCAGGCCTCTCTAAAAGAAAAACACATGTGAAAATGATATGTCTGGCATTTTAGTCACCTAAGATAGGGGAGAGCATAGGCCTGGTATTATTCCTAAAACATGAAAGACAGTGATTCTTTTCCCCTAGTTAAAATGAAAAAGATTAAATGAGTTAGCCACTTGAGCACACATGCGATTGTAGTTGTCAATTGTCCCTTAAGAAAGCAATATGTTCCTAAGACTTATATTGCAAAAAAGATGTTTTGTCCCTTAAGAAAGTAATATGTTCAAAAGATTTCAATTGCAAATATTGTTTGTTCAATTGTCCCTTAAGAAAACAATTTGTTCCTAAGACTTAGTGTGATAGGTTTTAAATTCTTCAATGCTCATCGTGCATGAACATGTTAGAAAAACCTATTTGTTTTATTTGAGTAAAAAGAGGCTACAAAATGTTGATTAGTTCCACCAAAAACTTAATAGTTAGCATAAAATCAATTGAACCAAAAGCGCTTAACTTGTTAGGTGAAAAATAAGTAATCTAGAAAAAATATGATAATAATTATTAGGTACACCAGATTGGATATTATGATCAGATTTTACATGAAATTCTATGCAATTTCAAAAAAAATTTGTAAAAATTGAATGAATTTTGCACAAGTTATGAGGTTTGAAGTTTTGCAAAGAAGGGTTGACTTTGACTGAGTGTACCTAACAAATCTGATAAAATTACCTCAAAATTCTTTTACCATAGAAAATTTGGGAGAACCATATTTCCAACGCCGCTAGTTTCATGAAAATTTAACTCTTTATGCAAAAAATATGTTCGATTTCGTGAAATTGCTAAAAATAGGCCAAAAAAAGTAAGCATGGACTAAAAATAGGGACACAGATTGGAATCTATTTTTCTCAAAATTTGTGCACTTCCTGTAAAAAATAAGAGATGCCCAAATAGACTTTTGATGTTTTCAACAAAACCCATAAATCTTTTGAGCTAAAATTACACAGATATGCCTGATTTTATAAAATTGCTAAAAATAGGCTAAAAATAGGGACAAATATTTGTGACCTATTTGTCTTGAAAACTGTGCACTTTCTACAAAAAGTAAGAGATACCCAGATAGGATTTCGTTGTTTTCGACAAAACCCAGAAATATTTTGAGCTAAGGTTACACGATTTGAATGCTCAATGCCTATTCTCTGAATCCCTCATGTGTACGGAACCTTAGCACAAAAAAACTCAGTTTTTGGATTAAATCGAGGCAGGGCCCCACGGCAAGTGCCAAAAATGTTAAGAGAAAATTAGAGTAAACATGTATAATCAATATAATAAATATCAATGATACACAAAACTCAATGAAATAATGAACAAAAGATATCAATCAAGCAATGAACAATACAAAAGTAAACCTCCTTTAATTCTCAGTTTCCATTGATCGCCTATCACAAATGATCTTGTCTATGAATATGGCCCTCAGAATGTGCACTTCTTTGTTATGATTCCAAGATGTTCAAATGAGAACTGCTATGATAGTTTCGCCATGAAGATGATCTTCACAACAATGATAGTAGTGTGTAGTAACAAGTTTGATCGCAAGCAATGAAGGAATTGGTGCCAAAGGCACCCTGTAATTCATGCAAAGTAACAATACTTAAAGCTTGGATGAATGAAATGGAGGAATAGAGTTCAATTTATAGGCTTGAGAGAATGAAGATCAACAGTATAGAAAGAACAAAAAGATCAACGGTTGAGAAACCTTGAGGAATGTACGTGAATAGAAAGAAGACATGTGTCACACAAAATTATTTTATTTGACTTAACTACTTTCTTTTCTAAAGATAAGACATGTTTTTCATAATTTAGAAAGTTTTTTTCTAATTTAAAAGATATTGATAAAAACAAGGTTGGTTGAGTTAGTTAACTCAACTTGAGATTTACTTTTGCATGATTTGAGAGAAATTAAATAATAAAATATTTAATTTTGTGTGCATAAAGAATAAGACTTATTTTTAGAAGATTTTGGAAGATATTTGAAGAATTAGAAGATAAGAAAGAAAATTAAATAAATAAATTTATTTAATTGTTGTGCATGATTTAGAAGAATAAATAAAATATTTTATTATATTTTATTTCTAGAGATTGAGAGGATTTAAATAAATTTAATTTTGATTTATTCAAATTTAGAAGAATAAATTTGACTTAATTAAATAATTAAGAATTATTTAATTGTTTGGAAGAATTTAATTAAATAAAGGATTTTATTTAATTTTGACTTTAGAAGAGGTAATTAAATATTTTGATATTTAATTAACTTAGAGGAATATGAATCAAATAAATAAATTTATTTATTTATTTATTGATAGAAGAATTAGAATTAAATAAATATTAAGAATATTTATTTAGACTAAATAGTGTCATTTTTAGGCGTATACAATAACAACACCTTATGCCCTCACTTTTGGATCAGAAGCAGTCTTACCATTAGAAGTTGAATTACCAAGCTTAAGGGTATCCTTATAAATCTTGTTAGACAATGAGGAAACTCGTGCAGTAAGGCTAGCCGAATTAGAAATGATGGATGAGAAATGATTAAGGGCAGTAAAGAGGCATGATTCTTATCTTAGATAAAGAAATAATACAATAAGAAAGTAGTACCAAGACCCTTCCAAGTAGGATGCTTGGTACTTAGAATTGACAATCTGATTGACAAAAGAGCTGGAGAAGGACACAAATTTAGACGCAACTAGATAGGTCTGTATATGATCAAAAAAGACATTGGAAATGACGCTTATCTTTTGATCATGATGGAAGGTGAGGAATTTGGTGAGACAGTCAATGACTTTCACCTCAAGAAATATTATGTCTAAAAATACAAAAAAAAAGTCATAAAACATAAAAACACCAAAAAAATCAAATATTCCAAAAATCCAAAAAATTATATAAAATCATTAAAAAATAAATCTTTCATGCATTTATGTTTCATTATGTTTCATCCTGCATCTTTGTGAGTGACATGCTCTTGTTGGATTTTCATTTCAGTAAGGAGTCTAAAATTACTTAGGTGCATGTTGATCCTCTTAGCTTTAGATATCCCTTATATTCATAGTCACCATTTATCATTCCCCTATTCACATCCCTAATGCTTCTAAGCAAAGCCTAGCTTTTAGCTTTATACTGATCCCAGTCTTAACAATCTATGTTGTTAAGTCTAAACAAACTCGGTCTTCAAACCTATAGTACTCAATAGAAGCTTGCAAGTAAACCTCCCCCATTTCTTCTTAGTAGAAAGGAAGTCCGACTGGGTAGTGAAAATTTTTGGTGGCGCTTAGCCCTTTATCTCTTCTGGCCAAAAATGTCAAGAAGATCATAACTCTAAAGGAATCAATCTAAAATAAGTGTGGATAAAAAAATGAGTGATCAATAAAATAAGAGTGTGAGAAAAAAGTGAGATTATAATGAAAGCTCTAAAGCAGCTGAATATCCAAAGCATTCAATAAAGTTTCAAAGAATCCCTTCAAAAAGCATCAAAAATATCAAGAAAATGAGAGATTCAAGTGAGATCCTACAAAATAAAAAAAGAGATATAAAAAGAGTGAAAAGATATAAGATTGTTGATTGTTCGTACTCTCGAGTGGAGATAAATCTAAGCTCGAAGCTACAAGGGTGACAATCTACCAAAGAAAGTAAGGAACTAAGCACACACACGTACCAGCTGAGAAATACTAGGAGTCTATCTATCTTTAGGGCCATCTTCTATTGTGGAGTCCCTTCCTTTACCCCAAGTCTATCTTGTTGGCCATCTTCGATCTAAGTCTAGAGAGAACTAATAAATTTTTTGCTTGTCTAAGTTAAAAGCTTGTTGAAATATGTTTTGTCTAGATAAGGATTAGTCTTTAGTCTTTAGCAAATCCTAAAAATTTAGAAACATTCCTTCTTCCCTTGGTTCCCACTTGATTCCTAAATCCTATATTGGAAAGTTAAATAAATCTCCTATACCAAGATAATTTACAATCCCCTGAATCAAAAATCTTACTAAAGAGTTGTCACATTGTTTGTTCCATCATGCATTCATGATTATACCAAAAATTAGAAAAATGAAAAGCAATGTCTATTTCATAACTCATGACATTTCATAGGTTTAAAGTGTGTTGCATTCCTTCTTGTGTCCCTACATTTCATACATTGCATGCATTCATATATATTCTAAAAAAGACCAAAAATATATCATAATCATTATGCATTTGTGTAAAGTCTTAGAGATCATAATCACTAAGGTTCCAAATCACCAATGAGCACAAAAGATAAAGATAATCATGATCATAAGGAAAATTCCAGGAATGTTAGTACAAATCTAATATAAAGAAAAGAGTAGAGCCAAGGACAAAATGCTTTATGTCTCCCCATGCAAGGGGGTAAAATAGAAGTAAGCAAAGTCTAGATGAACCTCAAGGATGATTTTGACCAATAGAGTCACCAGGGCTCTGACTCCTAGGTCTCCTAAGATTAGTAGCATTAGAACCCCTATGGGTCCTGTGAGAAAGAGAGAGAACTCTGCTAGGAGCATGTGAAGGATGCGCCATGTCATCTCGAGAAGCTTGTTTACAAATTCCAAGAATTGCCATCTCCCAAAGGATAACATTCTCAGCTCTAAGTTTCTTGACCTCACTATAAAAAGAAGTAATCTCATGGCTGGTGTGGTATGTAGGCACAATAATGTCTGTGTGATGGCTAGCTCGAGAAGGAAGATGGGCATCAACAAGTAAAGAATCATGAGAATGACCCATGACTAGAACCAAAAGATCCCCATAGTAGTACCTAAAGGAAAGAAATAAGATAAGAGAGAGTTAGTCAAATGACCCAAGTGCAAAAAAATGATATAAACAAGAGCAAAGGAAAGGGTACTTACCAGGGTCACCCTCTTCCCATGACGGGTCATCTAGTGCATGATCATGAACAAGAGGTGTGGTAGCCTCCTCTTTAGGAGAAATCTCCCTATCCTCTCCTTTGCTGATCTCATCATGATCCTCTCCCTTTGGATCATAATCCTTCTCAGAAGAATCAGAATCATCAAGAGCAATCAATCTACGAGGAGCAGACCATCTCCTTCCCCTATGGTTGGAACCCGAGTTGTGAGGTGTATGAACTGGTCTAGTAATCAGGACTCCAGGGGTCAAGGGAGTCCATGTGATCACCCCCTACTCAAAATCTTCTATCTCTTGAATAGTCCTATAGTAAGTGGGAATTGGGGGCAAGTCCTTTGAAAAGTCATTGCCTACAATGGATCTACAATTTACCTAGATCAATTTCTTGTTGCACAAGAAACACCTTTTCCATCAACCAATCATATCTTTCACAAACAAGATCCTAATATTCTTTGTTGATCCAAAAGAAATATTCTCTACA
Source organism: Cunninghamia lanceolata (assembly GCA_027924645.1). NCBI lineage: Eukaryota > Viridiplantae > Streptophyta > Pinopsida > Cupressales > Cupressaceae > Cunninghamia > Cunninghamia lanceolata. Next base: position 12,917,724 of record BSBN01000063.1, read on the forward strand.
ATATTTCTATTATTAAGATCCTACCTTAAGATCCTTAGCAACTTGAAAATAATTGACAAAGATCCATAATCCCAACATAATCCTTTAATTCTTCAGTAAACACAATCCAATCACTTCCATCTTCAAACATGTATATTTTATTTTCTAGAATGCAATCCTTCTAAACTAAAATCTATATTTTTAATAACTCTCTCCTTTTTCTAAATCCTAATTTTAAAACCTAAAGAGCATAATATAATGTTTTATTCCTTTTAAAAGGAAAATAATATTAAAATATCCTATTCCTCTTCATGCACATCTTCATTGAACAATATATATATATATATATATATATATATATATATATATATATATATATATATATATATATATATATATATATATATATATATATATATATATATATAAACATGTTAGTTTTTTAAATTATTATAATACTAAAACTCACCAATAAATAAAGTCAAGAGATAATTTATCTTTATTTCTCCTAAAATAACATAATATAATTATTTATTCTCAAATTTCCAATTATGAACTCATTCATTCCTCAACTCAAGGAGTCTAGTATTTAGTAATATATTTATAGTTCATGCTTATCTTTAAGAAATTGAGAATAATAAAAGAACATTCAATTCAAATTTAATAATTTTTCTCTCTAACTTATTTTAAAGAAATTTTGTTTTTTCTAAAACAATAAAGAATTAGTTAAATAACTAAGTATCTTAATTTATAAATTCCTTCCAAACTAATTTTAAAACAAAATTTTTAATTTAATAAAGAATTATTTTATCCTCTTTCTTTAATTTTTATTTTTATTTTAAAATTTACACCATGAATAATCTAAAGTAAGAATACTACAAAGATGTTTAGATAGATATTGACTTACTGACCTTGTTGCCTGAAACTAGTACAAATGTTTCAAACATGTTGTGCAACTTTAAACAAGATAGTGGACAAACAACAATGCCAAAAGTCAAAACTAGCAATGACAATGAGCACGAAAATGAATTTGAGTATACATCATCATCTTTAAGAAATTGAGAATAATAAAAGAACATTCAATTCTAATTTAATAATTTTTCTCTCTAACTTATTTTAAAGAAATTTTGTTTTTTCCAAAACAATAAGGAATTAATTAAATAACTAAGTATCTTAATTTATAAATTCCTTCCAAACTAATTTTAAAACAAAATTTTTAATTTAATAAAGAATTATTTTATCCTCTTTCTTTAATTTTTATTTTTATTTTAAAATTTACACCATGCATAATCTAAAGTAAGAATATTACAAAGATGTTTAGATAGATATTGACTTACTGACCTTGTTGCCTAAAACTAGTACAAATGTTTCAAACATGTTGTGCAACTTTAAACAAGATAGTGGATAAACAACAATGCCAAAAGTCAAAACTAGCAATGACAATGAGCACAAAAATGAATTTGAGTATACATCATCATTTATTCATGTTAAAGGAAAATGTGAACAATAGTATTAAACAATTAAATATCCAATAACTCAATGGAATTGATGCAAATATAGTAAACAAAGATATTACCTTCATAGACCAATTTACCTCATAGCTTCCATTGTTGCCTATCTCGTATTGATCTTGTGTATGATTTTTAGCTCTCAAAAGTTTGTACTTCCTTGTTGTTGAAGATGACAATAGGAGAATGGTTGTAGATGGATAATGCAATGAAGACTAAACTAACATACAATTCTAATGGAGATGGATGACTGATAATGGAGACATGGTTTGATGATTATGATGATAATGAGGTTATGCAAATGCAATGAGGATACTTTGCCAAAGGCATGCTGGTAGAATTCCTGCAGAGTAAGATTATGAATGCTTGAGTGGATGCAAAATGGGTGTGAGAACCTTGTTTATATAGGCTGAGGAGAGGCCAAATCCAAGTGTCAATAGATCCATTACTGGAGGAATTACCTGCGAGGTGTACGGTTGAGAAAGCTTGAGAGAATGTGTGCGAACCAGAAGAGGACAAGTGTCCAAGCTTCTTTCATGAGTTATGGGAGTTAACAGATCTAATTGGAGAGTTAACTAGATAGATTGATCAGAAGACTAGGTTGATTGGAGAGTTGACTGGTGAACTCAATTGACTAATTAGTTAACTGATTTGATTGATGAGTTAACTAATTTGATTGGAGGATAAATAGGACATGTGGGTGAGGGAATATTAGCTAATTAAATATTAAAATATTTAATTTTGTGTGCAACATGGTGAGGTGGAAGATAAGGTGGAAGAATGATGTGGAAAGATGATGTGGATTTATGAAATTAGGACTTTGGGATATAGGAATTTAGGATTATTTAATTATATGAGACATTAGAAGAATTAGGGTACTCTAATTAAATAAATTAATTTTATTTAATTATTGGAGGAATGTGAATCATTTAAATAAATTAGAGTATTTATTTAATTGATACAAGAATGAGAAAAATAAATATTTAAATATTTATTTAATTCAACTTAGCTATTTTTAGGTGTATACATTTTGCCCCTCTTGGATGCAATGTGTTTTATCACGTTTCAAAGAATAATTTTTTTTTGCGATTGATACATGCCCCAGTTTGCCCTTGGTACAGGTTTATGACAATAGGATGCCCCCTCGGGAGATTGGTCAGGTTGGACACAATGACGAACAATCTCACGATTAGGAAGAATGATAAAGATTGGCTAATAAAAATGGAGGATGCAAGATAAGGGATGGATGAAAGGGTCAAATGACACATTATGCAAGATAAAATGATAACACACATAAGCAAGCAAGCAAGTATGCACAAATGATATAAGAACAAACAAGGTATTGCCCTTGTCAAACTGTAAACCAATGATTAATTGATAATGATTGAAGATAGTGTTTTTCATTGCGGGGAACGATATATCCCTAGATCAACACAAAGATGTATCCCACTGATGACAACGATTGATTGATTAATTGAGTTGGTTTACGACAAGATTAGGATCAAAACCACTGATTGCGATTGGATAATTTGACAAGATTGATTTACTCGATTGGTATGGATTAAGGATGACTTGCATTTGGATCATTGCTTGATTTGATGATCAGATGAATGATTGGATTGGTGATGCCCCAGTCACTCAAAAGTGAGGGTGACTGGGAAAGATAATGGTAAGTTAGCAAATAAGATGAATGATGATGATGATGCCCCCTTGGGAGGACAATTGGTGTGCTCTCAAAATGGAAAGAGAGAAAAGAGTGAGTAGATAAAGAAAGGACTTGGATCTGAAGCCACTTGGAAAATGATATGTATGAAATGCTTATAGATGAAATGAAATGCAATTTGGTACATATGATAGTGGATTTTATCATCTTCTTGTACAAGTTTTTGAAGTACTTTGTTTCATCATTGAGCTTTTAAAATGTTGTAAGAAACTACAAGCATCTAGGTATAATTAAACCATGATGACCTGAGTATTACTTACATGGATTTTGATTTAGCAAGTTAATACAAGCATCTAAGTATAATTGAACCAAGATGACCTGAGTATTGCTTGCATATCAACAGACAAGGATTACACTTGTTTTGTGTTTAGACCTCTGATGTCCTCGATGATCATTATGTTGATCATGTCTTTAGACAAGGTTTCACATTACTAAAGATAAATCCACAAACAACAAACAAATAAAATAATTATGCCCCCATCATAACTCCTCTAGTTTTTGACATCCTTGAGTAGCATAAAAGGACATAATAACAAAAATCAAGATATAAGACTTTAAACAACCATAAAACCTTCTTGCCATAGATATATTTTTCTTGCAATAACTGATAGAGTCATGTTTGATAGTTTAGGCAGGTTGGTGTTGTCAGGTTTAACTTAATGTCTCCTTCTCAAGATGCGGTCTTAAAAGCTTGCTTTGTTGCGTTGCTTGTTATCTAGTGATAAAACCATGATCTAGTTTGTTATCCTCTAAGTTGTAGCTTGAATTAAAAATCTAATTCACTAACTAGGTCGAGGATTTGCCCCCAGTCAAGTAAAGGATTGAGTTATTATGGATGAACTGACAATAGACATGAAGAAACGAGCCCTAAGGGACTGACCTAGTGCCTTGGGGGCTCATCGATGATGGCCTTTCCTACATGATGACGCAGAGGCAACGTAGTTCAAGGTACGAACTTTGTGGACCTAGGACCTAGGCAATGGGAAATGGTGTGGATTCGGATGGACAAAAGGACGAGTGATATGGGATGGGATGGATGGGAAGCCTTGGGGGCTCATTAATGATGGCCTTGCCTACATGATAGCTCAAAGGTGACGTAGTTCGACAGTGGTTAAATGGACTGGTTGAGGATGGATGACAAGATGGATGCAAGTTTGGATTGACAGCCTAATGGAATAAGGCGATAAGGACGAGCGAACAACAAGCCATGGTAGGTATCCCGATGTGATTGGGTGTTTGCAGTAAGGAAAGATGGATGAGGAACAAGGTCGAAAAAGATGGAGAAAGCGGCTTATCACAAATGGCACTTGTTTCCAGGTTTTCACCTCTTGCTTTTATTTGCATGATAGTCAAAATACACATGACACTTGTTTGCCAGCTTTTCATCATGGTATCTATCCAAGGCGCCTGTTTACCAGGTTTTCACCAGAGGATGATTTTTTTGCTATTTTGTTGTGACTCCCTTACATTGGGGTTTTTAGGTGTAGAACTTGCAAAGATGCATGCTATTGACGGGATCATTGAACGGTTCACCTTCTGACGTGGCCAATTGATAAGAACCTGATCTGTAGGTAGCAATGATGACATAGGGACCCAGCCAGTTGGATTTGAACTTACCTTTCTTCTCTTTGTCCTACTGATTTCTTGGATTTTATCTTAGAACTAAGTCACCCACCTGGAAGACTCGTGGCTTGACCCTGTGATTATAGCTAGGATGTGAGGCCCACCTTTGTGTGACTAGATTAGTTACACTTGTAGACCATATTGTTTTACCTCGCCCTAGCTAAGGGTTCGATTTATGAGAGTGTGATTCTATCTTCGAGACAATGTAGTGTAGAGGTGGAATATCACCTGTTGTGTTTAAACTGGAACCTTTAGTGTTGTAATGCGAGGCTACCATGTGTTGTACTTCTTGTTTTATTTTATGAGACTTATTATTTAGGGTATCTTTGGCATGTGGACATTTGCAACTGTTAATCCCGTTATTCAGACTTTCTTGACTCTATCCATATGTTTTGATTTGTTAGATAAAGTATGTTGTGATGTGGTTATATCTTACTTGTTAGATTTCACTGGCGATTATATGATATAGGTAAGTGCAAGAAGATGGGGGGCCAAAAAGAGGTCTTAAGTGGCCACTTTTTTTCTGAAATCAGGGAATACTAGCCTTGGATGAGAAATTGAGCATAGTTACACTCAAAATTTGGAGATGCAACCAAAACAATGTTTGTAGTGCTCCGAGTCTACTTTCTAAACTACTATTTTTTTTTTAAATGGCATAGATTAAGGGGTTCAAAGGAGGGAGCCACATAAATTGGTGTTGTTTCTGTCAAAAAAACATAACATAGCATGTTTTGTGGCTCCCTCAAAAGGTCAACTTTTTTTTGGTATTTTTAAAATCATTTTAGTGAGAAATTAGCTAATAGCATGTAGTTTATGTCCGATTTTTCTGATAATTTTTTGATGAATATTTGATTTTTTACTAATTTTCAAAGTGGACACATCCTAAAAAATAGAATTTTGGCTGTGCTACCCCTATAAATTTTGAAAACTAATTGAAAATAATTTTTTTATTTTTTTAATATTTGTAGAATGGAGTCTAGTTTCTAAATATGTAATTTTTTGAAATTTCAATGAATAGTTAATTTACAATGAAAAAAAGACCAAACAATGGTTTTTGCCCAAAAACAGACACACAAACAAAAGCAATTAAAGATGAAAGACTTAACGTTGTTAAAATGTGAAAAAAATCACATCGTCAAATAGCTAAGAGAAAGCCTAACATTACCCAGGTGTTCGATTTGTTTGACCTTGAAACACGTGCAAATCTGAGGGTTAGCAAGAATAAAATTATGTGAAATCTTGAAGAATATGGAAAAACACGTCTGTGGATGTTGAAAAGGCACTCCAAGCCTTTGGGTTGGAAATCCAAAGCAAATCCCAAGCCCAAGGCTTGGGATTCCCAAAGCAAAACATAATGTGAGCGCATTATAATGTGCTCGCGTTAGTTTTTGCTTTGCATTTTTCCTTTTCCACAAAAGTTTGTGATGTTTGTCATGGGGAACATAACGCGAGCACGTTATAACACTCTCGCGTTATGTTCCCCTTAAATTTTTTTATGTTCAAGGCCATTAATCATGTATGTATGTATGTATGCCTATATGTATGTATGTATGTATGTATGCCTATATGTATATATGTATCCACGTATGCCTATATATATGTATGTATCTATGTATGCCTATATGTATGTATGTATAGTGTCGAGGGTAGAGGAGGGTAGAGATGGGAGTGAGCCAGATAAGGGAGGAGAGGGGTCGATAAGGATTGAGTGATTAAGGTTTAAGGTTGAGGGTTGGGTGTTTAGGAATAGGATTTAGAGTTTAGGGATAAGGGATTAGAGTTTAGGATGTTGAGGGATTAGGGTTTAGGGTTGAGGATTTAGGGATAGCATTTAGGGTTAAGGGTCGAGGGATTAGGGTTAAGGTAAAGTGTTGAGGGTAGAGGGATTAGGGATAGGGTTTAGGGTTAAAAGTTTAGGGTTGAGGGATTAGGGTTTAAGGTATAGTTTAGTAGTTCTTGTGGATAGAGCCGGTAAACAATGGGAGATTATTTGTCTGTTTCATAACAATATACCTCCCCTAAGTGCGGGGTGGATAGCAAGAAACATAGACATACCCCAATGCAAATCTTTTCTCATGATGATCATCCTTTTGATTTCAACTGTTAATTACTCACTGTGGATGTACCATACGCAAAGCTTTTCTCATAGTGTGTACACCTATTGGCATAATGAACCCCAGATGGGCCAGAAAAAACATGTCATATAACATTACTAACATTAAAAAAGTTCATAGCCATTTTTCTGACATATTCTTGCAACTCAAATATCTTTAAGAGAAGAGTGTCAAAAATGATGGGTTTAACAACCTAACATAAGGCAAAGCAGTTTTGTTGGGTTTAGGGATAGGGTTTAGGGTTTAGGGTTGAGGGATTATGGTTTAAGGTATAGTGTTGAGGGTTGAGGGTTTAGGGATAGGGTTTAGGGTTGACGGATTAGGGTTTAGGGTTGACGGATTAGGGTTTAATGTTGAGAGTTGAGGGTTGAGGGTTTAGGGATAGGGTTGATGGTCAATGGGTTAGGGTTAAAGTAGAGTGTTGTGGGTAGAGGGATTAGGGATATGGTTTAGAGTTGAAGGTTTAACGATTGAGGGTTGAGGCTTTAGGGCTGAGGGTTAAGGGATTGGGGTTTAAAATATAGTGTTGAGTGTCGAGGGTTTATGGATAGGTTTTAGGGTTTAATTTTTAAGAGTTAAGGGTTGAGGGATAGGGTTTAGGGTTTAGGGATAAGGGATTAGGGTTTAAGGTATAGTGTCGAGGGTTGAGGGTTTAGGAATAGGGATAGCGTTTAGGGTTTAGGGATGAAGGATTAGGGCTAAGGGTTGAGGGATTAGGGTTGAGGGTTGAGGGATTAGGGTTGAGGGTTGAGGGATTAGGTTTTAGGGTTGATGGATTAGGGTTTAAGGTATAGTGTTGAGGGTTGAGGGTTTAGGGTTGACGGATTAGGGTTGACGGATTAGCATTTAATGTCGAGGTTAGGGTTAGAGTGTCGAGGGTAGAGGGATTAGGGATAGGGTTTAGGGTTGAAGGTTTAAGGATTGAGGGTTGAGGCTTTAGGGATGAGGGTTTAAGGCTTAAGATATAGTGTCAAGTGTTGAGGGTGTAGGGATAGGGTTTAAGTTTTAAGGGTTAAGGGTTGAGGGATAGGGATTAGGGTTTAAGGTATAGTGTTGAGGGTTGATGGTTTGGGGATAGGGTTTAGGTTTGAGGGATTAGGGTTTAGGGTTGATGGATTAGGGTTTAATGTTGAGGGTTAAGGGTTGAGGGTTGAGGGTTGAGGTTGAGGGATAGGGTTAATGGTCAAGAGATTAGGGTTAAATAAGAGTGTCGAGGGTAGAGGGATTAGGGATAGGGTTTAGGATTGAAGGTTTAAGGATTTAGGGTTAAGGCTTTAGGGATGAGGGTTAAGGGATTAGGGTTTAAGATATAGTGTTGAGTGTCGAGCATGTAGGGATAGGTTTTAGGGTTCAAGTTTCAAGGGTTAAGGGTAAAGGGATCAGAGTTAAGGGTTGAGGGATTAGGGTTTGATGTTGAGGGTTGAGTACATTGAGGTTCAAGGGTTAAGGGTTTCGGGATAGGGTTAAGGGTCGAGGGATTAGGGTTAAAGTAGAGTGTCAAGGGTATAAGGATTAGGGATAGGGTTGGAGGGTTTAGGGATAAGGGATTAGGGTTTAAGGTATAGTATCGAGCCTGTTACGGGTCTAGGAATAGGGATAGCATTTAGGGTTTAGGGATGAGGGATTAGAGTTGAGGGATGACGGATTAGGGTTAAGGGTTGAGGGATTAGGGTTTAGAGATAAAGTTTTGGGTTGAGGGTTGAGGGATTAGGGTTTAAGGTATAGTGTTGAGGGTTTAGGGATAGGGTTTAGGGTTGAGGGATTAGAGTGAAGGGTTGAGGGATTAGGATTTGACGTTGAGGGTTGAGGCTTTAGGGTTTAGGGATAGGGTTGAGGATCAAGGGATCAGAGTTAAGGGTTGAGGGATTAGGGTTTGACGTTGAGGGTTGAGGGTTGAGGTTTGAGAGTCAAGGGTTTAGGGATAGGGTTGAGGGTCAATGGATTAGGGTTTGACGTTGAGGGTTCAGGGTTGAGGCTTTAGGGATAGGGTTGAGGGATTAGGGTTTGACATTGAGTGTTGAGGATCGAGGGATTAGGGTTAAAGTAGAGTGTGAAGGGTATAAGGATTAGGGATAGGGTTGGAGGGTTTAGGGTTTAAGGTATAGTATCAAGTCTGTTGAGGGTTTAGGAATAGGGATAGCATTTAGGGTTTAGGGATGAGGGATTAGAGTTGAGGGATGATGGATTAGGGTTGAGGGTTGAGGGATTAGGGTTTAGGGTTGAGGGATTAGGGTTTAAGGTATAATGTTGAGGATTTAGGGATAGGGTTTACGGATGATGGATTAGAGTGAAGGGTCGAGGGATTAGGATTTGACGTTGAGGCTTGAGGGTTAAGGCTTTAGGGTTTAGGGTTTAGGGATAGGGTTGAGGGTCGAGGGATCAGAGTTAAGGGTTGAGGGATTAGGGTTTGACATTGAGGGTTGAGGTTCAAGGGTCAAGGGTTTAGGGATAGGGTTGAGGGTCGAGGGATTAGGGTTAAAGTAGAGTGTGGAGGGTATAAGGATTAGGGATAGGGTTAGAGGGTTTAGGGATAAGGGATTAGGTTTTAAGGTATAGTATCAAGTCTGTTGAGGGTTTAGGAATAGGGATAACATTTACGGTTTAGGGATGAGGGATTAGAGTTGATGGATGATAGATTAGAGTTGAGGGTTAAGGGATTAGGGTTTAGGGATAAGGTTTAGGGTTGAGGGTTGAGGGATTAGGGTTTAAGGTATAGTGTTGAGGGTTTAGGGATAGGGTTTAGGGTTGAGAGATTAGAGTGAAGGGTTGAGCCTAATTAGGATTTGACATTGAGGGTTGAGGCTTTAGGGTTTAGGGTTTAGGGATAGGGTTGAGGGTCAAGGGATTAGAGTTAAGGGTTGAGGGATTAGGGTTTGACGTTGAGGGTTGAGGTTCAAGGGTCAAGGGTTTAAGGATAGGGTTGAGGGTCGAGGGATTAGGGTTAAAGTAGAGTGTGGAGGGTATAAGGATTAGGGATAGCGTTGGAGGGTTTAGGGATAAGGGATTAGGGTTTAAGGTATAGTATCAAGTATGTTGAGGGTTTAGGAATAGGGATAGCATTTAGGGTTTAAGGATGACGGATTAGAGTTGAAGGATGATGGATTAGGGTTGAGGGCTGAGGGATTAGGGTTTAGGGATAAGGTTTAGGGTTGAGGGTTGAGGGATTAGGGTTTAAGGTATAGTGTTGAGGGTTTAGGGATAGGGTTTAGGGTTGATGGATTAGAGTGAAGGGTCAAGGGATTAGGATTTGATGTTGAGGGTTGAGGGTTGAGGCTTTAGGGTTTACGTTTTAGGGATAGGGTTAAGGGTCAAGGGATCAGAGTTAAGGGTTGAAGGATTAGGGTTTGACGTTGAGGGTTGAGTTCTAAAGATAGGCAAACAAAGATTTTGTATTCAGGTTATTTAGATGTTGATGGGTTTAGACTTGAACTGAAATGTTAGACTCTTAATATAGCCTGAAGAGAGTTTCTATCGTCAAATGCAGATTTATGGGTTCGATTATATTGATTGCCTCTCCAGTTTTGGGGTGTGGATGTTTTGGAATCAATTAGGAAGTCTTCAGGAGACTTTGTGGAAGTGGATTGGCAATCGCTTGACAAAACCCTTGCTATTTATGCTTGGATAAGGATTTGTCACAAACTAGAACTTCTACTTCTAAAGAAGATCTATCTTTCTTCCTTGATGGGCATTTTCTATCAAGAACTTGATTATGAGGGCTTACCCCTTCATTGTTATGCCTATCATATGGTGGAGCATCTGGCAAGCTCTTGCAGGAAACAGGAAAAGTTCTCCCTCAAAAACCTTGTGGTCATTCAAGTCTGAAGGGGAAGGTTTGGAAAGAGAAATGGATCACAAAAGAGATGAAGAATTTCTTATTTCTTAGACACAATCAGTGGTTTTCCTCTGATGCAGAGGACCTACCAAGATGGAAAGCATTTAAAGATTATATGATCTCCAAAGGAAAATCTCCTAATTCTCCCAAAATGTCATCCTTCAGCAAGGTGGGACCAAGTGGCTTGGCTCTTCTAGTCATGGATCCTACCGTATTTAAGAGGAATTGTAAGGCTTGGAAGTGTCAGTTGATGAAGCACAGGATGTGCTCATCCATGCTTGTGTTAAGGAAGATAATGCACAGGATGTGATCAATCTATAGCAGGACAAAACGCGAGCGCGTTATAATGCGCTCACATTTTTTCCTACTATAGAAACGGTAAAAAAGTGTTGACCCCTGTGATCTAGGCCCACATGCTCTATTTTCATACTGATTCTGCACGTGCTCTGATAAAAAAGAAGTGCTTTTATGTTGTTGGGAAGTTCACATGCACATTTTACACATTCTACCACCTTTGCATGATCCTTCCACCACCTTTTCTGCTTTGCCAACTTGAGGAGGAGGAAATAACATAGTTTTCACACCAAGTTTGATATATATCTATTCAAGTTTCAATTTTTGTAGTGTTGTAATGTTAATTGTGATTCAATTTTAGGAATTTAACATTATAGATTGGTTAATAGTATTGTTGTTAGTAATTATATATGAGTGTTATTCAATTTAACATTGAAAAGGAAGAAAGTAGTGAAAAAATAAAATTGTTGAGGAGTTTGATGCAAGAAGAAAAAAATACTACATAATTGGGTACTCTCTCCATTTGAATCTTCATTTTTTAGGTATGTCAAGTCTTTACATGCATGTTCTTTACATTTTCCTTAATTCTATTTGAATTACTTTATCATGCTTTATCATACATGTTTAAAATAGACACATTCCCAATCAAGAAAGCAGCCTACAATCTCACATGATGCCATGTATATTTTCTACACTTGGGCTCTTTAATAATTATGTGTAATAAACAAACCTTAACATACCATGATGTCAAACTATACAAGAATAAATCCTTACAACATAATAAAAATACAATCCCACTATTATCTTGTATTCATTTCTTAGGAACTAATATTGGTCTCTTTATCATCCTATAGACAAATTCTCCGTCATGCTGAGGAAACGATCAAGAATTAAACCAACACAGGAAGAGATGGAAGCTAAGAATGCAAAGAAAGTAGTGGCTATGAGGGAACTTCATGAGAAGAGGAAATTGGACACGATAAATGAAGACATACCAATTGAAGAGGAACCACAACCATCACAAAGAGACATGGTAATGGCGGCACAAAGAGAACGAATGCAAAAACTTCGTGCTATGAGAGATTTGAATACCGTAGTTGGAGACACGTCCTCTACCACAAGTCAACATGTAGGGACACCATCTACCACATCTCAAGTTGAGAGTACAGTTAAGTTATCTTAGCCCACTTGACACGTATCGACCCCCGACGACATTGGAACTAACATAGATGGAACCATTAGTTGACTTTGACCACATATCAGATTTAGTTCAACTAGGTAATATAGGGCACATATATGCATCTAATTTCATCTAGTTCAACCAAGTAATGTCATCTTACTTTGTAGTATTTTTGTAATGTTGACTAATTTCATCTAATTTGCTACACATATCAATGTAGGTCACGTATATGTAGTTATTGCAGATGAAGATAATAAAGAGAGAACAGATTATTACTTATGTCGTTGTGTTGAGGCCAAAAAGAAATTGGAGGCCCCTGTTACAGATGGAGAAAACATCGAATACCCTATAGGCTTAGTGGTTATTACTGGAACATGGCTTAGAAGGTACCCACATAAGAGTGTTAATGTTTGGCTGTTTTAAGACTTTGACAAGCATCAGAAGATTCTTCATTACTCGAACCTTGTCGTGGCATCCAATGTACATTTGATAAAGTATCGGGGTAGACCTTTGAACAAAATCTTGTGGAAGGTGTGTGAGTCTGACCATGAAGCAATACTTGACACAATAAAGAGTAGAGCAGACCTGGATGATTCATTGAATTAATTTGTAAGTATTCACATTGATTTTGTAAAGTCATATTACATTAAGTTGTAAGTATGCACATTAATTTGTAAGGTTTGTCTTTTTTTTAATTTCCTGCTGCATTTTTACACATATACACATTTTTACATAATCATGTTATGTATTTTTGGTGTCCTGCTCCTGATGTGACCAAACTAACTATTCCAACACGTCCGAATGGGTACATTTATGCTAGGCATGGTCCTATTTTTCACCAAAACATGTCGAAACAGTCTGAGCTACATTTTACCGACGATATCCTTGAAGAGTCCAAAGTGTAAAAAGGCAACAATCTTTGGCGAGATGTTACTTAAAAATCGTGTCACTTAGAAATATTTCGTCTAAGGCAACGCGATCATGTAGAGTGCCTCTACAATAACCTCTCTCAGTTTTTTATATCTCTGAGGTGTTTGCCCATGGTGAAAGGTTTTCTGCTGCCCCAAAAATCGTCAGAAGGAGGCAGTGTAAAGTTGCAAAGGGGTGTAACTTTCGTCTTGCTCCTGATGCGACCAAACTGATTGTTCCAACATGTCCGGATGGGTACATTTACATTAGGCATGGTCCTATTTTTCACCCAAACATGTTGAAACAGTCCGAGCTACATTGTACCGACGATATCCCTAAAGAGTCCAAAGTGCAAAAAGGTAGCAATATTTGATGAGATGTTACTTGAAAACTGTGTCACTTAGAAATATTTCGTCTGAGGCAACGCAATCATGTAAAGTGTCTCTACAATAACCTCTCTCAATTTTTTATATCTCTGAGGTGTTTGCCCGTGGTGAAAGGTTTTTTGCTACCCCAAACATCGTCAGAAGGAGGCAGTGTAAAGTTGCAAAGGGGTCTAACTTTCGTCATGCTCCTGATGCGACCAAACTAACTGTTCCAACATGTCCGGATGGGTACATTTATATTAGGCATGGTCATGTTTTCACCCAAACATGTCGAAACAGTCTGAGCTACATTGTACCGACGATATCCCTGAAGAGTCCAAAGTGCAAAAAGGCAGCAATCTTTGACAAGATGTTACTTGAAACCCATGTCACTTAGAAATATTCTGTCTAAGGCAACACAATCACATAGAGTGCCTCTACAATAACCTCTCTAGGTTTTTTATATCTCTGAGGGGTTTGCCCGTGGTGAAAGGTTTTCTGGTGCCCCAAAAATCATTAGAAGGAGGCAGTGTAAAGTTGCAAAGGGCTGTAACTTTCATCCTGCTCCTAATGCGACCAAACTGACTGTTCCAACGCGTCCGGATGGGTACATTTACACTAGGCATGGTCCTATTTTTCACCCAAACATGTTAAAACAGTCTGAGCTACATTGTACTGACGATATCCCTAAAGAGTCCAAAGTGCAAAAAAATAGCAATCTTTGACGAGATGTTACTTGAAAACTGTGTCACTTAGAAACATTCTGTCTAAGGTAACGCGATCACGTAGAGTGCCTCTCTCATTTTTTTATATCTCTGAGGCATTTGCCCGTGGTGAAAGGTTTTCTGCTACCCCAAAAATCATCAGAAGGAGGCAGTGTAAAGTTGTAAAGGGGTGTAACTTTCGTCCTGCTCCTGATGCAACCAAACTGACTATTCCAACATGTCCGGATGGGTACATTTACACTAGGCATGGTCCTGTTTTTCACCCAAACATGTCGAAACAGTCTGAGCTACATTGTATCGATGATATCCCTGAAGAGTCCAAAGTGAAAAAAGGTAGTAATCTTTGACGAGATGTTACTCAAAAACTGTGTCACTTAGAAACATTCCGTCTGAGGAAACGCAATCACGTAGAGTGCCTCTACAATAACCTCTCTCAGTTTTTTATATCTCTAAGCTGTTTGCCCGTGGTGAAAGGTTTTCTGCTGCCCCAAAAATCATCAGAAGGAGGCAGTGTAAAGTTGCAAAGCATTGCTAAGAAATCCTCAATACTCAAACACTCCAATGAACTGAAGCAACTTCTTCTTAAGCGCAAATGTAAGGGTACACAAGGGGAAAATGATGCCTAGATGACTTAGTGCATTTCTATGACTTCATTCACATGTTTAAATGTTTAAGAAACTCTCCTTTACTAAGCATTTGTCATCATGTCAATGTTAAGCTTTATACCTCCTAGGCGCTCAATTAGGTGATGTCATTAGATACAACTTACCCTTAGGTGCCAATGTAGCTTCTTCAATCCATCCCACTTCTAGGTGCTCAAATTTGAGGTCTTGGACTTGTATCTTATTCCTAGGTGCAATTGGATGATCTTCCTAGATCTAGGCACTCATGATGGTGGGAAATTACATGAAGGGGTGCCTAAGTCCAATTTGACTTTGTATTTGATATTTTATGACTCCAATTGACTAGGAATGGCTCAATTTCTAAAGTGCTAACTCAATAATGTAAGTTTAAGGTCTTTTCCTCCTAGGCGCCAATTAATGAGTTCACTAGATGCAATTTCTCCTTAGGTACCAAAACTAGATAGTAGAGACAAGAGGAGGCGCCTAGCATCAATTTATGCTCTATTCATTATTTGTAAGACCTTCAATGATTAAACATGCTTGAAGTAAGCCTTTCTCTCTTGGAACTTACTCAATGATATAGATTTGTGATACTTTATCTAAGGCGCCAATCTAGATCTATATGGAGGTGAAAGAGCGCCCAACATCATGAAGCTTTATACTTGGCATTTTTTATGCTTTAAATAATTATGAAGGTCTTAGGATGACTTTTCCCCTCTAGGCACCTACTCTTAGATGTCCTTGGATATAATTTTAATCTAGGCGTTCATGGAGGTATTGAATGACAAGCAAAGGCACCTTAGCTTACTTAGCCCATTTCTTTGGATTTTGATGATCTTGACTCTTAAATGCCATCTAGTCTCATGCTCTTAAGCTCTCCTCTTACAAGGTGCCATATTGAATGGATTTAAACTCTCTTGTTATGCTTAGGAGCCAATTCAAGGTCATTCTGAAGGCAAAGAGCACCTAGAATCCATTTGACTTAGCTTTTAACATTTCGACAAGTTTAAACAATGGGAGAGATCTCATCAAGGAGTCCACTCAAAGGATTGTTTCATGTCAACTCTTCCTAGGCATCAATGTGTGATTAGATGACAAGGAAAGTGCGCCTAAACTCCAAACATTCAATCAATCTTCATATACATACTTCTCTCCTTCAAGGCGCTCAAAGTGGTTAACTCATTATTCAATTCCTTATTCTAGTTGGTTCTAAGACCTTTAGGCGCTATCATTCACCAATTCAAACTTTCAAACACTTTTAAGGTGCTCAAAGTGATGTCCATCACCAATCCACTCCTTAGGCGCTCAAATTTGATTGTAGAAGCAACAAATTGTGCCTAAGGTTTATGTTGCTCAAGACCTCCTTTGCAAGGCGCCTTAGATGATGATCAAGGTAAGACTCAATGTAATCAAATAACCTTGCCTTATATGTAAGAGGAATTACATTTAATAACCACAATGGTCACTTACCGCTAACATTTCATCAATCTTCATATACATACTTCTCTCCTTTAAGGCGCTCAAAGTGGTTAACTCATTCTTCAATTCCTTATTCTAGTTGGTTCTAAGACCCTTAGGTGCTATCATTCACCAATTCAAACCTTCAAACACTTTTAAGGTGCTCAAAGTGATGTCCATCACCAATCCACTCCTTAGGCGCTCAAATTTGATTGTAGAAGCAAGAAATTGTGCCTAAGGTTTATGTTGCTCAAGACCTCCTTTGCAAGGCGCCTTAGATGATGATCAAGGTAAGACTCAATGTAATCTCATAACCTCGCCTTATATGCAAGAGGAATTACATTTAATAACCACAATGGTCATCAGGTGCTCATAAGCATATGATTTTGACTATCTTATTCAAAACAACAAACATACTCTTTGCATCCCAATATGGTATAATAACAAGAAATTAAGAAATATTTTCAATTGACCAACTCATAAAGAATATGGATCAGCATACTCATTTGAATATTTTCAATTGAGCAACTCATAAAGAATATTAATATTTTCTGTTCAACATGATGATTCATTTTTTTTTAAATATAACTTTTATCTTTTAGTTCCAAAATAAGGTTTAGGTGATACTTGAATAACAATAGCTAGCTTATTAGATCAACAAACATCCTATGTAATGCAATTGGACTTTAAATATTTGAAGTAGCCATCTACAAATATCATTCAAACGTGGATTTATAATGTAATATGGACACCATCAATAAAAAAGATTTGTATTAATCAAATATCCATATAGGCATACATCAATATCTGTCGATATATGTATAACATATATACAAAATAGCCATAGATAGGCTTACAAGAAAGCCATATAGGCATACAACAAAGGAACACAATAAAAAGTCATTCCCCTCTGGCTGGTGAAAAGAATAGATCACGGGTAGCCTTTGATCTTCTAGGGGATGGAGACGCGCATGTGGGTGGTCTACTATGAATTCGAGGGCTGCTCCTCCTATTTAGTTCTTCCTGCATCTTTAGATGTTACAATAAAAAGTATAGACATTAATATATAGAAATTACATGTTATAAAAAATGAAACATTTAACAAAATAATCACTTACCGCTAACATATAATCTGTCTCCTCACTTGCCTTAGTAGCAAGAATAGGCCGTGGTGATGTCATGTCCTATAGAAACCATCCAGATAGAAATTAAACTTCAAATCAATGATCTTTTGATTTTTCAAAAATAAACAACTATAACAATGAATGTAAATTGAAATTTACTAATCTGCCTCATACCCCTGTCAATGCCATGAAGCTATGAATCGTAGAGGTCACACCATGCTCCATTGCCCTCTGAACATCTGGAGGTGTCTCCACAGCCTGCATCATCTAGAAATAAAATAACATTATTCAATTACGAAAACTATAATAGTGATGCAAATCATGGATCCTAACATACACACACATTCATCTAAACATGGAAGTGCACACAATAAAGCACACAAGTCACATACAAAAATCTAGTAAGTATAATTCATTCATTAAACTATTTATTTTATTACCTCCGTGAAGCTTTGAAGTCCACCACCACTGACAGGTGTTGCTGTGAAATCTCCACTATTAACCTATTCAACATCTAAAATTAAATATTAGAATACCATTCATATAACGATGCTATTCACATGTAATATTTATAATTGTTTACTAGTTACATACCCCAACAGTAAATGATCTAGTGTAATATGCAGGTGGAGGACCACTGAAAACTGCATTAACACTATGACCCTAAAATTTCATTAAAATCATCAAACTAAATTAGTTAATCTTGCATTTCAAAAATGAAATTTAATAAATTAAATTCAATAAACTTGCTAATATTTACTTGAGTATCAAGGCCGAAAGTCTCACTCAGGAGGCTATCTGTCATCACCATCTGCTCAGCTGTAGATGTAGCCTATGCACCTGCGTCCTAACTATCCATGGGGTCATAACCACAAGCTAACCTGCAAGTCTGACAAGTATGGGGTGGGACCGTACTCCTTGCACTATCTCCCAACCCACTCTGTGCTGCAGGACTGGCATGCTCTATGATGCTCTGAGTCAAGGCACTAATGGACTGAAGTGTATCGACCTCAACACTCTCCTTCACAATGGAAGGGATAGAAACATGCTCATGGGCCGGTCTGCTAATTACTCGTCTCACTGCCCGCTATGGGTCAACACGTGCCCCTGGTCTATCTTGTGTTGACCCCCCACCTCTACCCTGGAAGTCCTGCATATCAAAATAGTTTGGCACTTTATTAAGGACAAACTCGCAGTAGAGTTTCCTCAAATAGTATTGTGGGACCTCATTATTATTGCATGGTGGATGGTCAAAAACCATCCACCACCTCTGTCCAAAATTGTCCCTTATTGCTTGGTTGTTGCACCAATGGATAGGGAACCTCTTGCATGTAATGGGTGGAGGTTGATTTGTTTGTGGGTTTGTGAAAATCGAACACAAGTCTAATTTTGTAATTTGTAATTTTTTCACATCTTGGTATGACAACTTGTCTACATAATAGTCTCTAAACTCTCTCCTCTTATTCGTCCAACTAGTTATTTGATTGCTAATTAAATCTACATTTGATAACATAGATTCAAGAGATTCAGCAAGCATGGACCTATGCAAGGTTGAAGTGGAAGGATCTTTCAACCTTGCAATTATATCTTCAATTTCTTTTTTGTTGTTTTCAATTTGCCCCATTATATTTTCTTGTGTTCCAGGGGCATGTCGAGGAATGGATGGAGGAGGTTGTGCATTTTGTGAATTTTGAGGAGGAGGAGGTCCATTAACATTTTCTGACAATTAATGAAATATACATCAAAAATCAACTCAAACCTACCTATTTAGAAACAAATTCAAACAAAAAAATAAATATAACTCACTCATTTGGCGTGCTCGACATCGTGGCAGCATTTTGGCGACGAATCAATAAGGTTTTTGTATTGAATTGAGTTTTGCAAAATGCGAGCATGCTTCCTAGGGTTTGCAGGCCGCGGATATAGAGGAGAAGAAAGAAATGAAATGAGATAGATAACCTTTTTTTTTATTTATAACAAGTCAAAATGCGCTCGCATTATGGCTTGGTTTTGATGAGCCTTAGGCTCGTCATTACCAAACCATAACACGAGCGTGTTATAACGTACTCGCGTTTTGCCTTTTTTTTTTAAAACAATTTGGCCACTTTTTGGCCCCCCATCTTTTTGCACTTACCCATATGTGACATTCATTTTGATGCTAATTGGGATATTAGTTGTGGAATTAATGAATGAATTATTATGTAATTTTGATCTTGAATTGATGTTTAGAAATGCAGTAAATTATGAATCTTGTCAATGATGCTATGTGTTACTATTGAGGATTTAGACGATTATGTGACATTGTGTGTGTGTGCATTTCCTTTCGCTTCGGCTATGATGAACATATGCTATTAATCCATTTGTGGAAGTGTGTAGGTGATTTTCCATGCCCATGTAAAATCGAAGGTCATCCCATAACCCTATGTAAAATCCATGTTTAAGTTGATCTAGTCCCAGGAGGGACCAAGGTCACATGTGTTGGTGCATGATGATTTCGTGATGTCTATATTTATGTTTAATTTTGATTAGGTTCTACCCTTCTATTTATTTTATTAATGTGTCGTAAATGTGTATTGTTTAAATTGCACCATTTGGTGTCATTTATTTTATTTGGGCCTTTTCTTGTGATTTTATGTACCCTGTGATGTTTATTTTGGCCAAATAATGACCCTAGGTCATACCCCTAGGGTCTAGGGCTAATTTAGACATGTTAAACCATAGTATTACCTTCATTGAGTCACTCTAACTTTACCTCGAAGTTAAGTGACGAATTTTTTAATTTTGATTGTGGGGTAGACAAGTCAAGGGTCCACCTTGTCCATTCCCACTAACTTTGGTTTTGGTCTACCTTATCTTGAAGGCTTGGGAAGCTCCCAAGGCATTCAAGTGTGAGAGGCCCATTCCCCATGCTCTCACACATGTGTGAGAGCATCTTGGAGGGAATGGGATTGTCTTGATGGACAAGATGAGGACATGTGTCGCATTCTTATCCTCATGCAACCTCCAAGTGGGACTCACCTCTCCACTATACTCTCACACATGTGTGAGAGCACATGTGAGAAAGTGTGAGGTTTTGAGGGATAGGAGTGTGACATGTGTCACCTCCTCATCCCTTGGATATGGTGAGTGGGATTGTGAGGAGGAAGGAGAAGGTGACATGTGTCACCTTCTTATTCCTCAAGGCTCTTGTGTGTAGCCTATTAAACTCGCTCTATATGAGAGGGAGGGGGTTCTTTTTTTTTCTTATTTTTCTTTGATGATTGCTTGGGAGGGAGATAGCTAGAATTTGGGAGAAGTTTGAAGGCAAGAACCTTGGAGGGAGATTTGGAAATCTCTCCACCAACTCTTACCATTTTGGGCTTTAAAGATAAGCTTCAAGGCTATATTCCTTTCCTTTTATTTTTACTTTTCAATGTGTTGGATATCTTGCTTGTGTGTTCTTTTGAGACTTGGTGTTTTGTTATGTGGGGATTTGTTTTGTTGGGTGTTTAGATGAGTCTCTCCATTTAGGAGAGCTCATCTTGGTTGAGGTAGGAGAGGAGTGAACCTCCTTGAGGTCACCCTCACTATTTTATTAAGATATTGATGACCATGAAGTACTTTGGGAAGCATTGAGATTTTTGTGAAGGCATGAGTGCCTTGGAAAGATTTTTGTGAAGGCATGAGTGCCTTGGAAGGCCTTGTGTTATGAGAAATATGAGTTATTAAGATTTGGGTGCACCTCTAGAGTTGAGAGCAGTCCACTCTCCTACCCCCAAAATCCATGAAAATGGATTCATTGTGTGTAAGCCTTGGGAGGGTGTAACATTCCTTGTGTGAGTGTTTTTGTGTAAATATTGTTGTGGTGTGAAACTGGGTTGAGGGTGATCTCCAAGCTCGGGGGTGACTCTTTTCGAGTCTATGGTAGGGAGGTGAGAATCCCATGGGCATGGGAAAGCCTTTGTTGTTTTTGTGATAGGTTTGGTGACATTAGAGATTTGGAGCTTTTGGTGGAAGTTGTATTTAGTATTTATGTGATTCTTGTATAGTATGGATTAATGGAAGCCATGGCCCTTGAAGCCTTGTTGTAAAGCTATTTGTGAGAGAGTGAGCTCTCTTTGTGTATGTGTTGTAGACAAAAAAAATGATATGTATTCAAGTTTCTTCAAATGTGAAGTTGCTGTATTATTTCTTGTTATAGTTTCAAAAAAAAAAAATAATAAATGTCATGTGTGAATAGAGAAGAAATTCTTCTTACCCTCTCTATGTTTCCTTTGAATAGATTCAATTACTCATGTGTTAGAACAGAAAATAAGGAATTTCATTTCAGTATTATTGCAAAAAAAAATAGAGTTACTGTGTATTGTTGTGAAGTAGAAAATTAGTTTCTTGAGTTAATAAATCATGTAAATGTTCGTTTTTATATATATATATATGAAAACCTTTGAAATCTCTTGCTGTTTTAAATTATGTAGTTCACCGTTTTAGACAAAAAAATAATATAGAGGATATTTCTCTGTAAGTATATATATATATACCTTCAATATATGTAAAGTTGAGTTCTCTATCTTTTTGTATAATGAAGTATTGAGAAATTTTATTATAACCAGCAGATTTAATATATATATATATATATATATATATATATATATATATATATATATATATATATATATATATATATATATATATATATATACACCGTAGTAATCACGATGCATATTTCTTTATAGAATGAAAAGCATTGTAACTTAACAAAAGCCGTTAGATTTAGAAATTAGGGTTCTTTTTTTGTTTTGAATTGTTAAAAAAAAAGAAGGATAATAAGGACGACGTCCCATGGCCACTGCCGTAGATCTATTTAGAGGGGGAAGGTGGGGCGCAACCCCTTCCCTCCCCACATTTGGCTTTCCTCTGCAGTTGTTTAAGCGTCGTGGGTGCTAAGCTCAAAAACCCCCACTATAATACTTCACCCGCCGTCGGCTTTAGATCCCACTCTGTGTTTTTTTTTATGTGGCCACCGCCCCTCTATGTAGCATTCGTCCTGCTATTACATATTACACACACACACACACACACACACACACATATATATAGCCTGAAAAATAATATATTGTTGTTTAAAAAAAAATATTCACTGAGTATAAATAAAAACAAAGCATAAACCCTACACAAAAACATATGCGAGACCAAAGATGCTTCATGAAGATTTTTTTTGAAAACCTGTGACAAAAATGAAATAAATAAATAAATAAATAAACCCAGAGAGAGCGTCAATGCAATCTTAAAACCCTGTGTAGATTTTTAGACAAAACTAGAAGACTTCTTAAGATCCATTCTTCAACCTACAAAACAAAAAAAAGAGGCAAAAGAAAAATACGTTAGGGTTTGATGAGAGAAAGTATATAGATGAGAATAAGAAAATAGATGATTAGGGTTTTGGAGAAAAAGAGGAAATAGGGAATTAAGAGAGTGGGGTTGAGGAATAGAAAATGCCATATATCTTATGAAAATAATTCATACAAAATATTGTTCCTTTGGTGCACGTGAGTTTCCTTCTTTTTAATTTTTTTGTTTTTCTCTTAAAGCCATTTTATTGCCTTTTTCATTGCTTTTGATTTATTTAAGTTAGTGGGTTTAATTTTACCCTAGGCCCTTTTATTAATTTTAGTGGGTTAAATTTTATTGGGGTTTGGGATGTGAAAATAATGTTAGGAGATTTAATTATTTTTATCCTTTTTAAAAGGCGGTTTTTTATTTAATTGTTTACTTTGAGATTGTGAATAAATTATTTAATTTTATCGCCTTGGCCTAATATGGAATGTTGGAGTAAATCAAGTCTAAGAGTATATTTAGATTTAAATTAATTTCTTTTATAAATGGTTTTAACTAGAGGTGTTATTTTTAAATTATTTAATTTAAATCTTTTTTTTGCCTTATTTTATTGCTTTTTGATTTGGTTAAGAAATTTATTTAATTTAAATCATTTTATTGCCTTATTTAATTGCTTTTTGATTTACCGGGTTAAGTGGGTTTAAATTTATTTAATTTAAATCCTTTTATTGCCTTATTTAATTGCTTTTTGATTTATTGGGTAAGTGGGTTTAAATTTAACCCTAGTCTTTTTAACTTAATTAGTGGATTTTTTTAGTGGGAATTTTGGTGTGGGATATATTGTTGTCTTATTTAAAAATTAATTTATTTATCCCTTCACCTTTGTACTTGTGCAAACCTTATGCAAATTTTAATGAATTAACGTAATTAATTAATGTGAATGTTAAAATAAATTATTTTATAGGTGTAATTAGATTTAATTCATATTTCCTTTTGATAAGGTTGTACTAAAGGTTGTGTATTTAAAAATTATTTCCCTATTAATAATGAGGTGGTGTTATGCTGCTGGATTTTCCCTAGATTAGGAAAGGGGTAATTAAGTGGTTATTTCATGTGTTTAATCTATCACATTAACTGTCTTTGAGTAATTTTAATTAAGTTTTGATGAAGGTAATTAATCTTATTTTTTTATAGTTCTTAGAGTTGGATTTTGAAACCTATCGAAATCACATCACCTCATCTAGGAAAACTAGGATTAGATCCTATTAGAGGAATCTACCCTCTTAGCAACGCTTCCCGCATCGCACAACCACCCTAGTAGGCTTACATCTCACAGGGGTTGCAAAAGGAGTTTGCATTACCTGGATGTTCGATTGACGTTTTGCACCTTTGTGCATATGCCACCGAGCACGCTTGTTGCGTTCGAGAGGGTTTTTAGAGTCAAGTAGAAAAGTTTTTGATATTTCATGTTATGACCACATGGCAAATGTGGACATGACACGTGTGTTGTGTGTCGTGACCACATGGGAAATGTGGGCATGACATTTGGTATCAGAACCCATGTTTCAAATACTAGGATCTTTGGGTGTGTATAATTGCCGAGTTGGGTCGATAATAGATCGTGCATACTTGTGTTGCATGTTTAACTCTAGCTTGTGTAGCAACGAGTTTGTAAGACACATTGCGTAGGGGTAGCTTATTTTCCCTCAATTTTTGCTTCCGCTAAACCCTATGTATGACTTGGTGTCATAGGTACTTGGGGAGTGTATTCTTGATGAATAGAGTAATTGAAGGGCCATGCAAGTCCTGAATTTCAAAGTTGGTCAACACCTTGACCTAGTGCTATCCTAAGAGAATGGTTTTACTAAGTGTTTCGCTAAGTGTTTCGTTCCAACTAATCCTTGCTCCTAGTCCTAGTTGTTGGTACATTTCAATCCTTCTTTAGGGGTTGTGACAACCTATGGTATGTGCACGCTTGGACAAGTGTTATTATGATAAAGTTTTATTCCTATGGCTACCTTGTAAGTTGCCCTAAAGAATGTTGAGTTGTGTTTATCCTACCTTGTAGGAGGAAAGGAATGTAGTTGAGTGGTACACTATCTTGGACAAAGACTCATGTACCCTAATCATTTATTAGACCCACCTTGTGTCATCTAGTTAACCTTTGTATCATGGGGTAAGATGTGCCTTTAGATGACCCTCTAGTTGGGATGCAAAGAAGTTGGAGACCTTTAGTTGTCCTTCGCCTTACTGTAGGATTAAGTTACCCTAATGAGTAGTTATCACTCAAAGAGTGGATAAAATAGTATATTCTCTTATAAGAGTCACTTGGTACCCTCATTTGGAGGATGGAGAAGTGGATGTTAAAAGAGTTTGGCATGTAAGACCTTTTATGGCTATTTTCTTGGGTTTTACCTCTTGGTTTTAATGAAAAGATGAGTGGTGGCTTCAAGGACCACTTCGTGGCTGGGAATCTTTTGACAATTGTTGTGTCATGTCGAGTAAATCTTCTTGTAACATGTTGGCGTCTAATGGATATTTAGGCTATGCGCTACCTTCACATTAATTTGTAATATGATTTATTCATTTAGAGTATGGTACCTCTTTGGTTAAGGGTTTAAAGGTGGTGTAAGCACTTGAGGTTGAAATATTTTATGATAGTCGAGGAGTTAGACCTAGTTGCGGGTATAATTCCCTAAGTTGCTTATTAAATAGTAACCTAAGTGCAACTTACTCCCTTCCTTGCCACCTTGTTTCATTGAAATTTTCTCACCTTCATGTCTTGACAGGGTGACGAGTCCTCCTTAGAAGTAACATTTGTCCTTATGTGTTTAGAAGGCTATAGTGAAGCCTTGAAATGGTTGCAAGTAAAGAAAGTTGAGACTTAGTATGGTTGTTCTATCAGGTTAGTGTGGAAACCCTCTAAGTGGTACCTTCTTGAACTTTTAGATGTTGGATTCTGGTGACTCTTGAGGTGAGTCCCTTGTGCAACTGAATTGCATGATTCCTTGAAGGAAATCATAATGGTTAGAAAGATATTATTTTATGGATTGCAATAAGACTAGGTGTTGGGTTGAATAAGGAATCACACACCTTGCTTTAGGGTAATGAATGTGGTTTGTCACTTATATGGGTATCTTGGAAACGTTGGGATTGTAAGGATACGATGGGAAATTAAGTTCGTTTGTGGGTAATAGTGAGTTGGTTGTGATACCTTTTGGGTGTTATTGGTTAGGTGTTGTGATCGACTTGTATGATCGACGTAGATGCATCCGATGGGTTGTTTTTGGGTGATATAAGGCCTTGCCTTGAACTTGAGAGTAATTTGTGAGCCGTTTTAGAAAATTTTAGAATTATGGAAGTTGGTGATTTCAGTTGGATTTTGGTAGTATCCATGAAGATGTCATTATGTGTTCCTTACTAGGAAGCACGAAGGAACCCACTTCGAAGGTGACCCTTAGGATACATGACTTTTGGCGATCTTTTCCAAGCATGTCCTAGGTTGCCTAGAAGTTGTGGGTGTACATGTAGTTGGGGTGTTTCATGACCTTAGTTAGGAGTATGACCACTATCCCTCTCCTCTCTTTTGTAACTATGTTATATACATATAATATTGTAATGTGCAATTTTGGTTAAATTGTTGAAGATAATTATCCACTTATTGATGGAATTTTTATTGATTTCAAAACCAACAGTATTGAGTTCTCTTCTTGGGCTACTTAGCCGACGTACCATCTTATAGTCCTCTTACCTTAAGGACTTGTTTAATTGTATTTCGATTTGAATTTTGAATGTTGAATTTGGTGCCACTTTTGAATTTGACTTATCTTTTAAATTTGAATTATCTTTTGGATCTTAATTTTTCTGAATTTTATTCGTTAAACTTATTCAAGACTTATCTTTTGCAAACTTTTATTTTGAGGATTTTCATTATTATTGGTATTGTTGGTACCTGTGTAGTGTTGTGAATTACGTAACCCATGTTACACATATGGGTACTTGGTGAGATGGAAGGTGGTTCGAATAGTCGGTCTTGGTCAAAGTCGTAAGTTTAAGGTTGTTTAGTGGATCGCTAGTGGTGGTTTGGAATTTCCTTGTTGACCTTGTGTCATGTTGGGTAATGTGTTGGTGCTTTCCTGTTTTGGGAGGCTGAATCTTTAAATTTCAAAAGATGGGTGTAGGAGAGGTTCGAAGGAGTAGATAGGTTGGAAAACCTTGAGATCCTCCTGTTGTTATGAGGATCTACTATCCACGTGAAATTGGCTCCCTTGTTTTAAGAGGCTATGTGATTGCTCTGATTGATTAGAAGTTGGACCCACGCGTTTTGCAATGGTATAGGTGTTTAGCTTCGTCCCTTGACGCTAGGGACGCATGGTTGTGTTGTACCTACCTATTCTACAAGTTTGACCTTGGCAATCTAGTGAGGACCTGTTGATAGAAGTGGCAGTCAAGACTTGTGAGTCTCACGCAATTCTTACTTGGAGTCTTAAGTGTTTTTCACTTAGCATCAGGGGTTTTGTGACTAACTGTTTAGTCAAACTTCCTTTGGGCTACTTGTGTCAGGTGGGTTTTTGATGGCCATATGATTCAGTTGTGTTAGTGTTTAGTAGGACCTCTCATAGTGCTAACCTTCGGGGTATGTCCCCATCTTACGTTCCTTGAAATACTTGGTGGTCTATCTTAGGGCATCTAATGCCCCAGTGCCTCTTTGATGCTTGTAATGTGTTTTGACTATGTGTTGTAGTTAGATTCTTGACCCCTCCTAGTCAGAGGAGGGTAACTTTGAGATTATTGCCATGCAATTACTTATTAAGTTCTTATTGGTCCCTTACAAGTTTATGTGAAAATCAATCTAAGTTCAATGCCATGTTGGAATGACTTGTAGGTGGGTTACTCTATGATACTTCCCTGTTAACTTCCAGGAGGAAGTTTAATTTTAGGGGAGGAGGATGTGAGGCCCACCCTTGTGTGACTGGATTAGTTGCACTTGCAGACCATATTGTTTTACCTTGCCCTACCTAAGGGTTTGATTTATGAGAGTGTGACTCTATCTTCAAGACAATGTAGTCTAGAGGTGGAATATCACGTGTTTAAAATGGAACCTTTTGTGTTGTAATGCAAGGCTACCATGTGTTGTACTTCTTGTTTTATTTTATGAGACTTATTATTCAGGGTATCTTTGGCATCTGGACATTTGGGACTGTTGATCCCATTATTTAGACTTTCTTGACTCTATCCCAATGTTTTGATTTGTTAGATAAAGTATGTTGTGATGTGGTTATATCTTGTTAGATTTCACTAGCGATTGTATGATATGTGACATTAATTTTGATGCTAATTGAGATATTAGTTGTGGAATTAATGAATGAATTATTATGTAATTTTGATCTTGAATTGATGTTTAGAAATGCAGTAAATTATCAATCTTGTCAATGATGCTATGTGTTACTATTATGGATTTAGATGATTATGTGACATTGTGTGTGTGCATTTCCTTTTGCTTTGGCTATGATGAACATGTACTATTAATCCGTTTGTGGAAGTATGCAGGTGATTTTCCATGCCCATGGAAAATCAGAGGTCATCCCGTAACCCTATGTAAAATTCATGTTTAAGTTGATCTAGTCCCAGGATGGACCAAGGTCACATGTGTTGGTGCATGATGATGTCGCGATGTCTGCATTTATGTTTAATTCTAATTAGGTTTTACCCTTCTATTTATTTTATTAATGTGTTGTAAATGTGTATTGTTTATATTGCACCATTTGGTGTCATTTATTTTATTTGGGTCTTTTCTTGTGATTTTATGTACCTTGTGATGTTTATTTTGGGTAAATAATGACACTAGGTCACACCCCTAGGGTCTAGGGGCAATTTGGACATGTTAAACCATAGTATAACCTTCATTGAATCACTTTAACTTTACCCCGAAGTTAAGTGACGAATTTTTGAATTTTGGTTGCGGGGTAGACAAGTCAAGGGTCCACACTGTCCATTCCCACTAACCTTGGTTTTGGTCTACCTTATCTTGAAGGCTTGGGAAGCTCCCAAGGCCTTCAAGTGTGGGAGGCCCATTCCCCATGCTCTCACACATGTGTGAGAGCATCTTGGAGGGATTGGGATTGTCTTGATGGACAAGATGAGGACATGTGTATTATTCTTATCCTTATGGAGCCTCCAAGTGGGACTCACCTCTCCACTGCGCTCTCACACATGTGTGAGAGCACATGTGATAGAGTGTGAGGTTCTGAGGGATAGGAGTGTGACATGTGTCACCTCCTCATCCCTTGGAGATGGCGAGTGGGATTGTGAGGAGGAAGGAGAAGGTGACATGTGTTACCTTCTCATTCCTCAAGGCTCTTGTGTGTAGCCTATTAAACTCCCTCTTTGAGAGAGGGAGGGGGTTCTTCTTTTTGCTTATTTTTCTTTAATGATTGCTTGGGAGGGATATAGCTAAAATTTGGGAGAAGTTTGAAGGCAAGAACCTTGGAGGGAGGTTTGGAAAGCTCTCCACCAACTCTTACCATTTTGGGATTTAAAGGTAAGCTTCAAAGTTATATGTCTTCCC
This sequence comes from Cunninghamia lanceolata, assembly GCA_027924645.1. NCBI lineage: Eukaryota > Viridiplantae > Streptophyta > Pinopsida > Cupressales > Cupressaceae > Cunninghamia > Cunninghamia lanceolata. The sequence continues at coordinate 12,947,062 of BSBN01000063.1, forward strand.
TTTTGATTTTACTTTTTAATGTGTTGGATATCTTGCTTGTGTGTTCTTTTGAGACTTGGTGTTTTTTTGTGTGGGGATTTGTTTTGTTGGGTGTTTGGATGAGTCTCTCCATTTAGGAGAGCTCATCTTAGTTGGGGTGGGAGAGGAGTGAACCTCCTCGAGGTCACCCTCACTATTTTATTGAGATATTGATGGCCATGAAGTATTTTGGGAAGCATTGAGATTTTTGTGAAGGCATGAGTGCCTTGGAAAGATTTTTGTGAAGGCATAAGTGCCTTAGAAATGTGATATTTGAGAAATGTTAAGGCTAGAGGCCTTGTGTTATGAGAAATATGAGTTATTGAGATTTTGGTGCACCTCTAGAGTTGAGAGTAGTCCACTCTCCTACCCCAAAAATCTATGAAAATGGATTCGTTGTGTGTAAGCCTTGGGAGGGTGTAACATTGCTTGTGTGTGTTTTTGTGTAAATCTTGTTGTGGTGTGAAACCCGGTTGAGGGTGATCTCCAAGCTCGGGGGTGACTCTTCTTGAGTCTATGACAGGGAGGTGAGCATCCCATGGGCATGGGAAAGCCTTTGCTATTTTTGTGATAGGTTTGGTGACATTGGAGATTTGGAGCTTTTGGTGGAAGTTATATTTCTGTGATTCTTGTATAGTATGGCTTAATGGAAGCCATGGCCCTTGAGGCCTTGTTGTAAAGCTATTTGTGAGAGAGTGAGCTCTCTTTGTGTATGTGTTGTAGACAAAAAAAAATGATATGTATTCAAGTTTCTTCAAATGTGAAGTTGCTATATTATTTCTTGTTATAGTTTCAAAAAAATAAATAGAAAAATGTCATGTGTGAATAGAGAAGAAATTCTTCTTACCCTCTCTATGTTTCCTTTGAATAGATTCAATTACTCATGTGTTAGAACAAAAAATAAGGAATTTCATTTCAGTATTATTGCAGAAAAAAATAGAGTTACTGTGTACTATTGTGAAGTAGAAAGTTAGTTTTTTGAGTTAGTAGATCATGTAAATGTTTGTTTATATATATATATATATGAAAACCTTTAAAATCTCTTGTTGTTTTAAATTATGTAGTTCACTGTTTTAGACAAAAAAATACAGAGGATATTTTTGTGTGTATATATATAAGTAAATACACCATAGTAATCACGATGCATATTTCTTTATAGAATGAAAAGCATTGTAACTTAACAAAGCCATTGGATTTAGAAGTTAGGGTTCTTTTTTTGTTTTGAGCTGTTAAAAAAAAAGGATAATAAGAGCAGTGACCCATGGCCGCTGTCGTAGATCTGTTTAGAGGGGGAAGGTAGGGGGTGGCCCATTCCCTTCCCACGTTTGGATTTCCTCTGCAGTTGTTTAAGTGTCATGGACACTAAGCTCAAAAACCCACACTGTAATACTTCTCACGCCATCGTCTTTAGATCCTACTCTGTGTTTTATTGATGTGGCCGCCGCCCCTCTGTACAACATTTGCCCTACAATTATATATATATATATATCCTAAAAATAATATACTGTTGTTTAAAAAAATATTCACCAAGTATAAACAATAACAAAGTATAAACCTGCACAAAATCATATGCCAGATCAGAGATGCTTCATGAAGATTTTTTTTGAAAACCTATGAAAAAAATGAAAAAACTAAATAAATAAATAAGCCCAAAGAGAGAGAGCCTCCATGCAATTTGAAAACCCTATGCAGATTTTAAGACAAAACCAAAAGACTTATTGAGATCCATTCTTCAACCTACAAAACAAAAAAAAAGAGGCAAAAGAAAAATACATTAGGGTTTGATGAGAGAAAGTATAGAGATGAGAAGAAGAAAATAGATGATTAGGGTTTTGGAGAAAAAGAGGAAATAGGGAATTAAGAGAGTAGGGTTGAGGAATAGAAAATGCCATATATCTTTGAAAGGGAAAAGAGAACCCAACATGCACCTTACAACATCCTATATTTTACTTAAACATATATTCAATAACTTGATGCAAGCACATACTACTATGCCCTTAAAGAGAAAACATACATAGTTGATTTCCCATCTCATTAACCCTTAGAGGAAAGATAATTTAGCTTACAGATCTAAATAAATTTCAGCAACATAACGACATATAAATTAACACTTTAAGAACATGAAAAGAAGAATAGAAGAAAAATAGATAGAAGAGAAGAGACACCAATATACATGGGGAAAACCCTTTCGGGTAAAAAATCCCACACTCCAAAGCATCGAACCAATGTATTAATCTGCAACAACAAACATGTTACAATACACTTGTAGGCTCAAAGCCTTAACATGGATATTTACATCTTGCTCCTCTAGAGGAAAAAATGAGAGCATAACCCTACATAAAACTCTCCTCTCACAAACTTCTCCTCAAGCCTCCAATTTATAGACTTCTGGCTATACAAGAAACCATTTGTGGTTTTGCAAAACCATGTGCTTAACTTCCCAGCGAAGATTCTAGTCTAAAAATAAGCTCTCACGTCCAAAATGATATCCCCTATTTTTACCCTTACAATTGTCATAGAATCTGTCATAATATCGCTAAAAATAGTCCTTCCATGATATACTACCATGTGGGCATCTTTTGGCAAGTAATATTTTAATTTTCAAGGCACCAACATGTGGAAAAAGTGCCAATTAAGAATTCAAACGCCCCTACATTATTTTAGAGCTCAATAAAAATAATAACTAACTGTGGGAAAATATTAACTACAAAATAATGCTACAGGAAATATGCAAGGTTGAGACACCTCATTTCCCAACATTCTCCCATTTGTCGAATACCTTGAAAGAGCCAGGGGATACACAACCAGTCTATGAGTTGGTTACCATAATGCCTCAACTAAACTCCATTGTGCTCATGAGCTTTACAGAAGCACTTGCAACATCTTCCAAGTGATCACCAATATGAACAAATATTAGGATTCCAAAAAACATGATGAAACACTAAATGTCACATAGACACACCTGTGAGGCCGATTATTTTACCTTCCATATTTTGATCGTTATGCTATCCAGTAGATGACACTATCAGACCTTAGTGACTATGCTTCATTTTGTAGACTTGATTTGATCCACTGATTATGTTAGGACTTTGATTTGACATATGTGATTCGTTTTGATCATAGTGATGTTATCTTTGTGATTTGACATGCGAGTCTATATTTGATGATGTTTTGTGATGAGATTCTAGTTGTTTATGTGATATGGATTAATTGACATGTGATTGGACAATGCAGTTTGATTTGGAGTTATGTATTGATGTTTATTTCGATTGCGTGAAGTTAATTTCAGTTGCTTTGGCTATCACTTTTCATGACAGAATTGACACTTGATCGAGATGTGCAGGTTTTACATTCCCTAGCCACGGGAAATCAGAGGTAGGATTCACACTATGTTATCCCATGTTAAGTCGATCCATTCCCAAGAGGGATAAGGATCACGTTTGAATTTGAATGATGAATTATAGTGCTTGATTTAATTTTATTTATTTAAAATTGATTAATAATAAGTGTTGTAAAATTTTATTTGATTTATGACACTTGGTATTTATATTTTTTTTTTTTGGACCATTTAAATGTGGATTTTTAACCCTTTTCATGAACCCTAGGGTCCCAAAAGTTACCCTAGGTGGTCAACCATGAGTCTAGGGTCAACTTGGACTATCTAACCCTAGTTTTGACTCACCTTAGGTCACCCTAAACCATGGTTGAGTAAAAGTGACGAATTTAGAAAAGAGGGAAGATGGGGGATGGGTCTTGCCTTGGGAAGGACTCATCTCCCATCCCAAAGTTTTGGGAATCATTCCCAAGGAAGACTTGGGAGGTCTCCAAGAGTCCTCCCAAACCCCCAAGTGAGTGGGAGCACCATTCAAGACCCATGTCTTCTTGGGGGTGTGAGTGGGAATCCAACTCACCATTTGTCCCCCTCCCACTTGTGTGGAAGCACAAGTGGATGAGGTGGAGATGGAGGTGGAATGAGAGGAGGACAATTGTCATCCTCATACCTTCTCACTCTTGCAAGTGGCTTTGGAGGAGGGAGGAGATGGTGACAAATGTCACCTTCTCATTCCCTCAAGGCCAAGTTGATGGCCTTTAATAGCTCCTCTTGTAGAGGAGGGGGGGTTCTACTTTTCTAGCTCTTTTCCTTGCAATTTTATGGTTCTTGCAATTTTTTTAGTTTTCTCTCTATTTTTGGAGGAGTTAGGAGAAGGTTGAAAATTTTTGGAAGAGAGGAAGGCTTGGGAAGGCTTGGAGCTCTTCATCAATCTTACTTCCATTGTCAGGGCCTTGAAGGTAGGCCTCCTTACTTGCTTTCTTACCTTTGCTTATATGATGTTAAATGTGTTAGATTTTGCTTGTGTGCTGTTTGTATTGTGATGTTGGGATGGGTGTTTAAGGTGAGAGCACCTCCAATGGAGGTAATGCTCAACTTGTATGGGTAGGGGAAATGAACAATCCTTGGGAGCTCTCCCACAGTTGTAATTGTGCCTTGAAGGCTTTTATTTGTGGAGAAGAATATTGAATGGCAAGAGTGCCATGGAGATTTTATGTGATATTTGTGGATTTTGGTGTTATGGAGATTTTTGGCTTGAGGCCATGGGTTGTGATTTATTGGATGGCAAGAGTGCCATGGAGTACTTGTGATTTGGAGGATGGTGTGTTTTGATGATTTTGGCTTGAGGCCATGAGTAGAGATTTTTACCATTTGAGAGCCCTTTTAAGTTGAGGGGTCTATTCCCTACCCTCACCAAACTCATTTTTATGAGTTAAGTTATGTGTTAAACCTATGGGGTTGTTCTGATTTGTGTTATAGTGATTGATTGTGTTGTGGAATGAAACCTTGTGTGAAATCCCTACCTCCCTAGTTCGGGGGTGACCCACTTGCGGGTCTATGGTAGGGAGGAGAGCTTTTGAAGTGGCCGGTTTTTGTTGTTTCATTGTTGTTGTGATCCTTGCATGTTGTGAGAAGAGAAGTGAAGTTCTTATGGAGTCTTTCTTATGTGGCCTTGAAGTGTGTTAATGGTTGTTGGAGCCATGGCCATTATGGCCCCCCTTGTATTTTATTTATCTAAGGAAAGAACACTATGTTATCTGCAATGGAGATGGCTGGAATAAATAGAGAAATGTAAACACTTTGTTAATCTATTTAATGCTGTTCATTTCCTGATTTATGAAGTTTGGTTGTCAAAAAAATTGTGCATTACAAGCAAGGTCTACAAACTATTTAAATGTTGATTATCTTCCAATTTTGTGTGTAAAGTTTGGAAAAAGTATGGAAGAAGTTAATTATATTTCAGTCAATAGTCTTTCAGAAAGAAAATATGCAAAAAAATTGTTATATTGCTGTCTAGAAAATTATCATAGATGAGAGGGAGAGAAAAGTTTGAAGTTGTCTGCTATTGTGTTGAAGTTCCCATTTCATTAGATGCTGTTGGAAGAAAACAAATCTAGAATAGAATGTATTTCCTACTTTAATGTTTTTTTTTTTAAAGAGATGTATTTTTGCATAAATTAAATTGCTCCAAACAAATACTTGTATTCTGCCATTGTATGTCCTAAGGAAAATAAAGAGTTCATTTCCAAGTTGTCCAGCTACTTATTTTAGAAAAGAAATGCACTTTCTGATGGTATACGTTCTTTAAAAAAAGTATTGTATACAATATACTTGTGTTTATATTTATGCCTCTTTAAAGAAAAAAGTTATAAAAAAAGGGGTGCTGCTGGTTATTGAACAGTATATACATTTATTTACAAATATAATATATATATATATATTATAAAAAAAACTACATTCTGAAAAATACGTATATACATATAAATATACATAAATATATTTATATAAATATATATATTTATATATATAATATATATATATGTATATATATATGTTATACAATATATTAAAAAAAAAACAAACAAACAAAAAAAAAGAGCAAGGGATGGACTGTGGGCAGTGCCCACAGTCCAACAGTATTATAGACAAAGGGGTGTGGGGGAGGCGGAGCCTCCAACCACACCCGCAGGTGTGGGTGGAGGCTCTGCCTCCTCCACACCCCCCCCCAAACCCCACTCTTCCCCCCCCGTGACCCACTTACCCCACAGCCTGCGCACCGCCCGCGGCGGTTCCCACACCCCACAACGACAGCACCTCCCCCTTCTGCCACCCCCCGCGGCTGACACAACTCCCTCTGCGTTGTTCCCTCTCGCGGCCTCTGCATCGCCAGCTTCTCTACACCCTTCCACTTGGCCCTCCCCTCGCGGCTTCCACTTCCATGGTACCTCCGTCGGCCCCCTTTCGGTGCTGCACCCCACCTCGACCACGCCACCACCGCCAACGTCTACCCTCCTGGACCTATCTCCGCCCGTCCGGCAACAACCGCCCTCTCACAATGGTGACGCCACCGTCGGCCTTCCAGCCACTCCCCAGCCTGCAACTCATCTTTGAACCCCCTCTCCATCAATAAAATAAAATAAAAGAGAATACAGTTTTTTTTTAAAAAAAGAAAGGGGACTTGGAGTCTTAAACAGAGACTCCATTAAACATACCTCCGTGGAGGTTGTGAAAGAAGTCCATGGCTTCCCTTGTACAAAACCCTAACCTACATATGCATAGAGAAAACTTAAACTAAGAGAAAGAAAACAAAGATTAGGGCACAATGAGGAGAAATATAGTAAAGAGAAAATTAGGGCACATCTTAGTTTATTTTAATCTTTATTTAAAACTTCTATTCTTTTTTTTTTATTATTTGTTTTCAATTTATCTCTTAGGGGCTTTCTTTTTCAATGATTTATAATTTTTGAAAGGATTAACCTTGTATTTGAATTTTGACTTGTGATTTGAAATTATTTGGGAGGGTATCATTTTATTCTATTTGGAAAGAATTTCCCTTGTTTTTTTTTTTTTAATTTACTTTAATGAGATTTTTTTTTATTTCATTTTTTTTTTCTTGGCGAGTTTTGAACGTTATCTTTATTTATTACCCAACTTACTAATAATTTTGCGGGAATGAGTATCTTTTTCTCTTCCCACCCATATTTTTCTGAAATTGTCAATAAATATAATGTCGAATTTATATTTAATAACGGATTCAAATTTAGAGTCCCTTTGGCGTTCTGTCACTTCTTATTATTAATTTAATTTATTTCAAATATTTATTTCGTTATGTCAGGTCGATTTACTCGACCTTGGCAGGATATTTAATTTTAATATTCTTTTACTTGGTCTTAATTCGTTGAAAATTTGTTCTCAAGTTTCATTTAATTTTATTCTTAAATCTTATTTTCCTATTTGTGAATTATTTTAAAAATTTATTTCGCATATTTCAAAAATGCATTATGCTGCCAAAATTTTCCTAGATTTCTAGGGTTGGATTTACGCTAATTTATTAATTTATTTTCCATCACTTCACCTTCAACCGTGCGCCATCATGACATTATATAACTTCACCTTATCGATCTGAGATTAATTAGGGTTCGACTCGGCAAAACTATCTTCACCTAGGTAACTTAGGATATAGATTGGAATCGATTTATTCCTAGAAGCGACACACTTCGTGTCGCATACCCCTAGACAACCTTCACCATCACGGTTACGTAGACATGTCTACGCCCTTGAGTTTTGCCACCAAGCACGCAGACGCATGCGAGGGGGTTTCTAGGGTTAGAAAGAAAAAAATTTCGCGGCCTGTGTCGTGACCACATGTTGAATGTGGCCGTGACATGGGCGTTTGTGCGTCGCGTCCACGTGGGAGATGCGGGCGTGACAACACCAATGTATCCAACTTCAAACCCATTACCAGAACACAACTCTAAAGTCCAAACTTCCTCCAAAACAAGATCGAACACAAATACTCCATAACAATTAGAACAACAACCATAGCTAGTTGTTTACATCCAACTAAAAAACCCACCATTGATAGAACTTCTACACCTGACATATCCAACCCATACTGCAACTCTCATCCCTGTATAATCCACTATCCTACTCAAAGTTACCATCTTCAAGATAACAAACACACCAAAACCATTGATGTGCAAAAAATATGAAGACCCCTGATACTGCAGTCCAATGAAAAATAATCTACCAAAGACATACATACATCCTAGGAATCAAATTGCATGAGCAATGCCAACCAAAGAAACACAAAGTCTACCAATCAACACTTACATAAAAGTGTGCCTTATAATCAAATCATGTAATACAAAGAACAATCACAATGATCTGTAAACTGCAACAAACCTACTGCAAAATAGAGCATACTTCCACCAACAGTTTTCAGCTCACTCTCTCACCTTTGATCTCATCCACTTCTCCCAAGTCCTCCACATCTCAAATGATATACATTAAAAGAACACATACTATTGCTAAAAAACAATAAAGTACAACAACAGTAGATGACCACAAACCCAGCGATCATACTAGATGAATAAGAACCTCTAGGAAGAAACATGAGACCATAAAGAGAAACTACAAACCATATCATGTCCTTCTTCCAACATCACTAAGTGCTAAGTTGTGCCAAGTAAGATCTCCTTCAAAAGACCCCAACTGAAAAGCCTTAACAACACCCAACTATTCAATCTCATTAGATCAAACAAGACATATATTTCATATAACCAAAATGGATGTAAGCTTCTCTAACCAAAGAAGATCAAACTTAAAAGATTCATTCTACAAATAGGAATTGAGCCCAATAACATCTCCAAAACTTCTCATAAATCAAACCATATACCTAAGGAGATAACCATGCCAAGTAATCCTCAAATGAACCCTCTAGAACTAGAAACTATAGCTCAAGATCCATATCCATGAGAAAACAAATCATAAAACAGAATGAATCTGAAACAACATGGGCAATACCTATTAGATCATTTTCTACCCAATGAACTAAGAGTGGGGAATGAGAATGATCCACTATGATACACCAAGCCTCATAGACTTTCTCCAAGAAAAATTTCCTCTCAAGTTCAAAACATGAACCCATGTCCATAACAAGCAAAGGCTCCTCGGTCTTTCTGCTAAAATTTCACCATTCCAACACATGATCCCCACAACAAGAGATCTCTAGCCTCACCTCAAGTCTCTCTAGTATCCATGAGCATCCATCAACTAGTACATGCCAACTTCAAAAGCATCCTACAAAATCATGAAGCTTCAAGCAAATGATTAATACTCAAAACTAAAGAGAACTTCACCAGACCACTGTCAAAGCTCCCACTGCACATGTCTGCAAAATCCAGGAACACACATGACATCATGATCTAGCATCTCCACCTATGAGATCACTACCTGCTCCAATGAACATATCTTGCCAAAGGGGCACCATCATGCCAAAACTCCAATCTAGAAACAAGAATCCATCATGGCACAATACCATCTCCAATCACATGAAGATGACTATTCTCTAACAATGGAACTCAAGATGTCAAAATAATTTCATAGCATATAAGAATAATAATCCAAAAGCCTTACCATGACACCTACAACCACTGTAGAAGATCATCCATCACCAAGTGATAGAACCACATCACTCCCGAAGCTCCCATTGAAACTATGATACCAAGCTTATCAAGGCATTATGATAACCATCCTCTCATTGAATATCATCCATGGCTCTAACATAATCTAATAATTGACTTGTGCAATACCAGCAACACAAAAGAATAAAGTAGAACCAAGATCTCCAAGTCAAGAAGATAAAACCATCACTGTCAAAAGCTCACACTAAACTGTGTAACCAAGCTATCAATGACATCATGATAAACATGTTATAAGTCCCAATAACTGACTATCCATGCACTCTAATCATCCATCCTCTTATCCCAATGCAACATACCAATGTACAAATGACCACATATAAGGCCAACTAACAAAGTTTGCATAAATATTGAATCAATCTTGTGGATGTAGACTGTTCACATCCGAGTCATCCCACTACAATCAAATAGGTGATCAGCCCACAAAACTGCATAACTCGTAGATCCCAAACATGAAACATGCAAACTCATCATCACATTAGTAACCTGCAAACTGAGATATCAAAGAAGATAACCTGTAGACTTCAAGACTCAAACACCAAATTATCACTAGATTTAATTTGCCAAACAAGTCCACATATGAGTAACCATAGTCAAGGAACCCATCAAGCATATACTATAGAAATGATGAGTGACTAATCACATACCAACATCTCTAAACTAAGAAAGCTACAAACTTCCTCACACCATGCACGAAGCATACATGCAAACCTGCAACTATCTTACATCCAGAAACACCCCCAAGGAATCATAATCTAAAAAATAGTTTGTCCGCAGATCTACAAAACCACAAGTTTTGATTAACCATGTAAAACTTGCAAAACCACCATGTCACTGACATACATGCAAATCCATATCCACTTATCATCTAGAAGACCCACAAGTCTGAAAAACACCAATATAGTTAAACCAGAATAATAGAATAACATAGATAAGCATAACCATAGATTTTGAACGGAAAAACTACAAAACCTTCAGATCAAATCAATATGAAACTGAGACATGCAAGTACAACCAACCAAAAGGAAGAAGAGGTCCAGAAACTCCAGGCCCACTTGTAGGCCAACTCCACAACTACCACCATGTACAAGCATACTCAGGAGCTAGGCTATTCCAGAAGCTTTCAGATCATCCAATGATCAACTCCATAGCCTACATGCATTCAAGGTTAACAAAACAATGCCTTCCAATGCCAGGGACTAAAACCAGGCACCCAACATAAGCACATTAAACCATAGTCATGACAACCCAAGTTTCTCCATGTGATCAGGGAGCCAAGAACAAACACCCAACATGAATACTTTGTTGCAGATGACCATAGAATGAAAGAACATAATCACCATGCATGAGGGTTATTACATGCTATCAAACAGGAGCTCCAGATCAATATCATATTAAATGTAACCACATGATCAACTCCATAATACCCCATCTTCTCCATCCTTCAAATGCCTGCTATAACCTAAAAATAAGATCAACTGCAAGACTTCCACTCAAACAAGGATTAATAATTAGCCAATTCCTTCCTACATATTCCCTCAAGCTTTCCAGGCTAAGAAATCACAATAGAAGAAATACCCAGAACCTTAAACACCATGGAACCAACACATACAATCTCATGCAACCATGGAACCACCGTAACTCTGATACCAATTGAAAGAGAAAAGAGAACCCATCATGCACCTTACAGTATCCTATATTTTACTTAAACATATATTCAATAACTTGATGCAAACACATACTACTATGCCCTTAAAGCGGAAACAAACATAGTTGATTTCCTATCTCATTAACCCTTAGAGGAAAGATAATTTAGCTTACAGATCTAAATAAATTTCAGCAGCATAACGACATATAAATTAACACTTTAAGAACATGAAAAGAAGAAGAATAGAAGAAAGATAGATGGAAGAGAAGAGACACCAATATACGTGGGGAAAACCCTTTCGGATAAAAAACCCCACACTCCAAAGCATCGAACCAATGTATTAATCTGCAACAACAAACATGTTACAATACACTTGCAGGCTCAAAGCCTTAACATGGAGATTTACATCTTGCTCCTCTAGAGGAAAAACTGAGAGCATAACCCTGCATAAAACTCTCCTCTCACAAACTTCTCCTCAAGCCTCCAATTTATAGACTTTTGGCTATACAAGAAATTGTTGTGCCTTGCACACACGCCCCATTTTGCCAAATGGAGACCCCATCTTTTGCTTTGGTTTGAAGTCTCAACATTTGTCACTTATGATGATGAGAAGGTGGATTTGTGCTTAGAGTGCATGATTTGCTTCAAATTTCAGTATTTTGCATGTTTGGAGTCATTTGATGTTTTTCACGATTGATTTGGAAGTATCTTGAGTTGTCTTGTGCTTCAAAAATAGTCATTTGTTGCCTTCTGCATTGGAATTGGGTGTTATTACATTTTGCTCAAAAATCGTATGTCACTGAATATTGCCCTTGAGATTGCTTTTGCAGGATGTGTCATGTTGAAATTCTTAGTTTCCAGATCTTACAGTTGATTTTGTGTCAAATTCCATTAGATTTCACTAAGGGGTTCATGTGCTTTCACCCCGATGCATAGTCTTGAAGCCCTGATTTGGCTAAGTCTGAAACCCTGAAGATCCTAAAATATGGCTAAGTCTGAAATCTGATGGAACCACAAAATTCTAGAATCTGCATATGAAATCCTATGGATATGAAAACAGCCTCTACCGACCTTAGCGCTAAAAATTGAATCCACTGACTTAGCGCTAAAAACAGTCACTACCGACTTTCGGCGCTAAAAACAGTCGCTCGCGGACTTCTGCACGAAAATCATCGTCCTCCGACCTTAGCGCTAAATTCACCTCCAACTGACTTCCTTCAAACTACTATTAAGTCGGTCGAGACCAAAATCTTCGTCGGCGGCATCTATCAAAGCTAGTGCTACAATCATGGTCAACCAACCTGCGCTAAAAATGGAACTGACTGACCTCATGAAGCATCATTCAAGTCGGTCGGACCCAAAATCTGCGCAAAGTCAGACAGACCCAAAATCCGCGCAAGGTCGGACAAACCCAAAATTCGTACTAAGGTCGAACAACCCCAAAATCGCCGCTAAGGTTGGATGAACCTAAAATCCCTGTTGAGGTCGGAAAACCCCAAAATCCCCGCTAAGTCAATGACCACTCAAATCAGCGCTTTTTGGTATTTTGGGCCAAAAATTGGGTTTTTCAAGGTGCAAATGGGATTTTCTTGATGGGTTTGAATTGCATATCTATTTGTCATATCATGATGAACATTTTATCAAGTTTGTGTGAATTTTTGGCACGTTTTACAATAATTAATGCTACTGCACATGAAAGGTCAGACACCCCCAAAAATCTCAATTTTGCAGAAAATGCTAGAAAAAACATGAAATAAAAGTCTGGAAATGGATTCTATTGACCCCAAAAACTTCCCTACTCATCATATTGGCCAAATGGGTACTCAAAAATGATGAAAAATGCAGAAAATCATGTAAAAATCACTAGATTTATGAAGTTGTCTATAAGAAGGCAACATTGACAATGGGTTGTTCTTGACTGATCCATGACTGCAAATGGATATGTTTTGATCCAAATTGATGGAAAATGACTTGTTTATGATGAAATTGATGCTTGGTCTTGGAAGGATGTATGTGCAGATATGCAGTACTGATCCAGAGATGCAGAATTGACATTCTATCAACCAAATTGCCGCTGCACATGCAAAAGGAAGTCAGTATAATGTCCAAGATGAGTCTCATGAGCTAAAAGACATAGAAGATCATGCCAAATCACTGTTGTTCCTGCAGATCCAGTCCAAAGTCCTAGTGATCCAGTCCGGGGGTCATAACTCCTAGCTATTTTATCAGAATTTAAACTTCTTGGACTCGTTGGAAAGATAAACTAATTATCTAGTTTGAGCTACCCAATTTCTTAGGCTTAATGCCAAGCTACCAACAGGTTTCGAGCCCCCATTTCGCTCCGAAGGCCTCCGAAAATGCAATTTACTACAATGTAGAAAATACCAAAAATTATATTTTTGATATTTTCCCAAAAATACCACTCAAATGACCTTGGATCAGATCACCAAGACATGCATACAGCTGTCCCAGCAGTCCAGTCATCAAGAATCAGTCCAACAAGCATCCAATTGGATATATCTTCACTAATAAAGTGCCAAATACTCCTTTTTGATCCAGTCAGCACTTGGAATCCCGTGGCTCCACATCAGCTCAAGTTTTCAAGTGTCATGTGACTCTATTTTGGCTTTATTAGGCCTTGAAAGTTGACTTTTCATCATGTACAACCAAATGGGTATCCATTTTGTCTAGATTCAATGTATTTGGGGGTTGTTTTTCATCTTTTTCATAGAGGACAAAATCTGATCTGAGAATTGATGTGGGCCGTTATAATTACCTTTATTGATGTAATCTAGACTGTTGGTGTTGAGCTAATCTCCACCGTTCATTCAAAAACTAGGGTATGCTGCTTTCTATATAAAGGGCTGCCTTTTCCACTATTTGGAAGAGAGAGATTTTGATACCGAATTGTTGACTCTATGCCATTTGAGCTAATACAAAGCAAGTTTCTATAGTAAATCTGAGAATTTGTGTCTTGTGTTGATTCATCTTTTAGTTTTCATGGTTCGCATCTTGCTCTCCCATAGTTAGATTAGTTGTGCTTTCATAATATTCGTGGTTTGTTGAAGTATTTGATGAACATTCTTAGTCCATACTTTTAGTTGTTTGCTGATGGTAAATGACTGTGTAAAGTTAATCTGGGCTAATTATTAGTGCTAAAGTTCAATTGTATTTCACAAGTTAAGTTGCGCCGCTCGTTGGGTATTTAACAGATGAATGCAATCTGAAAATATATCGACCTCCATTGAAGATAGCACCGTTTTCTGCAGCACTGTAACACCCATTTCAGTTTGGTAACTTAGAAAGCTGGTTCAAAGTTTTGGAATGTTTGTCTACCGAAGATAACCTTAGCATCGTGAATGTCACTTAGGACCCCTCTCAAACCCTAATCTTTTGCACTTTCTTTTAAAATCATTGTTAGTTATTAGATTAAGAGTTTCAGTAGCATCTTATCTTGTTTATCAGCTGAAAAATATTATAGGGTTTATGTGTATTTGTTGCCCCTTCCCAAACCTAAAGATTTGTAGATTGCATGTAAGACCCCTTGTAGGAACAGCTAGAACATACCAACTGAGAAATTCCAAGCAAGCTAAGACCTAGTTGTATTATCCTTGGAGTAGTCTTACCTAGGGTAAGATACTTTTCAAGAGAGGTGTGAAACCAGCAATCACACCTGTGTTGTTGCATGCTAAAACCACCATCAACAGAATTGGCGCTAGAAGGAGGGCTAGACAAAGATTTTTATGTAGGCTATCAGTTTTGTTGGTGTTCATTGCACATGCTAAAATGAATTGACTATTCAAGAGAGTCAGTTCCAATGGGTACACATAAGGGTTTCAGTTGTGAAATCCCTTCATTCTTCAAAGGACCATCTCAGCTGTCATGTCATGAAGAAAACTTCCAAGTAGATATCCCACTTTTCAAAGAAGTGTTAGATAGGCAGATCAGAGTGAAGTATCCTCCACTAACACTGCTCAGTTTTAGTTCACCTCAGGTTTGCACTGTACACCCTGGAGAACTACATGACAAAATTGACTGTTTGACTTTTCTCCAAAGATTGGATTTACATTTAAAGGGATTGCTTCCTATTTTTGAAGTTTATAAGCCTGAAGCAGGATATGGATATGACAGACATATACAGAGCAAGACTGTGCAAGGAGCTACAAATCTTCCATCCATAAATGATCACGGTTAACAAGGCAATCTGCACATTGGAGAAATTGAAGTCCCTCAAGTTGTTCATCAAAATACATGTCGAGATGATGAGAGCAGGCAATGCATGTGGTCTACAGGTTGCCCAACTAATGAAGATGAGGTCCCTGCCTGGATAAAGCTTGGTTTTCAACCATTGGATCCAAACTATTCAATCACAGAATATGCTGTCCCAGCATGGCAAAAATCCAATTTTCAGTCACAAGGCAGTGAACAGAGCAATGCACAAGATTAGATTTTTGCTGCAAAGAATGTGGACAATACAGATGATAAAACAGACTTGATGAACAGCCATGTTGAAGATGCAGATCAGCAATCAAATATTTCACAGACATTAGATCCTAAGACTGAATTTACTGCTATGAAGGTACAAAATAGTAGTCTCCTGCAAGTGGATGATAATTTTGAATTGGAACAGCAGTTAGATCAGATCGGATGTGTGCAAGAACATGTGAAAATTAGTCCTCCTGATGAAGGACAGTCATGGACAGCAATGCAAAAAATCATTTCAGTTGACATATCTAAGCTACAATTGAATTATTCAGAGAAATGTGATCAAGTTCTTGACTGTATCAGCCCAGTAAATCGTCATGATTAGCCATATCAGGTTGATATAATTGCTGCAGAAGGGTCTTTAACTGAGTTAGATGAACAAAATTAGGATAGTACACCACTTCAAAGCAACATTGACATCAAGAATCTACCTATAGAGGAAAAAGGAGACCGTGTTGCTACTACAGATAATGAATTTTTAATTTCATATTAGCCAATGACTGAAATACAAGGATTGCCAATCATTGCAGAGGGAGTTGCTTTGGAGCATATGACTAATTTTGGTAAAATGGATTCAAGTATATTATATGTTCATCAGACTGATTATATTCATACTTGCATAAAGGAAGAGCCCTACATAGTCGATGATGGCCTACTTATGACAATTGAAAGTAGAAATCTGCAATCTAAGAATGAAAATCAAACTATCCTACAAAGTGATGGCTTGGAAGCTTTTTCATGTCAATCACTTGATCACATCATTGAGTTGGTGTCAACAATGAGCAAGGATATGCTATTGCATGGAAATTCACCACACATGTTAGACTTTGCTTTGACTAATTCATGCATATTTCATCCAGATGATCCACATTTTGAAGGAGGTTGTCCAGACTTCCTATTTTCTTGGGAGATTGCTATAGCATTCAGTGATCTGGAGGTACCTAATGCACAAGACATGATCCACTACGAGTTGAGTCCCCCTGAAGACGAAAGGGTATTGGGTGCAATGCAAGAAGGTGTTGAACTCACATCTCTGATCATCAATACTGCAAATCAGGTTGTATCTTCCCTTTCTCCACTCAGTTCCAATTATCAATTTGATTATGGTGATTTAGGTAAGACAACTTGCATTTGGATTGATCATGGCCCTAATGAATTTCCCCAATTGCTGATCTTATGCGACTAGCACCTTGAAGATGACCGTAGCTTGCCCATACCCTACTATTCAGAGTACAAAGATGAATTTGCCAGACTTAGGACACTAACCCGCACCGTGTTACTCCTGCATGTCCTGAGAAATAAGTCATGAGGGAGTATTAATACTTGTTGTCCAAAGCTTTTGTACATAGTCTTGCTAGTTTTTAATTAGGGTTTGGTAGTTTCTTATTGTTCTAGTTTAGGTTCTGCTTTCTACTTTTGCTTTTCCTTGGTTGTAGGTAGTTAGTTGTTATTTATTGCTTTCTGCATGTTTTTCTTTGGTTAGAGTAGTTTGCTTTGCATTTCGCTTCTGCGCTTGCTTTGCTTGGGTTCTCCATTTATCGAATGTGGTGACAGTTGTGCAGACCTTCAAGTGCTTCTTTGTTGGGTAAGTAATTTGGAATATTTCTTTGAGAAGCAAAGGTTTCCGCTTATGTCTTCCTGTGGGTTCCACTATTATACCAAGGAGTATGATGTCTATTCATTGGAAATGAGTTATTAGTTGGTGTACCTGAAGTATTTTCTAACCATATACCTTTTATACTTTAAACAATCCTAAGGTAGCTAGGCAAGTCTGAGTGATCCTGTATCAAGTGAAGGGTTGACTTCTTCTTCTACCACATGCACTATCAATCAAGAAAGAAGGAAGGTGACACTAAGTGTTGCTGGCCTACATTGGGTAAAACTAAAAGGTGTTTTTCAACACCAGACCCATTACAAGTGCAAATAAAGAGACTACCAGATTGTAAATAATTACAAAAGGTACTATCCAGAAATGATTAACATCAAATGTCATCATACCAGAAAACATTACTGGTCATTAATCCATTTCAAAGCTCAACATATTCAAAAATTTTGAGCATTTCCTGGTGGTAGAATGATCTCAGCTTTCTAGCTTGTCTCAGGGGATCTTGGGTGAACTTAGTTTCTGTAGGATGGGAATGAATACAATTGCACACACTCAGGTTTTTAGGATGTGGATGGTTGCACTGGTCAATAATCTTAGGTTCTTTGATAAGATGTCATGCTTTCTCATCTAATGTGTGGGAAACACAGAGATTCTGGGTTCGAAACTTAAGTTTATCTCAGAAATGCTCTGGAGCATTTTCTAGCAGAGTCGCCATTTGTTGTGCCTTGCACACATGCCCCATTTTGCCAAATGGAGACCCCCTCTTTTGCTTTGGTTTGAAGTCTCAACGTTTGTCACTTATGATGATGAGAAGGTGGATTTGTGCTTAGATTGAATGATTTGCTTCAAATTTCAGTATTTTACATGTTTGGAGTCATTTGATATTTTTCACGATTGATTTGGAAGTATCTTGAGTTGTCTTGTGCTTAAAAATTAGCCATTTGTTGCCTTCTACATTGGAATTGGGAGTTATTGCATTTTGCTCAAAAATCCTATGTCACTGAATATTGCCCTTGAGATTGCTTTTGCAGGATGTGTCATGTTGAAATTCTTAGTTTCCAGATCTTACAGTTGCAAAATTGTGTCAAATTCCATTATATTTCACTAAGGGGTTCATGTGCTTTCACCCCGATGCATGGTCCTGAAGCCCTGATTTGGCTAAGTCTGAAACCCTGAAGATCCTGAAATATGGCTAAGTCTGAAATTTGATCGAACCACAAAATTCTAGAATTTGCATATGAAATCCTATGGATCTCAAACCTATCTCAAACATCCTGAAAGTATATTTAAAAATTCTAAACTTATACTTAAATATATTTTTAAATATACTTTCACCTTGGCCAAGTTGAAATCTAGTGCTAAAAATGACCCCGACTGCAAAAAGCGCTAAAAACTACCTCTACCGACCTTAGCGCTAAAAACTAAATCCACTGACTTAGCGCTAAAAATAGTCACTACCGACTTTCGGCACTAAAAACCTCGCTCGCAGACTTCTACGCAAAAATCATCGTCCTCTGACCTTAGCGTTAAATTCGCCTCCGACTAACTTCCTTCAAACTACTATTAAGTCAGTTGGGACCAAAATCTCCGCCGGCAGCATCTATCAAAGCTAGCGCTAAAATCATGGTCAACCAACCTGTGCTAAAAATGGAATCGACTGACCTCATGAAGCATCATTCAAGTCGATCAGACCCAAAATCCGCGCAAAGTCGAACAGATCCAAAATCCGCACAAAGTCGAACAGACCCAAAATCCGTGCAAGATCGGACAGACCCAAAATCTGTGTTAAGGTCGAACAACCCCAAAATCCCCGTTAAGGTTGGATGAACCTAAAATCCCCGCTGAGCTCGGACAACCCCAAAATCCCCGCTAAGTCAGTGACCCCTCAAATCAACGCTTTTTGGTATTTTGGGCCAAAATTTGAGTTTTTCAAGGTACAAATGGGATTTTCTTGATGGGTTTGAATTGCATATCTATTTGTCATATCATGATGAATATTTTATCAAGTTTGTGTAGATTTTTGGCACGTTTTACGACAATTAATGCTATTGCACATGAAAGGTTGGACACCCCCAAAAATCCTGCTTTTTACAGAAAATGCTAGAAAAAACATGAAATAAAAGTTTGCAAATGGATTCTATTGACCCCAAAAACTTCCCTACTCATCATATTGGCCAAATGGGTACTCAAAAATGATGAAAAATGCAGAAAATCATGTAAAAATCACTAGATTTATGAAGTTGTCTATGAGAAGGCAACATTGACAATGGGTTGTTCTTGACTAATCCATGACTACAAATGAATATGTTTTGATCCAAATTGATGGAAAATGACTTGTTTATGATGAAATTGATGCTTGGTCTTGTTTATTGTAGGTCTAAGAGCACAAAGGAGCCAACTGGAGCCGTCTTGGAAGGATGTACACGCAGATATGCAATATTGATCCAGAGATGCAGAATCGACATTCTATCAACCAAATTGCCGCTGCACATGCAAAAGGAAATCAGTCTAATGTCCAAGATGAGTCTCAGGAGCTAAAAGACATAGAAGATCATGCCAAATCACTGTTGTTCCTGCAGATCCAATCCAAAGTCCTATTGATCTAGTCCGGGGGTCATAACTCCTAGCTATTTTATCAGAATTTAAACTTCTTGGACTCATTGGAAAGATAAACTGATTATCTAGTTTGAGCTACCTAATTTCTTAGGCTTAATGCCAAGCTACCGATAGGTTTCGAGCCCCCATTCTGCTCCGAAGGCCTCTGAAAATGCAATTTACTACAATGTAGAAAATACCAAAAATTATATTTTTGATATTTTCCCAAAAATACCACTCAAATGACCTTGGATCAGATCACCAAGACATGCATACAGCTGTCCCAACAGTCCAGTCATCAAAAATCAGTCCAACAAGTATCCAATTAGATATATCTTCACTAATAAAGTGCCAAATACTCCTTTTTGATCCAGTCAGCACTTGGAATCCCGTGGATCCATATTAGCTCAAGTTTTCAAGTGTCATGTGACTCTATTTTGGCTTTATTAGGCCTTGAAAGTTGACTTTTCATCATGTACAACCAAATGGGTATCCATTTTATCTAGATTCAATGTATCTGGGGGCTGTTTTTCATCTTTTTCATAGAGGACAAAATCTGATCTGAGAATTGATGTGGGTCGTTATAATTGCCTTTATTGATGTAATCTGGACCATTGGTGTTGAGCTAATCTCCACCGTTCATTCGAAAACTAGGGTATGCTGCTTTCTATATAAAGGGCTATCATTTCCACTATTTGGAAAAGAGAGATTTTGATACCGAATTGTTGACTCTATGCCATTTGAGCTAATACAAAGTAAGTTTCTGCAATAAATCTGAGAATTTGTGTCTTGTGTTGATTCATCTTTTGGTTTTCATGGTTCGCATCTTGCTCTCCCATAGTTAGATTAATCGTGCTTTCATAATATTCGTGGTTTGTTGAAGTATTTGATGAACATTCTTAGTCCATACTTTTAGTTGTTTGCTGATGGTAAATGACTGTGTAAAGTTAATCTGGGCTAATTATTAGTGCTAAAGTTCAATTGTATTTCACAAGTTAAGTTGCGCTGCTCGTTGGGTATTTAACAGATGAATGCACTCTAAAAATGTATCGACCTCCATTGAAGATAGCACTGTTTTCTGCAGCACTATAACACCCATTTCAGTTTGGTAACTCAGAAAGCTAGTTCAAAGTTTTTGAATGTTTGTCTACCGAAGATAACCTTAGCATTGTGAATGTCACTTAGGACCCCTCTCAAACCCTAATCTCTTGCACTTTCTTTTAAAATCATTGTTAGTTATTAGATTAAGAGTTTTAGCAGCATCTTATCTTGTTTATCAGCTGAAAAACATTATAGGGTTTATGTGTATTTGCTGCCCCTTCCCAAACCTGAAGATTTGCAGATTGTATGTAAGACCCCTTGTAGGAACATCTAGAACATACCAACTGAGAGATTCCAAGCAAGCTAAGACCTAGCTGTATTATCCTTGGAGTAGTCTTACCTAGGGTAAGATACTTTTCAAGAGAGGTGTGAAACCAACAATCACACCTGTGTTGTTGCATGCTAAAACCACCATCAACAGAAACCATTTGTGGTTTTGCAAAACCATGTGCTTAACTTCTGAGCCAAGATTCCAGTCTAAAAATAAGCTCTCACGTCCAAAATGATATTGCCTATTTTTTACCCTTACAGTTGTCATAGAATATGTCATAATATCGCTAAAAATAGTCCTTCCATGATATACTACCATGTGGGCATCTTTTGACAAGTAATATTTCAATTTTCAAGGTACCGACATGTGGCAAAAGTGTCAATTAAGAATTCAAATGCCCCTACATTATTTAGAGCTCAATAAAAACAATAACTGACTGTGGGAAAATATTAAATACAAAATAATGCTACAGGAAATATGCAAGGTTGAGACACCTCATTTCCCAACAATCTTATGAAAATAATTCATATAAAATATTGTTCCTTTGGTGTACGTGAGTTTCCTTCTTTTTTTTTTTTTTTGCTTTTCTCTTAAAGCCATTTTATTGCCTTTTTCATTGCTTTTGATTTATTTAAGTTAGTGGGTTTAATTTTACCCTAGGCCCTCTTATTAATTTTAGTGGGTTAAATTTTATTGGGGTTTGGGATATGAAAATAATGTTAGGAGATTTAATTATTTTTATCTTTTTTAAAAGGTGATTTTTTATTTAATTGTTTACTTTGAGATTGTGAATAAATTATTTAATTTTATTGCCTTGGCCTAGTATGGAATGTTGGAGTAAATCAGATCTAAGAGTATATTTCGATTTAAATTAATTTCTTTTATAAATGGTTTTAACTAGAGGTGTTATTTTTAAATTATTTAATTTAAATCCTTTTTTTGCCTTATTTTATTGCTTTTTGATTTGGGAAATAATGTTAGGAAATTTATTTAATTTAAAGACTTTTATTGCCTTATTTAATTGTTTTTTGATTTATTGGGTTAAGTGGCTTTAAATTTATTTAATTTAAATCATTTTATTGCCTTATTTAATTGCTTTTTGATTTATTGGGTGAGTGGGTTTAAATTTAACCCTAGTATTTTTAATTTAATTAGTGGAAATTTTGGTGTGGGATATATTGTTGTCTTATTTGAAAATTAATTTATTTATCCCTTCACCTTTGTACTTGTGCAAACCTTATGCAAATTTTAATCAATTGACCTAATTAATTAATGTGAATGTATTTTATTTTTATTGCCTTGAGTGAATGTTAAAATAAATTATTTTATAGGTGTAATCAGATTTAATTCATATTTCCTTTTGATAAGGTTGTAATAAATGTTGTGTATTTAAAAATTATTTCCCCATTAATAATGAGGTGGCGTTATGTTGTCGGATTTTCCCTAGATTAGGAAAGGGGTAATTAAGTGGTTATTTCATGTGTTTAATCTATCACATTAACTGTTTTTGAGTAATTTTAATTAAGTTTTGATGAAAGTAATTAATCTCATTTTTGTTATAGTTCTTAGAGTTGGATTTCAAAACCTATCGAAATCACATCACCTCATCTAGGAAAACTAGGGTTAGATCCTATTTTAGACTCCACCCTCTTAGCAACGCTTCCCGCATTGCACAACCCCCTTAGTAGGTTTACATCTCGCACGGGTTGCGAAAGGTGTTCGTATTACCCCGACGTTCGATTGATGTTTTGCACCTTTGTGCGTATGCCACCAAGCACACTTGTTGTGTGCGAGGGAGTTTTTAGAGGCAAGTAGAAAATTTTTTGATATTTCATGTCATGACCACATGGCAAATGTGGACATGACACGTGTATTGTGTGTCGTGACCACATGGGAAATGTGAGCATGACATAAGAGCCATAAAAGAAATGCTACAATTAGAAAGTACCAATTGTAACACCATCCCCTAGCCCAAAATTAGTTCCTCCCCAATAAATGAATAAATACTAAGTGACTACTAGATATGACTTTTCCCACTCTCTTCCCAAATCGAGATGGTCTATCTCTCCAAGTCATAACTTGATGAGTCTAGTCACATGAGTATGATTTACACCTAATGAGATATCATGATAATAGATTTGGATGACATGTAAGATTCTATTATTTCTTGTACAATCTCATAATGTAGCATCATTGTAGTCAACAAATTGCTATAATTTTCATGAAAAAAAAACATAGAGGATAACATGCCAACCACTATATAGGAACTCTGGCACCACTTCAAATAGTTGAGCAACTCATACATTTTGGCACTTTTTTACAAGGCACATAGTCTTATTGGAACAAGTGTCACACTAAGTTAACAAACATGATGAACCAATTAGGATTTCCCACATTGTTCTTCACATTAAGTGCAACCAATACAAAATGGCCTAATCTCCATAAATTATTTGTAAACAATATTGCCCCACCAATGCAAAACTTGAGAAAATGGTTTACAAATAATATAATTCAAAACCCACACACAAGATCCTTATACCTATGTAAATTATTTTTAATATTTCATGAAGAGGTCATAGAGAAATTGTTGGAAACAAAAGATTATTGGTATAGATATGAATAGTAGAATTGAGGTTCTGCTCATGTACATGGTTTCTTGTAATTGGCAGATGCACCAGATATGGACATGATCAATTAGAAAAAGGAAAATGAGATACAGAGAGCTAGATGTTCTTTGATAAATATGTTTCTACTTGGAACCCTTGTAATCTATCCCAAAGAAGAAACATGACACACCGATCTCCTCTAGACAATCCATGCTTACTAGACACTACACAGATATTTTTTGCAAATCCCTTGGCAAATTATGAGGAGTTAGTAAATAATGTGAAAAGACACAATAAATGTAATGAGAAAACATGTGTAAGGAAAAGGGGAAAAAATGTTGAATGTTGTTACAAAGCTCCATGGATAGAACGTATGGATTCTAACCTAAAATGTGATGACGAAGGTAACAAATCTTACGAGACAATAAGAAATGACATATGATAGGATAAACATCTACAACCCTAAGATGTTTACAATATGGTGAACCAACATAGATTTCCAACTTGTTATTTCAAAAAAACTTGTTCTCAAATATATACAAAGTATGTGTCAAAAGCTTAGAGGAAATATGAAAGCTATGTCGAAATGTTAACAAGAATAACACATGTAGGAAAATGTGAAGAAAAATATTTGTTAGCATATCACAAATTCATGATAGCTTGATAGTTGTAAATTGTGACTTAGGAGTGCTGCAAGAAACATGCCACATGCTACAGAAATCACCTCTTGTATCCTACAGTCAATCCTAAATGTTGGTAGAAAAGTATTGCAACTCTAACAAGAAAAATTAATGAATATAAACTAGAAACTAATCATATAAACTCCTATATGCAATGCCCTCTTGAATTAGAAATAATCTCTCTAGTACAATCAACAAATATGTACTCATTTTATTCTCATCGTAAAGGGAACAAATGTTAAAAGAGAAAAGATTCTAAGGAAATTGTCGATGTGTTCCCTTGATTCTATAGTATTATAATGGAAGACAATGAACATTTTGGAACATTTTGTTGGAGTGATCTTCTCTTGTACAAACATTTTTGACACATACCGATAGACATAGGCCTCACAAAACAAGAAATTGTGACAAATTGGAAACACATGGAAGAAAACAATTACTATCCTTAGAATGTTGACTGCACAACACCAATGTGGGAGGATGATGAGGAAGATGAGGATGAACATTAGGAAACACATACCTAAGATGTCGCAATCTTATATGAGTGGAAGTTGCTACCATACATGGGTATCACCAATTATTTTAATATAAATGAATTAGAAATACTTAGTATACAAGACTTCGACATCAATTACACATGGAATAAAAACAATGTATTGCCACATTTGCATGACACTACTACTCAGTTCATATCCAAAGGTAAACTATCATGTGAAAAACATGCTTACTATTCTTTAAATTTTAATAAAACAAGCTATCAACTAAATTGCCTAAGCAATAACTCAAATTAGATATCATTACTCAACACTATAGGGACCCATCTCCAAAAGAGCCTTTATACATGATCATTCAAAGAACAATGGGCACTAGAAATTCATATTTAATAGATTGCATTAGAAATACACTAAATGGTTCAAACTCAAACACAAAAAATTCATTTCTTGCATTTGCACCTATAGGAGTAGCTACTTATAACATATGAGCCACGACAATCCATGCATGCCTTAGAATCCCTATTAAAGAGATGCATCCTTTACAATGTTAATAGGTTACAATATTTCAAGAAGATTTGCAATACATCAAATATATCCTCATAGATGAAATGAGCTTCATACAGACAAAATTGCTATTAAAAATAGATAACTACTTATGCATGAGGTGTTTCCCAACCACCAACAATACTAATTTGGTAGTGTGTCCATTATCCTTATTAGCGGCCTTGGCCAGTTATCACTTGTTATGGAGAAACCTATATATGCACATTGCATTCAACTACAATGATGTTATGACAAACTTTTAACATAGTAATAAAATTAGAGACTATTTTCCATCAACAAGGTGAAAGTCCTTCTCATAGACTATTCCGTAACATCCTACAAAATATAAGAAATGCACAACCATTGCAACATGATTGGGAAACACTGATGAAGCACATAAATAAAATGCTAACTACAAAAGAAATAGAAGAGTTTGACATGTCCATACATTTATTTGTGACCAATAACCTAGTTATGCTACATAATAGGAAGATGTTGAAACTTCTAAATCTTCTTATTGCAATGAGCGTTGTACAAACTACTTGACAAAAATTAAGTGATTATATTGATGATGATCAACTACAAGAAGAGATGCCATTATGCATAGGCAATTGGGTTATGTTGACAAAAAACTTATGGATTAAAATTGGCCTTATAAATGGGTAATTAGGACAAAATGTAACTATTATGTATAGTGATGATTGTACATCTCAAGATTTGCCAATGTATGGTCCAATTTGATAACTACACTAGCCTAGCATGGGATATATAGAAAAACCAAAAAATGTGCTTGTGACACATGCAACGTGTTTCAATCATAGACAGTTCCCCCTAACCATGGCTTGGGCCATAACAATCCATAAATCCCAAGGCTTGACATTGAATAGAGCTACAAAAGCATAGGAGAAATTGAGAGACAAGGTCTAACATTTACAACTATATCTAGAGTAAAATCCATAGAAAGCCTTTGCATAGAACTTGCATTCTCTTTAAAATGATACTCTAAAATGTAAAATAATCCTTACACTATCAGATCAAAAAGAAATAAGAGGCTCACCTACAACTTCTTTCCTCTTAAAACATTCAAGTACATGTGTATGCTTCTATTTTTGTTGATACTTCATGTTAGCTCAGTCATGATAATATTGATTCATTTCTTGATTGATTTGTAGGTCAATGCAGGACATGGTGTATGTAAGGTGTCTAATGACCCATAACCCTAATACCCCTCTCTTCTTTAATGGCACCAATGCACATGGGAAATGTAAATCTATTTCCTATGTGACTAAACTTGTATCCTAGGGTTTTGTTCTATCTTATGCCTTAGTTAATTTTTTTGTTGGAAATTACAAAAAAGTGAATTACATTTATGACCTTTGCAAACTTAGGTATTTTTTAGTTGAAGAAAAAGAAATATGTTTAAAGAATTTGAGACTTACAATTTATTTTTTGTGACATATGTAACAAGAAACAAGCATTCCCCAAAAAGTAGTCAACATGTACACAAGTGAAGAATCATGGGTTATAAGATGGCTAACAAACTACCAATTTCTACTTTCTGAGCAAGTACTCCTCAAAATAGTAGAACTCCAAGTCCCCTATCTCCTCAAAGACAAGATGTCAAGGATAATACAAGAGCCAAGACAGAGTAGAGTACCTATGTCTTATGATAAAGTGTTTGACTTTTTAAATATGACCATAAAGTCACATTGGTTGTTAACAACCATAATGGACGTGTCAAGATATACATTCAATATTTAAAGGGATGATCTTACGACTTATACCAAGAACTTTGTGACCTCTTCTTTTTAAACTGTATGTACAAGATAATGATCATCCACTAACTTGTGACAAATTATGATCTAACAGGAGAGCTCAGTTTACAATTTTTAAACTTAGTGAAGGTCGATGAAAAGGAAGGTAATAAATTGACCTAAACACAACCCTGACTTGAAAACTATATCCATTCCAAACGTGCTATATAAAATTTTGCATTTGATATGTTACACCAACATTCAAATATTTACCCAAAAACTTGGGCACTCTAACTCTCCAAGCAATTAAATCTAGTATCTCTATTGAAAGTAATGTTTTCTTCTGTGACACTGATAATGAGCTACCAGAAACAAAATAGGATGATAGCTATGGAGAACAATTATTGTAAAAGCCATAGATTCTAATTGTAAATTACTAATATATACATTTTTTCTTAGCAAATGTTGATTGTAGAATAGCTATGGAAACCACTTATATTGTACATTGAGAAAATAATGCCATTGTATTTTTCTTATGTTTGTAAATTGTACGTTTACATTAGTAATAACAATGCCATTGTAATTGTCTCATGTTTTCCAATTGTGCATTTTAAATAGTTATGAATGTTTATATATGTTAGAATAATATAATGATGTGCAAAAAATAGCTTGGTAAAAATAGAAAAATTGAACTCATCCTTACTATGATACTTTCCTTCACAAACTACAAATGATAAACATAAAAGTAGACCCACAGGATGAACTGGGTCTTCCTGATGATGTTCTACATTTATTACTTTCTAGCTAGTATGCTAATAGATGACTCAACATGATAAAGACTATCATATTCAATAGCTGGCACTCTAACATTCAAGGATACGATTATTTCATATTGCAAGAATTAGAATTGAAAGAAGCTCCCTTCACTATTCATGTAACAAATGGACATTAGGTATTATTGTATTGCATATGACGATGAAATGGTGGACATAAAAAATAGAAATAATATTTTATACTTATGTTCTATAGGAGTAATAAATAGTATCTATTTTGCTAGATATCGTATAGCTAATCATGTACACAACTATGGAGCTCTCCTGGAAGTTGATATGTCTACATTATTTTACCAAATTAAACAAGATTTTTAGAACACCTAACTAAATGCTAGATAGACTACCACACGGATCAAAATTCTTATGATTTTCTCAAATTAGTAAAAACATGAAATCATGACATGGATACTCGACAAGGACCATGTTATTGGTGGTGTATTACATCACAAAATTTCAAGCTCCCATACAGATGATTTCCATGAACCATTAGAGTCTCTTTTTGATGTTGTTGCAACGAAAAGAAGTGTACAATGAACACTTAGCATAAATGTCATATGTTATTTGTAGAATAGCTATGAAAAACACTTTTTATACATTAAAAAGAATTATACAATTGTCATTGTCTTACTTTTCAATATTATAATTTTGATATTAGTAATAACACTATAGCTTTATTACAAGGAATTATACATATTGCAACTGCTTGAATGACTCAATAGTAGTTTATTATAAAATCTCTTTTTTATGTTGTTGCAAAGAAAAATGTATGATGGACTTACATAATTACACCTTTATTTCAAAACCTATATGAAATAAAACAAAATATAAATAAGTAAATGTTTTGTGAACCATTATTTTGAAACTATTAGTTTGTTTCTAATGTTGTTGCAACAAAAAAAATGTACAATGAACACTTTACGTAAATGCCATATGTTCTTTGTAGAATATATATAAAAACCATAAACTATGTTATTTTTTTTAGAATAGCTATGTTATTTTTGTTGTTGTCTTACATTTCATTACTATAATTTTGATATTAATAATAACATTATAGCTTTACTAAAGGGGTTTTACTTGCTATGAGTGGTTGAATATATTTGAATGGTATTTTATTATAAAATCTATTTTTTGTGTTATTGCACAGGAATATGTATGGTGGAATTACACAACTACACTTTTACTTCATAATTTATAGGGGAAAAAATAAAAAAGTAAAAGGTTCTCTTCTATTGTTCTCAAAAATTTACATGTTATCATTTTAATTATTTCTAGATTATCTAATATATACATAAACTTGATGTCTGAGTGGTAATTTATTATAAAATCTCTTTTTATGTTGCTCCAAAAGAAGATGTATGGTGGAATTATATAACTACATCTTTACTTCATAATCTATATAATAGGTAAAAATAAAAAAGTAAATGTTTGTTCCATTACTTTCAAAGATCGGCATGCTATCATTTTATTTAATTTTACTGTCTAATAAATACATAAACTTGATATATGAATGACATTTTATTATAAAATCTCTTTTTTATGTCATTTCTAAGGAAGATGTATGGTGGAGTTGCATAACAATGCCTTTACTTCATAATCTACATGTAATACCTTTACTTCATAATCTATATGTAATAGGGGAAAAATGAAAAAGTAAATGTTCTATTCCATTATTCTTAAAGATTTGCATGATTTTTTTAACATATTTTCAAGCAATATAACACATAAACTAGTAAATGTGTCTTTATGCATTTCAAATTACAATAGTAATCAAAAGATACAACTTTACATTGCTTTTGCTATATACATACAAAAGATGTAGGCGACACTAAAAAAATTCCAAAAAAAGTAATAAAATCTCCACATTATGTACTCCTCTGCCTACAAAAGAAGATCATATAAATTCAATAAAAACACAATATCATAGCAATGTTTCATCCTTCAATACATATGCATTAGATGGTACCCCAAATGCTACAACAAAAGAAGATGCCTATATTAGTAGCTTTGCTACCATCTTTAGTGATGAAAACCTAAATGTTTGATCTATTGGCTAAAATATTTATCACTGCTAGTAGAAAAATCATGTTATTACTACCCATACAAAGAACACTTAGTGTAAATGTCCTAGATTTTAAATGTAAATTACAAATACAGAACTCTAGAGTGCTAGATATTCTTTGTAGAATAACTATGGAAACCACTTATTCTAGAATAAATATGTCATAATTGTATTTTATTACAAAATTTCTTTTAGGTTTTTCTGCAAAGAAAATGTCATAATGGTATTTTATTCAAAATCCCTTTCCGATATATATGATTTTTTTTACATTAGAACAAATCTAATAGCCACCAAATCGAATAGCACTATACTATCTGATTTCATACTTAATTGTTTCTTGCTTCATGTTATTAATAACCTATGGGCAAATTCATTGCACATAGACATTGCACAACTACTAGGCTATATACTTAATGAGTAGGGTCCCATCTAGCCATCAAATTTTACTCTTATTGTGGCACACTCTACTTAAATATCATCCATTTCAATGGTCAAGCACTTAATAACAATTTTACAACTAAAATGATAAATATTTGTCTTATTTTTATTAGCCAAAATTGACCTTTGACTCTTAAAGTAGATAATATTTAAAAATAGCCCTAAAAAATTATTTTAAAGTCATTTAACATTTTGTAAACATTAAGCAAATTCAAGAGCCCGAGTGAATTCATCATATAAAATAGTAAGGTGACCTCACTGAATACAGAAATTTAAGTTGTTTTGATGGGACGTTGTTAGAGCGTGCGAGCTTTTTCTCGTTTTAGACTTGCCGTCCTAATTCGGCTTTCTTTTATATTTCGAAATTCATAGCAAGTCTACGGCAATGACAGATATTTGGTAAGCATGCACAGCTTATTCCGGAGCCCCGGCCCCGCTGAATTGCTGTCAGGTGAATTAGGCAATCATATAAAATAATTTCTGGTTTTAGCTTGATTTGCCTTATTTTCTCTTTTTGACTTGCCCTCTTAGTTTGACTATCTTTGTATTGCCTACAAAGCTTACAGCCATGGAGAGTAATATTGTTCAAATTGTGAGCATTGAATAACAGCCGGCACGTTGTTGTGTCAACTTTGCGATCTCTTAATTTTGACTACAACGTTTTTGTTGACTGCATTATTCATGCACATGTATTTCTAGTAACTTCTGGTCGAATTTATTTCGACTATAGTCGAGTTTACAATGTACCAGTTGGATAAGGTTTACCCATTGAATATGGGCCAGCCGCCAGGAGAAACAATCTTTCCTCCTGCAAGTTGCAATTATGTTTCAAAAAGGAAAAAGTATGGAGAACTATTGTTGGTTTAAGATAGTGATAAAAAGAAGAATTAAAAAGGAAGAATATTAGATAAATAGGATATTAATATATAAGATTATCTAAATAATAACGAGGAAATAAAAAAGTATGTGAAGAAAAATTAAAGATAATTATATAGATAAAATAAATTATAGGAAGAAAGTATATTATATTAAAAAGTTTAATTTTATATGGGATTATGAAGAAAAAGTTTACTAGGAGTAGAAATTAAGTAGAAGACAAAATGTTGAGGGCCCACTTAAGGATTAGTTTGGATCATCTTAGATGTAAGACTGGTAGGTGAACAATGACCAATGAATGGGAAATGAGAGCATCATAGCATGCCTATTTAGTAACTCTTAGATGCAAGATTGGTAGGTGGACAATGCCTAATGAATGGGAAATGATAACATGCCTATTTAGTAATAAGAGCATGGTGGAGACATAACAACAATAAATCATGGAGTGTATGGTCTATAGTGGCATTTGTACCAACTATGAAGACAACCTAACCATCTTGTTTAAGGAAGCAAGGCTAGATAAAATAACAAGATTTTTCATCAAGATTCATAGTAAAAGATCCAACATCAAAAAAAAGTTTAGAAATTTGGTAAAATTAATTGGATAACCCCTATATCTAATGGATATGTTAACCTGAAGCACTTTTATTACAACTTTTGATCCTAAAGACTATTTAGTCTCATAAACATTATTAAAATCCTTTATTTGATTTCAATTTTTTTCAAATGAACATCAATTTGTATATTAATCTATTATGTTCCAAATACACTCATTTAAAAAAAAAAAAAATCTAACATGTATAAATTTTCTTTCATGTAAATAAATACAACTTTTTCACTTCATCAAAATTTTAAAAGAAGTTTTTATTTTTAAAATATACATAAAAATGTAATAAAAATCATTATCAATCAAGAGATTTTTTCATATACATTTTAAAATTATTTAAATTTTATAATTAATTAATTTATTTTTATATTATATTTTGTTAGAATATAATTGTAGAATTCATAAATATAAGTTCATAAAAATTTATGATCAATTTAAATATCTGTTTAGTAAAAATCAAAAAATTAATTTTTAAGAGAATATTATTTTTAGATTTTTTATTATAAATTAATTTATTTTAATATTATATAATATTTATTTAAATTTAGTTATATAAATTTCAATAAAATTTTATAGATTCATATTCTATAATTATCATTTAAGAATATGAATATTTTATTAAATTTTTATTGTATTTAGGTATTATATAGATAAAGTATTTTCCATATGGATGAAGTAAATCTATACAAATAATAGAAATAACTTTGTGAAAACTTTGTTGAGTATATTTTTTTAAGTTGTATGTATTTATTTATAATTATAGTTTATAAATTATCATAATAAAAATGAATAATAATAAAATTGTAGAAATAATCATTAAATAAAATAAAAAAATACTAACAATAATATAGAAAAAAATTAAAGTCAAGAATTATTTAAAAATTTAATAATAATATAATGATAAAAAATTACTAATAAGTTTTTAAGAAAGGATAGTGCTAAAAAAATTAAGAGTTTAAAAATTAAAAATATCAATAACAATCATGATGTTTCCACAGTCCATAGTGATACTCAAAATATTTTTAAATTCAACCATATCAAGATTTTTACAATAACACTTCATATGACACTTAATAATCTATCATGAAAGAAAAAAACTTAAAATACCAATTAATTTCTGAAAATATACTATTAATTCATTTTACAAATACTTTATTTCTTACAAATTTTATTTTTACCCAAAATTAAATTAATTATAAAAAATTATTTCAAAAAAAATTCACCCATCTAAACATGTCCAAGAAATCATTCATAATTATACAAAACTGTAATGAAAAAAGAGATTGTATGTGAAAATTATGTATGCCAAAATTATGTGAAAAAAGGAGGAGAAAGAGAAAACAAGCCGAGTTCGAGTCCCACCCACTTCTACAATAAAGAAAAAAGACCCAGTAATTTTATTTCACGTTAGTTTTCAACAGTTGCCAATAAACTTTTAACTCTGCGTACAGCTGCTTTCAGAGATCCAAATGAGACATAATATACATATCATTTGTCAATGCTTCTCTCGATTTACAGATTAACAGAGAGAAATTTTCGGATATGATATTACTGAGAAGGAAATTCTAAAAAAACCTATGAAACCCGATTTTACATGTTTCCCAGCAGATTTATTTGAAGTTGAACAAGGCAGCACACAAGTCTATTCAGATAACCCCAGGATTTGGCAGAGGTGTAGTGAATCTGGCAGAAGAAAAGTTGTAGAGATCATCGGATTCTTGCCAAATCCCTTCGTCAAAATTTTGGGCATAACTGAATTCATCGTACTGATAAAGGAGCGGCTTGCGAGAATAAATGGATCTGAGCCTGCGAACAAACACTTTCCACTTTGATCCGCTTCGATTCCCTGCTTCCTCCATCATCGATTCCGACCATTCCCCTGCTCTCCTAACGCTGTTCCATCCTTTCTTCCACCAACTGCCAATGTCTTGGCTGCTTTTCCTACTCAATTCACCATTTGAAATGCAATATTTTTCCTCCTCCTCCTCCTCGTCACAATATGAACAGCAGCCATTGACAGACCTCTGCCTCCCCAGCCTTATGTGAGGCCGATCCATCCTCTGTGAGAAGGATCTCAACATTACAAATTTAACAGGGGAAGGATTTTGAGAAGGGATCCTTGTTGACGGAAAACGTGGGCTGAAACGTAAATAAATAAAAGGGCGATATGACAAAAAGGGTTGAATGTCGAATCTCTACCGACCTACCTTTTGCCTTGTCAGGGCTATCAGTCAAAAGCAAAGCAGTCGCTTTATTCTCTCTCCTACACGATAAGAGTGGAAAAATTGCAGACGCTCTTAAGGTGTGGGACCCCACAAGGAAATGTGTGAAACGGAAAGTGAAAATCACCTAATTAAACAACTGAATACAATAGTCATTAAATATTCTTCTTTTCTTTTGCTTTCGGCTATTCTTTAATATCATCCACTTTAATAGTTAAATGTTAGTTTTTGCCAATGAAAATAGGACAAATATTTACCACTTTCTAATTAGCAGATAGGCTTTTATATGTGAGCATTACAGTGCTCGGAATTGTCTCACGCCGAAAAATTTTCTAAAGTCGTCGGCTGTTCCTATCGGCGTATTCCTTGAACCTCATATAGGTGCAAGTGCTAGTGTAGATGAGGTGTAAATTTGCTATTGATTGTTTGACCATTGAAGTGGATGATGTTTAAGTAGAGTGCTTGCTCTCTACATCCTAATGATGGATCATGGAGTGTGATACGAAATGTTGAGGAAAAAAATTGTTACCCTAAGGGCTTAAATTTGACAATTGTATAGTTGTATTTATTCATTTTTGCTCTAAAATACAATCAAATTTTTTAAAAGATCGTATCATATGAAAGGAGAGATTTTGGACAAACTGTCAAAATTTATATAGAATTACGCTGATATATATTTGGTTTTTATATAATCTATTTATACTAAAGTATGTCATAGTATTTTAAAGGCATCATTGAGTAGATAACCGTCATAAAAAATTGCTTGACAGGCAAGGTCGACTGTCAAATTTAAGCCTTGGTTACCCTCAATTGCAATATTATGGACTGTGGAAATTTCATGTCTATTAACTTAGATTAAAGTGTTAAAAGAGATTAATAATAATGTTAATTGAAATAAATGTATGTTTATTAAATAAATAAAATTTAATAAACATATGTTGTCAATTAGTTTGTTAATGTGTTAGAAAATTAAAATTTATTAGATGGTTGCCTTAAGGCTAATAAAATTGATGTTTGTTGTTATGGTTTAATTTCATATCTAAAAATTTGATATTTGTTGTTGTGGAACTAAACCATAATAAGGGGATTTGAACTATATTGAATATGATGTTATGAATCTATTCACTTTAATATCTAGAGCTTGTGTTTGTAAAGAGGTGGTGCCAATAAACATCTTTGAGGACCTTGCTAGGCCAGGGCTATTCTTCTTTGGTCAAAACTCATGCTACCGATGCAATGGTTTGTTATAATGATCTAAGACAATACTCAATTATGTAATATGCCTAAGATGTTGATGCTATGCTAATGTCACATGCTAATGCTTTGATGCCTATACATGTTTTTCAAGATTCCTCATAGGTTCTAAATATGTTTCCTAGATGATAATAATGAATTAAAGTTTGTCCTTTTATACAACACCCTAGAGTAAACAAGTTAATGAAGTTACATTAGCATTAAAATTGTGGAGTCCCACAACTTAAAAGGTCCATGCACAGCTATGAAGGAAGCCATAGGCAAATATATGTGCCACAAATTATAAAGATAAACAAATGCAATGTTGTCAGCATTTGTTTTCATGTCAACGCTTGCAAACGTGGGCAAATATTGTGAATAACTTTCAAATCGTACTATTTTGAGAGATGTTTACTTTTAATTAAAATATTAAATAGTTTGGTACAATAATAGGTCAATATTGTACAAAGTCCATTATTAATTATCTTGGGCGACATGAAGGTTGCAATAATAGGTGAAATTTTCAGCCAGTAGGAATACCAATAAATATCAATAATCAATTTTTTAAATAATTTTGATTAAAAAGTTTGCATCTAAACTTTGTAAAAGGTAACTATTTGTTTTAAGTGGAAAAAACTATTACGTATAATTGGTTGATAGGTATAACTAATAATAACTAGTTAAATAATTTCAATCACAATAGTAGTCTCCCAAAGATAGGTACTATTAATGGTACTTGGTTTAGTTGCTATAGGTGACAAAAAGTAAAAAATTGGTTAAAAATACTAATTTCAATGTCCCACTTTGGCCAAAAAGTGGGACACACTATTGTGGGATCACCCAAAATAGTGAACAAATCTAATTTACTGATTAAAGTAACACATGATTAACCATTAAAATAATGAGCAACATATATTAGTAATAAAATTAGCAAGCTCATAAAATTAAACACATAACATTGTCCAAATGTACATGGAGAAATCATTTTGAAAAAAAACTCCACCATCAAAGAGAACACCTATTTCTATTAATTAGAATAACACTATTACATCAATACATCAACTTCTTTCCTCAATCTAATAGCATTCTAGTAGCGTGACAATACTTAACCTACAAAGACTATGAAACAAATGACAATACTCAACCTACAGAGACCATGAAACAACTATCCAATGCATACAATTTATAGAGAACTAGATAGACAAAACCATAAGTGGATTCACCAAAGCCAATAACCATGAAACCCATGGTATAGCAAAAATTTAATGCCCCATGACCGATTATTCAATGCACCATAAATAGCAACCACTCAAAAGCATCCTTAAACACTTACACATCATAAGCACATTTCCCTAAAATGGTGCTCCAAAATGAAGACCATAATTCATGAGGGACCCACCCAATATTAAGAAGATACTCCACTCTCTGTCCTAGCACATAGGAATAAGAAAGTGTCATATATGCATTCAAATCACTTTATAACTACCACTATTAGACCTAACCTCCCTTGTTAATGCCACTACAATAATATTCCAAGTTACAAAGAAAACAATAATAAAGTAATAATCCCTCAATCAGCATGGACACCCAAGTTCACATTCTAGGATGTTTGGAGATCCAACATAAGCGTAGAATTACAAAGTTAATATCACATTATCCTAATAATTATCACATCATAACTATGTTGATACCAAGTGGCTTTTTCTTGTGATGACAACATCCATTGCCATCTACGTCTTCCTTTGAAGGTTTGTTCTTCAAAAAAAATGTTAGTTTTGTATTGAGTTTTGTACATGCTATTTTTGGGCATTACACTCAGTATCATGTTGGAGCATTATTTTCTTTTTTCTTTTTTTAATTAATTTATTACATTATATGCACCCAGGATAGGATAAGTTTTCTTAGTAGGTATCTACTTGGATAGGTTGTACTTGCATCATGTGACTTGTACTTTATAGTTTGATGAAGATGGTGTGCACACATGTGACTACATCTCTTTTATCCCATATTGGTTATACATTCACATCTCTTAGTGGTATATCCTATATATACCCACCTCTTGCTCTTAGATGAGCATCTCTTGCAATCAATCATGAATCTCGTATCCTTTGCATCCTTTAAATATAACTAAATTATTTTATCGCATTGGTCTTCTTTGTGATTTCCTTTAGGTTTTATTGATCTTGGGTGGCTATCTCCATAGCCAAATTTTATATGGTATAAGAGGTTGAAAGTGCCTTTGGCTAATCTTTTCTAAAGATATAGGATTGTAGATCTTTTTCTTTCTTGAAATACTAAGTATGATATTCTCTTGCATCAAATGATGATCTAGAGAATAAAAATGTTTGATAGAAAGACCAAATTCTAGGGGTTCCTCTTTATGGCTTTGTATCATAGGTACATTTTGTAATATTCCCCATTAGATAAGGAGATCAATAATTAAATTAAATTAAAGATTTAATTTAAATAAGAGGCCGACTTCACACTAAACCAGCTGACTCCATATTAATTAAAATTATGGCCGACCACCCTTGTTGCTGGCCGGCCACCTTTTATCTAGCAACGATGAAGTATATTATGCGATTTATCAAAAGCTGCGACATATCCCTGGAGGACAAAAAGGCTGCGATTGGTAAAGAGTTATACCTGTTTGTGAAGGTATAAGAAGAAGTTGATAAGGAAGTTTCAAGGCATTGAATCATCTGCAAATTTGATATATCAATCAAAGTTAATATAAGAAATTGCAAGCATACTAGTACGAACTCTAGAGTAGTGTGCAATAATCAATTTATGAATAAGTATGATTTCTCATACATGCATATTTAATAGTACTGTTGTGATGGATCAATGCTTATATTACATTCCTTTATATGTGTGTGTGTGTGTGTGTGTGTCTTTATCCCAGGATCAATAAAATGTAAGGTTGAAGGAAGCAAGCTAGGAGGATGCAGTTTACAAGCTCTCCCATGCTAAGTAGCCCACTCAAAGGGTGGAATTTTCTTGGTTTGGACATTCCTGCCACTTGGGGCCAAGGGATGGGTTGTCTTGGTTAGATGCTCGTGCTCTTGGGCTTAGATGGGTTGACTAGTTTACAGGCACCCCTTTCAAGGTTTTCCTATCAAGCCAAACTATGATTGGTCGTATGGATTCAAGGAGTTTCAATCATAAAGAGGGATGGATGAGACAAGCATGGATAGGAAAAGAAGATACAAGTGTATCCACTAAGTACCCCACCCCAAGGGTGGAATTGTCTTGGTTTGGGCGTTCCTGCCGCTTGGGGCCAAGGGATGGGTTGTCTTGGTTAGACACTCATGCTCTTGGGCTTAGATGGATAGCTTCAGGTGGACCTATCATGTTTCTCATCTGAGTCCTACTATGATTAAACTTCCACTATGCATTATGGATATTGGTAGTTTAGGTAGTCTTGAAATAATTATGTATTTTTGTATAGCTTAAATAGATGAGGTAATTATTATGTTCTGATCATATGAATTATATTTCCAATATCATCTAACATGATTGCAGGACCTAAACCAAGATTCATCTTGCTTGAAGCATTTAAGTGGTAAGTTATAACCCTAACTACGTTAAGCTTGTGATTCTAGGGCAAGATTTAGGGCAATCCCAAAAGGGGACATTACACATTTTGGAGCCTGATGGAGCAAATTCAAGCTCATCATTGAGTCTAGAGTAACTGAGATAGTATATTTTGTATTTTGTTGCATCCCAATTGAGCATTGTAGGCTAAATCTATGAGAGTTTTTATTCGGGAGGTGATTTGGTGATCCAATAATTGTAATGTCCCCTTCCTATAGCCTATTTCTAGAATCTTGATAGGCTATGAGGTATGGTAAGGGGTTCCCCTTTATGAACATCTCGTGGTTTAGTGATTCTTGTTGTTTTTTGATGTTGGATTTGAGCTCAGTAATGTTTCAGGATGGCAATGCAACTTTCAGAAGTTGATTTGACTTCTTGGATTGCTCTCCAAGATTCTTGGAGGAGCCGTCTATTTTTAGAAGGTCATCCGGAAGGCATCAATATTCATCCCAAACCTTGTGGAGTCTTTTGGTGCAATTTATTTGACAGTTTGGTGAAATTTAGGATTTTTTCGTAAAAAGTTATATTTTTAATGAGCTATCAGTTAATATTATGCACTTGGTCTTCTAAGTTGAAAAATAATAATAAAGTGCAATGGTATAATAGCTCTTTGGAAAGGGAAAAATATAATCTTTTAATTAGGCACATAAAAGGTGGTGCAAAAGTGGAGAAATATTGGAGTTGAGGGAAAAAGTGTATTTTCTCTATTTTATAATTCATTTTTGGGTGCAAATCCCTAAAAGGTGCCTATAAAAGGGGGTTGAGAGTTCTGTTTATTCTTTATGCTTGATGAGATATTGTTATGCTACAGGAATGAACCTATGGGATCTTCTTCCTTCTTGAGAACGAAAAACTCTCTCGAAGAAGTCTAGTTTCAGTGGTGAGATATCCACCCTAGCTGGAAAGGAGTAGCTTCACTGGCAAAAGTTGCACAGAGTCACCAATGGAGTTTGATGTGTTTTGATAATTTTTGGATTTTCTAGTATTTGTCTTCAGTTTGTGTGGGATTTTATTGCATTTTGGAGTGAGAGTTTGTTTTCCTTGGAAGTTGTGTGTACTAGGCTAGGTTGTACCTGCTAGGGTTGTACCACTTGTTTCCTCTCATTTTTATGTGGGAGTTTGATTACTTGCTGAAGTAGTGTTATATTATCTTTGCATCTGTTATGGCATCCCATATTAGAGCTGTTTGGAGACTTCATTTGCTGAGCTGAGCATATAGTGTGGGTCGTACATCTACAACAGAGTCGTACTGCTAGGAAGTGACATGGGATTGGTGAGGTTGGTTGCTATCTGTTTGGAGTTCATAAACCTTCATTTATGTTACCTTGGGCATTGTTAATGATGGAGCAGTCTTAAGATGGGGGTTTGGTATTATATTTGTACTTTCCTACAAGCTGATTTCTTCATATTGCAGGTCGTACAACAGAAAAAAGAGCCTTTCTGAGTGTAGCAACACAACAACAATCATCTTCTATGGTATAACAGTTGAATACATTATATTACTTATGTTTGATTTGTGTTAGTTAATGCAACATCAATGGTATTAAATCATGCATGGTGGATAGGTTTATGGATCTAATCTTGTATGTCACAGCCTACTGAATTTTATTGTAAACCAATCTTCATTACCAGCATTGTAATGGCTTCCCACTGAACAAGTGGATGTGCCAATTAGATTAGTTTTATCTTTCTCTGTAATGGATTCCCACTGAATAAGTGGATGTGTCTTTCTTTTGAACAGTACTTCAAAGCTCAGGTTCCCACTGAATAAGTGGATGCACCTGGATTTGCTTTCATGCATGGCTCAGGTTCCCGCTAAATAAGTGGATGCACCTGGTTTAATTTCCTTGTACTTCCCACTGGATAAGTGAATACCCACTAAATAAGTGGAAGATTGTTTCTTCAGTTGATTTGGGATTTGAATGCTAAATCTAAAGCACTAGTATGTTCTCACCTTGCCCATACCGAGATCTGGGTGATCAAAAAGGTGTGGAAGAATATTTCTCCTAACATTCAATGTATTCCTCTTGTGTTTCAAAAAAAAAAATAAGGGTAACATTTTACAACAAGTATCCATCATTTGAAGCATTTGGATCCAATCTAATCCTACCATTGCATCTATAAGACCCGAAATCCCATAGAGAACCTATCAAATCATTGAAATTGGAACACTTTGCCTTGGGCCCTCATAAAATTTGTCCCCTACCTTGTTGTATGGTTAGCATAGTTCATTGTGTAGGCCTTGTGTAGTCCCTATATAATAAAAGCTATGGTAATTTTTTTCTAAAAATAAAAAATTATTGTGCAAGTGTTGTTGTTTTCATAGATGTTTTGATTAAAAAGGAGGTATGACCAAGGTATCCCTTATACTTGACTATCAAATATGTGGGGCTTCTTTTAAGGTGCAAGGTTTGGGTATTGATTTGTGATCACAATAGTTGCAAACCTCTTTCTAGTGATCCACAAATCCTAGGCTATCCATAGGACCTATAGAGTTAGGCCTATATGACCCTTCAATACTCCAACTCCCTATCACCACCTCTTGTGGCTGCATTACCTATTGTGTGCCACCTCCACTAGTTTTCACCTCCCACTCCCACCACTTATCCATGTGCTCTATGAACCCACTACCACCTTATTACTTAAGTGAGCCACCACCCCTGCTCTACCTAATCATTACCTCAGTTGGAAACATCACAAATTTGCCACCTAGGTACTAGCAAGGTTACAAATCCCACTCCATCTGCATTTTCACTTGGATAGGTGAGCTTTTAGAGGTGTTTTCTCACTCATTCAAAGGATTTTTTCAGTGCAATTTTTTTTATTTGGGCTATTTTTTGCATACTTCATGGTGGTATATGTATTTTCTAATTTTGATACATGAATTTTCTACAATTTAATTTGTCATAGATATTACTACATAGTTTCCATTTTGGGACCTTCTAAGGCTTTGTTTAGGCTCATATAAGCTCCTTTTTAGGCATTGTGTAATGCCCTAGCTTTTACACTAGGACATTAGTGGACAAGAACAAGATGAACATTTTTTTTGCAATGCAATTGTAACAGTCACATGTTATAATTGCACACTCAAGCATGAAAAACCACCAAAGTGCCACATAAAGGCACAAGAGAGAAGGTGGAAACAAGACACACACTTCTCCAAATAATGAGAAAAACCAACACTGACAAATGGCCCACAATCCAAGCAATGTCGACAGATGGCTAACAAGCTAAAGGCAAGTTCGATCATGAAACCTAGGACGAGGACAAGACATCCAAAAGAAACCAATTCACAATGCATCTACTCACTAACGATTAAAAACATGCTAACTAACTCAAAATCATCATTACAATTCAAATACAAAATAATATACATTTCCCAATTCACTAACATACATGCCATAATATGAGAAATGCCAAACAAAATGCCACACTCATTCAACACCAACATCGAGACAGACCAAATATAATTATGGGCAACTCAACCATAATGTGGGCACAATACAACCCAACTCATAAACATAACATAGATAAATAACATCATATATATAAGATAGCTCCAGCATGCCAATTTATTCATTTTCAACAAGACAATTTTCTCAACATGACAATTTCCTTCCAAAACAAGGTTCATTTTCCAGCCAAACGATCATTTAAAATAATAACATGATGGATGATACTTCCCAAAACATGGAAGGATCATACTCCAATAAATAAATGATACAAGGAATAAATATACATCAATAATAAGCTACCTCCAAGGTTCTCCAATAGTCATGAAATACAATAAGATCATAACCTGAAATAATGCACAAGGAACTCTTCCAACTCCCAAGAGATCTTCCTGTAGGACCAATGG
This sequence comes from Cunninghamia lanceolata, assembly GCA_027924645.1. Classification (NCBI taxonomy): domain Eukaryota; kingdom Viridiplantae; phylum Streptophyta; class Pinopsida; order Cupressales; family Cupressaceae; genus Cunninghamia; species Cunninghamia lanceolata. The sequence goes on from BSBN01000063.1 coordinate 12,990,121, forward strand.
GGAAATTTTACCCACCACCCTACTGTATTACCATCATCAAGTGCAATAGATGGGTAAGTGCATGGATATGGGATACAACAAGGGGGTCAAAAGTGGTCACTTTTTTCCTGAAATCAGATAAACCTGAACTTGGATGAGTAATTTGAGATGCATGCACTCAGAATTTGAAGAAATGAAAAGAACAAGAATTGTAGTACTCTGAATCTAGTTTCTAAACTACTAAAGTTTTAAAAAAATAGTTAAGATTAAGAGGGTGAAATGATGTGTGCACACAAAAGTGTTCCTATTTTTTTCACTAAAATATAACACAGTGTCTGGTGTGTGCCCCCTATTTTTTTTGTATTTAGTATTTTTTAAAACCAATTGGTAAAAATATAGTTAAGAGTGAGTACTAGAAGTTGTGTATTTTTTTTTAATTTTTTATTGAATATTTTTTTTGTGATTTTTCAAAATGGATGCATCCTGAAAACTGCATCACTGAGCGTGCGTGTCACATAACTTGCACAAAAATAATTGAAAATGTAATTTTTTTTTTAATGTATAAATAATGAAGTATAGAACAATCCTATATTTTTAAAAAAAATTTCGATAAGCGGATCAAAAGTTATAAAGAAAAATCAATACATATGTGATTGAAGAATATGAGGACATTGTTTAAAGAAAATAAAAATAAATATCTTAACTTATTCAAGATTTAAAAAAAATATATGGTTGGAAAGCTAAGAACTAGCTCGTCATTTTGGTGGTGGTTTCATCAAATTTCATTATCAAATGAATAAATCTGACAACATTGAAGTTCAAAAATGTTATTGACAATGAAAAACACGTCTCTTGGAGGTATCATAGAGGTGGAATCCTTAGGCTCGGTTGCCCAAGCCAATCCCAAGCCTAAAAAGGCGGGATAAAAATTTGAAAAAAACAAAACACGAGCGTATTTTGTGTTTCCCAAAACATGAGCACATTTTGAGTTACACAAAATGCGACCGCATTCTGTGCAATGTGCAACTCAAAACATGATCGCATTTTGAGTTGCACAAAACGTGATCACATTTTGGGTTGCACAAAATGTGATCGTGTTTTGTGCAACTCAAAACATGATCATGTTTTGTGCAACTCAAAACATGATCACGTTTTGGGTTGCACAAAACACGATCGTGTTTTAGGTTTCCCAAAACGCGATCATGTTTTGGCTTGGTATTCACCAAGCCAAAATGCAATCACGTTATGTGCACAAATACAAGGAATACATGGTTACACTCATGCCAATCAAGCATACAACAATATATGAAACATGTGGCACAACTGCCAATAAAATACGTACAAGTATAAATGGTTCACACAAGCCAACAAGCATGAAATAACACCATCACAATAATTCAAGCATAAGGGATTCTCACACCTTCAATGCATGATAAATAAGGTATAAAACAAACACTATCACACATACATATATGTGAGCACAAAATCCATCAACATACATACATGTGGTCTAAACACATTCAGATACCAAATCTAAAGAAGCAATAGGAAGAGAATATTAGAAATAGGCTAAGCAATGTCATTATGATAAAAAATAGACCTAGTATGGCATCCCTATTTTGCATATATTTCAAGTATAGGAATACTCTTGGCATTCACCAACTCCCAAAGTTGTGACATGCCCTTTATGATCAAAAATAGATCTAGGATAACATCCCTATTTTGCGTAGATATCTTATTTAACACTTTTTATTTTCTCCCAGTTTGTATTACATTATCACTTGATTATTAAACTCTCCAAGTGAATAATCCAGTGATCCCTTTGTAACATCGAAATCAGTGAGAGTCCACTCCTTCCCCATTCTATACCTCAATCCTATGTCTAACACTCCAATTTTACAAATTGGGAGTGGCACGCAAATCTATGCACAATGAGGGAATAAACACACATACAATAAGATTCTTGAGAAGGACATGTCACCATGATCTAAAGACAAAGATGAGTCCTCCAATTTTTTCTCAAGGATCTCCAACCCAATTCAAAAATGTGAAAAATGAATAGGAGGAGAAAGACCAAGAGGATCTAAATGTACCCTCATCACATGTGAAGAAGATGATGCAACTCCATAAGAACTAACATCAAAGAGGAGATGAATATCATCAATAGTGTCCTCAAAATTTGCAAGATAGGTCTCACAAAACAAACCTATAATGTTTGTCAAGTACTCATCCCAAGTAGTTGTATCTGGAAGATGATGATCATGCTATAGTGAATCATTAGAAACCATGGATGTAGTAAAACTAAACTCTATAGAAGCAATTTAGGAGATGATGGCAGAGATGGAATGCTAGCACATGTCTCTAAAATCATATTCGATGATCACATAATGTTGTTTGACAATCGTGGATCATCTTCAGCATTCAGAGTCTGTAAAATCCATGTTCTAAAACACATAGTAAAGCCTGAATTTTACCATAGAGTAACTCAACAAGGTAAATAAAATGAGATAGAGAATAATTTTTTTTTCTTTTATTCCACTAATAATCAAGTAACTACAATTACAAGATTTCTTTTACAAAAATACAATAACCATATTGTCTTTCTCATTTACATTGTTTACAAATGTAATTCCATTACATGTACAAATTTGGATTAAATACTACATCTGAATATCTGGCATCTTTATCACAAGTCCTGGCATGTTTCCTCCTTGGAGAGAGAGAGCATCTTTCCAGTGATTTACCTCTAACCACAGACCGGTGGTCTCCCACACATCTTCCACATAGGAAGTTGCCCTACCCTTCACGAGGAATATAGACCATAGGTGACCAGTGGTTATTTGCCTTACCTGAGTGCATAGTGTTGTATTCTACTCAACTCTATCAACCTTACAACCCTAGATGCCCTCTAGCTAAGTATGATTTCCGATAGGATGAGTAATCTAAATACTATGAACTGACAATGCAAACAAAAAACATATGCATTACTTTGGCCAAAGTTTTTAATATCAATATCATTCATATGAACGTAGTCATTGTGTTCACCCACCCCTACTCGACTTGGATAATGTCATATTCTTGCAGTTATTCATCCTGACTATCTATACATAATTGGTTTAATCATCATGTCCTGATAATAGTCTACTTAGACTTAGACAAGTCTAATGACATAAACCTTCATTGTGTTCTTAATCGACTCTAGGGTTTTAAAACAACCCTTGAATAATACAATACTTCTACATTTATCATATCTCAATAAAGATTATAATAGACCTTTGGTTTAACACAACCATAATAGGTTTACAATAAATCTTGCTAAGGTATTATCTTCTATTCAACAAGAATAAGAATACCTATTCAATTAAACCCTACGTGATGCCATTTCTCATCACTTCATAAATATACTCATATATGCTTTACGCAAAGTTATTTCTATATAGACATAGTCTATTACTACATATTGGTTTACTATAGGCTGAACTCATCATGATTCTAGTATAGATATGAGAAGATCTTTGACACTTAATCCCGTTCATCTAACTATCCTTAGTTTTTCTATCATTCCAAAAGGTTACCTCATAGTCACCATAGATCACTAAGAATCTAGGTTCTTTGGATAAGATATCGTTTAGACAATGCACGGAAATGAAAACAAGATTGATTTCAAATAAAATTGATATCTCTAAATACTCTATTACATATTACTCTTGGTTGGTGAGTTTACTAAACAAATACCTTTACACTAATCTCATTGAGAGTTTAATACATATTTTTCCTATGATAACAATAGTCGACTTATTTATGAAAGATTGCTCTTTTCAACTGAGCAACTGGTTTTCTAAACATTAGAAGACTATAACAATTTCCATGAAAGAAAGTTTGTATATACATAACCTGAACAATAGAAGGTTCTACCTATCGGTTAAAGATAGACGTAATATTAACTCACTATGATTATTCAAAACTAATTTCATTGTAAGAGCTTGCATCGACCCTTTCCCAGCTAAATGATGCTTCTTGGTTATACTAAAAATCACATACACCATCGACTCAGACAAACAAGTCACAACAATAGTATTCAAGTCGACACAGTCAGCTTATCACATTGCATAGTTTATACAAAAATACTGACAGGATAACCAAACTCAGTTAAACGATTGCTCATAACAAACATTCATTATGATTATCTTTGTCTTATAAAACATAACATGTAGGAATATCTACCTGACAACGTCAGTTTACAGAGGTGTATGGGCTGGTGGTAAGCTACTGTGTTCATCCCAAATGACCATGTTCTTACTTAACCTTTACCAGCTTCCTCACTGCTCGCCGCAAATTTCCTTCTACGCCTTAATCAGACCTTTCCAAACCAAACATAAGCACTTCCCAGATATGCCATCGACTATCCAAGTTGTGGCTTTAAGAGCTCAAAACAAACTCATAATGAGTCATCCTGTCTGTTTGCTCCCACTCTAAGCAGTTTTAAAAACTCATTAAATTCCAACGGTAATGCTAAACGGTTCGACTTCAAACACAGCTAAAAATGTGTAAACATTGACAAATGTTGATGATGAAAACATCATTTGAGGAGATCAGTGATGGTGGTTGAGTTATCCGCCACTCCTCCTATAAGAGGCCGCCAACTCTTAAACTAACTTAAGCAATCGATTACTCTTAATGAGTAAATTCGATCCATCATGCTTTTTAACATTTAAGGCATTCCTCAATAGATGCCTATGGCTGCTCAACTAAAAACCATACTATTATATCATGAGGTATTTCCTCATTTGACTCATTTATATATATTATATTTGATTAAATCAAATATTATTTACATATCATTATCTCTATTTGATTTTATGATTTAATCAATAAGAGGATATTACTAAAACAAAGTTACGGATAATGTGATTGAGTTGAGCGAGTCTCCTCATCACGATCCATCAACAAAGCACGTCATCTTAACTCGACGATAAAGTCTTAACGTTAAGAATTGGTTAAAACACTTCAAGTGACTTAGTAATAATATAACAACCTTTTTATGACAACTACATCATAATATTTACGCTAAACGTAAATAGTCGTAAATCAAACTTAATAACGTCATTAACATTATTAATGACTAAGATGACTTAATACGACTTAGAAAGATTGTAAAACAATATCAACTACCTGTTGATTAGGTTCAAAAGTGAACTAACAAGACAAGGCTTACCTCTTACGACACATTAGTTCACATTTTCGTTAAACACTTATAACTCGGTTTGGCAAATAAACCACTCGTATCCCGAGGTCTATATCTCTCTCCTGGAAAGATACTCTCTCTCTTCTCTGAGAGTCATCTGGTAACTTGAAATCTTGTTTCTCTTGTCACCAAACAATATGTGATCAGTGCATCATTATTCAATTAATTCAACTAATAAATCAAATCTCATAATACAACTATTAAATCAATAATAACATAATCGTTCCCATGATTTCAATAAATGGCATTCAATAAAAACCATGTTTTTCCCTTGTCATTAATCTAAACATCACAACAAATTTACTTATGTCCAAGTAAAAAGTAAAAGTAAAGCAAGACAAAAATTGGGGATGTAACATATCCTTCCCCTAAAGATTCATCGTCCTCAATGATATAAGGTATCAAAAAGTAACTAAAAAGCAAGTTCATTGCTTCAACTGGTAACATTTTCAAATAAATGAGGAAATTTTTGATAACATTCATGGTAATCCTCCCATGTAGCATTTTCCTCAGCATACTAGTCCCATTGGACCTTGCATTGCAAAAACTCTCTGTTACGCAAGTAGAGCTTGCACGTTTCTAACACCTTGAGTGGCTCGATCATGACCACCCCTGGGTCTTGCATCTATAAGGAATTCCAAGTCAAAATATGATTATTACCTGCAATATATTTCTTCAAATAAGACACATGAAAAACATTATGCATTCTAGGTAAGACTGGTGGTAGAGCAACTCTGTAGGCAACCAGATTGACTACTTCAAGCACTTGAAAGGGTCCCACATATCGAGGGGCCTACTTAGAAGACTTCCTAAACTTAATAGAACTTTTATGAGGTTTAACCCTCAAAAGAACTTTTTCTCCAATTGAGAATTGCCTTGGAACACATTTTGCATCCACATAGCTCTTTTACCTATCATTGGCTTCTGCCAATCTTTTCCTGATTAGCTTAACTTTCTCTTCCATTTTAGCTAGCTTTTCTGGTCTGATGCTAATCCTATCCTCTATCTTATCCCATCTTATAGGAGTTTGGCATCTTCTTCCATACAATGCTTCGAATGGCGCCATCTTAATAGTGGAATGATAGGAATTGTTGTAAGCAAATTCCACAAGTGGTAAGTATTCTTCCCACTTATATTGCTGATCCATGCAATACATATGCAACAAATCTTCCAAGACTTGGTTAACTCTCTTAGTTTGCCCATCGGTTTCAGGATGGTAAGCTGTACTCACATTGAGCTTGGTCCCTAGCGCAGAAAATAAAGTTTGCCAAAACCTTGACGTTACACACGCATCTCTATCCAAGATAATCTTTTCAAGGAAACCATGCAATCTAAACACCTCTTGCACAAATTTATGAGCTAATACAGGTGCTCCATCAGTTAGATTTCCTAGTATGAAATGTGCTACTTTTGTGAGTTTATCAACCACTACCAAAATGGCATCATGTCTATTCCTTGACATAGGAAGTCCTTGAACAAAGTCCATGCTAATAACTTTTCATTTCCACTCTAGTATATCATGTGGATATAACAATCCTGCGGGGTGATGATGCTCTGCTTTTACCCTTTGGCATTCTAAATAACTTGCTACAAATTTTACAGCATCATTCTTCATTCCTTTCCAGAAATAAAGAGGTTTAACATCCACTAGAAGTTTGGTCTCTCCTAGATGTCTTGAATATGGCGTTGTATGAACTTCTTTCCATACTAAATCCCTTAATCCAGCTAAATTAGGTACATAAATTCTTTCTTTATATCTCAATAGTCCAACTTACTCAAATAGATAACCATCATATCTTGGATCTTTAGGATTTTCTTTCAGATCATGTTTAACCTGCTCATAAAACTCATCGCCTGACAAATTTTGCAATACCAAATCCTTGAAATTTCCACGAATAGAAATAATAGCAGCTATATGTCTTCTACGACTCAAAGCATCAGCTACTCTATTCTCTTTTCCTTTGATGAAGTTTATCTCAAAGTCATAGTCAGGTATCAATTCTAACCATCTCCTTTGTCGAGCATTCAAATGTGGTTGTGAGAAAATATACTTAAGACTTTGATGGTCTAATTTAAGTACAAAAGTCTTTCCCAACAAATAATGTCTCCACATTTGTAAGGCATGAATTACTACTGCCAATTCTAGATCATGCGGTGCATAATTTTTCTCATAAGATTTCAATTTCCTTGAATCATATGCTATGACTCTTCCTTCTTGCATAAGCACTCCTCCTAATCCTTCTCCCGAGGCATCCGTGATTACCTCAAATTGCCCTTCGGATCAGGAACTTTCAAGATTGGAGCAATAGTTAACTTTTCCTTTAAGAGATCAAAAGCTTCCTGGCATTTTTCTGTCCATTCAAATCTCTTTCCTTTCCTCTGTAGGGAAGTGATTGGACTAGCAATGCTGGAAAAATTTAGAACAAACTTTCTATAATAGCCTGTCGGGCCCATGAAACTATGCACCTCATGCACGTTTGTTGGTACCTGCCAATCTAGAATAGTTGTGATTTTTGCAGGATCAACAGATATCCCATTAGCTGATATAATATGACCTAGGTATTGAACCTCCTTCTTAAAGAATGTGCACTTAGATAGCTTCCCATATAACTTATGTTCTCTTAACCTTTGGAGAACAATTTGTAGGTGCTATTGATGTTCTTCCTCATTCTTAGAATAGATGAGTATATCATCCAGAAAAACTAAAACAAACTTATCCAAACAATCTCTGAATATACTATTTATGAGATTCATGAATGCAGCAGGTGCATTTGTCAAACCAAATGGCAACACTGTGAATTCATAATATCCATATCTGGTTCTAAAAGTTGTCTTATGAATATCTTCATCTTTCAGTCTTAACTGATGATATCTTGATCGCAAATCAATCTTTGAAAACATAGTAGCTTCATGCATCTGATCAAAAAGATCATCAATACGTGGCAAAGGATATTTATTCTTTATCCTTGCTTTGTTAAGCATACGATAATCTATACACAAACGAAGGGTTCAATCCTTCTTCTTAACAAAAATAACTGGGGCACCCCAAGGTGAAACACTAGGTCTGATTAAACCTTTTACCAACAATTCTTGTAATTGTGCTTTCAATTCCATTAACTCCATTGTTGTCATACGGTAAGGTGCTTTTGATATAGGCTCAGATCCTGGTTTAATGTCAATAGAAAAATCAAACACCCTCTTGGGAGGCAATCCTGGAAGTTCTTCTGAAAACACATCTTTAAATTCCTGAAGAAAAGGATACTTTTCCCCAAATGATAAACTAGGGTTTTCTACCCCTTCCTCTACTTGTTCCATTTTGACTGCAAACAACTGACAACCTTTCCTTCTAGCCCTTTTTAGTTGCTTGGCAGAGATAGTTCTAATTTTAACTTCTCTTTGAATCCCTTGGAATTGGGTCAAATTTCCCAAGTCATCCAAGTATTCAACTATTTTTGAAAAATAGTCAACCTTAGCTCTATGTTTCCAAGGCCAATTCATTCCAAGGATCACATTGTAGGAACCTAAAGGTGCTACATACAGATTTACTTCTATTGAGAAACTAGGAAAGTCAACTTTGGCTTCAAACAAACATTGCTCTACCCAAGCCTTAGATTGGTTAGCATATTCTACTAACCAAGGTTTGGACATGTAACCTACTTTTCTAGAAAATTTACTCAAAATTCTAGGAGAAACAAAGTTTTGTGTAGCTTCTGTATCAATCAAAATAGATATAGGGACTTCAAACAAAGTACTTGTCATCTCAATGGGTGTGATCTGATACTCAGCTTGATGGTTGTCGAGAGATGCATGGATCCTTTGCTGGAATGCTTCTTGCTGAGTAGGTAGTGCAGTACCTCTTTGTTGACCATTTAGATTTTTGTTAGGGCAACGATTTGCATAATGGTTGCCCCCACAAGTAAAGCATCCTCCAATGGGTCCTTTCTTATCTGAAGTCTTCCCATAGTTATCCTCATTTATTTTATAGTTGCCATTCTTCTTCTCATTGCCAAATCTGCCTTTGCTCTTTTGAGATCCCTTATCTTTTCTCTTGTTATCGTAGCTCTTTTCATATCTTTTCTTGTAGGGTTGATTGTTAGGAGTTCCATTAAACCTCTTGTGGCTTCTATGATGATAAGCTGAGATGGATTTTAGCTTTTGCTCTTGCTTGATCGCCTTCTCGTACACTTGATCCATTGTTGTAGGACCATGTACATTCACTTCACAACCAATTTGAGAATTTAAGCCCATGATGAATTTTCTGATCCTAAATCTCTCATCCTTTTGATATTGTGGAACGTATTTCAGGAGTCGAGTGAATTTTTCTCCATATTCTACTACTGTCATATCTCCTTGTCAGAGATTCTAAAAATCAGTCAGTTTCTGATCAAAATAGAGTTGTGGTAACCATCTTTTTCAAAAGAGTTCCACAAACTCATCCCAAGTTACCCTTAGAAAGATCAGATTCAATTCCATCTTTTTATTCATCCACCAAGTGGATGCTTCTCCTGCCAGTTGGAATGCTCCCCATACTGCCTTGGTCACCTCCGAGTAATTTCTTATCTCAAAGTACTTTTCCATCTCTATTAACCAAGCTTCTGCAACATCTCCAGTTTCTGTCCCATCAAATTTTGGTGGAGAAACCTTCTTCATATCCTTTGAAAGCTCCAAGGTCAATCTATCCCTGCCTCTTTATGCGGTTCAGTACTCTTACTTTGATCTTCATGATTTTCTTCACTCTCACCATGAGAGTTTTTACCTCCCCCTTTAGTATTCCCTTTATCATCCACCTTCTTTTCCAAATCACCCAATCTTTTCTTGGTTTCCTCAAGCATGGTTATGATTTGGTCCAACTTATTATTTGGCGGGTGGTTTTCCTCTTCACTTTCTCCTTGGTTAGTTCTTGTCCGCATCATGTTTATCGATTTCTCACACCTGAGAATATTGAGTTGTCCATTAGTTCTAGATTATAATGTAACCTATTAAATCTAAACATAATACTCAATTTAAACAATAGTTTGGCACAAAAACAACTCTTTTATTTATTATTTCTTTTCAAAAGTATAGAGTTTCTTTCCTTTTTACAAGAAATGAATTCAAAAGTCATGATCAAGAGGAGTATATCGCTCAAACTCATTTTCAGATACATAATCTCAAGGTTTATAACCCTCTGACTCACTATCAGACCTAACTTCTATGATCTCAACAGTTGAGGGTATGAGGGGGTCCCACCTAACCATAGTTATTTCCTCATCTTTAACCCTTTCCAAGTACTCCTTTCTCACTCGCTTGATTCAAGTTAAGGCAATCACTAGAGTTTCTATATCACTTAACCAAATGTCACTCTCATCATTGGTTCCCTCAAAGGTTTTGATAATGGCCCCACATTCTCTTTTTGCTTTAAGGAAACGTTGACTCGAGTTAACAAACTTTCTTGCTGTCTTTTTAAAATGTACCATACTGGCACAAAAATTTTCAAACATTAGCTAACCGCATAATGTTGACTACAGGCGAGCATAGTGGTCTCATAAGCCATAGTGTTGAACCTGGTAGCTCTGATACCATATGTGACATCCATGTTCTAAAACACATAGTAAATCCAAAATTTTACCATAGAGTAACTCAATAAGGTAAATAAAATGAGATAGAGAATAATTTTTTTTCTTTTATTCAACTAATAATCAAGTAACTACAATTACAAGATTTCATTTACAAAAATACAATAACCATATTGTCTTTCTCATTTACATTGTTTACAAATGCAATTCCATTACATGTACAAATTTGGATTAAATACTACATCTGAATATCTGACATCTTTATCACAAGTCCTGGCATGTTTCCTGCTTGGAGAGAGAGAGCATCTTTCTAGTGATTTACCTCCAACCACAGACCAACGGTCTCCCACACATCTTCCACATAGGAAGTGGCCCTACCCTTCATGAGGAATATAGACCAAAGGTGACCAGTGATTATTTGCCTTACCCGAGTACATAGTGTTGTATTCTACTCAACTCTATCAACCATACAACCCTAGATACCCTCTAGCTAAGTATGATTTCCGATAGGATGAGCAATCTGAATACAGTGAACCGACAATGCATGCAGAAAACAAATGCATTACTTTGGCCAGAGTTTTTAATATCAATATCGTTCATATGAATGTAGTCGTTGTGTTCACCCACCCCTACTCGACTTGGATAATGTCATATTCTTGCAGTTATTCATCCTGACTATCTATACATAATTAGTTTAATCATCATGTCCTAATAATAGTCTACTTAGACTTAGATAAGTCTAATGACATAAACCTTCATTGGGTTCCTAAGCGACTCTAGGGTTTTAAAACAACCCTTGAATAATACAATACTTCTACATTTATCATATCTCAATAAAGATTATAATAGACCTTTGGTTTAACACAACCATAATATAGGCTTACAATAAATCTTGCTAAGGTATTATCTTCTATTCAACAAGAATAAGAATACCTATTCAATTAAACCCTACATGATGCCATTGCTCATCACTTCATAAATATATTCATATATGCTTTATGCAAAGTTATTTCTATATAGACACAGTCTATTACTACATATTAGTTTACTATAGGCTGAACTCATCATGATTCTAGTATAGATATGAGAAGATCTTTGACACTTTATCCCATTCATCTAACTATCCTTAGTTTTTATATCGTTCCAAAAGGTTACCTCATAGTCACCATAGATCACCAAGAATCTAGGTTCTTTGGATAAGATATTGTTTAGACAATGCACGGAAATGAAAACAAGATTGATTTCAAATAAAATTCATATCTCTAAATACTCTATTCCATATTACTCTTGGTTGGTGAGTTTACTAAACGAATACCTTTACACTAATCTCATTGAGAGTTTAATACATATTTTTCCTATGATAACAATAGTCGACTTATTTATGAAAGATTGCTCTTTTCAACTGAGCAACTGGTTTTCTAAACATTAGAAGACTATAACAGTTTCCATTAAAGAAAGTTCGTCTATACATAACCTAAACAATAGAAGGGTCTACCTATCGGTTAAATATAGATGTAATATCAACTCACTCTGATTATTCAAAACTGATTTCATTGCAAGAGATTGCATTGGTACTTTTCTAGCTAAACAACGCTTCTTGGTTATACTAAAACTCACATACACCATCAACTCAGACAAACAAGTCACAACGATAGTAATCAAGTCGACACAGTCGGCTTATCACATTGCATAGTTTATACAAAAATATTGACAGGATAACCAAACTCAGTTAAACGATTGCTCATAACAAACATTCATTATGATTATCTTTGTCTTATAAAACATAACATGCAGGAATATCTACCTGACAACGTCAGCTTATAGAGGTGTATGGGTCGGTGGTAATCTACTGTGTTTATCCCAGATGACCACGTTCTTACTTAACCTTTACCAGCGTCCTCACTGCTTGCCGCAAATTTCCTTCTATGCCTTAATCAGACCTTTCCAAACCAAACATAAGCACTTCCCAGATAAGCCATCGACTATCCAAGTCATGGCTTTAAGAGTTCAAAACAAACTCATAATGAGTCATCCTGTCTGTTCGCTCCCACTCTAAGCAGTTCTAAAAACTCATTAAATCCCAACAGTAATGCTAAATGGTTCGACTTCAAACACAGCTAAAAATGTGTAAACATTGACAAATGTTGATGATGAAAACATCATTTGAGGAGATCAGTGATGGTGGTTGAGTTATCCGCCGCTCCTCCTATAAGAGGTTGCCAACTCTTAAACTAACTTATGCAATCGGTTACTCTTAATGAGTAAATTCGATCCATCATGCTTTTTAACATTTAAGGCATTCGTCAATAGATGCATATGGCTGCTCAACTAAAAACCATACTATTATATCATGAGGTATTTCCTCATTCGACCCATTTATATATATTATATTTGATTAAATCAAATATTATTTACATATCATTATCTCTCTTTGATTTTATGATTTAATCAATAAGAGGATATTACTAAAACAAAGTTACGGTTAACGTGATTGAGTTGAGCTAGTCTCCTCATCATGATCCATCGACAAAGCACGTCATCTTAACTTGACGATAAAGTCTTAACATTAAGAATTGGTTAAAACACTTCAAGTGACTTAGTAATAATATAACAACCTTTTTACAATAATTACATCGTAATATTTACGCTAAACGTAAATAGTCGTAAATCAAACTTAACGACGTCGTTAACGTTATTAATGACTAAGATGACTTAATACGACTCAGAAAGATTGTAAAACAATATCAACTACCTGCCGATTAGGTTCAAAAGTGAACTGACAAGACAAGGCTTACCTCTTACGACACATTGGTTCACATTTTCGTTAAATACTTATAACTCGGTTTGGCAAATAAACCACTCATATCCCAAGGTCTATATCTCTCTCCTGGAAAGATACTCTCTCTTTTCTCCAAGAGTCATCTGGTAACTTGAAATCCTATTTCACTTGTCACCAAACAATATGTGATCAGTGCATCATTATTCAATTAATTCAACTAATAAATCAAATCTCATAATACAAATATTAAATCAATAATAACATAATCATTCCCATGATTTCAATAAATGGCATTCAATAAAAACCATGTTTTTCCCTTGTCATTAATATAAACATTACAACAAATTTACTTATGTCCAAGTAAAAAGTAAAAGTAAAGCAAGACAAAAATTGGGGATGTAATTAAGTCAAGCTTCCACTATCAATGTAGGAGAATACACATTGAATGGGGTTGTATGGTCTCTTTTATTCTCTCTATTCTAGAGGGAGTTTTTTTCTCACAGGGGATTTTATCATCTCATTTCTTTTGAGCAAGGTTGCCTAGCCCTAATCTTTTTATCCTCTCTCGAGGGAGATTTTCCTTACCTATTTTCTCCTCTTCTTTTCAAGGGGATCATTTTATACATGGGAACCTAACATGGCTACACATTTATTGGGACCCATCCATTCCATATATCCTATCGACCTAAGCTATGCTTATGGGTGTGTTGGTGCATTATTTTATTTTTGCATTTAGTTTATTACTTTATTGCATTATATGCACCTAGGATAGGATAAGCTTACTTAGGTAGGTTGTACTTACATCATGCGACTTGTAATTCCTATTCTGGTTGAGATATTGTGCACAAATGTGACTACATATCCTTTATCCCACATTGGTTGTACATTCACATCTCTTGCTAGTGTATCCTATATATACCCACCTCTTGCTCTCATATGAGCATCTCTAGCAACCATAAATCTTATACCATTTACATCCTTTAAATAAAATATAATTATTGTATCATATTAATATTCTATGTGCTTTCATTTAATCCTTATTGATCTTGGGTGGCTATCTCCATATTCAAATCTTACATATGAGAGTGCGAGTTTAACACTAGGGGCTCTGGGATCCATGTTTTTGTCATGTGTGTTACTCATGTTAGTATGTTGTGTTTGTTAAAAATTTCAAGCAACAAATACTAATTCCTATGTAACCTTTCCAACATAAATTATGTTAAATAAGATGTATAATTCATAATGCAAAATAACTATAAGAGTTGGTATAGAATGCTCTATATCATGCAAGGTTTGTCTATGGAAGTAGCTACCCAAGATCTAGAAGCTTCAATGAAAGGACAAGAGAGACCCAACATGAAATTATAATTCTATTCTATCAAAGGATGCAAATACACAATATACATGAATGAATAATATTACAATGAGAAGCCCTTGGTTATATAGGCCAAGGTGAAACATAGGACAACGTAAGATTATGATAAGTGTCTTAATCGTATGGCTTGAGACACAAAGAGATAAAAATCCTTAGTGTACCCTAAGTATGCCCTAAGTAAACTTAAATAGAGAAGTGTGAATAGGACCTATTGTGGAACCAATTAGGTAATATACCCCATTTACACCAACACCTCCCCTTAAGTGCAACTTAAGGAGGAAAAAAATGAAAATATGTAAAGATGGGTCCCAACTACTAGGCAATGTTTGGTACCCATGTACAAAACAAATCTCTCACAAATAGAGAAAAGGAGAAAAATTCGTAGGAAAAATCCACTCTCCAATAGAGAGAAAACACAAGTGCTCTCCAAAGTATGAGAAGGAAAAACCCCATGTGAGGAAAAACTCCCCCCATAAGAGAGAAGAAGAGAGACCATGTAGCCCCCCTCAATGTAGAATCACTTGCACTGATGGTAGATACCTGACAATGGATGCTAAAGATGATCCAAGAACATCAAACAAAATTCCTCCCCTTAGGAAGAAATAAAGCCAAGGATGTATGCAATATGTCTTCCCATTTCTAAAAGGAATATGAGGGAAGAAAACATAGGATATATGAAGTCTCTAAACTCTACTCAATTGTTTCCATATTAGTGTTGAAAGGTGCCACAATCAAATTAGGAGTCCCAAGCCAAACTGAAGAAAATGACAATCTAGAACCTAATGGAAACAAATGTAGAACATGATCTAAAGACAAAGATGAGTCCTCTAAATGTTTCTCAAGGATCTCCAACCCAATTCAAAACTGTGAAAAATGAATAGGAGGAGAAAGAACAAGAGGATCTGAATGTACCCTCATCACATGTGAAGATGATGATGCAACTCCATAAGAGCTAACATAAAAAAGGAGATGAATATCCTCAATAGTGTCCTCTAAATTTGCAAGATAGGACTCACAAAACAAACCTATAATGTTTGTCAAGTACTCATCTCAAGTAGTTGTATCTGGAAGATGATGATCATGCTATATTGAATCATTCGAAACCATGGATGCAGTAACACTAAACTCTATAGAAGCAATAGGAGATGATGACAGAGATGGAATGTCAACACATGTCTCTAAAATCATAGTTGATGAAAGAACACCAAGATTCAAATTACCATACTATATCTCTTGAAAAGTTTCCACACTAGATGCCTGAGTGTGTACATCAACTAAAGGAACAATAGGATCAAAATGTGAGAAGGAATACACTCTTTCGACCTCCATGAGTAGAAAGGATGAATGAAAAATAGTGTATGCTTCTATTCCTTAAGTTTATCTAAGAAATAAAGCAATGACAAATGAAACTTGCAAATACACTAATCTATTTAAGGCTAAGTGAGCAAACTAGCACAAATATCTATGAAGGAATGAAGGAAAATGAAATGAAACCACACAATACAACTTCAAACAATGGGTTTACATAATTATAAAGAAAATTTAAGAGATAAAATATGAAACTCTATTGTCTGTAGAGGAAGCACAATCTGCCCAAATGGAGTGGCTTAAACAGCAAGCAAAGGTTTCATAAAACCCTATGAAAGAGAGCACAAAATCCTCCAATAACTCACATAAATGTGCATCAAAATAATACAGTTGCAATGGAGACTTGAAGGAGCATCAAGAAGTCTGTAGAAGATCACCAAGAGAGCAATAAATTTTCATAATCGTTCAACTAGAGTTGCACAACCAAGAGAATTCACACTCAATGCATGAGAGAATGAAAAGTCCATTCAAAAAAATTTACCCAAGAGGGAAAAAAAACCAAAGATAGTCCTGAAAGAGACATTTCGAACCATGAAGAGGCATTATTGGAATCTCAAATCATTACTAGAGGTGGTCAGTAACACCCAAAAATGGTCACCTAGTACCAAACAAATGCAAGACGCTAGCATACCACGCAGACATTTGTGCTAAGCGCTCATGTCCAAGCAACTTCAGTTCCTGGTCATGTGGAACACCATGAGATGATGAGATAAACAAAACACTAAAACAAAATTACACAAAAATAAACATAAAGGATTGAACACAACATAAAAGCACGTGTGGTTATGGGAAAAAGGCTAAGGCAAGGCTAAAATGAACCTAGGAACAAACTAGGGGAGCGGACACCAAAGTGGTCACAAAATGTAGCATGAAATTGCAAGAGTATGGAATTTTTGGTGTTACATTTAGCCCCCACTTTAGCAGACTTATGACACTATGTGCATATGCAAGCTAAAGTAGAAGAAGAAATAACATCACAAATACTACCTCAAAAACTATATAGAGGATGCAAAGGATTCTTTGAGCGAAGGACTGAAGCCCCCAGGATGAGAACCTACAAAACCACAATATTAGATAATAAAACCTACACAAGAAGCTGTTGGCAAGAGACACTATATGGATTCATGGTTGTTGTCATTGATGGCAACAAAGGTCATCCCACATATCCGCAAGTCATAATGTGTCTCTACCGGAAGTCAGAATAAAGAATGTTGTGGTCCGGTGAAGAAGAACAGAGCATGTGGCAAGGTCCGACAGATTGGTCCGGATCTCTCAGAGGAAGTGTCTTGGTGCAGTGCGGATTTGGGGAAGTCAAGAGGACTACCTTGAGTGGTATATTCCAAGGATTTAGCCTCCGGTGATGGACAAGGAAAAAGATATGAATGGTTGAGTACCGGATTCCTGAGAGACAGTGAAAACAGAGGAAGAACTGACTGACAGAGTATCAGACTGCTTTCCGGATGTGTTACTGTTGATGACAGAGGTTGTGAAGGCATGAATCATGTTTGGCCGACATGATTAATGATATTTACAAGTATATGCTTGATCCGCATTGCTTGGTGAGGAAGGATTCAGCCGACAGAACAAAAGTTTGTAAGAAACTAGACTGTTCCGGATGCCGACTAGAAAGGTGATGAAATTACTTGTGCGGATATATATAGAGGATGGATTTAGTTGTGATGATATGGAGATATATGCGAATAAGTCCAGATAAGAGCAGAAGTAGCAAAAAGGATCCGGTATGTGAAAGATAGCAGAATAAAGAACAGAGGAAAGATGAAGTGCAGCAGATCAGTGTACTGAGCCTAACCGGAACTGAACTCCAGCATATGCAGATGCTTCCAATCAGTTCAAGACTGTGATTCTCATCACTTTGTAGACAATGTGTCTTCTTGTAGGCAGTGGGCCTCTTGTGAGCAGTGTGCTCGGGCAGTGAGCCCTAATTGGCAAGTGCCATTTTTGTAATTTCCTATTCTTCTAACAGAGAATAATTTTGGGTTAATCACCCCGTGGTTTTCTCCCTTAACAGGGTTTCCACGTCAAAAATACTGTGTCATGTGTTTCTTATTTCATGGTTAATGTTTTTATGTTTGATTTTATGCTGCATCAATTAAAAGGAAAGTTTAATAAGGGAAATAATTAGGATAACTGATTCACCCCCCCCCCTCTCAGTTATCAACAATTGGTATCAGAGCCAAGTTCCTCCTAATAGAGCCTAACAGCTTGAGGAAGATCTGGGATTTCAAATGGATGCATATGGTTTAAGGGAGCAACTCAAGACTGCTCTTGAGGATCTTGAACAGTCAAATTCTGAAGTCAGTGAATTAAAGGAAAGACTCAAACAGGCTGATGAATTCATGAGAGAATTAAAAGACAAATTAAGTCTCTCTATGAAAAAGAGAAAGGAGCTGCTTCAACAGTTGGCAAGACAAAGTGAAGAAAGCAATACAAATGAAGAATTGACTGAGCAAACCAAGTTATGTGAAAAGTTATCAAAAGAAGTCATTATGTTAAGACATGAAATGGAATCAGGAACTATAAAGTTTACTCAAGAGATTGAAGAAAAAAGAAAGGCTGAAGACAATCTAAGACAATCTCTTAAAGAAAAATCAGAAGAATGCCACCAGATGGACAGGATTATCAGACATCTTGAATCTGATCTTGAAGATGCCAAAGATAATGAAGGAAAACTTGAGGATCAAATTGCCTCTCTCAAAAGAGACCTTCAAACAGCAAATGAATATAAAGAAAAATTCAAGATAAGTTCTGCTCAACTTGAAGTTCTTCTTGGAAGTCAAAAGAGGACAGATGACAAGTATGGTTTGGGATATGAGAAAGGAGAAAGCTCCGGATCCGGTCAGAAGAATCTTGGATCAGAAAATCCAAGGAACAGGCCTAGAAGACCTCCGGTAAGACAGCCAAATGCTCAAAGATATCCATCCTTCAATGGATACTGCCACAGCTGCAACCACTTTGGTCACAAAGCTGATCAGTGCAGAATGAGAATGAATCAGATTAATTCATCCTTCTCCGGACAGTGCTTCAACTGCAAAAGGTATGGACACAAATCCCATGAATGCAGAATTATGCAAGTAAACAAATCTTTCAAAGGTAGATGCTTCACATGCAATAGAATAGGTCATAGGGCTAATCAATGCAGATCAAGAGGATATCAGTCAAATATGCAAAGAAATGTTATTTGCCAAATCTGCAATAGGTCCGGTCATAATGCTAAAGTCTGCAAAAACAAGAATCAGGACAAAAGAGGTCCGGTGTATAATCAGAATCAAGACAAGGGTAAACAAAAGATGAATGCGGATGAGGTTAGGAATCAGATGAGCAAGATTTGGGTGAAGAAAAGTTCAGAGAATGTAGAGGTTGGATCCGCACCAGACTCTGGTGCTGATATTTCTTCCGGAAATTAAAAGGTGAGCTCAGGCTCAGGGGGAGACTCAAAGAAAATCTTGTTCCCCCAGCCAAACAAGTGGTGCCGGATGTGGCACAAGATGCGGATCAAAGGGTTTGTAGATATGAGTCTTGAGATACTTCAGTCAAGTTTTCAGAGGTCCGCATGGAATTATGAAGAAGCTGTGATCGATCAAATAAGACCTGTTCAGGGAGATGCTCCGGTATGATAAAGGATTACAAAAAGGTCCGGAAAGATCCGGAAATGCACTATCTTGTTCTGCGGATTGGACAGAGTGTTTGGGATGATCTTGTAATATGTTACCTCGATTTATTCATGATTGAAAGATCCGGATGATATCCACAGATTAGGACTAATCCGGGATACTCCAAGCTATCCAGACAAGGCAAACCGGAATGATGTAGGTGAAGCATTTATTGCAGATAGATATTAGGGTTCGCGGAGCAATTTAAGGGATTTCTCAAAGGTCATTTGCTCATTCTGCACTCGAGAAGAAGCGAAAAGTGGAGCTCTGCAACAAGGTTCATCAAGCACACCAAGGATCTCCTGCCGAAGTTATTGCATAAAGAAATCAATCCAACCACTCCGTGCAAACCGAAGGCGCATAAGGTATTCTCTGTTTTTCATTACCTCACTGCAAATCTTTGAAGAATGGCTACTCCAAACATAGTTAAGATCTCTGATAGACCTCGCCCCTCATTCAAGAAACATCCCTACAAATCATTGGAGGTAGATCCACTAGGAGCCTTCTCTAGTGTTCCTCACGGAGTTTTACATACCGAAGACATTAGGGTTTACATACATGCAAGCATTGAGGAATTTGGGGAATTCAAATTAAGAGACCTCTATCACAAGCAACTGATAGACAATGCTTTTGAGCTTAAACCAGAGTATAAGGATATCCAGAAGAAACAATTTGAGCAATTTATTCATTTCCCCTGCTTTGAAGAAGATGAATGGGTCCGGTATGTACTGAGCAGGATGCATGACAACTTTCTATGGCTAGATAGACCCTGCAAGATCACAAAAGAGGCAATTAGAGCAGTAACTGGTCTATACTCTTCCGGAGGGGTACCTATCCTCAAATCTGTCAAGAACAACATTGTAACTGAGGCCACCGGATCAAAATTTGATAAGAGGGCAATGACCATTGAAGATATTTCGGATCCGGATATCAAATATGCATCAATGATAATAGGATACAAGATCTATCACTCCAGCAGGGAGAATTCTGTATCCGGAACTGCAGTATACACTGCCTATGAAATGCTAAGAAAGAATGCAGAATATGATCTCTGCGAACTACTGCTAAGCCAATTAATGGAAAATATACAGAAAATCAAGAAGGATAAGAAGAATTCCTTTAAATATGGTACTCTTATTGTATGTCTATTCTTCTACTTCATGAATGAGCTACCCGGAACAAGTGGATGGGTATGGCAGAATGACAAACCTGTTGCAGTCCAGATAAGAGACTATTTGCATGGACTTGGGGATGCAAAAGCGAGAAATACAGCTCTATGGGGATACTTCAAAAATTTTCAGAGCATGATGCAAGCAAGAGAGAGAATTCCCCAGTCTCTTGTTGAAAAATACAAAGACTCAGTGTGCTTTATGGTTGACACTGATCAGTGCCTAATGGAGGCAGTAGAGCCAAGGACTGTCTGGATCATGCCCATGGGGTATGAAGTGGATGAACAGATAGTGGAGCTGCATGTTCAACACATGCTAAGTCAGCCCAAAGATCCTAAGGCAGAAAGGTTTGGAACCTTTGAGGAGCTGAGTGTAAAAATAGATGTAGAACTCAGGGAACCTGAGATTAAAAGGAAGGTGAGAAAAGAAGTAGAGCACATTGCTCAAGGCCTAGGCATCTCAAAGGAGGCACTTGATGCCAGCCGGGAAAAGAGGAGGAAGGCTGAGGAAGAAGAGAAAAGTAAAGAAAGTGCTCCGGTTGAAGCTCCCACCCGGACCAGATCATCAAAGAGACCTGCACCTCCCACAACCAAAAGTTCAAAACCGGAAGTCCAGGCATCCGGTAAGAGATCCAAGACAAAAGCCACAAGGGCTTATGGAAGCCAAAAGGATGAAGAGGAAACAGAGTCAGATGAGGGAGTAAAAGAAATAAAGAAACAGAAGAAGAAAGGATCCGGTAAGCCCTCCACAGGCCAAGACAAGGATGAAATGGCAGAAGGATCTGTTGAAAAGCCCACTCTGTCTCTAGAGAGCATAATCAAGTCGGTCACGGTGGATGGAAACCTTCAACCAATGACTGAATCATATGATGACTTCAGTGAGGCCGATCAAAAGACTCTGCAGGAGGCCACAGTAAAATATCTTAACATATATAATAAGGCTTTCATTGAAATAATATCTCTTATTCCTAAAAGCCTAGGAAAGGAATTGGAAGTAAGAAAGAATAATGCTCATGCTAAAGATCTTGAGATCCGGGAGCAGATAGCTATTCAGCTATATCCTCAAATTGATCCCAAGACAATGAACATTATATTCAAGGACTGCAAAGATGAGTTCAGAAGCAAAGCCAGGATGAATCAACTCGTGCTTGGTGAGACTGACAAAGTGGCCCAAGAAACAGAAGAGATCCTCCGGAAGGCCTTCAAAAGGTTCAATCTTCCTGTTGTAGAGGATTTAGGTACAGAAACAGCTGAGGACTTGGGACCCTCTGCTCCAGAAGAAGTGGCCCATGAACAGGCTAGCATCTCTCCTCCGGTTTCCCCTACAGTCTCCGGATCCAAAGAAGAAGAGCAATTACAGGAGAAGGAAGCAGTGGTGAAAGACAAAGAGGTTGACAGTTCTAAGACTGCAGAAGAAAAGAAACATCTGTCTCCGGCAAGAGACACTGCACAAACTGTTCAACAATTTTTGAGCAAAGAAACTCTAGAGATTGATGAACCGGAGCTTCTAAAAGGCCCATTTGATTTTGACTCTCTCTCTCCGGTACAAACAATGAAGATAGCTTCATTTGCAAATGCCAAGGCAAATGAAAAGCTCCTGAAGTCTCATATGGAAGACTGTGAGTTGATAGAGGCTGCTTCCAGAGTACTTGTAAAGATCATGCCATCAATCCAGATAGATCCGACAGCCTCCACTTCCGGTAATCTAAAAACCTTAGTCAGCAGTATTGATACACATTTTGATTCTCTAGAAAAATCAGCTGAAGAAAAGGTCCGGAAGGAATTTTTGGATAAGAGATTTTCAGAAATATTAGAATTAATCTCTAAAGATAGGAAGATTGTAAGCATTGGAATAAAGAGCTTAGAGAATGCTCTTAAGGATGGCGGTGACATCTATAAATTTTGTATATCCTGGTCAAAGGCAACAGCAGCATTTGACAAGAAAATAAAAGAGGAACAGGATAAGCTACAAAGCTTATCTCAAAGTTTTGATCCTCTCTCTTCCCCTATAATAAATCAAGAATGTCAGACTATTGCAGTCTTGAATGAAATAAAGAATCTTGAGAAGGAAAGAAAGAACATCACTAACCGGATGGGAGAACTTAGAAGGATTATAATGCCTAAGTTGGAAACTATGCATGAGGCCATCAGTGATGCTCAGACCACCGCCCAAACAAAAGATCCGACAGATCTCAAGCGGGCAGAAGCGTTTGCATTTTTGTTAAGTGGTCACATTTCAATTTTGGACAGAATGAAGCAAAGTTGGGCTACAGAAATGATTCAATTACAGACATCCTTTGCAGACATTCTTCAGTATATGTGAGTATGTAAATATGCGGCTATGTATAGAAAATTTTTGAAAATTTTGGTGTGCGGACCCCACCCTTTGCCATTGATGTCAAAGGGGGAGTGAGGAGCAGTGAAAAATGAGGAATCCAACTAAGGGGGAGTTCCGGAAATTGTATATAAAGACAGAGCATCAGCAAAGGGGGAGCATAGTGAAAACACTTAGTCATTTTTCACTAAGTGTTGCCATCAATGCCAAAGGGGGAGATTGTTGGCAAGAGACACTATATGGATTCATGGTTGTTGTCATTGATGGCAACAAAGGTCATCCCACATATCCGCAAGTCATAATGTGTCTCTACCGGAAGTTAGAATAAAGAATGTTGTGGTCCGGTGAAGAAGAACAGAGCATGTGGCAAGGTCCGACAGATTGGTCCGGATCTCTCAGAGGAAGTGTCTTGGTGCAGTGCGGATTTGGGGAAGTCAAGAGGACTACCTTGAGTGGTATATTCCAAGGATTTAGCCTCCGGTGATGGACAAGGAAAAAGATATGAATGGTTGAGTACCGGATTCCTGAGAGACAGTGAAAACAGAGGAAGAACTGACTGACAGACTATCAGACTGCTTTCCGGATGTGTTACTGTTGATGACAGAGGTTGTGAAGGCATGAATCATGTTTGGCTGACATGATTAATGATATTTACAAGTATATGCTTGATCCGCATTGCTTGGTGAGGAAGGATTCAGCCGACAGAACAAAAGTTTGTAAGAAACTAGACTGTTCCGGATGCCAACTAGAAAGGTGATGAAATTACTTGTGCGGATATATATAGAGGATGGATTTAGTTGTGATGATATGGAGATATATGCGAATAAGTCCAGATAAGAGCAGAAGTAGCAAAAAGGATCCGGTATGTGAAAGATAGCAGAATAAAGAACAGAGGAAAGATGAAGTGCAGCAGATCAGTGTACTGAGCCTAACCGGAACTGAACTCCAGCATATGCAGATGCTTCCAATCAGTTCAAGACTGTGATTCTCATCACTTTGTAGACAGTGTGTCTTCTTGTAGGCAGTGGGCCTCTTGTGAGCAGTGTGCTCGAGCAGTGAGCCCTAATTGGCAAGTGCCATTTTTGTAATTTCCTATTCTTCTAACAGAGAATAATTTTGGGTTAATCACCCCGTGGTTTTCTCCCTTAACAGGGTTTCCACGTCAAAAATACTGTGTCATGTGTTTCTTATTTCATGGTTAATGTTTTTATGTTTGATTTTATGCTGCATCAATTAAAAGGAAAGTTCAATAAGGGAAATAATTAGGATAACTGATTCACCCCCCCCCCCTCTCAGTTATCAACAGAAGCAATGTTAGAATCACACACACACACACACACACACACACACACACACACACACACACACACACACACACACATATATATACTAAAAAGGATTAGAACAAATATGAGTTTCCTAAACATCAAGGTTAGCAAATCATATAATCTAATGCACATTCTATAAAAATCTAAAAATAAACTAACACACATCACACATGAGAAAGTAAAGAAAACAAAGTGCAAGGGGAATTTCCATCACACTACAAGAGCTAGAACAATTCCAACTATGGTTCTAGGGCTAGCACACTATGAGACATAGGAGCCATACCAAACTCTTGTGGGCCACTAGGACTAAAAATCTATGTTGTTAGGTGACTCACAAATAGTGCCAAAAGAGAGTAGCTGAAAAGTGTGGTCAAGCCAAGCAAGTGTATCTACTCAAGACAACAAGCTACAAACGCTACCAAGATAAAAAGCTACAAAGAGTGTACCATCAAAGGCGGGATAAAAAATTGATAAAAACAAAACACAAGTGTGTTTTGTGTTTTCCAAAACACGAGTGTGTTTCCCAAAACACGAGTGTGTTTTGAGTTGCACAAAAGTGAGCACGTTTTGTGTTCCACAAAATGTGCTCATGTTTTGGCTTGGTATTCAACAAGCCAAAATGCGATCATGTTATGGTTGTTTAAACATAATATGAGCACGTTTGGTCAAAATTTTTGATGTGGCCACTTTTTTGTATACCATTTCCATGCATTTACCGGATAGCTTAGTACCAATAGGTAAAGGAATTCTAACTGGATTGCAATCCTACATGCTAAATCTCTGCAAAATAGTATTCACATACTTACTTTGAGATAACCAAAGCTTTTTGTTACCTCTATCCCTTTTGATATCCATTCCCAGAATATACCTGGCAACTCCAAGATCCTTCATATCAAATGCACCTGAAAGTTGAGCTTTCAACTCACTGATCATACCCTTAGTATTGCTGAAAAATAACATATCATCCACATACAAGGCAATAATCAGAATAACATAATCAATACATCGAATGTAAACATAATGATCTTCCTCACTCCTAACAAAGCCCAATTTCAAAACAAATGAATCAAATTTCTGGTACCACATTCTAGGAGACTATTTTAGACCATAAAGAGATTGTTTTAACCCGCATACCTAATGGTCCTTTCCTTTTACCTCAAAACCTATGGGTTGTTGCATATAAATCTCCTCAAGATCCCCATGTAAAAAAGTAGTTTTAACATTCATTTGCTCTATTTCCCAATCAAAAGAATCAACAATAGATAAGAGGTGTTAGTGTAGGTTTTTTTTATTTTCATTATGTTAAGGAATATTTATTTTTCCTACACATATTATTAAGCTTTCTTAGGTTATATAGGACATGGTTAATATGAGGACACATGGCATAATCCATCAATTACATGTGTCACTCTTACCCACCTTTGGGTAGTTGAGCCTTGCACCCTCTTTTGGACTTATTTGCCACCTCTCATAACCATTTTTGTCTTTACCTGAGTAGGTATAACCATGTAATTTGACATTTACCAAGTAGGTATAACTCGCACCTATTTTGGGTTGTTGGGAGTTATTACCTCGCTTGACTTTATTTGCCCTCATTTTTCTATATAAACAACACTCACCTCTCTCTTTGCTAATGAGCTATTGAAGAAGTTCAATGCAAGGGAGTGTTGATTTCATTCACCTCTAGGTTTCTTTCTTGCTTTCCTTCAGTCATTTTGATCTTGGGTGGCTTCACAGCCAAATCTAACATGGTATTAGAGTTGGTTGTGAGTTGTGGGTTAGCATTATTTTAGGAAATCTAGGTCCTATTCATTCTTGAAAGCAAAGTATGCTCTTCTCTTGCATCCAATGATGACCTGGAGAATTAGAAATGCTTGAGAGAAATTTCAATTTCTAGGGGGTTTTGTGTCCAAGCTTGTCATTTGCAGCAGGTATATCAGAGCTTCCTGGAGACATTCTGAGCTCACCATTGAGTTCAAAGCAGCTAGAAAATTTAGATCAAGCTTTTATTTCATCCAAATCGGACATTGGATGTGAGATCTGTGAAGATTCGAAGAAGGCAATTTTCTATGGAGATCCAGTGTGTTGTTCAAAATTAGGGCACTTTGAGGCAAAACGGACAGCACCATCACGTCCACAAGGCCCAAAAACCCCTATTTTCATATATAATTTCTCAAATTTTGACAAAGTTGAATTTGGGCAAAAACGTTTTAGGTCAATTCGTACGACCCCCTTTGAGGTATGGATTTCAAAAATATATAATATTTAATTTCTGTGTTATCAAAAACAATTTAATAATTCTTTGCAAAAATTGTAGATTTAAAAATATTATAAAAGTATATATATATATTTAAAAGGAATTTTAAAGCCTGCGCAAGCCTGACAGGGTCCATACCCTAAGGGTATGGTGGGCTTGGGCCCCATGCCTAACCGTGGCCAATGGCCTTAGGCCTACATGGCAGAGGCATTGCCCCCTTCGCAAACCCATTGGGATCGGGTCTGGGGTGTGGTCGTGGCCCCCCAACCCCCCTTGGCATTCAACCCTTTGTGGCCATAAAAATAATTTTTTTAGTATAAAATTTTTCAAAGTCTACACCCTATATGATTTGCACCCTTGGCCCCTGTGCATAGATATTTGGTGCCACCGCCACATTTGGTGGCATTTTTAGCAGTTATGCCATTTTTGGATAACTTTTAAATTTATCTAGAGGTCCCTAATTTTGGCAAACTTCTAAACTCACTAGAGGTTTTCTACATTTAGCGGCATCACCAAAATTAGCAGTTGTTTGGCCAAATTTGGCGATAGTTGAATTTTCCAAAATTTTCCCCCTTCACCATTGAAGTTTTCTATTTTTCTCTTGATTTCAAACGACTCGTTCTTGGCCATACGGAAGCATTTTTCAATGATTTTTTTTTTGAAAAGGAGTAGAATTTCGTGCTTTTCACAGTGGTCAAATTGGTTTTTGCTCATGTGATCATGTTTTTCCATAAGTTTAGTTTTCTCATCAGATCTGAAGGACAGTTCTCATTTTTCTAAACTTCAAACTCTTGTAACTTTCACATACGACCTCGGATCAAGGTGATTCTTTTTTTTAAAGTGGATATTTTTATGAGCACTACACATTGGTGTAATTTTGAGGTTCTCATACTGAGATCATATTGTACTTTCAGTATTTGGGTCCATTTTGGACATTTGTAAAACTCTAGAAAACAACTCCAGTATTGTAAACACACTGATCTATAAAGTGCCAAACATTTTTTGTTGGGGGGATTATTGATTGAGTGAAAAAGGGGGGTCTCTTGTGTTTTATAATCTGTTTGCTTGTGCTCTTCTTTTCCTACACATATGGATCATTTTAAGGTTCCTTTGCTAACACCTTATAATTATTCAACTTGATATCAACATGCATAGAATGCCTTAATGCAACTTGGGTATACTCCATATGTTGAATAAAAGGTAGCTGAACCTACAGATGATAAGGAAAAGATAAAATGGAAGCTTGAACATACAATTTAGCTCTTGGATGTCTTTGTATCTTTGTTTCCCTTGATCTATTGTTTCAAATTGAAGCATGTACAAATTCACATGATGCTTGGGAAAAGTTAAAAACATTATATGGTACAACGGATGAAGCCAAAGACTATTAGATTGACAATGAATTGATAAGCCTTGATCCAAAGAACTTTGGTAACATCCAGGATTATATAACTAAGGTTAATGATTTGAGAGCACAATATAAAGCTTGTGGTATTGAGAAGGAGATTAAGTTAATCTATAATATACTGAACAAACTTGGTCCTGAATATGTTGCTTTTGTTTCTAGCTTTCATACTCACAAATTGACTATGGGATCTGCATATACTATGCCTTCATTTGCATCTTTTTCTGAGATGTTAATGCATGAACAACAGAAGATTCTTCATATGGGTCTCATAAAGCCATCATAGACTTAGGCTTTGTTGGCTGGTCAGCCTAAGGGACATAAAGAGTCAAGACAATTTGATAAGAAATAGAAGAAATCAAAGAAAAATCCACACACAGATCAAGCACAGAACAAGTCCTTTTCAAAGGAGGATTCATCTAAGAAGGAGAAGCCTACTTGTGCATATTGCAAGAGGACTGGACATGAAGAACATTCTTGTTATAAGAAGGATATTGATGAACTGAAACATCTCTTAAGAAGAACAATATCAGTCTACCTTCTAGAATGTCTAAGTCATCTTCTTCTTCTTCTTCTAATTCAAAACAATCAGGATCTAATAAGGAAAAAGGTAAAGCTCTCTGTGCTTCTGAGTCTCATAAAAATAAAGGTAAAGCTCTTTGTGCTTCTATAGCTCTTGGACCAGGGAGATGGCTTCTTGATTCTGGAGCTTCTCATCATATGGCTTCTTCATAGTCTATGTTCTCTTCTTTTGAGCCTTGTGTTATGCCACCTATTTTGATGGGCAACAATACTTACATGAATGTAATTGGGAAGGGATCTGTTGATATTGGGGATGGCACTTTCAATGATGTTTTGTGTGTACCTCATTTGTCAAACAAACTTCTTTCCATCTATCAGATTACCCATGGTGGAGAAGGGAAGACTGTGGAATTCACACTTGATTCAGTTATCATCAGAGACTTAGAGAGTAGAGAGATAATTACTACTGGGGTGGTTGATTATGCATCTCAGTTTTACACCTTTTCAGACTTTGCACCTCATGATGGCTCTGATCCTTTGGCTATTGACCACACTCCTAGTGTGAACTTTGATTTTGAGGAGAATTTTGGTTACTTGAACCTGGGTATTCTCACATCTGATCTAGTTCTTGAACCTTGTATTTCTTCTCCTCCTTTTGCTTGTTCTGAGATTAGCATTACAGTAGTACAGGAGGTTCATTTTGGTTCCTTGGGACATATTTCTACCGAACATTTCATCTTTGTTTGTAGAGTCCCATATTCTAGATTTGGGAGACACTGTTGATTGCATTCATCTTCTCTTTGATGAATTTGATACTTCTTCAGATGATTTGAGGGCACATTTAGGCTCTTGTTCTTTCTTTTCCTACATCAATTTCTACAATGACAGATTTTGTAGATATTCATGAGTCTTATTTGACTCAGTCATCATTCATGTTGACATCCTCTGTAGAAGTACCTGATTCATCTTATCAGTATTTGTCACAGTTTGACAAGGGATTGGAGATCATTGAGCAACATTTGGAGGAGGCATTCAAAGGAGATATCTTCATCTTTGGATCCTATTCTACTTCAGTTTCCACTTTGTTCTGAATTGTCACTTTCATCAGTTAGGCCTGGGACTCCTGGTTTGGTTGTGACATCTTTCGGCATTGACATGGAGACACATGAGCAGTTTTCAGAGACTTCATACATTTTGAGCTTTCTTCCCTCATATTCCTTTTAGGAATGGGAAGACATCATGTATACACCTTTGGTTTTGTTTTTTCTTAAGGGGAGGAATGTTGTTTGACGATCGTGGGCCATCTTCTACATCCAGTTTCGAGCATCAACCATTGGCATAGTTGACTACTTGGGATGAAGCTACTTAGTCTCTCTTCTCCTCTCTATTCTAGAGGGGAATTTTTCCTTGTATGGAATTCTTTCTTGTGTGGAGGAACTTATTTCCTTTTCTCTCTTTTGGGGAGGAGTTTTGTCCCACTAGGTTTTCTCCTTTTCTCCATTTGTGAGAGATTTTGTTTTGTACATGGGTGCCTAACATGGACTTGTAGTCAGGACCCATCTTTGCATCTTTGTATTTTTTCACCCACCTAAGCTATGCTTAAGGGGGGGTGTCGGTGTATTTTTTTTATTTTCCTTATGTTAGGGAATATTTATTTTTCCTATGTTGAACTACACCAGACAACTAAGAGGGGGGTGAATCAGTTGTCCTAAAACTTTTAACCAAATATGATCATCAACTTATCAATTACTTATATTCAGATATAACCATGAAAGCATCAAATGAGAAGCTCAACATAAAAGCATAAACAACACAAGAGACACTAGATTTTTACGTGGAAAACCCTAAAAGGGAAAACCCACGATGGGTGTTAGCCCACAAAAATATATAAGTTATATCAATACCAAAAAATAGAGGCTCACTGCCCAAATTTCTCACTACAAAGAAAGGCTCACTGCCTATGGGTGGCTCACTGCCAAAGGGAGGCTCACTGCCAAAGGGTTGAACTAAGATAACAACATCTACTTCATGCCAACGTTCAGTTCCATTGAAGCACAAACACCTCTACTCTACTCTACTCTACTACCTTACTTCGCTTCTATCTTCGCATCTTCGCTCTTGGATACATTTTCATGACTCAATTACAAGTATTTATACACTTCATCAACCTTGGAATGATCATCAAGGTTGACATTACAATCATCAACCATTGGAATAATCTCCAAGGTCGGCATTACAAACATACATAAAATAGGTTTGGACCTAATACCAATTTAGCTAAGGAAAAGATGTAAGAATGCATGTGGATCACGCCATGCCTTAGCTGAGACTCAAACATAATCTTCCATGCTAAAATACGCTATCACAATCTTCAATGCATCTCCGCAGATGATGAGTTCAACCAGGTTGGCCAAGACTGATGTTAACACAAGTATTCTCAAGAACACGCTTCATGCACAATCTAAATTACACCTTGCGGACCAATCTGAATGTAGGAGCATGATCAGGAGACATCCACAAGCACATTATAATCACCAGGAATAACCGCACGATCTCTAATAACTCTATCAGTAAGATTCTTCAAAATGGAGCACAAGAATAACACTACCAACCATTGTCATGAGTAAAAGATATCTTGCGGACCACCAAATCATGAACCATTATGCTTGAAGGCATTTAACATCATCACAAACTTACTTGCAGAGCCACAAACTAAAATACTTCAATGCGGAGGAATGCGGAGCAAAACACTTTCTCCCTATCACCACCAAACACATAGAAAAAGTTGTTTTGACTCTGGTGAACATAACTCACTCAATTCTTCATATCGGAGGCTCAAACTTGGAATATAACATCTTCAGACAGGCTTCTAAATAACTTCTAATCCACAAGTAAGGATATTTATTCTATAGGAAATGCGAAGCATTCTTTTGGACTGTTCTTCTGCATGTAATGCACTATTTCTATTGTAACACATTGTTATCACCGGAGGGGCTAATTTTCTCAATATCCTCAACAAAGTAAGAGCACAGTTGACACCAATGACAACATAGATATGTTGACATCAATGACAACACCGATTAGGCACATACTTGCAACAATCTCCCCCTTTGTCATTGGTGGCAACATATGATGTGAAAAATTGAAAAGACCGCCAAGACAAAATTCTCCCCCTTTCTCTTTACACATATGTATTCTTTCTCCCCCTGAGTTTTTCACATGATTTCTCTCCCCCTTTGACATCAATGGAAAAGGGCACATACTTGCATGCTGCTGCTCTAATCCATTTACTTTACTAGAAACATTTAGCTACTCCCCCTGAGAGGTAGCCTTCAGAACATCAATCCGGATCAAGGAATGACACTTTGAGCTCCACTTGATTGATGCATTCCTATGCATCTTAGTTTAGTACAGGAGGGGTAATGACCCCTAGCTTTTCTCTGAGATACTCAAAGATATCTTTAGGTAGAGGCTTAGTGAAAATGTCTGCAATCTTATCCTTTGTGGACACATATTCCAACTTTACTTCATTCTCTGTCACCTTCTCTCTCAAAAAGTGATACCTTATTGATATGTGCTTTGTTCTTGAGTGCATCACTGGATTCTTTGAAATGTTTATGGTACTTGTATTGTCACAAAAGATTGCAATTGGGTCTTCATACACAACTCTTATATCTTTCAGAGTCTACTTCATCCATAATACTTGAGTGCAACAACATGCTGCTGCAATATACTCTGCTTTTGCAATTGACAAAGATATTGAATCTTTTTTCTTGCTCAGCCAGGAGACCAATCTATTACCCAAGAAGAAGGCACCTCCACTTGTACTCTTTCTGTCATCAATATCTCCGGCCCAATCTGCATCTGTATAAGCATTGAGAGTGAAATCATTTTTCTTTGGATACCATAAGCCATAATCTAGAGTACCTTTCAAATACCTCAGGATTCTCTTAATTGCCATCACATGTGATTCTCTTGGATCAGATTGAAACCTTGCAACATGACAAACTGCATGCATAATATTAGGTCTAGTTTGAGTTAGATAAAGCAATCCTCCAATCATGGATCTGTATTTTTTCTGATCATCCTTAGGTGATTCATCAGTTTTGCTCAACTTGCAACTAGTCACCATGGGAGTACATACCGGTTTAGAGTCTTCCATCCCAAACTTCTTCAACAACTCTTTTACATACTTAGACTGAGATATGAAGATTCCTTTATCTGATTAATTAATATGTAGACCCAAAAAGAAATTCATTTCACCAAACATGGACATTTCAAATTCACTTTTCATCTCATCAACAAACCTTATGCACATACCTTCATTTCCTCCAAAGATAATGTCATCAACAAAGACCTCAACAATTAAGATCTGATCATCATTAATTTTGAAGTACAGATTGCTATCTATGCAGTGCCTTTACCAAATCCCAATTGCAATAAATACATGTCTAACCTTGCATACCAGGCTCTAGGAGCTTGTTTGAGTCCATACAATGCTTTCTTCAACCTGCATACCATATCACCTTGATTTGACAATTGGAATCCCTCCTGTTGCTCAATGTATACTTCCTCTTCTAATTCACCATTTAGGAAGGTAGATTTCACATCCATCTGATATACCTTAAAATCTTTGTGAGTTGCAAATGCCAAAAACATTTTACTTGCTTCAATCCGAGCTACTGGGGCAAAAGTTTCTTCAAAATCTATCCCTTCAATTTGAGAATATCCTTTGCATACAAGTCTTTCTTTGTTCCTTACAACTTCTCCATTTTCATTCATCTTGTTCCTGAAGATCCATTTTGTTCCAATAACATTTTTGTCAGTAGGTCTAGAAACTAATTCCCAAGTTTCATTCTTTTCTATCTACAATAGTTCTTCCTCCATTGCCTTTACCCAATTTTCATCATTGCATGCTTCATTCACAATTTTTGGTTCAATCTTTGAAAGCAAATAGTATTTGACTTGTTCCTCTGTAGCTCTTCTTCTTGTTATCACATCTTTGTTCTTGTCACCTATAATCTGATCTTCAGAATGATTGATCCTTACATACCTGGGAGTCTTGACAACACTTTTCAGAGCCTCTTCTTCATCCTGACTAACTGCTTGATTACCTTTCTCTTCAATTACTATAGTCACAGGTTCATCTTGTTCATAACAACTCAAGTCTGATATTCTTTCCTTGCCTTCATCTACCTTCACATTTGCACTCTCAACAATCTTTTTGAGCCTTTTGTTGTAGCATTGGTAAGCCTTACTCTTGGTAGAGTATCCAAGGAAGATTCCTTCATCGTATCTTGCATCAAGCTTTCCTAGATCTTCATCTCTCCTGATATAGCATTTGCTTCCAAAGACTTTGAAGTATTATACTATAGGAATTTTTCCATACCATAATTTATAAGAAGTTTGAGTACCATTAGCTTTCACTTGAACTCTATTTTGGATGTAAAAAGCAGTATGAATAGTCTCTTTCCAAAATACTTCTGGCAGATCTGCTTCCTTCATCATAGTCCTAGCAGCCTCTTGAACTGTCCTATTTTTCCT
Organism: Cunninghamia lanceolata; assembly: GCA_027924645.1. Lineage (NCBI taxonomy): Eukaryota > Viridiplantae > Streptophyta > Pinopsida > Cupressales > Cupressaceae > Cunninghamia > Cunninghamia lanceolata. The sequence continues at coordinate 13,024,652 of BSBN01000063.1, forward strand.
TTCCACAACTCCATTTTGCTAAGGAGTTCTAGGTGCAGATAGCTATCTCTTTATCCCATGCTTTTCACAGAAAATGTTGAATTCATTTGATGTGAACTCACCTCCTCTATCAGACCTCAAGCATTTGATCTTCAAATCTATTTCATTCTCAACCATTGTCTTGAAAGATTTGAAGTTATCTAGGGCTTCTAATTTGTCTCTTAGAAAAGTAACCCAAGTCATTCTAGAATAATCATTAATAAGAAACATGAAGTACCTGTCACCTTGTAGGCTTCTCACCCTTGTAGGACCACAAAGATCTGTATGCACTAGATCCAACAAACCGGCAGAGAATTGATCTTTGTTCTTGAAGCTTGTTCTTGTCTGTTTCCCTAACTGACATTCCTTGCAGATTGTGTTAAATGGTTTATAAGTTTTGGTAAATCTCTCACAATCTATCCTGAACTTATCTTTACCATATTATCAAAGTTTATATGACACATCCTTCTATGCCATAACCAACTTTCATCTGCCTAAGCCAATAACCAATAATCATTAGTTCCTCTCAATTGATAGATATTACCTTTTGTTTTCTTACCAGTAGCAATCACAGTTCCAAAACTTTCCATGATCTTGCACCCACTATCTTTGAATCTTAGATCATATCCTTTCTAAAACATCTGACCAACACTCAAAAGATTATGCTTCAAACCTTTCACATATAGAACATTGTCAGTATTATGCTTTCCATCAAATGAAATAGATCCTTTACCATAAATCTTACCAACTGCATTGTATCCAAACCTAACCAGTCCTCTATCATATTTTTCTAAACTTATGAACTTACTTTTGTCACCGGTCATGTGATGTGAGCATCCACTATCAATAATCCATTCATCCTTATCTTTCTCAACCTGAATAGACAAAGCACTTTATTCTACTAGTTTTTCATCCTTGACACAACTAGCAGAATTAGTAGACACAAGATCTTCTTTAATAGCAATAAACATGCATTCATTTGCACTAGTATTAGCAACATTAGATTCGTCATCAATCACCCCTTCATAATCAAAATCTCTGACATAGTAGCATTACTTTGGAACTCTAGGCCTGCTCTCATGTTTCTTCTTATTTATTTCAATTCTTTCAAGACATCTAGAAGCATAATGACCTACCGTTTACCACAAGAGAAATATTTGAAAGGTAATTTACCTTTGAACTTACCAGAGCTTCTTTGTAGCCTGTCAACAAAGTTAGCTTCAATTTCGTCAAAGTCATCATCCACCTTGTATTTCTCAGCTCTGGAGATCTCTGCTGAAGTACTAGCTTTAAAAGTTGATTCAACTTTAGGCAGGGCATCACCAAATTCTCTCATCTCAAAGGTTGTAAGCTTTCCAAGTAACTGATCTTTGGCAATAGTTTTCACAGTCATGAATTCTTCAATTGCAGCTACCTTGTGACTATATGACTTTGGTAGAGATCTGAGAATTTTTATCACAACTTCCTTATCACCGAGAGTTCCTCCCATACCCTTTATTCCAGTGACAAGTTCATCAACTCTTTGCATAAAGGTTGTTATGTTTTCATCTTCATTCATCTTCAAACCCTCATATTTCACTTTCAAACTTTATAGCTTGGTTTCTTTTATAGAATCATCTCCTTCATACAGATTTTTTAGCTTCTCCCATACCTCATTTGCAATTTCAAGGTTCACAACTTTTGCCAACACTGAGTCACTTAAGGAACTTAGCACAGCATCCTTTGCTTTGACATCCACCTCATATTCTTTGATTTCATCTTCAATCCTCAAACCATTTGGAGGCATGGTATATTTTGCTTCTACAGCTTTCCATACTTTATAACCAAGACAAAGAAGATGACTTTTCATTCATACCTTCCAAAGAGCATAATTTGTCCCATCAACATAGGGAGCTTCCTTCTTATAAGACATCCTAGATCTTCCTCAAGTTGTTAAGATTTCTTCAAAGGAACTTGCTCTGATACCAATTGTTGAACTGCACCGGACAACTAAGAGGGCGGGTGAATCAGTTGTCCTAAAACATTTAACCAAATATGATCATCAACTTATCAATTACTTATATTTAGATATAACCATGAAATCATCAAATGAGAAGCTCAACACAAAAGCATAAACAACATAGGAGACACCAAAATTTTACGTGGAAAACCCTAAAAGGGAAAAACCACGATGGGTGTTCACCCACTGAAATATATAAGTTATATCAATACCAAAAAATAGAGGCTCACTACCTACAGGGCTCACTGCCTATGGGTGGCTCACTGCCAAAGGGAGGCTCACTACCAAAAGAAGGCTCACTACCAAAGGGTTGAACTAAGATAACAACATCTACTTCATGCCATGGTTCAATTCCATTGAAGCACAAACACCTCTGCTCTGCTCTGCTACCTTACTTCACTTCTATCTTCCCATCTTCACTCTTGGATACATTTTCACGACTTAATTACAAGTATTTATACACTTCATCAACCTTGGAATGATCATCAAGGTCAGCATTACAATCATCAACCGTTGGAACAATCTCCAAGGTTGGCATTACAAACATACATAAAATAGGTCTGGACCTAATACAAATTTAGCTAAGGAAAAGATGTAAGAATGTATGTGGATCATGCCACGCCTTAGCTAGGACTCAAACACAATATTCCATGCTACATCACACTATCACAATCTTTGATGCATCTCCACAGATGATGAGTTCAACCAGGTCAGCCAAGACTGATGTTAACACAAGTATTCTCAAGAACATGCTTCATGCACGATCTAAATTACACCTTGTGGACCAATCTGAATGTAGGAGCATGATTAGGAGACATCCACAAGCACATTGTAATCACTAGGAACAACTGCACGATCTCTAATAACTCTATCAATAAGATTCTTCAAACAGAAGCACAAGAACAACACTGCCAGCCACTGTCATGAGTAAAAGATAGCTTACAAACCACCAAATCATGAACCATTACACTTGAAGGCATTTAACATCATCACAAACTTACTTCCAGAACCGCAGACCAAAATACTTCAATGCGGAGGAATGCAGAGAAAAACACTTTCTCCCTATCACCATCAAACACACAGAAAAAGCTATTTTCACTCTGGTGAACATAACTCACTCAATTCTTCATACCAAAAGCTCAAACTCAGAATATAACATCTTCAGATAGGCTTCCAAATAAATTCCAATCCGCAGGTAAAGATATTTATTCTACAGGAAATGCAGAGAATTCTTTTGGATTGTTCTTCTGCATGTAATGCATTGTTTCTACTACAACACATTGTTATCACTGGAGGGGCTAATTTTCTCAATATCCTCAACAAAGTAAGAGCATAGTTGACACCAATGACAACACTGATTAGGCACATACTTGCAACATTCTACAGATATTATTAAGCTTGCTTAGGTTATATAATACATGTTTAATATGAGGACACGTGGCATAATCCATCAATTACATGTGTCACTCTTACCCACCTTTGGGTAGTTGAGCCTCACACCCTCTTTTGGACTTATTTACCACCTCTCATAACCATTTTTGTCTTTACCTGAGTAGGTATATCCATGTAATTTAGCATTTACCAAGTAGGTATAACTCCTACCTATTTTGTGTTGTTGGGAGTTATTACTTCTCTTGGCTTTATTTGCCCTCATTTTTCTATATAAACAACACTCACCTCTCCCTTTGCTAATGAGCTATTGAAGAAGTTCAGTGCAAGGGAGTGCTGATTTCGTTCATCTCTAGGTTTCTTTCTTGCTTTCCTTTAGTCATTTTGATCTTGGGTGGCTTCACAACCAAATCTAACAAGATGAATCTAATAGAATATAACTTAGCAATAGGAGAGAAAATTTCACCAAAATCAACTCCTCATCTCTAGGAGTAGCCCTTGGCTACCAATCTAGCCTTGTACTTTTGCAATGAACCATCTGCTCCAAACTTCTTCTTGAAGACCCACTTACAACCTATGGCCTTTCTTCCTTTGGGCAAACGAACAAAATCCTAGGTGTTACACAAATCTAAAGCCATCATATTCTCCTGCATGGCTAGTTGCCAAGACTCACTATCATCTGCATCAATAGCTTCCCTGTAGAATCTAGGTTCATCGTCAGTGCTTAATAAAGCAAATACACAACAGAAATTTGGTGGGCTATACCTGTCAACTATATTCCATTGTCTTGTGGATCTTCTCAAGGGTGGAGTATGAGATTCTTCATGTTCTTATGTATGCTCAATTTCTTTTATTATAATAGAGTCTTTCTCATCTAAACTTTCGCTCAAATCTTCTTCTTCTTCCCCATCCCCTAATCCATCATTTTTTCTTCATGAGGTGCATCTTCTTGATGTAAATCAAAATGCACTCTCTTTTCCTTTTCTTTCTCTTCTAGTTGTATAAGATCTAAAATAGCTCTAAGTTCCCTAAAAAATAACATCTCTAGAAAAGACATCTTTTCAAGTTAGAGGATCCTAAAGCTTATTACCTTTTACATTCTCATCATATCCAATGAAGATGCATTTATGTGCTTTTGGATTCAACTTAGATCGCTTTTCTTTAGGTACATGAACAAAAGCCTCATAGCCAAAAACCCTTAAATGTGAAACATAAGGTTTCTTACCTGTCCACACTTCATAAAGTCTTGAATCAAGAGCCTTACAAAGAGATTTGTTAATCAAGTAACAAGTGGTACATGTAGCTTCTGCCCAAAAGCATTTATCCAACTATGCATCACTCATCATACTTTTGGCTCTTTCCATAATTGTTCGGTTCATCCTTTTTGCAACACCATTCTGTTGTGGTGTATAAGGAGTTGTCTTTTGTCTTATGATACATGCATGCTTACAGAACTCATCAAAGTCCTTCGAAAAATAATTACCTCCATTATCAGATCTTAACATTTTAATCTTAAGTCTTGATTGGTTTTCTACTAAAACTTTAAAATCCTTAAACTTAGTGAAAACTTCAGATTTGTTCTTCATAAAATAAATTCAAGTAAATCTAGATACATCATCAATAAAGGTAACAAAATAACAATATTTTCTAATAGAATCATTATCCACAGGACCAAACACATTTGAGTGAGTAATTTCTAACTTCTCTTTCACTCTTATTTCCTAAAGGAAATGATGCTCTGTTATGTTTTCTAAACACACAATGCTCACAGAAATCAAAGTGCTCATCAGAATAAGAAAAATCATCCAACATTTTTTAATTTAAGATAGTTTTAAAAACATTTTCACTAGTGTGGCCCAATCTGCGATGCCGCAACATACATATATTTTTAGTAGTTTCAATAACATTGGTAGAGTTAGAAGAAGTCATGGCATCAAGCTTAAAGAGTGTTCCCATCTTTGTTCCCATTGCTACCACCAAGCTTCATCTCACCAATCTGTAACCATGCTTGTTAAATGTTATATATGCATTCTTGAATCATTCAACTTTGAAACAAAAATAAGATTTCTAGCCAATCTAGGAATATGTAAAACACCAGGGAGGGTTTTAATTCTCATCACTGAAACACAACATTACCTTTCCCCTTCCAACAATCGGATATGCAATTTTGTCACCAATGTAGACATTACCTCCATCATACTCCTCATATATGGAAAACCATTCTTTGTGAGTCATGTGACATGAGCATCCTGAGTCAACCTGTTGAACAACGAGATACTGAGATGAGGGGTGAATCAGTATCTAACCAATCTTCAATTTTAACAACTTCAACTTATTTGGAGCAGATTAACACTTAATCATTACAACATTAACATGAACATGAAAGATTCACACAATGCACACCATCACATAACACTAGATATACGTGGAAAACCCTAGAAGGGAAAAACCATGGTGAGGATTAACTCACAATATATGAAGCTCAAATAACAACTTTGTTTTAGGGCTACAACCCAAGGAAGCTACTACTCCCTGAGGAACTTTGATTTAGGGTCACTCCAAGGAAGCTTCTACTCTCTGATGACTTTATTTTAGGGTCACTCCAAAGGAAGCATCTACTCCTTAAAATAAGAACACACTTACAAAAGATTATAGTATGACAGTCCTTCCATTGTCTGAAAACTGACTTTGAAACTCACACCTTCGATGATTGTACTTCTACCTCTTCACACTTTCTTCTGATGACTTGATCAATCAGGCACACTCTACACTTGATCATTGTCACAAATATGTCTTCAAGATGAATCAGGACAGCATCAACAACTTCTGCTCTTTCTCCTTTAGTCACACATCAACAATGCATTCATTCTGCCTTTTATCTGCTTGCAAGATTTTTAACCAACTTGAAATCACACTTCACCTCACTCATTTTGATTCACTATTTATACATGTTATTACATTGATCACATTGCTTGTCAGCCAGATACAACATGAAAAATACACTTACAAGTCGGCTAGACAACACACAATATGAAACATGTAGAAGATAGGTCCTAAGTGAAGCCACACATTACACTAGCAAAAGATCCATGCCTTGCGGACATCAACACTTGCTTAACTAGGTCCAAAACATCCTTCACAACTTCAAACACCAAGGAATTACATCCGCACACTCCGCTCATTTGAAAATAGGACAACTTTAACCAAAAATACATGAATCCTTGAAGAATAACAGCTACTTCAACTTGAAAACCTTGTGCGGTACTGTAAATAAGAAAGATCTTCATGAAAACTCTTCCAGATGAGTCCACATGACTTGTATAGCATCTCCAAACACTCCTTTGCCACCACACATCAAAGAATTGTGTCGCACATCTTCAATCATGAACTCTGGGAAAAATTTGTCATCTGGAACACACTGCAACATGTCATTTGAAAAGTTGAGCTGCGGACCACCAAGATCCTTGAAATTGCAAGGAAGCATGTAATACACATCCATAAACATGTCCTCAAAACCACAAGGGAAATCTTCATTTCTGGAGGAATGCAGAGCATTCCAATAGGCCTTTATCACTAGCTTACTCTGCCAGAACATATGTCGGTGCCCTATCATGCATAACTTTTACAACGGAAGGACAAATGATCTAAAAACTTGGAGTTATCACCTTCATAGCATCTTGAACACAATTCCAAAACTGCATGGCCATATATGCAAATGCGAAGGAATGCAGAGCATTACATTATCTTGCACAGAACATTTTCACAGAAGTGACACTGTCTTCAAGCAATCAATAGCAAAACACTCTTCTAGTAATGCAATCATCATGGAACTTAGATCATACATACTTCAGGCCATCAACAATACATTTGATCATCTTCATGCTTCTAATTCCCATATTAATATGAACTATATCTTCTCCATTCTCTTGTTGGATGGGACATGACATCCAACCATGAACTGTATCTTCTTCTCTTGTTGGATGAGACATGACATCCAACCATGAACACCATCACACCACCATGATAGTGTTGACATCAATGACAACTTAGTGACAGTGTTGTCATCAATGACAACCCTAGGAATCATGTGTGTAACACAACCAACCAATGATCATGAGAAACAATATTACATGTAGAAAGTAAAACCTCATCACCTGCATTTGAGGACTTTTATGTAGTGGAATCCCACTGTTTCTTCGGGTTTCTACATTCCTTCTTCACATGCCCTCTTTTTTTATAATTTCAACACTTAACTCTATTTTTCTTTCTAGGAGTCTTAGATCTTCCCTTAGATTTTTCTTTAGGCCCCTTCTAATCCCCTTTTGGTCCTCTTTCCTTAGACCTTCCCCTAACATTGAGAGAATCACCTGAACTATCTAAACTCTTCTTCCTCAATTTTTGTGATAGAAAAGTTGCAACAAGGGCATCCAACTTCAAATCTGTGAGGTTAGCAGTGATAGACAAAATGACATTCTCCCAAGACTCAGGTAAAGGACAAAGAAGCATAATACACTTATCTTCTTCCTCAACAACAACATCTACAGAAGCTAGTTGACTCAAAATTAAATTAAATGAATTTAAATGCTTGGCAATAGAAACACCTTCTTTCATTTTCAAAGATAATAACTTTTACTTCAATTAGATTTTATTTAACAAACTTTTGGATTGATAAATTTCACCCAGACACTTCCACAAATCATATGCAGACTTCTCACTCATGGCATTTAGTAGAATAGAGTCTGTTAGACATAGCTAGATTGTATCATTTTCCTTTTTATCTAGTCTATCCCACTCATCTTGAGCAATATCATCGGGTTTCTTTGCCTTAGTTACAACAAGCCATTGATTTCTTTCTTCAATAAAATCCTCCATTTTCATCTTCCACAACTCATATCCCATACCATTGAACTTCTCTATGTCCAAACAAGATGCAGTTGCAGCCATTATTTTCTACACAAGATCTGCAAAATTGTAATATGCACTGTTCCAGTAGAGTTTTGTATGCCATTTTTTTGTGTTTCCCTCACTGTTGTTTTGGTTTAGGATTTATATGTTTTGCATGTGTTTTTTTTTTGCATGATATCATTGAAATACGAGCATATAATGAAACCCAGAAAATATACAATAGAAATGCATAAAAGAACAATGACCCAGATCATAAAATAGGCTAAAACCAATTATAGTGACATACCCATCTCAATTTCTTCGACTTGTATTTTTGTTGTAGGTGAACCAGCTACCTACATGTTGGAAAATCACATACAATCATTGATAATGAAGGATTCTTTGACGACAAACAGTATCAACAGCTTCTATAGTCCAAATCGACCACAAATACAAAAAGAAGTTCCAATGAACCCCAAATGATGCCTCCAAAGGGTACAACCAGTTTTGGGTATGTACAGCCCTGTTGTAGGCTCTTATCAGCAAATAATAGCTGCAAACTCTTCAAATATTCCATTTTTATGACCTGTATACTGTTGTGACTCAATGGCAATCATATTAGACTAAAATAACACTCCCCAAACTTGCAAATCTACTCCAATAGGTAGTACGGCCTGGTCTGCAATAGTATGGCCAGCAAGAGGAAATGTATGGCCCAGTAAGGAGTGGAAATACAGTCCAAAACCACCTTCAAATCTGCATAAATCTGTCACTCCAATACTTGTTCTCAGTTGCACACAAAAACTGCATAAGATATGTCCATTGTGTCCTCAAATCATCACCAAAATGTATCAAATTGAAGCACAAATGAAACTTCCCAAAACCTGCCCGATGTTGTCTTCCAAACATGAAGTGAGCGATTCTACAGAGGTTTTCATCTCAATGGAACCCTAATTCAAACCCTCAAACCCAAGCTTCAAAGCTTTGCACGACAATATCAATTTTGTAAGAGTGAATGGATGTCAAATCAACTCCATTTCTTTTCTTTTATTCTTTCACCCTCAACACCCAAGAGAGGATTATTTAATTATTTTGTTTTAATAACTTAAGTCCATGTTACCTCATGAGGGGCGCCCAACTCCTAGCACCATAACTTAAGTTATAACTTACATTTCATAAGTTAAGTCACTTTAATAAATTAAAGTAACTCTAGCCATTTAAATATTATTAGTTAAATATTTAATTTAACTTATACTTCGACAAATAACTCCCTGGCCATCCGGAAACCACAAACCAAGTGCTAGGTGCTCCAACCAGCAATGACTATAAATAGAAAGTCAGTCCACATTGCCCATGAACCGTCTTGCCTAACTTACTATAAATAGTAAGTCCTAGAAAAATGATCCAATTAGGCTCCCTAACCAAAGCCATTAGCCTATGGGAACCTGGTAATAGGCTTATCTCCTCATCTGACTATCTGGGCTAAGTAGGGGACATTACAAAAACATAAAACAACCAAATCTGCCATTGTAGCTAAACAATCTTCACAGTACCACCCAATAACATAGCTAGCTAGACATTAACACCAAATGATAGAAATGAAGACTACAACTACATAATTGGAAGTCTGATTTAACTGATATTTATGATCTTTAACAATGTAGAAACTATGGAGATAGCAAATAGAATCAAAACCCACAACACAAGAATTAACACTGTAGAAGAAATGAACACATAACACAATATGTAACATGGAGAAAACTCTTTTGGGTAAAAAACTCCACCAAGAAAAGAGGGTTCAAGTTGTACTATCTTCAAATCTAAAATATAATGCATGCACTTCCTTTGTCTCTTCTTTCTTCAATCTAGCAGAACCTGTGTATAAAACTTATGAGATGCATAACATATACAAGGCATTGATTTTATAGAGATTTTACACTCCTCAAATTAGGTGTCCACTTTCTCTCTCCTTGGCAACTCTAACAAGCAACATTAAATGACCTCTTACATGTCCATACTACTTGTCAATAGTCAACCAAGCAAACTTGGACGCCCAAGACCAAGAATGACAACTTATAACTCATAAATACTTGTCATAGGGTGTCATATTGTCATAGAATCTTATGACAACTTACAATTGTCATAGATTCTCTTACAACATCTTACCAACCTTATAACAGATGTCATACAAGCCAAAAATAGTAGATTCCTCCAATGTGGCACCAACCCTCATTTACTTTATCTTTTCACAGTAACCATCAGTAAATGTTATCTTGTAACTACCACCGATAACTCTAGAACTTACTAGTACAATAACTCTGTAATTACCCTAGACAGTTAACATATTTTACTACTACCAGTGAAACCATTTCATCACTTAAGGGTAATTACAAACAATAATAATGAGAATAAATAATACATGGATTTACAAGGTTAATGGCACCTTAATCCCAACATGATGATTGGTGGTGTATGCAATAGATGTTTATAGATCAAATACTTAATGAAAGGGTGAGTGCAGGATCATCGCAAGCCAAATAGTGGCAATAGGAAAAAAAATCGTGTCTTTACTTAGCAAAATCATGAAAAGGGAAAGTTTGACTTTCTTAGGCATGGATAGAATATTCGTTTTGGTTTGGAATACCAAACCAAAACAGATATCCATTTTTTGGATCCCAAAATAGATATCTATTTTCCAAAATGGATATCCGTTTTAGAGAGAATAAAAAGTAAAAATTGGGTTCACGTTTTGCAAACCCACGGCTTGCAAAATGCAAACCTGCTAAAAAATAGATATCAAAGCTTGGGAGAATGGATATCTGATCCAGGTAAGTGTAATTCTTGTTTTTTTAATTTTTTTTTTTTGTAAATTCAAGTAATTTTTTTTTGTTTGTATCCTAAATGGGTATGTGTTGTATTTAAAATAGGAAAAATGGATGAACAATAGGAAAACCCAAACCCTCCCGCACCAAACTCTCCCCCTCCAACAATCAAAGAGAAAATTGAAAGAAATATTGATCAAATAAGTAGGATTGTAGAAATTTATCGTTGCCACCCTCGATTATCTTCAATGACATCGAATTTAGAGGGGATTATTACTCATGTTCGAACCCTCACAAGCCAACATGAATCATTTAGGAAATGGTGAGAAACCAAGAAGGAAGAATATGCTAATGGTTTATCATATGATCAAGCAAAAGAGTTAGACATTACCGAAGCTATGTTAGCCCAATATTTTGTCAATCCTAAAAATGGATTGCCTGTTGATGTTCATAAGCCTAAGTATTCGATCAAACGGTGTACACATGAGGGTATTAGTCAGAATTTTTGGGATCGTTGGTGGATGGTTTTTGATAAACCACCCAGTAACAATTTAGATGTACCTTTGTATTTCCTTCGTAAACTATATGCAGAGTTTGTAATGGGTCACCATGTGAATTGTTTTGATTTTAGAGAGTTCGAGGGAGTAGGTAAGGGAATGCATCAAGACAGACCTGGGGCAATGAGACAAGTACAAGGTCCTTTTATTCCCCCTCCTTCTATCCCTTCTACAACTCTAATTCAGTACCTGGACATTGTTACAAATGCAACACAGTAGGCCTCATTGCCATACACTCTTTGACTAAGCACTTGATTACAAAGACCTATCAATTTGCACAGCCACATGATGTTGGCAGTCAAATTGGATCACCTGATATTACTAGACCCTCCTCATCCACACATGTTTGTGTACCTCATCATTATATTTTTTGCAACTAGTTGTGCTTAGGTCCTCTTACGGAGATTAGTGAGCCACTCCTGAACACTTCAGAGTAAAATGTCCCTCATACATCACCTTCATGAGATGAGGCAGCAAAGTCTAGAACTTAAGCTGAGGGGTCAGGGACAAGAGCAGAAGCATACGCATCAGTGGGTAGAGAAGGAGATGAGCATGGCCAATCTTTTATCAAGGTAAAATTTAAAATTGAATTTCATGGTGTATTCCATTTGAATAATATAAATAAAGATTAGTTCTAATTTATCTAAGGGGGATAACAATTGATGACAGAGGAGGAGTTGATAAAAGTTCATCATGGAACTCTTTCTGCCATCCAATTTGGCTTGGACTTGCCAGTATAATTTTTTCTACACATCAACTTTTTTATTGTATGCATTTAATTCTATGTAAGTAATTATATATTAATTTATATTTTGATTTTACTTTACTTTTATAGTCAATCCAAAACTATGTGAATGATGTGGCATATTTGTCAATAGTCTTTAGTCAAACTCCTGATCGACCCAAAGGACCATCATTCGTGGAACAACTTTCTAAACGCCAACAAAAGGTGGAGGTAATTTGATTGAACTATACTTTAATTGATAATTTAGAAAACGTAAATATTTTATTATAGTCATTTAGATCAGTAATAAAATAGAGAATCATGGTCTTTGTTACATGTTTGATCATATAAAATAATGGTTAAAAGAATTAAAATGAAAAAGAAAGAAAGAAACATGTATTATCCATTATTCATAATATAGATTTGAGCTTTACTAACACATCAATTATTCGTTTAAATATTCATACAGATTTTGCAATTGATTTGAAACTAATTTGATTATGTGGTCCATTTTAGTGCATTGATTGATTCATCGTATGAGGATTCCATTATGACATACAATGTTCATAGATCTCCAAGATAATTGTGTGTATTGATAAACCGATGTCACATCATTTACATAGACACATCAACATATAAAGAACACATAAACATACAAGGAAACTAAAATTCTATTAAAAAATATAGATCATATGGATGCACATACCATAAACCATTAAATATGAAGACCAACCATACATATCATAGTGTCCAATACCAATATAATAAAAATCATAACATGATAGGCACATATAATAGTGGGGACACATCTTCTACCAATAATCTCTATGCATTTTGACACTGCATCATCCTCAACTACAACTTTAATTAGCTCATCTCCATCATTGTCATTATTAAATTCGTGAGTGGAAAATGGTGGTCTATCTATCTCCCAAGGCATAAGTGGTGAGGTTTGGTGCCTCCTATATATTTCAGGTTTTAGGGGAACATTCTACTAGATAAAAAACTATTTGAGGATCGACTTATAACGAAAACATTCCAAATATGTAGACAAATACTATTATTATGTGTAGAACTACTAAGGTGGCAATATACATGCATTGGAATACTTCATACTATATGTTTATACTATGACAAATGTAAAAGGTGAGTACAATAAATACCTTGTATTTTCTCATGAAATGTAGGAGGTTGTAAAAAAATTCAATGATATCTCATTTTCATTGAATCTTTAAAAATTAATTTGAAGGACACTTCTCACTAGATGTGTTGATGTGGAGAGTTGCATGGTAACACCTCTAAACCTTAGTTGTAGATAGATAAGAGTCCATATCACATTTCTAAACAAATAGAGGCCCTACAATATTCCATCTAACTTCTACATGATTGTAAAGTTATACCTAATGACTAATAGCTCCTCTCCCTTAATGCTAGTGAGCATATTTTCTTTGTTTTGTTTAAATTGATCTATTAATTTAAAAGTTATTATGATTATTTGTATACATATATTCTTACATTCTTGTCATTTTTCATACAAGAGATATTAGTTGGTTCATCCATGATGAGTCCTTCTCAATCGATGTAGAGGCCTCGTTGGTGGTATGTGCTTGTTTTCTAGTAGATAAGTTTTTGTTTAGTGCAGTCTAGATTGTTTATGTGTAACACATCTAACCCTTTTTAATGTATGCATTTTCTTTTCTGTTAATAATTATATATTAATTTATTTCAATGTTACTTTACTTTTACATTCAATTGAGAATTTGAGTGATGTGCCACATTTTCCATCACGCTTTACCACACCTGATCATCTTAAGAGACAATCATTTGCAAAACGTATGTTTGAACAACAAGATGTAGTTGAGTTGAATTTTTATAAATAATTGATAGTCTATAAAAGTCTTATATTTGATTGTAGTAGATAAGATTCTATTTACTAACTCTAACTTATTTATATTTACCATTGAACTAATTAATCAAGTTTGTGGTTTGACTTGTTAATGCAGTCAACTTTGCATCCATCAAGTAATAGACATCATGGCACAAAGAGGACACTTTTTGAGGATCCATCATAGGTTGAGGATTCACCAAACATAGGGTCAAGTGGACCTTTAGTATTTGATGTAGCTATTCGGCATGTAGATTGTATATAGATTTTGAGACATGCCACATTTTGTAAAAAATGTTTTGAGTTGGCATGTTTGCCAAAATTTTGTATATGTCTACCATTATGGACTAGATTTTAATATATATATGCACACCTTGATATACAATATAATTTAAATTTCTTATGTGCATGTATTCCTATTTTGAAACTTAAATGTTTAATGTATAATTAGTTTACAATGGTTGAGTTATGATCAATAACATATTATAGATTAATTTCTTGTTATATATTATTATTTTTCTTGGTAGAAAGATGATATATGTAGTTTCATACCTCAATACATAAATTGATCTTAATTGCCACGTGATTGTAGTTTTAGTTAGATATAGGATTTTCTTAGAACATTTGACATGTGAGATTTTATCATTCAAGAACACTAGCTTTGACATGTTAGATTTTCTTAGAACACTAGATTTGATATAGAAACTACTAGATTTGATATTATAATCATTGATAATTTCTCATCTTACATGTTAAAAATGACAAAAATTGTGATGTTTTTCATTCAATCCAAGATAGTTATTTTTGTATTAATGAGCAAAGACATGTTTGTGTGTTTACCCATTTCGTTATCTAGTTTATGCAAATAAATATCATCCACAACCCAAATTCAATAGTCGTTGCATTTGGAAATGTAAATAGGTGTACATCTTAAATGGAAGTATGTTTCAATATCATATATACTCCATGTTTCAATATGATACCCTCATTTCACAGTTTGTAGGTCTCCATGTAGGGGAAGAGACACGTTTGGCATGATTCGCATATCCTCATTTCATAGGTCCACATGTTTGACATGATTCGCTTATCCTCATTTCCCTTCTATATGTATAATGTATCCTCATATCACCTTGTATATGTATAACGTATCCTCATTTCACCTTCTACATGTATAATTTATCCTCATTTCAAATTCTATATGCTTGACATTATTTTCTTAAGCTCATTTCACCTTAGATATATGTTTAACATGATTTTCCTATCATCATTTCATCGTCTATAGGTCTAGTATACCCTCATTTCACCTTCTATATGGGTTATGGTAAGAACAAAATGAGGTAGAGAGGGAGAGAGAGAGAGACATAGGGAGAGAGATGTACATTTGGCATGATTTGCAATCCTCATTTCACCTTCTATATGGTCTGCATACTTTGCATATCCTCTTTTTCCTTGTATCTACATGTTTGACATGATTTTCTTATCCTCATTTAACCTTCTTTATGTATAGTATATCCTCATTTCACCTTCTATATGTTTAACATGATTTTCATATCATCATTTCATTGTTTATAGGTCTAGTATACCCTCATTTCACCTTCTATATGGGTTAGGGAAAGAGCAGAATGAGGTAGAGAGGAAGAAAGAGAGAGACATATGGAGAGAGGTGTACATTTGGCATGATTTGCAATCCTTATTTCACCTTCTATATGGTCTACATACTTTACATATCCTCATTTTCCTCATGTCTACATGTTTGAGATGATTTACTTATCCTCATTTTAGCTTATTTATGTATAAAATATCCTCATTTCACCTTCTATATGTTTAACATGATTTTCCTATCATCAGTTCATCGTCTATAGGTCTAATATATCCTCATTTCACCTTCTATATGGGTTATGGAAAGACTAGAATGAGGTGGAGAGGAAGAGAGAGAGAGAGATATACATTTGGCATGATTCTCAATCCTCATTTCACCTTCTATATGGTCTACATACTTTGCATATCCTCATTTTCCTCGCGTCTACATGTTTGACATGATTTGATTATCCTCATTTCACCTTCTATATGTTTAACATAATTTTCCTATCATCATTTCATTGTCTATAGGTCTAGTATACCCTCATTTCACCTTCCATATGGGTTATGGAAAGACTAGAATGAGTTGTGCCCTTGGTGCATTCCAATGTTTGTGGGGGAGTGAACATTTTGTCCTTGCAGACGACGAAGATGATTACATGGGGAGAGAGATATATTTGGCATGATTCACATTTGGACCTAACCAACAGTGCCAATAGGTCAAGGTAGGTGGGTTTATGCTAGTGGAGGCCTTGTTTCATTCCCCATGTGTCCCAATCAAATCAGGCTACACTGTACCAACAAAGTCTCTTAAGAGACCTAAGAGAAAAAAATTTCCAGACTTTGACGGAGTAGTTCTCAAACTTCATGGCACATACAAATGATTTGTTTGGACCTACAAGTGGATGTTAGGCCCCTACACAATAACCTCTCTTAGTTTTGACCAACTCAACATCATTTGACTATGCCAATGGCAGATGCATTCTTGAAAAATGCCTCAGTGTCATTTAGTGTAAAGGTACCAAGAGCCATATCTTGCATTCTTCACCCCGTGGGACCTAACCGACAGTGTCAAAAGGTCAGGGTGGGTGGGTTTATGCTAGTGGATTCCCTGTTTCATTCCCCATGTGAATCAAATCGAGCTACAGTGTACTGATAAAGTCTCTTAAGAGACCTAAGAGCAAAAAATTGCCAGACTTTGACGAAGTAGTTCTCGACCTTCTTGGCACCTGCAAATGATCTGTTTGGACCTACAGCTAGATGTCAAGCCCCTCCACAATAACCTCTCTCAATTTTGACCAAATCAACATTGTTTGACCATACCAACAGCGGATGCATTCTTGAAAAATGCCTCAATGTTGTTTAGTGTAAAGGTGCCAAGAGCCATATCTTGCATTATTCATCCTGTGGGACCTAACCAACAGTGCTGACAGGTCAAGGTAGGTGGATTTATGTTAGTGGAGTTCCTATTTTGTTCCCCATGTGTCTGAATCAAATCAGGCTACAGTGTACAGACAAAGTCTCTTAAGAGACATAAGAGCAAAAAATTACCAGAGTTAGACAGAGTACTTCTCACACTTTGTGGCACCTACGAATGATCTGTTTGGACCTACGGCTAGATGTTAGGCCCTCTACAATAACCTTTCTCAGTTTTGACCAAATCAACATTGTTTGACCGTGCCAACGGCGGACGTATTCTTGCAAAATGCCTCAATGTCATTTAGTGTAAAGGTGCCAAGAGCCATATCATGTGTTCTTCACCCCGTGGGACCTTACCGACAGTGCCGATAGGTCAAGGTGGGTGGGTTTATGCTAGTGAAGGCCCTGTTTCATTCCCTAAGTGTCCCAATCGAATCAAGCTATAGTGTACCGGAAAAGTCTCTTAAGAGACTTAAGAGCAAAAAATTACAAGAGTTTAACAGAGTAGTTATCTCACTTCATGGCACCTACAAATGATCTGTTTGGACCTAAAATTGGATGTCAGGCCCCTCCACAATAACCTCTCTCAGTTTTGACAAACTCAACATCGTTTTGTCGTGCCAACGACGGATGCATTCTTGAAAATGCCTCAGTGTCGTTTACTGTAAAAGTGCCAAGAGCCATATCTTGCGTTCTTCAGCTCGTGAGACCTAACCAACGGTGTCAATAGGTCAAGGTGGGTGGGTTTATGCTAGTGGAGTCCTTGTTTCATTTCCCATGTGTCCCAATCGAATTAGGCTATAACTATGAGCAAAATATTGCCAAAGTTTGATGGAGTAGTTCTCCCACTTCATGGCACCTACGAATGATCTATTTGGACCTACAGCTAGATGTTAGGCCCCTCCACAATAACCTCTCTTGGTTTTGACCAACTCAACATCGTTTGACCATTCCAATGGCGGATGCATTCTTGCAAAATGCCTTAGTATCATTAGGGTAAAGTTGCCAAAAGCCATATCTTGTATTCTTCACCCGTGGGACCTAACCAATGGCGCCAATAGATCAAGGTGGGTGGGTTTATGCTAGTGGAGGCATTGTTTCATTCCCCATGTGTCCCAATCAAAGTAGCCTACAGTGTACTGGTAAAATCTCTTAAGAGACCTAAGAGCAAAAAATTGCCAGAGTTTGACAGAGTAGTTCTCGCACTTCGTGGCACCTATGAATGATCTGTTTAGACCTATAGTTCAATGTCAGGCCCCTCCACAATAACCTCTCTCACATACCTTGAAAATTGCTGCTCACATACCTAATTTGAAGCCTTGTTTTCTACTATTGTAACATTTGAAAAGTCTCCATTTCCTTGTCTAGATTGATCATTTCATGAAAATAGGTCTATTTATGGATGAAATGATGAGAAAATGGAAAACAAGAAGCTACACATGAAGGTCATGATGCCAAAATTATGCATACTTGTTATGTATGAAAAGTGGGAAAGGGAAAAAATGGTGTTAGGGTATTATCCAATCAAACCCTCCTTTCAAAATAACATTCTAGGAAAAAAATTGAGCCAAGTCACTACAGATGAATAAGGACTCAGCTACAGGTTTGGGTGATCAAGAATGATATGGAAAGATAGATTAGATTGAAAGATTTGTCAAATCCTAGATCAAATAAGCCTCAAACCCTAATTATAATGAAATCAAGTATAGATGGATAGAATGCTATAGAAAACTAGACAAGAAGGCACTTAGGAAAGATTAGAAACATACCAAAGATTGGATTTCCATAATTGAAAACTTTGCAGACTATGAGGTAAACACCCAAGTTTGATAGGGCAATATTTTTGCATATCCGAGGAAGTGAGATGTGTCAGATGATATCTTGATTCTAATTCCATGATTAATCCTATCAGGAGGACTATGGGGTGGGCACTCTAGTCCAATAGGTATGAATAAAAGAAACTTTCTTCTAGATCTTGAATCTTTATCCTCTGAATTGCTTCTCTATACCTGCACTTTTCTAAATCCTGTACCTATAACCTGCAATCACAAAGAGAGGGATTTGGGGGCTATGGTGTTTTGGAGCTTGCCTCAATCAAGCCCTGGAATGACATTCAAGTCTTCCAACACTGTTGTTAGATAGAGTGCATGCCCAAGAAGGGTAGAGGCCAAATCCAATGATGAAATAGAATGATTGAAACACAAATAAATGTCACCTTAAATGTGAAGCCCTCATGGAGATGAAGATCCTTCAAACCATGAGGAGATGGATTGATGAAGCCAAATCTGCAACAAACAAACACAATAACAACACAAGTTTGCTTAGCAACACAATGAATGCTTTGAAATCCCTCGGCTCAATATCACAAGTTTCCATTATCCATCTAGGTGTAAAATTAAGATATAAACTCACTTATATATGCTTTCCCACTAACATTCATAGTTTAAATTGAATAGGTTGACAAAGGGAAACCTTTTGAGAGGGCCCAAGCTAACATGCAATTGTTTTAATCCTGACAAATTAGGCTAGACTTGGGCATGGGTGCCCAAGTCCCAAGGCCAATTTAGGTCTTGATTAAGCATTTAGAACTAGCCCCTAAGTCCCATTTGACATGGGTTTCAGGAGAAATTGCTCCTGGATAAGTGTTAAGCTTGCATAATGTAAACACGGGGACCTAGGAGCTAAACTAGGAGGTAAAAAGGCATGAGGTTACTTTTTGCTCCATAACATTTATCCCCCACTTTAATATATGTATGATCTTATGATTTCGTACATGCATTAAAGTACGGTTGAAAACACATCAAACACACCATGCACATAGAGTTAAGGCATACCCAAAGGTTGGAGGACTATTTCTAGCCCCCAATCTCAGGTAAGCACTAGAAAATACATGGAAGACACACAAGACACAATGAAGACAGTAAGAAGTACGCAAAACATGGAGAATACAGTGGAAGCACATAATACACAAAGGAGACATGAGAGAAGTCATGCTAGACACGCGGGGAAGACACATGAAAAAGACACAAAATACACAAGTGTTACATAGTACATCATCAACATACTACACGTCTTATACATGGCAAACATGAGTGATAGGCAGGAGCTCATCACTACTCCACTATCTAAAACACGCCAAACACATTTGACGATTGAGCTATGCTACCACAACTGCCAAAGACACGCTTAAGGGTGAATGACTCAAGATCCAACCCTACCTCCATAGAGGACTTTGTATAAAAGGATGTGCACTAGCTCAAGAGATACATTATCCCACCTTCCGTAGAAGGGCTTTGTATAAAAGGATATGCACTAGCTCAAGAAATATGTCATCCTGCCTCGCGATGAGGGCTTTTTTCTTTTAAAAGGATGTGCACTAGCTCAAGAGATACACCATCATGCCTCATGATGAGGGCTTTCAAACACACTTTGTCAGTGTAAAAGATAATCAGATAGATACCATTATATATGCCCCCACCTTAAGGTGGTTGATCCTGCTTGCCGATATCAGGCACA
This sequence comes from Cunninghamia lanceolata, assembly GCA_027924645.1. Classification (NCBI taxonomy): domain Eukaryota; kingdom Viridiplantae; phylum Streptophyta; class Pinopsida; order Cupressales; family Cupressaceae; genus Cunninghamia; species Cunninghamia lanceolata. The sequence goes on from BSBN01000063.1 coordinate 13,045,443, forward strand.
TTAAGGTAGAGAGAAAATATGCAGGAAACAAGAGCTTTCGCAAAGCCCATGCCTCAAGAGGTGACATGTGCCACAATCGTCGAATGTTCCCATAAACACATCAATATGATTGTTACTAATTTGTTGTTCACACTAAAATTAGTTTGACCTAAGTGCAGTGGTTCAAAAGGAATAAAAGAAAATTTTGAAGTTCAGCATTTATTGAACAGTTGATATCTTGATAGAACATATATGGACTTTAGATGACAGGATAACCCATCAGTCTAATCAAGACTGATGAGTCATCATGACAAGAGAATAAGGTTGCCAAGGTATCAATCATTCAAGAAGTACAGTTGTTTTAACATGGTTTTATCTTTTAGGAGTTATAAGTTAGATTGATTATTCAGTTAATCAGATTTGAAATAAAAGAAGAAATATATTTGTATTGAAATGTTATTTCATGTCATGTTTTGAACATACATTTAATATCTGTTACTTTATCCTATGCATTGATTGAAAAAGAAATACACATACATCAAGTGCATAAGATAAATTAACTGATTATGTTTAAAAGAAGTGTTCAAATGTGTCCCACACAAGCCATGGGAGTAACTAGACTGAGCAATGCAAACATGCAAGCTATACATTTCAATGATAAAAGAAATAATATGAACACATGATAAAAGTAAACATCCATCATTGCCTGAGCAAGAAGGTTGTTTTGTTGATGTCAGTCTTCAGTCTTCATCTTCAGCTCCTATCATCAATTGAACCTGCAAAAAATTTGGGGACAATCCCGTTAGCACTCCGGATGTTTAAAGTTATCATATGCTTTTACCAAGCAGATACATCAACTTGTCACATCATGCAATTCATATGAAGGATCAGATCAAACATGTGCTACAAATAAGAAAAAAATCATGATGAAGATCAATCAATACCATCAGGTATATTTTTATGCTAACTTGTTTGTTCACTGTGCAGGTATAGGAAAAGTAATGTTGCTGATTTGAAGACATTTAAAGCATGTGGAGAAAATGTGGCTCCCACAAGGGTCAAGCCCAGCATGCTCAAAGTGATACCATTACACGTTATGCTATATCCAATAGCTCATTAGTGATCAAATTCCAAATGATATGCAAGAAACAAGGTATTGTTCTACTTTCTTTATCATTTATGATGTGTGATCTTTCATAACAGTCTTATGCCATCAAGGTACCCAAGGTACAGTCATAAATGATGATAATGAGAAGCTATACCACAAGAGCGAGTAATCAGGTCTAGAGAACCAAGGTACATCCCATAAAGCTGCCATTATGAAGTACAGGAAGGTACAGTGACCAAAGGAGAAAGGTATTTTCATCTTTTGATATAAATGAGATATATTATTTTGCTATTTAGATATGTCATTCATGTATGCAATAGTACAAGGAATTAAAACAAAGCATGAAGGTACAATGTACAAGGACAGCAATAAATGTAGAGAAATGAAAGAGTGGAACAACATTATTGATACAGTATAAGGAAAACAATAGTATGCAGATGAAGAAGATAACAAAGAGCAGCCATGACAAATGTATGCTACAGATTCTCAGAGTACAGTCAAAAGATATATATTACAGTCAGATGCCACCAAAATGCAAGACAACACAACTCCAAGTAACAAGACAGTTGCTAGCAGCCAATCAATATAGAAGCTGTAAACATCATAGAGACATAGTGAGGTTCAACATGGAGTAAAATCAAAAGTGCAGTTAAGGGATCTATTCAAAGCTAAGGATAGCCATGAAAATCTTAAATAAAGAGAAACAATGTCATAGACCCTGTAAAAACAGCAACAAGAATAGGACAAATATTTACTAGTTTTTGTTGTGAATGAAGTGTAAAATTGCTATGGAATGTTTAGCTATGGCAGAACATATATCTTGGAGAATAGTAAAGGAGCAAAGGAATTCATAATAACTTCCTAGCTTTAACAATGTGAAGGGACAGTCATCTAGATAGAAGATGAATCATGTATGTCAAATGACGAAGGTTTGAATAGTTCTACCCAATCTCTTGTGAGGTCATCCAAAGGAGTTTTTTTTTAAGCCTTAAAAGTTTTCTCTAAAGAAAAAAGCTATGAAAGGCTATTAATATGCTAAATACATTCCAAGCATTATGTAAGGTCTGTCAAAACTATCATGACTGTCTTACAGAGTCAAGGTCAGTTCTTATGACTACCATATGATTTGAATGACTACCATATATCATCAAGGGACATTCAGTAAATGACTATGTGTGCAGCCAGACGACAGTGATCAGGATGATTGTCATAGATTATGAGTCAATCTATTATATTTGAACTACTAACTATTCCACAAAGAGCCTGATGTAATGTTAAATGCTATAGACAGTCAAGATCCTTTAAGGCTAACAAACAAAGAGAGCCCTGAAACACAGGGAGCACAATAAAGGAAGAAATACTATTTTCTTAGAACATACACAACAGAAGGAAGAAACTTACTATCCACAATGCCCTAGCACAGTGTGACAATGATCAAAATCACATAGCAGAGAGCTTCATAGTTGGAAGAGAGTTCAAACATTGATATGGAACATGTGTTGGAGAAACAACCTTCAAGAAAAGTCAGAGTATTCCTCTCTTTCTTGAGCTTTCATTTGCATTCTCTACACAACTTCTAATCAAAGAATGTTCTCATGGGGGATAGTCTTAAAGATTCACATAAAGGACACAAAATGGTATTTGTTTCGACAGTACACAACATGGAACATTATGGAAAATGCAAGGAGTCAAACAACGAAAGGTCACTGATGAAACAGTAAGAGGCCTCTAGAGATAATAGTGTTGTAAGGAAAGGTTTTCATAGTTTTAATGGAAAGAAAGTTCATAAGAAAATATGCATAAGAAGCCCCTCCACTGTTCTGGTTAGTAGCTTTCTTCTAATAAAGCAGAAAATCAGAGTTTTGCATAGTCCCTTCAAGAAACCCATGTCAGAAGCCTTTCACTTTTTTGATCAAAGAAAGAATGTGACATAGAGAATGATAGTAGAAGCCACGACTATATCCAGAGAAAGTCGTTTCTTAAAGAAAAAGTGAACCCATCTAAGAATATTGTAAACCCTTGTCATTTTATATATACAGCCAAAAGTGTGAAAAGAAACATTTTACAGCTACAACCATGGCACAGAGGTACCATTCAAGAGGAGGGAAGAAAAAAAGGGGGGCTGAAGAAGAAGAAACTTACCCCATTTTCTTGTATGGAGGGATCTCTAGCCGCAACCTCCTTTTTATGGAAAGCTCCTCAAAGATGAAAAGGTTACAATTGTAGGTAAAGGAACACAGAGACATTAAGAAGTATGTTAAAAGACTTTAAAGAAGTCTTAACTCTCTGTCACATAGCCGTGGCCAGAAAAAAGCAGAAAAGCCACAGAAAATGACAATAAAATGCTATATAAAGCCTTCAAAATCAACACAGAAGGTTTACCTTGCATCTCAAAATGGTGGAAAATGTAGAGAGATCAACCAAGAGATCCCGAGAATGAGGGAGAAGGAGAAGAGGGTATCAAACCCTAGTTGGTGGTAATGAAATTTGCAGAGTGGCCGACAGGGAAAGAAGAACAAGTGAAATGACCAAATGATTAGGGTTTCTAACCCTTTTATTCGAAGGTTCTTTTCTTCATTATGTTTTGACTTCTCAAAATAATACATTATTGCCATATCTAAAATGTTGATCGGGGTCAAAACTTTTACCTAGCATCATTGCCAAGAGTGGCCGATATCTCTTCTTTGCCTTTGTTTCTAAAGTCGAGAATCAAATGGTGGTTGGTGGGCATTATACCTTACAAAAATTTCAAATAACACTCATTATCTTGGAGTCGACATTGCATGGTCGAAAAGTTCCCCTATCATCATGTGTTTTGAGATAGAGATAAGACAAGTTTCCCTTCACAATACATGTATTATGCAGGATGACCGGGTCAAAAGAAATAATGTTATGCCTTATAATATTGTCATCAAAAGGGGTCAAAGATATGCATAGACAAAGACAGTTTTGAGTAGACAAGGTGACAAGGAGTATTTTTGCATGAGGGAGGTATGGAGGAAATATATAATGTATTTGGCATGTTGATACATATGGGAGAGTAGAAAGTTAAGATTTTTTGCATGATATGTATATGTGAGGCAGTGAGCTATTTTTGCATGGTGATTGGAGTCATAAGGATGAGAAAAAATATTTGTTTTCTTTTGAAATCAAATACGGAGTTATAAGTGTAGTATGAAATGCCTTAGTTTTTTAATGCATTTTTGATAATGTATTTGGAGAGATAAGGGTATATTTTTTCCTAAGGCATACTATCACGCAAGTGGGTGTATTTTTTCACAAGGAGCTATAAGGAGATTGTATTTGTCTCTAAGTCCTAGATTTTGCTAAAATCATGCAAATTAGGCATATGTATTTGGAGTGATAAGGAGTTATATTTTTCATGCATGATTTTACAAACAAACTAATTGTAAATAAATAATAAAGTAATATTTTCCAAATTACTTTATTATTTTTCACAAATTGTAAAGTCAAATAAGTACAAATTGTAACCAATAATAGAGTAATTATTTTAATTACTTTATTATTTACTCACAATCAAGTTTGCAAAAGCAAAATCATGTAAATTGATGAGTTGAGCTAACTAGGCCACCTAGGAGGTTTTTTGCATGATTTGGGGAGTATTTTTAGAGTTCTTGGTCAACTTTTTGGTCAAGCATATGGAGAGGTCCAAATTGAAGCTATTTTTGCTCAATTTGTGGCAGTTTGAGCCCATAATTTTGGGGATTTTTGAGGTTGCTCGTGGATCACCTTGGAGAGATTATTTTTAGAGGAAGCTAGCTGTAGTTCATATTTTTGCATGCCTCTTAGTGAGAGCAAAGCTATATATTGTAAAGCAAAACTTGTTTTTACTAGTTCTTGCCTTTTTTCTCTTATACACTTTGAGAGAAGAAGGTTTTGTAGCTCAATTTTTATAGTTTTATAGAGATCAACAGGTTACATGTTCCATTTTTTGTCTCTCTTGCAATATTTCCTTTGTTTTTTGAAATCAAGTAGTTGCCTTTCCATTTAATGCTAATTGTTTGAAGTGATTTGATGAAGTTTTACTATGTTTTATTATTAAACCTTTAAAATTATTGTCTCATTTTTGCTTGAAGTATTAAGCATAGTGTTATTACAGGTCTTAGGTTGTGTTAATGAAAATAATCCTTTTGTGTTGTGAGAAATCTTTTTCCTTCATAGAAAGCCTATTTTCAAGCCTTCCTTAGAAATATTTTTGTGATATTTGTGCCAAGATTGGATTGTGTGAGTCAGATTTCTGAACTATATTGTGAACCAGATTGCATATTTTTACCCATATTAGGTGCATCACCAAATTTCACAGTTTTCATTTCCTTATAGTTTCATTCTTATCCTTTTCCAAAATAGAAAAAGTCATACATTCCAATAAAATATTTTAAGGGAACCGGCCCACAATCTGGAGGTCTAATTTCATTATAGGGCACCCACAACCTGAAATTAGTCCCATGTTACATGGAATTGTAGAGCTTTTCTAGCCTTGCATATGGGTGCAATTCCTAGTGATAAAAATGATATGCTAAGATAAGATAATGATCAAGATATAAACTTCAGTTAGAAAATCTTACTCTAAGACAACAACCAAATCAATTCATAGAAGCTATGCATATATTAGATCACATCAAACACCAAGGCTACACTTGCAAGTTCAGAACTGAGTATAGCCATTGGGTTATACTATAGGTATCTTGAAACTGAGTGTAACAACAAGGTGAGATACAAAACCAACCAAAGTGCACGGAGCAAATTGAGAGTATTGTAAAATGTTTGTTACAAGAGATATGACAATATGATACATCATATGGAGTGATTCTACTAGTCAAGCATTAGATATATATATTAACCCCATTTTCATATATGGACTAGGTCCATTTTTGCTTACTTGCTGAAGGGACACATGGTCCTTATCAGTATTTATTTATTTTCATCATCTGCCGACTAGATAGGATCACTGAAGAATGTAAACAATAAAAATGAGAGAGGAGAACCAAGTGCCTTAGGAACACCACATAGGAGGATGCCCCCAAGACATCTTCTGCAAAGCTATGCCCCCAAGGCATGACACACAACAATAAAATAGAGGAGAGGAAAGATAGAAGAATAGCGAAACATATAGAAGAATGGTCACAATAGAGGCAGTCCCCTGGTATCCTTGACCTTACAAGAGTATCAAGGGTCATCCATGGGGACCTAAACAAACATATAACACAACACGGGGGATCACAACATGACTCATCAACATACATATCTAGGAAGAGGCCACCCTTGAGAGCATTTGGAATAGGTGCTACATCGAGTGTGGCTAAGTGAGGGAGAAATACTTACCCGATTCAATGGGATATGTTTTGGTGGACTATTTGTGTCTATCATCTTAGGATATATCATATTAAGTTTTGGTTTTGTTGAGATTGTATTGACATTAAGTTTAGGACGATGATAGGCTTTGCTGGGCTTCAAAGAATGGTATCCAATATCGGTCATGTAGTTAATTCCAGCAACTTGTAAAGGTACTTTGATTCCTTGTTGATTTACACCAAAACCATTACCTACATAGTCAAAAATTTTATAAAGGATTTTAAATCCTTGACCATAAGGGGATGTCATCTCTTTAGAAGATGGTGTTGTCTCATAGGTCTCATAATCTGTAGTATAAGTAAGAGTATTGTCTTTGTTTTCTACCAAGGAGACTTTGGGTTTCGTAGGTGTTTCCAAAGATTGCTTGGATGAGATCGATGTGACTTTTGATGTGTCAGGATTAGAGTTATTAAGCTTATATTCCCCTATAAAGGAAGGAGTAAAATCTAATGAACTCCAATCCTCACCAAAAAGTGCATTCAATGGTTTAGAGTCTTGTACAACATTATCTTTGGCAAGAGGTATTGATGAATCAACTTGTAAGTTGTTTAGACTTGTATGATTGTTAACTTGTTTTTGTGTTTCATTATGTAAACAATTATTCAGTTCAGGATCAACATCAATGATATGGAGCTTGTTTTCATAACTAAACTTTATTGATCGATAAAGGGTAGACGAATTGCCCCCATGGCATGAATCCATGCTCTACTGAGAATCATATTATATGGAAGTGAACCAGGCATGACATGAAAAAGGGTAGAAAATATCATGGGTCCAACCTTTACGGGTAAAGTTATGGTACCCAAGGATTGTCTACCAAAATTATCAAAGCCACGGATGTTAAGCCTGTCTGGTTTGATTAAAGATGTATCAATCTTGATTCTGCGTAGCAAGTCAATGCCACAAACATTAAGACCCGATCCATTGTCAATCATAACTCACTTATCAACTTTTTATCTATTGTGACAAATATTATAAGTGGATAATTTTCATTTTGAACTTCAATTGACAGTACTTCACGTTGTTGAAACAGAATATCCATTTTTGTCGCATGCATACAATCTAACAGAGTTGCTACATCATTCAGCTTAACAGCAAGTGGTACAATCACCTTTTGTAAAGCTTCTTGGAGCATTCCATGTTATGTAGGCGATGTTTGTATTAAATCCCAAAGAGAGATCTTAGTCGGAGTAGTGTGAAGCTCTTCAACAAGATCATATTCTTGACCGCCTTTATGAGTAAGGTGAGGTGGTTGAGGAAGCATAGCTTGAGAAGATGGAAGAGAGATAGGAACATGTGGTTCTTGCTTACTTTTCTTTTTATTACGGGTGTTGTTTGTGTGAGAAATCATGTGATGCTGTGGCACATTTTGAACACCTTGATTTCTATGAGTGATTTGTCTTGCATAATTTAGAATATAACCTGGGGGTCAAGGTGGTTTTGGATCACCTTGAACCATAATCACCAGTTTTAAGCAAGAAGGTGCATTAGGTGCCCCTTGCACAATCATCTTAGGAATATTAATACACATTTCTACTATCCCCTTAGTGGGTGGAAGGAGTCTATTAAAGGTAATTGAATTAACATTGCTTTGATTTTAATTAAGCTCAACATTCATCCCTAAATAATTTAATGTGAGGGACCTTTCTTCATCCACCAATGCTTCGTCTTTAAAGGGAGAGAATTGGAATGAAGAGAAGGGAAAGTATTGTTAAAGGAATTGTTGATGGTTTTATCTTTAGTGACGTCTAAAGGATTTGAACATGCAACCAAAGGAGAGCTACCCAAGGTCTTCGCATCCTTATAGATATCTAAGGTTCTTGAACATTCATCCAAAGGAGGAAAATCAAAGGTCTTCACTTCCTTAGTGATGTCCAAGGTGTTTGAACATTCAACTAAAGGAGGAATAGGATAACTCATGGAATCGTCATCATCATCATCATATATTTTAGATATTAGTTCCAAGGCATTAATAGAAGAACTTTCACAGTCATCTTTTTCATGAGTATTCATGGAGATGTATTTGGTTAGATATTCTAATACCAAAGGGTATGTATTCATGAGAGCTATGAAGTTGTCAAAATAAGATACATAATCAAGGATTTCAAATGAAGAGCATTTAAATATATCCTTATGATACATGGATTGTATATGAGTGAGAACATGAGGATTCATATTAAGGAATTTGTAGAAATTCTCAAAGTTTTTAATATATGCATGTAAAGATACCAAAGAGCAATGAGATGAAGATGCCATAATAGAATGTGTTGGAATAGCAATGCACAATAATATCTTTTCATTTATCAAATACAACCAATATGAGAGGCTTTTGTACACCACAACACTAGTTTGAGGAAACCAGGATTTTGAAGCTTGTTACCAAGAACAAAAACACACTAGTGTCCTTACAAATGGAGTAAAAAGTGTTGCACAAAAGGTAGTATAGACTACTTCTAATATTTCTTGCAAAGAAATGTTAGAGAGAGAGTAAATTGCTTATGTTGAAATACACATTGTGTAATAAAAAACATGTGAAACTTTCAATGTAAAGTATGAAATGATGCAAAATTTTCAAATGAGCAATGAAAATATGGTTTAAATCAATGCTAGATCTAAATGAAAAGATGTTTATGATAGCAAAAAAATCTGAAATAAGATTTTGACTACAAACCCTAGCCTTTGGAATTACTAGGTTATATGAAAAAATGCAACTTTCTAAGCAAAACCCTAGCAAAAGAAACCTTCAAATGCAAGATTTGATATGAATTAAATATGAATTAATGTAATAAGGATCAGATCTGATGCAAATATTAGAAAATTAAATCTTTTATCATATGCGATACAAATTATGCAAAACTATGCCTTAATGCAAGCCTAAAATGCTTATTTTTTCAATTTTTTTCAAATGTATGCTAGATTTTTCAATGCAAAATGATTAATATGACATGAATGAATGAAATGATTGATTACAACACTCAGCAAGATGCAAGTTTAGTAAAAACATGGGTTCACTAAAATGTTAAGTATGAAAAGTGGGAAAGGGATAAAATGGTGTTAGGGTATATCCAATCAAACCCTCCTTTCACAATAACATTCAAGGATAAAAACTGAGCCAAGTCACTATATATGAATGAGGACTCAGCTACAGGTTTGTGTACTCAAGAATGATATGGAAATATAGATTAGATTGATAGATTTGTCAAACCCTAGATTGAATAAGCCTCAAATCCTAATTATAATGAAATCGAGTACAGACAGATGGAATGCTACAAAAAACTAGACAAGAAGGCACTCAGGAAGGATCAGAAACATAACAAAGATTGGATTTTTGTAATTGAAAACTTTGCGGAATATGGTACAGGCACCCAAGTTTGATAGGGAAATATTTCTGCAGATCCAAAGGAGTGAGATGTGTCGGATGATATCTTGATCCTAATTTTGGAATGAATCTTGTTGGGGGGACTACAGGACGGGTGCCCTAGTCCAATAGGTATGGATAACAACTTTCTTCTAGATCTTGAATCTTTATCCTCTAAATTTCTTCTTTGTACCTGCACTTTTCCAAATCCCTCACCTATAATCTGTAATCACAAAGAGAGGGGTTTGGAGGTTGTGGTGTTTAGGAGCTTGCCTCAATCAAGCCCTGGAATGATATTCAAGTCTTCCAACACCGTTGTTAGATAGAGTGTGTGCCCATGGAGGGCAGAGGCCAAATCCAATGATGAAATAGAATGTTTAAAACACAAATAAATGTCACCTTAAAGGTGAAGCCCTCACGGAGATGAAGATCCTTCGAACCATGAGGAGATGGATTGATGAAGCCAATTTGCAACAAACAAACATAATAACAACACAATTCAGCTCTGCAACACAACGAATGCTTTGAAATCCCTTAGCTTAATATCACAAGTTCGCATTATCCATCTAGGTGTAAAATGAAGACATAAACTCACTTATATATGCTTTTCCACTAACATTCATAATTTAAATTGAATAGGCCGACATAGGGAAACCTTTTGAGAGGGCCCAAGCTGACATGCAATTATTTTAATCCTGATAAATTAGGCCAGACTTGAGCGTGGGTGGCCAAGTCCCAAGGCCAATTTAGGTCTTGATTAAGCATTTAGACCTATCCCCTAAGTCCCATTTGACATGGGTTTCGGGGGAAATTTCTCTAGGATAATTGTTAAGCTTGCATAATGTAGACACGGGGACCTAAGAGCTAAACTAGGAAATAAAAAGGCATGAGGTTACTTTTTACTCCATAACAATACTATAGTTGCATATTAATATATATATGCTTGAAACATGAGAACCTAAAGCTACAAGGGAAGTCTTAATAACAAAATTATCTATCTTGTTATTTATGCTTGAGATATGGCAAGTAGGTATGGCATATGGGGTTTGAAGAAGTTTCTAGATCTGCACATGCCTTCCTAACCAAGTCATCACCTTGAAAATTGCATTCTTAAGGAACCTATGTTGTTAGAGGATTTACTTCATGAAATTTGTTTGTAAAAAGTAAAGTTGCCTTGAATAAAATTTGTTTGTTCTAGTTGCAACTACCCTGGTAGAAATGTATGCAAAGTGTGGAAGCATAGACAAGGCACATGAACTTTTTGACAGAAAACCTCAAAGAGATGTTGTTTTATGGAATGTAATGATTGCAAGTTATGTACAAAATGGATTTGTTGCTTTAGAAAATTTCAAGCAAATGCAATTGGTGGGTGTAAAGCCAAATTCCATAACCTTTGCTAGCATACTCCTTGCCTATGCCAAAATGGAATCTTTGGAACAGGATATGGACATCCACCAAAGCATAAAGGATATGGGAATTTTATCAGATGTTCTAATTGCAACTACCTTGGTAGACATGTATGCAAAGTGTGGAAGAATAAACAATCCATGTGAACTATTTGACAAAACAATTCAAAGAGATGGTGTTTGATAGAATGCAATGATTGCAAGATATGCACAAAATAGATTTGTTGCTTTAGAAAATTTTAAGAAAATGCAATTTGCAGGTGTAATTCCAGATTCCACAATCTTTGCCAGAATTTTATCAAATGTTGTAGTTACAATTACCCTATGACACATGTATGCAAAATGTGGAAGTATAGACAAGGCACATGAACTGTTCGGCATAACACATCAAAGAGATGTCATCTCATGGAATGCCTTGATTGCAAGATATGCACAAAATGAATTTAGAAATTAGTATGTACAAAAAGCTAGAAAGAAAAATATTAAGAAACACAAATGCACACTAAAAATTGTGCCTTGCGTATACGATGCCATGAAAAATAACCTCATTTGCAATCATGTATAGTCAAAAGCATGCATTATAGTTAAAGAAACAATATTTTTAATAAAATAATTCTAAAAAATAGAAGAAACAAGAACAAGTTAAGATAAAAATTGTCATACCTGTCCATCTGGAAGTTTAAATGCTAGTCAAGCGTACCTGAGGGGTCATCTCTTACCTTCAGAGTATCCAATATTACTTCATGATCATCATTACTAATTGTCCATAGTTATTTTGTTTTTGGTTTTGCATGATGCTTTAGTAACTTAACATTTGCTGTTACAACTAGGTGTGAATACATCAGTTTTATGCTTCTCAAAGTCTTCAAATGCAGGGATGCCATTCTTTCTAATCATATATGTTCGCAACCAAGTCCCAGCAATAACAATTGATCCTGTAGAATATGTGAACCCATCATCATCTATCATAGGTCATGTTAGCTTTTGTTTTCCCTGTACATATCGTGCCAACCAATTGTCTGATCTCTCTCCATTTCCATGCGGTGCAACAACTACATAAACATGACCTGGTTGTACAAGGTCTAAAAGATGTTCATAGTCAAATGAGCACTCCATGTCATTGACTAAAGATGATTGACCTTGAGATAAAGGGGTTAAATATCATGGAATCCATGCATCTACCCACTCACTTGACTCACAATTATCCCAATCACATTTAATACAACTCTAATAAAAACAAGCTAATTTTCATGTCCAAATAGTCCATGCACTTGCATCTAAGCTTCGAAATGAATGCATCTTTGACGATTCATTGATTCTCTAACAATCTAATTTCTCTCTCGATATCCCCTCATCAACCAACTAAAAGAACGTGTGCACTTTTGAATCAAGAGCCACTCCTTGTGACAATGCATAGTTACACCATTTAACAATAGAATCTGCATCAATGATTGTAGTACCACCTCTAATCTTTAGTTGTTCTTTAAAAAGAGCTCTCTTCACACATGCACCCGCTCCATCATGTTCCCCTTTTCCGTGCCCAACTTCAAAAAAAATCTAAATATGAGGTATACCCTTCTCTACATGCATTCTACTCAACCAATAGAACATATGAGCATTCTTGAATTAACCAGTGCAATTATCTGACCAAATGAAATGATCCATTCCAATATCGTTTTCTTGCAAGAACCCATAAAATTGTTGAAAATAATATTGCACATACTCTAATGAATAAGATCGATCATCACTCGTGTAAAAATGGTATTCTATAACAATATTCTTGTTCTCTTCTGTACTCTCAAGGGCATGTATATATATGTGATGTGAACAAAAATAGCAACCTGAATAGAATTGTAGTACTAGGATTGCACTTCATTTTGGGGTTTCAACATGTAGTTTTCTACAAAATCAACTACAAAGCCAATAGTTCCAATCGGGAAAGAGTCTTTACACATCTTGAACTGTTGATCTAACCATTGAGAACTGTGGCTATGTCTGGCATACTTGTAGAAAAGATTTTTCTAATCATCAATAAAATCAGCAATACTTATCAACTCACATCTAGAACCTTTACCTCCACTTTTCAAATTGAATTTCACTATCTCATATTTCTTTTTCTCAACCAATCTCTTTCCAAAATCATGCTCGTTGCCCTCATGAAAACTTGATATAAACTTTGATAACCCACCACAGTGTAAACACTTTTCATTTAAACATTCTTGTAGAAAATACAACCATCATCTCTAATACATAGAAATAAATCTAATAAGTCTCTAGATGACTTTGGTAGTTGAATTGCACCACAATCCCATAACATTTTGTTAGTGTACAAAGTAGAATGAATATTGCATAATAATTCATGATCCATAAAAAACTCTACATGGTATTTGCAACAACTTGTATTACGAATTTTAAGAGGAAGGAAATAAAATGGCTTAAGAGATTAAAATGCTCTTTGTGAGATTGTCATACCTGAGTGTGTTTCACAATATTATTTGTACAATGTTGTTTGGCTACATTCCAAGTAATGTTTAGGATGTGGTGTGCGGTCTTTATCATCAATTCTTAACTTTAAAACATCTTTTGCATTTGGTGATACCCTAGAGTTGGTGTGCCAAAATCGTTCAATTTCTTCCTTTGTGCTATTGATTATCTTCTTATCAACTCGTGGAAGCCTACCACTGAAATCCCAAGTATAATTTCCAAGAGGACTATCTAGTCTTGATCTTAATGCTAGTGCTTTTGACAATGTTTTACGATTCAAGCTTAAGTCAACACAAGTTTGCCTCATTGATCAAGTCTTTCTTAATTGTTTGCTCACTATTGAGGTTGTCATTACTGTACAAGCAACTCTTTTATCTTTCTCCTTTCTAGTCTTTCTAATAGAATTGAGTGTATTGAAAATGCTTCTAACAATAATTTTATTCTGATCGGACACTTTGTTTAACCGAATCTTTAATTTCTTTAGTAAAGGTCTCATTTTGTACATCTTTAGTAATTGCACAAAACGTTGGCATTGTTCAGTTAATGTTTTATTCTCAAAGTATTCATTGAAGAGTTTTGAAGCCCACAAGTTCGTGATGACCTCTTGCCTTCAAGTTTTTCCATTATGTTTTCATCAATCTCAAGTAACCATTTTGGGGTTCTTAGATGTTTTACAATTTCATCATGCTCATTCTCTTCTTGACAAACGTCCTCTCTTATTATGTAATTTGGAGATACATTGACTTTTATTGTTTCATCCATGTTATCAACCTCATAAATTTTATCAACAAATAGATTTTGGAGTGCAAATTTAACATCATGAGGTTCATATCCACTTTCTTCAAGAAAACATCTTTGTTTTTCCTCTTCTTTGTCCATGGTATTTCTCTTATCAATAGGTGTTTCATAACATTCTGCAACATTTTCATTTACAGTATCATAGTTAATTTCATTCTTATCTAACATTTCATTAAAATCAATATTAACACCTTTAATTTGCATGTCATTAGATGGTAAAGAAGAAGATTCACCTTGATGAGCATCCACCAAATCTGGTCTTCCAATCCTCTTTCTTGCTCTATCCTTTTCCCTAATTTCTTCAATTTCCTCCAATGTAACTTTCCTCCTTTTTGCTTTATGATGATTGTTGCTCCCCATTAGGGGAACAAAATATCACCCTAATGATTGTAACAAGCAAATTTTGTGTACAAAAGTGCATAAAAAGTGTTTTTTTAACTGTAACAAGCAGAGATCATGGAGTTTTCGACAACAGAGGGTTCGTGGGCATGGTTGTCGGGCCCAACAATATTCTTTTTGTCTTTTTTTGGCTTTTACATAACGGATATCTGTTACCTAAAGCCCAATTCTTTGGGCAACAAATATCTAGGTAATGGATATCTATTGGGTAAAAGCACAAAGCTGTGTCACACTTTCGTCCAACAAAATAATTTTGGGCGAGTCAATTTCGGCCCCAAATAATTTTGCCCAAATCTACGTAGCCGCTGCATGGCGTATATGTGGCAAGATATTTTTGGGCAAGACTATCTGTTCACCTGAAATCATACTGTTAAAAAAAAAAATTGCCACATTTCACGGCACCAGTTTTTTTGACAGCAACAGCACAACAAGGTAGGGTTTGAAGGTCTGTCGCACAAAGCGCTTCCCCGCCACCTTTTGCAAGAGTCTCATCACCAAGTATGCCAACTTCACCTTGGCATGCAAATTTTCTGTCAAACATTTTGTATGGCACCATGTAAATATCTTCACCTTGGTATTTTATGTTAAAGATTTTGTATGGCACGATTAAAATAAACCTGCACCTTACATGATTGAAATTCTTCTTTACTGTATTTTGTGCATAAGTTTTTATCAAGGTTGTGGTAATGGAAAATTAATCACAATTTGAAACCATTCAAGAAAGAATTTGTTCATAAGTTATTGGAAAGGTTGTGGTGATCAGAAGTAGCAAGTGGATAATGGATATAACCATGATCATTTGAAACAGCCATCTCTCTTCATCTATGTATTCCTATATTTTTTATAGTTTGTCCCATATAAATTTTCACAGTTTTTCCAAAATCTCTCCTTTCATATGATACAGTCTTTTTCAAATCAAGTGCTACAGCAATGCAGGACATGCACTTTTATCCCTTGTAAGGTTATCCATTCAAATTTGCCCATCAAATGCTAGGGAATAACATGGTTAAAGAAGGAAACAACATACACTAGATATATATGGCTCTAACCAGGGCTTAAATTTGACAGTTGTATAGCTATATTTAAACATTTTAGCTGTAAAATACAACTAAAATTTTGAAAAGACAGTATCATATGAAAGGAGAGATTTTGGCCAAACTGTCAAAATTTATATATAGGATTATGATATAGGTATATGGCTATCATGTCAATATGTTGTACATGCTACATTTGAGTATAAATTTGGATTTTCTACATGCATTCCTAGTTCTGTGTTTTATGGTTGATTCAGATTTGGTTGATATGCCTATTATTTATGTATTTGCAAGCATCTAAGGTGCAGGTTTATTTGAGTTCAGCACGTGCATTTATATCATGGATTTTTTAAATATTTATCTAGTAGTTGGAAAATTTATATGCAAATTTATTTACATCATGACATACAATATGTTTGACAAAAAAATTAATTATCATACTGTAGATAAATTTAGGTCCAAATGGATGACCAATCTTCACAACAATCACATCAGTCAGGTCAACCTGACGGTGGTGATAATTCTACATTATATGTTGAGACCATTCAGAGGTTTCAAAGAGCTTTGGATGAACTGAATAGTACTACTCACAATACACCAAACTTGTCAGGTAGAGACAAATTGGTTAGGATTAGGGATGAGATAACACATATGATCCAAGTTGTTCGATCATATAATCCCTATGATGACATTAGTGTTGACAAGTTTTATACATCACTTTCTCAGAGTGTTGTCAGCGTGGAGAAATGGCCATCTATTTCTAAGTTGGTTTCAGTAGAAAATGTTCTCAGCATGTTCCCTTCTTATAGGGGAAAAGAGAGAGTGAGAGGCTAATCTCCCACCAAGTGTGTGGATGTAGTTGTCGGTCCTTTCATCTATCCTAGGTTTTTAGCAGCTCGTCACCAATAGCTAAACAATGATGAGTTGCCATTGTATTTTTGCAAACAATTATATGTAGAGTTCCATTTAGATTTATCTATCAATTATACATCTTTCCCTAAACATGTTGGTTAGGGGAAAGGGAGGTTTGTAGAGAGACCTGAGTATAGAAGACAAGATGTGCCACCTCTTCAGAACAAGAGGTCCTTAGTTGGCCCAAATCTTTTGGTTCTTCCAAAACATGTGGAACTAGCAAATGCCGCCCAACCATCATTGACCCCCTCGAGATGCACGCTTTTTGAGAGCATGGTGACTATTGCCACTGAGGTTGATCAATTGTCATTTGATCGTGTTGGCAGGTATTTGTTACGCTCGAGGATTGACATTCCATCCACTGAGGCCACATCGACCAGCTCTTCAGATCGTTACATTCGTGTTGATATACCATCACCACATGATGTGGCACAGATTAGTGGAGAGAGTGCTTTGCGGAATATGATTAGATGCTTGGCCAGTGATTTATTAGATTCATACCAGTTCATCAGTGATCAGCATGGGATCCCACTTGACTCTATATCCTCACATCTCGAGCGATATTTTGGTAGACAAAGGAGGCATGGTGAGTCAGGTTCACAGGGTTTGGGGGGACACCAGGATGTTCTAGTTGATCCTACAGGCTCCGTCCCTCCGAATGTTCCAGTTGGTCCTGAGATTGAGGTTAGTGCACATGTTATGGGAGGTGAGTATAGCAAGCTTCTTTTCAGCACTGAGAGTACACCATCTAGATCTCAAAACCGACGTTAGAAATCAATCCAAACAACTGAACCAAGAGTTCTTCATGAAGGGAAACCCCTTACCATACCAATGTAGCCTATCGGGATTCCAAAAAATAGGCTATCGGGCCCACAACTGACTAGGCTGAGAAAGGGATCATTACATCACCAAACATCGAAAACACACATCTATCCCTACATTCTTCCTTTCTAGTTCATTTTGATTCCTAGCTCTAATGCTTTATTTTACTTGGTGTATATCTAACTTTATGCATTTTATTGTCATCTAAAAATAAAATCACATGAATTAAGTAGAATAGCACACTAGTAATTAAACACTACTTAGACTCTAGGTAGCACATTATTTTTATTACAAACGCTAAACCTACTCAAAGGCACCTCACTTTTCTTGTTTTCAAAAATAGAATTAACTTTGGCATAAAAAATTTGGTCATTTGAGTCTCCCTTACCTAATGGGTTTGAACAAGCAACAAATGATATGTGGGCCACAACTATTGTTAGGGACAAAAAAAATTGTTTTCCAATTGTGTTGTTGGTAACAAACATAATTTCAAGTCTGAATGTGACAAGTCGCATCAAGCTAAGGTTAAACTTAACCTAGCACATTTTTTCAATCCTTCAACATCTAATGCTTCATGTTATCCATTGATGATTACACTTGAAAGATGTAGGTGTTCTTTAAACAAAAGTCGAAAAACTTTTCAATTCTTCCAAGAATTTCAAAGCTAAAGATAAAGAATAAATTAGGCACCCCATTAAGACCCTCCACAAAAATTGAGGTGGCGAGTACAATTCACAAGAGTTTGACATCTTTTGTTCTCACAAGGCATACACTAACAACTAACTAAAACTCTCACTCCATAGCAAGATGGAGTTGCCAAAACAATGAATCAAATCATCCAAGAGATGAGAGCATGCATGTTGAAAGTTACGAGCATTGATAAAAGCTAGTGGGCCAAAGCAATGAATACAACAACATATTCCCTTAATCAGTCACCAACAAAAGCATTGAGCAATGTCACTCCTGAAGAAGCATGTCCAAGAGGGAAGGCTATTGTTAATCAACTCACAATATTTAAGAGCATAGAGTATCTTCATTCTAATGAAGAAAGAGAAGTGTATTTTCTTTGGGTATAATAGTAAACCAAAAACCTAAATGGTACTAGAGCATACAACATAAAAGATGTACACAAGTAGAAATAAGGTCTTTGATAAAAGTCCACATGCAAAGTTGATGGCAATTCTTCGTGAAGATGCTGACCAAAATGGTAAGAAAGATTTCAAAGCAAACTTTGAATAATAAGTTGATATTGATATTCAAGAAAGGTCGATCTCACTAACAAAACAAAGGTCGATCTCACTAACAAAACAATCATAAGGAAATGAAATGTTCAAAAAATCAAAATTGAACACCTACACATGTTATTTTCATTTAAGCATTTCTAATTGCATCTTGTACATCTTAAGGGTATATGAAGTGAGCTTATCATGTAT
The DNA here is from genome assembly GCA_027924645.1 of Cunninghamia lanceolata. Classification (NCBI taxonomy): domain Eukaryota; kingdom Viridiplantae; phylum Streptophyta; class Pinopsida; order Cupressales; family Cupressaceae; genus Cunninghamia; species Cunninghamia lanceolata. The sequence continues at coordinate 13,064,549 of BSBN01000063.1, forward strand.
GTTGACGATCTTGTGTTCACCGAAGGCATTGAAGCATTGATTTCAACATTCGAGAAGAGTTTGTATTAGTCTTATGAGAAGACGGGTCTTGAATTACTACATTATTGGCAGGGCTTGTCTTGAATTACTACATTATTGACAAGGCTTGGCGGTATGGCAAACAAAGAATGGTGTATTTGTTTCTCAAACAAAGTATACCAAGTAGATGATTGAAGCATTCGAGATGAATTACAACTTCTAAGACTACATAGCCTAGAGCACCAAAAGTGTGTCTCAAAGGAGGATTTTCGATAAAATGAGCCACACCCAAACTATAATAAGAAGTTTAACTAAAAAGGTCGTTCATGAAATGCCAGTAATTTAATGGTAGAGCAGCCCAACAAGTAGATGGAATTTCTATTAGTTTTCAATCAAACATAGGACCTCCCATTTGCATGCTAGGGTGCTCTACCACTCAACTATTAGCCCTTATTGTGTCCGAGATTTTTTGGTAAACTCTTTAATATGATTTGGTTGTGCACATTGTCTCCTCCACTCTCCCTTAAGCCACACTTTTGAGCTCAAATCCTAGTCTGAATTTGAGAGCATGTTATTTTCCATGGAACGCCTAGCACTCAAACCTATGATCTATATTGCATGTTGGGGTGCTCTACCATCTGAACTGCTAGCCCTCTTTACCAAGGATTGCAGCAGCCTATAGAAAATTTATGTTTGTTCTTCAAGACCAGATTTCTTTGCTAGCATGTTAATTTTCATGGACCAGCTACAAATAAAACCAAGGTCTTACCATTTGCATGTTGACGTGTTCTACCACTAAGGTTTCTGCCCTCATTATGGCTGGGCATTTTGGTAGACTCCTTATTACCGTTCAAGTTTGACTCATTTTCTCCTACAGGAGCACCCCAACTGGATCCTTCTTAATTAGATAATGCTCGAGGCTTTTATTTCATTATTAATGATGCATGTTATTGATTTTTTCTCAAATCCAGAACAGGTCACCCCTTTTGTGTATTATTGGTTTTTCGAACTTAGTTACTTCGTTGAAACTGCTTCAATAAGATGGGTCTCTCCCTTTTATAAGCCACTCTTTAACACACTTTCAAGATCATAATACCATAGCATACTTCCTGTGGCAGTTCAACCATTTTGTAAACCTCTATTTTATTATTAATATAGCTTAATTACCCCTCAAAAAAGGCATTGTGCATACATAGAAATGGGGTAAAAAGAACTTTTGAATCAAGAAATAATGTTTCAAATATTGGGCAACAAAATTTCTATACGCAGAAAAGCAAAAATGATGCCTCAATGTTCCCAATTGCGGACTCAGATGCAAGTCCATAAATACATATGCACATACATATGAATGTGTATTTTTGACGGATAAAACAACTTTCATCTGCAAAATGTGGAGAGTCGATTGATGCCTATCTCCTTACACCTTTAACCAGATTCTCCCAACCAACCGCTTTACCACAGTCAGTACATGCTATAGTATAATGAGTCTTCACATTATTTCGAAGTAAGAGAGTAGCATGAGACTTGTTACTACATTTCTGGGATGTACTACGTGCCACAACAGTGTCAGCACCGTACAGATTGTGTTCATCAGGATTAGGCTTGTTATTATATTTCTGGATTGTGCTCTGCACTATAGTAGCATCAGAACTATCAGTATTTTGATAGAGTGCATGATTGCTAGTGAATTTCTCTGCTGACTGCACCGAAGAAAATTCCAGGTTGTTGGCATTCTGCTCAACTGAGCGGTTAGTTACTTCTATCCAGTCAACACAGTTTTCCACTGAATGCTTGTGTTTTTCTGATTCCACAAATTTCTTAAAATTTTCCAAAGCCATATCCCGCTCTTCTTTGGAAAGTCTTTCATCTTCATTCTCCTGAAGAAGGGTCTCGTGTTCATGATAATTAAAAATCCAGCTGCACCAATATTTTACCCATATGCATAATTAGAAAAGTTTCAATCTAACAAAGGCATCTCTAGTTAACAACACTACCAAAATGTGCCTATATACTTGTACTTTCTCTGTAGATTGTACCTTGAGCAATGCTTCTCAAGTATTCTCTTCATAAAGGCTGCATCAGTTGTTAAAGAACCAAGTGGATTAACTGCTGGATTTTCATATCCATCGTGTGGGATTCCTGCTGTATTCTCTGACTGATTCATCATTGGCTCTTTGCTTCCTTCATAATGATGGCCAGTGCTGTCGTTATCTTCAAGCTTGAAGAGATGCAAAATTTCCTCTTTAGTCATGGTCCTGTGAACCTGCTGTTGATCAACCACCCTTGCTGCAAGACCTTCTTTTGTAACCTGTGAAAATCCAATGCCATACAATATAGGTCATGAAGATCTCTCATGAAAATAATTTGTAGAAGAAAGGAGTTTTTACCTGCCGTTTATAGATTTTTTCCTCCATTGTCCCATGAGCAACCAAGCGATAAACATACACATCCTTTTTTTGTCCAAATCTGCAGATAGAGATAGAGAAGAACATGTTTCAAAGGCAACCTTTCAGAAGGGCATTTTAAAAGATCGAAACAAAAAGGTTAAGCAGATATTGTCATTCAAAAATACAATTGTACGGATGTAAAGAGTAAGTGAATTGTCATGCAATGAAAGGAAGACTAATTCACAAAATTCAAGTACATCAACCTGCAATAAAAAAAACAAAGAGATTATTTATTGAAAAAATTAAATATTGAATTTGCATTCAAGCTAGGGCACATTTATGCCGATGATGGCATGATTCGGTGGTTAAGTCGCTCAGGATGTAGTGGCGGCCACCAGAGTTCAAACCCCCGCTGGGCCAACGAGCTCGCAAGGCTTTACGCCTTCGCTGGGCCAATGAGCTCGCGGGTTTGAAGTGTTCTTCCTAGGGGATGAGGTCCCCCAGTTGTGGCCTCACCGGTTCATTGCTCCGGGCAAAAGCATTCGCGTGGAGCCGAAGGGCGTGTCGCACCAGCGTCGCCGGTCACGTTAAAAAGTTTACCAGGCGCATTAAAAAAAAAAAAAAAAGCTAGGGCACATTTCAATAACCCATATTTTATTCATAACCCAGTAGTCTTCAAGTAGTTTCTTAGTTTTTCTACTTTTTTAGTCCACCAAGTGAGGGGCTTAAGTGTCACCCTATCATAATTTTGGGACTCCAATGAAATGAAATGAAACGAAAGTGTTCCAGCCCCTACCTCTACCTGTAGCTGAATGTACAAGGGTTGACATGACCAACACCAATTGACAGACTAGTTTGGCTTTGGCGACATTGTGTGAACCATAGAAGCAAATATCACTCTCAAGAATTTCTCGGCATCCCAAAAGATAAAGATATTTTCGGTATCTCAAGATATTATTGGAAAAAAAACCAGGAAAAAATCGGGAACCCAAAAAATGCAGTAAAATTAAAAAAAAAAAAAAAAAGAATTAACTGATTTTTTTAGATTTAAAGCCATACTAATGAAAGTGAGAGCGTGAAAGTAAATGAGAGTGTACACCATGAATTTTGAATATGGATTTTCCTCATTAATATTGAAATTGCTGATTACAGATAATGTAATATAAATCTCTTTAACAATGTTAATAAATGACTGCCAGAATGATAATGAACCCTTAATGCAAAAGCACACAACTAATGTAATCACGACCTGTTAACCCTATAGTTCTCCTTAACTATCAAGTCCAAGAGACTAATCTATAGACAAAATGGTAACTACAGTTCACAACAACAGTCTCCATAACCTCTTCAAATACCTCTTAAATTTACAGCAGTGGCAAGCATTTCATAATATTAGTCTTTTATATGTTCATGATACATATCAATGTTATTAAGTTTTAACAAGTAAATAATATTTATTATTACTTCATAGTTCATAAGTGCATAACAGTAAATATCAATATTATTAAATAAATATTACTTCATATTATTTTTTTAATGAAGATTGAAGTTCATATGTCTTCAAAGGTTGAACTCGTTTTTTAGTTATGATATGTATTAAACTCTTAATTTTGATTTATATATGATCGAAATCAGTAATGCACTCTACAGATTCATAAATATGTGTTTTTTTTAAGAATATTTTAAAAAAATTATGCAGTTTTAAATGTTCAATAGAATTGCTGAGTTTTTCCCCAAGTTTTTGCGAGTCCCGAGTTTTTAAAATTTTTGGGTCTGCCAAGTAATTGGTGAGTCCAAGTTTTTCAACTATGGTTTTGATTAAAGATGTCTGTGCTATGGCACATGCTGAGAGAATTTTTGCACCAACAATTAGGATTAATCAGAAGGCACTTTGACATCAAAACCAAGAATGCAGAAGATGGTGTGGTCACACCAAAAGAGTCTTGACATTTAGAAGAATTATAACACGGTTGTTCCAAGATAATTTGTAACAAATCATGGGGATTTACATGGTTGTGATTGTCAACCTCCATATGACATTGCACTTGTATTGTAACATACCATGAGTTATGTCATCCATTAGAAGAAACTTGGATAAGGATGGAAGTAGGCGGGCACTTCAGACTACATAATTGAGTAGTAAGCAGACCTCAAAACACATAGATACTAAGGACTGAACTGATCTATCCTAAAATGGGGACTACGTATATACTTTTGTATTATCCTCTGCCTGGTGTAAACAGTTTCTAATTTGGTTTCCAACAACCAATGAAAAACAATAACAATGAGGAGTGCCCAGTTTTGGCATGACAACTTACAAATCAGGGATTCCCCACAACAGATAAACAGGTATGATTAGGCATTAGCCCTTCCCTTAGAGATGTGAAAAGCTTGTGGAGGCACTTCCCGCTCTTGTTCTTCCAATGCAGCTTGAGAATTGTCCTTCATCCAGTTTGGTACAACAAGCCTAGAAAGAGGTATTACAGGGAGACATTCCATTCTCCCCCACTAATCCATTAAACTCTCGGGCTCAGCAGCATCCCTTTTGTTACTAGACCGCTAAGCATTTTTCTGAATGACCTTGGCAAATCAACTTTTGGCTCTTTCTGCTGTTAGCAGCTGCTCTATAGTCTGTGTGTGACTTTGGAGCTGTTTGAAGTTATGACTTGAGCAAACAATTTTAACGCAGCTTTCTGTTGATCAATGTAGCTAACCATAGAAGGCAACACATTTTTCCATAAAAGAAATTTCCACCCCCTTTCATCAATTTTCTTTATCACAGTCAAAAAAATTGCAGTGCTTGTTTTAAGAGCTTTCCACTAACAGACTCCTCTTTAAAGAGGTGGTGACTCCTTCAGGCTGATTTTGACACATTTCTGGTACGGTATTTATCTTAAGCTCAATGGAGGGGGCTTCTGACCAAGGGTTAGGAATGGAAACTGAAGAAAGCTGAAACCCTCCCTGCAGAGTGTTACACTGATTGCCAGCATGAATTTTGGGGACATGTAAAGGTGGAAAACGATAATGAATATTCTAATTGGGATGACTTTTGTGGGTCATATTATAAAGCTCAAAGAAAGAGCATACCTGAGTGAGATTCTGGAATCTGGGGCCCAAAGAAGGGAGTCCAGCCCTAGGAATAGAAAAATCAAATGGTAAGCGTATGGTACCTGAATGCAGAACCAAAACATGAAGTTGATGAATAATTTGTTGAATGTACAGTTTCTAGTTTCTACATCTCTCTAGCCACCTTAGGGGTGTTTTGTGGCTCTTCATCATCTATTCAAATAGGCCTGGTCTTCACTTGCAGGAAAGCTTTCCCTAGAGCTCAGTTGCTGAGCACTGAAAAACTGCATTGTCAACTGCTTCAACTTCACTCTTGATTTTCTTTCTTCTAGTATATACTCTTGGGCTTATTTGTAATGTGCAGACACTTACATTTGCAGTAACTTATATTGCCATTTATGGATTTTTATTACAGCCTGGGGCTCCAATGAGTTTTCATTACAAGTACATATCAATTCCCAAGCAAAGGAGATGTGGTAGATAACATGATATATTCAAAAACTCACAACATTTTCATAAAAATATCAGTAACCCTGCCAAGATCCAACATATCCAATATTTCGAAGATATCCGCTTCTAGAGTAGCAAGTACACATAAGAGCAAATCATCAGGTGTTCATTTCTTTACAAAGGCTTTCACTCATAGTTACCCTACACTATTTTCAAAAAATAGTTGGAGATGAGTACTTAGAGACTATTTTAAAAATGTTATATATAATTTAAATTTAGAAAAAAAATTATTATACAATGGATATGCACCTTTAGAGAATGTACAATACTAAATGCTTAAAGCTAAAAAAAATTAACATCTTAAAGTATTGAAATATATGTCAAACGTCAATGAAAGCAAAGATCAACTATATTGATATTTGATAATCATCATCAAAATAAAAACAATTAATTTTTAAAACACCATCACATGGAGATGGCAAATAGAGACTAGGAGGGGAATGCCCTTTTTAAAGCCACGGTACAAGCCTACAAGGGTCCTCAAAGATTGACAATATTTTCAATCAATTTAAAAAAATTCAATGCATATACACATCTTAATCCTTGTTTCTCTTACATACTATTACCTCTTTGGGGTTTGATAAGAAAATTTTCTGCTATTAAAAAAAGGAGAGTATAAATTGTTTATGCAAAAAATAGAAAATTTTATGTCTATTAGTGTATTTCTTTAGTTCTTTTAGCTTTTGTCAACCACATATCAGCACTTAAGGAAAACTCAATGTAATTTATATCATCTATTTGAGAATTCTCTATAGGAAGTTTCCTGTTTTTCAAGGGATGCTTGTAGGATACATATAAAGACACAAAGAAACTTCATCAGAAGTCTCCTAAAGTTAGGAGACATCTCCATATGGCTCTCCAGGATGGCAATGCAATTCCAACACAGAAGATGAGTATGTATCAAGGGTCAGTATACAAATCTTTGGGTAACCATGCTTTTACTGTGTGTGGTACGAAAAAGGACTAAATATAATTAAAAAATAAATGAAGAGAAAAGGCACAATCTGGTTATCCTTTGACATAATCATGTGCACTAGTAGCATTCTCTCACCTTTCCATAGCCAAAAACCAGTTCCTTAGCAATACAAGTATGCAAGAAGTTGGTGGAAGCAAAGAGTATACAAGCAGTGTACATAGTACCTCCACACACGGAAAAGTGCCTGAAGATCATGTGTCGGATTCCAAGAACCATCTACAATAATCACACGGTTGGCTGCTGGAAGGTTTATGCCCAATGATCCAGCTCTTGTTGATATTATAATACACTGGGCCTTTGTATTTAATGGATCATTAAATTGCTCTACTAGCTTTTGTCTTTGAGCTCCAGTTGTGCTTCCATCAAGCCTGCACATTGTTTTTCATTATTATGATTTATAAAAAGAGGGATGTGATTTCCACCAGTTCCAATGCAGACTGCAAACTTTAACCACCCAATCTTAATCTTATTCTGTAACTTAATATTAGAAACAAATTTTGCAATATCAGCATTCATGAATGATACGAAATATGGAATTCAATCAAAATTGCAAAAGACAGCATCCTATTATGTTAAGAAGTAATGAAAAGAAATCTATTTACTATGAAATGTCGATAGGGAAAGAGACTTGATGAACTAAGCAGAAAAAGTAGATCACTGTAAAAACCTTTATTATGATATACCCAAAAGATAGCCAAGAACAATATTCTAGCACAGGTTTTAAGATTTGTCTCTGGCCAAACATTCATTCTACTCAAATGACAATTTTCAACAACCATATAAATTTTTCATTTATCTTTTGCATTGGCAATTATATAATCATAATATACTTATAGTATCTGTACATGGGAAAACCCACGTATACACAATCCAACCTACATGAATAACACATGTATATTGTTGTATAGCTAACTATGTTGTTGCCTTGTTGGAAATTCAGGTACACCCCCCATTTCTGTAACAAAACATATCAGGTCTTGGTCCTGGTCACGATGATCTGTTTCTAAAATACCTGACACTCAAGTTTGATCCTGAAAACTGCCCAGAAACATCACATGAATTTCTGGATTGTTTCAAGGAAGCCCGATGCCTCCAGTCTATTTCTGGGGTGGATCTGCAAACCCATGTGTGTCAAGTTCAAAAAAGACATGCCCAAAAAAACACCTGACCCTAAATTCACCTACCTTATACCCCTAGCCTAACCCAACTGCCTCCAAACCCTACAACATTCATGTAACAAAAAGAAGGAAAAACATAGAATTCTTGTTTCGTTCCTGCAGCCTACCCCACTATTGCTGCTAAACCTACCTGAAGGCTCTCTATTGTTCTCCAAACTAGCTTACAAGTTCCCACTTGTTGCAATCTTTCATCAAGCAAAATGTTACCATTCTACTTGTTCACCAGATACATCAGTACTGAGTGATTGACTTAGAAAAAAAGGGGGGGGAGGGGGGATGGGGGGGTTGTGAGGATGTAATGCCTAAAATTTTGGACACAATACACCATCCCGAGTGCTTCTCTCTATAGTCTATCTCCCATACACAAGGTGATTAAATCTATAATCACTGACCTATGCAAGTGTACACCAAATTGCAAATTTTGATGCAAACACACGGAATTCTTTGCTTCAATCTTGGAAAGTCAACATGGGTGCATGTATCAACTAGTATATTTATATTTTAAAAAATATATCTACAGTATGCCGAGAAATATCTTCTTGTTTTGTTTGTGGTTTTTGTGTTTTGTGATTTTCTCAATTTCTTTTTTCAATTTTTATTTGAGTTTTATAGTTTTTTTATTTCTCCACTTTTTTTTCGTTCAATTTCTAATTTCTTTTTTGCTTTTTAATTTTTATTTTTTTCAATTTCTTTTTGGTTCCATAGTTTTTGTGATTTTTTTCACCTTTTTTTCCTTAAGGTTTCCAATTTCTTTTTTGGTTTTTATTTTTTATTTATTTCAATTTTTGGTTTTTATTTTATTTTATTTTTTGCTATATATTTACATAGGAAAAATGAGTGCTCTCATCTCCACCCCGATATGACTGTAGAATGCCTCTCGACATAATAATAGCTTAACTCTTCACAAGCCTTTTGTTGCTTATTTCTCTAGATGAATGGAATTCAGTGATTCACTTCCTAGTGTCTCTTTAAATGAAGGAATTCACTTCCTAGTGTCCTAAAAATGATCAGATTGTTCCCACATCCTATGGCACCTCCATGCACTCTACCACATTTATTTTATCCCAAGTCTTTCAACCGACTTTGACATGCAAGATGTTCTAGTAACTTTCCACATGGAACCATGAATGATCATCTCTATGGGTGTAACAGAAGTTTGACATGGTAGCAACATTTAACCTATTCCTTCAAGGATCAAAGGTGCATCTTCTCCACCTTGTAAATTGATCAATAACTGAGTAACACCATAAAGTTCCCTGTCATCATCCTCTTGAGGATTTGGAGTATGATCATTTGAAATGTTGTTAGGTCATTACATTAACTGAATGGTATCTGCTTGTAAACTTGCGACCATTCTCAACAATGAATGTCATCTTCAACTTGTCTTCCTTTCAAATTATGCTGTTGCAACTGTTGAGGAATGAATGCATCTCATGGTGCACTACTTCCTTGCAAATTGAATCAGAAGTGGCACAGGAAAGAGGTCCCCCAAAGTTACCACATTCAAACTTCATTGTTCTATTCAAACTCAAATCTGGTCCTTCAGATTGATCAAAATGGGTGATGCCTTGAAGATGATTCCTACCTCCAACGTCTTGCTTTCCTCCTCTTGTTCCTTTGCTGCATTTTTAGGATTCATCTAACATGGCCTCCTTTGGAAAGGATATTGTGTTTACACAAAATCTAGAACACCCTTCAAATATTTATATGTCTACACAAATGCATCCTTGTAGTCAAGAAAATTTTGGAAAGTAAATGTGTTTTTAATGATCCTTTAAATTTGTTCCATGATTTTAATTGATGTTCCTCTCATAATTGTTGCTTCAAACTTCAATAGTCAACTCTCCAACAATATTCCCATACTAGGGGGTTCTAGGTACTTCACTTCTCAAGATTAAATGTCAAGTTGTTAGTAGGTCCTTGGAGAACTATTAGTCTAGTATGGGTCCTCTTCAAAATAAGTAGCAACCAATTATTATATGCCCCAAATAAATTTCCTTTATGGCACTGCTCATTCCTTGCTTCTCATTCTTCTCTTCTTTTTTTTCCTCCTAGGGGTTAGAGAATGTTCTTTCTCAACCTCTATTTTTTGTTGCAAGGCTGTAATGTCCCGTTTTTGGATATTCTTGATTTCTTCACCTTGCACACAATTATATCTTATAGAAAGGAACATTAGTAATTTAAAGATCAATAATAAGATCAATACACCATAATTACGGTTAGTAACATCATGAACATAATTGATAACAATGAACAATTACATATTACCCATATCTATTTTATACTTATTCATATTTAGGCCTCATGATATACTTCGGGAATAGTTATCGTCGTGCCCGGTCATTAATCTAACCTAGCCCTAGCGGAGGATAAGTATATACTGGTTAAGGCATTGGATAACAATACTCATAGGCCCAAGGGCTTCATTGCACACCCGGCAATTCCTCACCGCTTGGCTCAAGGGCTTCATTGCACACCCAGCAATTCCTCACCACTTGAGGGTCACCTTATTGTGTAAACTAACCGGTACTGTTCTCCATTGTCATAGGCCCAAAGGCTTCATTGCACACCCGGCAATTCGTCACCATTTGGCTCAAGGTGTAAGATGCTACCCCTAGATTTTTTTTCAAAATTCATACAATGATATGTCAAGGTTAGCATCAAAGCATAAACCATCTAAAGGCCTCACACTTTCTGATCACCAAGATCCCAGGATGGGCAAGGTGAGAGCATACAGTGATTTTGGCTTACAGTAACAAGTATGCAAGAAAGAAATACACTTTTTCCGCTGCGGCGGGCATCCACATATCGTGGGGATTCACCACTTTATCAGTGGGTATGAAATAAGCATGAAAGATTACAAAGCCATCCACTTATTCAATGGGAATTCGCCACTTGTCCAGTGGGTAGAAATGAAAATAAAAGAGAGTTCTTTATCCTCACTGGCGGTTGAACCATCCAGGGGTTATGAAATGTTTGAATATGTTCTTTCCTTCCACACTGGCGGTAAACCATCTAGGGGGCTTATGTTTGTATTACAAATTGACTACAATGAATTCCAACACCAAGAGATTCATAATGCTATAAAATTCAGAAGTAGAATGAGAGGATTTGAGCTTAGCACTTAGAGAGATGGAGTCTATGAACTTCACCCTGCATAACATATCATGTTCATATGAAATCAGCTCATGCTGTCTTCTGGATGCTAACTCGCTGCTCTGTTTGTTTGAGCAATCAGATTGTCATGAAGATAATGATGATGCCCTTAATGACCTAAACTTCCACCATAAACAATCCAAATTATGTTCTTTCAAAATACTTCAATCTTCACTGCTGCTAATACAGATTTGATGCAATACTCATGACTGATCAAGGATGAAAATATGCATATTCAGAATAGCTGACTGCCTACAGGTTTGTACGGCCCTGGTAGTGCAGATAACAGGCTGCAAGAACAAATATACTTCTAAACAATGTAAACAAATTCCAATGGTCATCTAAAACACCTACAACACACTGCAATAAGAGTATATACTCAAATCACAATGATTATTCTTGATCATTTTTGCTGTCTACAGGATTGTACGGAAGGTCAGGGTACGGATGCTCATAGATTTATAAAAACTGCCTCAAAACTCATAAAATCACTTCCAATAGAAGCAGCTGGGCAATACTAAGACACAACAAACACTAAACAATGGAAAGAGTATATATATAATTTTTGATATGGGTTGATCCTTGATTAGATGTACGGCAGTAGGAGGTACAGATGTGCATGAAGAATCATTAAAATGCATCAAAACTTATAGCATATGTATGGAAAGAGACGCCTAGGAAAGACAATGATATTCCACTTAAATTCAGACTCCAAAACATACATATAAATTTGTATTCAAACTTTATATTTTCTGCATAGTACGGCTTCATATGTACGGCTAGGAACAAGGAAACTCTTAGACAATGCAAGAATCATTCTAAAACACATTATAACATCAAAATCTACTCTCCACCATCCAAAACAAGTTTTAAATGCATGAAACAAACATAACTCTCAAAACTCTGATCAGCTCCATGAAAGCTCCCTGGCAAACTCTGTATGAGCTTGCTCCAATCTCTGTCTCCAGCACAATGGTGATTCCTGTAGTGAAACCACACCCAATCTCAAGAGGGTTTTCGTCCTCAAGAGCATTCTACAAGAGGGTTTTCGTCCTCAAAAGAATAGGAAGAACTCGTAGGTTCATTCCGGCAACATAACAATACAAATCATCAGTGTCCCCCAACAATGAGCCCAACTCCTCTTTTTATAACTTTTTGAGGGAAATAAAATATTATTTCCTTTATCCCTTCATATTTCTCCTCAAACAATAAAAAATAATTCATTAAGTGTGCACAACTTAAAGTCACCACTTTTAACTAAAAGCTCTTTTTAGCTCCAAAGACCCCTTTATCAAAATAAATGAAATATCTGCTTCACAAGGCCCCAAAATGATGCATCCATGATTTAAAACTTTTCTTCCTCTTTCCAACGAGCTATAACACTTAAATTTTTATTAATTATTTTCACCCCTAGGAGCTTAAGTGAAAATAATAATTAAAATAGCTCATTAAATATTAAATTTTGCAGAAAATCCCAAACGGCCTCCGAATGCAAAATAAACTGAACCAATATGCTCTGTGTTAGCACTTATTTTGACCTGGGGTTGATTTGTCATGATCAGGAGGTTTCTTCATCTGAAGCCTTCATCTTCTTGCCCAATTTTTCTAAGTGTTGGACCTCCTCAGCGTTTTTCAGCTGCAGCATCATATTTTCTGAGGAGGAGGTCGTCATCATCATCTTGTCTTCGATGATGATCTTCATCAGCATGTTCTTCGTCGACTTGTTTTTCTCATCGTCATCATCATATTTCAACTGTCGGGTGATGTTTGCTTATTATCCTGATGATACCGGTGAGCTACAGTGCGCCCTCAGTTGCTTGCGGGGGTGATCTTTTCAAGTATCCGGTGATCTTCCGAATATCACCTTGCTCAAACATGATGACGATGTTGCCCCGATATCTTGAAGGGGTTATTCTCTAAGTGTTCGACCTAACTCGTTTTTTCCTAAGGGTCGTCATCATCATGATATTTCCAGTTATCATCCTGCTGCTTGTGGAGGTCATCATATTTTCTGCCTTCATGATATTTCGCCGGGGTGATATTTTTATCATCGGGTGATCTTGGTTATGATCATCCTGATGATGTTGTTGAAAGAGTTCTAATTACGACCCGATATTCACTAGGGTCATCATATTTTGAACGTCAGGATGATCTTAGTCAATATCATCCTGATGATGTTGTATCACTTCTTGTTCTTTGTTTCTCATCCTGATGATGCTGACGTCATCCGTATATCAGGGTGATATTTGTTTTTCTGCCTATCTGCATCATGATATTCCGAAGGAAGGGGTGATATTTTCATATCACCCGGATATATGTTTGCTCGAACATCATGATGATGTTGATATCAAGGAGATATCCGCCTACCGGCTTCGCGCATTATCTACTGGAGGTGATCTTTTCAAGCAGCATCATCATATTCAGTTATCGCCCCGATCTTATAGTGGAGCTACAGTGCAACCTGATGTTTGAACGTCAGGAGGATATTTCCAAATATCCGGTTGTCTTCCGAATATCATGATGATGTTAATATGATGACGACGTCATCAAGGTCCGCGGGGGTCATATTTCTAACAAGTGATCATCTTGAAGAGACCTCCTGATATTTGCAAACATGATGATGACGTCATCCGGATATGAGGAGGTGCGCAGTAGGCAGATATGATGATGACGTCAGCAGTATATGATGATGACGTCATCAGGATGTTCATCGGCCAGACTTTTGTTATAAGCTCAGCAGGAGGATGTTCCTCCGAAGGATCAGGTTGTGCCGATTATCATGAAGGTTGTATTTCAAATATCATGATGACGTCAGGGTGATATTTCGAGCAACAGGATATCATGCTGCTGGAGGATGATGATGATGAGGTCTATACTAGTGTCGTCAGGAGCAAAAGCACCGACATGATATATGCTCATGACCTAGTATATAAAGTGTAATTGAGGTCATCGCAGGGTGCATGTGGGATATTGATATCCTGCATTTTTAAAACATCATGATGATGAATCTCGGCGGGAAAAGCTTGCGATAGTCTGTATGATGATCTTCCCGAGGCCGCGGGTTGGTGCGCCATTAATGGCGATTGTTGCAGAGGTATGGGCGATGGCGTGGGTGGATCCTGTACCCGACTGGAGGTGTCAATCAGCGGATGATGGCGCAGGGCTCGAGAAATCTTCCTGTCTCCTCCTCTACCTGCTGCATTCAAGTTTGGGCGCCAATCCGGTTGTGTTTGAGCGCCATTTTCATGATACTGTGTATCTGGCGAAATTTTGGTCAACCATGTAATTAATTGCTGAGCACCTACCTGGCTGTTATAAGCAGGTTGTGTTGCTCATTTTGAAGGTTGTTGAAAGTTGATGATTTTGGCTCTGTAATGCATAACAAGCTGATCTGGTTGTTCTGTACAGCTTACCTGTGAGTTTATGTATCTCTTGTTGTTTGTTTTTGGCATGAACCCACTGATTTCATGATTAAACTTGTATGAGAAATGCTGTTTGGCATGTGTTGTGTTAATTCTGTCTCCAGTATTGCATGTATTCTTCTTCTGAATCTGGATGTTTGGTAATGTTTAGATTCTAGAGCATAGAATTCCTATGTTGACTGTCTGATCTTTTAACTTCTACTCAAGGGGTAGATTAAACTGTTTTCAGGTTGAACATTGGGAGGGATATATTGCAGTAGGGATACCATAAGTAGAGATAACCTAACACTTTGTATTGGGAGATGCCTGTAAGGCAGGTATCACACACATCCCCTTGAAATCCAGTTTTAGTTGTTCATGCTGATCATTCACAGGTGTATGTCTACTGACTCCAGGCCCTGGATAGGCACCAATCATGCTTTGTTTTGTGTTATAACCATATCCAGCTTTGCATCCACACTTAAACTCCAAAGCAAAATCTAAAACCAGCATTAGGACATTAGAGTTAGTTTTAGGAACCTCAGTCCTCTGTCTACAACTGCAAATAGGCCCAAAGCTAGCCCCTTTGCCCTTATCTTTCAGTTTTGGTCTACTTACAGGAGGACTCATCTGCTTTCTGTCAACATCCCAGCCTTGCATGCATATCCTCATGGATGTTGAGTAGGGAATACCCCCCTAGGTCTTGCAGAGCCTGAAGAAGAAGAGGAGATAAAATATAGAGTCTATCTCCTACACTGTTGACCCCCTGGCCCAGAGATCCTGTTGATCACTGATGGCTACCTTGTAGGGATATCTGGGAATAAGCATCCAGTCTGGGAAAAAGTCAACAGAAATTGGCGACTCCGCTGGGGATTGAGAAGTAAAAGTGCTATCTAATCATCTCCAGTGATATATATGTGACCCATCTGAGTCAGCAACAGTAATCTACTCTGCTGGGGAACCTTGTGAAAGAACCCTGGTTTTCAGAAGAAAACAGTTCCTAGAAATAGGTGGCGACTCCGAAATAATCTCCCAACCGGTCAAAGTAAAATTATATGCAGGGGAGAAGATCCCAACAAAATCCTCTATTTGAAGAGTTACCATTAACAAAAAGAACGATGTATAGAAGAAAGGGAACTGTCTCAGTTAGTCATGAGAGCTCCCCCAGAAAAAGTGATGAGGTACAAGATAACCCTAGGCCATCAGGACAGCATGCTCCTTATTTTTCAAGTGCAGAAGCTGATATCCAAGGTGCATATGAGAGGCAACAGGGTGGTAGTATGAGAATGAGGTCAGAGGTGTTCCAAGAACGCCCTTTTCTAGACCCAAGTGAAAGGTTTGAAGAGGCAGAGTCTCTGAGGGATGATGAAGATGATGACCCAAATGGTATGAGACCATCTACCTCCAGACCTAAGGATGAACAATTGGCTGAAGAAATCAAAAGTCTAAGAGCAGAATTAGAATACCTACAAGCCATGAAAATCAGAGATGATATACAACAGAAAGTGCAAGCCTTGAGAACTGCCCAAAATAATTCAGTTCCTACCTTAGAAAATGCAAATATGCAAAGACATCAGCAAAGATATGAAATGCAACATCAGCATCATGATGACAGACAAAATGTGAATGATGCTAGGATACCACTAAACCATGCAGGAAACCAGAATGCAAATAGAAATGTTAATGTTAATCAGCCAAACAGACAGCCCATGCAGTTAGATAGATTCAGGCAGCTGGTGTTTGATGGTATTCCTGGGTATCCTAACCCCATTGACAAGCATCTGAGGCTGCAAGTGCCTAAGTTTTCAGGAAACAACACAGTGTCAGGAGAAGATCATCTAAAGGCCTTCCAAAATGTCATGGATAATTTTGAGGTTGAGCATGAGGATGTTTTCATGAAGTCATTCATGCAATCCTTAATAGATGAGGCAAGAGAATGGTACAGGAATCTGCCTGACCGGAGCATATCATCATGGGATGATTTTAAGAGGATATTCAAGGAGCAATATGGTGATAAAACTGACCCTAGCTTCTTTGTAAATGAGTTCACCAGTATCACAAAAGGGTCAAATGAGCAGGTTGCAGACTTTAATGCAAGATTTACTAAAGTGTTGAACAAATTGCCACAGCATATGAGGCCAAATGAACCAATGTGCATAATTTTGTACATCAATGCCTTTGATGCAAAGACTGCGTATGGACTAAGAGATAAAGGTCCTGCCACTCTCAGGGATGCTTTCAGAATTGCAGTAAATATTGAAAACAATAGGAAAGCATCAGGCAAGACAAATAGAAGGGATGATGTAAAAATTCTGCAGAATCCAAATAAGCCTCAGAACACTCAAGGTAGTACATCTGCTCCTGAGGATAAGATAGACAAACTGGCAAATGCTGTTAAGGACCTGAGCTATAGATTAGCCAGAAGTGAAAAAGGGATGGGTCCTGATAGGCAAGTCTATCAAAGGCAGGAAAAGAGGCCATCACTACATGATATGCCTTATAACACCAATTGGCATGATGGTAAGCCTGTATATCCACGTAACAACACAAATCAGAGGGCTCAACATGTCAAGGAAACTCCTGATCCCCTAAAGAAAACTATAAATATTGCTGATGATGCTCCGTGGTGTATAATCTGTCAGATGCCACATTCACAGTCACAGTGCATGATTGCCCAATCTTTGTATGATAATGCTACATCTTGTAATGAGTGCAATGAGCCACATCATGTGCAGGATGATGATGTTAACATGATGTCCATAGGTAATGGATATACTCTCTATGATGCTGATGACAATACAGATCATCAGGTTCGGGCCTGCCAACAGTCCCCATATGATGAAGATGATGAAGACAACTATGTGTATGCTCAGAACTCACACAATTTTCTGAGTAACCTACAGCGACCTTCTGATGAGGAAATCAGAGCCTTCACAGCTGCAGCAGTTGCTCAGGTCAAGAGCAACTACAATCTCAGAGGTAGAAATCAGGTTGGCAGCCCACATCAGCCAGAGGATATTTCTGCAGGTCAGCTGATGCATGGTCATAAAGGAACTGAACCACAAAAAAGGCAGTGGGTAAACAATAAGCAGAACTTTAGATACAGAGCAGGTCATGAATCTCAAGGACCAGAAAACAAAACCCCTCAGGCTGAAGATCAAAGTAGAGGTTCCCAAGACAAGAATGATGATCAGGGAACTATGAAAATGAAAGCTAAATCAGCTCAGGATAAAAGCAAGATTGTGGAGCAAGCCACAACTGTTGTACAAAACTATGCTCCATTTGATATAGCCCAGATCCTCTCTCAGGTAAAGGTCTCTGTTCCACTTATGGAACTCATGAAAGTGGAAGAGATCAAGAATAGGACAATATCCCTAATCTCAGGGGTACCTTTTCAAGCTAAGCAAAATGATCAGACCCAGGGTGAGAAACAGGTCATGTGCAATGAAGAAGATGAGACTCCTGAAGTCTATTTAGGAATGACCATGACAAAATGTCCTTCACAGGTGGAACCATTTTATGTTTCCCTGGTTATAAATGGTAAAATAATTAGAAATTGTATGCTTGACTCTGGAGCATCCACAAATGTCATGCCTTTGGCTATCATGCAGCAAACTGGATTAAAAATTGACAAGGCATGTGGAAAGTGTTATGCTATGGATGCCAGAGAGGTACCAGTTATTGGAATCATGAAGGATGTAGATTTCAAACTGGCAGCATTTCCTGAAAAGAAATATAAGATGAATATAACAGTGGTTGACATCAAGCCACAGTATGGTATGCTGCTGTCAAGAAGATGGGCAGCACTAATTGGTGGAAGTATGCAGCTGGACCTATCATATGCCATGATTCCAATGAATGGCAGGGATGTCAAGCTAAGCAGAGAGCAAAGATCATCAGAGACAGTGGAAGACCAAGAAGCAAATGAACAGATATGCTTTGTAGACACTGACTGTGATAACTTCAAGGTTGTCTCAGATGATGCAGAAGACAAAAAGAAAAATGCCTGCATTGAAGAGCTGGATCAGCAAGGCTTATGGACCATGTTTTTTGATGGAGCTTGTGCAAAAGAAGGCTCTGGAGCTGGAGTTGTTTTCTTGTCTCCAACTGGTAAGCTCCTCAAATTCTCTTTCTTGCTGAGGTTTGATTGCACAAACAATATTGCAGAATATGAGGCTTTACTCTTAGGCCTGAATATTGCTCTCAAACATGGAATTAAGATGTTAAGAGTATTTGGAGACTCTGAGCTGATTGTATCCCAAATCAGAAATAAGTATGCTGCAAAGAATAAAAGACTGAAGCAATACAAGCATGCTGTTTGGGATACTATTGAATTATTTGATGCATTTTCAATTGGCTGGGTAGAAAGGTCAAAAAATGTTATGGCTGATTTCTTAGCTAATATTGCAATAAGGCCAGATGACATCACTCTGTCAGGTGTCACAGATGTAGAAGTTAAAATTAGGCCTGCCATACCAGAAAACATATGCAGTTGGCAAGTTTTTAATGATGATAGGGATTTGCTGAAATTTTTGCACTGCATAGATGAGTATGAGAATCAACAGATTGATTTCCAAGCTTTTGTAGAGACTGTAAATGGAAAAGAAACTCTTGTAGGGAAAGAGATCATTCAGTTGAGGACTAATAAAATCCCTAGAGGGTTGGTAACTTTGGAAAGAGCCTTTGACAGTAGAGACAAAATGGTCACAAGGACATCCCCCACAAATAAGGAGGATTTAGAAGAAATAAATTTGGGGACATCTCAGGCCCCTCAGAAGGTATATATTGGCAAACAGCTCAAACCACACATAAGAAGTATGTTGATTGCATTACTAAAAAAGTATAAACATGTTTTTGCTTGGTCATATGAGGACCTAAAAGCTTATAGAGAAGACTTATTCCAGCATGAGATCCCATTGAAGCCTGAAGCTAAGCCATTTAGACAAAGGCAAAGGCCTATAAATCCTACCTTAGCTCCCAAGATGCAGGAAGAACTCAGAAGGCTCAGGGAGGCTGGAATAATTGTGCCCATCAGACATTCAACTTGGGTGTCTAACCTTGTCCCAGTCAGGAAAAAGAATGGTGATATTAGGCTGTGTGTTGATTTCAGGAACTTGAATGTATCCTCTTTGAAGGATAACTATCCACTGCCTAATATGGAGGCTATGTTGCAGAGAGTGACTGGTTGTGAACTCCTATCCATGATGGATGGATTTTCAGGATATAATCAGGTAAAGGTGAAAGAATCAGAACAGTACAAGACTGCCTTTACCACTCCATGGGGAACATATGTGTATGTTAGAATGCCATTTGGACTAACAAATGCAGGTGCTACATTTCAAAGAGCAATGGATGTTGCTTTTGCAGGGCTGATTGATTCAATCCTGGCAGTATATCAGGATGACATGACTGCCTACTCAAAGAAAGAGGAGCAGCATTGTATGCATCTGGAGCAGATCTTCATAAGAGCACTAGAATATGGTATTTCTTTAAACCCAAAGAAGTGTGCCTTTGGAGTAGTTGAAGGAAAACTTCTGGGACATATTGTTTCCAGGGATGGAGTCAGGATAGATCCAGAGAGAGTGGCAGCTATTGACAGGATTCAGATGCCAAAAACTGTGAAAGGAGTTCAGTCCTTCTTTGGACAGATAAACTTTGTTAGAAGATTTGTTCCCAATTTTGCAGAGATCACAAGGAACATTTCCAAGATGATGAAGAAGGATGCAACTGTCAACTGGGAAAGGGAAGCAGCAGAATCATTTCAGAATATCAAAGAGGCAATTAAGATGGCCCCTGTTCTTAAATCTCCTGATTTTTCTAGGCCATTTCAAGTGTTCTCATTTGCTTCCTTTCATACTGTTGCTGCATGTTTGTTACAGAAAAATGAAGATGGTTTTGAACAGCCCATTGCTTTCTTCAGTATGTCCCTGCAGGCCTCTGAGTTGAAATATGACATTATGGAAAAGCAGGCATATGCACTTGTTAGAGCCATCAAAAGTTTCAGACCATACCTGGTAGGGTCATATATAATTGCATATGTGCCTCATGCTGCAGTCAAAGACATATTCACTCAGCAGGAGGTGACTGGAAGAAGGTGCAGATGGATAAACAAACTGCGGGAATTCAACATAGACTTACAGGTTACTAAGTTGATAAGAGGACAAGGATTAGCCAAGATGATGGCACAGTCAAACTTGGAAGCATGCCAAGTTAATGCAGTCCAAGATGAGAATGTAAGTGTATCAGGGTCTGAATGGTACAAGGATATTGTCTATTATTTGCAAAATCTGAGTTGTCCTTCCCATTTCAGTGACAATCAAAAGAGGACTCTGAAGCTACATGCAATCAGGTATGTTGTTGTTCAAGGTGAGCTGTACTGGAAAAATCCTGATGGTGTGCTGCTGAGATGTGTGGATAAGAACATGGCTAACAATATTTTGATTGACATGCATAAAGGATTGTGTGGTGGCCATTATACTGCCCAAACAACAGCTCATAAAATTCTCAGGGCAGGATATTGGTGGCCCACTCTCTTTTCAGATGCACAAAAGTTAGTAAGGAAGTGTGACCCTTGCCAGAGATTCTCAGGAAAGCTGAAATATAATGGTGCTTTGCCCCTCAGAACTGTACCTGTGGATGCTCCATTCCAGCAGTGGGGAATTGACTTTATAGGGGAAATTACAGACAAATCAAGTGGGGGACACAGTTGGATTTTGGTGGCAACTGACTACTTTACCAAATGGATTGAGGCCATTCCAACTAAAAGAGCTACAAGTAAGGTGGTGACAGACTTCATACTAGAGAACATCATCATCAGGTTTGGAGTACCATTTAAGATTATCACTGATAATGCTATGTGCTTCAGATCAGGTGAGTTTGTTGATTTCTGCAACAGGTATGGGATAAACCTGTCATATACATCACCATATCACCCCCAAGGAAATGGTCAAGCAGAATCAAGCAATAAGAGCATCATGAAAATTGTCAAGAGGATACTGGACAAGAACAAGAGAGCTTGGGACTCAAAGTTGAACTTAGCAGTATGGGCTGACAGAGTGACTGTGAAAAGGGCTATTGGGAAGTCACCTTTTGAGCTAGTGTATGGTGCATCAGCTAGACTGCCCATAAACAATCTCCTACCAGTTTACAGATTCATTCAGGATAATGATGAGGAGATTGAAGATCCCATGACAGAAAGAGTGAATCAGCTGGTTGCATTGGATGAAGACAGAAGGAGAGCCCACCAGATCAATCTCAGAAGACAACAGGATATGAAATATCAGTTTGACAGGAGAACTACAAAAAGGAAGTTTCAAGTCAATGATCTGGTGCTTATTTGGAATGCTAAAGATCAGGAAAAGGGTAAACATGGTAAATTTCAGCCCTTATGGATGGGCCCATATCAGGTTTGCAATACTCATGGGGAGGATTCTTATTTCCTCCAGGCCCTAGATGGTGAAATTCTGGAATTGCCTATGCATGGCCAATTCCTTAAATTCTATTTTGCATGAATATCTGGTTGCTGTGCACATTTGTAAAATATGTATGTAGTGTAAATGCCTTGTACAGCTCGCGTTTTTTGCTTTTTGTCAGATCTGCCCGGAGATCTGGTTCTCGCTGCTGGTTTTCACCTGCACGTCCCCATTCGGAGCCACTGTTAGCACTTATTTTGACCTGGGGTTGATTTGTCATGATCAGGAGGTTTCTTCATCTGAAGCCTTCATCTTCTTGCCCAATTTTTCTAAGTGTTGGACCTCCTCAGCGTTTTTCAGCTGCAGCATCATATTTTCTGAGGAGGAGGTCGTCATCATCATCTTGTCTTCGATGATGATCTTCATCAGCATGTTCTTCGTCGACTTGTTTTTCTCATCGTCATCATCATATTTCAACTGTCGGGTGATGTTTGCTTATTATCCTGATGATACCGGTGAGCTACAGTGCGCCCTCAGTTGCTTGCGGGGGTGATCTTTTCAAGTATCCGGTGATCTTCCGAATATCACCTTGCTCAAACATGATGACGATGTTGCCCCGATATCTTGAAGGGGTTATTCTCTAAGTGTTCGACCTAACTCGTTTTTTCCTAAGGGTCGTCATCATCATGATATTTCCAGTTATCATCCTGCTGCTTGTGGAGGTCATCATATTTTCTGCCTTCATGATATTTCGCCGGGGTGATATTTTTATCATCGGGTGATCTTGGTTATGATCATCCTGATGATGTTGTTGAAAGAGTTCTAATTACGACCCGATATTCACTAGGGTCATCATATTTTGAACGTCAGGATGATCTTAGTCAATATCATCCTGATGATGTTGTATCACTTCTTGTTCTTTGTTTCTCATCCTGATGATGCTGACGTCATCCGTATATCAGGGTGATATTTGTTTTTCTGCCTATCTGCATCATGATATTCCGAAGGAAGGGGTGATATTTTCATATCACCCGGATATATGTTTGCTCGAACATCATGATGATGTTGATATCAAGGAGATATCCGCCTACCGGCTTCGCGCATTATCTACTGGAGGTGATCTTTTCAAGCAGCATCATCATATTCAGTTATCGCCCCGATCTTATAGTGGAGCTACAGTGCAACCTGATGTTTGAACGTCAGGAGGATATTTCCAAATATCCGGTTGTCTTCCGAATATCATGATGATGTTAATATGATGATGACGTCATCAAGGTCCGCGGGGGTCATATTTCTAACAAGTGATCATCTTGAAGAGACCTCCTGATATTTGCAAACATGATGATGACGTCATCCGGATATGAGGAGGTGCGCAGTAGGCAGATATGATGATGACGTCAGCAGTATATGATGATGACGTCATCAGGATGTTCATCGGCCAGACTTTTGTTATAAGCTCAGCAGGAGGATGTTCCTCCGAAGGATCAGGTTGTGCCGATTATCATGAAGGTTGTATTTCAAATATCATGATGACGTCAGGGTGATATTTCGAGCAACAGGATATCATGCTGCTGGAGGATGATGATGATGAGGTCTATACTAGTGTCGTCAGGAGCAAAAGCACCGACATGATATATGCTCATGACCTAGTATATAAAGTGTAATTGAGGTCATCGCGGGGTGCATGTGGGATATTGATATCCTGCATTTTTAAAACATCATGATGATGAATCTCGGCGGGAAAAGCTTGCGATAGTCTGTATGATGATCTTCCCGAGGCCGCGGGTTGGTGCGCCATTAATGGCGATTGTTGCAGAGGTATGGGCGATGGCGTGGGTGGATCCTGTACCCGACTGGAGGTGTCAATCAGCGGATGATGGCGCAGGGCTCGAGAAATCTTCCTGTCTCCTCCTCTACCTGCTGCATTCAAGTTTGGGCGCCAATCCGGTTGTGTTTGAGCGCCATTTTCATGATACTGTGTATCTGGCGAAATTTTGGTCAACCATGTAATTAATTGTTGAGCACCTACCTGGCTGTTATAAGCAGGTTGTGTTGCTCATTTTGAAGGTTGTTGAAAGTTGATGATTTTGGCTCTGTAATGCATAACAAGCTGATCTGGTTGTTCTGTACAGCTTACCTGTGAGTTTATGTATCTCTTGTTGTTTGTTTTTGGCATGAACCCACTGATTTCATGATTAAACTTGTATGAGAAATGCTGTTTGGCATGTGTTGTGTTAATTCTGTCTCCAGTATTGCATGTATTCTTCTTCTGAATCTGGATGTTTGGTAATGTTTAGATTCTAGAGCATAGAATTCCTATGTTGACTGTCTGATCTTTTAACTTCTACTCAAGGGGTAGATTAAACTGTTTTCAGGTTGAACATTGGGAGGGATATATTGCAGTAGGGATACCATAAGTAGAGATAACCTAACACTTTGTATTGGGAGATGCCTGTAAGGCAGGTATCACACACATCCCCTTGAAATCCAGTTTTAGTTGTTCATGCTGATCATTCACAGGTGTATGTCTACTGACTCCAGGCCCTGGATAGGCACCAATCATGCTTTGTTTTGTGTTATAACCATATCCAGCTTTGCATCCACACTTAAACTCCAAAGCAAAATCTAAAACCAGCATTAGGACATTAGAGTTAGTTTTAGGAACCTCAGTCCTCTGTCTACAACTGCAAATAGGCCCAAAGCTAGCCCCTTTGCCCTTATCTTTCAGTTTTGGTCTACTTACAGGAGGACTCATCTGCTTTCTGTCAACATCCCAGCCTTGCATGCATATCCTCATGGATGTTGAGTAGGGAATACCCCCCTAGGTCTTGCAGAGCCTGAAGAAGAAGAGGAGATAAAATATAGAGTCTATCTCCTACACTGTTGACCCCCTGGCCCAGAGATCCTGTTGATCACTGATGGCTACCTTGTAGGGATATCTGGGAATAAGCATCCAGTCTGGGAAAAAGTCAACACTCTGTAAGGTTTGGGATGTGCAACGATGCCTTTCGGGTGACTTTCCAAAAATAGAAAACTCCTCCAAGAATCTTGGAGAGCAAACCAAAAGCCCGATCAACTTTAGAAACCATCAATGTTACCCGGAACATCAACTGAGCTCAAAACCATGACAAAATTATCCATTTACAAGAGGAAAACTCAATTAACTGTTCTGCAGACTGAACTAAGACCACTCCAAGAACATTGGAGTTCTTCTCAAACATGTTGGATAGCCTCCAAAAGACTAGGAACAAGCACAAATGCCCATAATAATCAATGTGCCAAAAATGGAACATTACACAAGGGCTTCATTGCACATCCAGTAATTCCTCACCACTTGAGGGTTGCCTACCGTGCGAGAATCAATCATTAATAAACCCGCCCTTCCTTAACTACTCAACCATCCTCATAGGGTGATAGACAAGATTAATGACGCACCGACGTCGCACTCATCCCTAGTATATAATGAGCAAGGTTAGAGAGATCATACCAATAATGAGCTCATCCTCTCGATCTAGTGATCCTATGGATCACAAAGGTAACACCTTATGAATATCGTTCCTCTATGGGAACTAAATATTGTACCATCACTATTGGATGGATGAATATAAGGCATTTGCTTGCCTCTTATATATCATATTTATCAATATGTGACTATGCACAATTCTCTTGATTTGATGGCTGAAAATAACATTGATTTGCAATGATGAGAGAATACCTTATAGGCTGGTTGAATATTGATAGGCTGTGCTAAATCGATGTCCACGAGATTAATATTCTTTATTTGCTGCTGCTCCGATTTGTAGGACAGATATCTATTGTGATCGATTGATAATGTAATGATTGATGGATTGTGAGTGACTGAATGTTTGATTATTGCTGATTGATATATCATATTTGTATTGTGATGTGATTCATTTCTCCCATTTCCAAAAGTCTATATCCTTTTATACCGCCTCAAGAGAGATGTCTTCCCCTAATGGTTGTCTTTTCAAGACAACCTTTAATTAAATACCACTATAATAGTCACACCTCCTCATTAACTTTAATCACACCACTTTTAGTATTGATCGCTGTCCCTCATTACAAATATTGATCGCTGTCTATTATTATTATCATGAAGATCACATTAAATAAAATATTGTTCCTCATTACTACAATCGCAACCCCCTTATTGATCACAGCCTATAGTATACTAAGTGCTGCTTGTTTATTTTATTTCTTACTAGCCACTTTATTATATGTGCTTTATCCTCCTCTTTACCATATCACTTCATTTTATCTTATTAGGATTACCTTTATATATATATATATATATGTTTAATATTAATATATTATATTTATATTTATATAATATATATTATATTATAATTAAAATTGATAATATTATATTTGTATTTATATTTATTATTTATAAATACAATAAATATATTACATTACTAATATTATTATATATATGATTATCATCCAAATTGACCATATTTGGCAAAATCGACGTCTCCGTTTTGTCATGATATTTAAATCTTTAATTTAAATAATGCCTTAATATCGGGACATGACAGCCCTCCTCACTCAAGATTGCTTGTCCTCAAGCAATCACAACGAGTTCTTTCATTACCTTGCACTTCTCATCTTGAAGTCTACCTTCCGATGTGTTGAAGTCATGGTTTTGATTCAGAATGAATATTATTATGAACATGCTTTAGTGAAGAGAGAATGATTGTGATTCCATGAAAGAGAATTCGTGACCAAGAATATTTAGAAAGTCTAATGAAAGATAAATGTATAGGTAAGCATTTGTGTGATGTTTTGAATAACGACGACGTGATGCAAGTATCATAGATGATGTGGTTTTAGACAATGAAAATATTTTCAATGCAAAAAATGATTTTGAGAGTACCAAGATTCCAATGAATGAAGAAGACATCTTGATCTTTGATTATGAGATTCGGTCTTGTACTTGTCATCTTGTAGTTTTACCTTTTGGTATTTTATTGAGAAGAGTCATGTTCTTTGAGGAGTAATTGATTATTTGATTTTGAATAGAAATGTGATTGAGGCAATACAAGTGTTATAGAAGGATATGTAGTTAATCAAGTGAAAAAAAATCTTTTCAATGTTAAAAAAAGAGACTTGGGAGTATTGGGAATCCAAGATTTGAGATTTGAAATGAAACGATATTGATGAAAAATCTAAAAGATGAATCTAATTCAAGTAAGACTTTGATTATTTGATTTTGAATAGCAACATGATTGAGGTAATACAAGTATTATAGAAGGATATGTAGTTAATCAAGTGAAAAAAAATCTTTTCAATGTTAAAAAAAAGAAACTTGGGAGTTGGGAATCCAAGATTTGAGATTTGAAATGAAACAATATTGATGAAAAATCTAAAAGATGAATCTAATTCAAGTAAGACTTTGATTGCTAAGCAAGTTGTAGAATAATCAATGAACGATGATAAGATAATGTAGAGAATGATCCTGGGATTTGTGGGTTATGGGCCCACAATATCTTAGCATAAGATTACATAGCAACTATCATTCATAGGATGGTAGGATGATTGCTCTGATACCACTTGTAATGTCCCCATTTTGGATATTCTTGATTTCTTCACCTTGCACACAATTATATCTTATAGAAAGGAACATTAGTAATTTAAAGATCAATACACCATAATTAGAGTTAGTAACATCTTGAATATAATTGATAACAATGAACAATTACATATAACCCCTATATATTTTATACTATTCATATTTAGGCCTCATGATATACTTCAGGAATAGTTATTGTCGTGCCCGGTCATTAATCTAACCTAGCCCTAGCGGAGGATAAGTATATACTGGTTAAGGCGCTAGATAACAATACTCATAGGCCCAAGGGCTTCATTGCACACCTGACAATTCCTCACCGCTTGGCTCAAGGGCTTCATTGCACACTTGGTAACTCCTCACCACTTGAGGGTCGCCTTATTGTGTAAACTAACCGGTACTGTTCTCCACTGTCATAGGCCCAAAGGCTTCATTGCACGCCCGGCAATTCCTCACAACTTGAGGGTCACCTACCGTGCAAGAATCAATCATTAATAAACCCACCCTTCCTTCACTACTAAACCATCCTCATAGGGTGATAGGCAAGATTAATGACGCGGCAACGTTGCACTCATCCGTAGTATATCATGAGCAAGGTTAGAGAGATCATACCAATAATGAGCTCGTCCTCTCAATCTAGTGATCCTATGGATCACGAAGGTAACACCTTCTTATGAATATTGTTCCTCTATGGGAACTAAATATTGTACCATCACTATTGGACGGATGAATATAAGGCATTTGCTTGCCTCTTATATATCATATTTATCAATATGTGACTATGCACAATTCTCTTGATTTGATGGCTGAAAATAACATCGATTTGCAATGATGAGAGAATACCTTATAGGCTGGTTGAATATTGATAGGCTGTGCTAAATCGATGTCCAAGAGATTAATATTCTTTATTTGCTGCTGCTCTGATTTGTAGGACAGATATCTATTGTGATCGATTGATAATGTAATGATTGATGGATTGTGAGTGATTGAATGATTGATTATTGCTGATTGATATTTGTATTGTGATGTGATTCATTTCTCCCATTTCCAAAAGTCTATATCCTTTTATACCGCCTCAAGAGAGATGTCTTCCCCTAATGGTTATGTCTTATGAAGACAACCTTTAATTAAATACCACTATAATAGTCACACCTCCTCATTAACTTTAATCACACCACTTTTACTATTGATCGCTGTCTCTTCATTACAAATATTGATCGTTGTCTATTATTATTATGTCATGTCCCCATTTCCGGAGTGACTTCATATGGAGTTGTTGATTAGCCTATCATCCATTCCCGTAGGCTAATGTTTTGGTAAGGGAATGATTTGCTAGTTGATTTTATTTCTATGCATGGAGAACCGGAAAGTTGGATCAACTAGTGTGTCATTGAGCTACATGGAGAATGCAATATTAAAATTGTATTTTCATTTCATTTGATTAATTCTAGAAAATGAAATCTTTAATTTTATTTTCTCTAATCGAGTGCTATTGAGATGTACATATGAATAAAGGTATTCGCCCAATCCTAAAATAGGTCCAAGCTAAAATCCAACGGCCTTCATGAGGATCGATTGGTTTGAAATTCAAGGCATTCAAATTGCATTGCTCAAAGAGCCAACGGCTAGGAGATGATCAACCTTCATTGTGGAGTGCAATTATCATTGGATCATGTGCCAAGAGATGGGTCGATGCCTTGTTTGGAGCATTCGCAAGTCAAAGGCATTTAAAAATAATTGTAAGGATATTCAATGCAATCACCCAAGCTAAGGATCGGCGGCCAAGGTAAAGAAGATCATTTTAAATGCAAAATTCATCATATTAAATGCCCAACGTCATCATTATTTGCATTCGCCTTGAGGTTGTTATGAGTGATGAGTTTAGAGGAAGAAAGTTAATGATTTGCTTCAGCTGTCCAAGTCAAGGTAAGATTTTAAATGTTGTCAAAACAAAATTCAATGCAAGCATCTAATTGGCCAAGCTAGAGGATCGATCCATAAGGAATGGATTTCATTGCTAAAACAATATATTAAATGATTGCATTCAAGCAACTGCCGCCAAGCAAGGAGATAGTGGATCAATGCATTTGAGGATGATGATATTCATTTAAAATAATTGAAGATTGTTTTAAATGAATGGGATTCAATTGCAATTCATTTACAAAGGTTCAAGTCAAGCAAATTCCATTGGTGGATTTCAAATTCCAATCAAAAACACCAAAGAAAAGGACGTCCATGCTTAAGGAGTTTAAATAGAAGACTTGCACTTCAATTTGGCACTTTTGATGCATTGGTATGTTTTCTATCTTTTCATTTTAAGCTGATAATTCCCATTTTCAGTTTAATTAACAAGGTGATGACCCCTTGTTCATGTATGGAGATGACCCCATACAATGTGTGAGGTGATATTGTTCTAATTTTTACCATTGAGCTTAATTTTGCAGGTTTAGAGAAGTGTTTGAAGCTATTTGATTGATGTATTGAAGCCCTTGATTCATTGGTGTCATTGTCAAGGTAGCAATTGGGCTTATTACATCATTGGAGTTAGATTTTTGTATGTTGCAGGGACTGAAAATTCATAACAACGAGATATTCATTTTGTTTCAGGGCTTTTTGAACATTCTACAAAGATTCCAAGGGCTGAAAATTGCATAGGAACATCATCATTTGGCTTAAGAGTGAAGATTTGATGGTTTGGAAGCATATTTTCATTGGCTGGGCGAAAAGTTCACTTTCAGCAGTTGGAACAACTAACTGTATTTTTATATCAGTCAATTCTATCTTCATTTCCAAGGGTGTTTTGTTCAATCTTTGACTTGGAATTAATTGCCAAGTGTTTGTACATGATCCTACTTGAAGAAGAAGTCAATTGGATGTCATTTTGATATGAAAAACTTAATGTATGAAGGTCTGATCTGAAAATCAAAGTGACTGAATTTTGTAACAGCAGTGAATAAATAAAGGCATTTGAAATTCTATTCATGATATGTTCATTGGTTGATCATAATTTCATGTCTATTTGATTGTATGTTGAATTGGGTTTTCATTTGGTGCAAGAAATCTTATCTAAAACTTGGTTACATTTTCAATCTTTCATAATAAGGTCTCTTACATATTATCATGAAGATCACATTAAATAAAATACTGTTCCTTATTACTACAATCGCAGCCCCCTTATTGATCGCAGCCTGTAATATACTAAGCGCTGCTTGTTTATTTTATTTCTAACCACTTTATTATATGTGCTTTATCCTCCTCTTTACCGTATCACTTCATAAGACTTTTTGTCTTATTAGGATTACCTTTATATATATATATATATATATATATATATATATATATTATAATTAAAATTGATAATATTATATTTGTATTTATATTTATTATTTATAAATACAATAAATATATTACATTACTAATATTATTATATATATATGATTATCATCCAGATTGACCATATTTGGCAAAATCGACGTCTCTGTCTTTGTCATGATATTTAAATCTTTAATTTAAATAATGCCTTAATACCGAGACATGACAAAGGCCCAGCCTTACTTGTGGCTATTGTAGCACAGTGTCCCTTGTGGTGGACCCTAATATTTCAGCTAGTCAAATTATTTGATAGAATTTGTGATCTTGACTCTAGTATGGTGTTGGTATAATCAGCCCTTGGCGAACCTCTTTTGGATAACTCCCTCTAGACACTATGTTGTAAATATGTGTGTGAATGATATGAATTGAATGTTGTCTCTTGATTTGTTTTATGATAGCAAACCTCTTGTTATTTTAACACTAATCACATTATTTCATTTGATAATGTTGTTATGGATGTGAATTATGCATTGGACCTCTTAACTCCATAACCTTAGCTCATACTTATTGTTTATTCTATCAGATTCAAAGGGTGGTTATCTAATTCAGTAAGTTTGGACTTCCGATCTCATGTGATTGAGTTTAGTTTTCAAAGTGACATTTCTTCAATAAGTAAGCTTGATTCGAACAAGACACAAAGGATGACAATTATACTAATAATTGTTCTAATGAATTGGTAATGTGTTTATGTTTCTTGAGGAGGACCACCCATGAGTGGGGGTAGGATCATCGGGATTGTCGAAGTGGTTCGAGAGATATCAACGCTGGCCATGTGAAAGGAGGAACTCAAGTGAGTGAATATGCTAAGTTATGTACATTGAGTATCTTGTTGGTAATAACTCTTATAAGATGTAATTGTTCGAGAATAAATTGGGTAGAATAATGTGTTGTTAAACCTAACTCCTATGATTATATTATTCTGGAAATGACAATTCAATTTCTATGGTGATTTCAGTAGGACATGAGCTATATGAGTTATCGCTAGTTGAGATGTGAACTTTTTTCATTCTAGTGCAAGTAGAAATGAGTATGATTGTTTATCATTAATATGCTTCAGCCATGGATATATTGGACATATTAATGTTGGTATGAATGTGCAAGAATAAATTGCCAATGGGAGAATCAACAAAACCCTAAATTGAACCACTTCACTTGGTGGAGTTATATGTTGTGACCTTGTTTCTTAGTGAATTAATGTTGTGTCTTAAGTTGACTAAGGTTTCATTGTGATAAATTATAGTTTTAAATGTTAGATTACTTTGTTTGGGAATCATGTGTTTAGGGTGTTTTAAGTATGTATTAAGGGATGAGAGTTCCTTTTTGCAAACTCGGATTTGCACTTATAAGGAATTTTAAAATGGAGTTAAAAAGTAATTTTTTTTGTTTGTGGGTGAAAATAGACCCCTTCAATAAGTACCTATGGGGTGGAGACCTTTTGTACAATTAATTTTGATCATTGGACATAATATAACCCTTCCAAAACCTCCTTGGAGATGTGGCATGACCTAATGTGTGGGGAGATGAAATGTTGGCTTGTCACTCTCCAATCTCCCCTACTTATGTTTGGGTGAGGAGTTGTGTCAAATACACCCCCATCCCAATGTGTCACACATGGGAGCAACTCTTAAGTAAGTGCATATGGAAGAGTGTACAAGTACATTCCTCTTCCCCAAGTCTCACACGTGTGAGCTCATGGGAAACATGTGACCTTGATTAGAGTTTGTGAGTAAGAGTTAATGGGTGAGTTGGAGGCCATATGTCACCCTCTCATTTGGTGAGGATAAGTGACATTTATTTATACATTCTTTTTAGGCTTGAGAGGGGATTATTGGCCTATTTTTCTTTGTGTTTTCTTTGAGAAGGGGAATTTTTACATTATGAGAGAGGAAAGAACTTGAGAGAAGGAATTTTGGAGTTAATAGCAAATGAAGAGAGTCTTGGAGAAGGAAGGAGATGCTCATCCCTACAAACTTCATGTATAGAGATAAGTCCTCCCAACTCCTTATTATTCCTTGCATAGTTGTATTCTCATGAGTGTTGCTTATTGTGTGAAATTTGTTCCTATAAAAAGAAATTGTGGGAAAGGATGTGTTCATAAATTGGTAGTGTTTTGTATATTTGGAGTATGTGAGAGTTAGATGGTTGTGTGTGTCCCGTTTGAAATGAGAAGGCTTTGAGAGCAAACACTTTGAAGTGTTAGTATGCATTCTTGTTTTCCATTTGGGTTGCATATTTTGTTGTGATGGGTTCTTGATGGTTCTCTTGGCTCAAGGGATGGCCAAGACCTCTTATCGTCTTATGACGCCATATTGGTTGGGTAGAGAGCATTTCTCCTCCCATTGGCATCCCATCCATTGGTCTTCTTAATATTGATTCATGCAGATATTGATTGGAGAAATGGTATATTTGGGTTTGTAAACTTTGAAACGGTATCCCTTGTAAAGTAGAGTTAATGTATTCTTTTTCTTCTGTGTGCAACTAATTAGAAGAGAAGGTTTTGTAATAATGACATAGTGGTAAGATGTCTTGCGTATATCATTTTGAGATGAAATGGAAGATTTTCTTGAATCTCATACCATAGCAAGTTACTAATGTGAATCCCTATGTGATATGTATGGCCATGGTGCACGTGCTATGCTCATTAATGCATCAAAAAAATCAGGTTTTCTTGTTGGCATATTTTTGGGCATGACATTTGTACCTTGTGAATGCTCTTCAATTATAGATATTGGGGACAATGATGGATTTGACGTTCATATGTTCCATATGCTTGCTACACATGAAGTTGACAATCAAATATACAAGGGAAATCTACATATCTGCAAAAGTATGGTACAATGTTTAATATTATGTTAAAGTTTAATAAACATAACCAGTTACTAAAAGTTAAAACAATTGGTGTAATATTATTGTTTAGTAATAGTCTTTAAGTATAATAGTTAGTCTTAAAAAAATCTAATATAATGTGCAATATTATCTTAATAGTTTAATGTATGATTTTTTTTATAGGTAAAAAGGGGATTTTATTAGGGACCCTCACACAAAGTGACAAAATGATAAAAAGTAGTTACAATAAGCATTCCCACGGACAATATATATATATATATATATATATATATATATATATATATATATATATATATATATTCTCGTTCATTACAAAGGTTAATATTACATATCAACTTTCCAAGATCACCTTAGCTACTCGCAAAAGAGGCACCAAACAGCAAAAGAACAGAAGTTGTTGGAAACATACATCAAGCCAAGAACCACTCAAATGTTGAGGGGGGAATTGCAAAGTCCAACACTGCCATGAAAGCAAAGCAACAAATGGTCTCCTCAATAAAGCAACAAAGGACTTATTAAGTTTATAAAACAACAAACAAATTTGGAACATTGGTGATAAGCCTCATAAATAAAAGCCCAAAGTTTAAAGATATGGTCAATAGTTTGGTAGTCTCTCCCATAGATGGCAAACTCAAGTCGGCGAGTACTCACCATTTTTTTGGCGTGGCGAATAACTCGCCAAAAACTTGCAGAATTTTCTCACTGAGTTTTTGGTGAGCACTTGCCATTTTTTTGGTGAGTATTCGCCAAAAACTCGGCAAGTCCAAGCGAAAAGCTCACCAAATGCAACAACTGAGGCAAAAAGTTTTTTTTTAAATTAGAATTTTTTCTGGATTTTTGTGCTAGTAACCCTAACCCTAATGGTCTATGGGCCCTACACACAACCTGAGCAGTCACAAAAGTGAAAAAAAAAAGAAAGGCTAAAGGTTACAAGAGTGAGTATTAGGATAGGAAAAGTAAGGACTTGGTGTTGCAGAAACATAGTGATAAATTTGTTAAAATGACGTGCACCATGAAGGTTCGTGTGGTATCACAGACCTTAATTTGGGCTTGGTGGCGGGGGATCCGCCCCTCGACCCCACCCTAAACCATTACAAGGAACGCGTTAGGGACGCTCCCCCAAACCCCACGAGGGGCATTTCCCCCAAACCCCTCCAAGGGGCATTGCACCTTGACCGTACTAGGGGTTGCGGCCCCAAACCCCCACCCACCACTATCCCCTTGTCATCCCCAAACTTAGGCCCTTGGTCCCCCCATCCCAAAACCTGTCCCCCCATCTCCTTGTCAAGAAACTCCATAGAACATAGATCAAATCTAATAGAAAACACTTTTGTACTCAAATATTTATGGACTCATTGCATACATTTTGTCATTGAATTTTATAAAAAAATTGTGTTTTTAAAGAAATTTAAGTTATTTTTTAATTTTAAGTTGTCGAGTTTTTTGCCAAGTCACAAATTTTGGGTCTACCAAGTTTTTGCCGAGTCCGAGTTTGCCAACTCTCTCCTAAAGTCAGCATAGCCCCTAGCTTTGAGACTACCTCTAATGCAGGGACTTCCAGAGGTCATAACTTGACTCGGATGTGGGTTTTCTACGAGATTTTACGGGTGTATGCATTATGAGGTGGAAAGTGGTTTCGCAATCAACCCTAGTGGGTTGGACCCCGTCTTGGCACTTTTTCAGGGCTTGAAACTTTCATCTTGGCCCTCAAAATAGCAATTTAGTGCTTTTTTCTAGATTTTTAAAAAGTTGCTTTTGTAATAAATCGAAACTCATGTTTCGAATTTAGAATATTAGTCGGCATTTCATCCTACCTTAGTTTTAGGAAGCTTTTGGGAAAAAACTAGATTCTCAAGATATGATTGTAAAATTACCTAAAATGGCAAAATATGACAATTGTCGAAATCTGCCAAAAAAGGTAATTTTTTGATTTTTTTGTTTTTCTTGGATATAAGAGAGTTTTCTCTGATTGTAGCAGCAGAGTTGATGAATAGAAGTTTTTTTATGTTCCAGTCTTCAAATCTTTGGCTCTCACATGATTAATGGCAAAATTGTATTGAGTGTATGTTGTGTGCTGCATCATCTGGTATCAGAGCAGGAAGATAGCTGGGAGAGGAAGAGGAAAAGGCGATCTTGCCCAAATGCATAGAGAAATGCAAAATCGGCAAAGGCAAATAGCAGAAGTTACAACACGGATGGAAAACCAAAGACTGGGTAGAGGAGGAGACGAATCTAATGAAGAGATAGGTCAAGGAGGCCCAAATCAAGATACAGAACATGAAGAAGAAGAATTAGAAGGCATGAGTTTTGAAGAGAGGATGCTCAAAGCCTTAGAAGGGAAAAATGAAGGGATCAAGGTAGATGTTTCAGATTATGTAGGTAGTCTTAAACCAGAGGAGTTGATAGACTGGTTGAATGACATGAGAAAATTTTTTGAATGGAAATCCATGACAAAGGAAAAGAAGGTGAAATTTGCATGCACCAAATTAAAGGGTCATGCAATGATTTGGTGGGATCATCTTCAAAAGGAACGAACAAGGAAAGGCAAGGATAAGATTAGGACATAGAATAAAATGGAGAAGTTGAGAGAAAAAATTTTGCCCATAGATTATGCGCAAACCCTTTTTCATAGGTTTCAAAATTTAAAGTAGAACCTCTCTTTTGTGCAAGATTATACAAATGAGTTTTATACACTGTCTATACGTATAGAGCATCAAGAAACTGATGAACCGATGGCTGCTAGATATGTGAATGGCCTGAAATTCTCTATTCAAGATGAATTGAGCATGCATCGACTCAACAGTATGGAAGAGGCTTACCAATTGGCTCTAAAGGCTGAAGAAAAACAAAATAGACAGTACCATCAGAGGAATAGAGGAGGAAGAAGGGGTACATCAACGCCATTTCGAGGAGGTTCGAATTATGGCAGGGGAGAGTCATCCCATGGATTGGAAAAACAAGTAGACACTCAACAAGATCCTCCGAATCAAGAACGAGGAAGGGGATTTCAAAGAGGTAGAGGTTATGGTAGCAGTAGAGGATGGGAAAACCAGAGAAGGCCTTTCACTTGTTTCAGATGTGGAGAAGAAGGTCATAGGGCATTTGAATGCTCAAATTATAACATGCAAGAAAGAAATCAAGGAGGACAACCTAGGGTGAACCTGATTCAAATGCAGCATGAAGTGGAAGGGACGGAACTAGAGGTTCCACCAGATGTGGGAGAAAGTCTCATGATGAGAAGAGCAATGGTGATTCCAGAGAAGGAGAAAACACAAGCCAAAAGCTCTGATGGTTCATGGCTTCGAACCAATATCTTCAGAACCAGATGCACTTCGGGTGGCAAGGTATGTCAAGTTATTGTGGATGGAGGTAGTTGTGAAAATATGGTTTCTAAAGAAATGGTAGAAAAATTGAATTTACACTATGAAAAACATCCTCATCCGTACTGCATTGCATGGTTTAAAAAGGGAAATGAGGTCACTGTTGATAAAAGATGCCTAATTAAGTTTAGCATAGGGAAGATCTATCAGGATGAGATATGGTGTGATGTTGTCCCAATGGATTCCTATCATGTGTTATTGGGAAGGCCATGGTAGTATGATAGAAAAGTTATGTATGATGGAGAGAAAAACACATACACCTTTCAGAAAGATGGCTCTAAGGTGATTTTATTGCCTCTCAAGGATGAAGGAAAAGGTGAGACCATGTTGTCTGAAAGAGATCTTGTTAAAGAAATGAAGGTGACAGGGTGTTGCTACACATTAGTAGTGAAAAAAGGTGAAGAGGAAGACATTTCAGTTCCCCCAGAAGTAGCAAAGCTATTGGAAGAATTTGTTGATGTTTTGTCTGATGGTCTACCGCCAAAGAGAGATATTCAGCATCATATTGATTTGATTCCAGGAGTAACTCTACCCAACCAAGCAGCTTATAGGATGAATCCAACACAACATGCAGAGATGAATAAGCAAGTAATAGAACTCATAAGTAAAGGTGTGGTGAGAGAGAGCATGAGCCCATGTGTTGTACCTGCATTGTTGACCCCAAAAAAAGATGGAACATGGAGGGTGTGCACTAATAGCAGAGCAATTAATAAGATTACCATCAAGTATCGGTTTCCTATACCTCATATGGAGGACATGATTGATGTCCTTGCAGGGGCCAAATATTTCAGCAAGATCGACCTATGAAGTAGCTACCACCAAATCCGGATCCGAGAAGGGGATGAGTGGAAGACAGCCTTTAAGACTGGAGATGGATTATATGAGTGGATGGTTATGCCATTCGGGTTATCAAATGCACCTAGCACATTTATGAGATTGATGAACACTATACTACGACCTTACATTGGTAAGTTTGTGGTAGTTTAGTTTGATGATATTTTGGTATTTAGTAACAACAAAGAAGAGCACCTACAACACTTGAGGATCATCTTTGGTGTGTTAAGGAAGGAGAAGCTCTATGCCAATTTGAAGAAGTGTAGGTTCATGCAAGACAATTTGGTTTTTTTAGGCTTTGTCATTTCTAAAGATGGTGTCAGAATGGATCCAGAAAAGGTCAGGGCAATTCTAGAATGGCCTAGTCCAAGCAACATCACAGAGGTAAAAAGTTTTCATGGCTTGGCCACTTTCTATCGAAAGTTCATTCGAAATTTCAATAGTATTGTAGCTCCTATAACAGATTGCACCAAAGGAAGGGAGTTTGTATGGACCAAGGATGCTGAGGAGAGCTTTAAGTACTTGAAGCAAAAGGTAACAGAAGCACCTATACTTGCATTGCCAAATTTTGATAGGGTATTTGAAGTAGAATGTGATGCCTCCCATGTGGGAATAGGTGTTGTGCTTAGCCAAGCTGGAAAACCTATAGCTTTCTTTAGTGAAAAGCTGAATGACGTGAGAAAGAATTATTCTACTTATGATTTGGAATTTTATGCAATTGTTCAAGCATATTGAGGCATTGGGGACATTATCTGGTTCCCCAGGAGTTTGTATTGTTTACAAATCATATTGCACTGAGATACTTGAACACAGAAAAAGTTGAATAGTAGGCATGCCAAGTGGGTCTCTTTCTTGCAGGGTTACAATTTTGTGTTGAAGCATAAGTCTAGAAAACAAAATCAAATTGCAAATGCGTTAAGTAGGCGTGTTGCACTTTTGACCACAATGGAACCTGAGGTGATTGGTTTTGATGCCATCAAAAATTTGTATGAGTCTGATGATGATTTTTGGGAGATTGTGGAACAATTGAAGGCACCAGTATCTGGTAACTTGGATCACTTTAGGGGTGAATATTTTATGCAAGATGGGTTATCTATTTCAAGGAAAACAACTATGCATACCAGTTGGCTCTATGAGGGAAAACATTAACAGAGAATTTCATAGTAGTGGGTTAGCTGGACATTTTGGCAAGGACAAGACAATAGCCTTGATAGAAGATAAATATTACTGGCCAAAGATGAAAAGGGATATAACTAAGTATGTAACAAGGTGTAGAATCTGCCAAGTGGCTAAAGGACATTCACAGAATACAGGGTTGTATATGCCATTCCCAGTACCAACTGCACCATGGACAGATTTAAGCATGGACTTTGTGTTGGGACTTCAACATACTCAACGAGGTAATGACTCCATTTTTGTAGTTGTTGATAGATTCTCCAAGATGGTTCATTTTATTCGCTGTAAGAAAACTAATGATGCAACGAGGGTAGCAGAGTTATTTTTTTCAGAAATTGTTCGACTACACGGTGTTCCAAAGACTATTACCTCTGATAGGTATACCAAATTCCTCAGTCATTTCTGGAGGACTTTATGGAAGAAGATGGGGACTAAGTTACAGTTTAGTAGTGCTTATCATCCTCAAACGGATGGGCAAATAGAGGTAGTCAATCGGAGTCTGGAAAATTTGTTGAGGTGTATTGTTGGAGAAAAGCCAAAACAATGGGACGTGGCATTACCCCAGGCCGAGTTTGCCTATAATAGTTCTGTTAACAGATCAACAGGAAAGTCCCCTTTCCAGATTGTGTATGGCAGGAATCCTCAGGGTGTTCTAGATTTGGTACAACTACCAATGAAAGATAGGGTCAGTGATGATGGGGAAGCATTTGCAGAACACCTTCAACAGTTGTAGAAAGAAGTGAGACAGAAGTTGCAAGACAGTAATGAGAGGTACAAGAATACAGTGGATACTAGTAGGCGACATCAGACATTCAGTGAAGGTGACTTAGTGATGGTATATTTGAGAAAAGAGCGGTTACCTACTGGAACATACCACAAGTTGAAGTACAAGAAAATTGGTCCTCACAGAATTACAAGGAAGATCAATGATAATGCATATAAGGTCAGTTTACTAGATGATCTCGATATTTCTCCTGTGTTTAATATTTCTGATTTATATGCATTCCATGGTGAGGATGACACTAAAGATAGTCAACCAGAAGTGGCATGGCACCACCACATTCCCCATAAGAAGGAAAAGATTGCACAGGTTCTTGATAAGAAAACTATCTACACTTGGCAAGGGCATTACAACAAGTATTTAGTACAGTGGGAAGGATTGCCACCAACAGATAGCACGTGGATTACAAAGTGGGAAGTGCAGAGGTTAGATCCAGTCAAATGGCAGCAATTTGAAGACACTCACTTGCAGGAGCTGCGTTCTTTTCAACCAGAGGAGAATGATGCAGGGACTTTCGGAGGTCATAATTTTTGACTCGGATGTGGGTTTTCTACGAGATTTTACGGGTGGATGCATTATGAGGTGGAAAGTGGTTTCGCAACCGACCCTAGTGGGTTGGACCCCGTCTTGGCACTTTTTCGGGGCTTGAAACTTTCATCTTGGCCCTCAAAATAGCAATTTAGTGCTTTTTTCTAGATTTTTAAAAAGTTGCTTTTGTAATAAATCGAAACTCATGTTTTGAATTTAGAATATTAGTTGGCATTTCATCCTACCTTAGTTTTAGGAAGCTTTTGGGAAAAAACTGGATTCTCAAGATATGACTGTAAAATTACCTAAAATGACAAAATCTGACAATTATCGAAATCTACCAGAAAAGGTAATTTTTTTATTTTTTTGTTTTTCTTGGATATAAGAGTTTTCTCTCATTGTAGCCGTAGAGTTGATGAATAGAAATTTTTTTTATGTTCCAGTCTTCAAATCTTTGGCTCTCACATGATTAATGGCAAAATTGTATTGAGTATATGTTGTGTGCTGCATCAACCTCTCTCTAAGAGCTTTGAAAGTTGCATGTCTAGCACTGTGGCATAAAGTTTGGCAAATGTATGCCCAATCATAATGGGCTTGTAATTGCCAAGATTGTAGAGATCTCTAGATTTATGAATAGGATGAATTATGTGTTGGGACCATAGGTTAAAAACTCTGTGAGTACTCGTAGGACTCGTGAGTACTCGCATAGGAAAATGCCAGGCGATTACTCGTGTGATAAACTCGGCGCTAGTTTTTTGCAAAAATGCGCCACAAATTTTCCCTGCAAAACCGCCCAAAACTCGTCGTGACTCGCAAAAAATGGCGATGTAAAAACGTTCCACTAGGTTTTGAGGTTGAAAAGCATGCAAAATCTGTGTTAAAAATGAACCCTTCGAGCGGGAGCAATCAGCAAACCCCTCATTAGTTTTTTGCATTGTAAGAAAACAAAAATCTTTCAAGTGAAATTTTGCCGATTTGAAAAAGACCAAGGTTGGCTTGCATTACGATTTTATTATTAGCCGATAGGCTTTTATATGTGAGCATTGTAATGCTCGGAATTGTCTCACGCTGTAAAAAAATTCACACCGGAAAATTTTCTGAACTTATGTTAATGTTTTACTTTTAGTATTTTGTAGGTATCAAATATATTTTAAATTCTGCATAGTGAGCAGTGTATATTATTTTTAATAATAATAATAAAATATTGTATTAATAGTATAATAATAATAATAATAATAATAATAATAATAAATAATGTATAATAATATTAATACAATAATATCTTATAATATAATATATAATATATAATATTATATTATAATAAATTATTATATTAATATTATAATTTATTATTATATTAATATTATAATTTATTATTATATAATAATATTACTATATATATTGTACCCATACCTAGGGGGAATTTTTTTGCCATACTGACATACCCAAATCCCAAATCCAAACAGGTTCGGGCAACTTAGAGGAAATGTATTGAAGGAAATCAATAACATGGTCCATAAATTCAATAATTTACATGTTTTTAAATCATATTTTTAAAAATTAATGTAGTTTTGATGTTCAATAAGTTTGCCGAGTTATTGCTGAGTTTTTGTCGAGTCCCAAGTTTTTAAATTTTTTGGGTCCACTGAGTAATTGCCGAGTCCAAGTTTTTAAACTATGGTTGGGACCAAGACCGAGGAAAACCTAAACAAAATATTTAATGTTTCCAACTTCCAACCATAATAGAATTCTACTTACATGGCTGACCATCCTTAAATATACGTGCATCTTATCTATTTGTGCTATGGATTGTCATCAAACTTGCAAGAAAATTACATGAACAAGTGAAAGAGACAATATCACCATGAAAAGGAGATCAACAAAAGCGATTTACCCTAGAGGAACCCAATGTAGGAAGATAACTCCAGCAAGAATCCACTTTCAAAATCAGTTGTACAAGCTTGCTCCTTTCATAAGGGCCTCTAGAACACCTTCCTAGCGTTCAATCACTTGCATGTAGTGAACTCTGTGACTAAGCATAATCTAGTTATCCCAAAATTCTATGCCAATGAACTAAAACCATGATATCTAGGATCAAAAATAGATTACAATTAGAAAATCCTCTAACTTGAGCTAATCTAAGCTCTCTCAACCTTCACAAATCTCTTGTTCTCCACCTATCTCCAAAACATAACCCAATGGGTGTACGTATAGGAGAAGGGTAGATGAATCAACCAAGAGGTAGAGTGGCCCCTCTCGAGAGAAGCGTCAGCAAAAAAGGCCT
The DNA here is from genome assembly GCA_027924645.1 of Cunninghamia lanceolata. Lineage (NCBI taxonomy): Eukaryota > Viridiplantae > Streptophyta > Pinopsida > Cupressales > Cupressaceae > Cunninghamia > Cunninghamia lanceolata. Next base: position 13,107,445 of record BSBN01000063.1, read on the forward strand.
TTAATTTCTTGAATGACTAGTTCTGTTATTTTGTCTTGTATGGGACAAGTTTGACTCAACCCTGTTGCCTAATCCCTATTCCATCAAAGACGAATTTGATGGTGATTGAACTAATAAGACAAATTTGACAATAGTTGAACCACCCACTAATACATGGATCTGCAACCTGCAAAGATCATTACTTTTGCATACAAACTTGAAACGTGGTGCCCTTTTTTAAATTATATCTCCATGTTGATCTTCCCCTTACTACCTATGCAAAGGAAAGTTGATCTTAAAATTGTGGAATATGAATCCTACAGAGACATGGATAATGAGGCGCATGCATTATTGATTTGGCAGTAAAATCTTGAAGAACAAAAGAAAATGTTTTATAGAGGACAATATAGTATATACTTGTCATTGGTAAGTGCCACAACTAGTTTTACATCTACATCTAATTTTGCTTCTTGGAATGCTTCTATAAAGTTATTGTCATTGGCTCTCCACAGCTATTAAAAGTTGGAGTTTCTGTAGGAGTCCAGGACAACCCTGAGAGGGGGGGTGAATCAGTGTTGTGTAAATTTTTATAAATTATTATAACTTTTAATTCAGAAAGAGAAAGTCATCAATATACTATTACACATATATGTATGAGCAAAACCACATAGAGATAAATCTTATCATAGAAGCAAATATACACATAGAAGCATATCATTGACACAAGAATTATTGGAGTGGAAAACCCTCTTGGGGTAGAAAAACCACTCAAAACTGCCTCACTGGCTTAACTGAAAAACATGCCTCACTGGCAATACAAACTGTATCTAGGAGCACCAACTCCTTATGGAGCACCAACTCCAATACCAACCAGAAGCACGATATACCTCACTGGTAAACAAATAGGTCTCACTGACCAACAAGCCTCACTGGCTAATACAAGGCCTCACTGGCAAACCAAATCTTCACTTGAAATAATAAACAAGATCAGAGGGACACTCTGTTTCCATTCAATTCGATATTTCATCTCTACATAATACAAACTCCATTTGTGATTTCTCCATGTGTATGTCTCCAATCTTGCATCTGATACTCAAACAATTCATTCCTGCATATTCAACTTCATATTGTCTTCTTGCTTAATTCAATCTATATCATTCAAGAGGATGTCCTAGAAAATGTCTTCATTCTATATACTGTTCCACACACACTCACCGTCAATATACTTGTTAAAACCATTATATACAAATTCTGAATATCTTTTCATATTCCTTTCCTCTGCAAAAATCCTCTTCAAAAATTCATTGACCTTTCATATTCATTTCAATCTAAACATTTTGTCTTCAATAAAAAATCAGTGCCCTATAGAAGAAAATAAAATCTCTTTTACTTGAATCCTCTTCATATTTTCTTCAATGTCTTTTCATTTTCTTTTTCTCTGCAAACATCTCACAAAAATAATATCTGCATAATAAAAAAATTATCTCTCAAACAAAATTAAAATCTTAAATAATATATTTGAATCTGCCCTTGTGAGAGAATACAATCTCTTTCAAAAATTGATCCTCTTCTCAAAAAAAAACATTGATCCTCTTCTCAAGAAAAAACATTCTGTATCTCTTTATATTCTCTGTCAAAAATTGAAGCAAGATCTTCATGTGACCACCTGTATAAAAATCTTTCAAGAAAAAAAATCTCTATCAAAACTTTATATTCATTTGCAAAAAAAATCTCTGTCTTCTCTCAAAAAAAATCTTCAATAATGTCAATCTTCTCACAAAATTATCTTCCTGAAAAACTCATATGCATTCTATAATGGATCTTATGCCTTTTTTAAAAAAGCAAATAAAATAGAAATTAAAAATAATTTCTAAAACTTTAAATACATAGCCTTTTATGGCTAATCCACATACTAAAAAAACTTTCCAAAGTTTATAAATCTTAAACAAGATCATGCCCATTCGTATGTATAGAAAGAATGCCTTTTTCCTTAAAACATGCTCCCCATTCGATGTATTATAAAGCATGCTTTTCTTAACAAAAAATCCGATGCAATCTTCATATGATGACATAATGGTCTTCCTTAATTTAGTTCTTCAAATATTTCGATGACTTTTGTTTTTAAAGCATGCACACCTTTATGAAAAATCGGGCTCCCTCTTGGCATATATACTATGCTCACTAACATTCGATGCGTATTAGTGGCAAATAAAAAACTTAGTTAACTCCCCTTTTGGGTATGCATCGGGCCCTTAAAATCTTTAAAAACTTTGAGTTAGATTCTCCTTAAAAAAGCATCGGATTTTATGATAGCATTTGAAATGCTTTTTGGCACTTTCATAACCAATGAAAAATAATTCATTGCTGCCACCGGTACAAGGTGAAAGGGATGGATGGTTCCGGTTTTTCTTAATGTGTTAAGAGCCCTTAGAAAAATAACTTAAGATCTTATGACTTGTGATAGCAAGTCATCACCAAAACATAAAGCCATATCACTTAGCACATTTAAATCAATTGCATGTGTCTCAATTATGTGCTCACCATAAACTTGACAAACTTATGAGATATAAATTGAACTTGAATATCCTTTTATCATGAAGCATGTAAACTTATCTGAAATCTCCTCAACTATGAATGATGACCATTATCCTTGCTATTTGTATCAAGCCACTGTCACTTGTAACCAACATGATGTCACTGTATACAAGCAAGATCCCACTGTCCAAAATGATTGTGAAGACAATCTTTGTAAACCAAGATCACATCTTATATCTTGTCTTGAGCACAACCTGACAACCTTGTCTTGAGCACAACCAACCTCAAATGTACTAATCTCTCTGCTAGTAATGCTCAACACATCTGATCTTGACAACCTTTTCTGACCTTATTAGGCATGATGAGTACTACAACATGATAACAAGATAAACACAAACACTTTACCATACTGAACTGTGAAACACACAAGATGATGTCTCCTGCCCCTGTCAACAACAATGGCAACTGAACATACTTTTGACATCAATGACAACTTGTCACCATCAGTTTCCACAGCTCAAATTTCGTGAATTTTGGAAAAATAAACTTAATGTTTAAGTCTGTGTTGTACCCATACGAAATTTTTCGTCTATGCATACAAACACCCTAAAAAGAGGCCTAAACACACCTCCCAAGCACCATGTCGCCTTGTCATTATTTGCTAATCCTGCAGGTACAAGATACATCAAAGGAGATTGATACGAGTCCCGAATAGAGAAAGATTTGAAGAAGCCAAATTGGCTATGAGATGTGAAAGATCATCTAGAAACGGAGGCCAAAGTGATGGATTGAAGACCGAAACGACGCAAAGGAACGGCGAAGAACAATGAGAAAACATCTAGCAATTCAAAAATCCAATTTTGAAAATTTGAAAATTTTGGAAAAATTTTCTAAGGTATTTTGGAGCGTTTTTCCCAAGGCGCGCGCGCCAAGGAGAAAAGGCTCCAAATTTCAAAAGTCCAAATTTCAAGTTTCAAGTTTCAAGGCTTCTCTTCGTCATTCGGAGTGAACTCGTCTGAAAATGTGCTTCAAAAAGGTTGAGTCAGAAAGAGCACTTTTCTTGCGGAGCATGCTCCAATTCCAAAGTGCTCCAAATGGATGAGATCAAAATTTGATGGTTTTTCAAAAAATTTCTAAGGCAAATATCGGAGCATTGGTCAAAGTGAAAAGGCTCAAAGCAATCTTGAAAATTTTGAAAAAAAAATTCTAAGGCATGGAAAAAGTGCGCTTTTCCCAAGGTGCGCGCACCAAGGCAAAAGCGCTCCAAAGTGAAAAGTGAAAATATCAAGTGTCAGAGAATTTCTCTTGTCTATTGGTGAAGGTTCGTCTCGAAATTTGCTTTGAAGGTGCAAGTCAAAAGAGCACTTTTCTCATGGAGCGCAGTCCAACTCCAAAGCACTCCAAGGCGAAGCATGCTCCAACTCTAAAACGCTCCAAACAAAAACCAAACAAACAAAAGCCTATTTTAGGCTTTTGGCGTCCCAAAGGGAAAAAAAGCATGTTTTCTAAAAAGCAAAGGTTATAAATAGAAGATGTTCTCACTTGACTTCACTCTTCTTTTTTGCATGGAGGACAAATAAAAAGGCACTCTATTTTTAGAGGAAAAGCATATTGAAACCCTAACATGTAAACCCAAGCTATAAAGGAGCCATTTCTTCATTGTTTTTAACATTTACAAAAGCTTCAATGAGGATTTAATGGCAGCGCTCAAGGAGGAAGAGGTTTTTCTATCAAATAAAGGCATTTCTTCATGATTTTTATCAAAATCAAAGGCAGATTGAAGGCATTTTTTGGTCAACGTTTCACCTAGAGGGCATATTTTGCACATCATGGCATGATTTTCTTTCTCTTTCTTACATTCCAAGGCAGATTTACATGCTTGAAGGGCAGTGCTTCACATTGGTAGCCATTTTTGAGGGTTTTGAAGCTTTTTACTTTTCTGGTTATGACTGTTCCAGGCCAAAATCACCACCTACAGCCATAGAAAAAGGAGTTTTCAAGGTTTTTCTATCCATTTTCTCTCATTTCTATCCATACCCACCTCGGGAAAAGGCATTTTCCATCAATCTTGACCATCTAGGCTGAGCTGAGTAAGCTCAGATCTGGCACATTTTTGAAGGTACAACTCCATATTTTCACTTTCCAAAGGCAAAAATACACATTTTTCATGAAAAATCAGAGTTGGACAGCAAAAAGAAAAGCCTGATTTTTTAGGACAGCGAGCATAAAAAGGTCTGATTTTGCCTTTTTCCACACGGGACAACGAAGAGGAGAGTTTTCCAAGCCACAAAGCAACCATGCAATACTCTTCGATCACCATTGAGGCCAAATTGGCACTCATTCATGAGTATCTGAAGGTCAAGGAGTATTTGGCTCTCGCGAAGACAATGGAGGATGCAAACACCATCCTGCGGACGAAGATCGTGCATCTAGATCCTACCATTATCCCAGAAGAGGCTAAGGTTGATGAATTCAAGAAAAATCTAAATTCTCAAACTTAGCCATTTTTCACTATCTGCAGGAAATTCTATTTTGGGCAGTTGGAGAGATTTCCAACGCAGTTTCTATTTTGAGAACTGACTTTACTTTTCAAAGATAAATGTATTTTTGGATTTGTTTTGGAGATCATGCAAAATATCTTTAAGTGGAACTCAATGTGTAATAACGTGCAAGTTCAATTAACTGAATTGCATGAGAGATATTTTATTATTTTAAATGCTAATAAGCTTGCATGCTTGCCAAGCAGCATTAGGGTTAGCGTGGAGAGTGTTAGTTAACTCTTCCTTTCATTTCCTTGCACCTTTTGTTTTTAGGGTATAAATAAGTGTATTCTACACACTTAAACATAATGATAATGGTAAATGTTGAAGCTTTTATTTTGCGCACATATTATTGTTCAAAGCATGTTGTGTGTTTTTATTACTTTGAGAATGAAAATATGCATTGTCTTTATGGAAGCTTTTTGCGTTGTTGAGATTGAAAGGAATTGTTGATGACTTTGTGCTTAAACATTTGTTTCAGATCTTCTTTGTTCTTTTGTGTTAAATCAAATCGCCAATTGTCCCTTTGATTCCTTTGTGCTATGGATTTACTCAAAGAAATCAAAAGTATTCAATGTTCAATATCAGTGTTGTATTCAATCAGTGAATTAAAGCAATGACAATCCTCATGTCTCTACTTGCTTAAATCGTTATTTGTCTAATATTCTCCTAATCGTGTTCTCGTTTTGTTCATTAAGGGATTCCAGTATGCCTATTTTGCTTCCAAATATCCATTAGAATGTATTACTTGTGTTGAAGGTTAGGTTGATTCAACAAATCTGCAAACTTTGCATTGCAGGTGAAATTGAAAGAATAAGTTGTATTTGTGCATCGCCTTATAGTTGATCTGGTCTTGGCATTCGTAATTGTGTGCTGTTAATTTGTCCAATCAATCCAAAATTGTGTACTAGCTTTATTCAACCTTTGTATTTAGCTGAATAGTGTAAGCGTTTAGCCTAGGTTTTGTTTTCAATCAAAAAGCATAAAATCTTTGCTTCGCTATTGAATGTGCGTCTCTGCGTTTTCGCATGTTGCAAAAACCCAAAAAGATTGTAAAGTTTTTAGTTAAGTTTTATTTTACAGGGAGCTTCCCCTTCCAATTCGAAGAGCGGTTCTACTGCACATCTGTCTGTTTTTCTTTCTCACCGAAAGGTGCGAAATTAAACGCTAGCAGTCTGTTATAGCTTTTTGATTTATCATGTCCTTTAAGCTTATATTCACATTGATGATCAAATGGCCCTCTTTATGATAATATAATGAAGTTATGGAATTATAAGTTATGATCTATTAATTAAATTCTTTATATCGTGATCTCAATGTCAATTCTGTGTTTGCATAATATGTGTTCGTAATCCATCCTTTCCCAAGCACATTTCTATGTGTTTTTGTGCATACACACTTTTGTGTATGTTTGTTTAATTCAATCCCTTAACTCAAATTTTATAAAATCAATGTCCTCACTCCTACTACTTTTAATACTCTACAATATTGTCTTATCTTACATTGTACCAAAAAAAGGTGCTGCAGATCCAATTTCTTATCTTGTATCAAGGGTTGTGTGTGTCTGTTCGCTATCATCATGCCTCAACTCACTTTCACATCACACAAACCCCTCCAACCCAATTCATCAAAAGCTAAGAGGGAAGAAGAGGTAAAATTATGGTAACCTATGGCCACCCCCAAACCAATCCTTGCTTCCTACCAGGAAATTAAAGTGAGAAACTGCCACAAATATATACGTGTGTAAAGGAAGAAAGAGAGTCAATCATTTCTTAATATCTAACCTGATATGGCAAAAGCAGCATAGGATCCACACGAAATTCTCTTCCAAGGAGAAAATTCTAATCAGAAACAATTATCCAAATTTATTAGGTTATTTTACCTGTACCATTCTTTTCCAGGTCTCCAGCATTTGTCTTTCTTCCCATGTCGAGGTAATTTTGCCAAGAATGATTCAATAAGATCTAGGGTGCCCAAGCTTTGGCTGAAAACCAAAGCCTTGTCACCTCGTTCAGAGCTCATGAGAAGGATATCTAGCAACAAAACCATCTTACCACTGTAATCAATTTTTGCATAAGCTTTCTCTGGAACAATGTCCTCCCACCAGTTAGACGATTGGATAAAAGCCTGGAACAAGAAAACAACACATCGAATTGCAACTTTTACTCATGTAAAGAAAGAACAAATGAGATTATTAAGAGAAAGAACAATTGAGATTATTAAGAGAACATAAAGTGAATCGCAACAACCACCACCCATGAATCATTCTTTGAATTTCCACGTGAACGAGTTAATACATAACATCTTAGCAATGAACCACTCTCCCTATGTTAGGGCATGACTAAAATCAGTGGATTAAGAAAGGAATCAAACACCTCTTCCAAACCATCATTATCTGTGTTCTTGCCTGCACACTCCATTTTTTCTCTTATTTTATCTGTTGCAAAATATCAACAATAATAAGACGTCAATTTTGTAACTTCTGCATACAGTGAAACAGCAAACTCTACATACAATAAATTCTATTTTTTTCGAAACTAAGGTGCAATAATTATAAGATTCCTACATACAAAAGGAAAAAGAATGTCATTCTACAAGAAAACTGTTCCTATGAAAATGCATCTCTCAAGGATAGAAACCAAACAAACGGTGAAACAAACTGAAAATAGATGGAAGACATCAAATAAGTCTGATGCAACTGGCTTAGCCGTATTGACAGCAATATTGCAAATATGACCAGGGTTTGAGGCCTGCCAAGGCTAACTCCCCAAAATTAGGTGGTCCCAAAATTTTTGGAGTACAACAATGATCAGGTGCCAGGTGCAAGGCCCAGATTATGTTGACAGAGTATATTTGCCCTTCAGTCCGTAGCAACATATTCCAAATGTGATTTATGCTCGAGTGTGAGCTGGTTTAATGTCTCTAAATAAAAATTGAGCTCCTCAAGATTTGCCACAGGGTTCGAATTAGATAGGTCGTACAGATAAAAATATTAAAGTTGTTGAAGGTCATTCACCCCTTACAATTTTATATGGGCCAACTTACTCTCTTCATGTCTTCAATAATGGTTAAACTCTGAGAAAAAGAATTGTCGGGCTTCAAAAGATCTACAAAGTTAATATCTTCATTAGAATTCCTTTGAGAAATGTCTCCCAAATAATATACCTATCTCTTTTCATAGCAATCGAAGCTTTCATTCACAAGCATGTGCACCTGATTGGGGTGATGATATCTTCATTAATGATAAAAAAAAAATGTCATTTTATTCATATTGCAATTTATTAAAGTTACATCGAGTTCTTTAGGTCTCTCATCAAGGTGCAAAGTATATGCTCTGCTCTTGAGCAGATGTTTGCTTCAAGCAATACTTCCTTAGCAGATATATCAGTAGTTTTCCTGAATTCTAGGTGGTTAGAGAAACTTTAAGTCCCTCCTGAAAGTTGTGTTGTCTTGAGAAGTTAAATTAATACCAAGCAAAACTATTTCAGATTGCAATAGTATATCTTCCTTGTCATTAAACGATGTTTCTAAGTCATAATGTCCTTGCCAGCCTATAAGATAGCAGCTCAGAATGACTGCTCAAGCTTGATAACCAAGGATGTAATACTTGTCAAAAAATGGGGAAAGCAGCACCTTCAAAAATCAATGAACAAGTTCAAGCATCTCGCTAGCAATTGGAAATAGTATTCCTATGTGGCACAGCATAACAAAATTAATCAAGGGACCATCTGCGTAAGGAAGTGGCATGCTTCTGCAATTTTGTAGTTTCTACATCTCACAAAATACAAAAGAAAAAACTTGTATATAGAAGTTACTTGAGACCCTAGAGAAATAGATCATCTACTATGGAAAGCACTATCCAATCAATTTTTTATTAAATCCCACTAGGACTAGAATGAAACTAGCATCAAGAATGGCAGGATTCTTCCTAAGGTGCAAACATTTGTTCTTCTATTGGATTTAAAATGCTTCATTCAATAAGTTTATCTCCCTCGTCCCTAGCCAACAAACTCCGTGATACATGGATTGTCTGTGCACGGACGTTTAACGGTTTAAGCATTGAGGATTTTCCTATTTTAATAGAAAAGAGACACAAATGCAGTAAAGATCAAAATGAATAATGCTAATTCAATCTCAATACTTACCTCCATTGAAGTCCCGATCCATATCATCATCACTGAAGCTACCCTCCACTGAGAAATTCTCAATTGTGTCATCAATTTGTTGGGAATCTCTATCTTCTTTAGCAATTTGTAATAACCCAGGATGATTCCAAATCTAGTGACAAAAAATATTCACACATGTCAAAAGCACAGTCTCAATCCGTTTTCTCAAATATAAGAGAACATTTGAACTACTGAACATCCTCTCATGATGTAAATATTGGCATGGTATCAATACCTTAGATAAAGAATGATATGCACTAAAGAAACATTTTCTTTGAGGTCCTTTTGCAGATATGCTCTTGTCATTCTTTGTAAATCCGTGGTATTCTAAAAATCTAACATACAGCTTCCGCTGCAATGAAGAGAGCTTTACGGATATTACATATACAAATTTTGGAGGAAGCTCGTCCTTCATCACATTCATGCCCATACGCTGTACAAAACCCTTTAGCTGCTCATACAAGACATGTGATCTCTGATTCATGATTTTCACATCATCTGCTGTTGAATTAGCATGCTGGCCATTTTCTATAGGATTCTGAAATCTGCACTTTGAACGATATTAGTGTGGATTTCAAAGCTAAACACTATCAACTAGAAACAAGTCTTTAATCAACTCACGTAACTGTTTAGCTATCAATGTGCATGAGACATGCTTGAATTATAAAGTACTCTAAATCAAACAGGACTAAACATGATTATGAAAAGAACTTGCCTGTTTCTAAACTCATGCTTTGTTCCCAAAAAACCTTCTCTTACAAAATCCACCATCTGTGGACAATGCAAGGCATTACAGATTACATTACAGCTTGATTGGAGATAAACCAAGTTTGATGTTTAGACTATGCATTACAAAAATGTTACTTACACAATAGTATTCCATCAGATTATTTTGTAAAGGTGAACCTGTCAATGCAATTCTGCGTTGGGTCTTCACTTGTTTTAATGCCTGAGTTATATCAGCCTTTGTATTCTTAATCATATGGGCCTCATCACAGATGAGTATATCAGGTCCACTCTGAAACATAAATCATGTAAACATTGATAAGACACAAGCTTCAACAAAAAGAATAGCTATACTACTCTAAACATGGAAAAGCAGGAAAACTTTTAACAGCTTCCAAAAACAATGTGATTATCTAACTCAAAATTATTCTATTAAATAACTTTGACATCTCACATTAACCAACCATTCCAATCCCAAAGAATATTTCTAAATATATTCTCAACTAAGGTCATGGATATGAAGAACTTCAAGCAAGAGCTGCAAGGCATAGAGAATGAAATGAAAAGCAACCAAGAATCAGATAACAAAAGGTCATACTTATGCAGAAAACGAACTATGAAATCAGAAATGACAACAAAAATCAAATATCTAAAGTATTCAAGAATTTGCCTTATGCTTGAAATATATCTGTCCATGGAAAGAATAACAGTTCGACGAAGATGTACTGAGGGAAAGAACTACATTTAACTGTTCAACAAAGATGTACTGAGGGAAAGAACTACATTGCATCCAAAATTGGAAAAACTAACCTTTATTTAGCAAGAATTATATCAGATATGTAGCATTTTCCAGTGCGACAACATTCAACGAATGCAACATTTGTAAATTAAGAATCACAGCAAGTTCAAACTAAACTCAGCATATCTATGAAAAAGATTGCAATTCACTAACCCTGGCCTTTCAATTATTTGTTTTATCAAAAAGTATACCTTTTCTATATCAAAATCTCTCTCTAAATTAGTTTCCAGTTCTATATAAGACTGATAAATTATGAGTTAAACTTTAGCATACAACACCTATCACTTAACTCATCATGTATTCTAGTATCAAGTGTTTTTATATCAATCATCACTCGTGTAACTAACATGAGAAGGGCCTCCCACATAGGAATCGGCAAACTCTTGCTATCGACAGTAGGCAGTCTGATAAGGGTTCTTTTCAAACTTCATCTACTGGTTTGTTGACAATGGACAGTTCATCTCGTAGGTCTTTCAATCCTAAGTAGGTGCTTTGGCAGTGACCCACCTCCACCAACTTTGTAAAAAACAACAAATTTTTTAAATATAGGACTCACTTTTTCATAAGTTTGATATTTGTTTTTCAGACTCTCCCAAAGACCATCAGCAGAAGCAGCACTATGAGAATGAAAAATAAGTAAAGCTGCTTTAGAAATAGTGCTGAATCTAAAGCTGTCCTTGTAATGTAGTTCCATTAATTTCCTGATATCCTGACCTGTCATGTGATAACTGCACTGATTTCCCCTATCCTTATGTGCTTTGAAATTTGCAGAAGCAGTGTCACCTATTAATTGATCCTCATATTGAATGTGAAAATTTATGAAATGACAAGCAAGGAAAGGTAAAGTATTAAGAATAAGATATTTGTCGGCAGTGATGGGTGGGTCACAAATGGGATGTCAAAAATTCTCTAGGAAAATAATGTGCAATAGGTGTGATGCTAGGGGGACAGATGGGGGATGGGAAAGGCACACAAAGGAATAAAAGAATTGCCTTTGCATGCATGCAAGCTTTATTCCAGAAATAACCCTATCCTCTAAAAAGGAATATAAAACATGCAACATCAATTAAATTGATATTGAATCTAATACAAAAATAATTAACCAAAGTTATAAATTTGCATGACAAGGGAGATCAAAAAATAGATTCTCTTTAGTTAAACCAACAATTTTCAAAATAAACCTCCTAAATTATCTGATCAAGCTAAAAACAGCTCTCCTGTGTCTGCACTGAATTTGCCTATCTCTGGAACTTGTAAACTTTGTTGAAACTCTTCAACCTTGGCCTCTCCTAGTACTGTCACTGAATCCAAATACACAATCTTATGTTGAAGAACTATCTTAGCTTCTAAAACCATTTTATTGAGATCTTTGGAATCCTTTTCCGCCTTCTGAAATTGTATTGTGACTCCTACCAGGAGATACATTTTATCGACTTGTTGATCACTACAGAATTCCTCTTTTACCAATTGCTTAAATTCTCCCATACTTCGTCCAAATCATAAACAAGACCATCCTCATTTAAATACTTGCACGGAATTTGTTACACAAACTCGAAAATGAATTTGTCAACTTGGAACAACTTTCCTTTCCACTCAATGAAAACAGAGGTCTTCATTCAGAATTCAGTGAATACCGTATCTTTATGTTCTTTGGTCAAAGTCAGTGATCTTATTCTCTTCAACTTTTCAGCAATTTTCTCATAAGAAGGTACCATCTCTATCATACATTTTTCAATATCCTCTATGCCTTGGATGACCTCCTTTGAATATACAACCAACTGCAAAATTTTGCTAGTATCCTTGTACCTTTGTCAGAGAAGTCTTCAATCCAATCTCTCAAATGTTTCCCATACACAACTAGTTGATTTAGCTGTTTCTAGTCATCAGGAGATTCTAAAACTTGAGGCAAAAAGAGAGTCAGTTCCAAAGTAGAGTGCAAGAGATGAGAAATGTATTTCCTCAACTGTTTTACCTCAGCCTTCAAGGCTGCCTTGTCTTCCCCATCCTTGATCACTCATTCTTTAATGTTTCCTACAACGAATTCCAACATGTTGACATCTGTATGCTGAGTGCTTGGGCCCAAATTGGCCGAGGTAACTTGGAAATTGGCAGGTTCAACATCAAGAATGGTTTTATCCTCTGGAGGAACAGTCATCTCTATGATCAAATCTCCATCAGTTGTTCTAATCATCCTCATATGACACTTAAGCTTTTTAGCCACAAGTTCTTTCAAGACCTTATCAAGTGTACCAAAGTCAATTTGATATGAAGGGTTCTTTCTCTTTTTCCCAAACACTTCTTGTAGCCAAGCAAGAACTTCTCCATACGCCTCTACCTCTTCAACCCCTAAAGAACCAAGTGGCGTGGAAATGTTCTATGTTGGAGATGAAGACTCAGGCTCTAATTGCCTCGGAGTAGGCATCACCACCTTAGGAGAAGGCTCTATCCGTATCGCCAATGATAAAGGAGTCAAACTAGACTAGTCATGATGAATTGAATGAGAGATGCCAACCCTTTGTCTCTAGATCTCCCTCAAAAAACCTACCTTAGAAACATTCTCATTCTTTTCCCCTTCTTTAGCGTCTTTTTTCCTTTAGCTTCGTTACTAGCCTAGGAGGTGGAGCTAATATATCTCATGATGGCGGCTCTGTAACAACCCACTCTAATTTTTATTTAATTTTCACACTATAGAAAATGGAAATGCAATCCTTGCACTTTCAAACCACCCAAATCTCGATGTGGGCAAGGTGAGAACATACAGTGTTTGGATATCATGCTAAACTATATGAATGCACTGCTAGAAAGGAAAGGCAACATAGCCGACCAAAAGCATACAGGCAGCAAGGCCCACCCAAACCTTCACCTCTTTGGCAAACAAGTATGCTTGAAATGTTGAAGCCACTAGCAGATTCCAACAAATCTTATCAAACCAAATTGGTCGATTGCAATGCAAACTTGATCAATGCCAAAATGGACTAAACTTAATGCAAATGCAATTGGGTCTAGCGGTAAACCAACTAGGACCTCTTACAATAATTCCAACTATTAGCGGTATACCATCTAGTTTTTACACTATGTTCTAAAATGCAACTACTATCTGGTAGATGACCGTCTAGATTTACAAATGAGTGAAATATGAACTAAATATGATTATATTGAGGAATTTCCATTTATGTAATGATGCCATAGAAGACAATGCATGGAAATATGATGAACATCCCTTTACCATTAATGAAAAAGGGAGAAAGTTACAGAAAGAGGATGAGTTACAGCAAGAAAGAGCTATAAGAAAAATAAAAATGATGCCATTAATGTCAAGAAGGAGTATTACAGACAAGGGGAGATTCTTTGTGAAGAATTGAAGACATTTTTCATCTTATAAGATGCATTGTGAATGATGGGATAACAAAGCAAGTTCTTGATTTGTCAAACTTAAGAAGATGATCCAAAATATTGTTGGCCAGCTATAGACGAAGCATATCACCCAAGTGACATAGAGACAAAAGTAGGAGCCTTACAAACAGGGGGAGCATCACAGAAAAGAAGAGAAGCATGTTAACTTCTCTTTGCCATTGATGTCAAAGGGGGAGAAATATAGTAAGAGGGAGCAAGGCAAAAGGAGAGAATTATGTTCGTGTTGCCATCAATGACAAAGGGAGAGATTGTTGGACATGTTGTCATTGATGTCAAGAAGGCAATCATGATTGTTATCATTAATGAACAGATGAATGAAGAGATTGTTGGAATGTTGTCATTGATGTCAAAGGTGCATGGAAAAGATAGTCGTCATAGATGTCAAAGGTGCATGGACAAGATGGTTGTCATTGATGTCAAAGAGATCGTTGTGGAGATTGTCGGATTAGTTGTCCAAGATGTATGGATGAGAATTTCAAAGTAACATCATTGGTGTCAAAGAAGAATGATGAGATTGATTAGACATTGTCATTGATGCCATATAATACATGAAGTAAATCATCATCGTCAAGGACAAAGAATGAAAAGAGTAAATCGATGACCGACTTCATATTGTTTGATGACCAATTTTGAAGTCTATACAAATTAAATTATGTTCACTATCATAGTCGTTGACTCTCTTCTATAAGCAATGAAGTTGAATGAAAACGAAGCAATCATATTATTGTTTAAATTAAAGATCTAAACAATAGATCAACTTTCTTTAGGGCGCCAAAATTTAAAATTGAAATTAAATGAAATAATGGGCCAACCCCATTTTAAGCACCACTTTGGAGATTCAAGTTTTAAAATCTAAACAAACTTACCTTGGCCGACTCTCCTACATATGCAAATATATTAAAGAGATCTATTCATTCAAAAAGACGTAATAAAAAGGTATTTTGATGTGATGTGAATACATTAAGAGAAGACCGATCAATAAGATGATGTGATTTTTGAAGAAGACAAAAAGTTGTTAAGGGAGTGCGATTAAGGAAAAAGTATATGATATGATCTGCATTAAGAAAATGAATAGATGCACTTAATAGAAAGGAGCAGCACTCCTATATAAAAGATAAAATAAATCAAAAAGGTATGTTAATGAAAGGGTGTGTGGTTTTATATAGAGTTGTCTCTTTTAGCAAAAGACACCTCCATTTGGAATAATATAAAATGTGGAAGAGTGCTTAGAAAACAAGAAATTAATGAATAAAATCTAATGTAAAGAGCAGATCTAGAAGAAATAAAAGGCAGAAAAATGAAGAATAAATTTATTTTGAAAGAAAATATGAGTGAATAAAATAAGATGATATGAGCAGATTTTAAGGAATACATTGATATATTTTTGTGATCAGATTTGAAGGAAAACATTGATGTGTTTAGTGATCAGATTTGAAGGAAAGCTTTTGCCATATATATGATCAGCTAGTGAAAGAAGAATAGTGATCAGATTTGGCAAAGAAGGTTGTTATTTAAGTGTGGATTAGATTTGAGTGTGGATAAGATTCGAGTGTGGATCAGATTTGAGTGTAGAGAGACATACATCATCCAGAATTAGAAAGTGTGATTAGACTTGTGTGGAGAAGCACACTCTGTCATCCATTGAAGAGTTCGTAGGTTGGTGCCTATCAAAGAAGAGATTGGTGTCTCTTGCTGAGTTGGTGCTCAGTTGTGGGGATTGGTGTCTCCAGTGGGTTGGTGCCTACAAATTCTACAAACAGGGATTGGTGTCTCCAATGGGTTGGTGCTCACAAATTGTATAAGAGGGGAATCTCCTATAGGTTTGTGCCTACGAATCTTGTAAAAGAGATTTATATACAAGCATTATTTTGCCATGGTTTTTCTCCCATAAGGGTTTCCATGTAAATCATGTTTTCATCCTGTGTTGCATAATTATTAGACCTTAAATGAATGATGTTGTGTAATTGATATGGTTATGGTTGTTGGTGTGAAAAAGTAAAAGTTTGTATTATACTGATTCACCCCCCCCCCCCCCCCTCTCAATATAATTGTGTGTTCTTCAGAACTTGTGCCAAGAACATTTGTCTTAGACTATGCATTTTGTGATATTGCAGGAGGATGGTTGGCAGAATCCAAATTAACCCTATCTACACCCTTCATACTCATGAAATTTTTGAAAGGCACGGCCTTTTGGATTTCGGTAGGAAAATTTTTATAATCTTCATACATGGCGTGAATATCATCTTGTATTGGGCTTTGTGATTTCCTCACATGAAGTTTTTTTTCCTTTGATTTATAGAGGCATTCATATTATTTGGCTTCTTGTGGAGCATTTGACCCAACATATCTATCATTGTATCAATCTTCTTATCAAAATTATCTGTAAGAACTTTCCCCAAAAGAGTTTTTCCCTCTCTATCTGCGATATTTACTTCTTCTGTCATTTATATGAAATAAGTTCTCTGCATCATAGGGTTGACTTCTATTTCACAGGCTGGCAAGATCTAGCTCTGATACCATTGTAATGTCCCTTTTAGATTTTTATATTTTTCTTTAAGTATAATAAAATCTGACTCACAATTATAGCAGCACAATTAACTATAAATCTGATATCAACTTCGGAATTTGCGATTTTAACAGCTTATTTTAATTCAGATATAATATATAGAATATATTTCAGGAAAGATGGAACTTATCCTTTGTATCTGCTATTAATTAACCCAAATCTGCAGTGATCTATCTTCACTAAAATGTCTTTGAAATGTCTCTAAATCTGCCTGAATCAGGGGTTTTCATCCACTACCTCAGCAATGGAAATTAGAGGGTTTTCGTCCTCTAATTTCAGACCTTGAAGAGTTTCGTCCTCAGGTTGCTGAACCACAATTCATGCTCCATCAAGGAGTAGAAATCAGAAATAAAATTGTTCATCAATGCATGCCTCCTCTTCCTTGGTTGGACTCTCTTAAATAGACTTTTCCCCCAAACGACATAACTCTTCAGATTTCTTTCATAACCCTTATTTGAGAGAAATTATTATTTAAAATAAGCTTTAATATTTTAATTTTATATTTTATAATTATATTATATTTTACATTTTATATTTTGATATTTTTATTATGATTTTTTTTTTTTTTGATAAAATAGCTCTGCCAGAGGGGCCAGCTCCCAATGTATTAATCGGTAAAAAAGATTACAGATATTATTATTATTATTATCCCATTTTGAAAAGAGGACATCACATCGTTGTATCTCCATCCCCATGGAGAACAAATTGTCAAGAATGCATCCCCATGGAACACACAATATGCCCTGCCTCTATGAACTAGAGAAAAATTAAATTCCCACAAACCCTGCAAAAAGCAGTTTGTAAACTTTTATTGACTGCAAGCCAATGAATGGATCTGAGGTTTAGCCTACACTTGTTGTCTCTCAAATTACAAGGAATATGAAGACACAAGACCTATCATTACCCATTGTTTGCATGGAACACGGAACTGAGATCTGTTGTCCCTTAAGATAACAAGTATTCATAAGGCCAACTATATACCAACTCTATAGCACTAACCTGGTTCTGAATATTCCTATGTACAAAACCTGGAAGCCTTTCACAACATTCATACAGCAAAAAAGTAAATCATACACAATAAAACAATTGAAGGGGAAACGATGTACCTGTAAAGCCTCACAAATATCATCTGCAATGGCTTTGTCTCTTACATATTTTCCTAAAGATAAGTTCCGGAATGCTGCATAGCCTATCAAGAGAACACCACCCTTTTTTCTCCAATTTGTTAATAACTTGGCTCTTTTCATGCTTTCCCTAAACCAAATAAAAATTACTGTAAATGTCAGTTGCCAACAACAAAAAGTTGAATTGCAAGAACAACAAAGATTTTTGTGTTTGAATTAAATAAAATGTTAGTGAAGAAGAAAAGTCAATAACTGAACTTCTTTGTTGGCTAGTCTCTTAAGAACATTGGTTTGAGCAAGAAAGACAAGACTCAAGAAAACACCTTGAAACATCCTCAAGCATAAAAACGGGAAGAGGATTTAGATCCCATGGTTGCCACTTCAAAAATTCCTGTCTCCAATTATGCAGTACATTCACTGGTGTCACAATAAGTGCTGTCTTCAATCCCAGGTCCACCGATCTCATAATAGTGTATAGAAAAGTTATAGCCTGTAATTTATATTTAGCATATAATTCACATCAATATTAATAACAGCATATATAAAGTTATAAAGTTGCCACTACATTATGTTCAAGAAATAATGAGGGAAAAGTATGTATTCCATTGAATCAGCTACTATATTTTTTTAAAATAAAATAAGATTAAACAATGAATGAAAAGCTGATAATTACAGCAATCTTTTCTCAACATGACAACTAAATTTATATGCACATATTATTATAAATAAAGATTTGGCCTTTTGTGTGAGGAAAAAGGTAAGGATTTTGAGCCAGTAGGAATCAGGGTTCAGAAACTGTCCAGCATTAATTACATGACCACTTTAAAAGCATGGTTTGGGAAGGAAATACAGGTCATTGACAAGACAGTCTTCATGATGTGGGGATTACACACTATCACTTGTCAAATCAAGTAACTTCCAACTTCCACGACCCTTAAGATAACGTCTACCAATAGTTACGGAATGAGCACATGTTGGACAAGGTTTAATGGATGGCACGAAACAACTTAATTTTGTGCATGCTTGATAGCATGTTTCATGAACTGTGGTGGACACTTGGTGAGATTAGAGGCAGAATTCTGGCAATTTAAAGTGGACACCAAGCACATTCCAATCAGAACAAGTATTGTAGATTTCATGTTCAGAGAAAAAAAATTTCACTTTTCTGCTGTCAACTTTCATAATTAGCAGATTCTGATAAAATTGATGTATATATAATATACATTTAACACTAACCCAATCATACATGTGCCTAAGTAGAGTTCAAAATAAAAGAAATCACTGAAACCTATTCTTATAGAATCAGTTATACCAAAAACATGAACCTCATAAGCCAAGGGCTAGCAAAAGGTAATATGCTTGTATGCAACTCCAAATATGTGATACAACTTGAACCAAGGTTTCACTATTCATGTTAAAATAGTTCTCTCTCCCCATCAGCACACAATTATTCCAACTAAATTCATTGTAAAAATGGAAACCTGTGTGACAAAGAAACTACAAGACTAAGGATTGCATTCCAATATGATTTAATTACTAGCCTAATCACTTGCAATAAGTATTAGATTGTGAGTGTCTATTTTAATAATTAACAGTGCAATATATACAAATGTGAAACAATGTAAAAGCAATTTGCCCTGATGTGTGTCACGTCCCCTTCTCGAGGGTAAGCTTTTTGGAGACCCTTAGACTATCTTTTTCCCTGAGGCTAAAGGGGTGGAATCAGGGAAATATTTTGATAATTAAACTTTAGTTGTTCGAAAAAGTAACTTTAAGTTATATTTAAAAAGAACAACTTTTGTTTATTATTAAAAAGGGTTGTTTTTAAAAGTTGAGTTTATAAAGTGTCGGAGTGGGGTGTAAAAGGTAATGACACTTTATGACACTCGGTAAAGGGAAAATAGGAAAAGTAATTAAAAATTCATTTTTTTCTCCCAGAAGGCTATTTAAAGGGGTTATGTCCTCAAAAAAACTTCTTCCTGGTTAATTCATCTATTTTTCTCTATGAGTAAGAACCTGAGGTCTTCTAATTGCTTGAGGATGAAAAACCTTTAGTAATTCCAATTTTGAAGATGAAAAACCTCCTAGCTAGTTAGAATGATTTCACCCAAAAATCACCATTGTGATGACAAGGAGCTTTTGAAGTTTCCAATTTTTCTTGTTCATGTTATGATGGAAGTTCTTGATGTTTTCTGAATTTACTCCAATGGATTGTGAGTCTGAATATCCAATGCCAATGTTTTTTGTGGTTATAAAAGTGCTATGGGAAAAATTCTTCAGAAGGCCATACTTATTCCCAATCCAGGCCGTACATTGCAACAGCAAAAAAGTAAAAAAATTAAGTTTTTGATGTTGGTAGCTAACCGTACTATTTCCCAGGAGGCCGTACCTTCTTAAAAGTTGTGCCTTGGATGACTTATGCTGATCGCTTAGTTTCTCCCTAGCCATACCCATATTTTGACTAGTCATACTTTATTGGAGGCATGGGAATGAAAGAGGAGAATCGCTGCCTCATATTTTGTCTTATGTGAGATTTGGTGGGGGCTGCCACTCTCCAACAGTTGGGCGATTCACTTTTTGGTGTGTATTTTGGTTTTGGTTAATCTTTGAGGGGTCCGTACTATCTGCCTACGCAGGCCGTAAACCCCAGTTTGAGTCTGCAGCAGTTTAAGGGACTTTTTACAGTCCATTTTATAGTGTTGGGAGGCTTAACAAGCCTATTACTGTTTAAAGAAAAGACTGATATGAGTGAACAGCACTCTATATGTGTGGGATTTGCCTTTGGGGTTCAGCTGGGTACTTCTAAATTGATAGTCCAGTTCTGATTTTTCGAGTGTATCAGCAGAATAGAGTGATTTCAGATTTATACTTGCACTCTTCATCAACTTTCAGAGTATGTTTCGCTGGCCTTGCTTACCCAACCAATGTAAGCATGATTACTTGCAATATTTATAAGTTTTTGGACTAATCTTTATTATTGCAACAGCCTGATTTTCTGATCAGAATATTATAACAGTGTGTTGCAAGTTGCAACCAATTATCTTGTTATTTAGTTCTGTGATGCAGTTTACATGGTTATTGTAACCCCGGATGGTAGTACCACTAGAGGCAATGCATTTCGTGCTCATTTAAATGTAAAATCGGATTGTATTCCGCCAATTAGTGTGCATTTCAACATAGAAGGTCTTGGTCAGTTCACCGCTAGACCCATTCTACATTCAAGCCTGTTTTGGCATTGATCGGATCCGCTTAGTAATCAGCCACTTTGGCTCGATCGGATTCCGTTGTAATTTGTCAGTAGCTTTGCATTCATTCAGCACACTTGTCCGCCAAAGAGGTGTAGATTTAGGTCGGCTCCGCTGCCTGTGTGCTTCTAATCAGCTACCCACCTCTTCATTCTAGCAGTGCATCCTTCTAGTTAGTTGTTTGTGGTCCAAAACACTGTATGCTCTCACCTTGCCCACACTGGGAACTTGGTGATCAAAAAGTGTCAGGACGTTGCATTTGCATGTACTTAGTTGCAAAAATTAAAAAAAAATGATGTGAGTTATGACAGTGGTATCAAAGCTAGTGATCTTGCAAACCTGTGTATTTCAGAGCTAATCCTTTTGATGCAGTTCAACTCTCATGCACAGCAGTAATAAAAAGTTCAGATATCATCAGAGGGAAAAGAAGAAAGTCAGAGGACAAAATCAGAGTTTGAGACACAATAAGAAAATATGGGTGACCGTGATAAGAGAGAAGAATTGAATCTGCAGGAGACCATCAGTAGGAGCCATAAGGAGTTGGCTAAGGAAATTCAGAATTCAATGAAGGAGACCATGTGTGAGATTGCACAAGCTTTACAGGATATAACTCATAATATGAATGTCTCCCAACCATCTCAGAGATAGAATGGTGAGGCTAGTAACTCCAACAATAACAATAATGACCATAGTCCCAGAAGAAAGGTCATTGGTCCTGCTGTTAGACCTTTCCAGCCCAAGTTCCTGGCAAGAGAAGAAGAACCTGTGAGGGAGAAAGGGCATTAAAATCAGAATAGAGGAGGTAATTATGACTTCATTTGATCCCCCAAAAGGTGAACTAAAATTGTTTTTTTGTTGACATTTTGAGAGGGGCAGAGTAGACTTTGTCAGCGGTTTGATTTAAGCCTAAGAGGATTCAATTAAACCCCTCTAGGCTTAAATCATGCATTTTTCTAAAAAATACATGTTTTCAAGCAAGAATTAGGATGTCCCACAAGTGGGACAGAACTTTATGCTTCCACCTACTTTGTCTGATTACAATCCTATAGAATTGTACTTCTTTATCTCTTCCACACCATAGGGTCCTTTCACGGGTATTTTCAAAATGAATGTTTCTCACCTAAAGGAATCCACTTGCACTAATAGATTGGTTAGTATCTAGAATTTGTATTTTTGTTTGCATCAAACAAGTTCCAACATTGTCAAATGGGATTGAGCTGTTGAGGCTGCTCAAAACTTTCTAAGAGGCCTTTTGGCAAAGACAAAGCATGGTGGAGGGCTGCTAGGAATAGGAGGTTACATGAGGACCTAATTGGTTTTGAAATCTAGTTGTGGGGGTTCCTGTTAGATGAGAATTTGCAGGAGTCCATGTTGGTTAAACACAAGTTGAGGTGTGATCAAACTTATAAAGGGAGAGATGCTATTTGAGATCTAGGCTTGCTTGATTAAAGTTGAGAGACATAGGTACTAGTTTCTTTTTCAAATTTTTGAAATTCAAGCATGCCTAGGAGAAGATCTTTGCCATTAATGTAGGAGGTCTGTTGGTTGAGGAGTCCCAAAAAATAAGGGCCTTTCAGTCTTTTTGTAGGGGCATCTCCTTTCTTTGGCTGGTAGATTTCAAGTTTGTCAAAAGATTGACTTCTTATACAATTTATTTTTCTTAATTGATATCAATAGGTTTGAGATTAACCTTAATCAATTTTACCTATTTAAGAATGAAGACTACCATTTTTTCACCATCTAATACAGAATATCATGTCTGAATAAAATATTATTCAGAATGTTTAAACACAAAAAACAAATTACAAATGTGCAATATTAAACATCAAAAATTAAAGAATGCAATACATAACAATAGTTATGAATATATTAGCTTCTATTTTCTATCATTATCTGAAGAAGACAGATAACTAGTGCCAAACATGTTCGTGTAAGCATTCCAAGGATCAGGAACCAAAAGAAAACATACGTACAAGGAATAACATATCATTGTAGCCATGTCATCAAACTAAAATTTAATACAAGAGTTTTATAAAAAGTGACATGCCTGCAATGTTTTCCCAAGACCCATACAATGGGCAAGTATGCAGCCAAGCCCCTTGTCTCCAGATTTTATCTTATTTACTGACTGGATGCAATTCTCCCACATAAATCGTATACCAGCCACCTGAAGCCAACCATCAAATCAACAAAACCAACCCTGAGATTCTAACATCCAGCTTAAATATAACATTAATTACAGTTCATAATGCCGCATATGAACTTATGAGAATACGTAGATTCTCGTGCAGTCCAGCATGATAACAATATAATGGAAATTGGAAACAGCATAGATACATGAGAAACTTGGAGAATTAGGAAAGGCAAAATGTCCCAATCAGAATTGTACATCAGAGAATATTTTCCAAACTTTCACAGGGAAACAAACACATACTTGCAGACATCTATGAACAAAACATGCAAATGGGCATACCTACATCAGGCTTAGATGGAGAGGCAGGGATCAGTGTATCACAATCTTGATCAAATGGTGAAACCTAATGAGGTACAAATTTGAATGATATATAAAGTAGTTAGAAAGATATCTCTTAGTGGGATTCCAGAAGGTGTCTCATGTGCCAAATTCATGTCTAAGTAGGCTGGGACCTAAAAGTAACCCCATATGCATATGCACATATTAATATAAAAAAAGCTGGCACACACAAAGATACACACACACACACACATGAACACAAATTTTATATTCAGGAAGTTGTACAGTAACCTGTAATCTATATTTCGTTTCTTCGAATATTACTTCTTCAGCATCTTGGAATTCACGTGTACATTTAAGTGGTTCCTCAACATGCTGCCTCTAATTTTACATTGTGACTTGAATGCAATTAAATTACTTCAGATAATGAGAGTGGTTGCAGATTCAATGCTTATGCAGCTAATAAATTCAATGATTATGATTGCCATATATATTATTCAGCACAATTTCATAAAAGCAGAGATTTTCCAAGAGAAATAATATTGGTGCATAGTTACAAGGAGGCCCATACCCCCTTGGTATTCATCTCCATTACCAAAAACGCATCCCCATTTCTGAGTATCATATGAGGAAGTCTCCAGATGTTAGGAAACTTCAGATTAAATTTCTTTGTCTCGATATGTCTCCAAGAAGCACTCTTGAAAATTGGGAAATTTCCATAAAGGTTTCTCAAATATATGATATATCTGCAAGTTCTTTTGTAGCAGATATTTTTCTTATTATATCCCAAACACATAATGGTATGAGAAGAGAACCAATAATAAGACTTAAGATGTGTACATGCATTGAAGTTTTTTAATCAATTGATTGAAAATATAGTCATCTATAAGGAGCCCCAACCATGTTTTTAATATAATAAATCTTTGCTTTTGTTGACATCTATTTCAATATTTTAAAATGTTGTTTTTCTAATTTTTACACTTTTGAGCATTTTTACATTCTTTAAAGATGTACATCCATTGTGTGTGTGTGTACGCATGTGCATGCATGGTCGTGTGTGTGTACACATGCGCATGCATGGCTGTGCGTGTGTGTGCACTAATGATAGTGTGTGTTAGGGACCCATGACCCGCAAAAAATAGCATTAAATGCCAAATTCAAATGGCCAAAAAGGCCCACTTCAATCTCAAAGGTGCCTTACACCAACCAACAACCTTAAAAACTGCCATTCAAAATAAAAGTACAATCAACAAGGAACAGAACCTTTGGATGATCTAAGAGTCATATGCATCTACGACATCTTATGAGAATGATCCTTTTTTATTCTTTTTGACTTCAATCTGTTCTTGATTTCCAACAGAATCATTAGTTGGAACCCAATCCTCTGTTTCTGCAAGCCAATCTACACCTCTTCCTTCTAACAAATCCTTTCCTCTATCCTAAGGAGCTGGGTGGTAGAGGCTAAATCTTTTAGATCCTACTTTCTCACAGGAAGAGGAGAATGTTCTGAATGACCAACTCGTCCTTTTTAGCTTAAGATCTTGAGTAATATGAGAATTCAAAGTTTCCATCACTGCCTGCACCAAAAAATGTTGCAGGGCGGCACCTTGCCACCAAGAAGCCTTCTTTCTGCACTTATCTTCAAAGAAAGAGTTATGACCTACATTTCTTCTAGGACAACGCAAGGCACTACGTCCATTGGTAAAACAGTGCCTGGATCTAGAAGGAATACTCAAATAACCTACCACCTGTCTCCAAGACCGTTCACCCACATTAATATAAATTGTACAAGTGTAATCTGCCATTTTCTGTGCAACTGCCACAAATTTCACTAAAGAATTAGCAACTCCCTCCAATCCCAACTCAACCCAATATTGTAGAGGCAAATAAGGAAGCTTAATCCAAACAGGAATCAAGAGAACAATTCCTTCTTGGAATCAAATGTAGAAAACCAAGGTTTATCTACAACATCCTTATCCAAATCAAGCACTACTTCTAGGACAAAATCTGCTTTTTTCAAAGGCTGCCATGGATCTGAAAAACCAGTGCCATTTCTAGCTGCCTTTGCTTTTTCCTCTAGAACAGGGGATTTGATTGAGCGGCAAGAAGCGGGCATCTTAGGGTTGTTATCCACACCACCATTCATAGAAACAATGTGTTTTGGGTTCACATTGTTATTGCAGAGAGCATTCAAAAATGTTTTGCCAAAGGTGGAATTAGGATTAAGAGCAGAAGTGTTGCTACAGTACAGAGAAGCCGAAGAATCAGGCCGAATATCAGTGCTCAAACCACCAAAATACACCGTAGAATCAGACCAGCATCCATTAGAACCAGACACACACTCATGATCAGCAATAGGAGACATTCAGGAATGATCAAGACATACAGTCACCGACCTCCCGATCAAGAGATACAGTCGCTGACCCATCACCAGCACAGTCAGAGACACCGGCGAGCCAATCAGAGCAAGAATTTGACAAGACCCTCCACCTAGGGTTTACCACAGGCTCGTCAACAAATGTCCTCCCCAGAACAGCCACAGACTGCACAACAGAGCCTGCCTTATGCAAGGGAGAATAAACACCACCCAGGCTGCCTGCTCCAACAGAAGACTCCAAAACTGCAGCAGAAAAATCAGAACACATTCCACGAGCAGAGTGAAAGATAAACTTTTATTATATACATGCACGCACACATATACATATATGTGTACATATTTATATGTATATGTATATGTATATGCTATGTCACAAGGTTTGAGTTCGTGCTCGTGTTCAGCAATCATGAAATTCAGATGAAGTTCAGCGAGGCGAAAAAAATTCGTGATTAAATTCGCCTTACATAAATTTGATTTTTTTTTTAAATACAAGTTTATATATAATATTGTAATATATTAATAATATAAATATTATATTATAATATCTATAATATAATAATAAATATTAATAATATATTAT
Source organism: Cunninghamia lanceolata (assembly GCA_027924645.1). Classification (NCBI taxonomy): domain Eukaryota; kingdom Viridiplantae; phylum Streptophyta; class Pinopsida; order Cupressales; family Cupressaceae; genus Cunninghamia; species Cunninghamia lanceolata. The sequence goes on from BSBN01000063.1 coordinate 13,133,969, forward strand.
ATGTTAATAATATCATATTATAATATATAAATATTAATAATATAATATATAAATAATAAACATATATAATATATTATAAATATTATAATATAAATATTGATAATATTTCTTGATAATATTATAAATATAAAGATAAACTTAATATATAAAACTTTTATTTATATCGCGATTTAAACATATAAAATTGGAAAGGCATATTATATCAGTTTACGGCAATGGATTCAATCAATGGGCGGGATGGTCCTCACCCCTCTTTACCATTCGACAAACCAGCAGGATCAAGACTCGAACTTCAACCATACTCTTTTCCTTTCATGGAGTCGACGTAACCGATTATATGACCAAAAAACCCGTTTACATGCATTTCAACAGGGTTGACCGTGATTTTTTAAAGGTAAAATCGCAATTTTTTTTGGCGATTATTGCTTTAGAAACGGTTATTTTAAATATATTTTATTAAAAAAATCTTGCCCTTTGTCCGTCCGAACATTGGGCGAATTTGAACGAATTTTTTATAATGTTTTGATGTTTGCCGAATTTCGAACTTCATAGTAGAAATTCGGCGAATTTTTTTGGTGATTATTACTTTAGAAACAGTTATTTTAAATATTTTTTATTAAAAAAATCCTGCCCTTTGTCCGTCCGAACATTGGGCAAATTTGAACCAAATTTTGTTTTGAAGTTCACCGAATTTCGAACTTCATAGGAGAAATTCGGCAAACCCTGTAACATAGTGTATATGTATATGTATACGTATACGTATACGTACGTATGCGTATATGTATGCGTATACGTATATGTATGCGTATATGTATGTGTGTGTATATTTATAGTGTCCAAGTACCCATCTACAATTTGTTTTTAAATGGCATATGGGTACCCCGTCTGTCTCCCATACCAATACCAATCCCCACCTGCTACTAACTATGTCTTAATGTAACAAGCATTAGGGGTTGCATTAAATTGCTTTAAAATTTTATCAATTTCTAAAGTTCAATCATTGATTGGAAGATTGCTGTCCTCTCACTGCTTGTAAAAATTATTTATAGTTCTAAATGTCAGGCCCATTGAATTATAGATGATATTGCCTTGTGCATCGTGCTAATCATCTTTTACATGTAAACATATATGGTTCATCAATCCTAACATTTCCTCTCTTACTCTTAAATAGGCGCAGTGAAAGGAAGGTGACTTTCAAGGATATCATTTGTTTCATTCTACCAGTAATCTCGGTATCAAAGCAACATTTGCAAGAATGACATGCAGTGGATTTAAAAATTTTCAAATGGTTAGGTTGGTAAACTAGCAAAATTATCCTTTTTAACTTATACAAAATAGTCAGGAGTTACATACGTCACAAGGCGGTATAACATATAAGACCAAAAGGCATTCATAAATCTGATTACTTTAGTTTCTTGTGAAGCAAGCTCATGGTCATTAGTGCAAAATTCCATTTGTATCATACCGCGCTTATGTAATGTCCCCGTTTCCGGTATGATCACCTAGCAGGAGTTTGAGTTAGCCTATCCTCATTCCCATAGGCTAATTCGTGATTTGAGGGAATGCAATGGTTGAGCTATGGAAATTTGGAAAGTTGTTTTATGAGGCTCAATTAATTTTCCTTGACTTGGCGAAGATAGAAGATGGATTAATGTACTTACATTAATTATCAAAAGGCCAAAAATAATAAAATAATTGCTCTTGAAGTGGGACGACCCATTCTTGGGTAATTAAAACAAAAAAATAATATTTTATCTTTTTTTGGGCGGCCAACAAAAGATGAATAAAATAATAATATTTTATTATTATTATTGGAGTGCTCAAGTGTGGGAAAAAGAAAAAATAAAAAAATATTACATTTTAATTTTGGGCGCTCAACTTGGGAAAAAGGAAAAATAAATAAAATAAGGTGAGATGGCCAACTTGGAGGAAAAACTAATTCAAATCTTTGATTTGAATTTGATTTTTGTGCGCCTTGTCTTGGTCAACTAGCTTGGAGGAAAAAAAGAGAACTCAAGTATAAAAGGTCATTGGAGCTTCATTTCATCATCCGGAATATTGGCATCTTGAGTATTTGGTATTAGCAATTTTATTGCAGGTCTTTCCAAGGACGAAAACCCTTGTGGAAGAAGGTGGAATTAGACGAAAACCCAATTTGCATCACAGAGGTGGATTCATACGGAGTTCACACTTGCACTTCATTGAAGGATTTGAAGATTGTTTGAGCATTCATGATATATCTTTCCTAACAGATTTGAAGACATTTGTTGATAACATTGAAGATCCATTGCATGTGGAGCACCACCATTGAGGAGTCATTCAGATTTCCAAATCAGTCCTTGAGTGCCACTATTGAAGAGACATTTTTAGATTTCAAATCAGATCTTGAGCGCCATTAGTATGGAGATTTGTTGCAGATTTCATAGCAGCGTTGATGTTTGAAGTGAGCGCCAATCTTGGGAGAGTAAAATTCAGATCTTGGAGTTGCTTGATTCAAGTTTTCAGATCAAAGTTGTTGCAGGCCTTAAAACCCTAACCACCACCCTTATATCTCATCCTCATCTATCACTTTGGAGTGGCCGATCCTCATTAAGGGCGATTTTACATCAATTTGGAGTGGCGATCTGCATTCCTTGACACCATTGAGCAGGCCGAACAGCATTGTGGCATCATAGACCATCATTTGAAGACTTCCTTGACATCATTCATCATTCCATTGAAGGCAGATCTGATTTGATAGAAGTTCGCTCACCTTGTTTGACAATTTGGCATTACATTGGTATGTTGAAGACCATCTTTCATCTCTGATTTTGTAGCAGCAGATTGTGGATGTAATTTGGCTATGATTGAGCCATGCATTTGATGTAATTTAATCATTTGAACATTCTGATTTCATAACAGCAGTAGTTTGATTTGATTTACTCATCATTTTGCTATCTCCCTAGTGTGGATCTTCTGAAATTCATTGTGTAATTCAACTAGGGTTTGATTGTACATTTTGGCATGTTGTTTATGATGCATTTGGCATGATAATTGGATGATATAAGTGTATGTTTAGATCTAAAACAAAAAAATCAGAATTCAGATCTAGGGTTTCAAGTTTGAAATTTGAAAATGCAGAAAATTTTGGTAAAACCCTAGTTGGGATATTTCAGCTTATATTTTTGCTTTTAGCAGTTTGGTTGTGAACATTATCATATCTAGATGTGATATTAGCATTAGTTTTGAATCTTTTGCCAGCATAGATCTTGAGAGATTAAAAATCATCATGCTTTGGAAAGATTCCAAGACCCTTTCAATTGATGAACAAGTTGCTGAGATATAAACTTGAGTATGTTTTACAGTAACATTCTACAACTTCTGCTTTAACTGGACTGATGAGAAGACAACCGGAAGAACCAAATTTACATAAGGGCTCTAGTGCATAGAATCAAAGCCAAAATGTGTACTCTGTATGATAAACTTGAAATTGAAGCCAGGTGGTAGCAGACTGTAGTTTGGCTGAGACTTGGATATTTAATGTTGAAATAATGAAAAATGTACCTGAATTGAGAAATTGACAGTCTCATCGGTGAGATGCATTGTTGATTGGAAAAGTGTTGATTGGATTAAGCATGTCAGGTATAACATCAAAGGAGGCATCCTAGACCACAAGGGATTGTGCATCTTCAAGAACAATATGGATGAGAGCAATGAACTTATATTTCAAAACAGCTTCTTTGGAGATATACATTACAGATATAATAGCATTGAATTCACAGTGTGACCCTAGGGTAGAGCCTTTAGAGCATAGCATTCTAACCTGTGGTAAAACAAGTATTGAAGAAGCATGTCATTCCTAACATTAGGGCCTCTGTCATAAACTTGCATTGAAATTGATTGGAGAGCAGAGGAGCATTTTGAAATACAAAATAAACAAAAGATGGACCACATGAGTTGTGCAAGAGAAGACAAATGGGAAAGATTATTGATGCAGACAGATAACATTTAACCTATAGAAGTTTGATCATTTAATTTTTTTCAAGCTCATACTCTACTTTAATTCTGGGCACATTATATTTGAAGGACGTGCTTGATGGCTATAAAGTGGTGTATTACACATTTGTGATATGAAATGTATTCTCAATTATAATAGGAGAGAATACTTTATTCATTTACACCTCTATGGTAATATCTGGAATTTGTGAACTGATTTCTAGATCTACTGACAAAAACAATTTAATACTTCAACAAATTCTACGTGAGCATTAATTGTAAGCTTGTAAAGACAAAATCCAGCGAAAACAACAGATATTAAGACAACACCCTGTTAAATAATTAAAAATCCAAATCATTAATGCAATACAAGAAATGTGCAGTTCAGCATCTTCAGACGACGAGAGCCCCAGTAAAGATAATCATTACAAATTGCACACTTTCATAAAATAACTGTCAAGAATCCATTCTTGTAACAAACACCCGGCAAGAAAAGTCATGACCATAAATCTGCCAGCATACAAATCATGTCACTCCACATTTTCACTTCCATGTAACAGTTCAAACGTCAGGTTTGGCCTTGATCCTTTGTTTAAAATAGAATCTTTCTGCAATTGCCATGTGTTTTGCTCACTGCTTGAAGAATTTATTCCAAGTATCAAAAGTCTGGGAATTCATTGCTTCATAAATCCCAAGATTCCTGCACATCCACAGTTCATCCAGGCTCCTGAATATCCAGTGTGCATTCCAGAAATAAATAAATATCTTCTATCTCATAAATATTTCATCCAATGGTCAGTTTGATGAAAATTGCAAAGCTGCAAGGAGAGCTCTAAAATAACCAGGTAAAGAGGAAACAAACAAATATTTGTACAAGCAGATAGTAAAAGCTAAAAAAGAGTTCATAAACACAAGAAGAGAAGAACTAATATGTTTAGAGAAGAATATCCGAAGTTATTTTGGAGGGAGCTTCAACAAAGAAAAAAGGCAAACAGAAAAAAATGTAGAACAGAAGTCAAAGGAAAAGGCCCCTCCCTCTGTCAATTCAACAGCAAAATTATTCACTTTGCAAGAGATTAAGGAAGGTATTAAGAAGATGGGTACAGATAAGGCTTGTGACATGGATGGGTTACAAGCAAGATACTTAAATCGGGAATGAAAAACCTTGTCCCTTGCATTAAGAAAATATTCAACAATGTCATTCAACACGGGTTTCCAAGAGATTGGGCAACCAAACTAGTAGTACCTCTCCTCAAGAGTGGGTACGTAAACAATCCTTCTAAGTATTAAACCATCATGATCGATCATTTGTTTACAAAGCTGTTTGAAAGCATGATTTGAGCTTAGAATCAGAAAGCAGGTAGAAGACTGGGACAGGAGATTTAAAGTGTAATACAAGGATCCTATGAGAGTCCAAAAGTGGACATATGAAGACTGCAACCACAACACCAACAGTATCGTTGTCACGGCCATCAATAGCTTACTTTGCTTTCCAATGCTAAAGAATAGCTTCAGGAATGTGATAACTGTTAGTGAATTGGGGAGCCTTCAAAGATAGTTTTTTTCCTTGTCTATCCTTTCCAGAAACATGATCCAATTGAGAGAGATAGGGTTTAACACTTGCCTGCTTCAGAAAGTAAGCCAACTCAACCTATGCCAATACATTGTATTCCCAGCAAAATAATTGACTTACTACTAGGCAGAAGCTAGAACTATGTCTGATATTTTTGCAGAATCAACTTCGCGCACGGAAGTGACAGAGAACTAAGATATTATTAGAGGGAAGGAAGAAAAGACCCGGATCAGCCAGAAAATATTACAAGGCAGCAAGGCTCAGAAATTCCTAGGAAAGACAAAGAAGCAATGGGTAACAATAACAGGGATGCAGATGATGCTCAGTTTGAAAGACTTGTTCAAGGCCAAGAACGGTTACCTGATATGATGACACAACTTGTCTCTATCATGCAAAATAATAATATACAAAGATCTCTCAATGGGGAAGGCAATTCATCAGTGACAAATATTCACCAAAACACTCCAAGGACAGTCATTGGTTCTGTGCAAGACCTTTCCAAACCAATTTCATCCGTAGAGAAGAAGCAGTTGTTGAGCCAAAGATTCAGACATCCATAATAGATGACATAGCAGCTAGTTATGAGGAGTGTAGACTCCTACCAGCTGAAATTAGGGAGGCAATATGACTCATTAATTTTATGGGTTTGAAGAACAAAAACAATCAAAAGGTGAAATAAGGCCACAAACAAATCCAAGGAATCTCCAACAACCATTGGGGAAATTGACACTTCCTACATATGATGGATCTAGCAAATGTACAACACATTCCTCGATACAAAAATTGGACACCTTCCTATCATTGAGACCTATGATAGAAGACGAAGCCATCAAATTCACCACCCTTCATCTTGAAGGTGTAGCACATGAGTGATGGTATCATGGGTTAATCACTCAAGGACACAATCATATGCACACACTTATGTTGAGTTCAATAACAAGTTAATTGAGAGATTTGATAGAGTTGATCAGGAAATTCATTTTCATGAATTAACCCTACTCAAACAAACACATACAATTGATGCCTTTGTTTCTGATTTTCAGAAGCTTTAAGTTATGGTGCCTGATGTGTCAGAAAAGAGGCTTGTGGTATTGTTTAATGAAGGCTTAGTTGAACCTCTTAGAGGATTAGTAAAGGCTTTCAACCCTACCTCTCTACAAGAAGCTATTAAAAAAGCTTTGGATCTTGAAACTTCAGTTCCTAGAGGGAGATTTCAGCCCACAAGACAACAAAGATCAGCACCCTATGGGCAGTACAAATCAATTCCTTATGGACAGCCAATGACAAATAATTATGGGCATCCAAAAACCACTACTTTTGGGCAGCAAAAGAAGCCATTTCAGCAAGGTTATCAAAACAAGGAATACCAAAAACCACCAAGGAAATTAAAACATGAAATGAACTCCAAAGAAAGAAACTTTGCTTCTCATGTAAGGAGCCTTGGGAACCAGGCCATAGGTGTCTTCCAAAAGAACAGTTGCATTACATTGAGGTAATTTCCGAGGATGAGGAAAAAGTGGAAGAACATGAAAAATCAAGAGAGGAACAAGCAGAAGCAAAAGTTACTGAAGGTGAGAAGACTTCCAATGGTACCCTTGCTACACTCTCAGGTGCACCCAGGTATCACCTAATTAGAGTTCATGGAGTGTTGAAAGGACATAAGGTGACTGTATTGATTGATAATGGGGCAACATACAATTTCATTGATGAGAGCTTGGTAAAACAGAGAAGGCTACCAACAGAGGACTTTCAGGGGATTTAATGTTACTATGGCAAATGGATTTACCATACCATGCACCAGGAAGGTCAAAGGATTGGACATTACTCTTGGTAAAAACAAAATTGCTAATGGCTTCTATATAGTGGGCATAGGAGAAACAAATCTGGTTTTTGGGGTACAATGCCTCCACTCCCTTAGGGAATTCACACAAAATTACAAAACCATGGAGCTGAAATTCCAACATGAAGGCACAGAGGATGTGCTTCGTGGTATGACCAATGGAGCACCTACTTCAATTACAACTAAGAGCATGGAGAGAGCTTTCTGTAAGGGAAAGGTAGAGTGGGTCGCTCATTGTTTAATGAAAGATACATCCCCATCCAATGATAAGAGATCATATCATGTAGATATTCTGAAAGATCCCTAATGGATATTGAACTGAAATTTTAAAGCTCTGCTACCACTGAAAGATCCCTAACCAATTCTAATCTGATTTGTACCTTGCTGTTCTGAATTTTCTGATTTTTGTTTGAATGGTTTGCTTTGTGTTTTTTGTGTTTTCAATGCATGTAAAGTCTTTCCATGATATGTTAATGCAAAGGAAACATAATAACATACAAATAACACCACAAGGTCGACTGAAATTGATTGGATCAGCAAGCAAACTATATCAAATTAAAGATATGAGTTAGGTGACTTAATTTGACATACCCGATTATTGAAGCTTGCTAATTACAATCGTGAGATGATGGCTGATTACAAACAGTCAGGTCTGATTATAAAATCAGACTTATAAAAAACATACAAAGTGATTCAATGATTCACAAATCACTCCCAAACCTGCAATAGCTTCAACCTCCAACTGTAGCAGCCAAGTATGGTGAATTCCAATGACCAAATAACTGGAGTAAGCTGTCCAAACCCCTGTTTTAGGCCTACAGAGATCAGATTGTAAATCTGAACACAAAATGAAACCAAATGATGCCCAAATGGAAACCCAGTGTAGATTTCCCTCTAATATGAACTGGGTCGTCGTCCAATCCACTGTCCTCTAAGGGTTTTCGTCCTCAGAAGCACTGCAACCTACTGAAAACTCTATCCAGAGCTCCAAACCTGAATTTGTGTTTTTAGAAAATGATGATTGAATACCAAAAGAGAGCCCAATACATGGCTTTATAGCCTCCATCCTCCTTTTTCCTCAAAGAACAATAAAATATTCCTTCCATAATGGGATGCCCACCTTCTCAAAAAACAATAAAATATTCTCCATAATGGGATGCCCACCTTAATAAAATATTCCACCTCCATAATGGGATGCCCACCTTCTCAAAAAACAATAAAATATTCTCCATAATGGAATGCCCACCTTAATAAAATATTCCCTCCATAATGGGATGCCCACCTTGAGGGTCTCTAGGATGGGGACATTTTCACTTTTACTACTCACTTTTCACTCCACTTTTTACTATTCATTTTTCACTATTCTGTTACTATTCACTATTCACTATTCACATTAAGGCAAACTTTTAATATTCTCAATTTAACCCTTGTATTCATCATCTAACATCAAACTGAAGGCTCGAAAGACTCCTAGCAAAGCTCCACTGCCCCTGGATAGGTTCTGTAATCACTCTACTGACCTACGGGAACCCTGGTAATAGGTCAACCACTGCTCATTTATGTGTCATCTAGGAAGGGGACATTACATATTCAGTCCATCTTAGACAGGCATGGTTCAGTGTTCAGTGATTTACCTCCATGATTGCCTCCCGCTAGAGGGTTTCAACATATCATAGAGCTTGAAACGGAGTCTAAACCTATTATGACTACTCCTTATCGCCATCCTAGAGTGTTCAAAGAAGAAATAGAAAAAGCAATCAACGAATTATTGGAGATGGGGCACATACGTCCTAGTTCTAGCCCCTTTGCTTCTTCTGTAGTGTTGGTTAAGAGGAAGGATGGCACTATGAGGATGTTTATAGACTACCATGCACTGAATCAGAAGACCATTAAAAACAAGTACCCAATACCCAGGATCGATGTGTTGATCGATAAATTGCATGGAGCGGTTTATTTTTCAAAAATTGATTTGAAATCTGGTTATCACCAAATCAAGGTAAGAGATGAGGATTTACACAAAATGGCTTTCAAATGTCATTTTGGGCACTTTGAATTCTTGGTTATGCCTTTTGGTTTAACCAATGCTCTAGCTATTTTTCAATCATGCATGAATCATATTTTTAGGGAGCAACTGAGGAATTTTGTTTTGGCATTCTTTGATGACATTTTGGTGTACAATAAAACTTGGGAAGAGCACTTGGAACACTTGAATACAGTGTTGGAAATTCTTGAGCAGCAAACTTTTTTGCAAAAGAGTCTGAGTGTGAATTTGGTATGACCGAAATTTTATTCTTGGGACATGTTATTAATGCACAAGGGGTACAGGTAGATCAAGAGAAGATACAGGCAATAAGAGATTGGCCACCACCCACTTCTTTGACACAATTGCGAGGTTTCTTGGGACTATGCAGCTATTATAGGAGATTTACGAAAAAAATTTCGCAACTTCTTGTTCCGTTGACTAAATTAACAAAGAAAGGAGCTTTCAAATGGTCTGAATTAACTCAAGCCACATTTGAAAAACTCAAAAAAGGTAACGAGTTCTCGTCCAATACTTCTTGTTCCAGATTTCTCTAGTCCATTTGTTCTAGAGTGTGATGCATCAGGGGAATGAATAGGGCTTGTTTTAATGCAAAAGGGGCATCTCATTGCCTTTGAAAGTCAGAAATTAAAAGATATAGAATGTAAAGTTTCTATTTATGACGAGGAGATGTTGGCTATCATAGCCAAATTCCGACAATACTTGGTGTGTGCAAGATTTGTGGTCAACACTAATCACAACAATTTGAGGTTTTTCTCAACCAAAAGGACTTAAATGATAGACAACAAAAGTGGGTGAGTAAGCTTCAAGCTTATGATTTTGATATAGATTATGTAAAAGGCAAAAATAACGTGGTAGTTGATGCTTTATCTAGAACGCCTTATTTATGTTCTATGTCTAAGATCTCTACTAAATGGAAAGTGTTGATAATAGCAAAGTATGCAAAAAATGACTTCACTAATGAGATCCTTGAAGGCAAAATACAAGATGACATGTACAAGGTGGTTGATGACCTCATCCTCTACAAGGATAGGATCTATTTGGTCCCAGAATCAAAAGTTAAAAGCAAAGTCTTGAGGCTGTCCATGATACCCCCTTGGCTGGTCACCCAGGGTATTTCAAGACTTACAAGCAAGTTAGGGAAAGATTCTTTTGGAGAGGACTCAAGCAAGAAGTCCTCCAATACATCAGAGAATGTATTACTTATCAGCAAAATAAAGCAAAGGATGTTTTTCCAGCAAGTCTATTGCAGCCTTTGCCTATACCAGATCAAAAATGGGAGTGTATCTTGATGGATTTCATCACAGGACTTCCCAATGTTCAGGGTAAGAGTTGTATTTATGTTGTGGTGCACAACTCACCAAATATGCTCATTTCTTCGCCATTCCTACTAAGTTCAAGGCTCCTCAGGTTGCTGATTTATTTTTAAGGGAAGTTCTTAGGCTACATGGGTTACCTAAAAACAATGTGAGTGACAAGGACAGCCGGTTCCTTAGCTTGTTTTGGCAAGAGCTTTTTCACTTGGCAGGTACATAATTAACTCCAAGTACCAGTTATCATCCTCAAATGGATGGACAAATGAAAATTGTTAATAAATGGATTGAGGGGTACTTGGGAAACTATGTGGCGGGGCAACAATCAGCTTGGATTAAATGGCTTTACATGGGAGAGCATTGCTACAGTACTACATACCATATGTCCATTGGTATGTCACCATTCAGAGCATTATATGGTTATGATGCCCTTTCCTATGTAGATTTGGTTATTGCTGACAGTAAACTGTCAGGGGCACGAGACTTGGTTGCACAAAGCCAAGACATATCGGTTGTCTCGAAGGAAAACCTCTAGTATGCTCAAAACCAACAAAAACTATATGCAGACCAGCATTGTACAAAGTGGAGCTTTGAGGTGGGTGACATGGTTTTCTTAAGACTACAACCTTATAGACAATCCTCTATTAAGAAGAGTGGAGCTAAGAAGTTCAAACCCCGTTTCTATGGGCCATACAGAGTCATGAGGAGGATTGGTGAGGTTGCCTATGAGCTTGAGTTGCCAGAGCACAACAAAATACATAATGTGTTCCATGTATTATGCCTTAAAAGGGCATTGGGGCAACATGTTAGTCCTATTAAGTTGCCTCCTTTGGATGATGAAAGCAAACACATACTAGTTCCTGAAGCTATCCTAGATGTTAGAGAAAAGAAATTAAGGAATAGAACCATTACAGAGTATCTAGTATGATGGAAGGATCTACCCACGAAAGATGCTACTTGGGAGGGTGCAGAGATTCTTGAGCATTCCAGTTTGCAATTGCTTGAGGGCAAGCAATTCCGAGAAGGGCGAACTATAATGTCCCCTTGTTCAAATTAAATCAAGGCACGGGACCTGAAGCCTATTTTTATTCCCCGTAGGCTAAAGGGGGGATTTAATAGGGGAATAATAGAATAATAATTTATTAAGTTGTCCTACTTTAAGTTATTACTTTGGAAAAAGGACACTTAATTTTTTATTATTATATGGGGCCAAAAGTAAATATTGGATACATGGCCAAAAAAGCAAATAATAATTATAAGTTGAAAAAAATGGTGAATATTCAATTAAAAGAAATATTAATTACCTAAAAGGTAATTAATAATTATAAGCTAGAAAAAAAGATAAATATTCAATTAAAAGTAATATTAATTACTTTTAGGGTTTGGATGGAAAAGGGACTAAAAAGCAATTGATGGAAAAACAAGATTCATTCTATTCATTGTCAATTTCCAAAAACCCTTATTTTGTAGAGCTTGGACAAATTGTTCAACTTTACCCAAACAGTTTCGAGAATGAAAACCCACCTGGTTAATCAAGTGATTTCACCCAAAAATCACCATTGTGTCGAATGCAAGAAGTTTGTGTGAAGAATTATTTACATAGGAAAAATACAAAAAAAAAAAAAATCTATTTATCTATCTCTACAGGGATCTGTGAATTTCAGAACAATTCAAAAAATTGATTCATAAAGATTGCGTTGGGGAATAAAAAATGTTGGCCGCTCATTCAAATAAGTCAAATCATATAATAAAGGTTGCATGGAGGTTTGGAAGGCATTAAAAAATATTATTTGCACTGTTGAAGCTTGAGTTGAAGTTTCAAAGGAGATAAATATTTATTATTGGTGAGTCGTACTCAAAGGAAACTAAGTGCATGAATAAGTGGAAGGTGACGTGGAGTTTGGGCAAAGCCAAAGACGGGTCGACTCATTTTATGGAAGACTTGGAATCTTTTATTCCTGCCGCCACCTTTTAGTTCATGAAATTGATGGTAATAAAGGGCACATGAGGGGTTAGAAAGGATCGCAGCTCTTGAAGATTAATTTGGTGGGGTCCATAGTGCTCATTTGTATTTATTTTATTATATTCAACTGCAATTTATCCAAAAAAAAGTTAAAAAAATAAAAAAGCATTTGAGGTTTGCATCATTTATGTATTATCATTGGATGTAATCTTCATTTTAAAAATTAGTATTTACTTGTTTAATTATTGCAATAGAATAATAATAAAAAATCAGAATTGCAAAAACACACTATGTGCCTCCTCACACCAGAAGTATGTGCCTACTCACATCGTGCTTACGCACCAAAGCCCTAGCCAGGACAATTCTGGGTGTACGCAATCCCAAGTTGGACACACTCTGTGTGCCCCCTTCTCCAATGCCCATAGCCCACCAAACCACCTTCTTCTTGCTTGAGTGTTCTCCAAAGCCCTTCCAAGTCTCACATAAAATGCCTTATATAACCTTTTAAGAGGTGGTTTTCAAACCATCAAACCCTTTCACAAAGGTTATCATTAATAATTATTTAACATAATAATTCCTCCTTTTTTAAAAGGGGTTTTTATAAATATTCTTTATTTATCACTATTTAACCAAACGATCATAATATCATTTATTTTTCCATCTCCCTTTTAATTATAAAGGGTTAAATAAATTTTATCCTCTTATAATTTTAAAGGGTTATTCATAAAATAGCTTTCTTTTCCATTTTGGGGAAAAAATCCCATAACACCTTGTAAGTGCCCAAAATTGCACAGGCCAACATGGCAATCTGATAATGATTTGGTGATCTAACTCTTGATCCACAAAAGCTTGAATTATATTCTCTCAATAATATTCATGCTTGATGATGCTTCCTTTCAACCTATTTAGCCCCTTGCCCATCTTGTACAACCCCTGAACTAAGTTCCAAGTCTTCGTGCATACCAGAAACCCTTTTACAAATCCTCAATTGGAGGGTTGCCCGAGGGACCTTAGAGACGCCCAAGCGCCCTGTCCTTAAATTGTACGGTCACTCTGTTGTGACCAAATCACATATCGCCCCATTGCAAATGGGGACCCCCTTTTTTTTTGAGCTATGATGCTTTGCATTAGTTTTTGAATGATGCCTTAGGTTCATTTCCTCTGCCAATTCAACAATAAGTCTCTCTCCTAGAAGGTTTTGCTTTATAACTAGAGGTCTCATCTGGAACATGAACTTGCAATAATGAAGAGTCTTGATCAAATCCAAATAATGAACACTGAGATCAATCTTGATGTATGTTTGAGATCCTGAAAATGACTAAGTCTGGTAACCTGAAATCCTAAAAAATTGACTAAGTCTGAAATCTGGTGGATCCTCCAAATTCTAGATTCTACATGTTAAATCTGGTGGATTCAAGACCCATCTCAAACATCCTGAAAGGTATATTGAAAAATATTTAAAGTATAAGAAATTCAATCCTGAAACATCTTGATGGAATGCGCTTTTAATCAAAGAACAAGATGTGGATTTCTTGCGCCTAGACCAATGCACCCAAACCAAATCACCGTTTTAGAAGGTAAAGTGAGGCAAAAGTTAAATTTCAAGAGGACATCAACATAGGCATCCAATGCGCCCAAAGGGAAGATGATTGGTTTCAAGTTTTAATGATCATTCGAGAGGAGACTGAATTATTGAAGTGATGCGCCACTAATGGGGTGGTTTAAATCAAGTCTTAAGGCGATTTTCAAGCATGAGAAGATTCAAAAACCTTCATCCAAAGCGCCTCATCCAAATCTGCCATGTTCATGAAAATGAAGTAAAGGATTTCAATAAATGTTAAGAAGAAACACAAACTTTCATCCATTGCGCCTAGAAGAAGACCTAATATGAGGAGAAGATAAAGAGGATTCCAAATCATGAACTAAAGCGCCTAGATGAAGAGAGATCAAAATGGTGATCTACTGCGCCAAAAGGGCTGATAGGAGAAATTTCAAAGTAAAGAGCAAGACCTTATCCAATGCCTTACCCTTTGATGAGGATAAATTGGAATTTTTTTTTAGTGATCTGCTGCGCCACTTTGAGTTGGGGGACAATTTAAGCTAGAAGAAGATTCTAAATCTTGGATCCAATGTGCTCATAACAGAAAGAATCCAAAAGCCTCAAGTGATGCGCCAAAGGTAATCACTTTCCAAATCTGTTTGCAAGAAGAACACAAAACTCTCAACCAGTGCGCTCAAAATCATAAGGCATCTTTCAAGAGGAGGTTTTAATAAGGGTTAAGAAGAGTCAATATCTATAACTAATGCACCTCAATGAGAAATGTTAAGAATATTTTAAGAGTTTCAAAGAAGGATTCAAATGCATCATCTAATGCGCCACATGAGGGGATTCCTTAAACCTGATCCAATGCGCCTGAAGAGGAGGGTGAAGATGTGATCTGCTGCATTAAGACATGAAGAGAAGATCAAACTGCCACATCTAATACACCTTATGAAGGGAGATTTAGTTGTGAAGTCTTTTTTGGAAGGATCCAAAACTGTCATTTGTTGCACCAAGAATAGAAGAAGAGGAACTCAATACCTTGATCCAGTGCGCTAGCCCTCAGAGGATTTGAAAGTTTGATTCAATGCACTTAAAGCAAGGAGAAATCAGAAGTCTAAACCAGTGTGCCTAGTCTAATACACCATTTGGATCACTTTCACATGAGGATTTAAAATCCTTAACTAGTGCACCATAAGGAGAAATCAGGTTTGGTGAAGAGGAAGGCATCAAGAAGATGTTGAAAGTATAGAGATCAGATTCTTGAGCTGCTGCGCCATTATGAGTTTCATGATGAGTTGGAAGCCTTTAACTTTTGCAAGTCTTAAAGATACTTCCGAGGGGATTCAAACTTTTGAACTAGTGCGCCATCATTTGATCTATTTTTAAGAAAAAACCTCAAGCTTGAACCAATGCGCTCATTGCAAGGAGGATCCAAAAGTTTCATCTGCTACGCTGGCTTTAGAAGATTCAAGAATTTGATCTAATGTGTGATTACAAAGGAAACCTAAAGGTCTCAAGTAATGCACTGCTAAGATGGGAAATGATAAGAACATTTTAAAATTTCTACAAGATCCTAACATCACTATCCAATGCGCCAAGGTGGATAAGGTAGAAGTATCAAAGCTCAGGTTCATGAAATTGCAAGGAGAATTCAAAATATCAATCTAGTGCGCCACATATGGAAGGTAGGTTGTTAATTGATTAATACACTTTCAAGAAGAACTCACTATCCTCAACTAATGTGCCCCATTCTAGAAAGAGGAAATCCTGATTTATTTCCCTATACCAAGGAGATCCTTAGAACCTGATTCTATCCAAAGGGCCTCGTCCAATCTGATTTCAAGGGGAAAAGAAAACTATCATCTGCTGCGCCAAGATTGAAGAAGTCTGTTTTGATTGTTTAGGTGTAAATCTTGTGAAATTTAAGTGAAGGCTGGATTGTTTATCTAATGCGCTTAGGTTATATGTTATGAAATCAAGTATTTATCAAGAGGATTGATGTTGTCTCTTTCCTGATGTGTTGCAGGAGCATAAATGAAGCTAAGGAAAGGAGCTAAGGGCTGGAATCACTTTCATGTAGGAAGGGAAGTCAAGAAGTAGTCCACAAGAAGGCATCATAAGCTGCTCAAAGTGATCACTTCAAGTTCAAGATCAGCATACTTCATCTTCAATTGCATCATGATCATCAAGAGCAAGTGCTTGAATCACCTTCAAGTTGCAAAGGAAGCATCATTCTGAGAGGCTCACATCCAGTTTCATATGCATCATCATCAAATGTTCCAAGGCATTCATCCATCCAAACTTCAAGACTCTTCAAACCTACAAGTTCAAGGAAATCACATTGAAGACATCATACAAGGTGATGCAAGTTGGGAATCCATCAGAGTTGCCAAGATGGCACCTAGGTGGCATGTACACATCATCATCCAATCATAATCAGTCACATCATTTCAACTACATTCGATGTACCATTTAATAAAAGAAGCCAAAGGGACGCCTATGTGGAGGATGTTTTAAATGATTTCATCTTATCCTTATCACATTGGAAAACGTGCCTTCATTGCCTCTCATATGTACTAAAAATATAAAGTTGTTGTAACTACCTATTGAAGTGGCATGATCTTGGCCCTTGGCTACTTAAATGATCCTAGCCATTCATTGTATTTCTGGACCTCTATATAAAGGCCTTGTTGCCTCATTTGTAATATATAGACTGGAGATTAGATTTTAGGAGTAGATTAGAGGAGACTCAAAATTCTCTGAGAGGACTTGAAGTTGTTGTAAATATTTCTCAAGATTAATGCAAGGGCATTGGAGTTCACTTGGTGTTTAAGTCTTGTCTTGTGGAGTAACATGATTTCTTGTATCTTAATGAAGTGGAGAGATGTTTCAAACTAGATTAGAAGTAGATTAGAAGGTCTTTGATGTAATGTATGTTGTATTGGATATTTGATCAACTCCTAGCTCATGCTTTTGACATTCATCGCTGATGAAGTGTTGTGTAAAGCTAGTCTGAGCCTTATTTGTATAAGTTCGATTGTGGATGCTTGTTTGAGCTGCGTCATTCAATGGGTGCTTGTATAAGCTTTCATGACTTGAAAACCATTCGCGTAACCTTAGGAGATTGCACCAACTTCATGTAGTTGTAGGCATCCTTGGCGAAGTGAAGATAGGTTAATTGAGGAGTTTGTCTATTTATACATCATCATTGCCCCATTGACCTTAGATTAGTTCCTTTAACCTTTATCTTTTTCATTTCTTTATCATTGAGACCTTGTATATACATCATCCGCACTAAAAGGAGAGATAAGCTAAATGAAAGAAAAAGAATCTGATGTAAGTCCCTTTATGATTATCAGCAAGATCACATGTAATCACTGAGTTAACCCAACATGAATCATAAATAAGGAACCTTGGAGTTACTTCACTGGATCACATAGTTCAGCCTTTGAAGAGCTTTATTCAAGAGAGAGTGGGATACTCTAGTGTTTTACTCTATTGTTGACTTGTCTAAAAACAAACATCAACACACTCAAGTAACATGCCCTGGTATAAGGGGCAAACCTATCGTCTTTTGACATGCGTGATTTCTTTCAATTCCAACTAGTTTGATACCGTTTTTGCTCATGATTGAGAGTTCTCTCCAATCCTAACTAAACCATTACTTAACTGATTCTCCTCTCCTCTTGACTCTCAATTAGCTCTTTAGTCCTCTTGCAATCAATCTTATGTGATGTCCCAATCAACTCTTCAATCCACTCCCAATGAACCCCGCCATTGGTGTTGCTTCTCCTGCTATAAATGCCTTTTCTTCCTTTGATTTTAGCGGAGGTTGTGTATTGCTACAACTTGGCTTTCTTCTACAAAAAGCTCTCATTCTTTAGAATCAGCCTTAAGAACTCTGCCATTTCTGCTATTGCATTTCTCCTCAAGCATCTTATGCTTCTACATGAATACATGTGCATCTCCCATCTTACTTGCAAAAGCTTCTAAGCTTCTTGAATCTTTCCATACAACTTCCAATTTACCATAGGATCCCAATCATTTCCCTGTCATCAAGTGGAGGTTCCAATTGTTGCAAAAGAGGATACTAAGAAGATGGATCCCTAAGGATGGAAACTTGCACCAGCACTAACAAAGCTTCTTTTTCACAAGTTCCTTGTTTTTGAAAAAGTTATTATAGATTTAGTAATTAGAAAATTCACCTTGCCCTTGAAGAATAAAATTATTTTATCTTTTCTTGGTTAGATTAGAATTTCTTGCTTTACTAGATTTAGATCTTAGATTAAATTTCCCCGTTTTACCATATTCAAATCTTAGACTAAATACATTGCATTTACTTTCATTAATTTGCATCCAAAAAATTGAAACACAAAACATTAAAAGAAACATAGAAAATTGCATTAGGAAAAGTCATATTAGATCTGCATCCATTCAAATAAAAGTTCATTTTTTAGTAAGTAGTAATTAGATAACATTTAAGATTTGGGAAAATACAAAGAAAGTAGATTAGTTTGATTTTTGCATCCATTTAGATTAATTGTATTTAGTAACTTCATAAAGCCCTCAATCCCAACATGAGGCTTTCAACATTCAATGAAAACAAACTTAGTCATCCCTCTTCCTCATTTAGCGTTCACACTCAATGTGCCCTAGAGTGAGAAAATTGGGTCAAAGCGATCTTAGACGAGATTAGGGAAATCTTGCCAGCTCAGTGAAATCCCACTAAAGAAATTGTTCAAGAACAAGCTCAAATCCTGCAACAAATAGAGCAAAACAAAACAAGGACCCATATCACGAGAATCTTTCAAATTCAAGGTCAGATCATAAACCATTTTCATGAAGAAACTAGACAAGAAATCAACATCATCAAAGATTGGAAACACCAACTTAAACTTATTGCAAGAGTTAACAGCTCAACTCCATCTAAGCTTCGGCTAGCTTCATCACCATTTCTTGGTTGAAGAGTTTGATTTGCTTTAAGTTGAGACCAATTTCGGGAAGAGGGGGAATTATTTTTTACCAAGAAACCAGCAGGAACTTGAAATTTGAACCAGACACTTTCCATAGAAAATCCCTTATAGCATTTTGCTGATTTATTCTTCACTAAGCTTAGGCGTAGGGATGAATTGCATCAAGTAGACAAGAGTATCTTGGAGAAGAGATTGAATAAGCTGGGCTTAACCAGCAAGCATAAGCTATGTGTTGGTCCACTTTATATAATTTGAATTTTGGAGTGTAGGGGAAGCCTAATGTCCTCATAATGTTTCCCATCTAGCAGGAATCTCAGACAGGTGGGTGGTAGGTGGTCTTCCGTATATTGGACACTTCTAAGGAGTTCTTGTTTCCCTCTGCATCTGTTGTTTGTGAAGATTATATTGGATTTGTTGCTGTATATTAGCTGCCCTGTTGCTATCTGGTACTTGCATAGGATGCTGCTGATGTGAGCGATTTCCCTTAGAATCATGAATAAAAATAGGAAAGTATAATCTGCAAAGTGGAAATTGGAATGACTTTGACCTCTCTCTGTAGAAGGAAAACCATAATTTTTACGGCATCTTTTGCAGCTTCAAACCATTATCAGGCTAGATTAGGGTTAGGGAAAAATCAGAAAAAATCACTGTAAAATCAAAAAAATAACCTAAACTTAGGTTTTTTTGAGCCAAAATCTCCTGTTTCAGTGCCAAAAAACAATTGTGATTGCTCACCATAAAATATTGTTCTTTTAAATTGTGTTTTATAGACAGTGAATCAGGTGATAAATTGATCAAAAAACCAGCTAAAATGTGTTGACCTAACAAATTCACCTTCTCAGAAGTTTATATGCAATTTATCGGCAGAGGCAGTGATAAAAGAGTTATCGGGAAAAATCACAATAAATTAAAGATATATGCCTTTATGGTTTATATCACAGGTGTGATGTCCCCATTTTTGTGATGGTCATATTTGATATGGCTATCATATTCCAAGGGAATATTTGGCTAGAACAAGGAGTTAAGTGACTTAAGTGGTTCTATTTTTAAGTTAGCTTTATAAAGTGTTCTAATTTTGAATTACTTTATAAAAGTATTTTTATAAAAGTCACTTAAGTGGGTCCTAAAGCACTTTATGTCATAAAGTGACATTGTGTACATAAAAACCATCATTTAATAAAGTTAAGTGATTGTGTACACAAAAACCATCATTTTATAAAGTTAAGTGATTGTGTACACAAAAACAATCATTTATTAAAGATCAAGTGTGATTGTGTACACAAAAACCTTCATTTAATAAAATTAGGTCAAGACCTAATTGAAGAAGGCTTTATAAGGAGCAACTGGGAATCATTTAAATATGATAGAGTTTATGTGTTTTTGGATTGAAGACAAGTTCTTGGTTTCAGTTTGAGTTCAAGGAGATGTTCCCTTGCATTCATGGTATCAAGGAGATGATCCCTTGGTAATTAATGGTTTGGAGATGATCCCTTACCATTCATGAGGTGAAATTACTTCTGATTTCACAATTGGATTTATAGATTGAAATTAGTTATTTGGTCAGAGACCATTATTGTAAATTTGTAGAAGACATTGTTGGAGATTGAAGTTTGAAGTTTCATTGCACATCCTTAAAGGCTTCAATCAAAGACTTGAAGAAATTCAATGAAGATCTTGTGGTGATATTTGCATTTGGGCATCATATCTTGAGGAGACTCATTGTATGTTGGAACGCCAATTTGAAGAGTTATATTCAGACTTCCATATCAGAGGCAGAACGCCATTACTTCAGATCAGAGATCTGTCCTATATTGCAGATGGTATTCTTGTCTTCATTGAGTCCTATTTGAGCACCGATTGGAGGAGAAGCCCTTATCTTGTTTGGACGCCATCTTGTGAAGGCTTGTGGCAGATTGTATAGCTGTCTTTGTGACTGTTTCGTAGCAGATTTAACAGGTTCATATCAGCAAAGAGATTGATAATCTTTTGCATTACCTTAAGTGCCGATTTTGGTGAAGGATCATATTGTTAGGTAAGCGCCACATTTAGGAGGAAGTTGTGTGCATGCTGGCTGCGTTCCCATTGCAGACCTGAGTTGGGAAAACCCTACAGATCGAGTAAATCAGTCTACACTTACACCTGCGCACCTTGGAGTTGTCACTTTCATTGTTGGTGCCTGATTGAGATCAGTGTTAGGGGAGAACAGCAGATTGGAAAGCAATAAAGAGGGCGATCTGCAACTCTGTGTAGCAGCAAAAAGTTGGACAGTGAACAGGAATGCATAATCATCATTGGCAGAAATAACATTCAAGGAGAATCACCTAGTGTTTGGTATCATTAGCATCGACTATTGAGGACCGATCTGTGTATGTTGTGGCAGCGACTACATAGTGGAGTTATCTTCATTGTAAACAACAGTATATCAGCACTTGAAGGTAACCGAACTGTTACATCAGATCAACATCAGCATTGTATTGAATTTTGGCACCCAGTTGGTAGGTTATCAAAGACACATTCACCTGGATTTGTAACAGCAGAAGGATATTGTAGCAGGCTATGCTTGAAGTCATCCAGCTAGATGAAATAGAGGTTTGAATTATAACAGTGAGTTCTGAGTTGAATGTTTATTCATTACCATCCCTGAAACTTACATTCTATCATTGTAATTTGAAGTCATATCAGAAGGCTGCCAATATCATCTATTCATATCTTTAATTTGAAAAGACATAATATTCTTGTATCCACTATTATAAACTTTTGACATATCTATGAAAAGCATTTATGTTAAATAATGTTATTTGTTGGATGAAGTCAGAATTCAGTCTAGGGTTAAAGGGCAGAAAAAATATCAGACCTAGGGTTTTGAGTATAAAATTGAAGTGTAGAAAACTAGGACAGAAATTGAAAGATATAAATCAGAAGAAATTGTCAGAAGAAATTGTCAAACCCTAGTTCGGGATATTATAACAGGCCTGAAGATGTCGAATTTGATAATGTGGATGAGTTCTCTGGCAGTCAGAATGTTGTCCAGAATTTGACTTACCAAGAACAGAGGCTGATTACAAATCTGAGATGATCTTCATTAGCCGATTCTTTAGCTGGCTAGCTATGATTTTGGAAATGATTTTATAAACTACAATGCATAGACGGCGATAGGGCAAATGGGAAATACTGATCAAGTTATTTTGTTCCCATACAGTCTTTTTAACTTTCAAGTTCAAAGTTAAACCAAGCTACTTTAGGGGAAGTTCGCCTTCCATGAATTCCAAGATGTTGAGGATGTTGCTTTCACATCTTGCAGAAATATTAACAAAATTGATATTCAATTTTTTTTTTTGTTTATTTTCTTCCTCAATGCTATCTAATATTTTGACAGGATGTTTTTGAGCTCTTTAATTTCTCAAACAATGAGCATAACGAAAAGAAGAGTGTTGGCAGGAAATTTGCAAGTTCGAATAACTGTCCACTTTCCTCAGTCAGTAGCCCGTGAAGCTTCAATGTACTTTTTACCTTGGCAAGAAGTCTGCAAAATGATTCCCCTCATAATGATGAATAAATATTGACTTGCCGAATCCCCTTGTCAAAGATCTCTTAAGTGAGTGAAGAGCACCCAATGTCCCCCTTTGAAAGATGAAATAAATTTGCTGTTTGGACACAAAAATTTTAAATCATTCCACACAGAACTACTATAACCAAATGCATGAAGCATTTGAACTACTAAAGCCAACTGCAATGATCAAATGCTTTCAACATATCAAGCTTGACTAGAACTACAAGCCTTTTTTGAAGCTTGAGGGAATAAAGAATTTTGTGGACTGCAAGAATATTATCTGTAACTGACTAATTTGTCTCCCTGGAACGAAAGTGGTCACAGTGATGGAGGTCATTCTTGATAACATGGATTTCATGCTTGTATTGATCAGCATGCAAATGATATTACGTATCCTGCTACATAGGACAAATGGTCTGTACTAATCAAGTTGATCAGCTTGAGTTACCTTGGGGATTAACATCAAATTCCTTGGCATTCATTCTTCAGAGAATTTGTTTGTTCCATAAGGAATCTTCCAATACTGCCAACAAGACCTCTTTTATCAGATTCCAAAAGATATGCTAGAAAAGAGCAAACAAACCATCGAGACCACTGGCTTTATCCTTCTGACAGGAGAAAGTTACAACCTTGTGTTCTTCATTGACAGTTCTCATTATGCAACTGTTCTTTATCTCAATATATGTGGAATATCCTTCTCTTTGTTCTTCTGTTAGTGTATTTTTTAAGAAGTTAGAAGCATGTCATAATGCCCAGGGATATATGAATTAAGGATCCATCACATATATTGGCATGATGCCTGTTTAGGGCTGATTTATGTAAGTATTTAGTGTATACATTTCCTTTCTTTACCCATTGTTCATGGGACCTTTTCCTCCAATATTATTGCTCCTCCATTTGTTCTGTAATGGCTAGATCTTGTATAAGGATCTGTTCTTGAGCTGCCATGTCTCAATTGAATTGTTTGTCTCACATTTGTTTTGAACTGTGGCTAGTTAGTCCATATTTGGGCACTTGAGTGAAGATCTTAATTGACAGGTGTCAAATATTGTCTCCCTGCATCAATCAGGGGTTATTTTCTTCTTCATACTATGTGTGATTTGAGAGATGGTTAGGATGAGATCTTCAAATTTGGTTTGTTCTTGTTGCCCTTACTTATGGTCGCTGATTTGGAGGTGTCTGCAGTGAATGTCAATTGAATAGGTTTCTGGAGTGTTGAATTCAGCAATTGCATTCACCCAAGCACCCCATTGACAAATAAAATCCACCCAAAATAGAGTTTTTTCCAATTTGACAATATGAAACTGAAACAATTGCACGAATAACAGAATGCTTCTAATATTAAATGATTCTAGCCTAAAATCGAATCATAGATACCTTATCATAAGCTAAGCAAAAATCAAATATTAACTGAATGCTGACTAAATCTGATTAAGAGTTAATACTTAATCCTATTGATTGAATGTGGTTGAGAGTTTACCTATGTGATGAGTATAGTGAACTGAGTCATCTAATTTGACATTGAGTTCAATTAGGTAGTGCACTAAGAAGTTCACTACAATGCTAACCCCTCTCCCTTGGTACGTGTATCGCCGTATCGGATATGGATACTCATAGGATACGGCTCGGATATGTCTTGGATACTATATCCAGTTGTACCCAAAAAAAAACCCTATTTTTATCCCTTGCCGGATACACGCAGATACGGCATTCTCATGATATTTGTGCCGTATCCCAAAAATATTAACCCTAGAATGTTAAAAATTGCTGCAAGCAACTGTTCCACGACCCGGCATGCTGGTTTCTTGTTGTGGGGAACTACTCTGGACTAGGCACACACACGTTCGAAAATGTCTTTCTATGCAAACGTATTTACTCAAATAATCGCATTCATTCTAAAGTTGGAGATATAGTGTGAACAAGCAATGGAGGAAGAAGCAAATTTTATTAATTGGTGATACTTTTTTTAATTTTTGGCTTTTTTGTTTTACTTTACATTGTAAACTTTCATTTATTTATTAAGTTTGATACATTTAACTTTTAATTTAAGTTTAATTTATTAATATATAATATATTTGTTAAATATATATTATTTATATTAAATTTAAATTATTTAATATTATTTATTGCTAATATCTATCTATCTATCTATATATGTGTGTCTGTGTGTGTCGTATCTAGCCGTATCCATATTAGGGGTCTTGAAAAATAGTTGTATCCGTATCCGATACCATATTTGTATCCGGTGCCGTATCTGTGTCCATGCAACTCCGGGTGGATATGATGAATTATCCACATTTACAATAAAACTTTTTACACAATTCAAATAATCTAACCAAAGGCACCTAGCTAAACTAAAGTACACTTAGCATAATTAGGGTCTATATATGTTGTACACCAATATTGGTGTCCTCTTTTTGTTGAGCTTACATGTTTCTCTTGTAGGGAATTTTTTTTGTTTCTTCATTGTTCTAACATTGCAGGAGAAACAGTCCATTAACTTCCCAAGCCGCTTCGATCTCATTATCCTCTATTTTTTCCAAAGCCTCAAATTAACCATTGCTCACGAGTCACAACGGTTTGAAGGGTAAGAGTATCGTGCATAGAGGCTAGTTTAAACAGTGGAGCATGAATGCTCATATGTATACAAATCCGTTGCATAAATATACAGGTAGTTTCTATATTCCTGCAATTCACATTCAAGTGGATTAATGGTCCCTTCAATAATTGATAACGACCACTAAAAAAACCACTATTGAATAAACCATTCTATCATGATATGTAGTTGTTTCAGCCATTCTGTAGGCATAGTTTACAATCTGTCTTATTATATCCATCCAAATAAATTCCTATCAATAAAAATTGAAACCTTTTTTAGTCCATGATTAAAATGATTGCCTGCTGAAAAACATAGAGCACTAGGCACTGATAAGATAGTGCTATAAAAAATACACATAATACTACTAAATAGAATGGTATGCAATTGGGACCTAACCAAAAATGAAAATCTGAACATGTGAATTCTCTAACAACAAATACAAAATCAGGATAAAATTCCTCACAACAATCGAAATACTTGTATTGGTAAACCCAACTCAAAGATCACTTATAGTCCACTAAAACTATAATAATGGCCGCTGGTTCATGGGTACCAATACTGAGATATCATGTTCCAACCAGCATTAAAGTGTTTACTCCTCTTAATGCACCATTGTGCATTATAAAGACAAACAAATTGGAGTAATTATTGCTACCACAAGTAGCACAATCTAAATA
This sequence comes from Cunninghamia lanceolata, assembly GCA_027924645.1. Taxonomy (NCBI): domain Eukaryota; kingdom Viridiplantae; phylum Streptophyta; class Pinopsida; order Cupressales; family Cupressaceae; genus Cunninghamia; species Cunninghamia lanceolata. The sequence goes on from BSBN01000063.1 coordinate 13,160,016, forward strand.
TATCACAAAAGATACCTGGTGAGGTTTCAAGATGTACGAAAACACAGGAGACACTCTGACTTCTTTTTCATTGTGTTCTCTGGCAACATTAACAATGTAGCCTTCTGCAGGATTGCCTAGTACTTCATTGTCACTTAACCATGCCTTATCTCCATACGAACTGGTTGAGCCCTTTGACCATTGTTCAGATTGCTGTTGCAGCATCTTAAGGTGATCTTGGCGTTCCTGGAATATCAAACAACTAATTTTTATATAAAAATGAAAAATCCATAATTTAACATTGATGTTGACATATTAATGGTAAATTGGGAAGTACAAGAAATTGTCACTGCTATGCTAAGAGAGAAATCAAAACTCATTTTAAAGTAGAACAACCTTCTCAATCGCAATCTTCTTTTTGGTTTCTTCTTCAAGCTCTGCGTCATCAATGATCCTCCTAGTTCTTCTTCCTTTCTGTTTTTCACTGCAAAGGATATAAAACATATTTTCTCTTATCCACATGCAAAGATGTTTTTGAGAGCTAACTTTATTCATTCAAGTTATAGCATTTCTTTCGACATCTTGAAACCCTTTTGACAAAAGATTTTGATCACTATGAAAGGAAAAGAAATTACACTAGAAAGATGTGGACTACAGGATAAGCACTACAATTGCTTCCTATTCTCCAGCACTCATAAGAAATGTCCCAATCAGTTTTCTATGTACTATAAGTTCAATTTAAAAAGGTACACTTGTCAATATAAAATAGCGTGAGTGCCAATCACATATCTAGTAAGGGACTGAAAAATGAAACATCAAAAGAAAAGTTAGGATGACAATCAAATCAAGAAAAACCAAGAAGAGTAAGGGGAGAAGGAAGCCAAAACATACATCTTAAATTTACACAAGCGTTGTGCTAGTAAATCACTCACCTTATGTTCAAGAACAAAACAAGTTGGTTATAAGGTTGCCATTATCCGGTTCAAATCTACAACGAGAAGTTTTCAATGAACGGAAGTGGGAGTTATCACTCTAGATACTATGAGGCATGTAGAGTCTCCGCAGACACTCATATAGCTAATCTATACCTTCTCCATCTTCCGCAAGTACTCAACCATATGTTCTATAGTGTACTGCATCCGGAACTGTCTGTATTACTTTTGTCATTTGAAAGTTGACCGTGTGGACCATAAGAACACATGTTATTGCAAGGTAGCATGCATTACACATCTCTGAACATATTTCCAAAACCGCATGGGCACAACTTCTCTTTTGGAGGAATGCAGAGCATTCCATCAAGTCTCTACCATTGCTTTACACTGTCAAGTCACAGTCCGAAACTCTGTCATCGATAACTTTCTTTGCTGAAGGTGTAATGAGTTGAAATCTTGGATATAGCATGTTAATATCTAGATAAACTTATCTTCTGAACCGCAAGACTAAATCTTGCACTGCGGAGGAATGCAGACCAAAATACTGTAATTGTGCCTTAGGATATATATTGTGAAGGCCTTAGCCAACCTTCTGTAACTTTTTCTAAGTGCGGTACACCAGAATGGTAGAATATTAACGTAGGCATGTTGGAAACATGTTAGAATATATGTAATCACCTCCGCATCATACTTAGACCTCAGGCTGATCATCATTCTTTCTCATACTTAGATAGTTTTCCTTCATCTGCTAGGTCTTCCGGACTGACCTACTTTAACCAAGCTAACCAAATTCAAACCATCTCTCTCAAATCTTCCACTGTCCATCAACTTCATTATCTCTGACCTCACGTTGACACCTATGTTACCGGTTCCCCCCCCCCCACCTTGGTCCCGGTTCAGTCCACCCTGGGTCCGGATCCTGGTCCGATCCTCCCAAGGGGTTCAGCCAAGGTTTGGTCCTGGGCCTGTGGGTCCGTCCGAGACGAACTCGGGGAGAACCCGTGCAGAACCCAGGGCGAACCTACCCAGAAAAGCGCCATGTTTTGTTTTTTTTTTTATATGTTTTGTTTGAATGTGATTTTTGAGAGTCACATCATCCTCCATAAGTCCAAAAATGATTTTGAAGATAGTTGTCTTTATGTGCAAGCTATTGAGGACACAAAGGTGGGCTGGAAAGAAATCCTCCAACAAAAAGGGAATAACCACAACCCTGTGAAATAGTAGAATTTCAATAATTTCACATATGCCTACTTGGCAGTAAAATTTACACCACCCAACTGGACATTGGCTCAGAATAATAATTTAAAAAAATGGTATTATGAGGAGGCGATATTGTCTTATTTAACCAAGAGTGGATGCCCCCTCTTTTCACTAATTTGTTCAATTTTTTTTTATCCTGGGAAAATATCAAAAGATAAGAGTCTTGACATAAAACCTACAAAAACAGACTTATTTTTGTATGGCTTCTTTCCTTAATCTTACTGAGATACAAATGTGCATGTCGTTTGCATTGGTACAAAGCACACATTAAAAATTGTTACAAAAAATATATATTATTTAGCTTGCCATCAACATTCAAAAATTACACTCTTAAGAACAATCTTGCAAATATTTAACAAAATACGGTAGCTAACATTTATAATCAGGAAATACCCCATCTTCACTCTCATACCCCTGACTGTAGCAGCAGCCATAGCAACAAATATTGCTCTTATGAAGCAAACATAGGACACTGGAGCTTATTTTTACAGTGCTAGTGCTAGTGCCAGTGCCACTTTTTGTGGTTCTTCTAGCATACCAATACCCGCATCATCTAATATGGATTGTGGTGATGATATTTTTGAAGACCCATATGACAATGATGCCTAATTAGTGATGGCTGATTGTTGACATTTGGCATTATAATTTTGATTTTTGAATTGTAATAACTATATATATCATGACATTCGACGTTCGTGTTTGACTAATTGACATTGTAGTGTTTTTAGTTTCTAATACTAGTGTGGTTTTGTTTATTATATGATCATATTCATGATGCTATGGTATTCTGAACTTAATTACTGCTGCAAATATGAATATATTTTTTATTTTTATATGTTTTTGTATGGACGAACCCAAAACGAACCCACACCCAAAAACAATTTTGACCGAACCCATGAACCGAACCCGTGAACCCAAACCCAAACCAGTACCAGAACCGGTAACTTAGGTTGACACATATTGAGTTGACATTAATGACAACACACAATGCCAACACCCTATGCAAATCCATATTGCAAACAAGTCCAAACCATTCATTTTCCATCTTACCACCTCTATGTTTATTCAAAACATTGTGTCCACATTCCTATATCGCTTATCAGTTCTCCTCTATTGCTTATCGATGCTCACAGGTCCCATGCAATCTTGCTAGTTAGAAATTTTATCATTACTTTGAATAAGAATGTGACCTATGATTACAGAAGAATTTCGAGAGTTTATAATCTTCATCTGACTTATTATCAACATGTCCAACCTGAATATCAATATATCTTCTCATCATATATCATAGTCCTCTTACATTAATGATAGATACTTTATTTGTCCATGAAAAATGAAATAACGCTTATAGTTAGCATTAGTCTTGCCACTCGTCTACAATTGTAAATCACATGCTTACAGGAAATTCTATGAGAAAGGAAACAAAAGACTTCATAAAACCAGCTTAAAAGATATTCAAAACTGTCTTCTTTAATATATGCATTAGAGGTCAAATGTGTGTAGAATCTTACGCATTGTGTGATGTTTGATATGCCATACACGAGAAAGGAGCAGACAACAAGTGAACTCTTTAATATTATCAAGGAGACATCTCTTAAGATTTTGAAGGCATACTAATACATACTTTTGTCTGTATAGTATTTAAATTTGGGTCCCTAACACTTCATGTGACAACTCACAATAGGACTCCCAACATAGACTAAAATTGAGTGTTATTATTCTTAACACACTATTTCAAGCAGACATAATTTCTGATAATTACATCCACTTTAAGACATAAATATAAAGCACATCAAAGAACCAACTTGTAAATTTGTTAATCTTAAATTGACAAAAGACCTCACTATAGTGATAAAATCAAACATGCCACAGCTCTTGGCCCACATTTGAATAAAATGTAGCATGTAATGCCCATCCATATTATCCAACTTTTAAGTTCCAACAAAGGTAAAAAAGAATATTTTTGTCGTCTGGCCGCGATGAGATTCTCAAGTCATTAGCGATTCCAACAACAGCAGGCCATACACAGCCCACCCATTCACGTGATAAAGAGTTTTCTTTATTCTCAACCGGCCACATGAATGACTAGCTATTACGACGAGGATGAGGATTATGAGTTTGTTTAAGTTCAACATCAACAACACAACAATGGAACACATAAATAATGGGCATTCAACAAGTTCACAAGGGTTTCGTCCACGTGCAACCTCATCTCCGTTCAAGGTATCCAATAATTCCAATACATAATTATTTACTTTATTTATCCCTGCTCACTTAGTTTCAACAATTGTTACTTGTCCTTAGGTCTAGCATGGTTATAATTTCCTGTCTAAGGTTATCATCTCATTCCTAAGATGCATAAGAGCCATAAAGGTATTTCACCTACGTAAGATTAATCTCCCTTAATCATAAGATTAATTTAATCCACGCAACTAAATTACCAAGGTCTTACTCCTAAATCAAATAAGGGTACCCTTAGAGATGTATAACCCATGGTTATGTTCACCTTAAGACTATGTTTAATTATTTGCACATTAACTTGAATAAGTTAGCATTACCCATGCACCCTTGCCCTTCAACCTACCCTAGGTCATCACCTAGCCTAGATATCTCTACATGGGAAGGGAATATTCCCTTCCAATGAGGGTTCAATATCCACCCTGGGATTTAAAATTTTAAACTAATCCAAGACCTCGAATTTAAATTTCCCTCTTAAACTTAAAAACAATTTAATCCACTCAAGTGGATATAACCTAACACAGCTCCACTATGGATCCCAAACGATGCCCACCCTCCATTCTCCACTTCAACCCTAACCCTAAATTTGTCCTACATAACCCCCAGAAAGGAGGGAAACCCTTTAAGGGAAAATAAGGAGAGGATGGAAAGGGGTGGAAGAAATGAGGAAGCCGTTACCTCCACACCAAGGAGTGAACTGGACATATGGGGGTGGCCCTATAACCACCCATAAGTTAGGTTAGGATAGATTTCTTTGGTCAAGTTGGAGTAATACTAATGCAAGATAGGTCATACCAAGCTCCTCCCTTCCGTGAAGGAAGTTTGGCCCTAAGGCCAATGGCCTCTAAACTATGATGTCCCCTTTTGGGAGTGGCCCAAATTTTTGCCCTAAAATCACAATTCCAAGCAAAGCAAAAAATGGAATAGAGTTAGCGATATCATTTACCAATTTAAATTGTTAAACAAGATCGATCCTGGTTGAGAACCCGCAACCATGTTAGATAATCATTGAAAGCATAATCCATAAAATAGATCTTTCCTACTAGGGTTAGGAACATTATCTTAATCATATGATATACCTTGTTCATTAATGGAGTCCAACCCAAAAGGGTTAGGATAAGGGGATATGATAGGGTGCCTGAAGCAATCATCTACCCTAGGCCCAAGAGTGGATATACCATCCCTCTTGGCCTCATGTGGCCCTTGCCATCCATATGAGGGGGGTGTACCTAGTGAGGTGTCCTATAGCCTTTCCCCTTCATTTTACCACCCTTATTCTCCTTATGATCGGGACTTATCAACCCAATAGCCAAACCTAAGGGGGTATGATAGGGTTCCTGAAGCGATCCTCTACCCTAGGCCCAAGAGCGGATATACCATCCCTCTTGGCCTCATGTGGCCCTTGCCATTCATATGAGGGGGGTGTACCTAGTGAGGAATCCTATAGCCGTTCCCCCTCATCTTGCCACCTTTGGTTGCTTGACTAAATACATCCATATTCATAGAGATTATACAACAATAAATATATCATTATACACAACAACCATGATAGAGCATACCACAATATTTATTTAAACATAAGACTGCTGTATTCTCATGAGCAAATGTATTGACTGTTGATTCTCCCTTTCAGTGCAGATATGTTGAATTAATTGATTCAATAATAGAACAATAGAATGATAGAATAATAGAAGGATAGAACAATCGAGTGATAGAGTGGTATATTGATAGAAGAGTAGAAGGATAGAATAAAATGATGACAGAATGATGGGATAATAGAATGATAGAAGAATAGAATGATATAATGATAGAGGAAAGAATGAAATAGTAATCAAATATTAGAATGATAGAGTAATAGATTAATAGAATGAGAGGATGATAAAGTTATGATAGAAGAATAGAATGAAAGATTGATATAATAATTGAATAATAGAATGATGGGACAATAGATTTATAGAATGACTGCAATAAATAATTCTCTGCATATATGTACCATTGCTGAACTGTTCTTGCCAATTTATCTCTGCTAAAATACCTCTCTGATTGCTTGCATATATATTTTGCAGTTTAATATTTGCTATCAATATATTTTAATTTCCAAGAATCTATATCTCTTTCTTTAAAGATAATGATTGATGATCAATGACTACTGCTGTTCTTGCACAAGGATCGATATCACTGTCAAACAAGGATTACTGTCTTATGATGGATCGCTGTCCTTAAACTTTCATACAATCAAACTAATGATGATTGCTGTTCCTTCTCGTTATGATCGCTGCTATACACTCAGAAATCTGATCTATCTTTCTTCAACATATCTGCTGTAAATCTTTGATATATCCTTTTATTCTCTATACTCACTTCACCCTTTTTTTCTCTACATCCCTCACACACTTCACACTCACTTTTCTTCTATTCCCATATATGTTCTTCACATGTCTTACTCCCTTTATATACCCTATGTTCCTTTTGGAAAGAGGCGATCTTTAGGGAGAGAGGCACCTTTTCATAACAAAGTGGGATCGCTAAAATGAAAGAGGTTGGCTTGATTTTAACTTATTTTAATTCCCTTTAAGTGCTATCATTAACAAACTTTAGCGATTTGTATTGTTTTAAACTTGGACGATTTCAATGAACTTGGGTGCCACATTTATAATGATTGACCACTTTCAAATATCTAATTAAGGATCGGCCACCTTTATTCATTTCAATTTCCTTTGTTTAATCTTACATTGCTATTTGGTCGGCCTCACTTAAACCATTATATTTAAATTTCTTTCTTTCGTCCTCTTTTACTAAGAATCGCTGCTTTTAGTGTTTGCATAGTATAAGACCTTTTATACACGTATATTAAATACATAATAATATTATTTAATATTATTTATTAAATATTATATATTAATAATATTGTATATGTTTATTAAATATTAATACATACACGATTATTACCGGAAGCACTCTCTATTATTCAAATTGACTATGGAAGGGACACGACAAAACCCACATGACGTTTAAATCTTTAATTTAAACAATGCCTTAATATCGGGATATCACATAAACTTATAGTTGTTTTGTTCAATTTCCTTCTAGAAATTTATACTTTAACTTATTTCCATTCAAAACCTATTTTTCTATTCTTGTAGGTCTCCTTTTTGCTTTCTCATCAACAAATATAGATTTGCATTTAATTTGTCAAATGAACATATAACCAATGGATCTAAGGGAGGAAGGAAGGAAAGTGGTCCTCCATAGCTACCCCTGTGTGTCCAAAGCTAGTCCCCTGCAAAGCCAACGACCTCTACAAGGATGGCGACACTGCGAGGTTATACCTCTTTTTCCCTATCAAACGGACATCACAATAAAATAGATGCACAAAACAATGATTACACATGGAGAAGGACATGATACCAACTGAAGTTCCATCATAAATCTGAATATAATATTTCCTACATTGTAGGGTTAACTTCACACCCCATAAACCTTGATTGGGTTTAAGAACTTCTTAAGTTCCCTAAAAACCAATGTGGGGTTTCAAGTCTAGGAGTATCCCAAACCACCCCCAACCAGGTTCAGAACTAAATCAAGTCCCCCTAAAACCTGCAATCAGCCCTCTCCCACAATACACACTTGGTAGTTCACATAACAACTACTTTCGACCAGACTCGGCAAGAACAAAGACACCCAACAATCCAAAACTAGCAATGGCAGCCAACCAATCCAAACCACATATGACAAACCAAGCCACAATACACAAATACAATAACACATAACAACCACTAAATTCCAACTTGACGATTGGCATATGTAAAACTACATAACATGAATCCAATGGAGTTTGAACCTCCTACCTCTCAACTCCTCAAAGGCTGGAAATAAACTTGCTCCTCTACTCCTAGCTCTTTCCTCTACTCCAAGGCTAAAAAATTCCCTAATTAGTTAAGTTATGAGGTTTTATAAGAATGGTGTTTGGGGTTGTCCAATAAGGATGAGACATGTGTCCCTTCTCACCTCCTAGAAGGCTATCATGGGACCATATGCATTGCTAGAGCCCTCTACCTTCATGACCTATGGGTAGGGTGCTTTTTTGTCCAGTAGAAACACTTAAACTTCATTTTAATGACTACTTAATTGACCCCTTAAGTTCTAGTACGAGTTTGGATTAATTAACATAAGGTGGCAGTGGGTGGAAATTTTCATGAGGCATCTTTGTCCTCCTCGGGTGGACTCAACCTGTCAGTTGCACAATCAAAAACATACACACACAAGTACATAATTAAATGAAATTCTAAACTATTGCATTTGACTCCACTGGTACAAACAATAACCACACCTGACAAGATGCCCATACCCCAAGGCAATGGATACACACTAATAATCATAACACATAGCTACAACCAAGCAAAATCCCACATCATCGACTATGAATATAATGTCAACATAATAAGGTCTGTTTATCCATTAATAAATTATGCCAATAATGTGCCACATCACATCCACAATGTCAAGTAATCACCCAAACGCCAATGTCATAACATCCACGATAACATTAACATCTATATGAAAATGATTAAAAATTTTACAAATCACAAAAGCATTACATGTAATGGTGCAAATTGCAATAACATCCAGAAGTGCATAAGGTCCCAAAACATCCCTAACATTTCATAAAAAATCAAAATATCTATAATGTCAAATAGTCATCCATCTAAAAATTAAAATATCCTAGGGAGAGAGAGAGAGAGGGAGGGAGGGAGGGAGGGAGGGGAAGAGGGGAGTAAAATGCATAAGACATCCATATAAATGAGCCAAAGTATCATATCAAAACCACACAGCAAAGGCAAATTATGGGGTGACACTCCTTTGTGAGCCATAATCTGTGATTTTTATAGCAAAGGAATTATTGCCAAAACAAATTTCCTAGGAGGCATCTTTCAAGCACAAAATTTTGGGGTTGCTTGTGATTCATCAAAGAATGGCCATTAAAGCAACACTAGGCAAGCTAGCTGTAATATCCCAAATGGGATATTATGAATAAATCTGAATTTTCTGCTTAAACCCTAATTCTGATTTCTGATTTTTATATTTTCAGCATGCAAATACTTATAATAACTCCATAAACATCACACCAAAGCATCAATGAAACATCACATATGAGTCGCCCAAGCATAGCGATGAATTACACCATGAAATACACATGGACAACCATAATAAACATCTCCAACATGAATAATCAGGTCCGCTGTAGTAAATCTGAATATATATGCAGTCTTCTATTACAAATTAATATGGCTAGGGCAAATGGCCTCAAGCCTCACACATAGCAACTATATCTATCAACAAGTACATACCAAAATATGCATGAAATATGCTCTCCAAGGAAGGCGCACGAGGCTGAAGATCTGCTGCTATAATTTCTGTTGTAACCCTAACCCTAGCAGCCCTCAATATGCCACAAATCCACCTTAGATGCAAGTCGCCCTTCCTCTAGTAGGTGCGCTCCAGCCCTAGAGGGAAGATGCCACCAAAATATGCTCTCAAAGCTGATATGAATCTGCCCAAATGAAGATGAAGTGCAATTTGATCCCCATCACGGAATACTCACAAGAAGAAGCTAGGGTTTCGTCCAACTCCTTCCAAGAACTTGAGGTTTTCATCCCAAATCCTTCTCCAAGAGATAAGCTCCAAATATTAGATGAATGAATGATTGAATGATGTTTGAAATGCCAAAATCCAACTTGTATTTATACATATTTCCAATTCCCTTTAATGCTGGCCGACCTAGCATCATTTAGTGTCTTTTTTTCCCTTTTTAGGGCCGACCTCATGAAGTCCTAGGCGCCCAACTCCCTAGGGCCGACCTAGACAGGGTGATATGTTTTTGAATGCAGATTTTCCCTCCAAGAGGGCCGACCATCCTCCAACATTATGAGCGCCAATTATAAACCAAATTAAAGATTTGTTTACTATTTTATTTCCTCCAAGCGCTAGCATAGGAATACTATATTTTGTTGGGTGCCAAGGTAATAATACTAATAACGACCTCCATGATGATGTGTACAAGGTAATCATGAGTGGAGGCATAAGCAAGGCACCCAAATAGTTCTCTTGGCACGAATGAGAGCATATCCTTATGTCAACATGGCATTCACACAACACAATGTGATCTCCCAGCAGGATGGAGTCTCTCAAATAGCTCGCTCCAAATCATCTTATCCAAGGCAACTGTATAAAAATCTAACAAGTCATCTCCAATACTCCAGATGTCTCCCAAAAATCCCGAAGTGTGGGAACTAGCCCAATCTCTCTCCAATGGCAACCATTCCAAAAATGGGGGCATTACAGTATCACATCCAATTCTTGCATCTTAAGTAGAAGCAACGAAATAATTGATCAAATCTTTTGCAGATGATCTACAATTACGTCGTTTTAAGCTTGGCTACAGGTTTAATTTCATTTTGTTTTCATCGCTCTTGTCTTGGTGAGGATCTCTATTAGTAATAATTAAGCGCAACACCAAAAGTGTCTAGCATAAAATTTATTTGGCTTCTATAAGCATGTAGAGAACATAATGTGAATCTACATTACAAGGCAATTCTTCTCTACTCACCAAATCATCATTTAGAAGTTGACTCTCCGAGCAAGAGTTAGCTCTGATTGTCAAACTTAACTGGCAATAGTTCCATAAAGATGTAAAGTATTTTCCCATTTGAGGACATGATTTCCTTATAACTCCTATGCTCAATTAGCGTAAAACTCTTGTTGATTTTTGTGCATCACCATGACATAAATACCGCGTATTTGTACATCATCGAGTAAGTAAATTAGTAATGAGCTCAAGTGCCCAATTGTTATCAAGGAAGATGAACTTAATACAAGCTTTGTATCTTTATTATTTTTCTAACAATGATTAGGGTAAGGATACATGAACAAGGAAGTTATTTGAAATTAGATTACATATGCAAATAAAAATAGTGTCTCCATTTGCTTGAGCAACTTCTCCTTTGAAAACAGCTCAAACAATACCAATAACATGTGGTGGCTACATATAAAACTTTTGCACCTCTTTAGCATTCGCTACCCCTTGTTTCACCACTATAATCTTCTCAATATACTTTAATGCAATGCTCATTGCATGCATACAAGGGATACAATAGATGAGTGTATAGGCATCTTTAGCCATTCTTCCTACTATCCTCCGCGCATAAGCTACATCTTGTTGTACCCAATCTGAAACTCAATTATGATACATTAACAATAGTCATTTGCGTGTTGTGATTGTCAAAATCCAAAATGGTTAATTTCTGGTCAAGTCGCAAGTCATGTTGTCAAAGTCCAAAATGTCAAATTGTTGATTGTTTATAATTTTTTCTTCGATTTTAATTTTAAATAATAATTGATAATTTATTATTGATTTATTTAATAAATTTAGTTAGAATTGTTATTTAAAATATTAGTTTTTAATTAATAATTTATATTAATTATTTATTAATATTTTATTCTTATTTACCGGTACAATTAAAAATTATTAATTTTTAATAATTATTTTTATAAAGAATAATTGTTAATTATTAATTTTTTTATGTTGTTATTATTGTCTAAAAATTAAAAAATCAGAAAATTAATTCTTAATAAATATCAATTATTAAGTTGTTATTTTTTTAAATTAAAATTGAAAAGTTTTTTTTTATTATTTAAAAAATCAGAAAATCAGAAATAAAAAATTAAAAAACAGAAATTATTTTTTTTTAAAAATCATAAATAAAAGTCAAAAAGGTGGTTGCCTTTTTCGAAAAGTTTTTTTGGGGGGGGTTTTTTGGGGGTTTTTTTAAAGTAAAAATAAAGATACGTGCTTGATAAAGCGCACCTTGAAGCCTCCACATAAAGCTTCATTGAAGCTTCAAGGAGGGTATGCAAGATGCACTTCAAAGCGCACCTCATACCCCCCTTTTTATTTTTATTTTTTTACTTTTTTTTCTTATTTTTATTTTTATTTTGAATTTAAAAAATCTTAATTGATATTTATTAAAAAACAAAAACAAAGTGAATGCATATAAAGAAGTCAGTATTGCTTACTCACAAGCAAAGTCATTTTTGCTGTTCATAAAAGCAAATACAATGGGTTTTTCTTATTTCTCAAAAAGGTCATGAAGATTGATTTCAAGCAGCATAAAGATTCTTCAGTTGTGATAGCTGTAGCAGTGGTGGTCGAAGACTTTCAAAGTTGGCCTCATTATTATTGTCTATTATCCGATTTCTAGATGCTGATTTTTTATTTCCAAGAAAGAGGTATTCGTACTTTGGTAATTTCCGGTGGAGATTTAATGCAAAGAACAATGTTCAAAGTTGTGGTTTTCAATGAAGAGTGAACGAGAGGATGTTCGTATTCAAGCAAGGTGTTTATCGAAAAAACAAACTTTTGAAAATCTCGGGGTTTGCCAAAACTTGGTCAACAAAAAGTGTCAGAGTGAATTTTCAGAACTTCTACAAAGGGTTTAGAATTTCAGAGCTGCGTCAAAAGGTTTTTGCCAAATTTCGTTAGAACAAAGAATTCACCATGAAAATTTCACGAAAATCATCCAAAGCCGCCTTCCAAGACATTCTATTTTTAGCCCACGCTAAAAATAGTTTGTCACCAGTTTCAAAAAGTAGAGCATATTCAAAGTTTGAAATTTTTTATCAGAGCTCATGCTATTTTTAACTTCCCACTATTTTTAGCAATCACTGTTTTTAACCTGGAGTTTGAAATTAAACCGCTAACACATTTGTAACCACGATAGCATTACATTTCAACGGCATTGACCCAGCAAACTAAAAATGTAAATGGAATTCAGTTATGCAGGTTAAAAACAGGAAAAACATGGCAAATGAAAAAATGCTTAAATATTGTAGACATGAAAAATATGAATTTATTAGCAAAAACAGAGTTTTTTTAAAAAGAGGAATAACATGCAAGTTATTCGATAAACTGCATTTTTTACATAGACTATTGAATAACCTGTGCGTTATTCCCAATTTTTCCAGGTTTGACCAGGTTTTTGAAAACCTGGCATGCCAATTTGACTCAACTTCACAACCTCCTCATGTCAGCCCTATGTTCAAGTGTAATTTTCTCACAAGCTCTAAACATCACAACCTTGTATGTGCAAAAAGTGATGAAAAATATTCCACTTTAAGTGGTGTTTACCCCTAAATTTTTTGGCTTGTTTTTTTCAAGCTGAGCACAAACAAAGATAAGGGGTTTGGGCTCCTTTGCATATGTTGCTTCAACTAAGCTTGAGGGGTTTGGATGGTTTGAATGGCTCTTTCGAATATTGCTTCAAAAAGTTGAGGGGCAATCAAACTGGGCGGCAATACCAACAAAAATTCCAAATCAACTTCTCCTTCACCCATCCCACTTCAACTTTGTTTCCCATACTTGCATTTACTTAATACTGCTGATACTCATTTTGTAGATTCTTTAAAAATTCAATTAAAAAATTAAAATCAAACAAAATGCTAAAAATGACAGCAAATACATTATGATTATAAAAAATGGAAAAGAAGGCAAACATTTTCAAGTCCTCAATGTGCTGCCAATGCCTTCTCCTTGCTGAATATTTCTCTTTCCTCTATTTCCTCTAGTACAATGTCAAAATGACAAAGGTTAGGACTCATAGGGCTTTGGTGGGGCCAGGACAATCTCATTGGTGGCAGGGAACAGCAGGGAGCGTATCCTTGGGGTATTCTATAACAGAAATCAAACACAGAATGATTACCAAGATATTCGATTAATCAAATAAGAAGCAAAGCGTTTTTTTATAGAGTTTACAATGACTAAATAAAGCTTGAACTAAAAATAGTAAACTAAAAACAGACTTACTTAAAAAAAAGCGAAAACTAATTAAAGCAAACCGTCTAATTAAAGACCAACCTAATTAAAGCTAAGTTTACTATCTAAGTTGACCGTTACAATATAATAATACTTTAATACCCTCCCTTAATGGTCAATGAAGACTCCTCATGCTCTGAATCCCCCCTTCAGGTGGAGCTACCTGAACACCTGAATCCTTAGCCACAATAAGCTGGTCTTCGGCAATCTGAAACTTTGGAGACGTCAGGAAAGGACCGACAGTCTCATCAATGACAACATCTCTGCTAAAAGTCAAGAGGTCGGTCTCAATATTAACCAATCTATACGCCTTATGATTGTCACTCAATTTCTTACTCCTAGGATCTAACTTGGTTCTCTTTTCATCTGAATCCAGGCATATGCAATAGAACCAAAGACCTTAAGATGATTGACTTTCAGTTTCCTCCCAGACCATGCTTCCTCTGGGGTTTTCTCCTTCATTGCCTATGTTGGAGAATAGTTGAGTAAATAAACTGCACTATAGATTGCCTCAACTCAAAACTTCTTGGGAACACTCATGTTCATCATAGACCAAACCATCTTTGTGATAGTACGGTTCCGCCTCTCAACAACTCCATTCAGTTGTGGAGTGTAGGGTGTGGTAAATTGTCTTTTGATGCCGTGTATAGCACAAAAGTTGCTGAATTCTTTGGAACAGAATTCGCCTCCATTATCAGATCGAAGGGTCGTGATGTCACATCCTAACTCTTTCTCCACTAATGCTTTGAACTTTTGGAACTCATTAAACACCTCAAATTTAAATTTTAGAAAATAAACCCACATTTTCCTACAAAAATCATCCACAAACAAAAGAAAATACCTACACCTAGTGACTAATGCCATGTTCATCGATCCACAAATATCTGCATGAACGAGCTGCAAGACGCGCTTGGCTCTCCAAGCTTGACCGTCATCAAATGGTGTTCTATGATGCTTCCCTGCCTGGCAAGCTCCGCACACACCCTGTATCTATTGCTAAATGTCAGGAATGCCATCTACCAAGTTTGCTCGAGCCAACTGAGAGAGGTAGGATTACTTGAGATGCCCATACCATTGATGCCAAAGTGTAGTAACATTTGATGCACTCTTGGCTGCCAATGCATGTCCCCTAACCTTTTCAGTGTCAACCAATCTATACTGTAATGTCCCTTTTTTGGCGCATAGGTTTTTATGCGCATTATGCTTGTTCCTAGTCTCTCGAAGGCTATCCGGCATGTTTGGGAGAACTCCAATGTTCTTGGAGTGGTCGTGGTTCAGTCTGCAGAACAGTTAAATGGGTTTCCTTCTGAAAATGGACTAATTTTCTATGGCATTGAGCTCAGTGGATGTCCAAGGTTACAATGATGGTTTCATAAGCTTGATCAGGCTCCAGGATTGCTCTCCAAGATTCTTGGAGGAGCCGTCTATTTTTGGAAAGTCACCCGAAAGGCGTCGTTTCACATCCCAAACCTTACAGAGCATATTGGTTCAGTTTATTTGGCAGTTCGTTGAAGTTTGGGATTTTCTGCGAAAAGTTATATTTAATGAGCTATTTTAATTATCATTTTCACTTAAGTTCCTAAGGGTGAAAATAATTAAAAAGTGATTAAGTGTTATAGCTCATTGGAAAGGGGAAAATATATTCTTTTATCTAGGCACTTAAAAGTGAGCACTTAATTGGAGATAAAATGGACTTATTATAAGTTTGAGGAAAAAAGTATTATTTCCAAGAAAGAATTAATTTCTTGTGTAACTCCTAGATGCCTTTAAAAGAGAAGTGAGAGCACATTGTAGAGGTTTATGCTTGGATTTTGTATTGAAATGCTGCTGGGATTGAACTAGATCTAGTTTCGGTGGTGAAAGATCCACCCTAGCTAGAGATTGGTAACTTCAACTCAAAAGTTGCACAACGCTGGAATGGATTTGTGATATTTTGGAGATTGAATTGAGTTTATTGTTTGTCAATTTTGTGGTGGTATTTTGGATTGATTTTGAGTTGTGATATGTTGTTTTTTTTTAAGTTTTATGTATTCCCCTTGCTGGCCGTACATCCATGGCCGTACCAAGCAGAGGGACGACTTTGATAAGGGTGATTTGATTTATATTACTTGCTGATATTGCTTGGGCAGATTTGAGAAGGATTTCTGAAGTGATTTTTGAAAAGAATCTAATAATTTCTTGTGGTTTGTGGCTGTACCCATGATGGGCCGTACCATACATCTTGGGCAATTTTGATATGAAATAAATAATGATACATATGATGCATATATTGCTTGGAATTTTATTGTGGTGTGTAGGTGCCTAATATCAGAGGTATTGTGAAGATTTTGGAGCCGTATAAACCTCATAATATGCAGTCTGTACCTCCCAGGCAGCACCGTACAGGGTCATGAATGAAGGAATTTCTGAGTTGGAACAGCAGGTCTTTTAAAGATGAGATTTAATCCTTTGAATAGGCAACTAAAACAGACTTGTGTTGACAGCATTGGGTCAAGTTTTGAGTTTAGTTTGTGCATGCTTTGTGGGACTCAGACCTAGCTGGGATCGTCCATACAGCAGGAGCTTTCTGATTTTTCTGAATTGGAACCTTTAGCAGCTGTGATCAACAGTACATATATTCATCTGAATAATATGAAGAGTTTCTTGGAATTTCTAATGTGTATGCAGGTGGTTCCAAATATGCCAATCCATCATTGAATGCTCGAGGGAATAGAATTAGTTTATTTCTGAGTGTATTGCAGCTCATTCACTTCATTGTATTCATTTTATTTATGTTGCAAAAACATCTATAACCCCTAGATGGTTCAACCGCTAGTGTGGAGGAAATTGTATTACTTATTTCTCTTGTTCTTTCACCCACTGAATAAGTGGAGAATCCCCACTGGATAAGTGGATAGCTGCTGAAAAGCAGATGCCTGCTCTTTAGCGGATGATTGTATTTAGTTTCATTTGCAAAGTTTTCATTGTTAAGCCTAAGCACTTGTCATGTCCCCAATGGGAATATGCCCTAAAAGTGTGCAATTAAATTTTGAAATTCTGCCCCTAATTTTCTGCACTTTAGTTTTCTGCTCAAAACCCTAATTTCTGATTATATCTCTGCACTTTAGTTTTCTGCTCAAAACCCTAATTTCTGATTATATCTCTGCACTTTAGTATTCTGCTTAAAACCCTAAAATTCTGATTTTTCTTTTCTGCTCTTAAACAAATTATAAACATGCCCAAACATGACAAATAATGATGGCAAATGATACTACAAGTCAATAAACATCACAAGCATGAATTCCACCATGAAATACACAATATAGGGCAATTGATAGCAACAACCAAGTCTGATTTTCTGAATAAAATTCTGCTGCTACAAACTGAAAGTTCTGATCGGATTTTTACAATGAAATTTAGGGCACAAATATGATGAACTAATGCCCAGATTTCTGCACTGCGATCAGATTATTAAAATATGCTTATACATACCAATTTTATACAAAATAGAAGGCAAATGAACAACCCTAGCTGGGCGAATGTCTGCTGCAATAATCTGCCCTGGATATTAAACCCTAGCAGGTCTGAAACTCAATACCAATCTGCTCCAGATCAGTTCGCCAACCCTCAAAATATTGCTCTAGCAAGTGCGCTCCAATGAGGGATGAATCCCTAGTGTATTCGCTGCCTTTTATGGATGCGATTGTGACTTCCTTATGCTGTTCTAACTCAGAAATTGATGTCTTCAATGTTGCTCCAGGTCTGATGTAGTGAGTGCTGATGCTTCTCCAAGCCGATTGCACAATCTGCCCAAATACAATGCTTCTTCAAAGCTGATCTGCTCTAAAACTCCTAGCTGATATGAATGGGGTCATCACCATTCATGAATAAGGGGCCATCTCCTCAATGCTGCTGAAAGGAATCAATCCAATCTGCTCTATAAAAATCAGAAAAAGACGAGTTGGTGAGATGATCCAAATGGAAGCTCCAAGTCTTCTTTTTATACATGTCATTTGTTCCTCTAGAACTCTCCTAGGCTGGTTGGCCTTCCTTGTAATTTGTTTCTTTTCCCAAAGGTGGCACCAATTCCCATGTGTAACATGGATGTAATCCCTAAGCAAGTTGGCCAAGGAATCATCCTCAAACAGGTCGGTCAAGTGTATTGAAATGAATGTATTGCCCAAACAAGTCGGATCTATCTCATCCTCCAGCCAAGTCGGCCCCAATTCAGTGTTCTTCTTAAGCCAGGTCGGCTCTAAGCTCCAGGTCAGCTCCAAGCTCCAGGTCAGCTCCAAGCAAGGTCGGCTCACTTGAGAGAAATACATTTTTAGGACAAAGTGCATAGGAGTGGGTCCAAGTCGGCCCCTATGAGGAAGATACATTTTGAGCAAGGAAAACGTATGGAAATAAGCCAGAATCATCATCAAGTTGGCCTCAGAAAACCATATCAACAATGAACTCAGGGGTCTCCTCCATGAATGCCAAGTAACCTTAATGATAAATCTTCAAAGCGCCAAAGGTAAAGTGATGCAAGGTATCCAAATAATGAAGTCCAACTACTAATATGAATCCTCGTGATGCTCCGGAGAAGGTAATATGCCGAAGGCGATATATTCAGATGATAATCTATCTCCATGGCTCATGAGATCCCCAAACTGTCCCGAAGTGGGATGGAAAGCCTATTGGAGACCATTAGTGACCATTCCGGAGAAAGGGACATGACAGCACTATATGCTCTCACCTCGCCCATTTTGGGATCTTGGTGATCAAAAGTGTGGAGGTAATCTGTTTAGTTGCATTTGTGCTAACCCTACTGAGATGGATTGTTAAATTTGAAAAAACTTTGGGGTAACTTATTACATATACAGTCCATGATCTATACCAAAAGCAACAGTCTGCTTGGACTCCTTGTCAATGACACTGCATTTGTGTTTACTGAAAACAACATCTAGAGTAGGATTATGTCGCATAATCTAACTTACCGAAAGAAGATTAAGCTCCACTCCCAATACATAGCACACATTGAGAAAAAGCAACTTCTTCCCTCCAGAGGATATTTGCACAATCCCTCTGCCTACGACGGTGTACTTCTCACCTCCACCAAATATCACTGAATCAAAGCAAGCAATGTACTTTGTGAACCAGTCTCGCCTGTTGGTGAAGTGATGTGATGCTCCTGAATCAATGTACCATGTAGATGACTCTGACTGATCTACTGGTTTCCTGGCCATGAATGCATAGAAAGTCGACGCCTTCTCCTCTAAGAGCTCTGCGACATGAGCCTTCTGCTGAGACCCTCCCTGGTTGGATTTCTGTTCAACCAACCGTTTTCTGTAGTGCTTCTTCATATGATCTTACTTACCACAATAATGACATGTAATGTTTTTCAAATTCTTCGTTGCATCCTCATTATTACCTTGTCCTTTCTTCTAGGACCATTTGCCTTTGCCTTTGTCTTTGGCTGCGAATATCTTTTCCACACTCCTTGTCTCACTGGTGCTACCAAACTATTTCTTCCATCTGTCCTGATACAAGAGCTTATTGCATAGCTCATCGAGCTTCAAGTCAACATTCGTAGTGGTGATATTGTGTGCCTCAATGAAATGTTCATAAGCACATGGTAAGCTTTTCAACGTGATTACCACCATGTCCTCTTCCATCTTCCGACCAATGGCTAAAAACTAATCTTTGATATACTTGATCTTGAGTAAATGCTCCTGCAAGGACATGTGCTCAACCATAATGATCGAAAAAAAGCATATTCTTCAGAAAGAACACCCTACCTTTATCTTAAGTCTCATGGACCTCACGCAAATGCTTCCAAATTTCCGCAAAGGTTTTACCTGTCTAAACCTCCGGAAGCATCTCATCTGTCACGGATAACTTGATCAGCATGACAGCTTCTCGGTCATGTGCGTCAAATTTTTCGTGTTCTTTATCCACAGTGGTTAGACGAGTGTCAGTACAAGGAACAATCTTTTCGAGGCATCAGTACTCGAAGATCGTAAGCATGTGCTGCTTCCAGGTGTTGTAATTCTTGCCACTGAAGCGTTGGCTGCCTTCCAACATGATGTTGGATAAAGAGGCCATTTTTCCGCAAAGGTCTTACAGAAAAAAATAACCCTCTTTTGCTGTCAAAAAAAAACAGCCTATCCACAAACCCTAACACAAGAAAAATACTTAGTTTTCTGTGAAAAATAAAACAAAAATACCTGATTTTTCTGTGCCCTAGCTGCTGGTGAAATCCTAGGTCTGCAAAAAACCAAACCCTAGGCTCTGTTTGGCAGTCAAGATTTTCCAAAATATCGTCAAAAAAGTGCAAAAAATATCTTCCCTAGCCGCCTGTTGCAAAAACCCTAGCAGCCTCGAGAAGAAAAGTCCCTGGCTGCAACTTGCAAACCCACGTTTTGATAAAAAAAAAAAGGTCAAATATTTTGACCCATGAAGTTTAGCCTGGTGCAGAAACCCTAGCCGCAGTAAAGACCACGATTTTGTCAAAAAAAACGCCAAAATGGATTAAAAAACTGCCACGAACATGTCTGTAATAAGCCCAGAAACCCTAGGCGTGCAGAAAAAGACCTCGTTTTTATCAAAAAAGTCAAAAAAAAAACCTAGAAATAGATGTTGAACCCACGATTTTTAAAAATCACCAAAAAACATTGCAAAAATGCACGATTCTAGCAGAAATGCCCACGTTTTTGTAAAAAAATGTTAAAAAAAAGGTGACTTCTTTATCAATCGTTGCCTGTAGCAAATCAACTGAAAAAAGCAGAAAATGGAACATTTTTGCCAAAAAAAGGCCAAAAACAAACCAAAATTTTTATCCAAAAAAAATTTGCCCAAAAACTTTTGGTACATCACTGTGTCACCAATCCCAATCAACTTGGGCTCTAATACCATATAACAGAAATCAAACACAGAATGATTACCAAGATATTCGATTAATCAAATAAGAAGCAAAACGCTTTCTTATAGAGTTTACAATGACTAAATAAAGCTTGAACTACAAATAGTAAACTAAAAACAAACTTAGCTTAAAAAAATGAAAACTAATTAAAGCAAACAGCCTAATTAAAGACTAACCTAACTAAAGCTAAGTTGACTATCCAAGTTGACCATTACAATATAATAATACTTTAATATATTCAATACAACATTAAAAATAATATATGCAGAAAAGATGGATTTAAATTTTCTTGTATTGCAACTCTTGAATGTAGAGTTCAAAATAATAAATTTCCTGATTGTGGAAGCATCAAATAGAATAGTGGCATATGGAAAAATAAAGAGAAAATCCCCCTTGTCATTAAATTCCATAGAAAATGCAATCTTTCTCATCTTCAGCCTATGTCACAAGGTTTGCATTCGTATTCATGTTCAGTAAAGATAAAATTCGGATCAAGTTTGACCAAAAAAAATAATCACCCAAAAAATTCGTGATTAAATTCAACTCATATAAATCTAGTCTATATATTTTAAATTATATTAAATTAAAATTATTAAAAATATATATTAAATATAAAAAAAATAATAATAATACCTACATAAATATATTAAAAATCAATATATATATATATATATATATATATATATATATATATATATAAGTTGTTGGTCCTGGTATGGGTACGAGGTTCGGGTACGCGGATACGGCAATTTTTTTGCACGGGTAGGGTACGGCAACATATATATATATTAATTATATATTTAAAACTCTAAGACTAAAACTTAACAACAGTAATACTCATAATTGCCAATAAACAAAATAATAACATATCTAAATACCTCATAACTTGCAATAAGGAAAATAGAAAATACTCACGAATTGAAAAGAGAAACCCTGAACAGGAGGCTGGCTAAAGAGATCCAAGATGCCTGCTACTAAGGTTCTACCTATTCCTCTATCATATTCATCAAATTGTGGAATCAGTGGCTACTCATCTTTCCGATTGGCACTGCAAGATTGGGACTAGAATAATGTTTATATCTAACATTGGAGAATTTTATTGAGGGTACTACTTTCAAAGCTAGATTGATTTCTCCATTGGTGTCTTCTCATGAAACTGTATGCTTTCATCCTTGGTTAGCTGTGCTTATGTATCTCATGATGGATGACTTTTGTAACATGCTTACATCACATATAGTCAACATATCAGGATTGGATTGTAGAGAACTTCATTATTGTTTTCTCTGCATTATTACATTCTACTGTGTATTATTTTAGCTTCTTTATGATCTATGATTCATTCACTTAAAATTACTTGTTTGTCTATAGTAACCTAGGGAACGAAAAACTTATTCTGCTGCCTCCGGTTATGTATTTTTTCTACTTTTTGGGCACCCAACACCCGCAGGTCCCTCTGGCTTCGCCTGGGTTCTGCCTGGGTTCTGGCCAGGCAGGAACCGGCCCAGGACCCGGACCCATACCAAACCCATACCGATACAGCGACTGTTCCCAGGGAACCCGGTAACTTAGATATATACATCTAAGTTACCAGGTTATATATATATAAACAATGAAAATAATGAATAAAGAAAAGTAATCTTAACATAGTGGTCAAATAGTATGACAGAAAAGGAAAATCAAAGCAAAGATAAATATAATCAAGAAACTTTTATCATGCATAACTATGGACTAAGAAGGGCATGGCAACGAAATTAAGAAGGGCATAGCAACAAAACTGAGACTTGACTTAAACACTCATCCGTATTTGAGGCAGTATATATGAGGCAGTGAAGCTCATGGGAGTAACCCTTCCCTTGACAGTTTTCATGTCCCCTCCTCCAACATTAAGCAATTATACTTTTAATTTAAAAATAGTGTTTTTCAACACTAATGATGATAATAATAATATAATATTATTATTATTATTATTATTATTATTATTATTATTATTATTATTATTATTATTAAAAATAAATTCAAATTTGAAATTGGCACCGACCTTGAGGTCCTAAGGAGTCCAGGATAAATTTTGAGCAGGTATAAAGAAGCATTTTGAATATCAATTGAAGGTACCAGATTAGCTGACATTGATGAGTGAATTTTCAAAATTTCTTTTGATGAGTGAATTTTCAAAATTTCTTTCTGCTGTGCAAAGGACGAAACCCCATGTGCACATGAGAGGTCAGGACGGAACCCCTGCCTCTGTTTTTTTGGCAAATCCAGTCAGGGTTTGCACCTGCACTAATAATATTGATTAAATTTTCATTTCAGGGAGGCACAAATACTGTAGAAGGTCAATCTGAAATTTCAGGGCAATTAACATCCAGGGCGACTTCCATTTCATCCTTTGGCTTTGGCGGCCCATACTGAGTTGCTGGGCGAAGTTCATTCCTGGAGCAAACTAGGGCCAAGCGCTTCATTTGCAAAGATAGAACCTTTCACTATCAATCCAATTGCTGGGAGCTAGGTGGACTCTACAAGTATTTGGAATACCTGGCTAGGTGAATTTAAGGCAGTGAATAACTTCAGGATTCTGGAGAGATTGGATCGGGTTTAACATCTGAAATCACACCAGAATCAGCAATAAATCATTTTCAGCAGAAGGGTGAACCTCAGTGGCAATTCATACATTCGCTGAAGCATTTGCTTTGCAAATCAATTTCACACAACCTGGATCTGGCTGTCACGCCCAGTCAGACAGATCCCTCTCAACCTCCAGGCAATATAGCAATGCTTTGAGTCAGGATTCATTAACTCTGTTACTGAATTCCTTGTATTTGGACAGTTATCAGATTCTAGGGTTTTTCACAAATTTCTGTGATTTGTTAAGTGCTGTGACATTCATCCTCTGATTTATTTCCATTTGTACTGAACAGTATTTATTAATGGTGGTTTGAGCATTAGTTACAGTGAATGCTTTGATGTTTGGCTCTGAATAATTGATTGAAATCTGAGTGTCTACATTAGTATCAAATAAACTGTGGTGAACTTTAATAAAATGGCATAATAGTTGAATGTACTAACAGAGATCTGAAAGTGATAGATCAGTCAAATAGGGTGACATTTTACAAGGGATATTTCAACAGTGGAAAAACAGATCTACACAACCCTGCAGTCAGAACTTAGATCTCAACTTGCTTTGAAATATACATGGCTCTTCTTTGCAGCCTGTTTCAGATTCAACTGTTTTTATCATTGTTACCATCGCTTCCACCACGGATGACAACAACAAGCACAAGTTAATTTAATGGGGCTGTTCAAATACAGAATACAATCAGGGGGCCGAACTTTGGATGAACCCAGAGCAGTCTCGGTTCTGTATCTGAACCTGAACCACATAAAAAACCAGAAGCCCTATTCAGTACAAATTTTAGGGTGAACTGAAACGATTTTTTTAGATCGCTTCCACCGCGGATGACAACAACAAGCACAAGTTAATTTAATGGGGCTGTTCAAATACAGAATACAATCAGGGGGCCGAACTTTGGATGAACCCAGAGCAGTCTCGGTTCTGTATCTGAACCTGAACCACATAAAAAACCAGAAGCCCTATTCAGTACAAATTTTAGGGTGAACTGAAACGATTTTTTTAGATTTTCTTTATGTATTAAATTTCGAACTTCATGGATTAAATTCAGTGAGCCCAGTGACATAGTCTTGAGCAGCATATATAAAAGATGAAGCAAGAGAAAAGTTGGAAGTGAAAAGAATAATCAGCATATCAACAGTCAGCATAACAAACCCAAGAGGCATGAAAGTGGGAGAAACAGAAGAAAGAGAACTACAGCAGGAATACCTTGAAGCGAATTCCCAGCCATGCTTTCAATCTCAGTTGAACTTCCTTAGATTCAATAAATAATTGTATTAAAGTAATAATTTTATTATGCCGAGAGGCATTCTACAATGACAGCGGGGTGGAGATGAGAGCACTCATTTTGTCCATGTAAATATACAGCCAAAAAATAAAAATAAAAACCAAAAGAAATTGGAAAAAATAAAAAATAAAAGCCACAAAAGAAATTGGAAAAAAGGTGGATAAAATAAAAAAAAAATAATAATAATAATTGGAAATGGTTGAAGGAAAAGGTGGAGAAAATCACAAAAGCTATGGAAAACACAAGAAGATATCTCTCAGCATACTTAGAAATATTTTTCTAAATATAAATATACTAGTTTCCACTCAATGAACTATATTTATATTATATTTCTGATAGCCTTATTTTTACTGTCTTTCTCTTATCTGTTTACTCTGGAGCACAGATTTTGGCACTAGCTATTTTGGTCTCCAGCTGGTTACCCATAATGGATAGTCTAGTCCATTTTCTGGCCCATTTTGATGTAGGGCCTGTTTGGTTTTTTGGTTTGTATGGCATTTGTTTAGCTGATGTAGCTTAAAACTTGAATTCCGTACAGTTTTGGGGGATGTCCCTGTCTGTAATATAATGTTTGCTTTACCAGTACAAAAGCTTGTAAGAACTTTCAAAAGAAATAACAAGAATTTCAGATATATTTTCTGCCAAAGATACATTTTGTTACCTAAAATTCGAAGTAGGAACCTTTTCATCCGAGGACATAGAATCACTATCAGAAGCACCACAGCTCACAATCTTTGCAGCTTGATTGTAGTCATCAATCAGAAAAGACAGTGGATCACGGACACAGCAAAAGCAGTGCCATTTATAATTTATTATATCTGTTAATTTTTCTGCTCCAATATTCCTTTCGATACACTTCTCACAAACCACCTTTTCACAAAAATCACAGCAAATCACATCTCCTCCTTGCCCACACCAACAGCAAGAAGATTCTGAACCATCAGGATCCTGAAATACAGGATAAATTACAAGCATCAAGAATTTTAACAACTAAAATGTCCATAAAATACAAAAGCATATGCTTATAATAATATATAAAGATAATGTCACCTTGTGTAATGGTCTACGATCATAACAATGCTTGCAATCTTTGCATATGATAACTTCAAGCAACGGATGTTGATTCACACCAGATGCTTTAAGTAACTTGCCACAAGCTGTGCATTTAATTTCTTTGAGACGCTTATATGCACCTACTGAAACATCTTTATAAGGAGAAACCTCATCGTCTGATATCATTTCAAGATCAACGACTTCATGTGTGACAGCAGCTGCCTTGGTTACTGTTTCCAACTGGCCATGATGATAATCTTGTACCCCATTTTCTTTCGTGTCCATTTCATCATCACTATCAATAATCACAGTCCGCATCCTTTTGCTATGAAGGTCAAAATCTTGACTCTCACAAGAGCGTTTCAGAATATTAGATTTTGGCTGACTATGATTCTCAAACAGAAACATCAATGATGCCGGTAATTTATCCCTAGTGATTTCCCAATTAACCTCATTTGTAATTTTATGATCATCAGTTGCCTTCTGAGATTCCTGCACTGATTTGTTTGTCATTTGTTGATTGTGCCTATGTTTTACAGCTCCATTATTACAAATGTCCTCAATGCCAGATTTTGCCTTACACTGAGCCTCAGACAAAGATTCAGGGTTGTTTGTTTCATTCTTAGAAATCGATTTCACAATACTATTCTGCATATCATCATTATCCTTGCAGTGCTGCAAGCCAAATAGCGGTCAAGAAATGTACATGTAATCAGAATAAAAACTAACATTGATTCCACAATAGTATTTTACATATCATCGTTATCCTTACAGTACTGCAAGCCATATAGTTGTCAAGAAATGTACATGTAATCAGCATGAATACTAACATAAGATAATTAATAATTATGTCCACAAAAATTCAAACGCATGAACCCAAAAAGCATAAACTTTCCAATTTAGAAATACTCCTGGTAATCATCCTAAATCATGTTAACTTTCACTGCACTATAATTCCAAGATTATGAACTTATGACTTGCAATACAAAAAAATCAACAAGATTAAATAAAATTCTGTGAAATGAATTACTGTTAATACCATCTTTCTTTGGCTCTCATTTCTCCTACGTTTCAAGCGTCTATGCATCTTGCGAGCCCTTTGAACATCCTCCTCCTCTTTAACCTGTCAGAAAGCTCAACTAGAGTGAGAACTTACCTCTATTTCAAGTAGTCACTTCAACAATAATATCACAGTGACAATATGAACCAAAACCTGACATCATATATCCAAAAGACATCACATAGCTGGCATTATTAAAATACCCATAGCTTAAATTAAAGGAAAGAACTCTATAGGATTCATAAAAGTTAAAACAAAGATTAGAAATTTAATTATGCATCACATATTTGAAAAACTAAATGATGATTTACACGTACAAACATCATCCAAGATCAAGATGATGCTCAATTATGCCATGAAAGTATGAACATAGAGATAAGATGTTATAATCCAGAATGGTAAATCAAAAAATTCCCAACAAAAAAATTCTCAAAAACATCTTCGACTGCAAAAATTCACAAGGCACTATATTGGTTATGTTGATTTTGGTAGCTAGGTCGGATCCCTCCTAAAGGCCGACCTAGTCATAAAATGCTGAATGGCCTATCGGCCTTAGCATTTTGAGAATCTCAGCTGTATCATCCGATTTGAGGCAGGCCCTATTTGGGCGAATTAATTATGTGTAACTTGTAATTGCAAATAGGTCTGGACCTATTCAAAGTAACTTGTAAATAATTATTTGAATTATTGTAACTTGGCGCCAAATTACATAAGGCCGACCAAGGTTATTGGTTGTGTGATCTCCTATAAATGTAAACTGACTTGTAGTCACAATTCAATAATGTAAACACACCGATCTCTGCTCTGAGCGAACTATCCATCAGCAATTTGCATTAAGACAAGTATTGTTCATCAGCAATCATCAGCGAACCTGTTACTTGATGAAGCGAATCTGATTTAGCATGAGCGAAGCTGTTTAAGGCTGCCGAACCTCTGTCTCTGCTGTGTAATTCACTCTTATGTGCAAGCGAGCTTCATTCTGGACATCATAATCAGTTTGGATCAGAATTAAGGTTTAGATAAGTTGTGTTTTGGTGCCTATGTTTTGTGCCCTAGCTGGGCGAAGTTGTAATCTGTTTCTGCTCTTAATATAAATCCGATCTGAGATTTTCTTGCTGGGTTTTTCACCTCCAAGAGGGAGGTTTTCCCAGGATATCTTTGTGTTATGAGTGCATTTGTATCTTTTCTTTGTTCTTTACTGTCAATCTGATTGCTAAAATTAACATGGTATCAGAGCTTGGTTCGAATTAGTGTAATCAAATTTGCAGTAATCAATTATCTACATTCTGCTCTTATCATTTCTTCAAGATGGCTCACAGTCTCAGGGTTAAAGATAGATTGGATGGGGCATCCAATTTCACTTCATGGAGAGTCCGGATCATGCTTGCATTGAATGGAAAGTGATCTTACAGACTTTGTGAACAAAGGATCTCCCGAGCCTGAGGAAGAAGAAGAAAAGACCCAGTGGAGGAAGAAAGACCTTCAAGCTCAGAAGATCTTAGTTGATTCCGTGAAGGACCACATTGTTCTCATCATCTCCAAGCTAGCAAGCGAAATGTTCAGAACTTTGGAGGAGATGTACGAAATCAACAACACCAGTCGTGCCCTACCTTTGAAGCAGCAGCTTCATCACATCAACATGGCTAAAGGTGAATCTGTCATGGCATACTTCATGAGGATTTCTAATTTGAGAGATCAGCTCTCATCTATTGGGAAGATTGTTGATGACAATGATTTGACTATGCTAGCCCTCAATGGTCTTCCAGCATCTTGGGAATCCTACATTCAAGGAATTAGTGCAAGGGCTGACCTTCCCAAGTTTGACAGATTAAGGGCTAACTGTATTCAAGAAGAATCACGACTGGCTACTAGAGGAGTTATCAAAAACACTCATGAAGACAATCATGTCCTTGCTGCCCAGTCTATCAAAAAGAAAGGAGGCTATTGGAAGAAGAACAATTTCAAGAGGAATAGAGATCAAAGGTCTAATCCAGCTCCTGATTCGAAGAAAAAGAAGGATCTTTCACGCATCAAGTGCTTCAGGTGTGACAAATTCGGTCACTATGCAAGGGACTGTTTATCCCAGCCAAAGCAAGAAGGAGCAAACTTAAATGAAGTCTCAAAATCAGCCTAATGCTGAACACTTTATTTTCATTTCTGCCCTGTCAAGCAATGTACCCACAGACAATGATACATGGCTAATTGATAGTGTTGCATCTAGGCACATCACCGGCTATCGAGAGCATCTCTCACATTTGGTGGAGAAGGAGTCTAATCTTCATGTGGTCATTGGTGATGATGCATGCTATTCTGTAAGAGGTTTTGGTACTACTTCCGTTAATTTAGATTCTGGAATTTCTCTTCACCTCAGTCATATTTTGTTTGTGTCGGGAATCAAAAGAAACCTTATCTCCACATCAGCACTAGAAGATGAAGGTTATCAGATTGCATTTTCTGAGGGAAGAGTGCTTGCATGGCCTAAAAAGTCTAGCATCAAATCAGTTCGTGTCATTGGGAATAGGTATGAGAGCCTATATAAGCTTTCAGCACGACCAGTTCGAGCTCTCATTCATGAAGCACCTGAGTCAAGCGAGTTATGGCATAGA
This sequence comes from Cunninghamia lanceolata, assembly GCA_027924645.1. Classification (NCBI taxonomy): domain Eukaryota; kingdom Viridiplantae; phylum Streptophyta; class Pinopsida; order Cupressales; family Cupressaceae; genus Cunninghamia; species Cunninghamia lanceolata. The sequence continues at coordinate 13,189,812 of BSBN01000063.1, forward strand.
AGGCTTGGACATCTTCATTTCCGAGCCCTCCCTACACTTGAGAAGATAGTTAAAGGTATGCCTAAACTAAGTCATATTCATGATGATACATGCAAAGATTGTGCTATGGGTAAAAACACTAAGAGTCCATTTCATCAAAGTGAAAGTAGGTCTAAAGAGAAATTAGCTCTTGTGCATTCTGATTTATGTGGACCTATGTCTGTTGCTTCTCCAAGTGGATTCTTGTATTATGTAATCTTTATAGATAACTACTCTAGGAAAACTTGGATTTACTTTCTAAAGTCAAAAGAATCTGATGAAGTCCTAAGTAGAATCAAAGAATTTAAGGCCTTAGCTGAAAATCTATCTAGGAAAAGAGTAAAAGTTTTAAGGTCTGACAATGGAGGTGAATACACCTCGGGTAGTTTTCATGATTTTTGTATTGAGGCAGGGATCAAGAGGGAGTTTTGTGTTCCCTACAACCCTCACCAAAATGGGGTTGCAGAAAGAAAGAACAAATCCATAGTTGAGGCAGCTAAAGCTATGATTCATGATCAGGATCTGCAAACTTTCCTATGGGCCGAAGCATCTAGAACAATTGTCTACATTCAAAATAGATGCCCTCACCGCGTATTGAAGGATATGACTCTAGAAGAAGCTTTTTCGGGGATCAAACCTGATATCAGCCACTTGAGGATCTTCGAGAGCCTAGTATATGTCCATGTACCCAAAGAGAAGAGAACCAAATTGGAACCTTCTGGCAAGAGAGGTATTCTTGTGGGCTACAGCGAAACCTCCAAAGCATTCGGAATTTACATTCCAGGTCAGAAGTATATTGAGGTTAGTAGAGATGTCACTTTTGAAGAAAATATTGCATTCAAAAGATCTAAAGGTTCAAGTTTAGAGATTGATAATGAAGTTCATGATAACCCTCAAGACATGGATATTAATCATGATACTGAGATTCAAAGGGAGCCTACAGAACTTGAAGATCTTAATGATCCGATTGAGCCTATGGATCCTACCGATGGGCCTAGAGATATTACCGTGAGTAAGAAGAGACCTCTTTGGGTGAGAAACACTATTAAGGAGGTAGAAAAGTTTGCAGCTCCAAGTGGCACATTTAGAGAAAGTAGGAGACCTTAGAAGTTCTCCAACTATGTTGCATTGATGTGCAACATCATTGAGACTGAACCTTCCAACGTTGAAGAGGCCATGAACCAGCAAGCATGGAAGAATGCTATGGATGAAGAATATCAGTCTATTATCAAGAATGATGTTTGGGATAGTGTATCTAGACCCAAAGGTAAGTCAGTCGTATCTTCCAAATGGTTGTTTAAAATTAAACATGCTGCTGATGGAAGTATTGAGAAATACAAAGCTAGGTTTGTGGCTCGTAGCTTCTCTCAGAAAGAAGGCATAGATTATGAGGAAACCTTTGCCCCTGTTGCTCGATATACCTCTATCAGGACTATTATTGCTATTGCTACAGCTAAGGGATGGAAGTTGCATCAGATGGATGTAAAGACAGCTTTCCTCAATGGTGTTATTGAAGAAGAGGTCTACATTGAGCAACCTGAAGGTTTTGTGATCCATGAGAAAGAATCTCATGTATGCAGATTGAAGAAAGCATTATATGGCCTTAAGCAGGCTCCCCGTGCTTGGTATGAAAGAATTGACAAGTACTTGGTAAGCTTAGGTTTCTGTAAGAATGATGTTGATCCTAACCTTTACTTCAAGGTATTCAATGGTGAAATGTTGATTTTGGTTTTATATGTTGATGACTTATTCCTGACTCGAGAAGATCATCTCATTCTTAGATGTAAGGAAGAATTGACTTCAGAATTTGAAATGAAAGATCTAGGTCTCATGCATTTCTTTCTGGGGTTAGAGGTATGGCAAAGACCTAATGAAATTATTCTAAGTCGAGGAAAATATACCATTGATATTTTGAAGAGATTTGGAATGTTAGATTGTAAATCTATGCCTACTCCTATGGAAACTAACTTACAGAAGTTGAGTGAATCTACAGCTAGGTCTGATCTTGTGGATCCTACTGAATACAGGCAGCTAATTGGATCCTTGATGTATCTAGTTAACACTAGACCTGACATTTGCTATGCAGTGAGTGCCCTCAGCCAGTTCATGTGTGAACCAAGGCAGATTCATCTTGTTGCAGCCAAGCATATCTTGAGATATTTGCCTGTCACAGTTGGATATGGATTGAAGTACTCTTCCAATATGGTCATTACCTTGGAAGGCTATTCTGATTCTGATTGGGCAGGAAGTGTCACTGATAGAAAGAGCACTTCTGGAGTTTGCTTCAGCTTGGGATCCGCCATGATATCCTGGTGCAATAGGAAACAATCTTCACTAGCATTGAGTACTGCTGAAGCAAAATATATTGCAGCTTGTGTGGCATCTCGAGAAACAGTGTGGCTTCGAAAACTCCTTGCAGGATTGTTTGGACAACCTTGGGAGCCTACAGTTATTCATAGTGATAACCAGAGTTGTGTGAAGCTCTCTGTCAATCTTGTGTTTCATGACAGATCAAAGCATGTGGAAACTCGGTATCACTATATCCGGGATATGGTGCAAAGGAATGCTATTCAGCTGAAGTACATCAGCACTGATGAGCAAACAGTGGATGTTCTCACCAGGCCTCTTGCTCAAGTGAAGCTTGCATATTTTCGAGACAAGCTTGGAGTTGTGGAGAATGAAGCCCTAGCTGAGAGGGAGTCTCAGCATCAATGATACATTAAACTGTATCTTCCACCCTCTGCGAGTAGGCATGGTCGATCCACCCTCTGAGAGTAGGTATGGTGGATATAATGGGAGAAATTCCATGATGTGCTTATTCACCCTCTGGGAGTATCTATGGTAAACGTCATGTGGAGATGACAATAAGCACTTATGTTTTCCATCTATGGGAGTGGCCATGATGGACCCACCCTCTTGGAGTAGCCATGATGGACCCACCCTCTTGGAGTAGCCATGGTGGTAGTCACTATGTGACTTGATCCTTATGAAGGAATCCTCCCTAGCTAAGAGGGAGTGTTGATTTTGGTAGCTAGGTCAGATCCCTCCTAGAGGTCGACCGAGTCATAAAATGCTGAACGGCCTATCGGCCTTAGCATTTTGAGAATCTCAGTTGTATCATCCAATTTGAGGCAGGCCCTATTTGGGCAAATTAATTATGTGTAACTTGTAATTGCAAATAGGTCAGGACCTATTCAATGTAACTTGTAATTACAAATAGGTCAGGACCTATTCAATGTAACTTGTAAATAATTATTTGAATTATTGTAACTTGGCGCCAAATTACATAAGGCTGACCACGGTTATTGGTTGTGTGATCTCCTATAAATGTAAAGTGACTTGTAGTCACAATTCAATAATGTAAACACACCGATCTCTGCTCTGAGCGAACTATCCATCAGCAATCTGCATTAAGACAAGTATTGTTCATCAGCAATCATCAGCGAACCTGTTACTTGATGAAGCGAATCTGATTTAGCATGAGCGAAGCTGTTTAAGGCTGCCGAACCTCTGTGTCTGCTGTGTAATTCACTCTTATGTGCAAGCGAGCTTCATTCTGGACATCATAATCAGTTTGGATCAGAATTAAGGTTCAGATAAGTTGTGTTTTGGTGCCTATGTTTTGTGCCCTAGCTGGACGAAGTTGTAATCTGGTTTTGCTCTTAATATAAATCCGATCTGAGATTTTCTTGCTGGGTTTTTCACATCCAAGAGGGAGGTTTTCCCAGGGTATCTTTGTGTTATGTGTGCATTTGTGTCTTTTCTTTGTTCTTTACTGTCAATCTGATTGCTAAAATTAACAGGTTATAGAATGACGAATGAATTTGTTTCTGTGTGGAGATGCCATTTTGTGCGCTTGACTGATTTAAGTTTTCCGGACAAGTTTTACCTTGCATTATAGCATATAGGATCATTTGCAACCGAATTCACTAAACTTTGCACAAGCAATATTATTTGTGCTGGAGATACCTAGGATTAAGGAACCCTCGACCTGAAAAAATTTCCTGGAGATCCAAACACCCAGGCAGCAACTACTAATCACATAGTCGAAGAGAGATGATCAATGAAAATTTAACACGCTGACAACACAGCTTAATTCACACATAAGCCAAGCACCTTTTAAGAGCAAGACATTTCATAGATTCTTGTTATTTATTAATGGAAAATCCATCCAAAGAAGATTCAAAGAAAACAAAGCTAGCCACCCATAATGTTTATCAGCTTTCACCCTAGAAGCAAACCAACCATTAACAGAATTTAAAAAAGGAATGCATACTCTCCCTTACCTAGCCTCACAAACATAGTCAAAATCCCTGATAACTTTTCCTTTCAAAAGGAAAATGAAAATCACGCATATTACACAAGAAGCAGGCTACTATCAAATCCCTCACTGCCACCTAAGGCATAGAAAGAAACAGGTAAATCAGTTGAAAAAATTAAAAATCAAGTAGATAATACAAGGAGAAGCAGGCTACTGTCAAAGCAAATTAAGCTCTCCCTCACTGCCACCAAAGGTATATAAAGAAACAGGGAAATCAGACAAAAACTTAGCCTCACACTCTTTCAAAATCCTCCAACAGACACTAACAAAACAATGGCCCCAGCAAGTAGCCAAGAAACAGTGTCTCCCTCTCAACCACACTCTCTACAAATAGGCATCACCAAACAAAGTCTCCCCCTTCCTCCTCCCTCCTTCCACAAATGCCACACTCATAAAGAAAGCAAACTATAAGCAGTCATAATTTATCAACGAGATTCAGATAACTGTAAGATACTAATAAGTTGTATTTTGAAGAGTATTTTTGACCTTTACAAACCAGTCTGGTGTATTACTATTCTTCACAGAGTTTGCACCAAAAATATATCAATATAATGTAGGGCAAAGTGTTTGGTCTAAATCAAAAACTTCAGCAACTGGCTACATACCTAATCAATCTCCACATGTTCAACAACCTCATCATGAGATTCTTGGGTTGTAACTGGAGCAGAAGAAAAACGCAGTACACATGGGTTGCATAATAGAATCCATAAGCCTGGAGATGCTTAACCAGGCCCTTTAAACACTTGATCCTGCCTCTAGTCTTACATTGGTTGATTGTGCCATTATCATGATGTACAAACTGTAGCTCTGGATAAGAGTGCTAGAATGTCATGTCCCCATTTCCGGAGTGACTTCACATGGAGTTGACGATTAGCCTATCATCCATCACCGTAGGCTAATGTTTTGGTAAGGGAATGATTTGCTAGTTGATTTTATTTCTATGCATGGAGAACCAGAAAGTTGGATCAACTAGTGTGTCATTGAGCTACATGGAGAATGCAATATTGAAATTGTATTTTCATTTCATTTGACTAATTCTAGAAAATGAAATCTTTAATTTTTTTTCCTCTAATCGAGTGTTATTGAGATGTACATATCAATAAGGGTATTCGCCCAATCCAAGAATAGGTCCAAGCTAAAATCCAAAGGCCTTCATGAGGATCGATTGATTTGAAATTCAGGGGATTCAAATTGTATTGCTCAAAGAGCCAACGGCTAGGAGATGATCGACGCCTTGTTTGGAGCATCCGCAATGTCAAAGGCATTTAAAATTAATTGTAAGGATATTCAATGCAATCACCCAAGCTAAGGATCGGCGGCCAAGGTAAAGAAGATCATTTTAAAAGCAAAATCATCATATTAAATGCCCAACGTCATCATTGTATGCATTCGCCTTGAGGTCGTTATGAGCGATAGGTTTAGAGGAAGACAATTTTAAATGCAAGGATTGATACATTCAATATTCGCTTTGGAGCGATTAGGAGTTTTAATGCTAAATGCCTCATTTGAAGACATTCGCTCATGCCAAGGGATGGATTTTATTGCTAAAACAAAATATTAAATGATTGCATTCAAGCAACCGCCATCAAGCAAAGAGATAGTGATAGATGCATTTGAGGATGATGATATTCATTTAAAATAATTGAAGATTGTTTTAAATGATTGGGTTTAGATTGTAATTCATTTACAAAGGTTCAAGTCAAGCAAATTCCATTGGTGGATTTCAAATTCCAATCAATAACACCAAAGAAGAGGACGGCCATGCTTGAGGAGTTTAAATAAAAGACTTGGACTTCAATTTGGCACTTTTGATGCATTGGTTTGTTTTCTATCTTTTCATTTTAAGCTAATAATTCCGATTTTCAGTTTAATTAACAAGGTGATGACCCCTTGTTCATGTATGGAGATGACCCCATACAATGTGTGAGGTGATATTGTTCTAATATCTACTATTGAGCTTAATTTTGCAGGTTTAGAAAAGTGTTTGAAGCTATTTGATTGATGTATTGAAGCCCTTGATTCATTGGTGTCATTGTCAAGGTAGCAATTGGGCTTATTACATCATTGGAGTGAGATTTTTGTATGTTGCAAGGACTGAAAATTCATAACAGCAAAATATTCATTTTGTTTCAGGGCTTTTTGAACATTCTACAAAGATTCCAAGGGCTGCAAATTGCATAGGAACATCATCATTTGGCTTAGGAGTGAAGATCTGTGGGCTTGGAAGCATATTTATATTGGCTGGGTGAAAAGTACACTTTCAGCAATTGGAACAGCGAACTGTATTTTCATATCAATCAATTATATCTTCATTATCAGAACTGTTTTGTTCAATCTTTGGCTTGGAATCAATTGCCAAGTGTTTGTACATGATCCTACTTGAAGAAAGAGTCCATTGGATGTTATTTTGATGTGAAAAACTTGATATATAATGGTCTGATATGAATATCAGAGTGACTGATTTTTGTAACAGCAGTGAATAAATGAAGTCTTTTCGAGATCTTTTCATGATACATCCATTGGTTGATCATATTCTCATGTGTATTTGATTGTATGTTGAATTGGGTTTTCATTTTGGTGTTATATTGTGCAAGAAATCTTATCTAAAGTAAAGTACATTTTCAGTTATTTAAAAGAAGGTCTCTTACAGTGGTATCAGAGCCAAGTTCCTGCCAACCTACGGGTGATGAGCTTCATTGATCCATTGCCACATCACTATAGACGAAGAGCTGAAGCAATGGGTGATAGGAGACATAATCCACAAGATGATATGGATCCGGTACTTAGAGAGATTATTGAGACACAAAGGAGAATGGCCGATAATCATCAAGATACAAATGAGACCATACATCGAACACATGAGACCAATATCAACATTCAAAGAAGCATTGATAGACTATGCCATATTTTGACAGGTAACAGGAACAACAGGGCTGATGATGAAGGTAGCATTGCAGGATCACAAAGAACAAGGAGAACTCGTGTACCAACAGTAGAGAGACCTATGAGGCCTACTTTTGTTAGAGATGAAGAGGTGATTGAGGAAGATTTGGAATTTGAAGAGGAAGAAGGTGATGATTGGGAAGCTTGGATTGATGAGTATGATGTACTTCTTGATCATGTTCGTGACAGAATCAACCTCAATAGCTTCATAAATCATAAGAGACAAAGGCAAAGAGGTCGTGGACATCAACAAAGGCAAAGAAGACCAGGGCCTACACAACCTAGAGAATACAAGGATGCAATGGAAAAGATTCCCCTTGCTAGTTTTGATGGCAGTGGTAAAATGAATGCTAGAGCATGGGTGAACAAGTTGGACACTTTTCTTACACTCAAGCCCATGAGTGAAGAAAAGGCTATACATTTTGCTGCTATGCATTTGGAGGGTTTGGCTTATGAGTGGTGGCATTATGGTCTTGTCTCTCAACATCACAACAGGATTACTTCATATGATGAGTTTGTTCAAAAACTCATTAACAGGTTTGACCGCAAAGATGTAGAAGTCTACTACCGTGAGCTTGCACAATTGAAACAAAGTGGTAGGGTAGAGGCATATGTGAATGAGTTCCAAAAGATTACGATTACGGTTCCTGACATGTCTAATAGGAGGATTACTATGCTATTTGTTGAAGGATTGAATGATAGGATTAAGGGTTTAGTAAAAGTTCACAAGCCAGCTACATTGGATGAGGCCATTGATTTAGCACTTGATTTGGATATTACTCCTACATTCCCACAAAAGAAAAGTTTCTTCAAAGGTTCAAGTTCACATCAAAAGAAGACATTTCAGCCTATCAGACCAAGTCCTTCATCTATGGAGTGTGATGAATTGAGAAGGATGAAGTTGTGCTTTGATTGCAAACAACCTTCAGAACCAGGACACAGATGTAGAGGCAAAGAAAAGGTACATCTCATTGAGGTAATGTTTGATGATGAAACTGATTCACATGAGGATACAAGTTCACAACATGAGGAGGATCAGCCTACCTTGGAGCTTGAGTCTGATGATATTGCTAATACAGTGACTATTGCTACTATGTCAAGAGTCCCTATATATCATGCATTCAAAGTTAAGGGAATCATCAATGGGCAACGTATCACATTTTTAGTGGATAGTGGGGCTACACATAATTTCATTGATGAGGGATTGGTTATGAGACATGGCCTACAGTCAAAGGATTTTGAGGGTTTCACAGTTGTTGTAGCTGATGGTTTTACAATGAGTTGTCAAAAGAAGGTACCACAGCTTAATATCCAGATGGGTGATTATACTTTGGTATATGATTTCTACATGGTTGGACTTTCAGGCATTGATGTTGTATTGGGGATGCAATGGTTGCATTCTATTGGCCGTTATATACAGGATTTGAAGAAGATGGAGATTAAGTTTATTCACAATGGGAAGAAGATAGTATTGAGGGCTATTTCAGATCGAACACCTAGAGTGGTTTTAGCTAGGCGTATGGAGGCTTTATTTTGTCATGATGATATCGCATGGGCAGCCCAAGTTTCTGTATCTTCTAATTCTTCTTCCAAGGGTAAATATCATGTTGATATCCAATCTTTATTGGATAAGCATAGTAAGGTGTTTGGTGACATTCCTCCAGGTAGACCACCAGATCGTGGATTTGAGCATGTGATTGAGTTGGAGGATGGGACCAAGCTCATCAACATTGCACCATATCGACGTCCTAGGCACTTCAAAATTGAGATTGAGAACACAATTAAGGAGTTGACCGATATGGGACACATTCGACCATCATCTAGTCCATTTGCTTCTTCGGTGGTGTTGGTGAAGAAGGATAGTACTATGCGGATGTCTATTGCTTACAAGGCTTTGAACAAGAAGACAATCAAAAACAGGTACCCTATACCCAGGATCGATGAGTTGCTAGATGAGTTACACGGGGCCGTGTATTTTTCTAAATTTGATCTTCGTTCAGGCTACCACCAGATACATGTTCGTGAGGAGGACATTCCTAAGATTGCGTTCAAATGCCACTACGGACACTATGAGTTTCTTCTTATGCCCTTTGGTCTTACTAATGCACCTGCTACATTTCAGTCTTGTATGAATCATGTTTTCAACAAGCAGTTGTGTAAGTTTTTATTGGTTTTCTTTGATGATATTTTGATTTATAGTAAGACATGGGAGGAGCATCTTCGACATCTTGATGAGGTTCTTGGAGTCATGGAGACACAGTCATTATATGCTAAGATCCCCAAGCGTGACTTTGGGATGGAGGAGATTCTCTATTTGGAGCATATGATTAGTGCACAAGGGCTTAGAGTATAGGATGAGAAGATCAAAGCAATTCAGGAATGGCCTACACCACGGAACCTTACTGAGTTGAGAGGGTTCTTACGTCTTTGCAGCTATTACAGGAGGTTTGTTAAGGGATTCTCATAGTTGGCACCACCATTGACAGATCTCACAAAGAAAGGTGCATTCCTTTGGTCTTCTAAGGCACAGGCAGTATCTGACAGACTTAAGGAAGTGATGAGTACTACTCCAGTGTTAGCACTACCAGATTTCAAACAATCCTTTGTACTTGAGTGTGATGCATCAGGAGAAGGGATTGGAGTTGTATTGATGCAGAATAGGCATCCCATTGCATTTGAGAGCAAGAAATTGAGAGATGTGGAGCACCTATATTCCACCTATGACAAGGAGATGCTAGCCATTATGCATGCTTTGGCTAAGTTTCGTCAATACTTGGTAGATGTGAAGTTTGTGGTTAGGACCGACCACAATAGCTTGAAATATTTCTTGGAACAAAAGGATTTGAATGAGAGAAAACAAAAATAGGTCTCTAAGATACAGGCATATGACTTTGATATTGAGTTCGTGAAAGGAAAGAAGAACATTGTTGCAGATGCACTTTCTAGGAGACCTACCATTTGTTCCTTGAGTGAGATTTCAACTGATTGGAAATCTCAACTTTTAGTTGAGTATTCCAAATCTACTTTTGCATGTGAGATCATGGATGGTATTATACAAGATGACAGGTACAAGGTGGTAAATGATGTGATTTACTATAAGGACAGGCTATTCTTGGTACCTGAGTCAAAGCTCAAGCAACAAATATTGAGAGCCATTCATGATACACCTCTAGCGGGACATCCAGGGTTTTTGAAAACCTATAGACAGGTGCGTGAGAGATTCTCTTGGAAGGGTCTCAAGGATGGTGTCCTACAGCATGTTAGAGAGTGTTTGACTTGTCAGCAGAACAAGTCAAAGCATACTTTTCCCACAGGACTTCTACAGCCATTGCCTATTCCTGAACAGAAGTGAGAAAATATTTCCATGGATTTCATCACTGGTCTTCCGAAAGTACATGGTAAGGATTGCATATATGTGATTGTTGACAGATTGACTAAATATGCACATTTCTATCCTATTGCAACAGATTATTCAACTTTGCAGGGTGCAGATTTATTTTTTAGAGAGATATTCCGTTTGCATGGCCTTCCAAAGACCATTGTGAGTGATCGGAATAGCAGGTTTATTGGGATGTTTTGGAGAGAGTTTTTCCAACTTGCAGGTATAGAATTGACACCAAGCACTAGCTATCATCCTCAAACCGATGGACAGAGATTGTTAACAAATGGGTAGAGGGATATCTTCGTAATTATGTTTCAGGACATCAGCATGCTTGGGTGAGATGGTTGTATTTTGGTGAGTATTGTTATAATACCACCTATCATATGTCTATTGTCATGACTCCATTCAGGGCATTATATGGGTATGATGCATTGTCTTTTGTTAATTTGGCTTTTGATGATAGTAGAGCTCCTAGAGCTAAGGAGTTGATGCAGGACACATAGGATATCCTTAGAGTTCTTAAGGATAATATTCAGCATACACAAAATCAGCAAAAGATTTATGCAGACAGGCATAGAGTAGAGAGATCATTTGAGGTAGATGACTTGGTTTTCTTGCGCCTACAGCCTTATAGACAGCGTTCATTGAAGAAAAGTGGTGCGGAAAAACTCAAGCCAAGATTCTATGGGCCATACAGGATTATCAGGAGGGTTGGTGAAGTAGCATATGAGTTGGATTTGCCAACAAGGAGCCGCATACATAATGTATTTCATGTTTCTTGCCTCAAAAAGGCATTGGGTCAGAATGTGGTTTCTTCCATTGATCTTCCACCTCTTGATGAAGAGGGCATGTTGATACTAGAGCCAGATAGCATTGTGGATATACGAGAACGCAAATTGCGTAGCCGAGTCATCAGAGAGTATTTGGTGAGATGGAGAGGTTTGCCCTTAGAAGATGCTACATGGGAAGGAGAGAAAATTCTAAAGCATCCCAATCTTCGATTGCTTGAGGACAAGCAATCCCGGGAAGGGAGGACTGTCATGTCCCCATTTCCGGAGTGACTTCACATGGAGTTGACGATTAGCCTGTCATCCATTCCCGTAGGCTAATGTTTTAGTAAAGGAATGATTTGCTAGTTGATTTTATTTCTATGCATGGAGAACCAGAAAGTTGGATCAATTAGTTTGTCATTGAGCTACATGGAGAATGCAATATTGAAATTGTATTTTCATTTCATTTGATTAATTCTAGAAAATGAAATCTTTAATTTTTTTTCTCTAATCGAGTGTTATTGAGATGTACATATCAATAAGGGTATTCGCCCAATCCAAGAATAGATCCAAGCTAAAATCCAACGGCCTTCATGAGGATCGATTGATTTGAAATTCAAGGGATTCAAATTGTATTGCTCAAAGAGCCAATGGCTAGGAGATGATCGACCTTCATTGTGGAGTGCAAATTATCATTGGATCATGTGCCAAGAGATGATCGACGCCTTGTTTGGAGCATCCGCAATGTCAAAGGCATTTAAAATTAATTGTAAAGATATTCAATGCAATCGCCCAAGCTAAGGATTAGCGGCCAAGGTAAAGAAGATCATTTTAAATGCAAATTCATCATATTAAATGCCCAACGTCATCATTGTATGCATTCGCCTTGAGGTTGTTATGAGCGATGGGTTTAGAGGAAGACAATTTTAAATGCAAGGATTGATACATTCAATATTTGCTTTGGAGCGATTAGGAGTTTTAATGCTAAATGCCTCATTTGAAGACATTCGCTCATGCCAAAGGATGGATTTCATTGCTAAAACAAAATATTAAATGATTGCATTCAAGCAACCGCCATCAAGCAAAGAGATAGTGATCGATGCATTTGAGGATGATGATATTCATTTAAAATAATTGAAGATTGTTTTAAATGATTGGGTTTATATTGTAATTCATTTACAAAGGTTCAAATCAAGCAAATTCCATTGGTGGATTTCAAATTCCAATCAATAACACCAAAGAAGAGGATGTCCATGCTTGAGGAGTTTAAATAGAAGACTTGGACTTCAATTTGGCGCTTTCGATGCATTGGTTTGTTTTCTATCTTTTCATTTTAAGCTGATAATTCCGATTTTCAGTTTAATTAACAAGGTGATGACCCTTTGTTCATGTATGGAGATGACCCCATACAATGTGTGAGGTGATATTGTTTTAATATCTACCATTGAACTTAATTTTGCAAGTTTAGAGAAGTGTTTGAAGCTATTTGATTGATGTATTGAAGCCCTTGATTCATTGGTGTCATTGTCAAGGTAGCAATTGGACTTATTACATCATTGGAGTGAGATTTTTGTATGTTGCAGGGACTGAAAATTCATAACAGCAAAATATTCATTTTGTTTCAGGGCTTTTTGAACATTCTACAAAGATTCCAAAGGCTACAAATTGCATAGGAACATCATCATTTGGCTTAGGAGTGAAGATTTGAGGGCTTGGAAGCATATTTGCATTGGCTGGGCGAAAAGTACACTTTCAACAATTGGGACAGCGAACTGTATTTTCATATCAGTCAATTATATCTTCATTACCAGAGCTGTTTTGTTCAATCTTTGGCTTGGAATCAATTGCCAAGTGTTTGTACATGATCCTACTTGAAGAAAGAGTCCATTGGATGTTATTTTGATGTGAAAAACTTGATATATAATGGTCTGATATGAATATCAGAGTGACTGATTTTTGTAACAGCAGTGAATAAATGAAGTCTTTTCGAGATCTTCTCATGATACATCCATTGGTTGATCATATTATCATGTGTATTTGATTGTATGTTGAATTGGGTTTTCATTTTGGTGTTATATTGTGCAAGAAATCTTATCTAAAGTAAAGTACATTTTCAGTTATTTAAAATAAGGTCTCTTAAATAGAAATAGCCACCAGAGCAGTAATAAAGCAGTGTTGGGTCAAATCATATATATTACGAAACCTGAAATTCTGTTCACAGTCCTGTATCATGCTTCGTATCACCTCCACTATCTTGGTTTCATCAATTTCATCAATCTCCTGCAATGATATAATATGCTAATAATTATAACTGAATTCTCTAAGATGAACAAGGATCCCATCCCATAGGGTCCCCAAATCAAGTGGATGGCCTAGGGTTGGTGTGAATTAGCTTCAAACATAGATGCACTTCTCAATGCAACAAGTACAGAAAACCAATGAGGTGAAGGGACCAAGAACTTTCTTCTACATACATTGATAGTTCACTATTTCCACTAAACAAGTATTCTATATGATTGTTGCATGGTGTAAGGTCGAAAATTGCATACCCTACAATTTTGACACTACAAATTGTCCTCATTTTAGCATCCATTTCCCGTAATATGTTTTGAAGATTCATTTAGCCCAGCCTTGGCCTCTACCCCATCCCTGGTGCTAGCTTGATTTTTTGTGTGTTGAAGTCTTTTTTATGCATTTATATATGTTCCTTGTGTTTTTGTGATATTATATTTCCATTCTATGAAGTTTTTGACCACGTTGTACTTGGACACTAGGGCAAGCGTGCAGATGTCTACATGGGTGCGTTGCCATCCTGCCATAGTATAGTCATACAGCAATTGTTTCCTACCAAACTAGCAACCTTCCAGTTTCCAAAATCTTGGGTGTAACCATCACATGGGCCGTTGGAAGGAATCCCAGCACTCACCTTTGCCTTTTAGTGACTCTTGAGCTTCCCTCCTATCAACACACATTCATCTCTATCATGAAATTTGAATTTTTCATGCAATCTAAAACGTTTTTACTTGGCTTTCCTGAGCAAACTCTAAAAACAGCATTCTTGAGCTTCATAATAGCATTCTACAGTGTTGTGTGAGCTCCTATTGATTCGTGGAGTTATTAGCATTAAAGGCTAAGCCATCAATCTTCTCCATTTTACATGACAGCAGCTTTCTTACTCTTTGTTGGAGCTTCTACATTTGAGGACAGCTTATTGTTTACAAGTACAACTCCTTTTCACCTACAAGAAAGGCATAATCTTCACACCTTCCTTGATAAAGGTAACATTTGTATTTGTTATTCTCTTTAATCCTCTCATGGCTTGGTTTTGTGTTCTTGTGTGTTTAAGTCTTTTTTTAATGTTTCTATATGTTCCTTGTGTTTTTGTGATGTTATATTTCCATTCTGTGATGTTTTTGGCCACGTTGTACTTGGATGCTAGCATGAGCATGTGAACGTCTGCACGGGTGCTTTGTCGTCCTGCGACAATACAGTCATACAATAATTGTTTCCTACCAAACTAGCAACCTCCCAGCTTCCAAAATCTCAGGCGTAACCATTGCATGGCCCATTCGAAGGAATCCCAACACTCACCTTGGCCTTTTAGTGACTCTTGAGCTTCCCTCCTATCAACACACAATCATCTCTATCATGCAATTTGCATTTTTCATGCAATCTACAAAATTTTTACTTGGCTTTCTTAAGCAAACTTTGTGAACAGCATTCTTGAGCTTGATAATATCATTCTACAAAGTTGTGTGAACTCCTTTTGGTTCATGGAGTTACTAGCATTAAGGGTTAAGCCATTTCTTCTCTTTTTCGTGACAGCAGCTTTCGTAATCTTTGTTGGACCATCTACATTTGAGGACAGCTTATTGTTTGCAAGTACAACTCATTTCTACTTGCAAGAAAAGCATAATCTTCACACCTTCCTTGATCAAAAGGTAATATTTGTATTTCTTATTCTCTTTAATCCTCTCATAGCTTGATTTTGTGTTCTCGTGTGCTTAAGTCTTTTTTATGTGTTTGTATGATGCTATATTTCCATTTGGTGAAGTATTTGACCACGTTGTACTTGAACACTAGTGCGAGCATGTGAACTTCTACACGGGCACATTGTCGTTTTGCGACAATACGATCGTAAAACAGTTGTTTCCTATCAAGCTATCACCCTTCTAGATTCCGAGATCTTGGGTGCAACCGTTGCACAACCCATTGGAAGGAATTCCAACACTCACCTTGGCCTTTTAGTGACTCTTGAGCTTCCCTCCTATCAACACACATTCATCTCTATCATGCAATTTGAATTTTTCATGCAATATACAATATTTTTACTTGGCTTTCTTGAGCAAACTCTGTGAACAACATTCTTGAGCTTGATAATAGCATTATATAATGCTATTCGAGCTCCTAATAGGTCGTGGAGTTATTAGCATTAAGGGCTAAGCCATCCCCCTCCATTTTCGTGGTAGCAAATTTCTTACTCTTTGTTGGAGCTTCTACATTTGAGGACACTTTATTGTTTGCAAGTACAACTCCTTTCCATTTTGTTGTTAGTCTTAATACAATTTCTTGTTAGCATCTTGGGACTCCATCTCCCATTTTCCTTCCATACACACACTAAGGTGTTAAAAATCTTTGTAGTCCTGAGATTATAACATTCCTTTTATATTGTTTATCATTTTATCATTTTATTCAATTTGAATTGTGCTACATTAGACTTTTGTCATTTTAAATTTTCTTGTGTGTTTCCAATATTCTATGTTGTGTTTCCAGCCCCTATGTACAAATATCCCAAGTTCTACACAAAGACTTTGATTTTCCATAGTTTTCAAACGACAATGCAAAACATGGACTACAACACATTTTCCGGATGACAGAGTAGGCGCGCTAGTGTTTGCACTAAAAGCTTCCCAGATTCCCTACAACTATAGGTTGGTTGTTCTATAGTGTGTTTTCGTTTTTTGCTTCTCTATTTCTAGCACTTTCTTGTTTTCCATTTCCCAACTCAATATTTTTGCTTAATAAGATTAATTGGGCTACTTAGGAAGTCAACTTTTCCACATTACAAATGGATACAGTTTACCCTTCTATTTGACAAAATGAATAGTTGAAATAATGAACAAAATTAATAATGCATACCAAATAGAGGAGTAAAAGTATATCCTTATTCGCACATGAAATTATTACAGAAGTAGATTAAAGATGGTCAACCAAGGATCAGAGTTGATTGGACCAAATCATACTGTCTTTCCTTGACGATACAAAGACTATTTAAAATTTTAAAGGACCCAACGGTTGCCAAGAGGAACACAACCATCGACTAACCGACTCTTATAACTGCACGAAGCTAACAAACAATTGATACATAGCCGGATAAACCATATCATCAAAACATACTAATCGACATTGTACACTGACCACACATCCCCTTGAAAGAAAAAGTTGTCTTCTAGACGAAAAAAACAATTAGGTACCAAGTAACATTAGGTAAGGTTGTCCAAACTAGTGACAACACTATAGACGAAGAAGAAACTATAAGCAAACTTGGAAGGACACGCGGAGGAGTAGAGCCAACACATCCTGGACACCTGCCGGTAGAAGGAGAATGCTGAGAACCAACCCACCAAGGAACCCAATCCAACTACACAGTGGACATTGAATAAGTTGCACCCAAGTGATCACTGAATGCAGACAATATGGCAAGCACTTCAAAAGCATTCTAATCATGAAAATTTTGCTCAATATCCCTATTGTGCAAGAATGTACTTTCTCTAAATTCAACAATCTATAGCAATAATTCTTTGTCTGTACAAAAATCAAGAGCTAATAAAATGCCAACTATAGGAAGTTGGAAGGAGGCAGCAAAAAAGCCACTGATGACTGCAACAACAGATTCCAACAAAGGTCGTACAATATCACTTGCATTCTGAATATCAGCAAAGTGAACAGTAGATGATAATTGTATGGTAGACCAGAAAGAAAATTTTAAATAGACTGGACAGAGGATACTTCTCATTGAATTGGCCATACAAGATAACTTGGAGCATACAGCAAAAGGATGTATAGGCCATACACAAGCAGTTAGCAATGACCATACAAAGGAGCAGAGAAAAATTTGAGATTATATGACAGGAAGGATAAACCACATAGGTCATACGGCAGCAACAAGTACGACAGAAAATACACAAGGACAATCTATGATGATGACCATACGATGCAAGGAAGGTGTTGGACATACGGCAAAGGAAGAATGTACAACGACAGTAGAAATTGAAAGGCATACAACTAGTATCCCTTGTTGATGTTGTATAGTCAAAACATAAAAATTGGATCGTACAGTCAAATTAATCTACACAATGGCAAGATGCAGACATACATGGTCATGATTCCAAAAGGCTAAAACAGTTTTGTATCACTTCAAATTTATCCCTAAACTAAACTTAATCCTATTCCTACAACTAATCGGATGAGGGTTTGATAAAAAGAATGTTTGGTCCTTCACCAATATGGACCGGTGCCTACTCTATTGGGCAACAGAGTCATTGACATGTCCCTTTTGTCAGAGTGCTCACCGAGAAGATTAAAGGGTTTTAATTCAAATATTTAATTTAAATTTGAACAATCAATTTGTGCTTAAGGTGGTCGGCCCTCCTTGAAGAATAAAATAATTTCAAAAATTACAAAAACTCTAAGGTCAGCCTAAGGTTGAGTTGGGAAGTCGGCCTAGATTTAGTTGTCAAGTCGGCCATGTTGAAGATAAATGAAGGTCGGCTAAAGTTAGAGTAAGTTGGCCATTTTAATGACTAAGTCGGCCAAGGAATTAAAATTAAGTAAAATTCAAAATACCTTGCGCGCCAACTTTCATTTAAGGCTCGGCCCTTGAGGGAATCAAATAAG
This sequence comes from Cunninghamia lanceolata, assembly GCA_027924645.1. Classification (NCBI taxonomy): domain Eukaryota; kingdom Viridiplantae; phylum Streptophyta; class Pinopsida; order Cupressales; family Cupressaceae; genus Cunninghamia; species Cunninghamia lanceolata. Next base: position 13,208,143 of record BSBN01000063.1, read on the forward strand.
AAATTCGAATTTAATTTCTGAGCGCCAAATTCAATTGAGGTCGGCCTAGAAGGAGATTTAAAACAAATAAAATAATAAAGTTTTCTTGCTGGTCGGCCAGCATCTGAAAAGAGGAAAAAGGCAAGTATAAATAGAGGCTTTTGACATCATTTGACACATCTTTTGGCATGGCAAGTATTGTATTGTTCTGCAATTTATTTGCAATCATTCCAAGGATGAAAACCCTTGCAAATTGAAGGTGTGTTGGACGAAAACCCAACTACATCTTGGAGGCAGATTCATATGGAGTTCACATTTGCACTTCATTGAAGATTTGTAGATTGCTTGGATGCCATTGATACATCATTCGAGTTTGGGTCGGAGACCATTGATGGTGATTTGATAGTTGATGTTCATTGTATATCATTGAAGACATTGAAGACTTCGGTTGAAGAACCCTTGCATTTGATTAAAGACTTGAAGATCTAATTCCTTGAGTGCCGAATTTATAGAGGATCACATTGCTAGTTTGGAGCATCATTACTGGAGGTGATTGTTGGCTGTTCGTAACATATTTGTGGCAGATCTGAGTTCATGACAGCAGATATTTGTGGCAGATTTGAGTTCATATCAGCAATTAAACCCTAAGCGCTGCCTTGTCTAATCATTCTTGGAGCCGAGCTTGCACATTTCCTACATTTGGAGGCAGCGATTCTACCTTGGAGAAGGCGCATTACTTGATACACATTTTGGAGGCCTTGACATTGTTCAGACTAGCAGATCTGCAACTCTGCTAAGGCAGCGCCATCATTGGAGGTTCTACATTGTGGAAATTGATACCAAACACACCATAGGGGGCAGCGATCAGCTAATGAGGAGGTGCGAGCAGCACTAGGAGTCAAGTGGCCAGCCTTGAAGGACGTCATTTCTGCATTCCATCATCACAGGAGGTCTGATCTGCTACAGCAGATTGCCATCATCGATTGCATTTTGTTTAGACACAAATTGGTATGTTGATATTCATTGTTTATCTCTGAATTGTAACAGCAGTTCTTGTTTGATGTATTGGCTGTCATTGAGCCTTGGAATTGATGTAATTGAAGATTTGTGAGGACTAAATTAGTAAATTGTAACCAGCAAGAACTGAATTAGATTTGTCAGCATTATAGAGTGTATTTCATGTTGTAATTCACATAGATAAGGCTGCCCATATCTATTTGCTCTATCATCAATTTGCATTTTGTTAGTTATGTTACACGCTTGGCAAAGTCATATTTGGAAGGTGTAGAAATTCAACAAAATTCAGTTCTAGGGTTTTATTTGGAAATTGGCAAATTCGGAAATTTCAGTTCAAACCCTAGTTCGGCACATGTCATTCATAGAGTGCAACGAGGAAAGAAAGTATGCGGCAAAGGATCAATGAAACCAAACATGTATTCACATACATATCACAAATAGATTTTCATCTGATAGACATACTTAATAATCCAAGAAAGAACCACAATGATTCATATGCAAAAAAAGGAATGCCAAATACAAAGCCTTGTATTAACTTGAATGTTGTCACACACCTCCAAACCTCAGTTACAATCATGCTAGCAAATGTGGCAAGGGAAAACATATAATTGCGATAATACATTTGCTAAAATCAGTACAAACTCCCATGGAGACATACCATTTCATATAGATCCGCTTAAGAAATCCTTCCTACATTGTGATGAATACATCCCTTCACTTGCACCTCCAGAAAATTGGTTCAATGACCAAGCCTTGAAATGAGTTCCAATCTTGTCTTTATAGCCTTCACAACTCGGATCTGATGGAAAAAAGGGCGGGAAAACCCCACCAACTCCATCCACTACAATAAAATCCTCATTTTCAACTACCCATTTAACATTAATTTAAAAAAATTAATTATAAAGGCCTTTGTATTGCATACGAGTAGGATATTAAAAAATTTAAATTGTCCTTTGTAAATTTTGATTTCTTTATGGTCTGTCGTACAGTTGGAGTAACTAAATCTTTAATTATTATTTTTTTAATTTTTTTCTTTTTCATCCACTTTAAAAATTTTGGACTTCTATTTTTCCCATTTTCTCTATTATTTTTTTTTGTTATTTTTATGTGGGGCCAAACTATTATTTTTTGCTTAATTATTTTTTCGTCTTTTTCAAGTGGGGCCCATGTGTTATTTTCTACTTTGACTACAATAATTTTCTGTCCCGCACACCGTACGATATTTTTCTCTTTTCATAATTTCCTGTGAAATTGATCTGACTTGACAACAAGCATCTGTACGCCCCAGATTTTATGTTTTAATATTATTACTCTGACATGTACCTTCCTTAATTTTGCAATCTCAAGTAAAATCAGGTGCCTTGGCGAGAACCAGAACTGTCGTATTTTGTGAACCTTGTATTGCATGTGACACACACAAATTGTTCATCTTTTTAAAATTATTCTTCATCTATTACTCTTTGTTGATCTTTGTAGCTTCAATAAAATTACAATTCAACGAAAATACCTCATAGTCCTCCATTTGCCAATGAAATAGATTGTAGAGAGAATTCATTTCATCCTTCGAACACGATTGCAATTCTAGAATCCCTTTGTTGTTCGACTCCATTGGACCCTGATCATGCTTCTTCGTCCATTCTTCAGAGTCTGAATCTAAAGAGGTTACTTCCTCACTAACTGCTTGGTTCTTCAAATCAATTATATATTTCTGACCCTTGATATCAATGAAGATTGTGTTCCTTTTCTAGTTGTGGTCAGCTTTGGTTGCTCCCAACCAACCCAAACCCAACAATGCGTCATAGGCTTTCTTCCGAAATGATATAACCATGAAATTCAACAAAAATGCTTGGGTTCCAATAATTACCTTTCGGCCTATTAAAACTCCAAGTACTTTAATACCTTGTTGATCTACACCCACCAATTGAAAAGTTGGGGGCCATATGGTCAACTTACCTAGACTTCTCCAAGTGTCTTTTGGAAGTACGTTCATACCAATCCCGCCATCAACAACCATCAACAATTGTATTGGTGAGATTCCTTCCAAGCATCTCCATATTTACCACCACTGGTTTTTTTTTGTCATGTTAATTGTCAGTAACATTGGATCAATCACTTGGTCTCCCAACAACAAAGGTTTCATTATTGGGTCTTCATTTTCTCTACATTCCAAATGGGTCATACCATGCACCATCTCATTCTTCCCCAATACAATAGCATTTTGGCGTTCAAGAATACTTTGTAATAAATCCACTACTTTAATTGGTACGGTAGTTTGAAGTACTTGCCTTGCAATATTTTTCTCAAATAGTAATTGATTGGTTACCGTACTTGCATTTGTGTTTGAGTGGCGACATTTGTTATCCATAGCTTGCTCCACTTCGGCAATTGCTTCACGAAGTCTTTCTTGTTTTGTACGTGGATCCAAGTACACAACCTTCTTTGCTTGGGCTCGAGTAACAGTCAGTACTTCATTATGCCACTCTAAATCAATCATGTTGATGTTGGCCTTTTTCTTCAGACATCCAATGTCTTCATGGTCTCCAATTCCACACCATTTGCACAATAGTTGCAATTTGTTCTTCTTGTTCTGGCAATCTCTCGCAAAGTGTCCCCATTCATTACATTGTCGGCATTGTATGATCAGGCGTCCTTTGGGGTCGTACTGTATTTGACTTCATCCTCCCCCTCATTGATTTTGATAACCGCCGCCTGGAGATGCGTTTCGTGGCTTCGGTGGAGTGGACTGATCAGGCGTCCTTTGGGGTCGTACTGTATTTGACTTCAACCTCCCCCTCTTTGATTTCGATAACTGCCGCCTGGAGATGAGTTCCATGGCTTCTCATTTCAATAGTGTTGATTTCAAAAAAAAATTCTAGGGTGCTATATTACACCTTCGATGCCTCGAAGGTTACTCTCATACACTTCTGTGAAGGAATCTGACTCTGTATCCCAACTTGCCTCATCTAGAAGGTTGTCTTGACTTTTCAACTTGATCTGAAAGATCAATCCACGCTTCTTCTAGTAGTGGGAGGTGCCTTGTTTTCTCCTCCCGCTCTACCTTGTGTGATTATTTGTAGTGGAAATGTGTTCTCTCCTGCCTACGACCCCTACTCATGCTCCAACTCTGACTTCTACTTCGAGATGGACTTCAGCTTTGATGACCTCTCTTAGTCTTCTTCTGCGTTCTCTTTGTTCTACCAATCTTAGAGATCATCTGATCTCTTGATCCTAACGACGTTGTGGTCTCTTCCTGCCTTCTTATATTAAACCCAATTTCTTTTAAGGCAACAATGCCAATGTTTACCCTTCTATCTAACAAAACAAATACTTGAAATAATGAACAGAATTAATAATGCATACCAAATAGAGGACTAACAGTGTATCTTTATTCGCACATAAAATTATTACAGAAGTAGACTAGAGATGGTCGGCCAAGGACCAGAGTCAATCAAGCGAGATCATATTGTCTTTCCTTGATGATACAAAGACTATTTAAAGGACCCGACAGTTGCCAAGAGGAACACAACCGTCGACTAACCAACTCTTATAACTACCCGCAGCCAACAAACAATGGATACAGAGTACCTGGTATGGAGGAATTAAAATTTGTAAGCCTATACAGTGGTACAGCTGTTATTATGCATAAAATATAAGTGTTTACAGAAATGAAAACAAAAGAAAATGATTAAGCATTCTCTAAAATAATGATGTTTGGTCATCGGGGTCCCCGAATCAGGTCCAAGGCTTAGACATAAATATTAATCAGCTTAAAACATAGATGCACTACTCATCCCATCAAGTATAAGCAACAGGTTAGTTGAAGGGAGCAAAAAGCATGTGTCTTCATGTATTTATAGTTCAATATATTCGCTAAGTAGGTGTTCTTTATGATTATGTTGCATGGATATAAATTTATGGTAATCTACAAGGTACCTAGCATGGACCAGCTAAACATCCAGGTATGCCAGGTAATCCACATATTTGCGCTCTCCTCAACATGTCAGTGCTCTTCTCAACATGTTTGGGTGAAAAGTCACATGAGGATAGAGGTGAAAAGTTACCTGAGCATAGAGTTGCTACTGCTCAGTCCCATAATCTGACTTTTCTTGTTTCTAGTTCATCAAGAAGTTGATCGAATATGGTTTTACTAAACTAATTTTGCTATGAAAGAAAGCTAAAAGATAAGGAAAGCATAGCAATAAGACCACATTGTTCTCTATGGAGAAGAAAAGCATGCTCACAATTGAAATCTAAGTACGTCAGAATGCAGTAGAGAATGATCATTACAAAAGATAGCTATTCCCATGTGCCTCAATAGAATTTAACATAAAAGGTTGATGTTCCCCACATTCTTCTGTATTTGATTTTTATGGGAAGTTTCAATGACACCTGCAAAAATTCCAGATTCTCAAGATCCATACCTGCTATGGCATAGTGGTGTCCATGTTTCTAGGATTGCCAGCATAGGGACATATGGCCATGGAATTTATGTTTAATAATTAGGTAACCAGGAAAGCATGTGTACAAAAGATTAAAATATTATGGAACAGAAACAAATCCCAGATGGAACCAATGTTTTGTTAGACACCCTAACAAACAAATTCACACAAAGATTATCCATGTATCTCGATTCTTTCCCATGCTACCTTTCGGAATTTACTCTTTTGTTCTTCAGTTAGACCACGCTCCTTTTCATTTGCAACAGCAGCTGCATAAATCGGATTTCTTGAGCAGTTCTCAATGTCATCAATTTCTTCCACCTAACACAGAAAAAAAGATTAGCACCATATTAAGATAAAAATCCAACAAATCAATGAAAATGTTTTGTACATAACTTTGCATGTACATTCATTTCCAATGAATATAACTTCATAAACAGAAGCTAAATTTCTTTGTAATACAAGAAAACCTCCCAATCCATGACTCCAACAGCATAACATTTGCAAGCCTCCCCACTTCAGCACCTTGTATTAGACTAAGAAAGTCTCACAAACTTCACATTTGACTAAACGAACCACATATATAATGCAGTTCAGCTAATAATTTATTTTTGATACCTCATTAACACCAGGAAGATTCAAGCCCATAGTTGCTGCTTGTTCAGGGGTAGAAGCTAAGTACACAGCAGCCCACTGTTTGGACCCAAAATTATTGCTCTTCTGTATATCACCTTCGGTTCCAATAAAATTATCAACTAAGCCCCAATCTTTATCCCCTGTGGTATCAATTCTATCTGTACTATCTGCTTTTATAGCAAGTTTCTTAACAAGAAAACCACTCGCTCCTTCCTCTAACAACTTGCCACGATGCCTGTCCCATGCACTTGAACAAGTCAAAACATAAAATCTGCAAACTATCAAAAAAATAAAGAAAAAACATGGTTTCTTTGTTCTACCTTCTTACCGGCCGACAAGCTTGTAAATCGCATTCAGCTTCATTTACAAAATCTGTTACTTCTGCTGTGGGTTGAAAACCAGCCCAATGGATACGCTTCTTCCAAGCCTCTGTACTGCAACCTTCAGGAGCCTGTTTTTCTATCCACTTGTATAAAGTGGGAAGTTCAATACCAGCATAATCAAGTTGTTCCTATGACAAACAAAATTATACTAAATCATGAGAACCGAATTTTATTGCATACTAAAGAAAAATTATCAAAATCTTTGATACATTAGCCAACATAAATGTCAATAACAAGAAATCACAAGAGTATATCCAAGGACAACTAGAATTCAGTAGACATGACAAGCACATGAAAGGTCTAAAAGTAACATCAATAAATACTTTGGGATAATTGAGAAAATTTACAAACATAGATGCCCCAAGAAATTAACAAGATATAAAGGGATATGAAATCAAAGAAGATGAATGCATAAAGGAAAGCGTATGGCATAAAAACTGAATGTATCTTTACAAGATGGATACTTACGAAAAATCTTGTTCTAGCAAGTGCCAACAGTTTGCCAAGAAAAAAAGAAATTCTACTAATGTCCATGGACAACTAAAAGTAGGTCAATGACACTCAAGAGTACACCAATTTACAATAGAAAGTTCTAGGAAGAGAATCCTAGAAAGGCCCCACAAAGGGGAAGAACAAAAACAAAGAAACACAAAACAACAGGGGACCACCAACACAACTGGTTGAGAAACTAGTACAAATAGCCGAGAAGGGGGAACATGAATCCCAAAGAGCAAACACTAAGGAAAATTGGAGATTATCGAGTATCACAGTCTCGGCCAAAAATGGTGAAGTCATTGGTGCCATTGTCGACACTGTGGAGGGAGCAATACAAGATCTAATAATGCTCATCAGCGAGTGTCGAAACCCAGGAGGGTTGAGCAAAGTACTCCCCCTAGGATCACATCTAACATCCAAGGCTGAAGTAACCCCTATATTAGTGAAAAAGCTTGTAATATGCATCTACCCCTGTGGCTTGGGGGTAGTCAAAGAGAAGTAGATCTATGTCGACAAGAAAGCGTCGAACCACACTATTGGGAAGAAGTATGGCCATGATGCTGAGAAATAATATGTTGAGGCAGAAGTTGTGAGAGACGTCATCTCACGAGTTTATCAGCATCTATAAGAGAACTAGCAGTATCCAAAGGTCATATAGAGCTATCGGGCTCCTCGATGTGTTGGAAGGAGAAGGTGATCAACCTAAGGGCTCTAGAATCCCTAGAGACCCCATGTAAGGATTTGTGTCGAAAGGTGATGGCCTCCCAAAGATAAAGGGTCAAACACCGCTAGTCTGGATATCTAAAGAAGGTAGATAGATTGTTGATTGAGTCCTTGTAGAGGTAGTAATATCTCTGCTGGATCTCATAGCAAATGGGGCATCTAAAGATGAAATGCTTCTTCGTCTCCACCTCCTAGAGAGAACAAAGATGACAGATCCAACTGGGGCGAGGAATATGATGGTCTATATCAAACCGTAGCTCGTGGGAACACGCCCTCAATTGGCCAAGGGGAAACCTCAAGCCATGTGACCAATCAAGATGGAGATAGTGAGGACAGCATAACATAACATCCTTCATGAGTAAGAAATGCTCAACGTAAAAAGCAAGCTGCAGGCTAAGTGGCACAGGAGAAGAGGTCCAAGTGACTTGGATGTACTGCTTGTAAATGTCCATTTTAGCAACTCTAGTGATGGTCTCCCTCAAAGGAAGGAGACAAGGAGCATCCAAGGAATAAATGAAAGGAGGTAGTCTATCAATAGAGATGCCAATAGAAAGAATGGGCAAGCTAGCCTCAAGGTACCAACAATGATGGCATAGAATTGTGCCCAATGAAGCAATCCTCTTAAAGGAACGAAGAGCTAAGTATTGATAAATGTCACAACCACAAGCAGAATTACCCATGGATCTAAGTCTATGTATGTAGAAAGTAAGCCGCAAGATAGTCTCAAGATGCAGTGGCTGGGCAGCAAACTCAGCCTAGATAATGCTCCGATGAACACTCCGCTTGCACCAGAAAATGCGTTGCACCATGAGTATAGACCCTCTCAATACAAGCCCAATCAATGAATCCCAAGCTAGGCCGCCAAACCTCAGAGCCATACAAAAATATAGGCTTGATGATGGTAATAAAAAGACAAATCTTTGAAAGGATATCTTGGAAGTGGATGTGGAAACACTAACGCTCCAAGACAAAGAGAGAGGCATACCCCTTGCAAAGACATGAATGTAAGGCAAGCTTCAGGCTGAAGGAGGGACCAAAAAATTGGACCCCCTAGTATGTGTGAGTAGATGCGATCTCAAAAGTTGCCACCTTGGAAAAGAACTGGAATCTAAAAAGAAGACATTGGAGATGTTGAATATCAAGACCTTAGTTTTACTAAGGTTGATTTCTTGTCCCCTTCTCAAGTGTAAGCCTTTCAAAGACCCTTAGCCTTTTTCTTTAATTTCCTGTAGCTAAAGGGGTGGAATCAAGGAAGTATTTCAATAATTAAAGTTAAGTTGTTCAAAAAGTAACTTTAAGTTATATTTTAAAAGAACAACTTTTGTTTATTCTTTAAAAGGTTGATTTTTAAAAAATGAGTTTATAAAGTGTCGTTAGGAGTGGGGTACAAAAGGTAATGACACTTTAGACACTTAAGTTGAGGGAAAAAGGAAAAATAATTTTAAAAAAATACATTATTTTCTCTCATAAGGCTATATAAAAGGTATTTGTGCACAAAAGAACTTCTTGTTGGCAAACTCATTTCTAATTGCTCTAGGAGTGAACGTGAGTTCTATTTGCCTGAGGACGAAAACCCTTTGGTGAATCCAATTTCAAGGACAAAAACCCTCCTAGCTGGTTTGTGTGATTTCACCCTAAAATCACCATTGTGTTGAATTGTTGAGGTTTTTCCAGTTTCATATATTATGGAGATTTTTTGTGTTTTGACTTCCATTTTCCTTGTGAGTGCATATATTGCGGGTATAATCTAGTTGCAGCCTTGCATGACAACAAAGAGGCTGTACCAATCTAAAGATTTCTAGTCATACCATTAGCTTATGTGTTGGGGCTGTACTTTTTGCTGGAAACACCTATTTCTTTCAGCCATATTGTTTGTACTTGCAGATTTTATGACTGAAATAGGTCGTACAACATTCTAGTGTGAGTGTTTGAAAAAGTAAGGGAGGTGCCCCTGTTTGAGGACCCAAACTCCTATTCCTTACAAGTCGTGCTCCTTTAATTAGTTATCGTAACACCTGAAACTGAATCCGTACCCACCTAAAACTGAAGTCGTACCATCACAAATTTGTTTGCAGAGGTTGATTTGGAACCTGAGAAACAAGATGGGGAAGTGGTTGCTAAGGGTACCTTTGCCACTTTATCTTGTACTCCAAAATACACCCCTTTCAAAATTCATGGAGTCCTTCAAGGACAAAGAATGAAAATGTTGATTGATAGTGTGGCAACCCACAACTTCATTAATGAAGGTTTAGTGGCCAAAAGAGATCTTAAGGTTGAAGACTTTGAGGGATTCAACGTGATGGTAGCTGATGGTTTTATTATGTCTTGGACGAAGAAGATTTATCAGTTGAGCTTCACCTTGGGAAACCATAAGGTGACAGATGACTTATATGTTGTTGGCAAAAGAGACACTAATTTGATGTTGAGAGTTCAATAGTTGCATTCTCTTGGGAAATATTCTCAAAATTTTCAAATCATGGAGCTAAAATTCCGTGTAGATGGAAAGAAGGTTGTCCTCTGTGGGTGTCTAGTGGATCTCCAAGAATTGTTTCAGCCAAAAGGATGGAAAGAACTTTCCAACATGGTGAGGTTGCTTGGGCAGCCCAATGTCTCATTTCTACAGACATTTCTTCAAATGGGAAGAGATCATATCATATTGACATCCAATCTCTTCTGGATAAGCACAGTAAGGTGTTTGATGATATACCTCTAGGAAGGCCTCCTGATAGAGGTTTTGAGCATATCATTGAATCAGAAGGAGCAAAACCTGTTATCACCACTCCTTATCGCCATTCTAGAAGGCATAAGGAAGAGATTGAGAAGGCTATCAAAGAACTTTTGGACATGGGACACATTAGACCCAGTTCAAGTCCTTTTGCCTCATCTGTAGTTCTGGTGAAGAAAAAAGATGGCACTATGAGAATGTGCATAGACTACAGAGCTCTGAACAAAAGGACAATCAAGAATAGATATCCCATACCGTGGATCGATAACTTGATTGATGAACTTCATGTAGCTGTCTATTTCTCAAAAATAGACCTGAGATCAGAATATCATCAAATCAGTGTTAGAGAATAAGGTATTTACAAAACAACCTTCAAGTGCCATTATGGGCACTATGAGTTCTTGGTCAAGCATTTTGGGTTGACAAATGCACCTGCTACTTTCCTGTCTTGCATGAACCAAGTGTTCAATAAGCAGTTGAGGAGATCTGTGTTAGTTTTCTTCGATGACATTCTCATTTATAGCAACACAGGGGAAGAACCTCTAAGATATTTAGATGAAGTTTTGGGCATCCTTGAAGCTCAAACTTTGTTCGCTAAGAATTCAAAGTGTGAATTTGGGATGACAAAGATTCTGTATCTTGAACATGTCATAAGTGGCCAAGGAGTTCGAGTTGATCAAGAAAAGATTCGTGCTATATTAGAGTGGCCTCGCCCAAAATCATTGACTCATTTGAGAGGTTTCTTGGGTCTTTGTAGTTACTACAGAAAGTCTGTCAAAGGTTTTTCACAATTGGCTACCCCATTGACCAATTTGACAAGGAAAGGAGCTTTTACATGGATTAATGCAGCACAGCAAACTTTTGATAAGTTGAAGGAAGTGATGAGTACTTGCCCTGTCCTAGCTATTCCATATTTCTCTCTTCCTTTTGTGATTGAGTGTGATGCTTCTGGTGAAGGGATTAATGCAATATTGATGTAGAACAAGCACCCAATTGCTTTTGAGAGCCGCAAACTCAAAGATTGTGAAAGATGGTTCTCAATCTATGACAAGATGTTGGCCATTATGCACACATTGGCCAAATTCAGACAATACAAACCAAATAGTTTGAAGTATTTCCTTAATCAGAAGCATCTCAATGATAGGCAACAAAAGTGGATTAATAAGATTCAAGCTTATGATTTTGACATTGAATATGTCAAAGGAAAAGCAAATATAGTTACCGATGCTTTGAAACAAAAACCCACCTTGTGTTCCATGGCTAAAATTTCAATTGATTGGAAAGCTAACATTATTTGTGAATATTCTAAGAATATATTTACTACTGATATTTTGGAAGGAAAAGTGCAAGATGACAATTACCAAGTGGTAAATGACCTCATACTCTACAAGAATAGAGTATTCCTTGTGCCTGAATCAAAGATGAAAGAGAAGATTCTTGATGCAATTCATGATACCACTTTGGCTGGTCATCCGGGGTATTATGCGATCTACAAGCAAATCAGAGAGAGGTTTTCTTGGAAGGGGCTTAAGGATGATGTCCTTAAGCATGTTAGAGAATGTGCGGTGTGTCAAAAAAACAAAAAAGAGCGCACACTTTTCCAGCTAGGTTGTTGCAGCCCCTACCCATTCCAATCAGAAAATGATAAAGCATTTCAATGGATTTCATTACCAATTTGCCAAGAGTTCAAGGTAAAGATGCATCTATGTGGTTGTTGATAGATTTACAAAGTTTGCTCACTTCTCTGCTATATTCTCAAATTTTAGAGCACTACAAGTTTTTGATTTATTCTTTAGAGAAGTTTTCAGACTTCATGGTTTGCCAAAGAATATTGTGAGTGATATGGACAAAAGATTCCTTAGTATGTTTTGGCAGGAGCTCTTTCAGTTGATTGATACGGAATTAATTCCTAGCACTAGTTACCACCCACAAACTGATGGGCAAACGGAAAGTGTCAACAAATGGATTGAAAGTTATTTAAGAAACTATGTCACAGGACAACAAAAGGTATGGATTAATTGGCTCTATTCGAGAGAGCACTGTTAGAATACTACATATCACATGTCCATTGGTATGACTCCTTTCAAAGCACTATATGGTTATGATGTCTTATTTTTGTGGATTTGATTCTTTCTGACAGCAGGGTGCCGGGAGCAAAGGACATGGTCCAGCAAAGTCAAGAGATAATGAAGGTATTATTAAACTAAAATTAGATAAGTTCTATTTAATGGTCAATATTGTAGATAATGTATATCTACTCTGCTTTATTAGCTGTAGGCTATTTTAGCATATGAAAATTCTTTATATACAGCTTCAATGTATCTTGTAATTACTCACTTTGTTAAATATATCATTCTGATTTTTTTATAATATGGTATCAGAGCAGGAAATTTGAATTTTTTTCTTAGCGCCTTCTGTACAAAAATTCGTACGTCCATACGCAATTTCGTACCGCTTTGCTCAGAACCTTTAGCTTTGGCTTTCAGTCACAGGTTCTAGGCGGTTTCTCTGCTAAAATTGTGTTTTATTTTTTTCCTGGAGGTTTGTGTCTTCAAGCGACGACTTCAAAATTCGTGGGCGAGTTTTTTAAAGTGATCGATGTTTTCCTGAATCCTTCTGAGGTCGTGTTTTGGCACTTCCTCCCGTTTTTGAAGGTCGCAACTTTTGTTTTCTCCTGGATGCGGTTTGTTTCTGAAATCGCGAGAGCTTCAGCATTTGTTTTTGGTCGCGATTTATCGTTTCCTTTCAGTCGCGATTTGCAAGCTTTTTTTTTATCGGCGCTCTTCATTTCTTGGTCATTGTTTTCTCTGCATAAATCGCGATTTGCTGTTTTTTCTTGTGTTTTGCCGTTGTTAATGACTCTGTTTGGCATTTTTAAAGGAATCTGAAGGATCGCTATTTCTTCGTGAGGTCTTCATCGGCGATTATGTTTCAGCGATTAGGGTTCTGTATCAATGTGTTGGAGCTCCGTGGATGTTTGGTAGCTATGTGTTGTCTTGGCGAGGCATCCTTTAGTCTACAGTTTCAGCTCCAAACCCTGTTAGCTGATTTTTGTTTGAAGTGGTCGCTATTCAAAAATCTGCATTTAGCGCTAAGCACTCTTGACTATCTGCTCGTACATATTCCTGCCGACAGTCTTCTTCAAATACTGGTCGTAGGCCTGGCCTTGACTTCTGTGTTTGGTTAAAATATTAAATTTGTTCAAACCTTCTTTTGATCAGACAACCTCTAGCCCGTGCAATGCATAAGTCTTTGGTCCTACCGCCAGACCATGTCAAACCTCTGTAGAATTATTTTCTTGTGGGTCTCGAAATCCGTGTTCAGATTTTTTGAGACAGTTTTCTTGTCTCGAGAATTGTGCTGTCTATTTTTTCCATCTTCCAATATCTCATTTTTCATGCCTCAAAAAGCGTGAAGATGGCATCTTTTGCCAAGCACACTAAGCAGGAGTCTGCGATCTACGCCTTTATGGCCAAGAGACCTACAAATCATGTCAAATCTTCTTCCTGGTACATTGACTCAGGTGCCTCCGGACATTTCACACATCGGCAAGACTGGTTCACGAAGTACACGCCATTCAAAGATTCAGTCATCTTTGGAGGAGGCGAAGAGTATACTGTTGCCGAAAAAGGCAACGTGCAAATTCAGTCTGGTGGGAGAAATTTAATATTTCTCGATGTATACTTTGTACCTGGCATGGAGTTGAACCTTCTCTCCGTCAGTCAGATAATGCGACATTCACCTCATCTGGATGTTGTTTTCAGCATGAACACATGCAGCATAGTGAATCGTGAGACACGCACGACCGTTGCCTGAGGACTCGAGGATCATGGTCTGTATAGACTCGTTGATTCTGGGGATTTTCAAGAACACGCCATGGCAGCCAGGAGTACGTCCATCAGCAAACTCTGGCATCAACGTTATGGGCACCTGAACATGCACTATCTCTCTCAGTTAGCTCAGGAGGGTCTGGTTGGTGGTCTTCCGAAGACTCAGACTCAGATTCCTGGCGTATGTGATGCATGTCAGGCTGGCAAGCAGCATCGGACTCCATTTCCAGATGGTGATAAATGGAGAGCATCAAAGGTTTTGCAATTGGTTCACACTGATGTATGTGGACCAATGAACACTCCTTAAGTTACTGGGTGCAGATATTTCCTACTACTTGATGATTTCAGAAGAAAGATGTGGGTGTATTTCTTGAAAAAGAAATCAGATGTGATTAGTACATTTCAGCAATTCAAGGCCACGGTGGAAAAAGAGTCAGGCTATCCAATAGTCACTCTTCGATCTGATAATGGGGGGAGTTTTGTTATGCTGACTTCACGCATTTCTGTGTTGCACATGGCATCACACGCCAGCTTACTACACCTTACACACCTCAGCAAATGGTGTCATTGAGTGTCGCAATCACACCATTACAAAGATGGCACGTTCTATGTTGGAGCATAGAAGTGTTCCTAAGAAGTTCTGGGTTGAAGCAGTCTACACTGTTGTCTATTTTGTGAACCGGTCTCCCACCTATGCCATAAGGAAGATGACTCCTAAAGAAGCCTAGTCTGGACAAAAGCCTTGCGTCAACCATCTGAAAATTTTTGGCTCCACTGCTCATGTTTGGATTCCCGATGCCAAATGCACTAAGCTGGACTCCAAAAGCCAGAAGCTCATGTTCACTGGTTATAGTGAAAATCACAAGGCATACAGACTGATTGATGTAGACAATGATCGTCTCATATTCAGTCGTGATGTAGTGGTTGATGAGACTATTGGGCCCTTTCTGCTATCTACTTCTTTTGTTCACACTGAGGATCAGCCTTTGGAGGCTTCAGATTTGGGTGTTCGCATTCCTCTAGCTCCACCTGATGGGAGGGTTCCTGCAGTTGTGCCAGCAACTCAGCCTGTTGTTCCACCACCCGCCCCTCCTCAGGATATTCTGGACCCTCCTGATCTTGTTCCCGCCCCTCCTGGTGATGATGATGCACCTGTTTTAGATGTTCATCCATCTAGTCTCCTGCCTAAATGGTGGGCCAAAACAATTGGTGATCTTCATGATAATAAACTCATCGAGGGTAGATCTGCTCGGAAGAAGAGCAAGCAGCAAAATACTATCAATATTGCTCTTATGGCCAACATTCACAGCATCTCAAAGCCTCAAACATATTCTGAGGCTAAAGGCATACCTGAATGGGAAAAGACAATGGAAGCTGAGCACCATAGTCTTCTGAAGAACAATACTTGGGTCCTTTCTGATCTTCCACCTGGGAAGAAGCCCATTGGATGCAAGTGGGTGTACAAAGTCAAGTACAACGCTGATGGAACCCTTGACAAGTATAAGGCTCATTTGGTTGCCAAAGGGTTCTCACATAAAGAGGGCATTGACTATGAGGAGAGTTTTGCTCCCACGGCCAAAATGAGTACCATTCGGCTTGTCCTCGCTATGGAAGCCCAGTTTGGGTGGAAAGTCCATCAAATGGACGTCAAAAGTGCCTTCCTCAATGGAGATTTGCAGGAAGAAGTTTACATGACGCAACCTCATGGCTTCAAGGTTGCTGGTAAAGAACACCAGCTGTGCAAACTGGAGAAAGCTCTCTATGGCCTTAAACAGGCTCCATGGGCATGGTACATAAAGATTGACAAGTACTTTGTGGATCATGGTTTTCAGCGGAGTCCTTCTAATTCCAATCTGTATGTCAAACAGTATGCTGATGATAGTCTTTACATCGTTGTCTATGTTGATGATCTGATCATTACTAGCAGCTCCAAGCAGTTGATTCAGGGGATCAAACATGATCTCAATCAAACATTTGACATGACAGATTTGGGAATCCTGCATGATTGCCTAAGTACTGAGGTTTGGCAGACACCTGACAGCATCTTCATCTCTCAGTCCAAGTATGCTAGAAGTCTGTTGGACAAGTTCCGGATGACAGATTGCAAACCTGCTTCCACACCTATGGAGAAAGGTCTGAAACTTTCAGCCAATTCAGACTCTCCTGTAGAGAATGAATCCGCATTCTGGCAATTAGTGCGCAGCCTCATCTATCTCACTACCACTAGACCTAATCTTAGTTTTGCAGTGAGCTACATCTCTCGCTTCATGACAGCTCCTAAAGTTGAACATTGGGTTGCAGCCAAGCGTGTGTTGAGATATGTGCAAGGCACTTCCAACTTTGGCATACTGTATGGCAGGTGCAAAGATCCTCAGCTCATCGGTTTTAGAGATTCAGATTGGGCAGGTTCTGTTGATGACAAAAAATCTACCTCTGGGTATGTTTTCAGTTTGGGCACATGTGCAGTCACATGGACCGGCAAGAAGCAGCAGGCAGTGGCTCTCTCCTCCACAGAAGCTGAATATTAGGAAGCTATTAAAGCAGCTTGTGAGGCAGTTTGGCTTCAAAGGATGCTTTCAGACATGCAACTGCCTCCAACCGAGCCTTCACCCTTGTATTGTGATAATTAAGGGGTGCTAAAACTTGCCGAAAATCCAGTCTTCCATGAACAAACAAAACATGTTGATCTTCACTGTGACTTCATCTGCCAGCTTGTCGAAGACGGATCCGTTGCGTTGCAATATGTTCCAACTGAGGACCAAACTGCAAATATCCTAACCAAGTCTCTGAGCCCGAATAAGTTTGTCAAATTTAGGGGGCATCTTGGTGTAGTTGACAGATTGACCATTAAGGGAGGGTATTAAACTAAAATTAGATAAGTTCTATTTAATGGTCAATATTGTAGATAATGTATATCTACTCTGCTTTATTAGCTGTAGGCTATTTTTAGCATATGTAAATTCTTTATATACAGCTTCGTTGTATCTTGTAATTACTCACTTTGTTAAATATATCATTCTGATTTTTTTATAATAGGTATTAAAAGAAAATTTGCAGCAAGCACAAAATCAACAAAAGATGTATGCTGATCAGCATAAATTGGAGAATTTTTTGAAGTGAGTGACATGGTTTATTTAAGATTGCAGCCTTATAGACATTCTTCCTTCAAGAAGAGTGGAGCTGAAAAGCTCAAACTGCGTCTATATGGTCCGTATAAGGTCTTGCAACGGATTGGTGAGGTGGCCCATGAATTGGAGTTGCCAAAACAAAGAAAAATTCAGAATGTGTTTCATGTTTCGTGCCTCAAAAAGGCACTTGGGCAGCATATCAATCCTTCAACAAAGTTGCCTCCACTTGATGATGAAGCCAAGTTGGTTTTTTCTCCCAAAGCTATCATGAAAGTGCAAGAAAGAAGTTGAGGAAGAAAACCATTTCAAAATACTTGAGATGTTGGAAAGATCTTCCACCAAAAGATGCTACGTGGGAAGGGGAGCAAATTTTGTAGCATCCAAACTTGCAATTGCTTGAGGGAAAACAATATTGGGAAGGGAGGATTGTCATGTCCCCTTCTCAAGTGTAAACCTTTCGAAAACCCTTAGCCTATTTCTTTAATTTCCCGTAGGCTAAAGGGGTGGAATCAGGGAAATATTTGAATAATTAAACTTAAGTTGTTCAAGAAATAACTTTAAGTTATATTTTAAAAGAACAACTTTTGTTTATTATTAAAAAGGTTTTTTTTTAAAAGGTGAGTTTATAAAGTGTCGTTAGGAGTGGGGTACAAAAGATAATAACACTTTAGACACTTGGGGGAAAAAGAACCAAGTAATTAAAAATACATTATTTTCTCTCAAAATGCCATATAAAGGGTACCTATGCACAAGAGAATTTCTTCTTGGCGAATTCATTTCTAATTGCTCTAAGAGTCAACATGAGTTCTTCTATTTGCCTGAGGATGAAAACCGTCCTAACTGGTTTGTGTGACTTCACCCAGAAATCACCATTCTGTTGAATAGTTGAGACTTTTCCAATTTCATATATTATGGAGATTTTTTGTGTTTTGACTTCCATTTTGTTTGAGTGCATATATTGTGGGTATAATCTAGTTGTACCCTTCCATGATGACAAAGAGGCTGTACCAATCTAAAGATTTATCGCCGTACCATTAGCTTATGTGTTGGGGCCGTACCTTAAATTGGATGGTTTACTGCCAATTCATTGTATTCATTCATAGCCCGCTTTCGCATGTCGGATCCACAAGCAATCAGCCATTTTGGCTTGATTGGATTCTGCCTGTAATCTGCTAGTGACTCGCATTTCAAAGCATACTTTTCCGTTGAAAAGGTTTTGATTTGGGTCGGCTCAGCCGCCTGTATGCTTCTAGTCGCCTTTCCGCCTTTACATTTCAGCAGTGCATTCATTAGTTAGAGTATGTCATTCGAACACTGTATGCTCTCACCTTGCCCACCTCGAGATCTAGGTGATCATAAAGTGCAAGGACTTGCATTTGCATCTCTCTATATTGTAAAATCTCAAAACAAATTAGTTAGGGTCATTACAGTTGACCACAAACTGGCAAAGATTACAAAAGTGAGCAAGGGCATCAAGTTGTCATTGTAACCCTTCAACAAAATTAGAGAGAATAACATCATCAACAAAAAGTAGAATGACAATAACCACCTCAAGTAAAATGCAACCATCATCCATATGAGCATGTTGCTAAAGAAACTCCTACAACTCATCAATGTAAATGCTAAGGAGGGTCGGAGAGAGATGACACCCTTGTTTGACTCCAATGGTACTCCTCACAAAGTCGAAGATACCGTGCGATTTGAAACTGCCCAACAACTATCTCAAAAAGCCTCTAAGCAACGGTAATGAGAATATCGGGAATGTTGACATCACGCATCTTCTAGAAAAGCAGGTGTCTTGGAACTAAGTCAAAAGCCTTCTTGAAGTCTATGAAACAGCAAAAGACTATGGAAGAGTGGTGGCGAGCCTCCTCAATAATAGCCTAGAATGTAAAGATAGAGTCAATAGTCTGATAATCTCCCCTGAAGTCAGCCTGCCCACGAGCTCAAAGATTACCTTTCTCTAGGTACTTAGATAATTGCATGTCTAACATTGTAGCATAAAGTTTTACAAATGTCATGATAGCCCTATAGTTGCATAAAGTTTGGCAAGAGCAAATAACAATGTAATAAAAAGAAAATAAGCCAAACAATGGGTCACTATTCAATACTATAAACTATAAAGTATGATAAAATTTGAAAGTGACCCATACAACTGGAAAGGGCAATGATGATTTGGGTTGCTAGTTGAGACACTTTGATTTAAAATCTGGTGTGAAGGTGAGTTGGTGACATAGGTAAGTTTGTGCAATTAGAAAATAATTTGTAAGTATTTAAGATTTGTAATTAGAATCCAGGTCAACGAGAGATCCTGTGACAATCTTTCCAATCCAATGAATTGAAGACAATCCACATACACTTCAAAGGGAGGTGAACAATCAACCCCCTTTTTAAGCACCCTCTCATGTGGTTTGGTGGGCCTAGTGTTTCAAAAGTTTTGGTGATACATCCAAGGGTCTTAGTGGTACTTTTTTTTTCAAGGAAATTTGTTTTTTGATTAGGTAAATTTGTGTATATTTGGTTTGAATTTATAAAATAGCCTAAGGTACACACATTTTTTTGTTCCAGCAGCAAGAGTTTTATGCAGGTTTAATGCAAGCTCAACTGGTGAGTGCAAAGGAAGTAGTAGGTACAACTTTGTCCACCACCACTTGCCAAGTGACTAATGGAATTAAGTTTTTTAATTGCTCTGCCACTCCAAGCTCTGTGGAATGCAAATGTCATGTTGGAAAGTCTGGACTCTGCAATCATTCTCCTCTTTTGAATGCTGATACAAAGGCTGCCAGTTCATTTATTCTCAAAACCAATGCTAATTTCTCACAAGCCGTGGGAGATTGAGAGGCTGTACTTCAGAGGATGCCTACTGATGGAAGGAAGTGATCGTGGCGCAGACAAGCATTTCTGATGAGACCTCATATGCATTTGATGTAGGCCCTTTAAAAGTTAAAGATGAAAGAAGACAAGCTCAAAAATATTGGTGTTTTTGTTCTCTATTATGGCTCCGTACCATGTAAACATAGGCAACACCTGCTCTCTGTGATCTAATTTCTCACTCAAAAGGAGTGACAATACCCCGTCCATGCTTATCAATAACCATTCCATGCCTGCCTAGTTCAACTCCTGCAGAAGCAACTTTTAACCAGGTCATCTCATATACTTCTCCAACTCACTAATGCAAAAAGAGGTCTGCTCATTAATGATAACTAAAGCATAATCCTGGAGAGATGTATCCAAAAAGGCAACACCAGAAGCACAAATATCATAGCCAGCAATGTTATCCAAAGAAAGGGAAGAAACTTCATCATCAAAAGAAGCATCATGATCGGAGGAATTAGGTCCCTCTGCATCATTTACATCGAAATTGACAAAAACATAATGTAAATGAGGAAGTATATTTCCCAACCATATGGTCTTGCAGTTGCTCAAGAATCTGTCCTTTCTCTCTATTTTGATTCATGATAATTTAAATGAACCGCTCAATAGTGTAGCTCATAATATCAATTCTATGGTTCCAATTATTAACATGTTCTTCATACATTTCACAAATAGCAGTAATCATTTTGGAATTCACATAAACTCTACCTTTCATGTAAAGATGAGCACTTTTTAACTAGTTGCTGCAAACGATAATGGTTGAGGAGCTTCAAATTTAAGATGGAAATATCCTTCTCAGCCAGCTTATTGTATGCAAAGCTAAGTGACCTCTTCAGAAGGATAATCATTGTCCACAACCTCATCACTCTCAGACTCAATGTTCTCACTTAGTTTACCAAAGAATTTTTCAAAATTCTCCTATAGAGCCTCGGCCAACTCAGTATTCTTGGTGTGACACAACTACTCATCAAAGACATGAAACCAGAAATGTCCAAAACACACATTTGATCTATCAAACCAATATTTCCTCCGCTATTCATCCAAGAGTATCTTCTCATCACCAAGTGATAAAGCACCACAAGCCACAATTCTTCAATCCTCCAATCTCACCCTGCAAGCCTACAGTCAGATTGATAGAAGTCCATGATTGACAACTAAAAATGTGCATTCAATTGTCACAATTTCCCAAAATTATGAGCATTAATAGATCTCAAAAAACAACACGAGATTTAAAAAATCAATAACCCAAAAGGTATGGCCTTCCAAAGTTTGCCCACCAAAAGATAATTGCCCTCCGATGTGCAAAATTCAAATTTTGAAATTGTCAAATATTGACAGGAAAGCACCTGGTTGCCCTACATTGTGTTCAAAATCACTACAACTACACTTATAACATTTTGCATTTGGTTTGCCCTGTCTTGTTGATTTAACCAAATGAAAATCATCATTTTTCCTCATCCGATTCATCACATGCTCTATATATAAAAAATTTGTTTTTGTGTTGGCCCAACCATGGCTTGCTACATTCGTTGCACAAATGCCACACCATCCTCACATGGTAGTCATCCACATGCACTGATACTTGCAAAAGAAAGAAATGTTAGACTTTTCTGAAGGAATAAATAGGGCTCTTAGTGACTTCAATTGCGCATCTACAATTTACTTATGTTTCTGGTAGGCGCCATTACAATTGCAGGTTTCTGAAAATGGTCTTTGATATTCCTGAATTCTGGACTTTCGAAATTATAAAAATGAACATAGAAGAGTAAGACATATGGGAAAAAGATCCTTTGGTAGGACCAGAGCTTTACCTGAAAGAGGTTTAAGGGCTATTTCTTTGGTTTTTTGTTCAGCTATTCAAAATCCATCAAAAGACTGCAACGGACTCTAGCTGCCCAATTCTTAATCCTCCCTGTTTAAGAGGGTCAAGGTTCGCTCATATTGGTCAGCATGGTGTTTGTTTTATGAGTGCTTCTTCAGGTTTTGTTTCCATGTGCTTGAATGCTGAGAATTGATTGAATTCTGGTGTTTATTTGACTTGTGATAATAATCATTTAAATGTATTTAGTGTTGGCATTCGGTGTGACAGACTACCGCTTACCAACTCCCATTACAGCCCATTATCTAATTCTCTTATCATAAAGCACTCCCATTATCATCTAACATCTTGTGCCCTTGTGCTACAACTGGTGGAGAATATCACGCAGGGTCAGAGGACGTCCACTATAGCCCAGTCGTGTAAGGCTCCAAGCATAAGTCCCTTCTAAAGGACCTTCCAACAGCTAAGTGAATGAAGCTCTCTTCCTGCATTGTTTGTCAGGACGTACTTTTTATTTTCAATTTGCTTTGTCTGCCTTGCTTGGCATTGCACCAGCATTCAGGGTCTTCCACATATACACCCAGGCTAGTTTGGTCTGCTCCTCTTTGACATTATTCTACTTAATTTCTTTCAGGTATCCTTATGTTATTAGCTAACCTTAAGTGCAGATTTAACATGAGCTTTTTGCAGCTATGATTCATAACTTTTCTGTCTACTCGGTGCTGCAAAAAACCTCATTACAGCTGTAAGCAAGGAATATCCAAGGACCCACTTCTTTTCTCTCCCCCTTCTGTTACTAGTTACTACCATATTTTATGCCCCCTCAGAAGATCACCAAGGCTCCAAAGGTTGCCTCTTTTTGTCATTCTGAAGACCTTGGCCTTAGCCCTAGCCCAAATGTGGAGCCATATAAAAAATTTAGCTAGCACGTGTATTCATAATTTCTTTTGATGTAAGTTTGCTACTAGTGTTAGAGACAGTTTTTGTCTGCTTTGAAAGCAATTAGACATCTTTCTTGGTTTTTCTTGATTAAAATGTCTTGATTACTTGCAGAATAAAGGAATGGAGATCTTTCTGGAGAAAAAAATTGGGGTTTTAGGGACTCCACTTGTGATGGCATAATTTACTTTGTTTCTATTATGTGCTATTGCAATCGCATGTTACTAAATAAGATCTCTGAGTATCCCTCAATTCTGGACTTTGGATCGATGAACATGGAACAGTAAGACGTATAGAGAAAAGATCCCTTGGTAGGGCCAGAGCTTTATCTGAAAGAGGTTTAAGGGCTACCTCTTATTAGAATAATTATTTAATTATTTTTGCTATTTTTAGTTAATGGTCAATCATGTAAATTATCTGTTAAGATCGTTTGCACAATCTTCTGCAGTTTCTATTTTAGAGACTTGCTAACTTTGTAAATCTTGTAAACTATTTATTCAGCGTTGCTCTTTGTAAATAAACATCAAATGTTTTACCAAATACTTGCATAATATGGTATCAGAGCCCAGGTTATTAAAAATTGATCTTCTAAAATTTCGAAAGAAATTTTTAAGAGCTTTTTGAAGATTGATTTTTCTCTGGTTTTCGTGGGTCTTCTTATTAAGCAAATCGAGGGTTCTGGTTTTGATTTTTCGTGAGCATTTCTCACTTAAAATAGTGACTCTCTTGTTAAAAATCGTGGGTTTTGTTTTTAAAAATCGCATGCTTTTTCAAAACATGATTTTCTGTTCTCTCTAGCCGTGTTTTTTACCTGTTCCTGGACGCCATTTTTAAAGATCTTCTGCTACGTTACCCTTGCCTCTCTGAAGACGTCATTTGCAGTCACTCTTTTGCTGTGATTTGAGGAATCTTGAAGCCATTTTTCTGTATTTCTCTAAATAAAATTTGAGTGACTAGGGTTTTGCATATAAACCCTCTGTTTGAAGTCAAAAAAAAATTTCGATTACAGATTCTGTGGGTTTTTCAAGACGTTTTCTGGGTTGTCTTCAGATTTTTCTGTGTCTCTCAAAATCCGTGCCTTGAAGTTTGTGCCGACGGGTTTGTCTCGAAATCTGTACATGTACTTGCCTCAGTGCATTGGAAATCGTGCCTTGAGTTTCGTGCATTCAGCTTATTCTCAGTACCTCATTTTTTGTCTCGAAAAGCGTGCAAGATGGCGAGTTTGACCAACATTATGTTGGAAGGCAGTCAGCATTTCAATGGCAAAAATTATAATACCTGGAAGCAGCGAATGATGACTATCTTCGAATAACGCTGCCTTGATCAGATTATTTTAGGCAACACTACTCGTCCCACAACGGCAAGTAAAAATCAGGACAAGTTTGATGAGCAAAATCGTGAAGCGGTGATGCTCATTAAGCTTTCAATTACAGATGATAAGCTACCTCAGAGTCCGATTGGAAAATCAGCAAAGGAGATTTGGGACCATCTGAAGGGTTTGCATGAGACTTCCGACAAGAGCCATGCGTTCTTCTTGAAAAATATGTTGTTTTCTATCATGATGGATGAGAACACAACTTTGCAAGCGCACTTGAACAAGATCTAAGAGATCCGAGATCAGTTGGAGGCTATTGATCAAAAAATGGAGGAAGAAGACATGGTCGTGGTCACTCTGAAAAGTCTACCTAAGTCTTATGAACATTTCATCGAGACTCTCAACATTACGTCTGCTAATGTTGATCTGAAGTTTCTGGAGCTTTGTGCTATCCTCTTGCAGCAGGACCGCTAGAAACAACAGTTTGGTAGTAGTGCTTCTTCATCCTCTACAAAGCAAGCTTTTGCAGCCAAGTCTCAGGCTTAGCATAAAGGGAAAGGTCAGCCTCTGCAGCAGAAAGGCTCAGGTCAACCTCAAGATAGCACCAAGAAGAAGAACATTCAGTGTAATTATTGCCACAAATATGGTCACATCAAGAAGGATTGTCGTCAACGTTTGGCTTCTGAATAGAAGTAGGGAGGGTCTCAATCGAAAGCTAATGTTGCCGAGCACACTAAGCAGAAGGAATCTACCTTTTACGCCTTTATGGCTAAAAGACCTACAGATCATGTAAAGTCCTCTGCTTGGTACATTGATTCAGGTGCCTCGAGACACTTCACCCATCGGCGTGATTGGTTCACAGTTTTTTCTCCCTTCAGTGACTCAGTTATTTTTGGAGGTGAAGAGTATACAGTTGTCAGCAAGGGCACTGGTCAGATTCAGTCTGGTGGGAGGAATCTCATATTCCTCAATGTATACTATGTTCCTAGCATTGGACTGAACCTTCTCTCTGTCAGTCAGATTATGCGGCACTCTCCTCAGTTGGATGTGGTTTTTAGTGCACACAAATGTTCAATTGTTGATCGGGAGACCCGCACGACTGTGGTTGTTGGTATTGAGGATCATGGTCTATATAGACTTGTGGATACAGGTGATTCTCCAGAGTTAGCCATGGCAGCCAGAAATTCTTCCATCACCAGTCTTTGGCATCAACGTTATGGGCACTTAAATGTGCACTATCTCTCTCAGCTATCTCGGGACGGACTTGTAGCTGGTTTACCTGAGATCCAGACTCAACATCATAGAGTTTGTGGAGCTTGTCAAGCTGGGAATCAGCACAGGACACCATTCCCGGCTGGTGACTCATGGTGAGCCTCCAAGGTACTACAGTTGGTTCACGTTGATGTATGTGGGCCAATGAATACACCTTTTGTTACTGGTTGTGGGTATTTCTTGCTTTTTGTTGATGACTTCAGTCGTAAAATGTGGGTGTACTTTCTTAGACAAAAATCAGATGTGTTTACAGTATTTCAAAAGTTTAAGGCCTTAGTAGAAAAAGAGTCTGGCTGTTGCATAATCACTCTTAGGTCAGATAATGGGGGGAATTTTGTTCTACTGCTTTCTCCAACTTCTGTGATACACATGGCATCAAACGCCAGTTAACCACACCCTATACTCCTCAGCAAAATGGTGTTGTAGAGCGGCGCAACCGCACAATCACTGAGATGGCCCGTTCCATGTTAGAACAAAAGAGTGTTCCTAAGAAATATTGGGCAGAAGTAGTCTACACTGTTGTCTATCTCCTTAATCGGTCTCCTACATATGTTGTTAAGGGGAAGACTCTTGAGGAAGATTGGACTGGTCGCAAACTTCGGATCAGTCATCTGAGAATATTTGGCTCTTTAGCTTATGTATGGATTCCAGATGCCAAGCGCTCAAAGTTGGATTCCAAGAGTCAAAAGCTTATGTTCACAGGGTACAGTGACAACCATAAGGCTTACCAGTTGATTGATATAGATACTGATCGTCTTATCTTTAGTCGAGATGTTGTCTTTGATGAAGAACGAGGACCTTTTCATCTTTCCTCGTCTGTGCAGCATTCTGAGGATCAACCTTTGAAGGCTTCTGATTTGGGTGTTCATCTTCCGTTAGGTCCACCTGATGGGAGGGATGATGATGCAAATTCTGTTTTTGATGATGCTCAACCCGAATTTCCTCCCGATGATGTTGATTTTCCACCTGTTGAACCTATTCCAGGTATAGTTCCAGCTCCTCCTATTGCATCTGATGTTGGCACTTCTACTCTCCGGCCTAAAAGGTGGGCTAAGACTATTGGAGATCTTCATGATATTGAGCTCATTGAGGGTAGATCATCCAGAAACAAGAGCAAACAGCAGCATACAATTAATTTTGCTCTCATGGCCAACATTCGCAGTGTCTATGAGCCTCAAACATATTTAGAGGCTAAAGGAATTCCTGAGTGGGAAAAGGCTATGGAGTCTAAATACCAAAGTCTTCAAAAAAATCACACTTGGGTCCTTTCTGATCTTCCTCCACGGAATAAGCCCATTAGGTGTGCAAATTGGTAAAAGCACTTTATGGCCTGTCACAGGCTCCTCGGGCTTGGTACATCAAGATTGACAAGTACCTCATAGATCATGGCTTTCACAGGAGTCCATCTGACTCTAATTTGTATGTCAAACGCACTGGTAGTGATATTCTAATTCTTGTTGTCTATGTGGATGACCTGATCATTACTGGTAGCTAGGCACATTTGATCGCTGAGATCAAACAAGATTTGTGCAGCACATTTGACATGACAGATTTGGGACTCTTGCATTATTGTTTAGGTGTTGAGGTTGGGCAGACCGAGAGTAGTATCTTCATCTCCCAGTCCAAGTATGCTCGAAGTCTTCTAGATAAGTTCCGTATGCAGGATTGCAAACCTGCCTCCACACCCATGGAAAAAGGGCTTAAGTTGTCAGCTAAGTCAGACTCAGCTGTAGTGGATGAATCATTGTTCGGGCAACTAGTGGGCAGCCTCATCTATCTCACTGCCACTAGACCTGACCTCAGTTTTGCAGTGAGCTACATTTCACGCTTCATGACAGCCCCCAAGGCTGATCATTGGGTAGCAACGAAGCGTGTGCTACGTTATGTGAAGGGCACTTCTGATTATGGACTTCTTTACACTAGTAGTCATGATCCTAGACTCAGTGGTTTCACAGACTCAGATTGGGCAGGTTCAGTTGATGACAGGAAATCAATATCTGGGTATGTGTTCAGTTTGTGATCTGATGCAGTCACATGGACTAGTAAAAGCAGTAGGCAATGGCTCTCTCCTCGACAGAAGCAGAGTATCAGGGAGCAGTTAAGGCAGCTTGTGAGGTAGTTTGGCTTCATCGGATGCTTGCGGATATGCAAATATCTCAAGCAAGTCCGACTCCCTTGTTCTGTGATAATCAGGGAGTTCTCAAACTTGCCAAGAATCCGGTCTTCCATGAAAGAACCAAGCATGTGGAAACTCATTGTCACTTCATCAGAAAGCTTGGTGAAGACGGATTCGTTCAGTTGCTGTATGTTCCTACAGAGGATCAGACGACAGATATCCTCACCAAGTCCCTTAGTCCAGATAAATTTGTAAAATTCAAGGGGTCTCTTGGTGTAGTTGATAGATTGACCATTTAGGGAGGGTATTAGAATAATTATTTAATTATTTTTGCTCTTTTTAGTTAATGGTCAATCATGTAAATTAGCTATAAATTATCTGTTAAGATCGTTTGCAGTTGCACGATCTTCTGCAATTTCTATTTTACAAACTTGCTAACTTTGTAAATCTTGTAAACTATTTATTGAGGGTTGCTCATTGTAAATAAACATCAAATGTTTTACCAATTACTTGCGTAATACCTCTTTGGTTTTTTCATTTTGTTTAGCTGTTCAAAATCAGTCAAAAGTGTTACAGAATGTAACGTGCAATATATTGATAAAAGAATAATCATTCACAATACACAGCAGAGCTGTATTTAAAGAAATTACGAGGGCTAAAAATAGCCAAAAGCAAAAAGCAGAGATAAGCATTATCTACACGATGGACCATTAGAACTTATCTAACTTTAGTTTAATACCCTCCCTTAATGGTCAATCGGTCAACTACACCAAGATGCCCCCGAAATTTGACAAACTTATCTGGGCTCAAGGAGTTGGTGAGAATATCTGCAGTCTGGTCCTCTGTAGGAACATACCGCAACACAACAGATTCGTCTTCCACCAGCTGGCGAATGACGTGACAATGAAGATCAACATGTTTGGTCCTTTCATGGAAGACGGGATTTTTGGCAAGTTTTAGCACCCCTTGATTGTCACAATATAAGGGTGAAGACCCGACGGGAGACATGTTCATGTCGAAAAGCATCCTTCGAAGCCAAACTGCTTCACAGGTTGCTTTAACAGCTCCCCTATATTCAGCTTCTGTCGAGGAGAGAGCCACTGCCTGTTGCTTCTTGCTTGTCCATGTGATGGCACCTATTCCCAAACTGAAAACATACCCAGAGGTAGATTTTTTGTCATCAACAGAACCTGCCCAATCTGAATCTCTAAAACCAATCAGCTGAGGGTCTACGCACCGGCCATACAGAATGCCAAAGTCAAAAGTGCCTTGCACATATCTCAACACACGCTTTGCTGCAACCCAATGTTCAGCTTTAGGAGCTGCCATGAAACGAGAGATGTAGCTGACTACAAAACTAAGATTAGGTCTAGTAGCAGTAAGATAGATGAGGTTGCCCACTAACTGCCTGAATGCGGATTCATTCTCTATAGGAGAGTCTGAATTAGCTGAGAGTTTCAGCCCTTTTTCCATAGGGGTAGAAGCAGGCTTGCAGTCTGTCATCCAGAATTTGTCCAACAAACCTCTTGCATACTTTGACTAAGAGATGAAGATACGATCAGGGTGCTGCCAAACCTCAATACCTAGGAAATAATGTAGGAGTCCCAAGTCGGCCATGTCAAATGTTTGACTGAGATCTTGTTTGATCCACTGAATCAATTGCTCGGAGCTGCCAGTAATAATCAGATCATCGACATAGATAACGATGTAAACACTGTCATCGGCATATTGTATACAGATTGGAATCCGAAGGGCTCCTCTGAAAACCATGATCCACGAGGTACTTATCAATCTTGATGAACCATGCCCTTGGAGCCTGTTTGAGGCCATAGAGAGCTTTCACCAGTTTGCACACCTGGTGTTCTTTGCCCGCAACCTTGAAGCCAGGAGGTTGCGTCATGTAAACTTCTTCCTGCAAATCGCCACTGAGGAAGGCACTCTTGAAGTCCATTTGATGGACTTTCCACCCAAATTGGGCTGCCAGAGCAAGAACAAGCCTAATGGTACTCATTTTGGTTGTAGGAGCAAAAGTCTCCTCATAGTCAACACCTTTTTGTGAGTAACCTTTGGCAACCAACCTACCCTTATATTTGTCAAGAGTCCCATCAGCCTTGTACTTGACTTTGTATACCCATTTGCATCCAATAGGCTTCTTCCCAGGAGGAAGATCAGACAGAACCCAAGTATTGTTCTTCAGAAGACTCTAGTGCTCAGCATTGATAGCCTTTTCCCATTCATGTACACCTTTAGCCTCAGAATATGTTTGAGGCTCTGAGATCCTGTGAAGATTGGCCATGAGGGCAAAATTGACAGTATTTTGCTGCTTGCTCTTCTTCCGAGCAGATCTACCCTCGATGAGTTCATTATCATGAAGATCACCAATTGTTTTGGCCCACCATTTAGGCCGGAGAGCAAATGAACCAACATCTGAAATAGGTGCATCAGTATCACCAGGAGAGGCAGGAACAAGATCAGGAGGATCCAGAATATCCTAAGGGGCGGGTGCTTGAACACCAGGCTGAGGTGCGGGCAAAACTGTCGGAACCCTCCCATCAGATGGAGCTAAAGGAATGCGAACACCTAAATCTAAAGCCTCCAAAGGCTGATCCTCAGTATGAATAGATGAAGTGGATAGCAGAAAGGGCCCAGTAGTCTCATCAACAACTACATCACGACTGAATATGAGACAATCAGCGTCTACATCAATCAGTCTGTAAGCCTTATGATTTTCACTATAACCAGTGAACATGAGTTTCTGGCTTTTGGAGTCCAACTTAGTGCACTTGGCATCTGGGATCCAAACATGAGCAGTGGAGCCAAAAATTTTCAGATGGTTGACGCGAGGCTTACGTCCAGACTAGGCTTGCTCAGGAGTCATCTTTCTGACGACATAGGTGGGAGACCGGTTCAGAAGATAGACAGCAGTGTAGACTACTTCAGCGCAGAACTTCTTAGGAACACTTCTATGTTCCAACATAGAACGTGCCATCTCTGTAATAGTGCGATTGCGACGTTCAACAACACCATTCTGTTGAGGTGTGTATGGTGTAGTAAGCTGACGTTGGATGCCATGTGCAGCACAGAAATGAGTGAAGTTAGAGGAGCAAAACTCCCCCCATTATCAAACCAAAGAGAGACGATTGGACAGCCTGACTCTTTTTCCACCAAGGCTTTGAACTGCTGAAATGTACTAAACACATCGGATTTCTTTTTAAGAAATACACCCACATCTTTCTACTAAAATCAACAAAAAGCAGAAAATATCTGCACCCAATAACTGAAGGAGTGTTCATTGGTCCACATACAGCAGCGTGAATCAACTGCAAAACCTTGGATGCTCTCCATTTGTCACCATCAGGAAATGGAGTCCTATGTTGTTTGCCAGCTTGACATGTGTCGCAGACACCAGGAAGTTGAGTCTGAATTTCTGGAAGACCACCAACTAGACTCTCCCGAGCTAACTAAGAGAGGTAGTGCATGTTGAGATGCCCATAATGCTGATGCCAGAGTTTACTGATGGAAGTGCTCCTAGCTGCCATAGCTTGCTCTGGAGAATCACCAGAATCCATGAGTCTATATAAACCATGATCCTCAAGAGCCTGGGCAACGATGGTGCGTGTCTCACGGTCCACTATTCTACATGAGTGCATGCTGAAGACAACATCCAGATGAGCTGAGTGTCGCATGATCTGACTGACTGAGAGAAGATTGAGCTCCATGCCAAGTATGAAGTACACATCGAGAAATATTAAATTTCTCCTACCAGACTGAATCTGCACGGTGCCTTTTCCAACGGTATACTATTTGCCTCCTCCAAAGACGATAGAGTCTCTAAATGGCGTATACTCAGTGAACCAGTCTCGCCAATGTGTGAAATGTCGAGAAGCACCTGAATCAATGTACCAAGCAGAAGATTTGACAAAATCGACTGGTCGTTTGTCCATAAAGGCAGAAACTACAGACTCCTTCGACGCAGTGTGCTCTACAAACAATACCATCGTCACGCTTTTTGAGAGACTAAAAACGATATACTGGAGGATGGATAGAAAAAAGGCGGCATGAATCTCGAAATAAAGAAGCTGGCTCAAAAATCCGAACACGGATGTTGAGAAAAAAAGGAAAAAATGCCTGCAGAATTTTGACATAGTGTGAAAAAACAGACTTTCTGATGAAAATCCGAACCCGTCTATAGTAAAAGCCAGAGGATGAGCAGACTGTGCGGAGCTAAGGACTTTTAGGCATAAAGGAAGAAAGCCCGCAAAGAAGACGTCAGTCGAACAACGGAAAAAGCAAACCAAGAGCGGCAACACGTTTTCGAAACCCAAAGCAGAGGCTTTAAACGGATGAAGAAAAGTCTGCAGAGGTACCCTCTAAACCGCCCAGAAAATTTCTCGTAGGAACCACGAATTCCACGCAGCGATCAAAACAGAAGGATAGTTAATCCTACGGATGAAAACACAACTCACCACAAAAAATATCAGACGTTGCCGACGCCACACAAATGCCGCTTGACGAGTCACAGCACTCCACAAACAAATCGCCATCTATGACCAAAAGAAATATCGCTGTTGAAAAAACAAAACAGACACAAAAGTCCTCAGATGAAATCGTGACAGAGCGCCTACGCAACCTCTAGTTGTAATGGCGGCTTCGAGGGCAGAAAAAAATGCGCGAGAGACACAGAATACAGATTGCAATCACACACCGGAGAGAAGAAAAACGGAAATCGCCAACCCTAGAGCGAAGGATGAACCGCGATGTGCAAATGAAGGTCGACGTGTAGAGAAGGAAACCCAACTAGAAAGGGAGGTCCGCATAGGAAACACATCCCCAAAACTTAAATCACCGAAGGATTTTGAAAGCGCAATCACAGGAAACACGAACCAGGAACCAGCAACCCTTCTGGTAAAAGCAACAGACGTGAGCTTTAGATACAAACGCAATTGTTAGGCAAAGTCACGATAGAAACCCACGAACTAGAGGAAGGTTGTAACGAAGAAAAAAAAGGAGCGCCCCAAAAAAATCAAATTTTCCCACTTATTGGCTCTGATACCATGTTACAGAATGTAACGTGAAATATATTGATAAAAGAATAATTATTCACAATACACAGCAGAGCTGTATTTAAAGAAATTACAGGGGCTAAAAATAGCCAGAAGCAAAAAGCAGAGCTAGGCATTATCTACACGATGGACCCTTAAAACTTATCTAACTTTAGTTTAATAAAAAGACAGGCAAGTCCTCAATGGAGTGTAGCTACCAAATCTTGGTCACCCTGCTAAAACGAATCAGGGTTCATCTCATATTGGTCATTATGGTGCTGATTTTATGAATGCTTCTCCAGGTTTTGTTTCTATGTGTTTGAATGCGGAGAATTGATTAGATTCTGGAGATAATTTGACTCGTGATCATAATCAATTAGGTATTTTTAATTCTAGCATTTAACAGACTACTAGCTGCCTCTGCCCATTACAGCTCATCATATAAGCCTCTTATTACAAAGCACTCCTATTACCATCTAACTCATCATGTCCCATCCTACAACTACAGCCTATCACCCCATTCTACAGGCTCCAAGCATAAGACCCTTCCAACAGCCGAGTGCATGATGCTCTCTTCCTGCATTGCTCTACAGCCCATACTTTCATTTTCATTTTGCTTTGTCTGCCTCGCTTGGCATTGCACAAGCTTTCCACAAGCTTTCATAGTCTTCTACATATATCCCAAGGATGGCTTAGACTGCCCCTCTTTTGCATAACTCTTAATTTCCTTCAGGTATCCTTATGGTAATAGCTAACCTTCAGTGCAGGTTTAACAGAGCTTATTGCAGGCAATAGTCTTAGCTCATTTGTCTAGTAGGTGCTGCAAAAAGCCACATTACAGGTGTAAGAAAGGAAAATCCAGTGGAAACACTTCTTTTTCCCCTTTCTGTTATTACTGTATCCTTTGTACCCTCAAGTCATTACCAAGGCTCCAAAGGCTGCCCCCTTCTGTCATTCTCAAGAACTTGCCTTAGCCTTAGCCCATATTTGACACACATTATCAAGGAACCAAGCTGGTCCCAATCATGGTGTGGCCGTCTGTGGGTGGAGAACTTAGTGCCTATAGTGTCTCCCTTTGCTGCATTTTACTGCGCATATAGAGAAGACCCAAAGACGATGAATAATAGAAGGTATTTTGAAGATATCAAAGTAACCTTGCAGATAATGACCCAAGATACCTTCGATAAATGTTCACACCAATCAAGCTAAATGTTAGAAGACAGCAAAAAGAAGGAAAACAAACACAATCTTGAATAACTGAAAATTGCATGGTATATAAGCAAGAAGTGCTAGCATTCTGACAATATTCCTAGCCAACTATAGTGCTGAATAAAGTTGATGGTAAGAAGAGATTGGCAAAATCTTGCCTGAATAGAGATCAGACAGTAATACTGAGTAATAATGAAAAATGGTAGATAATATAACACCACCATCAGCTTCCCCCCTTCTGGGATCTAACAAATAGTTTGAAGAATGGCCAATCTACAAGCAGCTGAAATATAGTTGTCTGGAAATCAGGTTGAAAATGTGGGGAATTCACCCCAGAAGGATTTCTATTATATTATAGCATAAGAGACATATAGTTATAATTTAGAGTTACGTGATAACAGACATGAGCTTTTACTACTAGAGATAACCAACTAAACAAGTTGGTAGAAGAATAAACAAATCTAGTTAAATATGGGAATAATTTAATCAGGATAAGTAAGCATTTAAACAATTTATTAAAAAGGAGCTGAACTAGAGAAAGGTCAAAAATCTCAGTTAAAAAAAGGGAAAAATATTGGAATACTTTAATCCGGACATGCAAGCATCTAAATGAACAACAAAAAAGGGGCTAAGCCATAGAAACCAAAATATCATTTAAAAATGCTATGTTACCAACTTTGCAGGAACTCTGGCCAAACCCAAACTGGTCCAGACCAAGTTCTGATCCTGGTCCAGGACCATATCTTGGATGAATCCAGAAGCCCATGGCAGGAGCATGGGTGAATCCAGGAAGAATCTTGCTGGAACACAAAAAAATTTAATGAAATAAAAGCAAAAAAATTACAAAATAACAAATAGTTCTCCTTAGTCTGGATCGAGGATGAGTAGCACAAAGCTGCTACACAGAATCATTTGCATAGTGCAGCTAATGGGAGTGGCATTGGTGCTTCAGATGCACTAATATAAACCATTTTGTTTTATCTTTAATATTTCACAATTGGCATTGAATTACCAATTATCATCTGTGCTGTGTATTTAAATTTGTACATTTT
The DNA here is from genome assembly GCA_027924645.1 of Cunninghamia lanceolata. Lineage (NCBI taxonomy): Eukaryota > Viridiplantae > Streptophyta > Pinopsida > Cupressales > Cupressaceae > Cunninghamia > Cunninghamia lanceolata. The sequence goes on from BSBN01000063.1 coordinate 13,243,136, forward strand.
GTGCAAATAATGTGTTTCTATATATATGTATATATTGTATGGTCGAACCCAGCCATACCAAATCCCAGGAATAAAAATCAGTGAACTGCAAAACCCAAACCAACAACATAGGTTTTTTTTAATCCCATTTTTCCCCGGGTTTGCTCAAGGGGCAGCCCAGGCCTGGCCATTCGACCCAGATACAGGTCAGATGTACCCAAACCTAATGGTCAAAGGCCCAGGGCCAGGCCCAGACCAAGATCATAACCCTGCTGAACCCAGTAACAATGATTGTCTTGTGCAAGGGTCGTTTAATTCGGATTGGGTGATAATGAATGAAAAGACAGATTTGGAAAGTTAAACATAAATATTATATATGCAGTTGTCAAAAATTGCCAGATTTTGAAACATACAAGCTCCAAAGTTACGTTCATGTATCTATCCTGTACTACACTGTAGTTGACATACTATTCAGATGAGTTTCCCAAAGCTTCCACTGAACTTCAACTTAACATCCATATCCTCTCCATATGCTTTAAGTTGTTCATTTTTCCTGTATTTCCTTACTTGCTTATTGTTTCTTGTCATGTAATCTTATTTAGTCATCATTTTGTCATGAATTTCCAGTTTTAAATTAAGCTTCATTCTCAGTGCACATGGAATAAGAACATCTAAAATACTGACTCCGAAAAGCACACAGGGACTGATTTGATCATTACTGATGGCCCACTAAACAATAGGTACTCAGGGGTGAGCTCATACATCTGACTTCCAAATCATCTACAATAATGAAGTTTTTAAAAAGAACCAAAGCTCATTAGATTTCCTTTAATCCCTGAAGTCTTTCAATCCTTCACTTTTATATGTATGTATCTATCCGAGTGCAAGTTATCAATAGAATACGTTTCTTTCTTTTACGATTTCTTAGGGCAGAAAAGAGATCTAACCAACAAAACTGCACTTTTATCCTCCAAGTGATCAAGAGTACTTTCCCATTGTTCCCTGAAAATTTTCATTTCATTCTCAACAGCAACTTCTAACTGCACAATGCGCACACACCAATGTCAAAAAACCTATGAAGTCTAAATATGCACAACGTGAAAAAAAATCTGAAAACCCACAATATGAGTAAAGGAGACTCATACATCCATCCCATTTAATGACTCTGATAACTCCAATCTGACTTCTCTTTCAACACGCAAAAGTGATTCCGCCTCTAGTGTTTCTTGAGCATCAGCAGCCTGATAAAATTTCAAAAACACTCACAATTCAGATTTATTAAAAAAATGTAAAGTTCATCAGCTTGAACGTGTTCCACTGGCCCACTCCATCAAAATGTGCATGTTCCTCAGACAGTGGAGACACTTTCCATGTATAGATTAACAAGGGATGAACCAAGGACCCACATGATGCAAGAAAAGGTTGCCAGTAGGCTAACCAACATATATCTCCCCAATTCCCTGTAGTCTTAATAAAATGCAAATGCATGTGCCTCAGGGACAGAGCAGCAAGCATACCTTACTTTCAAGCAGTAAAAATTCATCAATCATTTCTTCTATCTCTGCATCTTTAGGAGACTGAAACAAGAGGAATGATGAGAAACATCAAATAAATATATGCATGTATATACTCAAGTTTGTGAAAAGAAACTTCAATGAAAGACAGGATATAGTATTAGATTATTAAATGCTAAAAGATCTGCTTGCGGAGAAAAATATTTCATATTCTTCAGTTATAGATGTCTATCTGCTGTAAACTTTGAGTCCATTGACAAATTGTGCAGATCAGCTAATTTCATTGAATTTCCAGCCAACAGCACATGCTTCACAAGAATTGTCCAACCATTGTCTAGATAATTTAACATGCATAATTTTAACAGTGCTAGAACATCAGAGCTTGGATTATTTAGATCAATTACAGAAATTTGCCATCTTGTGCCTGTTACAATTCATGATAGGACTACACTAACTAGAAAATCCATCAACTACATGTTCAAACTAGTGAAGTAAGGAGAAAATAATTTTAATACCATTGACATTTTTGGGGATAAAACCAGATTTTTCAAGAATAATAATGTTGGTCTCTCTCTGCTTGACAACCTAGCATTTATTACTGCATTAAACTGCCAGAACAATAACATTAAATTCTAATCACCAACCATTAACCCTGATTCACCTCCTTAACAGCTTCATTGCAAGCAATTATTGCAGCTAGGGAACAAAGGATTTTTGGAATGAGAGATGGCTTAAGATTATTTGCTGTTAAAGCCAGTGATGGTGCAATTTAGAAAGGAAACTTTGTTCATTACTGACTACTGCATTAACAATGATAACCTAAGTCACAAGATTCGTGTTCAAGTTTGAGTTCAGCAAGGCAAAAATTTGAATCAATATCATCAATAATAAAATTTGAAAAAAAATCACAATTAAGTTTGAATAATATAAATCTAAATTATTTTAGTATTTTTATTATGGTATTAAAATACTTATTTATAATAATATATTACATTATTATTTAATAATATTAAATATTTAAATGTTTTATAAACATTTAATATTCTATTAAAATTAAAATTATATTTTATTACAAATATATACCCTAAAATAATAATTCCAGCAGCAGGAAGTTCGGGCTGATTTATTTTCTTTTTAACTTTTGCTCCCATATAAATGCAATTAAATAACCATGAAACATGTATACACGAACAAGCATGTAGCCACAACGAGTACCCATATTTGACGACGCACATATTTCGTGAAAGTTTTAATATATTTAAAACTCCTTAATTTAAGAAATAAAGACATTGGTACACCAAAAAGAATTGATAAATCTGAAAGTAGATAGTAAATATCATAAACACATAGCAGATCCTCGAAGAAATCTACACCATTTGGATTCACCATTAAAGCTTATGCCGCCTCAATAAACACACTGACTGCAGCCATTAATTTTCAGGGAACTGTGTTTGGCAGCAAAGAATCCCGCAGTTGCATCTTTTTTCATCAAGGTCAAAGCTCTGCTGATATGGAAATCCTGTAGCCAGATATGATAGTGTAACCAACACTGCAGCCAACATTTTTGCAGTGAACCAAGGCCTTGTCTATGATATCACACCGGATGACTACATTCTTATCTTTGCGACACCATTCTCTGAAAAATGACTGGAATTTCTCGACGGAGAAGTAACAAATTTTTTAGGGTTTTTAATAAAATCTTATGCATTGCATTTAAGACAAGTTAAGATGAATTTTTAGGGATTGTAATGGTGTTCGCCAGATTTCGAACTTTTTGGTTGAAATGTGGCAAACTATGTGACAGAAAAAATAATTGACGGAAGGAAAGAGTGAATGTTTTAGTTTGCTGCCATGTCTCAAGTGTTTGTGCAGGCATTATTCGAGTTAAATTTGACTAAGTTTTAGAAAGAACAAGAACAAGACATTTATGTGTCAATTGGCAATACTATGAGATACATTCAAGTTTTGGTTAGTCCAACAGTCGTCAGAACAGGTGATTGTTGAATGATTGTCCAACCATGTCCTTTGACCAAGTATTTCTTTGAGTTCAAATACTTGTTGAGAAAGCTTTCTTAGCTTTTCTCCCTAACAGTATATTGTAGATTGCACAAATTTATTGTCCGCGCATATATTTTCATCCTAGCTTGGTTCTGCATATTGGTTCATATTTACTATACTATATTTTAGGCATTGTTGCTTACTGAAAGTTGAGTGAGACCAAGATATCAATCTACTTGATAACCAGAAGTTCACTGAAGATGATGAAATCAGTATGGATGGAGTCATAAGTGTCAGTACAAGAGAAATTCATGGGGCAGAAAATTTTAAGTGACTGAAACTAATTGAGAAACAGAACCAATAAGTGCAAGGGTACAGCTTCTTATGGTGTTGGAACATCATATGTGAGAACATTTTCAACACGAAGTTCGTGAAATTCAGGTTATGCCTAACACTGCTTGGAATAACCTGATATGGAACAACAATGTTCACCATTAGATCGTCAACTTGCCCAAAATGTTGGCCCACCATTGTCTGTTAAGGCAAGATCTGCATGAAGAAAGAAAACAAGATGCCCAACATCTGTGAATCTATTATCTATAAAGATACAAGGACAGACTCTGACAGTACGAACAAAAACATCAACGTGGTCAAGGTTTCCAACTGTGATTCCAAACAAAACAAAACATGTGAAAAGATGCTACGTACTCCAAGGAGTGCCAAGAGCTTGACATTGCATGCAGGTAGCTTAACAGAGAGCCTAGAGGTAGCCAAGAAATTGCCCCTTCCAAATGAAGGAAGTGCGGGCCCTTTGCATGCAAGGAGTCCTCAAAAGAAGTTGTGAAATCGGGAAGTGGTTCTTGTTTCTTAGAAGGAGAGGAAACACTAACAAGAAAATATCTGAGAACTTGAGAAACTTCTGATTAGTGAAGAGGAGAAGGTGGTGTTCCCAATTACATCAATAATTGCAAGTATGGTAGAGGGTGATCCAGAAGTACGGCCCAAGGATGTTCAAGATGCAGAAGACCAAGATTCAAGGATTGTTGAGGGATTGGTAGGAGAGCATCAAGACATATCCAAGAGTCATATTCTTACAATCAGTCAAACAAAGGAACATGCAACACTGTTCAAGCTGCAAAGGAAAACCTTGCAACAAAGTCCCATCAAAGACAACAGAAGCAAGTGCACCTAAATCAACATTGCATAAATATCCACACTCAAGCAAGAAGCAAAAATTGAAGCAGAATGCTGAATCCACCTCCTTATGAACGGAAACTACCAAATTTTCCTGGCAACAGCAAGAAGAACCTCTTACGGCAATTGCCAAACTTGTGAAAGCACTAAGACAGTGAATGGCTAATTGGATGAAGTGTATTAGCCCTACGCATTTATGGTGACCCTCAAAGTGGTAGTTGTCTTTCTATAATACAGATTATGTCAAAGACCAGTTTGACACGTGGGAAAGGTAGGAGAAAGAATGTAACGAAGTGTTCAAGTTGTTGTGCAACAACAACGAAACATCATAGAGATTTATAATACAAGTAAAGAGCAAATTAGTCTGCCTGTACAGAAAACATTTTAAAGAATTTATCATCAAGCTGGAGAAAGAAACAATGGAAAGCTTGGAAAGTGGTGATTTGCTTCTTCAGAAGTTGAGAAAGAAGATAAAGGTGGTGCCACAAACATCCTATCAAGCAGTCTACAAGCTGATGATGAATACTGAGAGAAACGAAGACCAGCACCCAGACCCAACTGTTGAGTGACTTGAAGGATGATGACAAAAAAGAGGAGCCTCCCTCTATGAAAGTACTCTCACAAGGCATGATTAAACTGATACATCTAGGAGATGTCTCAAGGACATGATATGGCAATGGCAACCTGGAAATCTGGGACATTTAAAATGGAAAACATATGAATAGGATACATTGTGTGAGATAAGTAAATGTAAGAAATTTCACTAGTATTCACAAAAGCTTCTTCAGTCTCATAGCACAAAACAAAAGATGCATGCATGTATTTTCTAAATTAATTCAGCTTTCCCCATAATTTTCTTGAGAGGACTCTACGAGATTCAAATGAACAGATAAACGACAACAATTCTTAGACACCATTAAAACTTCAGAGAATATTAACCAAAGCTCTTGACTAGAATCAATCAAATCCAAAACCATTTCCAATTCATAAAAATACTAATTGCCAGACCATAGGAGCAGTCTTTCCACAAAACAGTAGAGAAATAGCAAGTCAAAATAGAAAAATAGATGATCCTAAACATGAGTATTCATTTTCCAATCAAACCTTTCAGCAATAATACATGCAACTAGGAAATTTAAACATTATCTAAACAATATAATTTTATCATTTAAAAGTATATAGTTATACAAAGTTCAAACTATAAGCATCTATTATGTTCCCCAAAACTACAAGCATCTGTTATTATGATCCCCAAAACGTGAATTTACGAGTGATAGGCTATATAGGTGCTCGTTGAAAACACACCAGTTGATGCATTATCTCAAGTATATTCAATATCAATAGTCTAGGGAAATTTAAGGACTGCTCAAATTATGGGAGTATGTATTAATGTCACAAACTCCAAATATGAAAACAGTTTGAGATGAAAAGCTACCTTTTGTAGAATTTTCTTACTAATACATTTTCATTTAACCATAAGTAGGAGCCCGTTTAAGGCAATATAGGGATTCACTCCCCTTACATCAATTACATTAGATCATGACAACAACCTCAATGATATAATGAAAGTACTACAAGAAATACACAAGCAATTAAATGAGTATAAGAAGAATATGGAAAGAGACAAACACTTTGAAGAATATACCTCATTCTTAGTTTCAGCCTCAAATCTGACCATTAAAACTAAAAATTATATAAAACCATATTGTTACACTACTTTACAATCAAGCAAAAATGGTCGGTGCATTGTACTTATCTGATTACATTGCAGCACAAGAAGAAACGTCCAAGAATGTAAACAAAAATAGCTTACATAGATCAGACACGAAGAGTAAATATTTTCTGAGAGTTATATACCATGATAGGTATATTATACATACAAGCTAACAGCATTATAAGGAAGGCTGACAGATCAGAACTTAATTTATATGAACATGTACACATTCTCTGCAGAAAAAAACTTAACACTAAAATGTAGATATACTGCCACAAAGACACTGGTTTACAATAGAATTTTACAAGCATTCAATGCACAATATCCCTATAATTCTGAATTTTCTGTTGGGTCCAATAAGTAGATATTGTTTTAGAAGTTAAAATAGACTATTTAATAAAATGCAAAGGTGAAAACATTAAATGCATCATATATCTCAGGAAAAAACATTAAACATTAAATAAGTAGGAATATTTTCCAGTTAACGTATTAGAGATACCTCCAAATTGGATTCACTGTCATCTTCAGACAATGACTTTTCACATTCATCGTCATAAGCATCTTCGCTAAAGGTATAACTTCCATCACTTCCAGATTCTTCAACCACTATTTCCTCCATGTTCGATTTAGTCTCTGTAAAATGTGCAACGTCAGGGCTGTGCATATAGTCCATTTGCCCTAAATTCCATTTATTAAATTTAGAAGAAAATGTTTTAGCACATATCCATAAACCAAGAAACTGATTAAGTACAAGCAAGAAAGCAGCTTAAAGATAATTTTCTCTTAACTACTATAAATGCCTTGCATGTTAAACAGTATCATTTGCCACACATGCTCTATGCATAAAGCAATAATCAAATATCATATTGAACATCATAGCCAGATTTTAGTCAATATTTGTTGTTTATTAATAAGCATTATTTGCCTTCCAACTCACCAAGAGAGGACAATCAGAAGAGATAACAGACTAAATGACACTAAGTACAGTATAGAACCAATAATTTTGTGAAAAATAATCTTCTCTAAGAGGAAGACAACATACTTCATGCAAAACTTTATACTAATTTTGACTTCAGATGGCATTGCATAAAGAGGAACAAACCAGTTACTTTCAGTAAAAGAAAAATATGGACCAACTTGGGCCTTATAACAACTATAAATTAGTGATTTGAATTGCAATAACTTTCCCATGCATACTACACTATTTCCTAACAAAGACATCGGACAATTTTCCTTAGCTGTAGTGTGTAAGCACACAGCCATAAGAATGCTGTATGACAAAGTATAACAAGGCCCAGAAAAACAAAAAATGTAACCAGTGTACCCACGACTAAAATTGTTGGACCTTATTTCTGCCTCAAGATATTTCCAAATTATTAAGCATCTTTGCCTTGACTTTAACCAATGAATCCAATTTTCTTCTACAACTTGAAACAAGTTCCTTTAGAGTTTTTAACAGAACTGCAGCTCTTCACATTCTATCTGCAGAGGAAACAACATTTCTCAGTTTGTAGCCAACTCTTCATGAAGCTTTTGCATATAGCTTATTTGTATCTTTGCTATGCTCAACACAATCCTTGAACAACAATTTTCCAAATAAGGAAAGATTCTTCAGTATTTTTATAGTTTGCCCATGATAAGTCTAGGGATGTTGTGCAACCATTTACCTATAGCCATTTGATTCAAAGGCCAAGAAATTTATGTAAAATCAAGTGTAAATTTCCTATACAAAGTTGCCAATGCCAATGAACTCTGAAGCTATAAGAGGATCTTTGGCGTAGACTAGTCTTTTATGGCATGAAGGTTTACTAGATCCATATGTACTCCATGTTTGTCAGATATCCCAATTATTTTATCTCCTACATGGAAAATAAACACCTGCAAGATTTGCATACAACTTCTGTTACCATAGAGTGCAGATAGCTTAATGAAGATTATTTAGGTGTTCTTCTCATGTTGTGTTGAAGATAAGCATGTCAACCTAATAGGCAACAACAGATATTCTGTGAAATGGTGTAGGATACCATTCATCATCTGTATGAATGCCACTAAAGCATTGGGAAGGCCACAAGGCAAGATCAATCACGCAAATAAGCCTTTTTATTTTTTTTTTGGTTTGAATGTAATCTTCCATTAATCTGAGTGTTCGATGGGAAACTGATGATAGCCTAACTTAAGGTCTATTTTGGTAAGAAATAGCTACCACAAAGCTGGTCTGATAGTCCCTTTCTCCTTGGAGGAAAATAGTAGTTCTTCACCATGATTTTATTCAATGCTCTATAGTTGAAGCACAACCTCCATGTGTCTTAATTCTTTAGTGCAGAACTTGGTATAGGACCCTAGCAATGTGAAGAGCTTAACATGATCTGTCTTTTAGTCACTTCATTTCTTAATTCTCCTAGAATGATACGCAGGGTGATCCTTGAATGAAATCAATCAAGTATGCTACCAAACAATTTATTTAGAATTCCAATTGGCAACTAGATAAGATCCTTGTATTTTTCCAGCACTTTGTTGAACTACATTTATTCTACTCAATTAGTGTCATTCGCTTGTACCGCAAGGATGTCTTTCTTCTCATGTTTAAATCTAACATTCTTGCATTGTTCAGTGCTGATAAGTGAAAGCTTAAAAACTACTTTCTTGTATGTGTATTTTTCACCAACATCGATGAAAAAAATTCTAGGGTTTGCTTCAGAATTTTCGTGATGCTAAAGAGAAGACTGCCCAAGTAAAACATTGTCCATCTCTAATTGCATGGTAACAAAGAATTTCGTCTTGAAAAGCCAGAACTTGAGCATTCCAGGCTACATGGTTGAGGATACGGAACCAGTGGCAAGCTCAATATTCAAACTATTTCTGGTCAAATCTTGTTCTTCTCACTAGTATTGTTGATGGTGAAGTGCATATATTGTCCATTAACCCAAATCTGAAAATGAAGCAACTTTTCTACCTCTTCTAGATTAGGACTAGAAGATGATGCAACTTGTGCAGTTGCTACCATAGTACAAGGCTCATAATCCATGATTTGTTTACCTTTGTATGGTACCAGTGCAGTATAACAGAATGCTTGTTACTTGTGCAAATACTGTTTTCCAAGCACTAGATTCTTCTTCAGAATGGCTACTGGAGCTGTACATGTTGAACCACTTGCCAGTCTTGGAGTGCTTCTTTTGTCCTTCAGCCGTTATGGTCTTCTACGATTCACATAGCAATCCTTTTCCTTGTTGCTCAGTATTCGACTTCGTTCAATATTTGAAGCTCATGATGTAAGACTTATTTACAATTTTGTTAAATGAATTTGAGCTATTGTTCTTGAAATTGTTTTCGACTTTTGTTTCAAGTTTGTCCGCATACATGTAGACATCTCCTAAGGAGGTGATTTAGAGTACAATCCATCTCAGGTTTCAATATATTGTCTCACAGCTGACATATACTTCAAGATTCGATTCTGGTTAATATCTTGGATATATAGTTTGCAATCAAAGTATTCAAAGTATTGGTATTTACTATTTTCTTGGACAAATTGACCTTGACACAGCTTTGCAAATTTTATGAACTAATCCTCATAACTGCCAATTAACAAACCTAGACCAAGATTCTACAGGGATGGTATCATCCTTATGGGCATTACAATAGCTTTCCCACCAATTAATCACAAACAAATAAATTTTCAAAGAGAAATACAACTGTTTTCTAACACGAAAGAGAGCTTCCAGATAGTGGGATTTTAATTGAATAAGCCAATGTTATCTAGACTCTAGAGCAACATAATCTATCTTTCCTTATAATATTGGAACATCTAAGTGTGTTTGTACCTTATGCTATGTTTAGCGTCCAAATGCTTTGCTCTTGGCATAGTCAGTTGCCCCTATTAAACTAAATATAGTAAAGTCCCATGGTAATGGTCAATCTTGTAAGATAACTTTTATCTTTTCTGCCTTTTGCTGTTGGCTATTTTTAGCCTTGTAAATCTCTTTATATAGAGCTGAGCTCTATCATGTAAAATATTCATTCAATAATATTTTCATATTATTCTGTAACATGGTATCAAAGCCCAGGCAAGCGATTTTTTGGCACCCTAATTAAATCCGTACGGCGTTTCGAAGGGTTTGGTCAGTTCGTCGTTTCTGTGTGTACCTCTGAAAATCGAGGGTTCTTGAAAATCACGATTTCTGGCATTTTCCACAGCTTCTGTTCGCAACTTCTTTTTGGGCGTTGTTTCTCTTTTTCCGATCGCGCGTCGATGTGAAGTCTGTGTTTGCCTTCAGCAGATTCTATGTGGCCTTCCTTCTGAGATGCGAAATGTGTTTTGTGGTCGCATGTTGCAAAGGTGTCTCCTAAAGACGCATTTTTTGGAATAATCGCGTTTTGTTTCCCTCTGCAGTCGTTGCAAGAGTCTTCTGAAATCGTGTTTTTCTGGCTTTCGATTTCTTTTTCTGGGTCGTGTGTTGCTCCTCTGTGCTCTGTTGTGAAGGATCGAAGGCCTTTCTTTGTGAGCCTTATCTTTGTAATTATCGTGATTTCCTACTTCTTTGAGGTCCCATGCCTTTTGGAGCGTCGTTTTTACTACACAAGTCGCATTTTCTGATAAGCGTTTGAACAAAAAATGTGGGTCCGTTTAACTATATTCTAGTGGTCTTTTTTGATGGTTTCCTTTCACTTGTGTTTTTCTAGCAATTTTCGACGCTTATCTGCGACCTACATTTGTGTGGCGCTTATCTATGCTCTCTTTTACCTCAATCAACGGCCTTTTATTGCAAGGCGTTTTTTTTATCGCTGCTTGTGCCTATATCTGGCCACGGTTTGCTCTCTTTTATTATCGGCGGCTATGATTAAAGGTTTTCTCCAACGCTCAATAGTTCCTACTCCTGATCAAGGCATTTTGTGCATTCAAAAATAATGATGTCTCTAATCCTTGAGTTCTGTGCCTTAAGGTTTCCCTGTGTTTTCCAAGTTTTTGGGTTTTTATATCTTCTGTTCTTGTCCATCTTCCACTGTTTTGCTTTTCGTGCCTCGAAAAGCATGAAGATGGTGCCTTTGGCCAAACAAGAGAAGTCTACGTTTTACACTTTTATGGCTAAACGCCCTGCAGATCATATCAAATCCTCTGCCTGGTACATTGATTCAGGTGCTTCCCGACATTTCACACATCGGCGAGACTGGTTCACTGAGTACACGCCTTTTAGAGACTCTGTCGTCTTTGGAGGAGGCCAAAAGTATACCGTTGTCGGAAGAGGCATCGTGCATATTCAGTCCAGTAGGAGAAATTTAATATTTCTTGATGTATACTTCGTATCTGGCATGGAGTTGAACCTTCTCTCAGTCGATCAAATCATGAGACACTCCTCATCTGGATGTTGTCTTCAGCATGCACTCATGCAGCATAGTGGACCGTGAGACATGCACCACCGTTGCCCAGGCTCTTGAGGATCATGGTCTATATAGACTCGTGGATTCTGGTGATTCTCCAAAGCAAGTTATGGCAGCCAGAAGCACTTCAATCAATAAACTCTGGCATCAGTGTTATGGGCACCTCAACATGCACTATCTCTCTTAGTTAGCTCGGAAGAGTCTAGTTGGTGGTCTTCCAAAAATTCAGACTCAACTTCCTGGCGTCTGCGACGCATGTCAGGCTGGCAAGCAGCACAGGACTCCATTTCCCAATGGTGACAAATGGAGAGCATCCAAGGTTTTGTAGTTGGTTCACGCTGATTGATGTATGTGAACCGATGAACACTCCTTCAGTTACTGGGTGCAGATATTTTCTGCTTTTTGTTGATGATTTCAGCAAAAAGATGTGGGTGTATTTCTTAAAAAAGAAATATGATGTACTTAGCACATTTCAGCAGTTCAAGGCCTTGGTGGAAAAAGAGCCAGGCTATCCAATCGTCTCTCTTCGGTCTGATAATGGGGGGAGTTTTGTTCCTCTAACTTCACTCATTTTTGTGCTGCACATGGCATCAAACGTCAACTTACTACACCTTAACACCTCAACAGAATGGTGTTGTTGAGCATCGCAATCACGCTATTACAGAGATGGCACGTTCTATGTTGGAACATAGAAGTGTTCTTAAGAAGTTCTGGGCTGAAGCAGTCTACACTGTTGTCTATCTTCTGAACCGGTATCCCACCTATGCCGTCAGAAAGATGACTCCTGAAGAAGCCTGGTCTGGACGTAAACCTCGTTTCAACCATCTGAAAATTTTTGGCTCCACTGCTCATGTTTGGATTCCAGATGTCAAGCGCACTAAGCTGGACTCCAAAAGCCAAAAACTCATGTTCACTGGTTATAGTGAAAATCTTAAAGCTTACAGACTGATTGATGTAGACACTGATCGTCTCATATTCAGTCGGGATGTAGTAGTTGATGAGACTACTGGGCCCTTTTTGCTATCTACTTCATCTATTCATACTGAGGATCAGTCCTTGGAGGCTTCAGAATTGGGTGTTCGCATTCCTCTAGCTCCACCTGATGGGAGGGTTCCTGCAGTTATGCCCACATCTCAGCCTGTTGTTCAAACACCCGCCCCTCCTCAGGATAGTCTGGATCCTCCTAATCTTGTTCCTACCCCTCCCAGTGATGCTGATGCACCTGTTTCAGATGTTGGTTCATCTACTCTCCGGCCTAAATGGTGGGCCAAAATAATTGGTGATCTTCGTGATAATGAACTCATCGAAGGTAGATCTGCTAGGAAGAAGAAGAAGCAGCAAAACACTGTCAATTTTGCCCTCATGGCCAATCTTCACAACATCTCAAAGCCTCAAACATATTCTGAGGCTAAAGGCGTACTTGAATGGGAAAAGGCTATGGAAGTTGAGCACCATAGTCTTCTAAAGAACAATACTTGGGTCCTTTCTGATCTTCCACCTGGGAAGAAGCCCATTGGATACAAATGGGTGTACAAAGTCAAGTACAAGGCTGATGGAACCCTTGACAAGTATAAGGCACGGTTGGTAGCCAAAGGGTTCTCCCAGAAAGAAGGCATTGACTATGAGGAGACTTTTGCTCCTACAGCCAAAATGAGTACCATTCGGCTTGTCCTTGCTATGGCTGCCCAGTTTGGGTGGAAAGTCCATCAAATGAACGTCAAGAGTGCCTTCCTCAATGGGGATTTGCAAGAAGAAGTCTACATGATGCAACGTCCTGGCTTCAAGGTTGCGGGTAAAGAACACCAAGTGTGCAAACTGGTGAAAGCTCTCTATGGCCTCAAACAGGCTCCACGAGCATGGTACATAAAGATTGATAAGTACCTCGTGAATCATGGTTTTCGGCGAAGTCCTTCATATTCCAATCTGTATGTCCAACAATATGCTGATGATAGTCTTTACATCGTTACCTATGTCGATGATCTGATTATTACTGGCTGCTCAAAGCAGTTGATTCAGGAGATCAAACATGATCTCACTCACACATTTGACATGACCGACTTGGGATTCCTACACTATTTCCTAGGTATTGAGGTTTGGTAGCACAATGACCGCATCTTCATCTCTCAGTCAAAATATGCTAGAAGTTTGTTGGACAAATTCCGAATGGCAGACTGCAAATCTGTTCCTACCCCTATGGAGAAAGGGCTGAAACTCTCAGCTAATTCAAACTCTCCTGTAGAGAATGAATCTGCATTCAGACAATTAGTGGGCAGCCTCATCTTTCTTACTGCCACTAGACCTGATCTTAGTTTTGCAGTCAACTACATCTCTCGCTTCATGACAGCTCCTAAAGTTGCACATTGGGTTGCAACAAAGCGTGTGTTGAGATATGTGCACGGCACTTCCGACTTTGGCATTCTGTATAGCAGCTGCAAAGATCCGCAGCTGATCGATTTTACAGATTCAGATTGGGTAGGGTATGTTGATGACAGAAAGTCTACCTCTGGGTATGTTTTCAGTTTAGGCACAAGTGTTGTCACATGGACCAACAAGAAGTAGCAGGCAATGGCTCTCTCTTCGACAGACGCTGAATACAAGGGCGTTGTTAAAGCAGCCTGTGAGGCAATATAGCTTCGAAGGATGTTTTCATACATGCAAATGTCTCTAGCCGGGCCTTCACCCTTGTATTGTGACAATTAAGGGGTGTTAAAACTTGCCAAAAATCCCGTCTTCCATGAACGGACAAAACATGTTGATCTTCATTGTCACTTCATTTGCCAGCTTGTTGAAGACGGATCCATTGTTTTGCAATATGTTCCTACAGAGGATCAGACTGCTGATATCCTTGCCAAATCTCTGAGCCAGGATAAGTTTGTCAAATTTAGGGGGCATCTTGGTGTAGTTGACCGATTGACCATTAAGGGAGGGTATTAAACTAAATATAGTAAAGTCCTATGTTAATGGTCAATCTTGTAAGATAACTTTTATCTTTTCTGCCTTTTTATTGTTGGCTATTTTTAGCCGTGTAAATCTCTTTATATAGAGCTGAGCTCTATCATGTAAAATATTCATTCAATAATATTTTCATATTATTCTGTAACAGCCCCAAAGAAGATTGTTAACCTTGGCAAGAGTAATGCAATTATCAATCATCTCTGTCTTTCTCATTGGAAGTGTTCTACTATATTAGCCCTTTAAAATTGCAAAATATCTTCTGCTACCATTTTGGTTCTAACATCTTAAGTGTCAATTTGCTTGCCGTCTACTGAGGTCATGGGAAGCAGCAAGGGCAGGAAGACGAAGGATCACTTGTTCAAGACCACACTTCCCATAACCTTGTATGATTGGGCATACAAAGATAGTTTAGTAACAAGAAATGATGAGATGAGAGATTCTTGCTCTAATACAATTGATCTAAAGCCTGAGGTTGATCCAGGGAGCAACACATGAAACAAGGTTCAATGTGTTATCAGTGGAAACAATTTGTTTCGCTTCTTTTGAACAACAATTCAAGTACCATGACAAAAGAACAAACAAGCACACTAAAGAAGGAAAGCACATGATAAAAATATTAGAGTTGTAATGACATAATATTAATTCATAAATTAGAATTTTTAATACAAAATAATAAAATATGAGAGGCTGAAATATAAAGCAATCAAAAGTAGAAGCCCCTTAATGAATAGCTCTGTTACAAACCTATACCATTGTGGAGATGGAAGCAGATACTGGATGGCCACAAGAAAAGTAATTGTTCATCTTCTGTAGCTTGATCTTCTAGGATTTGTCATTTTCTGGCAACATCCAGGTAAAAGAATCCAAGTCGATCTTGGTACTATCGGCACCCAACACTAGTGCATTATGAGAATTAGGCTTTGCAATTTTAATGCTGAGTAACAGTGAAGCCAAGAGATGGAATACCAACTGTCAAAACCCCTAAACCTCTCGAGTCATTAGAGAGTTGTTTGTCCCCTAATTGTCATCGTAAGTGTTGTCCCCTGAGTTAACACCTAGTGAAAGTTATACCTCAGGGCATCTATGGTGAAATCTCCCACTTTAGTTGAATTGCTCTCACCTAAGGGGGTAATCCCTCTTCTCTATGAAGCACACTCTAATTTGTATTTTTGTTCTCAACTTTTGAAAGCTGGGCTCTGAATAAATTTGGAAATTCAACCTGGTAGCTTTATGAATTGGGCAACAAAATCTTGCTAGGTTTTTTTTTTTCAGAAAATATTTAATAGAGGTGGGAAACAAAAGATTGAAATAAACTGCAGTGAGCACTGAACATTAATTCCACAATAAATCTTAATTGGACTTGTGTGAATGCTATGAAAAACAAACTCACAATAAATTTTGCAAACAATGATGCAAAACAAATTGACAAAAGCTTTCACAATATCTGAGACAATATAGACTTCATAAATACATGAGATTCTCTTGACCCCAAGGTCCTCTCCCTTTGGTCGAGGGCCCCCCACCTACCACTGCGCCCCCCCTCCCTTTCTATAGTTATAGGGTGGATAGGGCAACCCGGTGGCCACACCAGCAAAGCCCCATACAAAGGGGATTTTGAATCCAATAAAGCCTTTGAAAGGCATCAAGTTTTACACTTTTTACAGCTTTAGCCAAAACTAATCAAAAATTACAAGCTTCTAGAATGAGAGGTGGGGTAGGGGGTGAAGAGGAAATAGGAAGGAAACCATAGTCCTCGGGGTTCAATCTGTGCTGAATAAATAGCTTTGACGGTAGGCTTTTAAATTCCTGCATACAAAATAGGGAACAGTGAAGGTTACTAGAAAAATATATATATATATTAATGTCCATAGATGACCAAAAGTAGGTTAATGGAACTCGAGAGTACACCAGTTTACAATAGAAAGTTCTAGGACTTGAGAGAATCCTAGAGATGCCCACAAACGGAAAGAACCAAAAATTAAAAACAAAGGAATATAAATATAATACAGCTGTGGACCACCAACACAAGTGGTCAAGAAACTAATACAAATAGACAGGTAGGGGGAACAAAGCCCCAAAGAACATAAGCTGAGGAGAACTAGAGAGATAGGAAAGTCTCATCAAGAAGTACAGAATAAGACAGCAAGCAAAGAATCCAAAAGCTTCAACATACCTATCTCTAAAGTTTGCAAATGATTTTCACATTCAAGAGTTGCCAAAATGACTCCTCTTTCCTATGCTCCTCTTTTATAAGCCTTGTGAAGGGATAACTTTAGCAATTACATGATGATTGGCATAGTACATGTCCTCGATTTTATTTTAAAGATGAATCTTTGAAAAGCAAAATCCTTGTAGAAATAGTTTTGGAGTGAGAGAGAGAGAGAGGTTTTCTTATATTATTAAGCATAAATAGCTTTAATTATGTTTTGCAAAACTTGAGCTCTCATGAAAAAGGCTTTTAAATTAAAAACATTCTCAGCTGTTCAATCCAATTTTCAATCAATGATGAGAAAGATTTCATGAAAAAGGATTAGGGCCGAATATGAATGAAGGTTGTCAATTGAATTAGCAATTCAATAGTGGAAAATCTTGGGTGGCATCAAACTTAGTCAAACATGCTATTAGAGCTTTGTGGACCAAGGACAGTTGATTTTATCTTTAATTGGATAGTTCAGATTTAGTGTTGGATGCTTATGAAAGCTTTTAGAATTAGCTTTGGAAAGGGAAAATTCAATATTAGACATAGAAATGAGCTTTGGATCAGATGGCTAGAGAGCTTTCACGAGGTGAAATGGTGAGTGTGAAGCAAGCAAGAGTGCATTCCATGGATTTAGCTTTTAATCAATGGTCCTTGCAATCTGATTCTAACATCTTCGGATGTCAAAACATAAAGAGCATTGGCTATTGATCATGAGGAGATCCTCCAGTCAGGAAAGCTTTGTTTTTGCAAAGGATATGTAAGCTTTTAGACTTTTACTTATAAGAGGTCTGGAGTTAGGAATTAATTAAAGTTGTTGATTTAGTTTTGATCAACGGTTACCACTATCATCTTGAAGCTTTGGATCGTTTAGAAAATGGGAAAGCAGTAATAGTTGATCAAGCTTTTTTCGAACATCTATCGCTACCTGTTTCTGACATTTTCAGATGTCAAAACTTAAGAAGCAATGATCATTGGATTGTACAAAGATCAACAATTGGGAAAAGCTTTAAATTTTTTAAGCTTTCTGTATTCTATTGCTATGGATTAGAAAAACTGAAGGTAGTCTCGTGGTTGATTAAAGCTTATAAGGAAAGATTAAATCAAGGCCATCATCCATAGTTAGATAGGATGGTCAGTACTGTTTGTTTAAAGCTTTTGAGTTTTGTACGATTGAGAAAGCTCTAATCCTTAGATTGCTGTCAGATCAACACTCGTGATAAGAATTTTTAAGCCAAGCAATTGCAAAATAAATATAATTTTACTGAGTTTTTCCCTCAGTTTCATTAAAAAAAAATCCCCTACCCTGTAGTGGCACAAGGAAACCACGAGGAGCTACCACCTCTTGACCCCACAACAGATGTCCAAGATGTCATGCCCATTAGATCAAGTGAACTAAATTCATCATCTTCCTAGGTGAACTGAATCCATCTTCTTCCTGGGAATTACCAAGTATAAAGCAATTCATTTTCTAGAAGTCCATGATCAACACAAGTTAACGTAGCCTTTTTTCCAACTACCAAGTATAAAGCAATTCATTTTCTTGAAGACCATGATCAACACAAGTTAACGTATCCTTATAAATATTGCAACCTGTTATTATTGCACAAAAATGTCCCCGCTACTATCTTCCATCACTAAAACTCGTAGAACTTCTTAGCATACAACTAAGTCCTAGTAGAACATACCCAAAACTCTACACAACTCAAGAACGAACCATATCTTCTATTAAACAACACTTTTCAACCTTTATGATATCACATTTTTTTCTAAAATTTATTTGGACGACGACTCACGATGAGAGACCCAACCTTCAAAGGACTAACAACTGAACTTTATGAAAATTTTACACTTTGAAGCTTTCAAGAAAGGATTACTAAAGAGAATGAGCACACATGGGCTATGATAATGAAAAATTTGGTGGGGGTTGTTCTAAGTGACAACTTAAGCAAATTGATGCAAATGGAAGTTGCCACGTAAAACATGCAAACTAGATGTTTTGACCTGAATCAATTAAGAACTCATCTACCACACCTCAATTATTATAACAAAGCAATCAAATCAAAAAGCCACATTCTGAATGCCATAGACAACAGCATTGATTTGCATTGGAGGGATATGGACATGAGGGAAGACAAAAAGTCATCTTCTACATGATATCTCCTCCTTATCAATATACTTTTGTCTTAATACTAGATGCTTACAGTTGTTGTTGTTGTTCCTGTTTTATTTAATTTATGTTACAGTTGTCTTCTGGGTTCTAATCTTGAATTTCATACAGGAAAACTGTTACTCACCTTTTGGTAAGTTGTATGTGATTTGGTGAGATTTGTTTGTGTGGAAAGTGATAAAAAGGTGGGATAATAAGAAAATACCTTGGTGAAGGTGTTACCACTATTCTTGCATTGGAAGGTGAAATGTTGTTGAGAGTAGTGTTCCACAGGGACACGTCCTCCCCCCCCAAAACCAAGTGTTTTTGGGACAGGAACGTCTCCAAGACACAGGGCCTTAGGGGGCGCACCTCCTACGTCCCGCCACCACCACCAAGAACCCATGGACGTTTCCATAATGTCTCACTCAAATAGGGGATGTTTTCGAGATGTCTCCCTCAAATAGGGGACGTTTCCAGGGCATCCGCCTATTTTGGAGACGGCATCGAGACTCTAAGACCCACACCTAAGATTTCCAAGCATCCCCACAGCAATTGAGGCAAAAAGTTCATATTTAAAATTAAAAAAAATTGGATCTTCGTGCCACAAACCATAAGCCTAATGTTCTATGGGCCCCACCCACACCCTCGCAGTCAAAAAAAACTTATAAATAGGCATCTAAGCCTCATTCCAAAGTTGAAAGTTGCAACAACAAGCTACAAGCTACAAGAGTCAGAAAGATTGTAAGTGAGAGCATTAAGAAGAGTGAGAGTAAGAGCAAGGGGAAGAGCAAGTGTGAAATCTTCATCAATCACCCGTTGAATCAGTGCATTCTTCAAGCCTCAAGGTAAGCTTTAGTCCTTCATGACAGTTTTTTTAATTTTTTTGGTTTGTTTTCAATTTACCGATTTAGTAACTAATTTAAGGGTTTACATTGTTACAATTTAAATTTTAGTTTTACAAATGAATTTTTTTAAAACTTTTTAATTTTATAACAGCAGTATTTACGTGTTCAAATTTATTTATTAAATTATTTATAAATTTTTTTTTTTCAAATTTGCATAAATATTTGATTAAAAATTAAAATTTACAAGTCAGATTAGGATTTTCTCTTTTGTGTATCCTCTGCTTCTACGCTTCATGCAACCTAAAATAAGAAAAACAAAAGTGGAGTCCTTGTTTGATGAAGTTTGAAGAATAAGGATTCATATTTTTGTCTATACTTTGCTTATGTGTTTCGTGTGACCTGAAGTAAAAAAAAAAAAATCCTTGTGTCTTGAGCTCATGCATAATTTAATAACATATGACATGTATGGTAACCATAAATTTTGTTTCTTGCAATGTCACCATGACTTCTAATTCTCACAACATGAGTGATGAAGAGGGTCAGGAAGAGCCTATGGGAGTTGAATCTAAGACTATGAGTCCAGATGGGGGCGGGGGGGGAGCAACTAGTACTATTGGTAGTGCACATTTTAGTTGCCCTTCCAAATTAGAGGATTTTGCCAAGGGTCCCTTTGATTAGAAGTCGCCATTAAGACAATTTGAAACCAAATTGCGAGGGCACTAGGCTACAGAGATGTCATTTCTGTCAACTTGAATTTCAAGGTAGCATTACAAGAGTTAATGCGCACCTTCTTTATGTCATAGGTAAAGGTGTAGGAGTATGTAAGTGATTGTCACTTGAAAAAAGATTTGAAATAAAGAGATTGTGGGATTATGCTGATGACCAAAGTCTTGTACATGTTGTTTTACCATTGAGGGTTCCTACTCCTAGTACTAGGACTGCTCCAAATCCACAAGTTTCAACTCATTCTAAATTTACTTCTACTTTTCCATCCAGTTCAAGGGCAATAGAGCCTAAGGGGAAACACAAAATGACCAATACCACTAGTGATGTTGCAAACATAGTGGCAAAATTATTCAATGTGCAGAATAGGGATGAGGCAAATGATGCCATTGGCAAATTCTTCTTTGCCAATGGCATTCCATTCCATGTGGCTCACTCTCCTTATTATAAGGAGGTTGTGGCCAAAATAACAAAAGCAGGATCATCATATGTGCTACCAAGGGAGACAAAATTGAGAACAACAATCTTGGATGAGAACTCTTCCAAGACTATTATTCTAATGGGGAAAATGAAGGCTGCATGGGTCACCAGTGGATGCAACAAACTCATGGATTGGTGGATGGATATCAGCCATCATCCACTCATCAACATTATGGTCACATGTACAAAGGGCCCCTACTTCCTTCGGGCTATTGATTGTTCAGGGCACCGCAAGGATACTAATTTTTAGTTCCAAATCCTTAGAGATGCTATTGAGGAGGTTGGCCAAGAGAATGTGGTGCAAGTAGTGATAGATGCAGCATATGTGTGCAAACCTACGGGGAAATTGATTGAGGCAGCCTACAAGCATATTTGGTGGACTCCTTGTTGTGTGCATGCCATGGATAATGCACTCAAAGACATGGACAAAATCATATGGATCAAAGAGGTGTTTAATGATGATAGAGATATGCAAATGTTTATCTACAACCACCATATTTCACATGCACTCTTCAAGACCTTCTCTAAGGAGTTTTTGAAACCTGTAGAGACTAGATATGCATCATACTTCATTCTCATGAAGAGGATGCTTGAGTTGCAAGAGGCATTGCAACTAATGATCACAACAATAGAGTGGAATCAATGGCCCAAGTCTAAGTCAACGCAGGGGAGGAGGGTGAAGGAGGTGGTGAAGAGTGACACTTTTTGGGCTGATGTGAGATATATTGTTGCCATCATTACTTCAATCTTCAGAGTTATTAGATATGGAGTGTAATATCCCGGATAGGATATTTACTAAATTAACTATGCAGAAATGAGTTCTGATACCACTGTAACAACCCTGTCTCATCTAAACCAAAATTTTTCCTTCGCTGCCCTGATTTTTCTGATTTGTTTCTTGAGAGTTTAGTTTGTATTTTTGATATTCCGTTTTCACAAATATATTTGCAATCAAGTAAAGATGGAAAGGTAGAAATATCATAGACAATTACTCACTAAAGATGCAATGATATCAGCTCATACAAACATCAAAGGACAATACAAACATATAGGAACATACCCGGATGGCAAATGTGGCTTCTTTATTGCAATGGATAATGATGAATTACAAGAAGCTCTCTGCTGTTATGTATCAGACTATTCTGATTTTGAAATCAGACCTCTAAATGATTACAAATATGCTCAAAAAATGCATGAAACCCTAGCCAACTTGTAATAGAACGACTCCTAGCCAAGGTATAATGATCAACTTGATGATATAAGACCAAATCAGCACCTGTAGATGATTAATATTGGCCTAATATGACTGATAAACCCTGCTGATATGACTGACGCAAAGTCTGCTTATGAATTCCAGCCAATTGAATGCCCAAAACTCCTCCAAAATGAATTGCTAGATGCTAGGAATGAAGCAATTTGTCCTTGGAATGATTAGAAAACCTTATGCCTTCAAAAAGAGTTGATCAAACCCTCTAAAAATAAGCTGATAAAACCCTGACAAAGTCTGATTGTGCTGATTACAACCCAGATTTCACAAATCATGCCAAAAAGTGCTAAATTATACCAAATTATGAAATTGCCTATGCCTAGAAGTGGTGCAATTTGACCCAGTTAGCTTGTAAACCTCAAATGATGCCAAAATATGATGATATCAACCTTTGAAACACAATTCCAGCGCATTGTAATAAAAATCAGAACATCAAATTATGAAACCAAGCCTCAAAAATGCCACCAATTGAAGGGCGATCCACCTAGAAACCCTTGTATGACATCAACATATGAAAATATGATCAATTTAACCTCCAATCTGTCTTATTCTTCCTTCAATTTGCATACAAAATCTTCAAACCCTAGCTGGAAATGAAATCTTCATGAAACCCTAGTTGTTTGAAGCAAATCCTCCATCAAAAACCTCCAATTTAGCTCAATGATGAATTCCACATGAATCCATCTCTCATGGTGGATTGGGTCTTCATCCAAACCACAAACATTCAAGGGTTTTCGTCCTTGAACCAACTGAAAATCACTTTCAGCCAAGAGCAAATACTCAATATGCAAAATATCAAATGATCAAAGATATATCCAAAATGATGCCAAATTATGTCCTTTTATATTTTTCCACTTGGGCGACCCAATAAGCCATAAAATAATGAATTTTGGAGTCCACCGTCAATATCAAATATTTTATTTGATATTTATTAAATATTTTCCTTATTTCTCCAATTTGGGCATCCCATCTAAATAATAAAATAATATTATTTTATTATATTTTTTCCCTCTTTTCCATGAGCATCGATTTTCTAGTGGAATGATATTTTATTATTTTGTTTTTTATTATTTTCTCCTTCCCTTGGGCGTCGATCTCTTTGGGCAAAAATATATTAATATAATAACTTTCCCATTTTCTAACCTTTATTTATTTTTTATTTTTCCATCTTGGCTGCTCAATCCCTTGGCTTGATAATTTTATTTATTTTTTGCTAGAAAATAATAATAAAAATACCACTTAGCCAAAATAATATTATTTTATTTAGTTGAGCAATATTCTCTTTTTCAAACCTTGACAACTTTCGTTTTTCCCACCTAGCTCAACCAATAAACGTTCCTTGCTCAAAAAGGGGACATTACATGGAGGCACAAATGCACCTGCCTTGGAGAGGTGTGTGGATGTATTGACAATATGCTTGGCCAAATGAAAGCCATTGTACAAGAGAAAGACACCACATTAGAGTTCTACAATGAATATTTTCGACCAATCATTCATCGTCGATGGGAGAAGCTCAACACTCCGTTACACGTGGCTACCTATGCATTGAACCCAAAGTGGTATGTGCAAAGGCCTAGCAGAGTTACCCCTATACAGGATGTTGAGGTGAAGGTCATTTGAAAGGTGTATGATTCTATACAGGCCAACATGATTTGAATTAAGTGGACAAAATTTGCCACTCTTAGGGGATATTCAAAAGAAGCTAAGATGGATATGGAGACTATGGCACAAGAGGATCCAATTCTATAGTGGACTATGCATGGGCCTAATTCTTTGACAACCACACTAGCCATTTGTCTACCGCCCAAGTTTCTAGTACTTTTGTTGTTGAGAGGAACTAGTCTACTTATAGTTTCATCCACTTTGTTAAGAGGAACCAACTTACCTCTAGGAGGGCAAAGAAGCTTGTAGTTGTACGTAGAACTTTGCATCTCATTAACCGCAACACACTTACATACAAGGAGAGTCCAACAACCCAATGGGATGTAGAGACAAAGGAGCCAACACGGATTGATGAAGATGCAACACAGGCAGGGTTGGTTGGTATTGGTTTAGAGGAGCTTGACCTTGAGGACTCTAGCAGTTCAAGTGATGAGAAGTTTGGCACGGACTTTGGGGATGAATGATAATTTGAGGCATTGGGCCATTGGCCAACTATATTTGGATTTTGAATGTAATCATCATTTTGAATATAATATAAATATATATTTGGCATTTTCATTGTTCAATGCAATATGTTTGAGTATTTCAAAGTTTCATATATTATTCCTTGTACTTTTTTTATAACTATTTTTTAAGTATTATATATATTTGCACTGTCGTTTCCCCGCCATCCCCAAATCTAGGCCCTTGGCCCCCCTGTGCCCACGTCGCCTCATCCCAAGACTCCATGGTTCCTTAATGGAGTTGCCATTCAATTATAGAGGTTCCTCCTCAATTAGCTACACTCATTTCCCAAGGATTGATCAAGTCCCAAATTGGAATGTCGACCTCACTCACACTCTGAGCTAGTGGTGGGTAGTGATGGTTGAGAAAGATGAGCTAAGCCTTTTGAACCTAAGGCAAGTGAAAATGAACATGGTTTTCTTATGGTTAAGAAAAAGTACAACATTGGTATTGGCAATATAGATTGGGCAAATGTTGTAGTGCACTCCCCTAATGGTGCTTCTGGGTAACACATGGAAGATTCCGATTTTGTCTATAACACCATTATTGAGATTCCTAGTAATTGGAAAGGAGAAGCAAGAAGATACAACATGTGGTGGTTCAAAAAGTTTTATCAGATGAAAGCAGGCAAAGGCTTCAAAGTCAATTTCTTCAGACTTTGATTTGGCTAATATTCCTCTTCCTATTGTTGAGTATGGTGGAGTATACCACAAGGCTGTTGAAGCCATAATTGAGCACAGAGTGCAGAACATGATAAGCTAAAGTAACCAGCATTTGTGAGAGGCCTGAGGACCCCAGCCAACATGCCTGTCACTCAAGGTGACTGTGAGGGATCTGATGTTGGGTAAGCTGTTGATGGCATGGGTGTTCCAAAGGGTATTGATCCCCTTGAGCGATCTTAGTTTTTATTCTGGTTTATGTCATGCTATTCTATGGACACCTTGATAGGTCCTTAAAACTGTTTCTAATTACATGTTGATCTCCTTGCATAGAGCGTATATAATTGACTTAGATCATTTTTTAATTTTCAGCTAGCTTTTGATAGGTGGGTTCATTGCATGAACCCTTGTTTAGTTTGAGCTGACTCATATGACGTGTTTGATTAATATAGACTCTTATTTTGAATCTTGATATCTATTAGTGAACTTAATACCTCAATATTTTTTTTAAATGCCACATTCTGCATCATTAATAGAAAATGTAATTGTTTCTAACAACAAAACAAGAACTCCAAAATTCCAGATATGCTTTTGTATTTCCATGATAGACTTTTGGATTTTTTTTAGAAACTTCACTTGGATTTCAATCATTTCTTAGATAGCTGCATTTCACCATACACCTGTATCTTAAAAGAATCTTGATGCTTCTCTCACCTTTCTATCCTACAGCAATGAAATTAGGAGAAATCATAATCCTAAGTCTTCTTTAATAACCCTATAACCCATTCACTCATGGTTACTGCTGTAGTGTTCCTCTAATTGAAAAATGATAATATGCTCACTATTAAAAATATGCTTAAGTGTCTAAAACAGTCGCCATATTAGTTAGCAGATTGAATAAAAGAACAAATTAAAAAGCACTCTAAGAGTCTAAACAAACTGAAATTGCACTCAACATTGTACAAGAGTATATTTAGTTCAGTTCTGAGTATCAACAAGTCCAGTGATGTCAATGTCTCATGCTATTCCCAAAGTTGTGATGATCCTGCAGCAAACTTTGATAATCTACTAATCAAATATCAGCTTTAGCCTCTTGTAGCTAGGGTCAATTTGCACATGGCAAATGCAGTTTACTGTACAACTGTCTTCAATGTTCATTACTGTTTAAAGAAATAATCATTAAATTTAATACAACATGCATGTATAACACAACAAACATTACATCTCAAAAACCTACACTCTTGAGTGACTCCAATAATGGATAAATTAATATAGTATATTTAATTACGAATAAATTCCTACAGAGAGCTGCAATGCAGAAGTCCATATCCACATATGCTCCCTTGAAATAGTACCATTTTAAGCCTCCCAGTATAAATATATAAGCCACTTAGGCTATATCCAAAGGTGATTGTTCTGTTCATAGGGAAATGTTTCCAACATACTATGGGGAATTTTTTCATCCTTAAAGATGTCTAAACTATAAATAAAACCCATGCAACTTATTTCCGCCCCACGTCAACAGTAGGCACATAGTCATGCCGACTATTACAAACAATTTGACCCCATTGAATCTAGAGTTTTCTCACCAACCTGTCCAACCGACCTGTCTCGACTTTATCGACCCTATTGTTTGTCGATAAAATTTCAACAAAGTGACCTGTCCATAAAATTTTGACCACCAGACTACTTTACAACGTGCCGGCTGTTTAAGGTTTACCACTTATTTCTAGTGCAATGTTGATTAGCTGATCAACCCTGAGATAGCTCTCAAGGTACATTTACAGCATCCTCAAAACAACTTCAATACCTTGCTTTGTAGCTGCTCCAGATACAGAAAGCTCCATTGATTGCTTTGCAAGGAGTGATTCCTCTCCAATGTCAACGGCATTAATCAACACAAGTTGATGTCACAACCTTCATAATACCTGAAATATGCACATTCTACCATAAGCACTAATAGCAAAACTCCAAGAAAAAGAGAGGATTTTCTCAAGGAAAACAGTTACAAGCATATTGAATAACTCTAGACCAGTCACTAAAATGTCCATGATACTATTTGAAATGCAAAACATAGATCAACTTCATTTATGCTACAAAAAATATAGATAAACAAGTTATGTACATCAATGATCAATCCAATCAAAACACACAGAATTCACTCAAAATATGCAATATTAAAGACCAAAAGATATGCACAAAAAAACATTCATAAAATTCCTTTTGAAATCTAAAAGAACATACAAGTTTCTGCAATAAAGGAATCAGAATTTGATCTTTCTGGCACCAAAAATGGATATTGTAAACATTTGAATTTGTCAACTCTATCCCCTACAAAATACGTGTCACTCACCCAATAGACACCGGCAAGTTCTGTTACTGTATGTAGGAATATCACCATGAACAGTGTGATTTCCCTGTAAATTTGAGAGGGGCAGCTCCCTCATATGATGGGGGGTTTGTAATTGGTGTGTAATTTTTACCTAGACGTACCAAAGGAGCAAGAAAATAAAAAGGAAAATAAGGAAAAAAAAAGAGAAAGGGAGAAACCCTGGATAGACTGAAATGAAAAGGACCTCATGGATGACTCTGTAATACTAGTTATTTTATTTATTTAAGAGTTATTTTATTTTATTTACTTAAAAGTTATTTTATAGTTTTTGTTTTTGTTTTACATATTATATTATAGTAGTAGGAGGATTTTTTATCTCCTAGCATCTTTTTGCTCTGCTTTTCATTGTTTTTAATTTGTTTTGTTTATTAAATTGGTCTCTTGGTTTCTGCTCCCCCTTTCTTCCCCTCCTTTTTAAGGAGCTAAGTCTGCAATCTACATTCAGTTCTTCCTCTTCTTGATGAAGGATCACGGAGTGGGGTCTGAAAGGTTGATGCAAAAACAAATACACAGTTTAATCCAGAAGCACTTTATTTCAAAATTAAAGCCACCAACGAAATTTTTTATTCAGTCAGGGGGTTAAAAAAATGGGAAATCCAGAATTTTCAAAAAAAAACGGGGGAATAAAATTTCTATAGAAATTGAAAAGTCCTAACAAAATCGGACAAATTCAACTGGTCCAAAAATACGGATCTGGATGGATTTGGTTCAAAAAAAATCTGAATTTTCATTTTGGTAACTAGGGGAAAAATACAGCAGATTAGAAGTTCCTCTTTGCTGATGTCAGTTGACATGGGTGTGTGATTTACATAATGGAACAGCTGAAATCTCACAAAACCACAAACTTTTATTCAAATTTGGATACATGCAAGTGTTACAACGCTTCCCCATTCAAACCCTGGCATCAAAAAGAATAAAACAGAAAGACGACTTGACTTGCAGATTAAAATGGTTTCAAGGGTATGATTAAATTCCATTCAACAAGCAGAAAATCAGAACTTGTAAAAAAGAGATCACCACATCCATTTATTAGAAGGACTGAATTCCATCATGCTAAAAATTCCATTCAATTAACAATAATAAAACAATTTCAGCAGCAAATAAGTTGCATTCCATCCTAGCAGAGCAGAGTGGAGAGAGAACCTACTGGAATCTCAATAGAGACCTCCAAACAACAAGCCTTGCAAAAATTCCAACTTCTAACCCTTATTACATTATAATTTTGCCTATTTAATTACAATGAACGGGGGAAATTGTTGTATGACAGCTTTCCACCTTTTCCTCCAATCGTAAACTCCAAATGCTTTGATTGCATTAAATATTTTTAATGTCTTCACATCCACATACGACACTCGATTATTATTTTTTAAAAGGTAAAATGAGAGTCGTAGGATCACTCATGCATAAACATGAAGACCAAAATCAATCAGGTGACAAAAAAAGGACAATCCTGAATTCAACAGGCATTATCAACTCAAACAGATAGATTACATTGTTACATGATTGTGAAATATTTATCCTGTACCAGCTACAGGTAGATACATTGTTCACCTTCAAATATAATAACCACATACATGCAAAATTGGGGTAAACTTATAAACAATGCTTATTGGCTTCAAGCTACCAAGGAAGCCATCTACCATCCTGCTACACATCACAATGAGGTCAGAGAGTAGTCAAACATAGCAGCAAACCCAACAACCCAAAACAAACTTAGTCAATATGGTGACCAACCTCAACTGAGGGATTGGAAGATGATCAACCAGGCAGACTTTTACCTAGGGGGTTGCTTCCTTCGAAGGAATTGTCGCAGTCTTCACCCCACCATCCCAATGGAATTGCACCTTGAATTCAAAGCTTGGCCTCTTGGTAGCAGCAATAAACTCATCCTTGTTCATCTCGAATGAAGTGTAGGCATTGGCCACATCCAACACACCACAACTGTGAATCACCTTGAGGCCGTTAATATATTTGGCCAAATCCAAGCAATTCTTCCTTCTTCTCATGCCCCGACTTAATCTCCTGACACAGGGTGAGTTCATCCTTAAAATCTCTTTTTCTTTTTTGGCAGCTGATCCCTTGAGAATGCTCCCACCAGCTCACCCTCTTCACTCTACCAAGAAAGCAGTACCATCTTCATAACCCACTAAGACTTCCTTGTCCTTCACTATCTCTAAGAGCTTCTTCTACGAATCTTTTGCAATTGACACATGGGTTCATTTAACCCTTGTTTTTGTAATGTCCCCTTTTTAGCGTGATCCTATTTTATGATGGTTTAGCCTATCACTGGGCCTCGTAGGCTAACTCAGATGGTTAGAGGGTCCCTTTTGGTAGAGATCAGTGTGTTTTCTCCATCAGAGCTCAGTATGGGTTCAGGTTTGGCCTTCGTTGGACTCAGTTCTACACACTTACTATTTATAGTAAGTCATCTTTTCAGAATTTCTATTTATAGCAGGGTATCTGGTCATGTGGTGATTTCAGTGTTGTTCCCTAGTTTCAGTTGGTGATAAGGTTGTTTAGAGGTCTCTGGTCCCGTATTGGAGGCTCTTGCTATTTTTAGCTGACAGAGGTTGATAGAGATGGACCCTTGCTATTTTTGGTGAGATAGTTGGATGCACAGAGGGTGTCATGGTGAACCCCCAATTTCAGACGAAAGTGGAAAATGATGTTTAATTAAGGAGATATTAATATTTTAAGTGGCATTAATGATATTGTATTTATTAATGATATATTATAAAGTTATCATTTAACTTTATAATTTAATGTTGAGTTTGGAGCCACTTAAATGATTAAAAGGTATATTATAAAGTTATAATGTAACTTTATAAAGGGTGGGGCCATTTTAAGTAAATGTGTAATTAATGCCTCATTGAAAAAAAGCATGCCATTATGAGTTTATATTATAAAATTTTATTAAAAACCTAAAAAGTGGACTTCAAAGGCAAATTAAATACATTTCATTTGGAGATGTTATAAAAGGGCATCAAAAAGCAAATCAACCTCATTATTGAATGATCACTTGAATTTGCTTTGTCGTTTTCTGGAGAAGACAAGGGTTTCTGTATATCAGCCATTGAAGAACGTTCAATCTTCAATGTATTTGCAATCTTGAGGCTGCGAAAGATCAGCTGAATCATTGCCAGAGCGTGGGCTTCAATCAGGTGTCCAATTTGTGCATATTGATGAAGTATTTCAAGGGTTTGATAGCAGATTGAAGATTACCATTACTGAATATCTTATTTGCTGAGTTGTGCATACTTTCTTGGCACGTGGGAATCATTTGGTACATTATTGAAGAGATTATTCAAGGGTTTGAGAAGATTCTTGATTGAAAATCAAAGGCATATCTGCTGTGATGAATTAATTGCTGATTACACACTTTAAAGTCACGTTGTGGCAAAGACCAACATTTTAATATTGTATCAATCCATCCTCTTGAAGAATCAAGGAGAATCAAAGTTATTGTTGCTGTTGTATTCATATCAAACCCGTACTTTTCATAACAGCAAACTGAGTATGTAAAAAATCTTCATATTTTGCAAATACAACTTTCTGGGTATTTGTGATTTAAATATTAGAGTATATTTTCTCAACTGGGTCTTTGTTATTTTATCAAAACATTGAATATTTTAGAAGATATTAAAATCTGGAAATTTGAATAGTTTATGCGTATTTCGTATTTTCTATTATTCGCAAAATATATCCATGCATGTGTGCTAGTCAATGCAAAAACATAAAACTCAGAAAAAGCAATCAGAAAAAGTAGAACAGATATAAGGCAGAAAATTTGTTTGGCTATATTCCACCTGGGTGGGATATTACAGTTTTTGCTGTCTCTTCAATGCCAAGCACACTCCTCACCATCAATAGCATGCTAGAGCTCAAAATGTTGAGGGTGTTTTTCAAGCACCTATCAGACATGTCTCCTCCGTCAAGCAAATCGTGAAAGTTCCTGCTTCATTTGATTTTCCATAGTTCATTCTAAACTGCAACTTGGTGCCTCAAACCACAAAACAAAACCACCTTTGAAGATGGATGATACTAAATGATAAATTGTCTGCACACCCCTCCTATTGAGGAGAGAGGAGGGCATCCGTCTTAAGATCACATGTAATCAAGTGCCACCATTACTTCCAATGATTGCCATCGGTGTAATGACAAGCTACTTGTTAATGATAGAATGAGTGGTAATAATTCAAGGATCATCAATGAATAACAAAAAAACAATCAAGGAGATATCAAAATCCCTTCCCACAATCAACTTTTAAAATGGTTGTTGGATTGCCCTGCAAGGCTATCTAGATCCAGCAAAGTACAGAATCCTTCCCAAGTATCTGCTAAATCACTCACGGAAACAAAAAAATGGATACTAATAGATACCCCATTTGCTAGAATATCTGTTGGTTTATTGCATTCGTTGAAATAGTGATGTAATTTTATTTCTTCAAACCTGGCTGTTAGTGAGCAAGCATCTCTCAAAATGTTATCTATATTCCAGCCAAGAACACCACCATTGACATTCCCTCTCTCACTAGCATTGAATCTCCCCCTACCAAGAGTTTCTTAACTGATTTCTTGTTTACCAGTTTGAGGCCTTCCACCAGAGCCGCTTCAGCTTTGTTTTTGTTAGTTCTTGCCAAAGATAATACACTACCACTCAAGAAGTTATCCTCTGAGTACAAAGGCAACTCACTCTCACCAATTTAGGATTTCCTTTTTCTGCTCTACAACATTCAAATTGACAAAGCCTTGAGAGGGTTTCAAAATTTTGTCTATTACCACCTTAACAGTAATCATAACTCACATTTATTGCATGACCTAGTCCATCTATAATAAAATAATATTTGTACATTTTTATAATTAATCAAATTCTAAAAAGAATTAAATAACTCCATCCAAGTGCAAAGACTACTCACAACTTTAAAATGGGCACTTAATGATATAAAGCACATAACAATACCTTCTTAGACACACTAGACCAACTTAACAGGATGACAAGACTAATAGTGATCCGAAAATTATTGGATAAACATTCAGATACAGTGAGACTGTTTGTAGTATGAAAAGGCAATTTTGTTGCAGGGTCCAAAACAACACAAGGGAGTTATCTAAGTGTAGAATTTTTACACAATTGGATTCTTCTCGAAAAGCTATACAATTTCAAAAAACAATGGCAACTCATTTTGAGACCATATGCAAAAGTTATAGCCTCTACAAGTTGCTGGTATATGTATTGATGCCAGATATGCCTGGGGTCAAATTTTATTTTAAGGTTCGACAGGGGTTGAATTTGTTTTACAGGTTCAACTAGAATTGAACTCATCACTGATAGAACAAGGCACATGTGACAGGTTCAACCACATCAAACTCATCCCACATAGGACAAAATAGCAAATCTGAAGAGCTGTCCAAGGAGTTAAATGACTCTTCTTGCTATTGCATCACATGGGAAACTTTACTCTGCCTCTTGATCAGAAAATCTACCTTTCCTCTCCTATAAATACATCCATTGAGGTATTTTTGGGGGGAACGGTGGAGAAGAAGAGATTTGTGAAGATTGAGAGAGCTTATATTAACTCAAATCAGAGGATTTTTTTTCTTATAACCCTTTTGTGATCCTCGGTATTGTCGTTGTAGTTCATTGCCATGGATTCTATGGATAACTAGAATATGCTTAGTCATGGAGTTCATTAGGTACAAGTGATAGGATGCTAGGAAGGTGTTCTAGAGGTCCTTGTGAAGGAAGCAAGCTTGTATAACTGATTTTGATAGTGGATTCTTGCTGGAGTTTTCTTCCCACATTGTGCTTCTCCAAGGTAAATCACTTATATTGATTCTCTTTCATGTGATATGGTTTCTTTCACTTGTTTATATTATTTTCTTGCAAATTTGCTAACAATCCATAGCACAAGTAGGTAAGATTCAGCTTTATTTAAGGATGACATGCCATTTACAAGCATAACTCTTGTTCCTCTCAGCATCTATATGTTGGAATTAACCCCACATACAAACACTCTGGTTTGCACAGTGGTTTTATGGATTGATTAAGCATTCATGTGTGTTTATTAGCAAGTTTGGGGCATGAGTTTAAATGCAATGAATGCATGCGTGTAAATGAGCATGTTAACTCTTGCATAAGTTGTACTTACATCTTAGTTTGAAGCCTTTAAAGTTGTTCCAATAAGGATAGAACTTGAAAGCACTTAGACTTTGTAAAGAAATCTGTGTTAATGATACTTTCAATGGAATGTCCATGTATTTTACAAGTCAACTAGACCATTTGACAATGCATGAAGATCGATCAATTTGTCACATGAAGCGAATTGCCAAGCTAGTGTGCCAAGCTAGTACCTTATCCATCTGTTAATAAAGCGAATGAAGATTGTATTATACGAAGATTCGCCATTGTCAAATCAAATGTACAAACCAGAATCAATGTCGCACAACTTCCTTTGAAACAAGAATGGACAACTTCAACCATGATGAGAATGAAAAGCTAATTCTGCTTGAGGAGTTTATATATGGTGAAGCCATGTACCCAAGAGTCATTACATGCCCAAGTCAAAAAATATTGACCCTAAAGTTGAAAAGGGCTTTTCAATGTCCAAGGGGTTGAGCTTAATTGGTTAAAAAATTGGGTTCTCATTGTGGAAACCCAAGTTCAAATCCCAATAGGGGCATCTAATGTGGAATTCTAAGTTGTAAGTCTTGGTCTTCCATAGTTGGCTTCTAATGTGGATGTGGTTTCTAAATAAAGTGGATTTCTAAGTAGTGACTCTTGGTCTTCCATGGGTGATTCCTAGTGTGTTTGCTCGTAAAGAGCTTGTATTGGTCTCATGTTGATGCTTGTTTGAGCAGAACATTTGTAAACGATATGCAATAAAAAAAGGACAAAAATAAGGGATAACAAGTGTGGAGTATAATACCCAATCGAATCAGAAAACAATAAATTACCCTTTATTATCACAGAAATATGAACCAGTCTGAATAACTTCCATACTTTATTCCCACCAATACTTTCAACCTTTAGATTCTAACAGTAAATACTAAATTCACAACAAACATTATATGTTTTTCTCAATCAGACTACTGCTAGCAAATACCATTAATATGAGTCACCAACACATTATGCTAGTAGGACTCATTTACATAATTCCTTAAAACATCAAGGATAATACTAGTTAAGTTTTCATAGATTCTATTAAATGTTCTATTACATCCCACTAACAGAAATCAAGTCTCCTAAGCTGTCTGCTTCAAAAAGATTAACATACATATAAAAGCTTTCCCAAGCGCGATCATGAGGCTTAATCTCAAGAAGAAAATCCATTGCACTAAAGCAAATATTAAATATCTGTTTGCGTGATCTATGTTCCCATTAATCAACTATCATGTTGCAGGTAGTGTTTCAAAATTTCCAGATGCATGCACTCTTGCATATGCATATGCTTTCTCAACTGGCACAAGTATACTCTGCAAATAATTATAACTTGAGACTTATACACAGATTAATTTTAGTACCTTTGAGGAGTTCTCTGGCAAATCTGTATGTGAGATGGATCAAGCTGATAGAGCCTTTAATTCCTAATCCTCGGTACCAATCAGTCTTATCTGATTTCCAAGACAGCCAAATCCACATCTGTCTATCAGATGTATGATATCTTTCCGTTTGTAAGTAACTTTGAAACAACTCTGACTAATCTCCCATTTGATTAACATGGAGTCGGATCACCTACCACAAGAGCGCCATATTTACAGACTGTCTTCTGGAGCTTACGTCGGGATTATTTGATCTTCATATGTCAAATTAATTATAATTGCAGATATTATTGCTACCTCTTCAGGCACACACAAGGCTCCATGATACCTTTATACACTAACAAAGCCAAATATGCACAGCCTTTAGCCCTTATGCCTCTGAGAGATGCTCCAGTTTAGGAGTTCACCCGCATAAAGACCCCAGGACAATTTAAAATGGTCCATATTGCAAGAGATCTTGTACATAAACAACATGCGCTAGATCAGTGAGATGGTACAAGAGAGTGACTTCAGAGCAAGTCCAGCAAATATCTCATTACAAACTTCTGTCAAACTCCAACATGAAGAAGTAAAGTGTCTGACTAATACACCTTGGTGCATTCCAGGAGCCTTCTAGAGGCCCCTTCTAGCCTTCTATTCCTAACCTTATTGGATTTTCTCCATCTCAGAGAATTATTCCTATGTTCTGTGAGGAAACATCCCAGCCATCGGTACCATATCTCAGTCCCCTCCACACTCAAATATCATTTCTAGGATATTGGAGATACTTCTAAACATCTCTTTTTGTGATCCCATGTTTCCACATCCCCACCTAAAGGGAAAAAGGGAACATAACTATTCAGAATTTCAGACTTCTCTATTGTTCTTTTCTACTTTGTCCTTAATTGGAAAATATTATAGGACCCCTGCCGTCTCATCTAATTGCTGTATTTTTGGCCTTCAACAGACAGTTCATCTTCCTGGTGATGGATGACAGAGTGGAATCAGAGACGTTGATTCAAAAAGTGTTACACAGTTATTCCGAGATGTTCTTTCTAATGCTCATATGGACTGTGGAAATATCATGTCTTTAATTAAAACTATATGCTGTTTACAGCTATACTTCGGCCAAATGGCAGCACTAAAAACAGCCTTTCCATGCTGTCTTCATCCACACCCACTCGAAAGGCTCTAAAGTGAATTACAATTCAAAAAGTACTGCTATAACGTTTAGAGAATTCAGGGTAAAACATATTGAATGAGACCCCATTATCATAAAAGAAAAAGGAAAAATATATTTCCGGCAATACACATGTAGCTAGCTTTAATTTTATCAATCCTCACTTTCCAACATTGGTATAATCATTTATATTGCGGAACTAGTGCTCCAAAATGCATTTAAGCGTTGAAACTTTTTACCAATTGAATGGAAAATACAGCTAGCAGAATCTTTTTCATGCAAGGGCAAAATCAAAAAAAAAAATTATTATTCATTTTATACTTTGAAGATACATACTACAAGACAGTTATTGGGAATGTAAAAAAATTTACAGACAGCAATTCCTCCTCCTCCTCATAAACTAAAATGAGGGAAACTTCTAACCCCTTTACATTCCAAAAAGAAAGACTTACTACCGATATTATTACCCTAATTCACTAGAAAACATGAAATCTTCAGAGTTCAGATGCATAATAAACTGGGCGCATGATTTATCGAGAAAGAAGAAAATACTTACGCTTGATATGTGATGTCGATTATCTTGAATCAGCGGCAATTCCAGCTGAAGAATTAAAATCCTCCGCAGTCTTTCTCCCCGAAAATCCAACCTGTTATGAAATTATATATAATTAAGCAGTTGGTATGATGCCTACTTTCTATTTTTTAATTAGTGACAAAAATCATTACATATACTGGCATTGATATGCCGGACAATGACACTCAAGCAGGAAGTTAAGAGTGAATTATCGAACAGCGCAGATTTGTTCCAAATCCTCTGGAATGAATCGACACAATCCGTACAGTTGAGTTTTTTCTCCCTCCCTTAGGCAATTCCCATTTAATTTGTAAAGAAAAAGGAAAAAAGATATTAAAAACTGCGAGTTTTTCTAACCCCCGGTAGTTAAAGGGCATTTAGCGCATTGGGGCTTTAACTGTCGACACGCCTGTAGGTATTAATTTCTATATACAAAAACTGGTGTCCGGATTTTATTACCTATGTAATAGGTGCAGTAATATCAGTACTTTCCTTTTCTCTTCAGAGATGGTAAGACTTGGTACGGACAATTAAAAAGAACTGACATGGAAGCTTGCATACCTTTAATGCTGAAAATCGCAATACTCATGCCCTTGATGTTTTGCCCTCATTTAGACGAGGGTGTTCAAAGTATTTATTGGAATGTAAGTTGGTCTATTTTTAGATTGCAAAAATTTTATCTTAATTTTATTGTATTTTTATATATTGCTTACAATCTGTACTATAAATTAGTTTAATTGAAATTTGAGGGTGTAGAATTTACTTGGATCATTATGTGTGCAGATATCTAAACCCTAAACACTGGCATACCAATTTTTAGAAAAATGTATCTAAAATATGCCAGAGATATCCTTCAAGAGGGGTCTATTCAACTCAAACACAGGGGCCTCCAAATATCTCTTGGGGTATTTTAAATATATTTTTCTAAAGATAGGTATGACAGTAGCATCTGCAGAATTTGTTTCAGTAATAATAGTGTTACTAATAACTAATATTTAAATACGCCGAGAGATATCCTTCCAAAGGTGCCTATTCAACTTATATGTGATAAAGTAATTCAAACACAAGCACCTCCAGAAGGATATCTCTCGGGGTATTTTAAATATATTGTTCTAAACATACCTCTGCAGTTTGAAGATGTAAATCAAACACAGGACCTCAGAAGGATATCTCTCGGGTATTTTAAATATATTTTTCTAAAGATAGGTATGATAGTAGCATCTACAGTTTGAAGATGTAAATCAAACACAGGACCTCAGAAGGATATATCTCGGGTATTTTAAATATATTTTTCTAAAGATAGGTATGATAGTAGCATCTGCAGTTTGAAGAGGTAAACGATAGTATTTTAATGTTTGAGTAATAATAAGTAGTTTTAGAGAACATAAAATTACTAATAACTAATATTTAAATACACTATAGATATGCTTATTTGAGGGTATTTTAAATATATTTTTCTAAAGATAGGTATGATAGTAGCATATGCAATTTAAAGATGTAAACAATAGTATTTTAATGTTTGAGAAATATTTGTCTGAGTAATAATACTACAGTAGTTTTAGAGAACATAAAATTACTAGTTAAATCAGGTTTATATTTCTCATTTTCCACTAGTCATTATGAGTATTTGTAGTTTGAAGATGTAAACAATAGTATTTTAATGTTTGAGAAATATTTGTTTGAGTAATAATAGTGCAGTAGTTTTAGAGAACATAAGTATTATGTGTGCATAGATTTGAACCCTAAACTTCTAAATTTTTTTTTTTTTTAAATTAGGCTTATATTTCTCATTTTCCATTGGTCATTTTGAAGAGGCACCTATTCAACTTATATGTGCTAAAGTAATTCAAAGTTTGAAGATGTAAAAATAGTATTTTAATGTTTGAGAAATATTTGCTTTAGTAATAATAGTGCATAGTTTTAGAGAACATAAATTTACTAATAACTAATATTTGACTAGTTGTTAATATGAGCAATACAACAAATAGAACTTTGTAAGAAGTATATTACATCATTTTTTATGAGTTAATAATCAAGGAAAATGTGCAATATAGTTGAGAGATTATGTGAATTATCCAATATTTTATATTCATAAAAATAGATTTGCAATCTTCAGTTAAAGTAATAATAGTGCAGTAGTTTTGAACCCTGAACTTCTAAATTTAAATTTTTAAATTAAGCCTATATTTCTCATTTTCCACTAGTCATTATGAGTTGAATATGTGATAAAGTAATTCAAACATAGGCCCCTCCATAAGGATATCTCTCCGGGTATTTTAAATATATTTTTCCAAAGACATGTATGATAGTATTTTAATGTTTGAGAAATATTACATAAGTATTATGTGTGCATAGATTTGAACCCTAAACTTCTAAATTTAAATTAGGCCTATATTTCTCATTTTTCACTAGTCATTATGAGTTGATTAAACACTAGCATACCTACCTTTAGAAAAATATATTGAGAGATATCCTTCCAGAGGGGGCCTATTCAACTTATATGTGATATTAAATATATTTTTCTAAAGATAGGTATGATATTTGAGAAATATTTATTTGAGTAATAATAATGCAATAGTTTTAGAGAACATAAAATTACTAATAACTGATATTGAATAGTTGTGAATAAGAGCAATACAAGAAAGTTTATGTGAAAAAAGGTACATTAATTCATAATAATTTAGAGAACATTGTAAGAAGTATTTCAGATATTTTTCATTATTAATAATCATGAAAATGTGCAATATAGTTGAGAGAATATCTCAATTATCCAATATTTCATATTCATAAAAATAGATTTGCAAGATGTACATCACATCATGCTTTCTTCTAATAATTTGAGTATCTGTTCTTCAGATTTTTGGTTGCCAAATTTGTTTCCCTTTATTCATCTTTTCATAACGATCATATGTAAAAGGTGGCATTATTCTTAGTCCTTGTAATGACTTTACACGAGATATAGCCACAAATGTCAATCATGTTCTTTCTTTTTGTCCAATGTCAATAGAGGCTTCTGAAAGAGTGAGACCTTGTGATTTGTGTATAGTCAATGCCCAAGCTAATCTCAAGGGTATTTGGATTGTACGACCCCTTTGTATTGGTGTAATTGATATTGTTTGAAGAGTTTGATCTTCAAATGGAATGTTTGAATAATTGTCAAATTCAACCATAACATATGTGGGTGGTTCTAGCGGTGCACTACAAGGTTTATATATTATTTCTTGAAAATACCATAGAGATCCATTTACAAGACCTGTTTCTATCCAAAGATTAGAACTTAACATTACCCTTACATCTGTTGGGTGAATATTTTGTTATCAACCAACTGATAACAAAATGGTTATATCAATCACAGTATGATGAGATTATATCTCTCCTCTCAAAAAGGGGAGGCTCCCTTCTTATTGCTAACTATGATCAACAAGTAATTAATTATGCTTATTTACACTAAAACTATCACTTCACTACAACAAAACAGGCAATTAGCGCCTAAAATAGCACCAGAATTTAGTGCATTTGAGTTCGACACTTCTGTTGGTGCAAAACTCAGCACTGGATTTTGTGCCAAAAAAGTAGCACAAGCAATAGTGCCTCCTTTAGCGCCTGGAATAGCACCGGGAATAGCACTGAGAAATGCGACCAATTTAATGTCAGAAATAGTGCCTAAATTAGCTCCCAATTTGGCATCCAGTTTTGCTTCCATGTATGCTCCCAT
Source organism: Cunninghamia lanceolata (assembly GCA_027924645.1). Taxonomy (NCBI): domain Eukaryota; kingdom Viridiplantae; phylum Streptophyta; class Pinopsida; order Cupressales; family Cupressaceae; genus Cunninghamia; species Cunninghamia lanceolata. The sequence goes on from BSBN01000063.1 coordinate 13,283,731, forward strand.
TTTTGCTTCTAGTTTTGCTCCCAATCGTGCTTCCTATTTTGCTTCTGGTATGGCTTCGAAAATAGCTTCTTTTTTGGCTTCCTAATTGACGCCAAGTTTTGCTTCCATTATGACGTCCTTTGTTGCTTCCAATTTTGCTTCTATTATGACGTCCTTTGTTGCTTCCAGTTTGGCTTTCGATTTTGCTTCTAGTTTTATTTCTTGTGTTGCTTCCAGGTTTGCTTCTAGTTTTGCTTCCGATTTTGCTTCCGGTTTTGCTTTCGGTTTTGCTTCCAGAATTGCTTCCAATTTTGCTTCTGATATAACGTTGCTTGTTGCATCTAGCTTTGCTTCCATTTTTGCGTCTTTGTTCCAAAAAAGGTGAGTGGCCCAATCTTGCTTTCTAATTGCCCCATCTTTCACCTTAGAACCTAGCTTAACTTGATACTCCCCAATTTTTTAGCAGCTCCATCTTATTCTATCCTCTTTGCAAGACAAGCTCACAAACATGTTTGACAGAATACTCTCTAACTCACTGATCTGCGCTCCATCCACCTAAGGACCCCTGAAGCATTTGAAATATTTTATAGGATAACATTTATAAAAAAAAAATTAGGGAAATGGACATCCATATAAATTAACAACATCATTATACTTATTAAATCTCCATCAAAATAAAATCTACAACAATATCCAGTATATATAAAATAACAAGATAATTATTATAACATGATCATCATCTGTAATTAAAACAAGTGAGTCAAATATCTATAATTTAATTGAATTTTACAACATCCATCCTGAGCAGTAAATTAAGATCATCATACGTAATAAATATCCATCCAAAAATCATCAACCACTTTCAATATATATAATTTGACAAGTCAATACTAATAAGATCATCATCATATATAACTAAAATAAGTGAAAGTTAAATATGCCAGTAGATCAATAACATGTCAAAATGATACATGTCCAATAGTCGACATAAGTCAAAATGATACATGTACAAATGATATAAGTAAAAATGATAAATTATGTAACTCAAAATGCTACACGACAAGATGATACATGTCCAAATGATATAAGTCAAAATGATACAACTCAATAATATGGTACTGCGGGCCGTGAAAATGATACATATGATAGTAACCATGAAAGAGGCATCATAACGATATATCAGCAATGATCCATGATGCAGTCTATATGATCATGAATGTCACTGGCTACTACCAACAACTGCCTCATCATCATCATCACCATCATGATCATCATCATCATGATCATCATCATCATGATCATCATCGTCGTCGTCATCATTGTCATCAGCCTCGGTGTCTTTTGTATCTACGTCATCATCATCCTCTGCCATGTGATCTGTACTAGAACCAACATATTTTGGATCTATATCATGAGGATCATCTTGATCTTCTGGAAGACCCGTGTTCTACAAAAAAAACATTTAAAATGAAAAGTTATTATTTATTTCATGCAATAATTTATTTTTTTGTTATATATCTAATATTACAACATATGAAACGAAACCATAATCATATTACATCATATCAAAGTGTGCATACCATAATAAAATTTCAAAGAAGTTACAGCTAATATGTCATTCCAATGATGTAAAACATGCAACAATTCTAATAAACGTTAGTAAAGATCATAAAAAAAATCGTTATACAATTTAACTATCAACTGTAAATTCTATTACATAACCTTAAGTGTCAATCCTCTGCATTTTGTGCTATATATGATTATGTTTGCCTCGAAGATCCTTTAAGAGTTAATTGGTCTATATATCTTCTTCTCCTATATCTCAGACAAGGAACATATTGAACATAATGAAAGGCTAGAGTCACTATTGGCTCACACATGTTCGTTCATCACTTTTTGACAAAGAGGAACATATTGAACTTGGTCTCCATTGGCTCACACATGTTCGTTCATCACTTTTTAACATAGATCAACCTTGTCATCACCACATGTGGAACTTGATTTGGCATTGGCACATATGTTGAGGCATGATAGAGATGACATAGCACCCTTGCACACATGTTGAGGCATCATGGAGGGTGTTTATTGGTTCATGCATGCATTATTTGGTCTACTTGACCCACACGAGATACTTTATTACTTTTCTATGTGGAGTGGCCCTTCATCTTCCACAGGTGTGGGGTTGATCTAGCATTTGGGCACACATGTTCATGCATGAGAGGACTATTTTATGGTTTTTTGGTGCTTGGAGTCTAGCGGGCCACCCCCTCTATAGGACCTAGCTCATTCCAAGCCATTCCACCAAATTTGAAGATTGGTATTAGAGCATAGGTTGGTCTGTAAGAAGGAAAGTGTGAAGTAAAGAGAGAATACAATGCCTCCAAAAGGTAACCCTATGGCTAGGGAAATGAGTGAAATGAAAGAAAATACTACAAAAGAAATTAGGAAATTGAAAGAGTTGCAAGATATGATGGTAGCCAGGATTGAGGCTGTTGAAACCAGTCAAAGGAGAGGTATTGTCATAGGTGATGTGAGTGACCAAGAGGAAGAGGTAAGAATGAGAGCCCTCTAGGAGGATCCCAAGAAGAAGAGTTGGATCCTGATGAACAGAAGATGGCCCAGCTACTGAAGGCAGTCAAGGGAGATAGTCACAAGGTTAGTATGGAATTACCCATGTATGGAGGGAACTTGAATGATGAAGAGCTTTTGGATTGGATTGCAGCACTTCACAACTATTTTGAATGTGAAGATATTTCAAAGGAATGAAGGGTAAAGTTGGCAAAAACAAAATTGAAGGGCCATGCCCTACTTAGGTGGGATTATGAACAAACTGAAAGGAGAAGGAAAGGAAAGTTAAAAATTGTCTCTTGGGATAGAATGGTGTCCAAGCTTAAGGGTAAGTTTCTACCAAGTGATTATGCAATTCAATTGTACAATAAACTTCAAAATTTCAAACAAAGAGATATGGATGTCAAAGCCTATACCGAGGAGTTTTATAAATTGAGTATAAGAGCAGGTCACATGGAGGATGATGTGGAGAAAGTGGCTAGATATCTCAATGGGTTAAGATTTAACCTCCAAGATGAGTTAAGTTTGACAAACCCAAGGACTATGGATGAATGCTACCAATTGGCAATCAAGGCTGAAGAAAAGCTAAAGAGAATGCAAGACAAACAAAACAGGGGTAGAGGCAACAATTCCAGAAGAAGAGGGTCATTTTCTGATCCAAGGCAGTCATATGAGAACCAAGAAGGTACAATCAAAGTCCAAGAACAAGTTGCAGATGCAAGAGGTGGATTTAGAGGGGGTAGATCAGGCTTTAATGGAAGATTTCGAGGTCAAGGAAGAGGATCTAGTGGGTTCATAGGAAGGTGTTACCAATGCAACAAGTTTGGACATCAAGCATGGAAATGCAATGAAAGTCAAACCACTACTTCACATGGAGGGGAAAGAAGAAATCAATTGGTACAAGAAGAGGTCAATGAAAGTGTAAACTCTCCATCATAGCATGCTACTCCAAAAGTTGGTGAATCTCTTATGGTAAGGAGAACATTGATTAAAGTTCCTATGGTGAAAGAACCTCCACAAAGTAAATCTCTCTTTAGAACCACATGTAAGTCTCAAGGTAAGATCTACAAATTTGTTGTTGATTCAGGTAGCACAGATAACTTGGTTTCCCTTGAAATGGTAGAAAATTTGAAAATGGAAAGAATACCACATACTACTCCTTACAAAGCCTCTTGGTTAGATAAGGGTCAACATGTTTTGGTGAATGAACAAAGTTGGGTGGAGTTTCATATAAGAGGATACAAAGACATAATTTTATGCGACATAATACCCATGGATGTGTGCCATTTGTTGCTAGGGAGGCCTTGGAAATTTGATAGGTATGCTAAGTATGATGGAAGGAGGAATACTTATGAGATAGAAAAAGATTAGGTCTCCTATACCTTGACACCATTGAAGGAGGACAAAGGACAAACCATGGGATCTAATGTGATGATGGTAGAAAGGAGTTCATAAAGGTAGAAGAAGAGGAGCACATGGACCTTGCAACCACTCCTAAACCTAGAGATATTATGACAACAGACATGAAGAATGACTTGATTTTAGAAATCCAAGATTGGCTTAAGGAGTATGTCGCTATGATGATAGAAGGGCTGTTCCACTCGTTGTCTTCAAAGGTGGTTATTGGTCATCCCATTTATGCCTGATCAAGTAGTAGTTATAGGGGCACCACAACAGATGGAAGAGATGAGAAGCAAGGGTGTAGAGGTCAAGGGTAAACTACAAGAGAATGTGGACAAGTCCAAGCACACAATTGAAGTGAAGAAGAAGGAAGTTCATTACAAGGAAGGAGGAGATGTAGTTGTAGGTGATGATGTATATTTAACAACACTCTCAGATGAGGAAGGAGTCAATGATCATCCATCAAGAAGGCCTCTTAAGTTGGAGCATATCCTAGGTGCCAAGGAACTCAAAAAGGCAAGGGACAATGCCTATTTCCAGTATTTAGTCCTTTGGAAGGATTTGCCAAATGAGGATGTCACTTGGAGGTCAGAGAATGACATGATCAAGCATGAATCTACTATTACAGCACTGTCCTCAATGGGACTTGTGTTCATTTTGCCTTGGGAGTATGGTGTAGGAGCACCCATGTGATTTTGGTTTGTCATTGTTTTTGGTTTTGTGTCTCTCTTATGTAATAAGGTCCTTTTGGATCATCTTCATGTTTGTAAGGGTCTAGACGAGGTCTTAGGAGGATAGGTGTGGTCAAGTTGTCAAAAGTGTAAAAGTTGCTATATGGGGTAAAAGTTGTCAATATTGTCAAAAAGTTGCAAATTGTGGAATTTGAAGTCATATGATGTAAATGAAGAAATTAAATAGTTAAAGTTTGAAAGTCAGTTAGAATCTATTGGGACATGTTGAAATAACCTTGGAATGGTCGAGACAAGGTTCGGTTGTTGAGTTTTGGTGTTAAGAAATAAAAATACTCTATCTATCATCATTTTTTCAAGATTATTTTGCTGTTATGGCCTTGTATGGCCTGGAAATTATCTAAAATCCAATGGAACTGTTAAGGTATTGAATCTATTGTCTGTTGCACTTTGTTTTATCTGAATTCATCAAATTTTGAGCAAGTTAGAGCATTTTTTCTGAAAATTGTTTGAAACCCTAGTTTAGGGTTGGTTTTGAGCAAATAAGATGAGTTTCTAGCCATTCCATCAGTGGAAAATCTTCAAATTCAGTGGAATGGCTTGGAATAGGCTAGGTTTTGGTTTCTCCAAGTTGCAGGGGTAGAGAAAAAGGTTGGCATGTGCTAGTAGGATTTAGAGGTCTGGCATCTTCATGACTTAGACTAAGAAGACATCAAAGAAGTGGCTATTTGTGGTAAGAGGATGGAAAAGTGCAAAGTTGGCAATTGGAACATGTTGGTAGATGTATAAGAACCCTTCCAGAGCAAGGAGTGAGTTTGGGAATCTCAAAAGGTGATTTAGAGACTGAGCCCTAGTGTTTACAACCCTATTTCAACCTTTTAGGCCTAATTTGTCAATGGGACAGTCAATTTTAGAGCTTTGTGTTACAAAAAAACCATACCTAATTTCTTGATATGTTGAGTAGTGTCAAAAAGGGTACTCAAAACTGTGCTTGTCTTGTGGAGATCAAACCTGCCAGGAAGATTATGCCAAGTTTTATCAATTTGAAGTACTACTAGGAGTTGGGACTATTTGTGAAGGAAGTATAGGAAGAATGGAGAACCTGAGTTTGTAGAGATCATCCTTGGCCCAGACATGTCATTCTCAATGTACCTAGGGTGTTACTTAGGTTGTGTGAAGAGTTGTTGCAATAATGCACGATTGGTGCCTTGAAGCCTTGTTGGGTACATGTGTTGTGTGGAAGAAACCTTGAGTTTGAAGAAAAGTGATTCTAGAATCTTGTTGAGAGTCATTGTGTCTACCTTGTCTCTGCATCACTTTTACACCAAACACTCTCTATAAGACCTATATGGTGGTTCAAGGCCTTGTGCCACATCACCCATGGGTCCTAAAAGTGGATGTTACAACAAAAGTGCCTAGTTTTCAACCTTGAAACATAGCCTAAACCTCAAGAGGAGGAGTTAGACAATTAACTTCTAGGAACACCAAATGGTACCCTTCCATCAACCTCAAGGGTTCAGTAAAAAACATAGTGGCCCTAGTTAGTAGGTTGTATGGGGAGAAGGATGCTTCTCATTTTCAAGAATCCTAAGTCTCATTGCTACATATGTTGCTTAAAGAAGGGCCAATTTTAAACTAGGTAGTTGTTTTGTCACTCACTTTGTGCAATGAAATAATGAGAGTTGAGTCTCCTCCAGTGGGCACAAAGCCAAAATTCTATACAACCTCTTACTTGTGTTATATTATTTGTGCAGCTAATAAATTCTTTGGGGATGAATTGGACACGGAGCATCCCATGTCGTTTTGTCCATGTTTATTGCTAGGACCGATGGGAGCACAAATATTCATCCAAATATGAGCACATATGTGACCAATTCTTTTCTCCCTTGCACGAGCTATATTTGAGAAAAGGTTCCCGAGGTTGTCTGAAGACATGATCAAAACCTTGGAGAACCTAAAAGATTACTCCCTGTATGAGTTGTTAACATATAGGAAGATCTATGGCACTGCAAAGGCACCCCATATTTTTCCCAAGCATGTACCTGACATGTTGTTGATCAAGAAGTTGCATGTCATACTATACTCTTGAGATTTAATGAAGCCATGGAAGCAATGGTAATGGATGTAGATGATATGGATCTAGTTGCCAGGGCTATGACTAGGGTCGCCACAACACAAGTAAATGAATCAAACATCCTTAAAATGACATGAGAAATGGAAGGGCATAAGAAGGAAATTGAGCACTTGAAACATCAAGTGGAATACTACAAGGCTGCAAGGTATGACACAGGTGATTTCATGGAATATGCATTAGAAATCCACAATGACTTGACCTTGGTGCAAAAGGAGTTCTACAAGGATGTGTTAGATCTATAGGATGCCTACCAAGATGCATCAAAACATTCTTACATGTTAAAAGAATGGCAGCATCATGAGGAAGGATGGCAAAGATGCATGTGGATCACTTAGTAGAATGGCAACATGAATTCAAGGAAGCACTCCTTGAGATACCAAGGTGGTGTAGGGCACCTGGGTCTTAATGTAAAAATTGCAGAGTTAGTATTTTGGCGTGGTGAAGTCATTTTGTTTGTAATAAGGTCTTTAAGACCATGTTTTATGTCTTTGTGTGTCGGTTGGGTCATTTTGGAGTCAATTTGGTGAAATTTGTAAAAGTTGCAAAAATTTGTCAACGCAACTTTTGCATTTTTGCATTTTTGGGGAAGTTGAGCGGTTAGGCTTTGGTTTTTGGTGGGAAAATGATTGTTTATGCTTGGGAATGTTTTAAAATCACTTGTGTATGTTGGAACAAGAGTTATAAGTTGTAAAAATTTAAATTTTGAATAACAAGGTGCCATGTTTATACATTTTGGAAGCTTAATTTGCTGCTAAACTGTACTGTATGGCCTGGAAGTAGTAAATCATTGATTGGAATTAATGGTACCTTGAATCCTTGTTCTTTGCAATTGATTTCATTAAGTTTGAAGCGAGTTAGGGTAGATTTACTGAAAGTGGTTTGAAACCCTTACACGAGTGTGCTTTGATAGAAAATAATGCATTTCTCTCCATTTCACCGATGAAAAGGCCTCCAACTCAGTGGAATGGATGTAGGTAGGGTGTATTTCATGTTCACAATGTTGCAGGAGTAGGGGATGGTGTTATGTGCAAATTTGGTGATGCCCTAGTCCATTTAACCTCATGTATTTGGCATAGAAGTGCATAGGAGTTAGGGTTTGAAGTAGAACTCTTAAACAGTGGTTGGAATTGCTTGGAATGGTGTTGATAGACGTCATAAGGCATGTATGAGATATTGGCATGAAGTTTGGAAACTGAGGGGATGAAGACCTTGTGGTGACCTAGTTGAACAAGCCTAATTAGACCTTTTGTCAAATGAGACAGTCAATTTTAGAGCCTTGTGTTACAAAACAGCCATACCTAAGTTTTGGATATGTTCAAGAACTCCCAAAAGGGTACTCAAAATAATTTTTAGATTGTGGGTTTGAGATCTTCTATGCAAGTTATGTCATAAAAAGCCAATTTGTTGTCCTACTTGGCCTAGAGTTAATTTGGCAAGAGAACAATTGAAGTTTGCTAGCCCTAAGTTCTTGTGCATTCCTAACACTTATTGTTTGTCATCCTCATTCCACTGAGAGTCCTCCTAGTGTTGATTTACCTGTTGAAGCATAAATGACCCATTAGGGGTTGAAACCTAGTTTGCAACCACTAAAGGTTATGAGCACACCAAATCTTGTTGTGAGATGTTGAAATCTTGAAACCACCCTTGCTCTGCATCACAAGGAAGCACTCCTTGAGATACCATGTTTGAGAGAAAAGAAGATAAATCAAATCAACATGGGCCTAAGTTACTCAAATGATACAACTAATAACTTAAATGAGGACACTTAAGAGATATTAAAAGACCATGGTCATTAATTAAAAGATGCGATGAAAATAAGGCATGAATGTCACTCATTGGCTTTAAGGCAAACAATATTTTTTTCTCAACATGAAATAATGGGACAATTGAGTGGGATCTAGGGCCAACAGAGAAGCAATTTAGAACTCATCCTACACATCAATAAACAACTCAACACAAGAAATGCAAATTGACATATTAACACAACAATATCCAACTAAGTTTTTGGAAGTCAACTATTGATACCTCGTTCTCCATCTAGATTACAAAATCGGTCCACTTTTTGCTTTGTAACATTTCCTTTTCAAATTGTGTTGGATGTCGGCCATATTTCTCCTCCTGTCAAAACATGGCACATGGACTAGTTAAACTAATTAATATGCAATCATTTACTTTTTCCTAGGAAATAAAAAAAACATCATTTAACATATTAAATATACTTACAAATGTACAGATCAAGGCCTATAAATGTTTTTGGCCACTATGATGCGTGGCACGAAATTTGTAAAGCCTAGGCTTGGAGGCCTTGTCCTAAAACATATACTAATTCAATTTAACTATGCACAAATAAAATTTAAAAATCGTTTGATAAATTTGATATAATCTTATGAGCAAATTTAAATACCTGCGTACTCTTCTCACCAGACTTCCTTCGTGCATCGGACTTCTCATATGCTTTTACAAGCTCTTTCCATACTTTCACACTTACATCAATTGGCCTTTTTTTGAGCCTTAGCTCGGGAGGGAGTTTTTTTATCTTCTTTGTTTGGTTGCACCGAAATCTCTTGCAATTTTGATACATTCATAGCTTTATCTTCTTTACAGACCAACATGTGCTAAATTCAGTCTCCATATCATGGATAACTACTTTTTGCAAGTGCATGGGTATCTTTGAGAATGACAAATGTAGATGGTCTTTGAACCATTGAAGGCATGATTCCTTCAACCTATTCACAAAACTTTTTTCCAGCATCTATCATTCGAACTTCTCCTGAAACCACATTGTATTCTATCTTGGTATCGTAGCTACCAATGCAAGATGCAAAACACAACGTGGTGGAAGAAGTCTATGTCCCAGGAGTGGTTGGGACATTAGAAGTCTCTGCTCCCTATTCCACATTCTTAGAGTTCATTGTTATTGATTTCCTCGTGGATCTTTTGCTCGATCCAAGACTAGTTAGGGAATCAATTGTTTCCCTTTGACACAGTTGATTTGGTTGCAATGTTTTAGGGGCTTTACTAGATCATTTTTCTATGTATCTGGCAAGCATTGTCAAGTCCACACCATCCAATTTGTTCACTGCCTCTACCCCCAATATGGAAGCCAATGCCTCTATCTTTGTCAGTCTCATGTCCCTATATATATATAAATTAAATTTCTTCTTTTAAGTTTAGAAATAAAAAAACTAAAAACTAAAAATCAAAGAAACAATGGAAACATTTACAAATCTATAAATTGACAATGAATTACCTCATTGTGGCCAGAGTCTGCTCCCTTTGCTCCCTTCCCTCTATTGCTTAACATTTTGAGGCGACCTAGGGCAAATTATTTTCATCCAGTATATGGAGGCAAACGAAATACACACTACCAGGTATGAAATTTTTCGTCCAGTTTTTCTATATCAATGCCAAAAATAAAGGGATTAAAGTAAAAAAATCAACATTTCTACTCGGCAGTTAAGTAGTAGTGCTATTAGGGCAGCCACCAGGGTTCAAACCCTTGTCAGTCTAGTGGACTTGCTAGCTCCATGCCCCTGCTTAATTTAACTATGTTCCCATTAGGAATAGGGGCCACCGTTTGTGCCCCCGTGGACTGGGCCACTCATCATATATATATATATATATATATATATATATATATATATATATATATATATATATATATATATAACAACCTCTTTGTAATGTCAATTCAAAACAAGCATATTGATCTTAAGAAGAGAAAAGCTAAAACTAATATCTCTACAGAACAGTACATAGAATCATGGACAAGCTTTCAGATTACCTTGTTAATTAGAGATCGAATAAGAACCTCAAGCATACTAGAGCCAAAAAAAATTGCAACTTGAACCTTTACATTTTCATTTAATGATAAAAAAGCTAAGCTTTGTGATGTCTTGTGCCCTCCGCACCCAACTGCGCTTAGATCACCTGAGCCGCAAGAGTATGGTTTGCACTCTTTTCTCGTCTGAATGTTATTGTGTCGTCCAAGAGTACAGATCCATCGCAACGATACTGCCAGGTATGAATTAACTTTATATTGTTTTGTGTTTTTTTGTTGTGTGGTATGTTTTAACGCTGGCGGGAATTTTTAATTTTATTTTTTTGATTCATTAGTCGGCACTATAGTCGACGTAGTTAACACCAACTTTAGCACCGACTTTCAACCCTAAATGTAATCTCTTTGGGGCGCTAAAGGTGGCGCAAAGTGCACCTAATTTAGCACCTAATTTATACTTTTGAACTATTTGTGAGGATGTGCAATCTCTATCCTACATCTCCAATTGAAAATTCTTGAAAAAACCCCAATATACCTCTCAAAATAATATTTCTTGTTTAAAAATATTCGTGTGCTTGTTAATTTGAGAGGCAACTATTATCTTAATTAACCATACACACCCCCATATGCTGGTAACTATCATACAAAGTAAAAAGAAAGGAAAATGATAAGGGAGCCATACCTAAACTGGTAATTTTTTCATTTTGTTCACTCCATGTTCTCCAACAGCTGCTCCTATGGTACCTCACATAGATCAGTCTCCTTTTTTTCTGATCATCTTGTATGTAGTGAGAATGGTAGTTCTAGTCACCAAGTTTTCCCTATTTGTATAGTATATTTTGTGTAGTATTCCCATTATTGTGTACATGAAGTTTGATCTAAAACATTTAATGAAAGAATGCACAAAAAAGAAGCATTCACCATAACAAGATGATATAGTGGGGAAAACACTTTTAGGAGAAAAACCCCACACTCCAAAACATGAGCCAATTGTATTATTAGTAACAAAGGTTATAATATAATATCTAGACACATGCCCTTATAGGAGTATCAACAACATTAAATCCTAATGTAATTTTGGAAGCATAACAATACCTACAAATACACTAGCTACATACTCCAACCCAAGCAACTAATAAATAGATGAAGAACAAATAGGAAATCATCAAATAATTTTTGAAAACCATGTACCAATATGCAATAGGCATGATGCCCAAACCTCATGGCACAAATTCTAATGCATCCCTCCATCTTGGTCTTCTAGGTTATTTTAGATTATTCTATTACACCTTATCATATTGTCATAACTTGTCATAGTTGACAACCAACTTAGGCACCCCATTTTATTTGCATTATCCATGCAAGGATGTTTTATGACATGCATAATAGACTAAATATTATAATGCTGGTCAAGATTCTAATGTAACCCCCCTCATACATGCTCTTACACATCATAAAATCTATCATAAGGAACTCCTACACCCTACAATGTCATAAGATGCTCTTACAACTTCTTACACACATCTCAAGATAGTTGACACAACTATGAATGCCACCTCAGAGTGGGATACTCTCTTTCCCATGTGAGACAAAAAATAAATATATACCAATAATTAATGAATATAGAACACTAGGATGTAGTGTTGAGACACATGTCCCAACATTTTTCCAATTGTTGAATATCTTGCAAGAGCAGAAAGGGGAACTGCAACATTGTCATTTAATTTTTAGGGTCCTTAAGGCCCATCGACTCACTACACCACCTGAATTTCTCTATGCTCACTACCTTTGTACATGCATCTACAACATTCACCAAAGTATCAACCTTCTCCAGCATCACCCTTCCATCCTCTATCTTGTCTCAAAAAATGGTATTGGACATCTATATGCTTTGTCCTTACATGAAAGGTTAGGTTCTTTCATTGACTGATGGAACTTTGACTATCACACTAAATTCTAATAGCTTGATGACTTAGCTCCACATCTGAGCATAATCATTGAAGCTAGACAACCTCCTTACATGCATGAGTAGTTGCCATATACTTAGCCTTAGTAGTAGACAGAGTGACAAAAACTTGCTACTTGATTATCCAACTGATTGCACCACCAAACAAGTTAAAAAATAACTATGATAGGTATTTTGCTATCAACATCACATACCCAATATAAATACACATATCTCTAGATATTTATTGAGTACTATATGCGACTTGTAGACCCTCTATAGGTTGGTTGTAGGTCTCCTATAGGATCTCTACAGGTTGGATGCAAGTCATCTGGAGTACCACCCTAGTAGCAAAGAGAATACACTATAGTGCCTTGTAAATGTCTAAAGACTCTTCATTGTAGCCTAATGATCTTTGCTAGGATTAGCCATCAATGACTTAATCCTCCCGTTGCATGGGTAATGTTTGGTCTAGTGTTGACCTTAGCATACATCAAACTACGAACTATACTAGCATAAGGAACACAAGCCATATCTTCCCTCTTTATGAGTGTTAAAGGACACTACTTAACTAAAAGCTTAATTCCCATAGAAATAGGAACACTCAATGGTTTGCTAGCTTCCTTGCTTAATACTGAAATACAATGTTCACATACTTAATTTTTCCCAACCAAAGATTTATGTTCACTCTCTCTTCTGATATCCATACCTAAGATATATCTAGCATCCCCAAGTCCTTCATATTAAACTATGTTAAACGCTGAGACTTCAAATCCCTAATTACATCTTTTCTATTACCAAAAAATAATATATCATCTACATATAGAGTGATAACAAGGTAATGATCACTATCCTATTTGTAGTAAACATAACGATCTGATTTGGACATTATAAATCCTAGTCCCAAAACAAAAGAATCAAATTATTGGTACTACATCCCAGGAGATTGTTTGAGACGATAAAAAAATTCAATCTACAAAGCAATGACTCATTACCTTTTTCAACATAGTCATCTGGATATGAGATATATAACTCCTCCTCTGAGACACCATGCAAGATTATAGTCGTCACATCCATTTGCTCTATCTCTAAAGCAATAGATAACAATAACATAATAGATTTTAACTTAGTGACTAGGAAAAAAATCTCACCAAAGTCTATCCGAGCTCAAGCTAGAAATATCCTTTCATAACTAATCTTGCCCTGTACTTTTCAACATTGCCCACTAAACCAATTTTTTCTTGAACACTCATTTGCAAACAAAAAGCTTATATCCTTTAATTCATTGAGCCAAGTCACATGTATCATTCTTTTCAAGTGTATCCATCTATTTCCATTACAGCATAAAGTAGGTCATGCTATGTATCAATCTTTCATTAAAGTTGTAGTAAATTATTGTCTTATATGGGTTGAGCCATTTGTAAATATTTGTTGGCTTTTATTTGATGAGGGGATTTCTACATAACCAAGCCAACTAATTTCACCATGGCCTCTATGGAGGATAAACACCAATCATGAAAAATAAAAAATCAAGAATTAAAGTTTTGGATCTTATCTAAGATAAATATTCTCACACTATCCAATGTAAAGTAGGTTTCAATCAAGAATAAGGAATCCAATCTATAGTATTCAAAGAGAAAATATCTACAATTTTAATGAATTTGTGGAAGAAGTGTAAGGTAGAGAACCATCTAATATTATTAGTAATAGGTTTTCTTTCATCTAGGATAGCAAGGGACCATGGAAGGGATGTTCAGCTAAAATTATTAGTAATAGGTTTTATTTGTAGTCAGCTTGTAGATAAATGTCTTTTTGATGTGAATTTGTAGTCATCTTATAATCATAATATTTGAGCTCTAGTTGTCAAGATTCTGCGTGTAAACTTTTTGTGAAGAGCAAAATGTTGCAATGTCCTATTTTGTTTTTCATAGTTTGTCTTAATGAAAAGCGAGCGTATTAACAAGATAATTTCAACAATATTATCTTGGTGCACAACTATTATGTGACTATTGTCATTGTTGTGTATTACAGGATCCAGAGGAGGCCATGGAGAGAGGACGTGGACGGCGTAGAACTACTAAATTGCAGAGAGGAAAGTGGGTGGAAATAAATATGACAACGGAATCTGCAGATACAATAGAAGTAAGAAGAGAAAGCAACCTCAACCAAAGGAGGAAGGTGTTTATGAATTCACAAATGCTACAACATAGAGGAGATAAAGTCATTTTCTTGTCCATGAGGCCTCTGAGGTCAAACTTATTGGTTGAAAATGCACAGGAATGGTAATTAAATGTGATTCTATGATTAAGGGAAAAGTTTGAAAATTAGGATGGCCAAAACATGATATCAATATGTCAAATATATGACTAAAGTGAGGTTTTGTGTTGGATAGCATATTCATTGAAATGATATAATTGGTGTACTAAACATTATTTACTATGTTGTGTATTATATGGGCCAGACGAGGCCATGGCAACAGATCATGTCATATCAAATGAGGACACAATGGATGAAGCGTGACATCAGGTACTCAAATTTTTACTTAACTTAGGAAAAAATGATCTAATGGCATTTTGTGATACGTCCATCTTTTTTCACAGTATTATTGAAATTTATAATGTATTATCCAATCTTGACATAAATTAATGCATGTTGTTGATTATTTTAGATGGAAATTGGAGCAAATGCATAGCTTGAGTGTTCAACTAGCAAAAGAACAAGATATGTACGTGGACGTGGACCTAAAAATGTTAAATCACGTAGAGGACAGTGGGTGGAAGAGGATATGACAATGGATCCTGCAGACACAACAAATGATTGCACTGAATAAGAGGTTGGTCAGGACTATAGTACATGGGATGAATACTTTGAGAAAATTGTTGTTTGTGGATGTTCTGTATGTCGTGGAAAGAAACAATTCAAACGAGCGATTGTACAAAGACATTACATATATGATGAGCTTCTAGTCGGTAGTATGCCTCCTATAATTGATTCAAATCCAATAGGAATTGTGGTAAGGAATTTTCCAATTTGATATAAATAACATGTATACTTCGTTTAAATATTGTTTTATATTATTTAAATAATAATTTTTTTCTTAATGGATACTTGCAGGATAAAGTTCTTGGTTTAAAGTTTCCTGGATCACCGACTTCCAGCCTAAAGGGTAATGATCATTTATCAGATGATACATCTAACAAAAATATGTGCCAATATACCAGCTTGGAAGATGAGGAATTGATGAAAACAAGTAACAGAACAAGAACTGGTTTAAAGATGCATAATTTTCTTAAAGACAAGGGAAAGGTGGACTACATACCCTATGAGAATGAATGTGATGGAGATGATGACTTGCCCCTGAGTTTGAGATCAATTTATAAAGAGACATTTGATTGTCGACTGTATTGTGCTTGGCCTAGTGATCAACAACTACCTAGAGTGTACGAGATGTTCCAATTTTGGGGATACAGCTACATGATACAACCCTTCAATATTCATGGAGCGAATCTAGGCCTCTTTATTGTCCAAAATGTACATGTGGGATCTAAACATAGAAATAATTCAGAACAAACCACTAGGAGATTAATGCCATATTATGGTCCATCATATTACAGTGGTGAATGGAGAGGCTAGCAGAATATAAGCCTAGCATGTCAGCATATGGTCTAAATTCGAATATGTATACACATCGTCTCCAATTGGAAAGTGGAAAAGAAATGAATAGAGGTCATCTTATGTATATAGATGGACGTGTATACACACACAAAAATATTGCAAGACTTATAAATAGTAGTAAGGGAAGGGACCTTATTGTAAGACTGAATTGTCAATTTGTTGAGGTTATAAATGATAAAGATGGAGATATGGAAAGAGAGGTTGATAGATTGATAATGGTTGAGGCTATTATGGACCTTACCATTGGGGATGAGTTATTGATTGATTACCCCTTCTTAAAACACACTCCTGCGCAAAAGAAAAGGGAAGAACAAGGTCTCCCTAAGGATGTTCTTAAGGGCAGAAAACCAAAGAATAATAAATGAGTGTGGACTGATGTTTTATAAACTATGTTGTCAAAATTGTGTTTTATTTAAATTATTGTATAAAAATGGTAGTGTATAAAATAATGTTCCATTATTCAATTGATGTATATATGTTCATACAATTTATATTTTTATTTTTAAGCCATATTTGATTATATTTCTTTGAAATTGATACATCTATGATTTATCAAATTGTTGCCAAACATTAAATAATGATTGCATTTGTTAATAGGTAGAAGATGTTGATGAAACACATACTAATACCCAAGATCCAACTAGGTTATTAAGATTTGGATGGGATGATCCAAACCATCCTTTAAACAATACTACGGTGAAAAGAGCAACATTGAAGAGAATACTACCAGCTGAGAAATTTAAAGAGTTGATGAGATCCACATACACTGATGACATGCCACCTAGCCTTAATGATGATGATCATGATAGTGAAAATGCAGTGCATGAAGAAGGATTGAATGAAATGCTTACAGGTTTCTTTGGGGATGGAAACATTGATGACAATAATGATCATATGGTTGATAGTAACGATGATAGCAGGGGTAATTACCACCAACGTAATGTTGATGATAAAACCTGAAAGACTCCATCAAGCAAGCAATGAAGACACCCGTGTTTAAATCAGGTGCAAGTAGAACCTCAAAACTGGCATGCACATTAATATTATTAGAAATCAAGTCACTATTTGGTTGATCAGACAAAGGATTCACTACCCTATTGAAGTAAGTTGAAATCTATTTCTTACTTTGCATTGTCAATTGGTGTACATAATTCGTAAACATTCATCAACTTCATTTATATTTCTTTAAGGGGATTTTAAAACCATATATTGTATATAAACAGTCCTAGTATAGATTGACATATCAAACATGTTCATCATAAGTCAAACATTCAATTGATTTAATTTATGGCAATCTTACAGGGCACTAAAAACTAAAATGTTCCTTGAAGAGAATGTGCTGCCATCAACTTGCAGAGAGGCGCATCTGTTGTTGGTTGAGTTGGGGATTGAATATAAGCAAATTCATTCATGTAAAAATGATTCCATTTTATACAAAGATGAATATCAAAACAAGGTAGAATGCCCTGTATGCAAAGATAAGAGATATTGTACAGATGTACAAGGTCCTATAGTTCCAAAGAAGGTTTTACGTCACATGCCAATTATACCTAGACTTCAACGAATGTTTAGTTGCAAGTCACTTACACAATTGATGGATTGACATGCAAAGAATAGGAGTAAAGATGGATTCATGCAAATTTTGGCCGGCTCCAAAGCAATGAAACACAGAGGAAAAATGGCCAAGAAAATTCAAAGATGAACCCCGTAGTATCAGGTTTGGTCTTGCAATTGATGGAGTGTGCCCATTCTCTTTCCTGAGATCAAATTATAGTGTTTGGCCAGTCGGATTGATAGTATACAATATTCTTCCATGGATGAGTGTTAGAAAGAAGCACCTTATGCTGACTCTCATTATTCCAGGAAAACATCAAGTTAAAAACATGGATGTTTATCTTGCGCATTTTATTGATGAGATGCAACTGCCATGGAAAGGCATAAGAATGTATAACATATCATGTCCTCCATCAAATAGGTCCTTCATGTTGTATGTTGTGCTATGTTGGACTATTCATGATTTCCCAGGACTTGGTGTTTGTTCTGGTAAGATAAAATATTTACGTATTTACACTCATAATTTATTTTCATCCCAATTTTCATACTTAGTTTTATACTTTTTTTTGATGTTATTAACATTACTGATTGAATTGCAGGGCTTCAAACAAAGGGGGTATTTTCATGTCCAAGATTGGTAGAACAATTTCAAGGGTAGTATTCTAAAGATCTACATAAATTTATTTACGCAAACAACAGGGTTTTTCTACCACTAGATCATAAGTTTAGAAATCGCCTGAAGAATCAATTTGATGGAAAAGTTGAAAATAGAGGCCCTCCCATGATTATGGGTCCAGGTGATTGGATTAAGAAGTATGAAGATGTTGAATTGAAAGCTTGGGAGGATTTTTTTGATCGGGGTGATTTAATTGAAGAACCAGAACAAGTTGTAGTTAATATGCTAGAAGGAATGAAAAGGAAATCCATATTTTATGAGCTCCCTTACTGGAAGGATCTATTAATATCTCACCTATTAGATCCTATGCACATCTTAAAAAATGTCCCAGATTCTATATTTTGACATATATCAGGTAAAGAGAAGGACACCTTGTCTTCGAAGAGAGATATTGCTCTTTTGTGTACCAAAATTGATAGAAAACATTTGTGGCCAAACAGGGAAAATGAAACATATGCAGAAGCTCCATGGATTTTGAAAAAAAAAGAGCTAGACCAACTAAAAAATGTCATCTATTCAATAAGGACACCTACTGGCTATGGGTTATCATTGGCTAAAGCTTTTACAATTGGTGGACATATCACAGGATTTAAAACACATGATTTTCATGATTTTATGAAGGTATTATATATCATCATTTAACATTTATTGGTAATATTGATTAAGTACTAAATATATTTTGATATTTTGTTATGTGAGAAAAAAATACTAATGACCTTTTCATAAATGTGTTTGATAGCATATCATGCCATTGGCAATTAAGGGGGATTCCTGTCTTACAGTTGACTTAAGGAATGCCATAAGTCGATTGTCAGCAGTTACGAGATATGTGGTTATATGAAATGTTCATGTGTGAGAGACATAGAGATATTATATTGCATTTTAATTTTTGACTAAAGGTTCATACTAATTTACTATTCTTATATTACGTGGGTGACCTCCAAGGAGATCCACGAATGTGAAGTGCCAAAATGGAAGAAGGAAATTGCAGAAATTGTATGTGTATTTGAGAAGGAGCTCCCTACAAGTTTCATGGACCTACAAGTCCATTTAATTATACACCTAGTCAATTACATTGAATTGGCAGGTGTCGTATCAACAAGGTGGATGTTTTTCTTTGAGAGGTATATGAAAACTCTAAAAAGATATGTTCAACAAAAGGCACATCCAGAGGGTTGCATGGCTAAAGGGTATGTATTGAATGAAGCATTTTTCTTCTTATGTGAATTCCTTGGTAAGAATTTTGAAGATGGGCCACACTTCTGGGATAAAGAATGAGCATCATATATTATTGATGGAGAAAAACCACAATCTAATGGTGTTCAAGTAGAAATTAGTAAGTAAATTCATGATCAGTGTGGTTGTTTTTCTTGCAATCATTAATTTACTCTGTAATTTATTTGTCAAATTAACAACATGACATTTGGAGTTTGAAATAAACATGTTGACATGTAATAGGTGTAGACAAAAGTGCTATACTCGACAAGTTCATTCTGTACCACATGGACTTTATGAACAAATGGATTGATCTGTATGATAAAAAGAGAGAAGAAGTGTTAGAATCAAAGAGACAGTTTAAGAGATCAAACCCAAGGAATACTCCACTTCCCACTGATCTGCTTGGGGAATGGGGCAAAGATTGCACACTAGAATGGGTTACTAAACAAATTCAAAATCAAATAGAAGATGCAGGTATAGATTCAAACATAACAAAAGATGAAATTAACATGTTTAGAGGATGTGAAAGAAAGGTACAATTGGAATTTCACAAAATGTTGTTTCCTTATAGTTTTGACACTATTAACTATTTTAATATTCGTCATTATATTTGTTTCACTAAAATAAATGGTCTTTCACAGGCGAGGAAATATCCAACAATGTGGGCATATGGTTGACATTATCGTGTAGAAAGTGTAGATGTAAAGAGACGATCCTTCGATTGTGGCATCATGGTTGACTTCAACCAATCCAGTTGATCAAGCTCAAAAGATAAGAATATATTTGAAGGGAATCTACAATATGTTGGGAAAATACAAGAAATTATTGAGTTGGATTACTTCTCTTTTAAACGTTGTATTTTTAAGTGTAGATGGTATGAAGCATTTGAGAGGACACGAAGACATGATACTCATAGTGGATTATTTTCTATAGATTCCTCATGGTTCCTACCGGAGGATAAGGAGCCTTATGTTCTACCAATTCATTATGAGCAGGTATATCTTTAACTCAAACAAGAAGCGGTAGTGATCATTAATCTATTAATTCATAGTTTATTGCGAATATATACATGTGTTTATTAATCAAAAAAATTGTTTTAACATACGTCTAATAAATGTATGTCGTTCATGTACAAGTATTTTTCTATGAAGATATTTTGGACCCGAAATGGATATTTGTCATACATTATGATCCAAGATTAAGGCATGTATTTGACGATGCATTAGTGGATACTGAGAAAAATAATGATGGCCAACAAAATGAGAGAGTGATTAGAGAACATCGAAGAAATTGACATCCATGATGATGTTGAAGATGGTTAAATGTTCAAGCACAAGAAGACAACAATCCAGAGTTAGATGATGTTATAGAAGACAACAATTTGAATGGTATAGAAAACGATGATCCAAATACATCTGGTAACAATATAAATGGTCTATAGTCAAATTTCAATGATGATGAAGATGATGTAGGTCAAGATGAGAATGATGATAATATTAAATGTTTGAAAGAACATATGAACATTGACAATGATACACTGGATGACATTGTAGTAGACAATAATGTTAATGATCAAGACTTCTAAATTTTTAGAATTATTTGCAATCCATGTTTAAAAAAGGATGATTCTTATGGCCTAAACTTTGAAATGCTTCAGTAATATTATTTGTGTTGATACAAATTACCTATTGCAATATCCTTAAATTGTTCAATCTTTGGTATGAATTGTTGGTAGAAAAAATTAGGATTACTTGGATGCTTCTTCCATTCATTTTGTATCAACATATGTTCGTGAAGACACAAAAGTTAATAAAATATTAATGCACGCAACTCACAATTATTTAAATAAGCAATTTTGTTAACTTTATTATTTTTAAATAGTTTCCATTTTTATGTTGAACATAATTTTGAACATGTAACTGTAAACATCCATAGTAAATGCTTTACTATATCAGCATATTCATTCACATAAGCACAATATTGAGGCTCAATAACTAATATTCATTCAAATATAAGAAGAAATAAGTATGGCAAACATAACAAAAATATAGAATGATAACACAATCATGGAGAATCTCTGATAATAAGATGTTATATTTCATTCACAAGCTCAAAAGTTACACCAGCAAAGTTTTGGTACACCCTTCCACTCATACCTTTATTATTTTTTTTTATCAAAGTTTATATAGAGATTACATAATATCAACCATAATCCCTAAGCCATTAACCATTAAACTACCTAACCCCTAAGCCCTAGATCCCTTATCTTTTGACCCTTAATCCCTTAAACCCTAACCCCTAATCCCTTAACCCTTAATCCCTGCTAGATCAGAACGATTAGGCACTAAATTAGGTGCTAAAGCAAGCTCTAAAGTAGGCGCTAAATAAGGCGTTAAATTAGGCGCTAATGTAGGTGCTAATATAGGTGCCTAATTTAGCACCTACTTGTTCTGATTGACACAAAAAACACCAAAAATAGTGCCATCCCAATAAATAGCATTGACTTTTTTAAAAAATTGGAGAAAAATACATGAAAACAGTGGGTGGAAGCAAAAAATAGAGCAAAAAAGGGAGTTAATCACAGGGATTTGTTGTAGTGCTTGGGTGTTTCTGTTGCAAGTATGGGCCTAACCGATGTTGTCATTGATGTCAACATACTCCTGTTGCATCGGTGTCAAGGATTGGATGAGTTGTATGCTGAGGATATTGAGAAAATTAGTTCTATCACAAATAGAAAAGATGAGTGAAGACAGTGAATCTCTATGAAGTGAAGATCCCAGCTAGATGAAGATTAGAGAATGCGCATCAAAGGGTTTGTAGATATGTGTCTGAAGATGATCCAGTCAAAACTTGAGAGGTCCGCATGAAAATATGGAGGAGCTATGGCCATAAGAGTAAAACCAGTTCTAGCAACTGTTTAGAGGTGACAGAGTGACACAAATAGGTTCAGTGAGATCTGGAAATACAATATCATGTTTTGCGGATCTGGTGGCATGTTTGGGAGGCTAATGTGAATTGACAACTTAATTGGTTCGTGGTTTGGAGGTCCACAAGCAATCCTTCTAATGTGACAGTGATGGGCGACTGTGTTCTTGAGGTTCCAGATGAAGATGCGAATGATTATAGTAAGCAAAAGTGGTGCAGATGTTCTTGGTGATTCAAGCAAGCTTGTGGGGATCTCTAGATTGTGTCCACTTCGTGTTGGCAGTCCGCATTGAATATTGAGCTCGTAATTGAAGACTTACCTTTGGGTGATGGTGTTCTTCCTAGTCTTGGCTGACCGGATGATTTGCGCATGTTGCAGATGATCTTGAAGATGTTTTGTGAAGCATGGCGTGTTCCTCGAAGAAGATTGAAGTCCCAACGATGTGTGACCGATAGTGTAGTCATGCACATGAAGTTTTTATAATAAGTCAAGTTGTATTTTTGTAATTGCTCTATAATAAAATAAGTGTATGTTGTGCTAACTTTGATGATCATTCCAAAGTCGATGTCATGTATAAATAAGAGTTACGAAGTCATTCAAATGCATCCTGGAGTGTTATGATGAGAAGGTGGTAGTGAAGAGGAGAGACAAGCAAAGCAGAGGTGTTGAGCTTAAATGGAACTGACTCAAGCATAGTGAAGATGCTAATCTCCAGTTCAAGTATGTAATATTTATATTCTGAACTATAGACAGTGTGTCTCCTGTAGGTAGTGGGCCTCTTGTGAGCAGTGTGCTCGGGCAGTGAGTCCTACCTGACAAGTGCCATTTTATACATCTTTATTCTTTTAACAGAGAATACAATCTTAAGTTAGTCACCCCATGGTTTTTCCCTTAACCGGGTTTTCAACATTAAATTCTTGATGTTATATGTGTTGAATTTGTTTCTGCTCTTGAATTGTTGCATTATGCTTCCATGATTGAATCTTTGATATGCTGTTGAAATATAAGAAGGTTTAAAGTAAATAGGGAACACAATTTTGGTAACAACTGATTCACCCCCCTCTCAGTTGTCTGTCCCAAATCCAATAGTTTCCATATCATCCAATTCTCTGTTTTTAGAATTGATGTTCATTTATAAACTTACAACAAAATCTTTTTTGATGCTTACAATATATGAGAAACCATAAAAATGCCTATTGGAGCAATAATAACTAATATGCAAATTAGCTAAATGTAAGAGTAACTGAAATGATACCAGGATGTGTCTGTAGACACCCTAAAATGACCAAGTCGTCGCACTACTTGCATTTCGTCTAATCTGGAGCATCACCTGCATTACAACATTAATTAAATAATCTAATTATTTAATTAATTTCATCAAATTCTTCCAAAACTCCTAAAATTTGACATTAATTGAATAAATTCTCTTTATTTAATTAATTAAATCAAATTCCTCTATTATTCTTCCACAATTAAATAATTTTAATTATTTAATTAGATCATTATCCTCTTTCCAAATTTTAAGTCTCCATTAATTAAATAAATCCCATTATTTAATTAATTCATCACAAATTCCCTCTTATTTACAATTAAATAATTCTTAATTATTTAATTAAATCAAATTCATTCTTCCAAAAAATGAAATATAATCAAATATTTTATTTATTCTTCCAAAATCATGCACAACAATTAAATAAATTTATTTATTTAATTTACTTTCAAATTTTCTAAATTAAATAATTCTAATTATTTAATTGTTTCTTCCAATAATATCTTCTCTAAATTTAAATAAATCAAATATTTATTTAAGTTGCTTTTTCTTCTAAATTGAGTTATCTCCAAATATAATTCAAGCTTTCTTGCACATGCAATTAAATATTCTTAATATTTAATAAAGCAAAATATCTTCTTATTCTCATGCAAATCCCTTCTTCTTGTTTAAAATCACTTAACTGATTATTATATTCTTTTAATTGCTTTAACTCATTCTTCTATTCTTGATAACTCCTCTCATGCAAAAGAAAGCAAGACACATGTCTTTTTTTTATTCAATGCACGTTCCTCAACTGTTTCCCTCCGTTGATTCTTCTGAATTATCTAGACCGTTGATCAATCTTTGTTGAAACATATATAAACCCCCCTCATCTCCTTCACAACCTCTCTTCGATCACTTATTCTCAGGATTACTTAACAACGCTTTGAGCATACATCGCATCGATTGAGCAACTTCACGATCTCTTAACATTGATCTTTGAGCACTTTATTTGCTTGTTGCAACCATGGTTTCACAGCACTATTAAGCAATCCACATTCATCCAAAGGGAACAAATACAAATCTTGGTAAAAAACTTTCATACTTCATTGTTTTATTAGTTATGGCTTTTATTTAGATTCATTCTCTTTATGTTATCAGTTTTTTATTTTGTTAGTTTATCATAGTTAATTTTCCTCATACACATTCTGGCACGCTCGGTGGGACCCACTAATCCCTCTTTTTCTTTGAGAAATTAATTTTTTTGAAGTTACAGTACGGAACAGCGCAAAAGACACAGAAAATCACTTTTGGCAGTATCCTTAAGCGCTCCTGGAGGCACAGTACAGTGCCCTCAGGTAATACTGCGGTGCTTCTGGTAACACAGAGCCGCGCTTTTGGTAGTATCGTTAAGTGCTTTCAGCAAAATAGGTTTTCTGACATTGGTTGGTGTTTTTGCAGGGTTTTATTCATATACATATCTTTGATTTGTCTGACAAGCTATTTTATTTGTCTTTCAACTATCTTTTTGATACTTCCTAAGCTGACTTATTTAGGGGTATTTTCGATATTTGAGTTAACCTATCTATTAGTGACACCTTTTTGAGTTTTATTGATTTCATGATACAGATCTAGCAGATATTACTTCTCAGAACATTAGATCAATCATGAAATCCTATCTGAACCTAGTTATTTTGACAAAGCATAATTTTTTTGGATCTGAGACAGAACAACACTTTTGGATATACAGTACTGCACTTTCGGTAGCTCGGTACGATGCTTCTGGGTCTAGTTCAGTGCATCTGGTGGCATAGTAGATCACCTCTGGTTTGTAACTCATCGCTTTCGGTAACACAGTGCAGCGCTATTGGTATCACAGTAAGTCGCTCTCAGTGTTACAGTAACTCGCTTTTGGTCAATTTGATTTATTTTTGCTAACTTGTGAGTTTTTGTGGAACTAATTAGCTTGTTGCAGCTTCTTATCACTCACA
The DNA here is from genome assembly GCA_027924645.1 of Cunninghamia lanceolata. Lineage (NCBI taxonomy): Eukaryota > Viridiplantae > Streptophyta > Pinopsida > Cupressales > Cupressaceae > Cunninghamia > Cunninghamia lanceolata. The sequence goes on from BSBN01000063.1 coordinate 13,309,517, forward strand.
CAGAGCAAAAAGATTTTTCTAACATGTTCATGCAGGACGAGCGTTGAAGAAATCTTAATTTATTGCACTAAGTCTTAGAAACATATTGCCTTCTTAAAGGATAAATGAACAAATCATTTCGGCAATCTAAGTCTTAGGAAAATATTGCTTTTCTTAAGGGATAATGGACATGTATGTGAAAACACCTCAATTTTTTAAGGGACAATGGGCATGAATGCCAAACACTTCAATTTCATAAGGGACAATTGACAACTACAAATGCGTGTGTGCCTAATTTAGTTGCACCTTATTTTTCTTATAACGAGACAATTGAACCTTTGTTTGACATGCTTGCTCTTACATTTTAGTAATTCCTTTAGAAGGGCCTGCTTTTGGATTGCACTTCATCCAAAAGGGATGACCCTAAGTGGAGTTTTCCTTTGAACTGCTATATAAGAGGGATAAGGCGAAAGCCAAGTCCTAACCGATGTCAGCCTTACCTTGTGGTGCCAAACTGAAAAGAGGTGTACTAGCTCTTTGTGGAAATGATTTTCACATTGAGTGAAGTGTTTGATACTCTTAGTAGGATTGGTTAAATCTTTTAGTAGCTTGTCACATTGCTCGTAAGGCGTTGGTCCCTCAAAGTTACTAAGAACCATTCTAGATAGAGACTACCCGATCTACCTCTGAACATTGTGGTAATCATCAGTGCAAGGGGAATCGATTTAAGCCCTTAAGATACTCACCATTGGCTCCCTTGAGAAGAGATAGTATTCCCTTGGCCACAAAGCTCTTGTGACCTACTTGAGCTTTCCAAGGGGAGGGTGAGATATCCCTACCTATCGTCTCTCGCAAAGATACAAAATATCCAACACCTTTATGGAATGATATTTTTATTGACGGAGTATTAAATTGTGAGCTGATCTACTACAATGAAACCTTGTCTCTAGGGATAAAAAATGCTTGTTATTGATTGCAATTGTCTTATACCTGTGGAAACATTGGGCTTTTTCGTGAGCCTCAAACATACACTATCTGTTGTGTCAGTCCTTTTTTGCCATTTTGTTTGCTGTGTTTTCTCTTGCCAAAGCAAATTCAATCAGAAACGAACCAAATCTATCAAAATTTGCCTTTTAAAAATATCAGACACTACTTCAGTGCCTCTGGTATTACAGCAGCTCGCCCTTGGTGGTACAGTAGCTCGCTTTTGGTCACCGTAGCTCACCTTTCGTATAGCAGTACCTCGCCTTTGGTAGCTCAGTCCATCGCCTTTGGTATTACAATAGCACACTTTTGGTTGCACAGTCCTGCGCCCCTAGTCAAACAGTATAGCGCCTTTGGTCTAGTAAATTATGCATCAGAGTTTGTCTTTGTCAAAATACAAGCAGAATCTCAGCATTACCTTTTGTCCTGGTGTATTCCATGGTAACCACTAGGCTCCAGCAAACTATGAAGTCCAAGCAAGTTGTCCCTAGGAAGCGCAAATCACCTCCTCACACACCGCAATCAGGTCGTCTCAACATTACTCCCAAGGTTACCCCTAAAACACCCGCGGAAAGATCTACCAATTCTCCCAACATGCCGCACCTTGATCAACCAAACAATCCACAAGAGGGTAGAACCCCTTTGGTAAGTACACCCCACTATACCACCGGCTTGCCTCCAGATTTTGTCCCACAAGGTTATACTGCCAATCTGGTCCCATCTTAGGAGGAAATAGTTCCTTTGGTAAGTACACCTCATTACACCACCGGCTTGCCTCCCGATTTTGTCCCACTAGGTTATACTGCAGATCTAGCCCTATCTCAAGAAGAGCAACACTTTGAAATAGGTCAATCCTCTCAAGAAGATGGGCAAGATCTTGATGAATTCATACAAGATCCTAGAGCTGTGGCCGCCTTTGACAAAATCCTTAGCGAGAACCAAGATCATTTCTTTCGATTGCTAGCAGAGCAAGGAGCCAAATTACCTCAAGATTTTGATTTATCCAATCTCAAGGAGACAAAAAACACCCTAGACACCATACAAGTGGTGCAAACCATGTCAACAGTGACCACGCCTTTACCCAAACAAGGCTCACAAGGGAAAACAATGGTACAATATAAGAATACCCTTTATCAAAACCCAATAGGAAAGAGGGCCATTTCACCGCTTCTGACTCCTATGGAGATCTACAAAAATCAACAAGAAACTCTCCAACGTCAAGCGGAGCTAGCTAAGCAAGCCACCTTAGCTCGATCAAATATACAACAAACTCCTAAAGTGTCCACACCAACCTCAAGTGGAATTTTGGTTACCCCATCGCGAATAGGTTTCCCACCAAATTACAATCCAGGGAACAACTATGTAGCCATGCAACAAAGGTCTCAACACATACCGCCTCCCATATCATCAAACCTTCATGTCTCTCAACCAATTAGAGTCATGCAATCCCCACCACAAAATTCTTCTACACTCATCCTCAATCAACCATCGCAAATCACTTCTACCTATGTCCCTCCTCCACTACATTCATCAAAGCTAAATTTCTTTCACACATTGCCGAGCCACCCTCAACTTCCCCAACATCAAATTTTGCAAAGCTATGTGCCGCCATCGCAACCTAATCCAACACACTTTAGCTTTCCTCCACCTAATTCTTTTCTTCAACCATCACAAAGCCAACATTCTTACCTAGCGCCACCTCCACCTCTTCCAAATCAAAACATCTAATTCCAACCCAATCTGAACCCAACGTACAATGCATACAAACCCAACCAATCTTAAGACCCTTATAATACCAATGCTCATGGCTTACACTACAATCTTCCATATGGGCAACAAGAACCACTTCTAGGACAACAAGAGATGTTTCCAACCCCTCCCACAACGATGGAGCTAAAAATTGCAGAAGTTCAACAACAACTATCTGATCTTACGTTTGGCCACCCCAAGAAGACGTTCTCTTTAGAAGAAGTGTGTCCTTATCCTTTTGATCGGTCATTACCCATAATCCCTTTTCCTCAAAATTTCACTATTCCCAAATTTGATAAATACAAAGGAAAAGGTGACCCAAAAGACCATCCCAGGGAATTCTATCTTGCTTGCTTCGAGGTCTCACATAATGACACATATCTTATGCGTCTCTTTCCTCACAGTCTTGGAAGTCAAGCTATAGAATGGTTCTCACACTTACCTACGGGTATCAAGTCTTTTAACGAACTAGCAGAGAAATTTGCCAGCCATTTTTCCTACAACACAGAGCATGAAATCTCCATGACTGATCTATGGAACAACAAATAAAAGAATGGAGAAACTTTCATTTCTTTCCTTCAACGATGGAGACAAATGGCTAGCAAATTCCCTTTTAAGATTCCTGAGAAACAGCTGGTTAGCATATTTGTGCAGAACCTCAACCAAGAGTTAGGTTTTTATTTGCAAATTCTTAGTGCTACAACATTCGATGAAATTACATACAAGGGAATCAACATTGAAAAGGCCCTCATTACTAAAGGTGTGGTCAAAATCTTCAAAGAAACTAAAGACAATGCTCCTCAACAACAGACGAACGATAAACCCAAATATTGGAACAAAAACAAAAACGTGGTCAACGATGGTGTGGTTGATTCTAAACATGTCCAAACTTTGCAAATGCCGCTGCAGCTTTCCAAACCAAGTCAAGCTCCACCTCAACAATAGCAACAACAAAGGCAACCTTATCAAAACCAACAACAACGACAACAAGAGCGGCCTCAACAAGATTACTCCCCGCGGCATCAATTCACTCCCTTGGGAGAGCCCATAGAAGCGGTCCTGCAGAAGGTCTTACATAAAGGCCTCGTCACCTTACCTGATGCTCCCCCATATGGTGAACCTGTTTACAAAACTGCACGGTACAGAGAAAATGAATACTGTGAATTCCATAAGAGCAAAGGGCACAGAACCACATCATGCATGAAACTCAAGCACCTAATCCAAAATCTAATCGAAAGCAACCAAATCTCTCTCAAAGATGATCCACCAGCTCACCACACGAACAAAGACCTCAACATGTACAAGGAACCATTCCCTCACCATGGTTTGCCTCCTCCTCGGGATAGAGGTAAAGGTATCAATCATGCTTCCACTTCCTTTGATTCCATTGTAGGTCATTTTGAAGAGAGTCTAGTGTCTACCCTCACAATTAAAGGCAAATCTACAGATTGCGCTGTTACAACCCGTCGTGGTCGTGTCACCATTCGTGGTCCTACACCCAGTCTTCCAGCTTAATCTGATTATAATCTTGTCAAACATTTAGGGAAAACGCCAGCATAGATCTCTAGCTTGGACCTTCTACGGTCATCACCTGCACATAGAGTAGTGCTAGAAAAAGCCCTCCGAGAGTCTTCGATTCCTAACAACATAGCGGTCGCGGATTTCCAAGCTATAGTAGGTAACATCGCTTCACCCTACAATGTGGTCTTCTCTGAGAAGGACCTCCCATCCCATGATCTGTGTCACAATGATGCCCTTCATATTGAGGTTCTCATCCATAAGCGCAAAATCAAATGTATACTCATAGATGGTGGTACTGGTCTCAACATTTGTTCTTTAAAGTTACTTAAGCAATTGGGATACTCTGAGGATCATGTCAACACTGATCAAAGTATTACAATCAAGGGATATGATGATGTTGAACACTGTTCAGAAGGTATTATCCACTTGCCTATACAACTGGGTCATGTCATGCTTGAAACCAGGTGTCAAGTCCTTGATATTGAGCTGCTTTACAACATTATCCTAGGTCGCCCATGGATCCATGCAATGAAAGTTGTTCCCTCCACATACCATTAGTTCCTCAAATTCCCATTCAATGGTATGGAGATCACTATCCCAGGTGACCCTAATCCTTTTGAATTCTGCCGTGTCTTGCAGGGCAACTATAAGAATTGCAACCAAGTGCTTAAAAATGACAAAGCCCTTGAATCTCCACTATATGTCGATCCTAAAACTCTGACACAAGCCTCTACACGTGAACCTAATCCTCTTACTGAAATCAAAGCACACATCCGTGATATAGGCTTTGGAACGTATGATATCTCCAAATCTTGGTGTGTAGGGCGGATGCCTTTATCCCTTAAATCTTATGGCCAACTGCCCATTGCTAAAGTAACTAAAAAAGCAGCTATTCCCCCCAGCATTTCTAACCCAATTCCAATAGGGACGGTTATTGGAGGAGGAAACTATTGAGGACATTTCTTCTTGGCTCTATAAAGAGAAAGAACCAGTCACAATACCAGTCAAACAATATGGTAATGGCTTAAGGATAGTCAAACACATGGGCTATAAAGGCAAAGGTGGCCTTGGGAAAAAGAATCAAGGAATTATGGAAACCATTGTTGTGACAAAGAAACTAGACAAGAAGGGTTTAGGATTTGGTAAGAAGGTACCACATGCCTTGGACATCGAGTATATCCTCGACGAGGTGGCTGAAACTTTTCTCGTTGATTCGACGTCTACTGAGGATATCATCGATGACTCTTCCCTCCATATGACCAACCTATTTGAAGAATCCTCCATTTTTATGCTATCCTCCGTATCCTTAACCTCCACCACTAACACCCAGAATGTCACACTTGTCTACCCTGAACTTATCAATTGGGACTAACAAGGGTCCCCCGTTATAGATGTATTTCAGAATGACCAGGCTCTAGCTGAGTTCATGGGACTTCGGGAAGGTATCCCTCTTGGTGATCATAAAGCAGGTTTTGTAATGGAACTAGAGCCAACAACTTATTTTGGTGAGAATGCCAAATCCTCCAGTCACAAAAGTAAAAATAAAGAAGCATCTCTAGGTGAAAACCACACTATGGCACCTCCTGATCACAAAATAGTAAAAACAAAGGACATATCCAAAGGTGAAAACCCAACTGTGGCACCTGGGGATGGAGGATTTGACCTTCCCCTACCATCTAAGTATCAAGAGAAGTCAGCTCTCCTAGTGGAAGATTCTACAGAGATAAACCTTGGCACAAAGCAAAATCCCAAGACCACATTCTTGGCAGCATCATTATCAAAAACAAAGCACAGGAATCTTAACACATTCTTCTTACAGAGAACCATCAATTTTGTGTGGACCTATGCTGATATGTCAGGGCTAGACTCTAAGCTAGTGGTTCACTATCTCACAGTTGATCCAAAAGTCAAACCAGTCAAGCAAAAGCTAAGAAAGATGCACCCACAGATAGCCCTCTTGGTAAAAGTAGAAATACAAAAGCTGTTAGATGCAAAGTTCATTCGACCTATTGACTATTCAGATTGGGTCTCAAACATTGTACATGTATCTAAACCCAATGGGCGCATCTGCATGTGTAATGACTTTAGAGATCTGAACAAAGCGTGTCCCAAAGATGACTTTCCATTACCGAACATTGATATTATAGTAGACTTGACAGTAGGTCATGAAATGCTTTCTCTCATGGATGGATTCTCAGGCTACAATCAGATAAGGATAGTAGAAGAAGATCAACATAAAACAACCTTTACTTGTCCTTGGGGTAATTATTGTTGGTGCGTCATGCCGTTTGGTCTAAAGAATGTAGGAGCAACTTATCAAAGAGCAATGACGGCAATATTCCACGATCTCTTTCATCATATCATGGAAGACTATGTTGATGACATACTAGCTAAATCTTCTAGGGCAAATCACATACAAGTTCTAGGACAGATCTTTGACAAGCTCGAGAAATACCAAGTAAGACTCAATCCAAAGAAGTGTGTCTTTGGTGTAATATCAGGGAAGCTGTTAGGATACATTGTATCTCGTAGAGGCATCGAAGTAGACCCAATGGAGATGCCTCCACCAAAGAACCTCAAAGCATTACGGAGCCTTCAGGGAAGGTTGCAATCCATTAGGCGTTTCATCTCACAGCTAGCAGATAAATGTCAACCATTTCAACACTTACTCCAAAAGGATGTCTCATTCCGATGGGATGGTAAGTGTCAAGCAACATTTGATCAGCTCAAAGAGTATCTAGCTACACCTCCTGTATTGGTTCCACCAATTGCTGATAAACCTTTGATATTATACATCTCAACTACAACTTCGGCCCTAGGGGCCTTACTAACACAACATGATGAAACAGTAAAAGAGCATGCAATTTATTATATCAGTAGAACCTTGGTGGGATATGAGCTCAATTATTCACCAATGGAAATAGCTTGTTTAGTAGTAGTGTTCGCTTCCCAAAAGTTGCGGCATTACATGTTGAACCAACACATAAATCTTATAGCCAAAATTGATCCCTTGAAGTATCTACTTGCAAAAGCAGCTCTTACAAGCAGACTAGCTAAATGGGTCATGATCCTTAGTGAGTTTGATATTGAGTATGTGGATCGTAAAGCAATCAAGGGGCAAGCCCTAGCAGATCAACTAGCAGAAGCACCTATGACATATACACACCCTATGGTAGCAGTCTTTCCAGACGAGAATCTCTTCACTCTGTCCAACTCAATAATGTGGAAGTTGTACTTTGACGGTTCCTACACACAGCATGGATCAAGGGCCGGCATCTTATTCATCACACCTCAGAATGACTATATTCCAAAGTCATATCGGCTTGCATTCCCTTGCACCAACAACATTTCCAAGTATGAAGCACTCCTCATAGGTCTCAATACAACAGTTCAATGGGACATCACAAAATTACAAGTATATGGAGACTCACAGCTAGTCATTTGCCGAGTCACAGATGAGTACCAAACAAAAGATGAAAAGTTGGTCCCCTACAAGCAACTAGTGGATGCCTATAAACCACACTTTTCTAGCATCACATTTGACCAAATTCCAAGAGAGCATAACAAAGCTGCAGATTCTATGGCTTCTGTAGGGTCACTGATTGACATGCCTGCTAATACACAGAAATGTGAATTCTTGATCGAGCAATTGTTGATACCAGCCGTCAATGTTCCCATTACTAAAATCATCTGCGAACTTGTTGGTCCCAATTCCCCATGGTACGAAGATATCTATGAATACTTTAAACATAATACCTTTCGCCTTGACCTATCATCCACCCAACGCAAAACCTTTATCCGTCAATCCTCCCGTTACACTATTCTAGGTGATACACTATATCGTCAAAGTCTCAATGGTATCCTCTTACAATGTCTTAACGCGGAAGAAGCTGAAGCTACCTTACGAGACATACATGAAGGTGTCTGTGGTGCACATTCTACCGGTCCTAATCTCGCTAAGAAGATACTCAGAGCAGGGTACTACTGGCCTACAATAGAACAATATGCTGCACAGTTTGCAAAGAAGTGTCTACAATGCCAGCAGCATGGATATTTGATTCATGCACCAGCTCATGAATTACAACATGTGACAACTCCATGGCCTTTTTCTCAATGGGGTCTCGACCTCGCAGGACAAATCCACCCATCCTCCTCCAATGGCCATAAGTTCATCATTACTGCCACTGAGTATTTCACGAAGTGGGTTGAAGCCATTCCCATGACCTATATCACCAGTAAACAAATAGCTAAGTTTATCCTTAACTACCTCATATGTCGGTATGGTATTCCCCAAGCCATTGTCACTGATAACCAGTCAAGAATCAAGATGTCCGTGCCTTGTGCACACAATACAATATCCAACATCGCTTTCCAACTCCCTACTATCCGCAGAGTAACGGCCAAGCTGAGGCTTCCAATAAGACCATTCTCAAGATCCTCAAGAAAACAATCAATGAAGCTGGTCGTGATTGGCACTTGCAACTCAATCCCGCCCTATGGGCCTACCGCACTAGTATCAGAACACCAACTGGTGCCACACCATATGCCTTGGTTTATGGCTCTGAAGCCAGCCTACCTATAGATGTCGAGATCCCATCCCTCAAAGTACCCACGTAGGACCTGATCGGCAGAGAAGAGTATCGCACTTCCAGATTAGCTGAGCTTGAACTACTAGATGAGAGGCGCCTTGCCGCGCTTAACCATCTCCATGTCTATCAAAACCACCTCCGGCATAATTACAACAAAAAGATCAAAGAAAGACTGTTTCAAGTTGGTGACCTTGTACTTAAAGAGAATCTGAGAAATCAAGCTGATCGAGAAAAGAAGAGCAAGTTTGAGCCTAACTGGTTAGGTCCCTTTATTGTCATAACAGCATATGGATCATGAGCTTATACTTTAGCTACACCTGACGGCATTCCTCTAGATGAGCCACTTAACAGTGTCCATCTCAAGAAGTTCTATGCTTGATCCTCAGAGTATTCCCAAAAAAAAAAATCCAAAAAAAATTTGTCCTCTGGTGAAAACCTGGCAAAACAGGCGCCTTGGATAAGTACCATAGTGAAAACCTGGCAAACATGCACTATGTGTAGAGTTAGCACCCATCATCTATCGAGTCTTGTTCATTTCTTGTTGTCACAACACACTTCATCCATCCATCCATAATAAAACCATTGACCGTGTTTACATTTCCATCTCCCTATGTAATATAGCTTGGAAATTTGTCAGTGTCCATCGTCGTCATCCCATGTCTTGATCTGTGTCTACAGTTAACACTGTCTTGTCCTAGGTCAAAGATTTCTGTGTCTTCTTCGTCAGTCACCCATGCAAATTCCTCTATCGGAATGGGGGAAACTCTTTCCTTAACCTAGGTCTAGGAGGGGTTCCTTGTTCATGGTTCGCAAACACTTCAATCTTTTCTCCTTTCCACAGGTAACACCCTTTAACGGATGCATCGCTCCTACGATAAGGTTGTTATCTTCTCAACACTTTTCCTACGTCATCACAACCACTAGAACTACATATTATCTCTTCTCAATCTTAAAGTACCTTGATCCCATGGATATGGGTATGTAGGCAGTCTGGAATACGAAGGAAGTATCCAGTACTCAGGTACATAAGATCTCCCCCTCACCACCTTGACCCATCTCATCACTCTATCCAGAACTACATATTATCATTTTCATCTTTCATCGTAATGTGCCTTGATCCTGTGGATACAGGGTATGTAGGCAGTCTAGAATACAAAGGATGTATCCAGTACTCAAGTACATATGATTCATCATTCTCCACCCATCTCAATCCATTAGCATTCCACCTTTCTGGTCTTTCGTGTATCTCTCTCCCTCGTCACCTTGGCTAGCTGCCCGTCATCCACTGCTGGTGCGGCCTGTGCCTGTACCTGTACCTGTGCCTGGATCTGTAGCTGTGCCTGTGCGTGTGCCAGGGTTGTTTGTGTTGCGGCTGCTACCTGGGTGTGCACCTATGCTAAGGCCTTGGCTTGTCTCGCCTTGACCCTCATTGTGTCCCTGTCTCTCCTCAACCGTACCATCCAGAACTCTAATCAAGTCCTCTGGGCTATCTCCTCATGTAACAACTGCTCAACCCTTTGCAAATCAGTCTCTATTACCGGATCCCCCTCCTCCACCATCTCCACATCTGCTTGCTGGCCGTTGGCCTCTCCAACTGCCTGTTGTTTCACCGCTCTGGCCTGTTGCCTCATCCTGGCCTCTGCACCTGGGACTAGTACCTCCCCCACTGCCCTACCACACCTGGTGTAGTCAATCTCACCAGCCTGTGTGTCTGCCAGTACCTGTCGTACTCTAGCAGTGTCCTCAGATCTGCCAGTCATGTATCCCAATCCCATCTCACAGGGACAAGTCCCCGTACCTCTGCCAGCGCTGTCGCTACTGGAATCTCTGCATCCCAGTCCCCAACCTCCCGCCGTGTCCTAGCATGTGTCACCTCCCCCACTAGTAGCCCCTGTGGTAGTCCAAATTGTCTAAGTACCCGCTCTAGCAAGTATCTCTCAATAGTGTTTGTCCATCTCCCAAAGAGGTAGCAAGCTTGGCGGCAATACATAAGCTGCTCATGCTCATCCTCCCACTCCTCGCAAAGTAACCATGACCTCCAAACAAATAGGTCCATCTTATCAATCTGCCGCCTCCAATGGCTAACAGATCCAAGCCTCCTATGTGTAATGACTCCCTCGTACAGAAACATGTATGGCTCTCCCCTCTCCCGGTGGCGCTGTGTCATAGGTCTAATCACTAGGATATGCTCCCATGCCCACACCTGTAGTAAAGTCACCCCTACTGAGAGACTGCGGCCCCTCCTGTACATGCAGTCATGCATGTCTTGATATAGCTGCCCTAGCACGCAAGGCCCCCATGCATACTGCGTACCATGTGTGAACATCCCTGATAGTACTTTGCCCCATCCCATAGATAGTCCTCTCGACTGCCTATCTAGGCATAGGAAGCCACCAACCGGTGAAGCAACTATCCACCTGATCCTGTCACAGAGTCGTGGGATGTCTGCCCACCGAATCTCCCCGTCATCTATCCTTAGGTCGTCTGTGCAAAAGACCTCTACCAAGCCTGCCTCGCCCCGTGCCAGGTCAAAGTCCGCTCTCTATCCATCAATTTGAATCCTCAGGATGCGATACACATCCTCCAACGTCACTATCGCCTCCCTTGTCAGAAAGTGAAACAAGCCTGTCTCACTGCGAAATCTCTCTACAACTGCTATCACTAGGGTGAGATTCACCCTAATGTGTGTCAGGTGTGCAACGTGCCATAATCCCGCGTGCTCTAGGAATGCGTCCTCCTCCCACGTCAGCTGTACTACCTCATGTGCTATAGGGTGGTGTTGCTCTCTCGACATGAACGACGGCATAATCCTCTGCATCCAAGCAACCACGTGTCTGTTCTTTTATACCATATCACTCAAACCCTACTGACTTCTTCCTTATTGACGTAAAAACCCTACGCCCAACTCTTCCCTTGCTCTAACCTAAGTGGGCACGTCCATGGTCAACCCTAACCAGACTCTTCTTCTACCCAAACCAAGGGTGCCTTGCTTTCCACAGGGGCGCTCCATTGTGTTCCCACAAGTGCTTTACTATTCCTACAAAGGCACTTTGCTTTCTATACCAAGTGCGACTTGTTTTACAATAGCGCCTCACTATACTGCCAAATGCGCCTCACTGTGCTACCAAAGGCGACGTGATTTTTGCTATCCCTTCTAACCGTGCTAACCTACTCCTCTAACTGCGCTGCCCTGCTCTACTAGGAGCGCTGCGACATCCTACCAGTCGCGCTGCGGCGCGGCTCCAAAAAAACCAAAAGCACTGCGGCATTGCCAACCACACTGTACTTACCTACCAGATGCGCTACGGCGGGCCAAAAGCGCCTAACCCGACTACCACTAGTGCCATTCTATCCTAAAGTGCTTTTGGATGACTTAATTGACCTCTCTAAACCTAGTCCTAAACCTCCCTAAAACATCAAATTAAAATGAGGTTTTTGGACACTTATCACTACCGAAGCTCTTGTTGGCCTCCCGTATGTCCGCACAAGCTTCGCCCGATGCTTGTGCGCTGGAATCGACATCTCTCCTCGCTGTCAGCTCCTTCCACTCAACTCTCTCACCCTAAGTTTGGAGGCTCTACTCTCTAAATTTAGAAGCTCCTAGTGTGCAAATGAGGACTGTGGTCCCCATGGGACCTATTTATAGCATCCCTCTCTTTTTTTTTCTTTCTTCCCAACCCATGCTGCTTTTCCTTCTACCCTTGTCACACACGCACTTCTAGTCGATCGTCAACCCAGTCCTTCTGTCCTTTCCCTATCTTTCCGCTCAAGGGGGCATACGCTGGGGCAACTTCCTACACTGGGGCATCAAAAAATTGTTTCATGTCTTCAACAATCATTTTCTTTGAGGCAACACTGTAAACTACGTTGCATCAAAGAGGGGCAAAATGTAGACACCCTAAAATGACCAAGTCGTCGCACTACTTGCATTTCGTCTAATCTGGAGCATCACCTGCATTACAACGTTAATTAAATAATCTAATTATTTAATTAATTTCATCAAATTCTTCCAAAACTCCTAAAATTTGACATTAATTGAATAAATTCTCTTTATTTAATTAATTAAATCAAATTCCTCTATTATTCTTCCACAATTAAATAATTTTAATTATTTAATTAGATCATTATCCTCTTTCCAAATTTCAAGTCTCCATTAATTAAATAAATCCCATTATTTAATTAATTCATTACAAATTCCCTCTTATTTACAATTAAATAATTCTTAATTATTTAATTAAATCAAATTCATTCTTCCAAAAAATGAAATATAATCAAATATTTTATTTATTCTTCCAAAATCATGCACAACAATTAAATAAATTTATTTATTTAATTTGCTTTCAAATCTTCTAAATTAAATAATTCTAATTATTTAATTGTTTCTTCCAATAATATCTTCTCTAAATTTAAATAAATCAAATATTTATTTAAGTTGCTTTTTCTTCTAAATTGAGTTATCTCCAAATATAATTCAAGCTTTCTTGCACATGCAATTAAATATTCCTAATATTTAATAAAGCAAAATATCTTCTTATTCTCATGCAAATCCCTTCTTCTTGTTTTAAATCATTTAACTGATTATTATATTCTTTTAATTGCTTTAACTCATTCTTCTATTATTGATAACTCCTCTCATGCAAAAGAAAGCAAGACACATGTCTTTTTTTTATTCAATGCACGTTCCTCAACTGTTCCCCTCCGTTGACTCTTCTGAATTATCTAGACCGTTGATCAATCTTTGTTGAAACCTATATAAACCCCCCTCATCTCCTTCACAACCTCTCTTCGATCACTTATTCTCAAGCATACTTAACAGCGCTTTGAGCATACATCGCATCGATTGAGCAACTTCACGATCTCTTAACATTGATCTTTGAGCACTTTACTTGCTTGTTGCAACCATGGTTTCGCAACACTATTGAGCAATCCACATTCATCCAAAGGGAACAAATACAAATCTCGGTAAAAAACTTTCATACTTCATTGATTTATTAGTTATGGCTTTTATTTAGATTCGTTCTCTTTATGTTATCAGTTTTTGAATTTGTTAGTTTATCACAGTCAATTTTCCTCATACATAGTGTCCACAACAAGAAACCTACAAAATCCCAAAGTCTTTTGTTGCTCCTTACGCTAATTGGAAAATAAAAAGGTATGGAATAGAGTGCAGCCCAAAGTCTTCACCGTATGCCAAAATAAGATCAAACAATCTCATATGATAATTTGTAGCTCAAAGTCTTTCAAGTAACCTCTAATCATGAACATAAAACACAAATCTAAAAGTGATATTCCTGCCTAAAGACTTCAAAATCAGATTTAGAACACCTTTCAAATTATTTAGATCGACACCATGATTCGATCAAATGCACAAGAAAATGCAATGGAAAAGACATAAGAACATTTCCAATACACCACAAGCTTGTTCCAAGATAAAGATTGAACACCCACTTGCTTTTCTTATATTAATTGAATAAGATTTACAATTTGAACACAAAGTCTCAATATGCTTCTCAATGCGGCAGTGGTTCACTTCAATAGCTAAAAGATAATATTTACAAAAGAGCCCCCTCTTATTTATAGAGAGAAGCTATGAGCAAAAATAGGAAAGTTACAACTACTTTGACTTATTCGAGACAAAGTCGAATTTTTTTTGGGACTTTATACTTCTCCTACGTGCAAATTACATATTACAAAAAGACATGTAGGACGTCATTTACATAAAATAAAACTACATATGAAATCTTTGAAAAATAATCTTAAGTGTCTGAAGACACAGGAATTTCTTCCTCTTTGTCCTTCTCCAGAAAATCTTCATATCTCTTCAGGGCCGCTTGAACTTCATTATCATCTGGTCCTGATGTGTACCTCGAGATGGTGAGGACTCTTGTGATGGAGTCCGCTATGGTGACAGGCCCGCTCTTGTGCCTATTCAGGATCCTTTGCATCTTGTCTAGAATTACTTGAAAATCCACTAACTTATCAATAGAAGTCAATGTGAAAGCTTTTGCCTCTATCTCAGTGTATATTAGTTTAGCGAATTCTTGGACAACTGTATCCACAAGGAGAATTTTCTGGCTATCATCTAACATATGGCAAGAAGGCTCAACAATCTTATTTGAAATATCCAACCCTTGGTCTATGCCCACATCTAGGGCTTCCTTGAGATCTTTGATCAGGTTCTTGATGACTTCTTTCTTATGCATAATCACCTCACTGTATTCCATAAATAATTTTTCTATTGGAGATCACCTCGTGTTCAACCAACACTTCTAATTTGAAATCTCGCAGCTTGGTCCATGTCTCAATATCTTTCTCTATCAACTGCAGGTCTCAAGAAAGTGTATCAAGTGTCTAGTTCGCTTCTGCCTTTACTTCACCTAAGTTATTATAAAGTTCGATAGAAGACTTTATCAATTGAGTACCTTGGGTCAATAGTCTTTCTATCCAGGCACTGATTGCCCGACCTTGAGCTCTAGTCTTCTTAGCCTTTTGGATGGCTTCTTCATCAACACATGTATCAATAGGTTCTACCAGTTCTAAAGATTGAGCTATCTTAAGCAGAACAAAATTCAGTTGTTTTAATTGCACCTTAAGTTGATCAGGTTGATCAACTTGTCTCTGTCATACCTTTCAAGCAATGTAGCCAATGTTGCTTGCAGATCCTCCTTTACACTTTCATGTGTTTGCTTGCCAAGTTCTATTCTTGAGATGGCATAGTCAGAAGCTTGGAATTCTTCAATGTTTTTGTCCTTTGGAGGCACAACAACCTCAGCATACTTATTACATGATGAGTCAACCATCACCCTTGATATTGTTTTGGCCTTCTTTGATGATTTGGACTTTGCTGGAACTACTTGGCCAAAATCAAAATCATCAGGGGATACAACTTGTTTCTTCCTCTTTGGTTTTTGAGACTTCAACCAAGGGGGAAGAATGGATGAATCTTCTTCTATTTCTTTCACCAAAGGTTGTGATGACGGGGTGGTAGTAACAGTGGGTTTTGAAATGGATGGAATAGTAGGTGGCATAGAAGTGGTGGTGACAATTGGTGGTGTTTGAGTTAACACAACAGTGGGAGTCACACTATTTGACACTTTAGGTGTAGAGGCATATATGAACTTATCAAAATCCAACTGAGTAGTAATGAATGTGTCAGTAATTGGTGATGACACCTCTATAAGACTAACCAAAGAAGAAAGTGACCCAAACATATGTTACATATTGCCATGAAGAGGGTTTTGAAATAATAACTCACTTGTGGGTGAGGAAGGAGACGAATGAATGGTTTGAACTGACACAGTAGGGGTAGCAGATACCACAGGTGGGGATTGCACTGACGAAACAATAGGAGGTGAGGAGGGGAGTATTAACTGAGAAGACTGCAACCGAGAGACAACAGGAGGATCTTGTAATTCAGTGGCTGTAGGATCCTCTTCAACATCTACCTGAGCAAATGTTCCCTCTTTTTCTTTACCTTTGTCTTTCTCTCCTTTGTTCTTAAAAACAAATTTAGCCTTATTTTCAAAACTAGAAGTATCTTCTTTGTTCTTTGTTCTCAATTCCTCTCTCTTGCTAGGGGCTCCTTCAGCATGCTCCTCTTCCGATCCTATTTTGAAAAGTTTTATCTTTATCCCTTTCCCTTCCAACCAAACATTGGTGTTTGCAAGAATAGATTGGAACCTTCCCCTTATACAAGTGGACTCCTTTTGTGACCATTGAATTGGTGGAAGAGGAGTGTCAACAATTTTATCACTTACATATGTAGGGTCCAATATATCACCCTCTTCTTGCATATCATCAGGAACATCGACATGCTCAAAAAAAATTATTTTCTCTAAGGTAAGCCAACTGTAGTCTAGCTTCCTTACCTCTTCATCAATTCTGCACTCAGTCCATATATCTTCAATTTTGTGCATGTGAGTGTAGTTCCCCTTGAGTTTGTCCTTCATGCCCTTGTAATCAAAATCATTTTGTTTCTTATAGCTCTTGAGGGTTATCCATTGAATCTCAGTTTCCATTGCCTTAGCTTTTGGAATTGTCAATACTGTGTATTGGCAAATGGTTAATGGGAACTTAAAACTAGACCTATGAGATTCTGCTTGTGCACATTCATCATTTGTCTACATAATTCCATTAGTATCAATTTGTCTTCCGAATAACTTGGCAACATATAGGGTTGTCCATTGAAACACCCAACTCTAATATATGTAAAGGTTGGAAACTATAGAAATATGCAACCAAACCTTTTCACTCATTCCCATGAAGCATCAGAAACCCTTTTCTTCTCAAGATATTTCTCAAACATACAAATATACCTGTAAAAGAAGGTATCATTAACCCTTATGAAATGCTTGATACTCTCTTTCAGAGTCAATTGTGGGTAGTACTCATACACTGGTATATTTCTTCTATCTCCAACAGAAGACAAGCCAAGAAAAGACCTCATGCATGCAGCAACATATACCAAATACAAAGTCATATATAATTTCAATGAAGTTGATACCTCAAAGAGCTATTGACAAATAGAATCATTGATTTGCTTACCCTAGAATATCTATTGATTGCCTTTCTCGATGATGACTATGTATTGGTACATCCATTCTTGAAAAGTATTAGATGTTGGGAGTCCCTTGACTCTACTCAATAGAGTAATCAGATCACTTACCTCTTCATTGAACTCACTTCGAAAGATGTTTTTAGGCCACCTTGCAATTGTAGGCCTGGGAGTCTTGAGCCACCAAGAGTTGATAATTTTCTTACACTTCTCCATGTTTTTGTCATAATGATCTTGTGTTGACTCCATGGTTACATCTGAATATTCTTCAATGTCATGACATCTGAATATCTTATTAAAGAACTCTCCATCCAACTTGATTACCACTTTACCATTAGCATCCTTTATGCTCTTGCTCTCTTTGTCAAAATGAGCAGCTGCTACCAAAACAAACTCTAGATTTTATGTTGATACCAGGAAAGCAGAAACCAAGTCGATGCTACTATCAAGGATAGCCTGCATGTTTGATGTAATGGGTTGTCTGTTCAGTCTCTCCAGAAATTTAGACATGTCCACGTGGCCAATCTCTGTCTCTGAAGTTGTCCACATTAGTTTCCATATAGGACATAGGGATCACTCCTTGATACTTGAACTTCATATTCTTCTTCTTGGGAGAAGGCTCTGACATCTGCTAAGTAACTACAAAATGAGTTTGAAGTCCTCTAGAGTTTGAAAAATTTCATTCATCAGGGTTTGTGCAATTTCAGAGAAAAATTGCACTTCTACATCTTGAAACAATATTTGGTGTAGTTCAGAGAAAATTCTCCAAACTGGACGAGATAGATCACTTTGGTGTAAGGTCAGAGAAATTTTTTAACATTACATGGGGTATTACAATTTGGGTGTAGTTCGGAGAAAATTCTTCGAACTACATTGGGTAGGTTAAATAAATATGATGCAAGTCGAAGAATTTTCTCAGAACTGCATCCTTAGGGTAAATCATTTTGATGCAAGTTGGAGAAAATTCTCTGATTTAGATCACTTAGTGCAGTTGATATGCACTTCAGAGAAAATTCTCCGAAGTACATGGGGAAGTCATTTGGGTGCACTTCAGAGAATTTTGTCCAAAGTGCATGAGGGAAAAACAAAGTCTATGCGACTTTTAGAGAAAATTCGTCAAAAGTCATATGGGGGTAGAACTTCAAGTTTATGACTTTCAGAGAATTTTTGCAAAAGTCACATTTCATTTTGCCTTCATTTTAACTTAGGTGAAGGGTGGGTTATTGGTGCTAGGTTTTGTTCAGAGATTTTTCTCTGATCAACATCGGTCTAAAAGATCAATGGTGTTGTTCGGAGAAAAATCTCCGAACAAGACCATGTCAGTATTCATTTCAAAACGACACAAGAGAAAATCAAAACATGGGTTTAAATGATGGTTTAAAGATGTGGCTCAGAGATTATTCTTTGAGCTACATCCTTGGTTTTTACTAAGAGTTTGACCCAATAAAAATACACACGACCCCGACTGTGTTCACATAATAGTCGACAAACACATTCTATAAGACCTAGGATTTCGAGGGAGAAAATGGAAACAAACTCACATTAAATGGTGAACAACAACCTTTGCAAATGTGAACAGTAAGGAACAAGATAGAAAGAAGAAACACGACATACCTATGACAAAAGATTCGAAGAAGATTCACGATCAAAAAGCACACCTTTAAGAGATCACACGGCGAGCGGGATGCAGTTTGACTCAAAAATGGCGATACAGAAAGCGGAAAGGTAAACGTTAAAAAGAAATTAACACAGGGTAAACATATATATAAAACAACATTTATTTGCCATAAATGCCTGAGCGTGTCGGGGAGGTATGTCGTTGCAGGTAAATTTTCCGCAACTACATATGTAGTTGCAGAGAATTTCTTCGCAATTGCATATGTTTCAAACTTAACAAAAAACGTCGAGTCTCTAAAAAATAGCGACATTACATATGAAGAAAAATTACTAAGTTACAAAAAAAAACTTTTTTTTTTGCATTTTTCAAAAGGTGAAAACTAACCCAACTCAAAATGACTTTTTGAGGGGTTTTGATTACGCATGAGGCTAGTTCAACCCTGCCTCGTTTTGCGTGCATAGAGGACATGGGCTACAAAACGAACAAGTTTCGTAGGGGTTATCCCACAATTGAGCTAGCGAAATTTGAGGATAACAACATTCTTAGCAATTAATAACTCCACATCAAGTTCAACATTTTGTCCTCCTAGTGCATTAACAATACCCACTTTGTAGCAATGTTGCATGCAACTGGGTGCTTCAATGAGTATAATTTTCTTCTATTATGACTATGCACATTGATGGGTTGAAATATTGACCACTTTTTATGTTGTTTTTATATGCTTTTAGAACTTTTCCCTATGATCTTCCAGATACTTTTTAAACATCACCATCATGATAGACTGTCTTTTTATATACTTTGCAAGACCTTGAATCTATGATTATTAATATGGAATATGGTGATGGTATTATCAATTGAATGATTTAAACATGAGTATGCATGCAATATAGATGAAATTCTATGGTTTAATTATGGAGGTTATTTGCGTGCATATGTTTTGTGAATTAACCCTTGTGCAGCAGTAAGCACATGGCATCAAGGAAAGGAGAATTTACAGCGAGTTGTAGAACAAAAGAATTAAAGGAAGTCAAAGTCAATATGCCAAAAGTGTAGGCAGTTGGAGGATGAATATGAACCATCGTGGGAAGGAATAAATGCAGAAGAAGTAGACTTGTTTCAAATGCAGCTTGTGTGTGTTCTTCATACGAGCCGTTGCATAAGAATTCTTGTTTGAATAGGATTCTCCTTCCTCTGTTCAGTTAGAATTAATAAATCAATCTTAAACCTGTATCCTAATATCTAGGAATGGATTAATGATTGCAGTTAGTTGGTAGTTGCATAAGACTCTCCCATTTTTGTATAAGTTAGAAGGGATGAGCTCGGTGTCAAATTAGTTACTTTTGTTATCCAGTTACTCAGTTGTTGTTCTACTTTCAATATTAGAAGCTATAGACATGTTTGATTAAAGAATGTCATTATTGAATACAATCTAAAAGAGATTTTGTTTATGATATGAAATGAATGGAACTATGTGTTATGAGGATGTGTGAGTATCTGAATTAGATTTGATTTCCAGCTAAGTGAGTTAGTCCCTTGAGCCGGCCACTCAAGGTATTGATCTTCACTTCATTTATTTTCTTGTTCCTTTATGCATTATTGTTAAATTTGTTTTCCATTAGTTATAAATACATTACGAGTTAATTAGAATAATTTGATTGATAAATTACAGTGGTATGGTTCATGAACAAATGCATGCTTTGTCTACTTTAAGTCGTCCAGAGGTTAGCATTAGTTCTCTAATCATTTTGAATGTTTTGGATTAGTTCTGTAATTTCCTATTGTTAGTAGTTATCTACAGCTTATGTTGAAGGTACCCGTAGCCACTAGATTCTGTAATTATTTTTACTATTCTTGCATTTCTTTGAACTCTAGCAAAGTAAAATAATCTGAGTAGGTTTGGATAAGATAGTTTAGAAGAATATGAGCCCTGAAGGCACATACAGTGCAGTGCCATCATAAGCTTACACTCCTTGGTTGATAATTTAATGTGGGAGTACAATGTCAAGTGGACTATTCAGATAGGTTTACCCCTAAATTATGTTAAGTCTACAACGCATTAGTTTTCCTCTACATTTTTGGTGCCATTGCCGGGGATGGTGCTACATTCATAGGCTCATTTTACATGTTTTCATAGCTTAAATTTTGATTCTTGCATTAGGGTTAATAGATTCACTTTTTAGGAAACACTAGAAATTATACTACATTGTGCAGGACCGCTGGAATATAAAGCTAAACTCACTATATACGGAGGCAGAGAGATAATCGAGGTAGATTCCTCCCTTTAAATTATCAAGATAAAGAATATACAACTAACTTTATCAACAATACAGTAGAAATTATTGAAGGAGAATAACTTGTTCTTACATCTTCATCAACACCTTCTACATCTTCATCAGCTTCTTCCACAACTACAGAAGGGACCTTTAGAACCATGGCAGATGATGCGGTGGAGGATCCACCAGAGCAAGCAACATTTAAGTTTCCTATCATTGATCATGAGAGGGCTACAGTGGTGAAAAATATTCCATCGTCAACATTACAAGTCTTCTATGGCCTGGTGATAGAGGACCTAGATATGTTTTTGTTTGACTTTGATATCCTGTGTAGGAGCTATGACTACACTTCAGATGCTCACATGTTGAAACTCTTTCTTGCCACCCTCAAGGATGCAATCTTGAGATGGTTTATGGGGCTGGGAAAAGATGTCATTCCAAACTGGGATACAATGAAGGAGAAATTCTTTGAGAAGTACCATGATTACTATTGAGGACATGACTGAAGGAGAGATGACATCTTCAGGATGTCACAAAACGAGGAGGAGCCACTAGAAGATTATGTTGAAAGATTCTAGTTTGCTTTGAAGAAAACCCCCCAAAATAGATTGTCTGAAGAATCATTAAAACTAGTCTTCTTGAGAGGGGTTAAGGATGATTGCATGGATTCTTTGAATCTCATTGGGCAAGGTGATGTTTCTCAGCTACCTTTTGAGTCAATTTGTAAAGTTTGCCAAAATTATTCAAGAACTTTCACCAAACGACCAAGGGGAGAAAGGACATCAATTACAAACAAAGCAACCAATGGAGTTTCAAGAGTGGAAATCAGTAACTTGATGTCCAACATGAAGGAGGATATAATTGTAAGATTTTGGCTATGGAGATAGCCACCCAAGATCTAGAAGCCTAATGGAAAGTACAAATAAAAGAGAAGATCAATATGACAAGAATGAATTGTATTCCTATCAATGAATGCAAATACAAGATGACACTCCCATTACTACCATACAATATGCTATGACATACCTTGCTTATAAAGGCAAGGATGAGAGCCAAGAAAGGTGGAGTGAAAGGTGGAGAGTGTCCTACAACATGTGACAATTAGAGGATACCAACTAATTACACATGTCGAGGATAAGACACCTCACTCCAACTATCAACAACTCAACACACAACTAGACTCCTAGAAAACTCACTTAGTCAACTTAACATGTGAATTATGTGGGAGAATATTATTTAACTAATTAATAGTTAAATAATATGAATTACTCTTACCACAAGGGAAACTAGATAGAAAATATCCCTATTCACACTAACACCCCCCCTTAAGTGCAACTTAGGGATTAGTTGACCACTGCAAGGATGAAATGATGGATGGGTCCCAGCTACTAGGCCATGTTAGGTACCCATGTACAAACAAATCTCAAGTGGAGTAAAGGAGAAAACTTCATGGGAAAAAACTCCTCTCCAAAAGTGAGAATGCAAGAAGTGTGGAAAGGTAGAGTCAACATGAATCATATGCTACCAATTCCAACACATATATATAATGAATAATCCCCCCAGAAGAGAGGAAAAGAAGAGAGATCAAGTAGCCCCCCCCCTCAATGTAGAGTCTCCTGCACTCATGGTAGATGCCCGACAATGAATGTTGAAGATGATCCACGATCGCCGAACAACATTCCTCCCCTTAGGAAGAAACATGACCAAGAAGGTATGCAGGAAGTCTCCCCATTCCCAAAGGGAATATGAAGGAAGAAAACTCAAAAAGTATGAAGTATCTGAACTCTGCTCAGGTGTAGCCATGTCGATGTCGAAAGAAGCCATAAACCAATCAAGAGTCTCATGCCAAACTGAAGAATGTAACAATCCAGGATCTAGTGGAAACTGATGTAGAACAGGAACCAAAGACAAAGAAGTCTTCTCTGAAGACAAAGGTGCCTCCTCCAAATGTTTCTCAATAGTAGCCACAGTCATGTCAAACTGTGAGGAATGATCATGTGGGTAAAGAATAAGAGGTTCAAAAGGTTCCCCCTCAACATTTGAAGAAGATGAAGCAACTTCATCAAAGAGAAGATGAATGTCTTCAATAGTGTCCTCCAAGTCTGCAAGATAGGAGTCACAAAACAAGTCTACAATACCTGTCAAGTACTCATCCCAAGTAGTTGAATCTAGAAGACTATGAGTGTCCTGCTGCACTGAATCACTAGAAACCATGGATGTAGCAATGTTGAATTCTATAGATGCAACAAGAGATGTAGGAGGAGATGGAATGTTAGCACATGTCTCTAGAACCTCAGTCGATGAAAGAACGCCAAGATGCAAATGACCATACTGAATCTCCTCAAAAATGTCCACATGAGTGTGAACCTCAGTCGAAGGAACAATAGGAGCAAAATGTGCGAAGGTGTACACTTGAGATTGATGATCTACCTCCCCAACTGCAACTATATCTCTGCTATGCAAATCTTGAATAAACACATAATTAGGTGTGAACTCAACACTCTTTCCTACTCCACCATGTGTAATCTGATAGATAGAAAGGATATTGGTAGACAATGAGGGTACACAAAGGACATCATTAAATGATCCTTCGTGAATGTCAATTGATCCTTTCCCACAAACACTCATAGATGTGTGTAATGGGTAAAATGGGATAATCAAAATGAATTATAAAAACCCAAAAACATCAATGGAATGTGCAAGTAAATAAGATTTAAAATAAGAAATTGATACTCACAACCTTTTTACCTCGCGATTTCCATTGTTCGCCTATTCCCGTTTGATCTTCAGTGATGAATGTAGCCCTCAGGAAGCTTTCTTCCTCACTTTCATTCCTCAAGATGGCAAAAGAGAAATGGCTTGGATACTTATTGTGTAGAAGGTGAGCTTCCACACAATGTAAAATGGATAATGATGGATGTGATAGTGGGGGTGCCAATGGCGCGCTATGGATTTTGCAGCATAAGTTTGCTTGGAAGCTTGATATTTGAAATGGAAGGATAGAGGGGTATTTATAGGATTGTGTGAGAGAAGATCAATGGTGTAGAAGAAATAAGAAGATCAATGGTAGAGGATAGTTGAGAGAATGTTCGCGAATAGAAGAAGGACATGTGTCATTCAAAAAGATGCTTTGTTGAGTTAACTACTTTCTTGATGAGGATGGGTTTTTATTTCTTAAATTAGAATATATTTTTCTAATTTAAGATTTTTGTTGATAGCTTTAAATCGGTTAACTCAGCTTTTGCTTTTGCATGACAAGAAGAATTTATTTTTAGAAGATTTGGAAGATAAGAAAGCAAAATTAAATATATAAATTTATTTAATTACTTGCACATGATTTGGAAGAATAAATTAAATATTTAATTATATTTTATTTTTGGAGATTAAAATTTAATTTAAATAAATTTGCAATTTATTTAAATTTGGAAGAATGAAAGATTTAATTAAATAATTAAAATTATTTAATTATTTAGAAGAATAAAGTTGATATAGATGGAATTAATTAAATAAATGTAATTTATTAAATTAATGGGAGAAAATGAATCAAATAAATAAATTGATTTATTTATTTATTGATAGAGGAATATTAAGATGAAATAAATATTTAAAATATTTATTTAGGTAGAGTCATGTCATTTTTAGGTGTATACAATGTGTTGTTGGCCATAAGAATGGGTGGTGATGAACAAGTCTCAAATGAAGAGAACATACTCTGTGATGAAGCCATAGGATGTGAAGCTCCATAATCAAGGATCCATTTCACTAACCTAGAATCTGCAACTGCAAAAAGTGCTTTCCCCCTTTGTTTCTTGTACTTTGACTTTGAAGATGATGAAGAAGAAGAATATGAACTCCCTAAACATGAATTCATTTGAACCTTCTTTAGTTGATGTTGCAATTCATCAATTTTCTTTATATGTAACAATGGTGTTCATCATGCCCCAATTTCTTGCAATATGCACACTGAGACTTCTCCTTCTTAGATGATTCGCCTTTGGAGAAAGAGAACTCAAATTCTTTTTGTGGCTTGTTCTTTTTCTTCTTTTGTTTCTTTTCAGGATTCCCTGATTCTTTCTATTCCTTAGGTTCACTAGCCACCAATGCTTGTGGTTTGGAAGACTTGAGGATGCCCATTTGAATTAGCTTTGCTTCTTCTTGGATTAGAAGATTTGAAAAGTGTAACAATCTACCTCTATTTTTTTTTCTTTCAATCTAAAAACAATAATCTACAATTCTAACATAAAATAGCATATGCAACTAAATGCCTCACACTTTCTGATCACCCAGATCCTAGAATGGGCAAGGTGAGAGCATACGGTGATTTGGCTATAAGGAAACTATGTAATCTAAAATCTATGCTTCATCTGCTGCGGTGGGCATCCACATAATGTGGGAATTCACCACTTCCAGTGGGTAAAGAAACAAAATTACAATGCCATCCACTTATTCAGTGGGAATACTCCACTTCTCTAGTGGGTAGAAAAAAACAAAGAAAAGATTCATTCTCCACACCGGCGGTAAACCATCCAGGGGTTATTATGTGTTAGTTGCATGAATATAAATTGCAAGGAATTTAATTCAACTTCATTAATACATGATGAGCTTGACAAAATTACCCCTGATAACTCATTGATGGAGATAAGTCTGTACTTTGATGAACATAGAGGATATCCACAACTGAAATATTCTTGCCAAGTCTAATATAATAACTATTCATTGATTTTTTCAACTGTGCTGACAATAATCAGCATGTACGGCAGCCATAATGAAGCTCACAAACACAAACTATCATATAACTACACAATCCACTCAAAAGGCTGAACTAAATTGATTTAATATGATTTCCAAATAGTTCTGAGCACCCAAACATAACTGATATCAAGAAATCTGATCTACACACATAACTTCCTTTGTTTGGACCGTACGACTAAGAAATGGTACGGCAATCATAGTAATTTTATTTCTGCATCAAATGACTCCTAATAACTTGCAAACTGATCATTCAAGGCAGGCAATAAAGATACAATCAACAGAAATAACAAAATCCTCAATACTTTTTTTTGATGTGCATCGATGCCAACAACAATGTACGGCCAAGAACTAGTACAGACACTCAAAATCTACAAAACTGCATCAAATTTCCTTAGATCACTTGCAATGAGGTCGTTTAGGATAGGAGATCAGAATGCAATAAAGAAAACCTTCAAAAACATAAGCAATTAATACTTGTGAACATCGACTCATGCAAACGTACAGCCATAGAAGGTACGACCAATGCAAAAAATACCAAACTTCACAAAGCACTTCAAAATCACACCAAAAGTTATAAGAATTTATTATTCATCACTCCAAACTAATCACAAATAAAGAACTTCACAAAAACTTCACAATCCATTGAGCACCCTGTGATTCCCTGAGTGGAAATCATCAAATACCAGCTAGGGTGGATATCTCACCACCGAAACTGATCATCCTCAAGTTGTTTTGCATCCACAAGAAGGCACAATTGATCTCTGGTTCCAATCCAACAGCATAACATTAACAAATTTCAAGCATACACTCCAAATGAGCTCTCACTCTCCTTTTAAAGGCACATGGGAGTTACAAAAAGATCATTTCTTGAAAATAGAACCTTTTTTCTCCTCCAACTTATAAAATAAGTCTATTTCCAAGTTATGTGCACACATTAAAGTGACCAGGGAATAATAATTAAAACATTTCCCTTTTTCCCCTCAAGACATAACAGAAGTCACTTTAAATAATCCTACCTTATACTTTAGTGCACAATAAATAATAAAAAAATAACCTGTTTAATTATCAAAATAAAATAAAACTTATAACTCCAATTGTGATAATTAAATTGAACCAAAAGATCAACCACAAGTGATCCCATACTATCCACTAGCCCATTGGGATCATGAAATAGGCTAATGGCTCCATCACTGACTAGGCTCAGAAAAGGGACATTACAGTCCTCCCTCCCAAAAATTGCTTGTCCCCAAGCAATTGCAATACAAGATGCTGCAAGATGTGTTCTCCTTCGCATGTTGCATCCTCAATAGGAAGATCTTTCCATTTGATTAGATACTCCTTAATAGTCTTCTTCCTCAACACCCACTCTCTCTGATCAAGAATGGCCTCAGGTATTAGTTCAAGTCTTCCTTCATCATTGATAGGTGGCAACACTGATGATGGCACAACATTCTGTCCAAGAGCCTTTTTAAGGTGAGAGACATGAAAGATATTATGTATTTTGCTATGCTCAGGCAATTCCATCTCATAAGCAACCTCTCCATGCCTACCAATGATCTTAAATGGCCCATAAAATCGAGGCTTCAATTTTTCAGCCCCACTTTTTTTGATGGAAGACTATTTGTAAGGCTGAAATTTGACATATACCATGTCCCCCACTTCAAAATCTCTCTCTCTATATGCTGCTGATCAGTGTATAACTTCTGCTGATTTTGAGCTGATATGATATTTTCCTTCAAAGATTTGAGCAAATCTTGGTTGTCCTACAAAAACTCTTTAACTCTAGAAACTTGATTGTCACCAAACAACATATCAGTGAAGCTAGGAGCTTCATATCCATACAATGCCATAAATGGAGACATTTTTATTAACATGTGATAAGAAGAGTTATAACAAAACTCACAAACATGTAACCATCTTACCCATGCCTTTTGCTGGCCCAAGACATAGTTCCTAAGATAACCTTAAAGCCACTTGTTAACTATCTCAGATTGTCCATTCGTTTGGTGATGGTAACTGGTGCTTGGAGTTAATTCTGTGCCACACAATCTGAATAGTTCCTTGCAAAACAAGCTTAGGAACTTGCTATCACAATCACTAACAATGTTTCTTGGAAAACCATGAAGTTTGAACACTTATCTAAAAAACAATTCAGCCACGTGAACTGCTATAAATCCTGCAGAAACATCATAAAAATGAGCAAATTTTGTCAATCTATCAACAACCACAAAGATACTATCCTTCCCTTGCACCTTGGGAAGACCAGTGATGAAGTCCATAGCCAAACTTTCCCACTTTTGATTGGGAATGGGGAGTGGTTGAAGCAGACCAGTAGTATAAGTGTTCTCATATTTGTTCTGTTGACATACAGAACACTCTATGATATGTTTGCAAACTTCTTCTTTCAACCCTTTCCAAAAATCTCTCTTTTATCTATTTATATGTTTTGAATATGCCTTGATGACCAGCTAAGGGTGAATCATGAAAAGCCTTCAAAATGAGAGATTTAACCTTGGAGTTTGGAACCAAAAAGACTCTTTTCTTGTATAAAATTAGACCACCATTCACCTCATATTTGTCATCTTTAAAGGCTCTATCCACAACACTTGATGCAAAGGAGTCCTTGGCATACTCAAGGATGATTTGTTCCTTCCAATCAGCAACCAACTCCACCATAGAATGTAAATATGGCCTTCTTGACAAGGCATCTACCACAACATTCTTTTTGCCTTTGACATATACAATGTCAAAATCGAAAGCTTGCAACTTACTTACCCATCTCTGTTGCCTTTCATTCAAATCTTTTTGATTCAAGAAGTATTTCAAACTGTTATGATCTGTTTTCACAATAAACTTACCTCCCACTAGATATTGATGAAACTTGACTAAGGCATGCATTATGGAAAGCATTTCTTTATCATAAATAGAATAATTTGTTTCAGCACCCCTTAGTTTTCTACTTTCAAAACAAATAAGATGCTTATCCTGCATCAAAACAACCCCAATTCCTTCTCCAGAAGCATCACATTCCAATTCAAAGGGCTTAGAAAAATCTGGTAATGCAAGAACAGGGCTGCTACAAATGAGTTGTTTGAACCAATCAAAAGCTTCTTGGGCTGATTGAGACCATTTGAAGGCTCCCTTATTTGTAAGATCAGTGAGAGGAGTTGCAACTTGTGAAAAATCTTTCACAAATCTGCTATAAAAGCCACATAAGCCAAAAAAACCTTTCAATTGAGTAAGGTTTGTAGGCGGAGGCCACTCTAAAATGGCTTTAACTTTTTCTTTGTCCATGCTAACTCCCTTGGCACTAATAACATGTCCTAAATATATAATCTTCGTTAGGCCAAATTCACACTTAGCTTCTTTGGCAAAT
Organism: Cunninghamia lanceolata; assembly: GCA_027924645.1. Classification (NCBI taxonomy): domain Eukaryota; kingdom Viridiplantae; phylum Streptophyta; class Pinopsida; order Cupressales; family Cupressaceae; genus Cunninghamia; species Cunninghamia lanceolata. Next base: position 13,338,912 of record BSBN01000063.1, read on the forward strand.
AAGGAGTTAGCTTCAAAAATACCAAGAACTTCATCTATATGTTGCAGATGCTCTTTCCATGTCTTAATGTAGATGAGTATGTCATAAAAAAACTAGCAAAAACTTCCGGAGATGCTCGCTGGAAATTTTGTTCATGCAAGATTGAAATGTTGCAGGGGCATTTGTTAAGCCAAATGACATGACTAAGAATTTGAAATGCCCATAGTGACACCTAAAGGTAGGTCTTTCAATGTCCTTCTCCCTCATTCTTATCCGGCGATAACCATATGTCAAGTCTATTTTTGAAAAATAGACAGCTCCATGAAGCTCATCCAACAACTCATCAATTCTTGGTATTGGATATCTATTCTTTATGGTCCTCTTGTTAAGCTCCCTATAATCAATACACAAATGGAGAGTACCATCTTTCTTTTTAACTAGGACTACTGATGAAGCAAAAGGGCTTTTGCTTGGTCTAATAAAACCCATAGCCAACAACTCTTTTAGTGTCCTCTCAATTTCATCTTTGAATCTTTTGGGTTGCCAGTATGGAGTTGTGATGATTGGTTTTGCTCCATCTTCAAGCTCTATAATATGTTTAATACCTCTATCAAGAGGTCTTCCAGGAGGTAGATCACTAAAGACTTTACTATGCTTACTCAACAAGTCTTGAATTTCAGGATGATAAGATATTTTTTTCGTCCTTAGTGGGGGTGGGCATAATCACACATTGAGCATCCCACTAAATCTGATCATGACGGAACAACCTTTCCATTCTTTTTGTAGTCACTACCCTTGGTCCTCCAGTGGATATTCCTCTTAATACAACCTTCTTGCCATTATGATCAAACTTTAATTCCAATGTTTGCAGATTTAAATTCATATCTCCCAATGATTTCAGCCACTGAATACCAAGAACAACATCAGTATCAGTGATACTAATCACATAGAAGTCATCTACAACTTCATGATTGCCAATTTGCATGGAAAGCTGAGTTAATCTTCTATTACATGATAGTGTAAATCCATCCGCCACAACAACTTTGAAACCTTCAAACTCCTCAGGTTTCAATCTCCTTCTAGCAACAACTCCTTCATCAATGAAGTTGTGTGATGCACCAGTGTCAATGAGAGCAATGATTCTTTAGCCACCAAGTACTCCACGAACCTTGAAAGGATCATTCCTTTGGTTCCCAGTTAATTGAGCAAATGTTACTTCATTTTCCTTGTTTGCCTCTCCCTCTTCTAGGTCATCAACATCTTCATTTTCACTTGATTCATCTTGCTGATCTGATTTTTCTGATTCAAAATCAACAGTGACATATGCCTCAATTTGTTGTGCTTTCCCTTTTTCAAAGCATTTATGCCCAGGAGCCCAAGGTTCCTTACATGTGAAGCATAATTTTTTCCTTCTAAGTTCATTTCTGACTTCATCATCCAACTTAGGAAAAGATGACTTGGGCTGATTGGATTCTTTCTTGAATGGTCTCTTGTCTTTCCTTGATGGGAATGGCTTAGAATAAAAATTGCTTCTTGGTGTAGTGAACTCCATATTCCTTGCTTTCTTGATGGCTTCATGTAATGAGTTAGGCTCTAAAGCCTTAACTAAACCTCTTAATGGCTCCATCAAACCTTCAACAAAGACATATGTCAATCTTGCCTCTGAAATGTCAGTCACCATAATAGCAATTCTTTAAAATTCAGAAATGTAGGCATCTACAGAATCTTTTTGTCTCACTTGAGCTAACTGTCTAAAGTGACTTTCAGGTTCATATTTGTCAAATCTATCAATTAATCTTTGAGTGAAATCAGCATAGGAAGTAATCAGGTTATGACCTTGAGTGATCATACCGTGTGTCCACCATTCATGTGCATCTCCTTCCAGGTGGACAACTACAAATTTGATAGAATCCAATTCCAACATAGGATTCAAGCAGAAATTATTGTCCATCTTTTGCACCCAAGACCTGACTGTGCATTTAGATGAACCATCAAAAGGCGGAATAGGCACTTTCCCAAGCTTCTTTTGCACATCCTGATTTTGAATCCAGGGTCTATTCCGATACTTGATTTGATAGAATTCATTGAAGGACATAAGATTTTGAAAATCATCACCATAAGACTCCCATTCTCATCGATAATCATCAAAGCTTTCTGTGACAAACTGCTGTCCTCCAATAGGATTTTATTGTTGACCCAAAAACACAGGCATCATCGGTCTAGAAGATGAAGTCCTAGATGCATGAGTGGCATTGTGTGGTTGACCAACATTATGGGAATTGCTAGCCTCTCCACAATCTCCATCATTACCTCTATTGTTGTGAGGTGTCTCTCCTCCCAGATTCTGACTTACTCACTGAGCCAACAGTCTGTTCATCTGCTGATTACTTTTGACAATATCTTGTTGGCCTCTAGCAATATCATTCAATATGTCTCTCATACTGGGCTCCTCTTGTTGCCTTTCACCCATATTGTTTCCTTCCTCTAGTTATGGATCAAACTAAGGATACCTTATCCTTCTATAGGTGATGAACTTAGTGTCTTCTGGATTCATCAATTAAGTGTGCAACTGAACTGAGAATCACTGTAGGCTGATTTATAGAAGAACACAGGCTGGCAGGAGTGACCAACTCTGATACCACTATAACAATCTACCCCGATTTTTTTTTTCTTTCAAACTGAAAACAATAATCAACAATTCTAACATAAAATAGCATATGCAATGAAATGCCTCACACTTTCTGATCACCCAGATCCCCGAATGGGCAAGGTGAGAGCATACGGTGATTTGGCTACAAGGAAACTATGCAATCTAAAATCTATGCTTCATCCGTTGCGGCGGGCATCCACATAATGTGGGAATTCACCACTTCCAGTGGGTAAAGAAACAAAATTACAATGCCATTCACTTATTCAGTGGGAATACTCCACTTCTCTAGTGGGTAGAAAAAAAAACAAAGAAAAGAGTCATTCTCCACACTGATGGTAAACCATCCAGGGGTTATTATTTGTTATTTGCATGAATATAAATTGCAAGGAATTTAATTTAACTTCATTAATACATGATGAGCTTGATGAAATTACCCTTGATAACTCATTGATGGGGATAAGTCTGCACTTTGATGAACATAGAGGATATCCATAACTAAAATATTCTTGCCAAATATGATATAATAACTGTTCATTGAATTTTTCAACTGTGCTGACTATAATCAGCATGTCAAGCAGCCATAATGAAGCTCACAAACACAAACTATCATATAACTACACAATCCACTCAAAAGGCTGAAACAAACTGATTTAATATGCTTTCCAAACAGTTCTAAGCACCCAAACATAACTGATATCAAGAAATCTGATCTACACACATAACTTCCTCTGTCTGGACTGTACGGCTAAGAAATTGTATGACAATCATAGTAATTTCATTTTTGCATCAAATGACTCCTAATAAATTGCAAACTGATCATTCAAGGCAGGCAATAAAGATACAATCAACAGAAATAACAAACTCCTCAATACTTTTTTTTGATGTGCATCAATGCCAACAACAATGTACGGCTAAGAACTAGTATGGACACTCTCAAAATGCACAAAACTGTATCAAATTTCCTTAGATCACTTGCAATGAGGTCGTTTAGGATAGGAGATCAGAATGCAATAAAGAAAACCTTAAAAAACATAAGCAATTAATACTTGTGAACATTGACTCATGCAAATGTATAGCCAAAGAAGGTACGACCAATGTATAAAATACCAAACTTCACAAAGCACTTCAAAATCACACCAAAAGTTATAAGAATTTATTATTCATCACTCCAAATTGATCACAAATAAAGAACTTCACAAAAACTTCACAATCCATTAAGCACCCTGTGATTCCCTGAGTGGAAATCATCAAATACCAGCTAGGGTGGATATCTCACCATCGAAACTGATCATCCTCAAGTGGTTTTTCATCCATAAGAAGGCACAATTGATCTCTGGTTCCAATCCAGCAGCATAACATTAACAAATTTCAAGCATACACTCCAAATGAGCTCTCACTCTCCTTTTAAAGGCACCTGGGAGTTACAAAAAGATCATTTCTTGAAAATAGAACCTTTTTTCTCCTCCAACTTATAAAATAAGTATATTTCCAAGTTATGTGCACACATTAAAGTGACTAGGGAATGATAATTAAAACATTTCCCTTTTTCCCCTCAAGACATAATATAAGTCACTTTAAATAATCCCACCTTATACTTCAATGCACAATAAATAATAAAAAAACCTGTTTAATTATCAAAATAAAATAAACCTTATAACTCCAATTTTGATAATTAAACTGAACCAAAGATCAACCACAAGTGATCCCATACCATCCACTAGCCCATCGGAATCATGAAATAGGCTAATGGTCCCATCACTGATTAGGCTCGGAAAGTCATCAAAAGTAGGCTCAACATATGCAACTCCCATGGAAACCCATTGGGTGTGAAAGCTAGAAACAAATACTGAATACTTAGCACCAAGCTTGGATAACATTGAGAATCAATTGTAAATCATCCTTAGTAATCTTACAATCCTTTAGTTGTGTTCTCAATTGCTTAATCTTGGAGATATCTTCTTGGATTCTGTCAAACTCCTTAGGATCAAGACTCATCAAATCATTATCAATCTAATAACCCCTAATCTTATCAGTTTTACCATACAATTTTTCAAAAGTCTCACAAGCCTCTTTAGGTGTTGTGCATGATTCAACATGGAATTGCAAATCAAAAGAGACAAATGAACAAATGTACCCAAGAGTTTTCTCACGTTTGATCTCCCATACTGCCTTTGCATTCACATCAGTAGGTTCAGGCATAGATTCTTTTACATATCTAGTGAAACCTTTTCCCATTAGATAATTCTATACTAATGTTTTCCATGATGCATAATTATATGGAGTTAGAAGTTCAATTTGAGATTTCCCCATTGAAAAAACACACAACCAAGAACTGAAAGCAATCAACCATTACAAGATCACCCCTCCAAATTCACTCAATAAATGATCCCCCTAGCAAAATATGATCTTGGCTCTTTATAATTAGTGCGATTACAATTGCCACCAGCCAAAATAGCTAAGTGGTCTTTTGATTTTGGTACATGCAAATGCTAAAATTAGGCTATAATTGAAAGTACAACGTATGAGAAAAACTAGACCAAACTGATTGTAGCTATGAGAAGTACTCAAAAAATCATGCACTTTAAAAAAAAATTACCTGAAAATGTTACCGTATGACCCCAAACAGAGCCCTGGAAGTTCTGAAAATGAGAACCACTCATCAACAACAACAAAAATCTGTAATTTCTAGAAAATCCAGACACCAAAATCAAAAACTGTCTACACCAATGCGAAGCCTGTGAAATTATAATTGAAATAAAAAAATTGACCAAAATTGGAGTCCAGATGACTGAGATAGAGGCCTGCAAAGTCTGAGTGTCAAAACAAAACTGCCAACGGAGAGGAGGTCTGTTGAACATTTTTGATTAAAATCGCGGACAATCTATTGCTTGCATGTAAAATCTAAAAGATACCCAGATGGTTTTTTGATGCGGCGAACAAAACCCACAAGGAATTTTTTGATCTGACATGCTAAAGATGTGGACCTAGTGCAAAAAAATGTCTCTAACAAAAAAAAATAGCATGTAGAAGTTTAATCAACCACCTAAGTCAATAAAAGACATGTTGCAACCTGCAATACAATGCCACAAAGAGGAAAATCCTCCAACTATGGTATTTCTATCAATTTTTCTGATTCTCAATATCATCATACGATGCAAGAGAAGAGCTTACTTAATTTTTAAGATCCACCATGATTTACACTCAAGATCTCTCAATAGACTAACCAAAGGCAATCTACAAGCTCTGATACCATGTAAGATTTTGGCTATGGAGATAGCCACCCAAGATCTAGAAGCCTAATGGAAAGCACAAATAAAAGAGAAGATCAATATGACAAGAATGAATTGTATTCCTATCAATGAATGCAAATACAAGATTACACTCCCATTACTACCATACAATATGCTATGGCATACCTTGCTTATAAAGGTAAGGATGAGAGCCAAGAAAGGTGGAGAGTGTCCTACAACATGTGACAATTAGAGGATACCAACTAATTACACATGTGGAGGATAAGACACCTCACTCCAACTATCAACAACTCAACACACAACTAGACTCCTAGAAAACTCACTAAGTCAACTTAACATGTGAATTATGTGGGAGAATATTATTTAACTAATTAATAGTTAAATAATATGAATTACTCTTACCACAAGGGAAACTAGATAGTAAATATCCCTATTCACACTAACAATAATCAGCCATATGGCTACATAGCTGGACACTCTTCACATCAAGAAAAAACAAGAAGCGGATGCAATGCTTACTAAGTATTGTCCCAGTTGTAGGCAAAGGAAGGCCAATTGTAAATGCAAAAGGGTGGCAAGCATCCAACAAGAGAAGGTTGAAAGGCCATAATTTCAGCCATTTGAAGGAGAGGATGGACAATTGTTCTATATAGCTCAAAGGAGACCTTGGTAGCAATGAAAAGGTATGCCCTCTGATTTACTAAGTTTCAGTTCACCCTTTCCTACTGCAAACCAAAATTTCTCTGCTTGGAACACTTAGCCATGGCCTAGTAATCAAAATCTCTAGCAAAACCCACAATGGCCTACTCCACAACCTAGTTTGAACTAACATCAGCTAAACCCATGGCCCCAACAAAGTTTTCAGGGTTCCAACTATAATCCCCAATGGCGTACATAGCAACCTCAATGGCAGCCCCAATGGAATAAAAACCAACAATGGCAACAAAATGCAAATTACCAGCAACCTATACTCCCATCTCAGCCACAACAGCCAACCATAATGCCTCCATCTGCTCCTCAAAATCAATCTCCTAGACCTACCCAACTCCCTGCCCAACCCGCACCTAATCATAACAACAAGCCTATTCAACAGGCTTATACTAATGAGGTGATGCAATACCCCACCTACGGGGTAGAAGTGAGTAATGTTCATCTTAGACTAGGGAAGCAACTTTCGAGCCCTTCATCTCCCCAAATTACAGAACTTGAAGATGAAGAACCCATAGAGGAAGCATCATATAAGCCACCTTTGCAACCTGAATCAAATTAGGGCCCTCAGATCATTTCACATCCTAAACCTCCTTTCCTGAACGCTTGGCAATCCAGAAACAACCAGCACAGTCTGAAACTGACTCATAGGCCAGCTACAAGATATAAGCATAAAGATTCCCTTAATCCAAGCCATCAAAGATATTCCTATTTATACTAAGGCTATCAGAGATTTCTGTATAAAGAAACCAGGAAGGAAGAGGATAGACCCAAAAACAGTTCATGTTTTGGGTAACCTTGCTAATATAATATTGGGAAATATAATTGTTCCCAAATATACAGATCCAGGTAGTCCAGTAGTGGGTGTCAAAATCAATGGGACTCTGATTAAGAATACTCTGATAGATTTGGGTGCTGCAATTAATGTAATGACTAAGAAGACAATGCAAGCACTCCAGTTGAACAACCTTAGGCCTACTCAGACAATCTTGCAATTAGCTGATAGGTCTACAGTTAAACCTGAAGGAGTAATTGAGGATTTGGTAATTGCATTATATTCTTGGGAATACCTTGTTGATTTCAAAGTCTTACAACCCAAGGTTAATCTCGCTGGTTATCCTCTTATACTAGGCAGACCATGGCTTGCCACAACAGATGTATTTATAGGTTGTAGGTCAGGTAACATGATCATATCCAATGGGACTGTGACCAAGAAATTGGTTTTATATCCACCATCTCAACCATACTATGAACTTGAGCAGACCATTTGGCCTACCCTGGATGATGAGGATAACTATTCACTGCAAACCTTAATGACTATAGAACGTAGCCCCTTATTGGATATTCAGGATGAAGATGAGTTGATAGCTCACATTATACAAAATAATTGCGGGGGGCACCCGTGACAACAAGATTGTTTATCCTGCTTGTAAGATCCCTTGAGAAGCATAATACCCACTAGTTCCTTAGAGGAGGTATCCCAAATATTTTATACTTTGTTACCCCAACAATGGTTGCCAGTAATACCTAGGCTTGATTTGTCCTTTGTATAAGAAATGTCCAAGCAATTAGAAATCAAGCCAGGAAAGATGTTGACTATTAATAATGCACTGACTGATGAGCAATAGCAATCCCTGCAGGCAGTATTACAGACCCACCCAACAATGTTTGCATGGGATTATAGTGACATGAAAGGCATTAATCCTGCCTTGTGTATGCACAAAATTTACATTGATGATGGCTACAGACCTATAAGACAACAACAACGACATATGAACCCTGCTCTTCGAGAGATAGTGAAATCTGAACTTCAAAAGCTTTTAGATGCAGGATTTATATACCCCATTTCAGATAGTGAATGGGTTTCACCATTGGTCATAGTTCCCAAGAAAGGTGGCAAATGGAGAGTTTGTGTTGATTACAGGGAACTAAATACTGCCACTAGGAAGGATCACTTCCCATTGCCCTTCATTGATTGAGTTCTTGACTCTTTGGTAGGGAAAAAATATTTCTCATTTCTTGATGGTTTTAGTGGCTATAACCAAATCAAGATTGCACCAGAGGATCAAGATAAGACAACATTTACCTGCCCTTGGGGGACCTATGCATATTCTATCTTGCCTTTTGGTCTGTGCAATGCTCCAACCACATTTCAAAGAGTAGTGTTCAGTATTTTCTCTGATTTTGCCCATGACAGTATGGAAATTTACATGGATGACTTCACCACATATGGTGAAACATATGATGAAGCTTTACGCAACTTGGAGAAAGTTTTAAAGAGATGCACAAAGCACAATCTATCTTTGAGCAATGAAAAATGTTTTATGATCATGACACAGGGAATAGTCTTGGGACATTTTATCTCAAGTGCAGGAATACAAGTTGACCCAAAAAAAATTGAAATCATATCTACCCTGCCTATTCCATAGAGACAGAAGGATGTAAGGAGCTTCCTTGGACATGCAGGTTATTATAGGCGGTTTATTCAAGATTTCAGCAAAATTGCTGCCCCTCTGTTTACTTTGTTGACAAAAGACATTGAATTTGAATGGACTCTAGATTGTCAAAATTCATTTGAGAAGCTAAAAGTATCCTTGACACAAGCACTAGGTATTAGAGGTCCAAATTGGACATTGCATTTTCATATCCACACAGATGCATCAGACTTTGCCATCGAAGTAGTCCTAGGCCAACAAGAAGGAAATAAAGAGTATGCAATATACTATGTAAGCAAAAACCTACAAGGAGCTGAGTTGAATTATATTGTGACAAAAAGGAAATGTTAGCTATTGTTTATGCCATTAACAAATTTAGACACTACATTACTGGTTACAAAGTATTCATACATACAGATCACACAATAATTAGATATTTGATGAATAAGCCAATAGTGGGTGGAAGACTAGCAAGATGGTTGTTGTTATTGCAAGAATTTGACATAACAATAGTTGACAAACCAGGAAAGGCTAATGTAGTTGTTGATTTTCTGTCTAGACTACCTACACAATCATCAGAAGGAGTGGTTGATGACTCTTTTCCTGATGAGCATCTATTTTCTCTAAATATACACAGTCCATGGTATGCCGATATAGCTAATTATTTGGTCATAGGGCAGATTCCAGGTTACTTTTCTCCAAGGGAGAAAAGACAGCTAGTTCACAAATGTTTCCCTTATTCTTGGATTTTTGGATTCCTATTCTACATTGGCCCAAATAACATTATGAGAAGATGTATCAGAGAGGATGAGGTGTTTGATATATTGAAGGCATGTCATGATGAACCTTGTGGTGGACATTTTGTAGCCAAAATGACAGCCTTCAAAATCTTGACAACAAGATATTACTGGCCAACACTTCATAAAGATTCTGTCAAGTATACTAGAAGTTGTGATCGGTGTCAAAGGATGGGGAGACCTACAAGAAGCGATGAAATGCCTTTGCAGCCACAAATAGAATTAGCTCCTTTTGATAAGTGGGGGTTGGATTTTGTTGGCCCTATCTCTCCTACTTCAAAGAACAAGGAATATATACTGGTATGCACTGATTACTTAACCAAATGGGTGGAAGACAAAGCTTTGCAGTTTTCTTGAGATGGCAATGTTGCAAAATTTTTGTATGAGGAAATCTTCACTAGATATGGTGTACCTAGGGAGATAGTGACTGATCAAGGACCACAATTCATATCAAACTTAATCACCAGACTGGTGGAGGAATATCAGATTAGACATAAGAAGTCCACTCCATACCATCCTCAGGCTAATGTTTAGGTTGAGGACACAAATAGGGAGATTGAGAATATATTGACAAAAATAGTACAGCTTCATAGAAGAGATTGGGTTTTCAGGTTACCAGAAGTTGTTTGGGCATACAGAACTACATGGAAGACAACTACATGATTCACTCCTTATGAGTTGGTTTATGGCAAGGCAACAATACTACCTATATAATTTGAATACAAAACTCTGAGGACAATAGTAGAATTAGGGATGGATTTGACAAAAGCTCAAAAGGATAGATTACAACATTTGAATGCTCTTGATGAAATCAGATTAGAAGCCATCCACCATATAGAGGTTATATAGAAACAAAGAATTAAATGGCATGACAAGTATATAAAGACTAAAGAATTCACTTTTGGTGATTGGGCCCTTCTCTACGATTCCAGATACAAAGATTTCAAGGGCATGCTTCAATGTCGATGGCTGGGACCATATGAGATTCAACAGGTATTCCCTAATGGTGCAGTCCAACTACAAACCATTGACGAGGTCTGATTTTCATTGCTAGTAAATCGACATAGGCTGAAACTTTATAAGAAACCACTTCAGAAAGATGATTATACTGTCTCTCTATCCACTCAGTATGGTACTCATGGCACTCTTAATGAAGGCTCTGAGACATACACTAATACACTGTCAGAAGATGATCCACCAATCCTGTCGAGTGATGTAGAGGTTGAGTTGCATGACTCAACCCTTGTCACTGAGACTTAATTTTCCATGCTTTGTACTTCACATGCATGCACAACACACTACCCATGTTGACTACAGTTAGCTCCAGCGGGACCTATTCTTGACTCTCAGTTGGGACCTGTTACAGTCAGGACTTGACATAATACATATGTAACTATTCATTCAGGACCTGTAATAGAGTCACCCGTAGCAACTCATGTTTGCAGATGTCTTCAACACTTTGGCGAATAGTAAACCATTTTCTCACTCATTCCATATCTTCTATACATGCTTCATTCATTTTGAAATAAATCCGCTACTGCAAAAGTGTTCAACTCAAGCTCATGAGTTGTTCGTTCACACATTGCGAGTTGTCACCTCACATCACTTTCGAAGTACCCGCCACCTTACCATTCACCTACATGCATGTCATCTTTCTCATATCAAATAAAATGCCAAGTACGTGTTCTCCGATTCCAAGGTGCGGTGATCATTTATTTCCATAATGTATGTACATAAGGTAACTTTCCATGATTAACTTCAATTTTTTTTTTCTATATTCATTATTACTCTTTGTTTATTTCATGCATGCAAAAATATATATCACCATTCCATTTAATAAATACTCTTCCTTTCCTATCAATTCATACGTGAAGTGAGGTCACTTCACACATTAATTGGGGGGAGGGGTTAAATTTTTCAATTTTTGCCATCCAAGCCTTTAGAGATACCAGATATAATTATATGCGATTTTTGAAAGATAGTAAACCTATTCTGTTTCACCCAAAGTGAGAACTTGTTACCTCGAGAAAGTTACAGTTGAGAAGAATAGGAGAAGGCAACAAATTGTAGGTTGGTTCTTTTGAAGGTGGTGGAATCAGAGTTTAGTAGAAATTGACACTCCAAGAGGTTACAGAACACAGAGTTAATGGGAGGTGATGTGATACATTGAGAACCATCTGCCCATAAGGAAATATTAGAGGATGTGTTGGTTCTACCAGTCTTCACCAGAGTAGGATGGTTGGACTACTTCTTGAAGTTAACATAATATGATAATGAAATGGTAAAAGAATTTGCAGCTACATTGCAGTATGATGAGGCAACAATCAGGGGATTGGTTGTAGATTCTTCTGAAATGGCCATTGCCCAAGTTACAGGGTTGCCGCGCACAGGGTTTGAATATCCAGCGCGCGTTGATGCAACTACAACAAGGGAAGAATTCTGCGAGCATGGAGAACACCTGGACTCAACATCATAAGGTACAAAGAGATTGTCCCTTCCATTCTTTTGGGGAAAATGTGCTTCTTATATCATTAAATACTTTACCTGTGATGGTCGACACAATTTACTGTATACTGTGCATTTTAAGTTGCTTAATCACTTACGCCAATTTCCTCTATAACATGTTGAAAAGGATGGTATCCAAATATTAGAAAAAGAAAGCGGACACCACGTTGTCCCATCATTGTTTAATAGCACTATTGGTTAAGAGAAGCCTGAGAATTCAACACCCATAGGTTGTTTGTGATGCCTTTAAACAATGTATAGATATCACAACACTGTTGGAAGTACCTGAAGCAGAGGATGAACTTCAACATGAGCCTAAACCAGAGATTGAACCTGAGCAGGAGGGGCCATAGGAGGAAAATACTCTGGAGGATAGGCCAATGGCAATAGAGGAACCCTCATCTTCTAACCCTAAAGCTATGAGAGGCACTCATTCAACACCTGTTAGGAAAAAGAGAAACAAGAAAAGTGTTGAGAAACATAAGAGCACTGTGAAGGGAGAAGATGCAGGGGAAAAGAAGAAGAAGAGGAGTAAAAAGAAGATGAAAAATGAAGTCAAGAAGGAAACTGTTACTCCCAGGTGCTCAGGAAGGTTGAAAAGGCAAAATGTGAAGGAAAGAATTGTTGAGGAACAGGGGTAGGAGGAAAAAGGTGAAGAACAACAACACCATGATCTAATGCTGCTAAATACAGATTCAGATAAAGAAGGAAATGCCCCTGTAGATGTCCCTGTTGATGCTCATGAGAGTGTTAATGTGTCTACCAAAAGGAGAAGGTATGTTTCTTTATCTTCTAATTCTGATTCAGAAGATATGTTTATTGCAAAGAAAATGGGAAAGTCAGTTCCTAGTAGTTCTACTAAGGAAATTTTTGCTATCACTGGGGATGATGACGACGAAGGTTTAAATTTTGCAAAGGAAAAGGAATTGTTGGAATATAGGAATATAAGAAAAGAGCTTCAAGAAGCTCTTGATAGGATAAAACAATTGGAAGAGCAGGTGAAAGGATATGAGGATAAGGACAAATAAAAAGAGAAAATAATACAGGAGTTGGAGGAGAGAATTCAAACCTACGGCCATGGAACCAACTTAGATTTGTTAGCACAGATGGCTGAGTAAAACAAAAACTGAAGAAAATGAAGTATTAACTCCACAACCTCATGTATCAAGGACTCCAATGTATCACACCACTTTGTCTTTAGGTTTTGAATTAATGAAACTTACTCACAATTCCAAACAAGAAAAAGAAAGGTGGGAGAAAGAAAAATAGAATCTCAATGCATCACTGGAAGATAAGAATTTGGTGATAAAAAGGTTGGAGGATAAGATGACAGAGGTAATAAACAGAACCATTCAGATCATTGAGTGTAGACCTACACCGAGGGTGTATGCATTGTTTTTAAAAGAAAAATTTCTCAATTTTTAGTTTAATAGGTTCATTAATGATCATCCTGCTTTACATTCAAGGCATATTTTTTTTAGCTATTTTAAAGAAGTCAGCTTGGAGGAGCAATATCAATTGTGTGAGTACACAACTATCTAATGGCAGAAGATACAGAATGGAACCCCTCAATTTATGTAGGGGATTTGTAGGTTGGGGTACTGTTATCATATTTCAAGAGTGAGCAGCTCAAAGGTGAATTAATGGACAAATATGAGGAACAAGAGAAAATAGTGGCACTGCAGATCAGAAGAGAAGCACTGAATCTTGATGTAATCCTTACTCAGTGGTTGACACTCCTCTCACACAAAGGTCTAGGAAAAATAATTATGGATTTGAGACTGTAAGATCACAGAAGAATACAACAATTAGTAGGACCTATGCTTCAAAATTTCCTAAGGTATGTACAAAGCAGATGGAATAGTCTGACTCCAACATTGCAGAGGAAAGAGCCTCACTCTTTCCATAATTTTATGAACATGTTTGAAAGATTGCGCAAGTACATCCAGATTTTAGAACAAACAAGAGCAGAATGGCTGCCACTTACTTTTCATCCTCCTATTCTCCTCTATCCAGTACCACATTGGACAAGAGAAAAGAATGATGAATGATGCAGAATCAATTAGGATGGATAGGCTTGCATGTTATAATGGTTTCTATCTTAAGCAGGGGGAGGGATTCAGAGAAATAATGAACCTTAGGCAATTTACCTTGCACTACAATCTTTTCCCCTAGATGTTTAACTCAATAATTTTGCTTGAGGATAAGCGAAAGGATAGTTGGGGGGAATGATGGGTTGAAATATTGACCTCTTTTTATGTTGTTTTTATATGCTTTCAGAACTTTTCCATATGATCTTCAGATACTTTTTAAACATCACCATCATGATATACTGCCTTTTTATATACTTTGCAAGACCTTGAATCTATGATTATTAATATGGAATATGGTGATGGTATTATCAATTGAATGATTTAAACATGAGTATGCATGCAATATAGATGAAATTCTATGGTTTAATTATGGAGGTTATTTGCATGCATATGTTTTGTGAATTAACCCTTGTGTAGAAGAAAGCACGTGGCATCAAGGAAAGGAGAATTTGCAGTGAGTTGCAGAACAAAAGAATTAAAGGAAGTCGAAGTCGAGATGCCAAAAGTGTAGGCAGCTGGAGGATGAATGTGAACCATCATGGGAAGGAATAAATGCAAAAGAAGTAGACTTGTTTCAAATGCAGCTTGTGTGTGTTCTTCATACAAGTTGTTGCATAAGAATTTTTGTTTGAATAGGATTCTCCTTCCTCTGTTTAGTTAGAATTAATAAATCAATCTTAAACCTATATCTTAATATCTAGGAATGGATTAATGATTGAAGTTAGTTGGTAGTTGCATAAGATTCTCCCATTTTTGTATAAGTTAGAAGGGATGAGCTCGGTGTCAAGTTAGTTACTTTTGTTATCCAGTTACTCAGTTGTTGTTCTACATTCAATATTAGAAGCTCCAGACATGTTTATTAAAGAATGTCATTATTGAATACAATCTAAAAGAGATTCTATTTATGATATGAAATGAATGGAACTATGTGTTATGAGGATGTGTGAGTATCTAAATTAGATTTGATTTCCAGCTAAGTGAGTCAGTCCCTTGAGCCGGCCACTCAAGGTATTGATCTTCACTTCATTTATTTTCTTATTCCTTTATGCATTCTTGTTAAATCTGTTTTCCATTAGTTATAAATACATTACGAGTCAATTATAATATTTTGATTGATAAATTACAGTGGTATGGTTCATGAACAAATGCATGCTTTGTCTACTTTAAGTCCTCCAGAGGTTAGCATTAGTTCTCTGATCATTTTGAATGTTTTGGATTAGTTCTATAATTTCTTATTGTTAGCAGTTATCTACAGCTTATGCTGAAGGTACCCGTATCCACTAGATTTTGTAACAGTTTTTACTATTCTTGCATTTTTGTGAATTCCAACAAAGTAAAATAATCTAAGTAGGTTTGGATAAGATAGTTTAGAAGAATATGAGCCCTGAAGGCACATATAGTGCAGTGCCACCATAAGCTTATGCTCCTTGGTTGATAATTTAATGTGGGAGTACAATGTCAAGTGAACTATTCAGATAGGTTTACCCATGAATTATGTTAAGTCTACAACACATTAGTTTTCCTCTACACACATTATCATTGGTGGCAAACAAATGAATATTGTTATCAAAATCTTCATTGGTTGTTGTGTCTATTTTAGCATTAGTCCTTGTCGTTAGTAACTTCTAGTCATCAATAGTTGAATTTGCATCTCTTAGATTTGTGAGTAGTTGACAAAACCTTTGTTGTTGAGAGTTTTATCTTGCTTGTCTAAATATTTTATCCAAAGTAATAATAGTTTTGAATTCTTCCCATAGTAATTTAGCATGTCTTTTACTAACATATGGTGGTTGAAAATGATAGCTTTGATTAGTGTGTTATATTAATACAAAAAAATTAATGATGAAGTATATGTACTAAAAGATTGGAAAAAATATATCTTTAAGGAAAATCAAAGATATACCTCCAAAAAGTTCATGTTTGCATTTTGGGGAAATGTTTGACGAAGTCTGGAGTCTATGTTATGTAGCAAATTATGTCCAATGAATCTCGTTTCATCAATCAAGATGTATTTAATGTTTTGAATCTCTTCTTGTAAACTTGTACGTCTTGCTCCTTATAACTAAGCAAAATCTATGATTGGGATTCAAAGTTGTGAATGGATTGTTGATGCTTTGATATTGAATGTTGCAACTCTAATTGGTGCAAGTAACAAGAGTGGACAAGACCCTGGGAATGTTGTTTCTTCAAGAGCTTGACGGATGGCACCAATTAGATATGTTTTTCATGTCCTTGTTGTTCCTTGAATTATCATGAATAATGACAATGTACTTTCACCTTCATCATAATGTCTCATAATTATGTCAAGTGTTTTTTTATATTTACCACCCAAAGTTGCATAATTGATAATTTGTGGTATGTCCTCATCTATTACAAACCCATTATCTTTCATGGTGCTTATGAATTTTATTTCTTTATTTGTGTAATCTTCAGCTTGATATTGATTAGCCCATGCCATTTGTCTATCAACATATTTTCTTCCCAACATATCTATTTCAATCACTTGCATAATTTGGCAATGTTGTAGCCTAGATATGATTTCCCACTCATGTTATGTTGTGTTTTGTTGAAGAGGTTAATTTTCTTCAATTTCAGAATCACTATTATTTTCAACATCTTATGGAGTAGTTGTTCATTCCATATGCCAAGGATCATAATTGAATGATTCCCAATTTGATATTATTGCATCATTATGAAGTCTAGCATCTCTTTCTATATTATGAAATGGCTTGTAAAGTAATAAATCAAACCAATAGAAATCAACCCATTTATCCTATTCACGTGCAAGGATGGATACTATCACAATAGTTGTCATAGCCCTTGCCTCCCATTTGTTATCATTTTTTGTTCTTGGATTGTATGTTCATGATTTAGCTGCATCAATAAGTAAAATACTTTCCATTGAATAGGGTTGTTTTTATATCCATCAATGAAAGATTTTGTCACTTCTTTAGAGTCATATTCTTTGTTTTTAGTTACAGGTTTGAATACCTCACATGAGACATTTAGATTGATAAATTTTCTATTGCTCTCTCCTAATTGGAAGCTTCTTGTGCATCAATGTCTCTTTCTACAATTGTTTCAATAAGAAGTCACCTCTATGCTCTTGTGGCCAAATCATCTGGGTTCTCAATGTTTGCAAGCCGCATCAACATTTGATGATAAGTTTTTGGACCTTTCTCTACTTTAGCTACATACTTGGCAATGTACTTGATTACATCATGTTTGGAAAGAACTGGTTGCCAATCTATATTTGCTCTCTATAATTGTAGAATGTAGTGATTGTGTGTATTTACTCTATCATCATTTCTTGCATGCTCAAACATTTTTACATGTTTCTAAGCCTTGATATAACTTCAATCCCTCAAGGTTTAATGGTCATGGAGTATTATACCTATAATTAATAGTAACACATGTTAATTTTGTTGCATACATGTTATATTGAATATGTGTAGAAAGCTTTCAATTATTGAACCTCTTACCTACAAACCATTTGTTCTCTTTTCTTACGAAGGCATGCACACTCTTGACACATTGTATGTCATTCCACACAATTCATCATATCTTCATAGTTGATATCCATATGTACTTGTGCAAGTTGTCTTGTATTTCGAAGACATGGATGTTGTACAAAATTTTTCATTACCTATTATTGGTAGAATAGAAGAATTAATTAGTTACACTGATGCATTAAAATATATATTGAATATAGAATTATAAAAGATTGATGACATATCTATAGGTTTTTTTGATGTGGATCTTCTCATAGATTTTATGCATGAATAATAGAATGAAAGTATTTCTCAACACTTTTACATTCCCCATTGTTTGTCCAATCAAGGTTGTCCATATCCAGTGCTCCATCTAACCATAAAAATTCATGCACATGTGGTGAACCTCTATGTTGTCAATCATATCTAGACCAATAATCTTTTACTTTCACTCCTTTTTCAAGTATCTAATTTTGAAAAAATTGTATGTCACAAGTGCATGCAGTGCACCACTATATGAGGATAATCAATAATATTATGCTTTTGCCAATTTTGGACTTATTGTGGATCTGTTGGTGGTGTTCTAGGCATTAGTACATGCAAATCAAGTCAATACATATTTGTTTCACTCAAAGTGAAGAATATTATCAGCGATTGTAATGTCCCTGTTTCACGCATAGCCAATTTGTGAATAATTAGCCTTTTCCAAGTTTTTCCATGGGCTAATTGACGTGCAAGGGAGAACTCCAACGTTCTTGGGGAGCACAGGTTTGTTCAGATGAGAGTTTGATTCATGAAATTGAGTTCAAGAGACCTTGTGGAGCCCTATGATGCTTTCAGTTTATGTTTCTAACCTTTGGTGAGCTCTCCAACTTCTCAGAGGAGCAAGTTATTTTGAGTAAGTTACCTAATGCCTTTGATCGTCATCCCAAGTCTTTAGTATTATGTTGGTATGATTAGAATTGCATAGTTATATCATTTTGGTACTTTTCGCAACTTGGGTATAGTATTGAGTTATTAAATAGATTATTCACTTAAGTTGTCTAATGTTGGAAATATTAAAAAGACAACTTAGTGTAATAGCTCATTTTAAAGGTGTTGAAATAATGAGTTTCAAGTTAGAGGCCTATAGGAAGGGGCATTTGCACATGATAAGTTATTATTATTTTTCAAAAAGGTCTTTGTGAGGGAAAAATAAATTAAGATATTTTAAAATTGGTTAAATATTTCCCTCCAGTATGTTATAAAAAGGGAGTTGGAGCTCATTTGGAGGGTTATCCATGAGATGAATTTCCATTTTATTTATGGAGAGAACCTGAGTTCTTCTTGAATTTCTTGAGTATGAAAACCCTCTTGAGATTACTAGTTTCGGTGGTGAAAGATCCTCCCTAGCTAGTTGTGGTGGTTTCATACAGAAATCACATCTGTGCTACAAGTGAAGTTTGTTTGTGTTGTTATTGGAAATGGACAATTTTGATGTGTTTTAAAGTTGTGATTTTAGTTTGTTTTGGTACCAATATTTGTTTGGAGTTTCCTTATTCTTCCCGGCAAGCTGTACAACTGCTAGGCAACATATAATGCTCTAATGAAGATTGAAATTTAAAATATTGACTGAAAACTTGTTTGGAATCAAGGTGCAAAGGTTTGATGGATTTTATCAAAGCTCTTTTGGGAGTTTTTTTACTGTTTTACATTGTTGTTGGTTGGGTCATACCATCTTGGTACCAAGTCGTACCTACTATAAGAGGCATGTGGGGTTTCTTGGTTGAATCTCCCCTCTTTCCTTGCATAATTTGTTTGGTGTGAAGGCACCTAGGATTATAGAAGATGTTTGTGCTATCTTGGAGGTGTATTTATTAGTTTTTGGGGAGTTACAATGTGGTTATAGTTTGTTGTTAGGGTTTCTACAGTGCTACTATAGTATATCAGATTTGTAACAACAATAATTTCAAAGGTTTCAGCTTCAACCAGACATCTAGTTTAGTTTGGAGTGGTATATCTTTAGTGCTTTCAATATTGGTTGTTATTTGATGCTTTCAATCATATTTCCTAGTGGTTTCTGTGAGTTTTTATGTGTTGCAATAGTGTATTTAGTTTGAAATCAGAAATATAAGATGATATCATAGCCTTCTAACAAACGCTATGTATTATTTGGTTGCAATAATCTTGTGTTTGTAAATTCTGGATGGTAGTACCGCTGGTTGCATTCATGCTTTGCATTTCATATTATAATATTGGATGGTTTATCATCAATACATTATAACATTCATGTCTCAGCCCAGTTTGACATAAACAACTTGCTATATCAACCATTTTGGTTCGAGCAAGTTATTCTGCCAGTGGCTTGCTTTACATGCATCCGTTGAATAAGCGTTGATAAGGTCGGCTCTATCACCTCATGTATTCATTCTATAAATGTATTCGCACTCCACTGAACAAGTGTAGATGTGGTCAGTTTAGTCGCCTAGTGCATTCATTCTTGTGTTGCATTAGCCACTCCACTAAAAAAGTGAAGATAGGGTTGGTGTGTCATCCTATGTGCCATCGTGGATCATTATAGCATTTTAATCATCATAGTAGCTATGTGTCTGGTCCTAAGAACCATATGCTCTCACCTTGCCTACATTGGGATCTTGGTGATCAGAAAGTGTGCAGACATTGCATTGACATTTTATACTTACAAATTTTTTTGGGGTGTGCATATTACAACAATCCAATTTCCCGAAGCATGTTAGTTAATTCAGCATGACATTTTGCCCAATATGATCTTGTAACTCTCAAGGTTATACCAAATCGCATCAAACGATCAACTAGATAGGAGTGGGGCAAATTTTCTACATGTTCACATAGCTCATTGATGGTGATCAACATATCTTGAAGACTTTTTTTCACAAACATTGTAGAAGAATTTTGTGCATGATGTCTCATGATCATGTTCATCATGTAGTATCTAAATCATGGATGTAGACCAAAATAGTGATCCCTATACCAAAATAGATGTTTCATAAATTCATTTAGATGTACTTGCCTCATGCGTGGTTCTAGCCAATCACGTCTACCATCAGAAAATAATCAAAATGAAACCCTAATAAATATAGAGTTATAAAATATTAGTTTAGGACACTTTATTTTTATAAAAGTTCAATGAGTGAAAAAGAAATAAATTAAAATTCATTATGCAGAAAAGAAAAGAAAATAAAATTGATGACTGTATAATTATAAAATAAAATGTGTAGAAAATGAATAGAAATTAAATTACATTGTGCAGAAAATGAATTTAAACTATAATAAAATGTATTTATAAAATATTATTTTACCGCGGTTAATTTTTATAAAATGATAGGTAGATCTTTTATTTGATACATGACAAAATTTTTGAAATTTCTTTTACATATCATGGAAAACTTATTGTGTCCTTTGTATTTATATTGACCTCTAGTTGCATGTGTCACTTATAGAATTGGGCCGACACAGGCTATCAACATCTCTTTCACTTGTGTCAAGTTTGATATTTTGTACATTGTTTCCAACAACCACATTCACTTCACGTCGAACTACATTTTCTAGTGTTTCAAGTACACAATCTATGGATCTTGAATTTTCATCTTCAACATTACAATCAATATGAGAAACTGATTGATGCTCGTACCTCTCAATTGGTTGACGAGTAATTTGTTGTCTTTCTTCTCTTTCAGAGTCACTGGGTTGTTGAGATGATCGTGTACTTCTTCTCATCATATTTGCATGTTCACAATTTTGTATTTCTAATTCATCAACTGTTAATTTAGCTCTATGCTTGGCAACTCTTTTTCTGTCATTTTCATTTCATCTTTTTTTGTTCTTCTCTTTTAGCATCTGTCATTTGTTGTCATTGTCGTCTTTGATATTCCCTTTAATAATCTCTTTGATATTGTTTGCGTTGCTCCTCTCTTTCAAAATTCAACCTTGGTTGTGTCATACCTACAAAATGAACATCAATATTAATAATTAAACATGGCGATGCTTTAAGATGGATTACAACATTTTGTAATGTCCCCTTCTTCCAAATCATTAACGAAGACCGTCAACCTATTTTATTCCCATAGGCTAAGTCAAGTGTTATAAGGGAATAATTGATTAATTAAATTTTAAATAGTCCTAAGCTTTGTGAGAGTATTTATATTTAATTAATTAAAAAGGCTAGACCTTGGGTATTTTAATAATGTGACTTTATTTTGATGTAAATGCAAAATTATAGAGTGTGTCACTTAATGAGCGGGAAAATGAATTAAAATAAAAGAAAATAAAGTAATTATTTCAAAGGTGGGTTATAAAAGTGTTGAGCCAAAAAGCAACTTCTTCTTGACTTGTTATTTCTTTGGAGTTTCTTTGAGAGCCGGACCTTTACAATTTAGCAAACCCTAGGATGAAAACCCTTGGGTTCTTAGTTGATTGGAAAAAACCCAGTTCAACCAATCTTGGTAGAATCACTTAGACTTCGTAGGTGCACTTATTTGGTTCAGTTTTGAAGGTTTTGGAGTGAAAAGATTTATCATTCTATAGTTTTGTTGCAGGAGGGTTTCATTGCAAATTTATGAGATTATCAAATCTAGGATTTGCATAGCAAATACAAATTTGTGGGGATGATAATGCAAATTTTATTGTGATGAGGAGTTTGGAGGCTTTCCAACCCTATTTATTTCATTCGTCTAAGTTTTGGAGATCCCAAATGGATAGATTCCTTGTTTGAGGCATATATTTTATTGTGTTTTTCAGTTGAAGGTGTTTGCATCCCTTCCTCTCCCTACTTTGAGGTAGCCTTGGAGTGGATCCCACCTTCTATTTAGTGACATCTGGGTATTGGCTGAAGATTAACCTTGGTGCATCCTCTTGAGGACACACGTGGACCATAAAGATGGTAAAGGAGTGAAGATATCACTGTCTATTGGAGAAAGATTTTTTTTGATGCTGTTCGTGAGTTTTGGAGTTCTATCTCCATTTGTGATTATACATGCTGGTTGCCCAGCTATTGCATACATGCAGCCTATCTAGTTTTACATTAGAGAGATAAAACACTGAATACACTTCTTGTATTTCAACTATTGTCAACCTAAAATATCTGATTAAAGGTCAAGACTTTCCTATATATCTTATCTCTGTAATTCTAATTTCTATTAACAGAAATATTGTGCTTTGTATTCTAATTTTATAATTATGTAAAGGTTGCAAACTATTTGACATTTGGTCTCTATAATTTCTTGCCTCTGTGAGTACATTTATTGATGTTATGTGCTACCAAGTTGCATATGAACCATTCTAAACAATCACATTAAAAATACCATTGAACATGACAAGAATGCAAAGTGTTTTGCGAAATGTTTGCACACTAATAAATAAAAAATTATGAGTTTTTAGGCAAAAACCTAGAAGGGGACTTTACACGTAGTGCCCTCTTAGAATAATATGATTTTATTTTGTAAGTGTGTAGTGAAGACAAAAGAATTTATGTCTAATTTTTTTTTCTTTTCTAAAGATGAATTGTTTATCATTTCAATTTTTTTTTGATATATTAAACCTGGTTAGGGACCAGGGACCCTTCAAAAATAGGGCCGAGCCCTTCAGTCTTTAACAACAAACATACAACAGTATCTAACCAGTCTAACTATGCTGAATTAACAGTCATGGGAGTAGGGCAAATTACCTTAGCCCTTACTCCTAGCCAACATAAACAAAAACTGTTATTACAGAGCCATTACTATCCTATAGTCAATAAACAAAAACCCTAAACCAGTCCTACTTATCTAGTTCTACCTCCAAATCCATAACTCCTTCATCACATGCGTGGGTGTATATCAGCTTGGCTCGAATAGGTACCGCAACCTCCAATTTAGCCACCACCCCCTCCATTATCTTCCTTAAATCTAAGACATTATGCAGAATATCGTGTAAATGCCCCATGGAGGATTCATGGAATTCTCCCACTTGCATAGATGCTTCCACCATATCCTCATGGTTTAGCACCGACGTTTTCGCCACCGAAAGCAAGGTCGCCACCACAATGGACTGTGCAGCCCCAAAGACATTCCATCAGCCTCTGGACATTCCTGGGTCTAGCAGCATCACCTCGCAGACATTAACCCCCTCCTGCCCGTCCACCTCCTTGGCCACCTTAAGAAGATGGAACAACCATTCCCGTAGCAGAGGATTTTTGATCTCCTTATCAATGCATTTTATAAAACCATCCATCGCATCCTCTATCGTGATCTTCCTCGCACGCCCCCACAGAGTGTACTTCTATTTCATTCAACCTCCAATAGGCCTGTCTACGCCAAAGAAATGGATTTTCTTGCGCTCAGATGAAGACCCCATCACATCCTTTGCTTTGGAACCCAAGCATCCCTCCGCTCCCGCATCCATCCTCATACCCACAACAACCCTGTAGAGAGAAATGCAAAACCAGGAATCGAAGCACCTTTTACTCCAGCCAACACCTGTGTATTGTCACACGCCACCCTTAGATATGAATAGAAGCCTGCCATCCTTCCTATCTCACGTGTTGCGGGGGATGCCACCTTACTCTGCCATCATTGAAAAGCTAACTCATTAATGAACTATCCCCTTATCGGGAGTATCATTTCAAAATTTTAATCATTATATTTAGAGAACAAAAAAATTTGTATTCAACCATCACTTTGTGGATTGAAAAGAAAGAAAATTTAATGGGGTCATAAAATTCGTAAAATAAATAAAATAAAGTAAGTTTTCGTTTTTTTATTTCATATTTGTGAGGTTTTGATTTACTAACGTTTTGTAAATAAATAATATACAGGAACAACTAAGACAAACTATTTTAATTAAAATAACTCTAGAGGAAATAAAACAACATATTAATTTCCTTTTTTTTAAATATATCTAAACAACTAAAAGAAAGAAATGAAATGTGAACAATTAAGACAAATAAATTAAATTTCATTATGGAGAAAAGAAAAGTAAATTAAATTGACGGCTTTATAATAAAATATAATGCACTTAGAATAACTTTTGCCATTATTAATATACTTTGCTCCTTTTTTATTTCATATGATAAAACCCTAATAAAATATAGTTATAAAATA
This sequence comes from Cunninghamia lanceolata, assembly GCA_027924645.1. Taxonomy (NCBI): domain Eukaryota; kingdom Viridiplantae; phylum Streptophyta; class Pinopsida; order Cupressales; family Cupressaceae; genus Cunninghamia; species Cunninghamia lanceolata. The sequence goes on from BSBN01000063.1 coordinate 13,363,915, forward strand.
AATTATTCTATACTAAATAAAATAAATGAAATAAATTAAATTTCATTATGCCGAAAAGAAAAAATTAATTAAATTTCATTATGCAGAAAGAAAAAAATTAATGACTATTTAGTAAAATCTATTCTCCAATAATGTGTTTTTTTGCTTTTTTAATTTCATATGATAAAACGCTCACAAAATATAGTTATAAAATATTAGTTTAGGACACTTTATTTTTATAAAACATCAGTAGTGAAAAAAATTAAATTTCATTAATATACTTTGCTCTGTTTTTATTTGTTATGATAAAATCCTAATAAACTATAGTCATAAAATTAATTATTATAGGGGGGCTACCTGAGTCTAAAACCCTAATAAAATAAAAGCCAGTGAAAAAGAAATAAATTAAATTTTATTATGCAAAAAAGAAAAGAAAATTAAATTGATGACTTTATAGTAAAATCTATAAAATATAATGCACTTACAGTGAGAATAACTTTTGTGATTGTTGAATATACTTTGCTCTTTTTATTTCATATGATAAAACCCTAATAAAATATAGTTATAAAATAAATTATTCTACAGTAAATAAAATAACATATTAATTGATTGTGCCTTATAAAAATTGTACCACTCACTAATTAAGAGAACATGAATATTTGAATGCTAGGTGACTTAGGCAAGATTTAGTTCCCTAACCTTTGGTTTATTTTTAATGTGCGCGTGGAACAATTGAGTCCCATGTCAAATTGAATATTTAATTTACTACAATTGTATATTTACACTAAGACAACATACCCTTAATGTTTGCCACTAGATTTTTCTTTTAGTTTAGACAAGATAGTTTATATGCAAAAGAACTAATTAAAGTTGTTTTCACTATTATAGAATACTTAGATGTATTTGATTGATAGCTTAAAATTAATTATTTGTTTACAATTTTACTTACTAAGTCAATATATGAGAATTTACTTCATTAACACCTTGCAAAATTTAACAATAATTAACTAACTTTAAACTACTTCAATGTATTAAGTTAGAAAAGAATGTGTATTTTCCAATTTAACAACTCATGACTTGCCCTTAATTTGCCAATAGATTAATCTAATTCACCATACTTAAGAAATCATATTTTAAGTATATGGATAAACGAAAACATAACTCAAAGGTTATTCACACCAATGTCAATCAAATATACATCTTATAAAATGAATTAAATATACTGTTTTAACTTAAATTACAGAATAATAAAAGCTTTCTGCATATTTAGAATATAAAAATAACATTTACATTTGCATAATATCAATTATACTTTTTCTCACGAATAGATTAAACCTATAACAGTTTATTTAACAAATAGTAATTTCTCCTATTTGAATCATTGTTGAACCCCAATTCCTTTTTACTATTCATAATTTAAATTCTTATAGCTTTCAAAAATAAACCACATTTTAATTACTAAAATTATACTTGTGCAGATAATACATAGATATTAGAATGATACAACAAATATCAACTATAAAATTTGATTGGATTACATATCCATTACAACTCATAATAATTCATTTTTTAATTTTAAGCCAAGCAACAATTGTGATGTCTAGCCAATGGGGCACCAAAAAACCCCTACCAATGGGTCCCTAACTTATCTCAAACTCACATCTAGGCACAGGTAAGGTGCGAGTGATTGATGACTTTCTCAAAAATACCCACTCAAAATATAATTGTCTCAAACATACAGAAAGAACAAAAATCCCAATGGAAGAAATTCTAGCTACTCAAACATTAACAACACCAAATTTAGACACCAAACTTCAGTCATAATCTCGGCACTCATGCCATCAATTCATCTCAATACAATGATATATTACAAATGTCAGAATCACACAAATATGATCAATGAACAAGTAACCATCTCCGACTGCCATTAACCAACTGGTCTTCATCTCAATATACAACAAAAGAATATACAACGTTACATCTCGGCACTCATGCCATCAATTCATCTCAATACAATGATATAGTACAAATGTCAGAATCACACAAATATGATCAATGAACAAGTAACCATCTCTGACCGCCATTAACCAACTGGTCTTCCATAAGCCAAACAACAAGAACATGGTTTAGACGCTTTTTCCGCCCAACCACGAATCATCACACTTCACCGAAATTCTTCCTATCTTGAAGAATACTTGACCCTACACAAAACACCTAGCAACCTGGAAATAACTGGCAGGAAGGAAAACTCGATGCATGCCTGGTGCCTATATGCGTTCTAACTAGAATGGTCATAATCTCGCAAAAAGGATGTGGCAGAGAAACATAACAAATACTAGGCATAAAATTTCCATCTATTTCATTGGTACATATAGCTTTGGACAAAGCATAAAAGCATAACTGGTAGATCTCAAAAAAGAAGATCACCTTCTCTGTTAGTCCACATTCAACATCTTATCCTGGATGGTAAGCTCAAATTCCACAAGGTAAAACTAATCTACTTCCATTGCGAAATCAATCATAATAGCACATGCATTTGACTAAGATCATTACTAGTTGTTTTCTTTCTTTCTTTCTTTCTTTCTTTCTTGCAAAATTGAACGTAAATGCATTTTACAGTCTCTATATAGGTAAACATTTATAACAAGTTTTTCAAGTGTTGTCATCCATTGGATACATTTTTACAAAAGAAAATCGAAAATAGAGTTATTTTCACAAAGTTGCCATATCTATTTAATTCTAATCATCCAGTGAAGAGGTCAATAATAATAGTAATAATAATGAACTCATGCTTATCAATATTTGCAAGTCATTTCATTTCCACATATAATATCGTGTTATAAGTTATAACAGAGGTTAAAACCTTTAAAATAGACCGAAAGTATACATGAATAAGATGGGCCGACTAATCATAAGGATGGTCACATAAAAATAACACCAAAAAGGAAGATGAGGCCGAAATTGACAGAAGGCCGACGAAAAGGTAGATTCCAACTTTGAGACAGACTGACAATTCATAAACCAGGTTGACAATATCATTAAAGACTGATACCTTTGTGCACATACCACTTTGAAAAGACTTATTCAAGCCATTTTAAAGTTAAACAGGTGGTTTATAAAGGATGACATGCCGATACAATGGGAGAAAATGCCAAAACTACATGTTCAAAAGTTTGCACACCCATTGAAAGGCTCCATAAAGACCGAAACTACATTTAGAGGGAAATAAGCTAGAAGAAGGCCATTGAAAATGTTGAAATGCTAAGTAAGAGTTTTAAGTGGTCGAAAGACACCACAATCAGCTGACAGAACAATCATAAGGGCCGTTAGAAGATGTCTGAGAGTCAGTAAAAGGTTTGGAGGTTGAAAATGTTATACTGGTCGGCATTCCAAGCATCAAGCCACAAATTCTATTACATCTTTCCTAAGTCCTGGATAAAAATACAAAGGTTTCGATCCTTCTACCATCTTAGTCACTCCAGGGTGCCCCAAATATGGTGTGTTGTGGATTTCTTCTAGAACTAACTTTCTCAAATCTCCTGAATCTAGAATATACATTCTACCCTGATATCTCAAGATTCCATCTGACTCAAACACATATCCATCAAATCAATGATCTAAAGGATCTTCTTCTAAAGCTTGCTTTGTTCTTGAATAGCGTTGTAATGTCCCCATGTTTGGAATGGTCACCATTGGAGAACAGATGAGTTGGTTTTAACACTCCAAGATTTTTGGATGGAGAATCAGGGTTTGGAGATGCCTTGGTATATTTTTCTGATGGCACTGATGTGATCCTTTCACTTAATATATTTTTCTTCCTATGGAGTGAACCACTTTGAGGATGGAAAACTTGTCATTACCAAGAGATGATGTTGTAGCACATTCTATGACAACTTGATGATGGGACAAGTAATATTGTTTTGAAGATGTGTATGTGTGCACCAACCTTGTGAAGATCCTTTTTATACACTATTGATTTGGGATGACTTGTGGAGGGAGATAAAAATAAAATAAGGTATATTGCTTGAGCGGATGAAGGTGGTAGCTTGGAGATGGAAAAGAAGTTAAAAATCAAAATCTTTAATTTGGATTCTTGGCGCCTTAGATTCATTATGCTAGGTCGGCCCTCTTAGTGAGGGGAAATAATAAATGAAAAGTACTAAAAGTGCCTAGGTCAACCCTATTTAAGAGGGCAAAAGTTATGTATAAATATGAAATCATTTAAAGGCATTTTCATCATCATTCACTCATTCATTCATTCACATTTGCGAGTTTATCTTTTGTAAAAGAGCTTGGGACAAAAACCTCAAGTCTCTTAGGAGGAGTTGGACGAAAACCTAACTCTTTCTTATGGAGGATTCTATGACGGGAGTTCACTTGCACTTCATTTTTTTGGAGTAGAATTGCAGGTCAGATTTGGAAGATCATCTTGAGGACTTTGCCATCATTATTTTGCATTACTTTTGGTATGTACAACCTTAGGGTTTAGGGAACATTTGAGTTGGGCTTGTTTGTCTTGATCGCCCATGCATTAGATGTAATTGAAGACTTATTTAATTTTGATTTTTATAGCAACAGACTTCTGGGTTTATTTCAGTCATTTATGTTTGTCATTTGAAGTTGTTTAATTATATTATATGGTGGAATTCAAATATAATATTGGACATGTTGTTGGCAATGATATTATGGTGATTTGGCATATTTTATGGAGATTATATGCAATTGTTCAAGTCTGAGTTTTAGGGCAAAAGTTAGGGTTAGAGCCGAAAACTAGGGCAGAAGTTAGAGTTAGAGCAAAAAATTAAAGTGCAAAAAATTAGGGCAAAATATTGTCATTAGAGCAGCATAACATTGGTATGTACTTTCATTGAAAAGTCAGATCAGAACTTCCATTTTGTAGCAGTAGTGTCAACTCAGAAAATTAGATTTGGTTGATTAATGCTAGATGCCCTAGAATGTGTATTTCATGGTGTAATTCATGGGGAATGTGAATTGTAATGTTTAGTATCAATTGCCATTGTTATATGCTATGTTTGGATGTGCATTTGGGTGTTATGAATGCATGTTTAAGAGTAGAAAATAAAATAAGAGATTAGGGTTTTGGGAAGAAATCTAAAGTACAGAAGTTAGGGTAGATTTCAAAGTAAGAAAAATCAGTCATTCCAAACAAGTTTCATTTGGAAAGCCCGTAAATCCAAACTTGTCTAAAATATCCCCATTTGGGATATTACAAGTGTTCACCCCCTTGTATATTTTGAATTACTTGTTGCCTCAAATTTGATCTTGTGGTAACCATGGCTGCTAGATGCCTTCTTATGCTAAGAGCATCCACCACTATGTTCTCTTTTCCCTTAATGTACTCAATTCCAAAATCATACTCACTAAGAAACTCTAGCCATCTTCTCTGTCATGCATTAAGATTAGGTTGAGTAAAAATGTACTTGAGCCCTAAGTTATCTATCTTCAACTCAAAGGGCTTTTCTAAGAGATAATGCCTCCACATCTGAAGTACATGAACTATCGCTGCTAACTCTAATCATGCAACACAAAGTTTAATTCATATTGCTTCAACTTCCTCAACTCATAAGCGACCGCTTGCTCATTCTGCATTAGCAATCCTCCTACACCTTCTCCTGATGCATCGATTATCACTGTGAAATGCCCATTAGGATCAGGTATAGTCAAGATAGGAGTTGTTGTGAGCTTTTACTTTAATAGCTGGAAAGCTTGTTCACACTTATCTGTCCACTCAAATCTTTTCCCTTTATTTTGTAGTGAAGTGATCGGTGCTGCTATTGTGGAGAACCCTTCTACAAACTTCTTGTAGTATCCTACATGTCCCATGAAACTATGGACTTTTGTCACATTTAAGGTGTAATCCATTCCATTATTGCCTCAATCTTCTTTGGATCTACTACAATCTCTTCCCCTAAAATGACATGACCTAGATAGTGTACCTTGTCTTGATAGAAAGTATACTTGGATAGCTTACCAAAGAGTTGATGCTCTCTTAAGCGTTGCAACACTATCCTCAAATGTTGTTCATGCTCTTCAATTGTTTAGAAAAAATCAAGATATCATCAAGAAAGATCAACACAAAGTCATCCAAGTAGTCAATAAATATGTTGTTCATCAAATTCATGAAAGTTACGGGAGTGTTAGTCAACCTGAATGGCACTACTGTGAATTCATAGTGACCATAGCGAGTCCCAAAAGCTGTCTTCAAGATGTCCTCATCCTTAATCCGCAATTGGTGATAGCTAGATCTTAGGTCTATCTTAGAGAACACATAAGCTCCCTTCATCTGGTCAAAGAGCTCACTTATTCTCAAAAGTGGATACTTGTTCTTTATAGTTGCCTTATTAAGTATTATATAATTGATGCATAAGCACAAAGTCCCATCCTTCATCTTCACAATGATGACCGGTGCGCCCTAAGGCAACACACAAGTTCTTATGAACCCTTGGTTCAATAACTCCTACAAATGTGCTTTCAATTCATACAACTCTATGGTGGTCATTCTATAAGGTGCTTTCGATTGAGGCTCAGTCCCTGGTAGCAAATCAATTGAAAATTCAAGCTCCCTCTTCAGTGGCAACTTTGTTAGCTCAACTGGGAACACATCTTGGAATTCCTTTAGGATAGGGTAGTCATCAAGTATTGGTTCCTCATTATCTAGATCTCTAATTTTGACTGCATATATGGAACATCCCTTCCTTTTGGCTTTCTTTAATTGAATAGCTGAAATTTGCCTAAGTTTAAGGGGTCTCTTAGAACCATGAATCTCCACATGATTCCCTAGGTCATCAAAACATTTTACAACCTTATACTCATAGTTTACAATCAACTTATGTTTAGTTAACCAATTGATCCCCAAAATCATGTCATAAGACTCTAAGGGTGCTACATATAGATTGACTTGAGTCTGAAAATTTGGAAGGTCTAACTCACTGCATGAAAGACAAGAATCTACCCTCTTTTCTGCCCTATTGCCATACTGAACCATCCGTGAATTTGCCATGTGTCCTGGTCTAACAAATAACTTTGAAATTACTCTTGGGTCTACAAAACATTCAGATGCTCCTGTATCAATTACTATAGAAACAGGTTGTCCATAAAACTTACCTCAAAACTGAATTGGTGTTGCCTGGAAGTCTGCTTGTCAATTGTCAACAACTACATGAGTCTGGCGCTGTGGTGCTCCCTACTGATTTCTATCCCTTTTCTCTACTTCCTATTGAGGACAAGTACTAGCATAGTTCTCTCCTCCACATGTACAACATCCACCACGAGGTGCTCTTGGTCTCTTTGGCATATCTCTTCTATTATTATTATTGTTATTGTTGTAGTTGCCCCTTTTGTTGCCCCCATTCTGATTTCCACTAGGTCTATCTTGAGAGTTGTTTCCTCTTTTCAAGTTTCAAATCTACTGATTATTGTTGCCCTAATTCTTGTTGTTATTCTAATTATTGTTATTGCTCTAGAATCTCTTATTCTTGAATTTCGCATCTCTAGTCTTGTGATAATTGACCACTTGTTGCAGCTTCTGCTCCTGTTTAATTGCCTTTTCGAGACTTCATCCATAGTCAAGGGATTATGAATGTCCACATCTACCTGATCTAAGGTCTTAACCCCATGATGAACTTCTAAATCCTAAACCTCTCATCTGACTGGTATTGCGGTACATAGTTGAGCAAATGATAGAACCTTTCCTAATATTGAGTTACTGACATACCGCCTTGAGTCAAATTTTGAAAATAGGTCATCTTCTTATCAAAGAAGAGTTGTGGTAACCACCTTTTCCTAAAGAGTTGGAGGAAAAGTTCCCTAGTTATTTCTCTTGGCAACAACTTCTCAGCTTTCTCAGTATCCCACTAGGTTGCTGCTTCTCCAATAAGCTGATAGGAACCCCACATTGCCTTAGTCTCATTCAAAAGGTTACATAGATCAAAGTATTTTTTCATTTTGATAATCCAAGCTTCTACTCCATCTCCGATGGTCTTACCATGAAACTTAGGTGGACAAACCTTCTTGAGGTCCTTCCCTAACTCTTCTGCAATCCTACCATGATCATTCACATTTCCCTCATTCTCTGGGTTTCACACCTCATCCCTTTGATTCTAGTTCTCATTTCCTTGATCTCCACTTGGATTTTTGTTCCCTCTCCTTCCTCTAACCTCTTGCTTAAGATTATCCACCCTAGCTCCTTACTGGGTCAGGAGAACGAGAATTTGATCCAACCTATCATTTTGTCCATTATTCGATCTAGTGTGGTTGGTATTTCTTGTCTCCATTCTAGCTGATTAGCTCAATATGCATCAATGATTCACATTTTAGTGTAGTAGACAAGGTCCTAGTGTTAAACCTAGACTCTCTAATACCAAAAGTAAAGTACACAATTCACATGCTAAAGATACATAAGTAGAAACAACTCATTCACATTAACTTTAAAAGGAAAGATAAATCTTTTATACAATAATTAATAATGATGCAATACATCTTACAAATCCACATGCCATAACCAGGAGTCAGCACAACAAAAGAATATACAAATTTACATCTCGGCACTCATGCCATAAAGTCATCTCAATACAATGATATAGTATAAATGTCAAAGTTACACAGATATGATCAATGAACAAGTAATCATCTCTGGCCACCATTAACCAATTGGTCTTCCGCAAGCTAAACGACAAGAATGTTACACCCCGTGTGTTTCTAACTATTTACTATTTACCTAGATTGGTTAATATGCTTGGATAAATGAATGTTTATGAATCTTTGCATTAATGTGTATTGAGAATCTTGAATGAAATATAATGAAAAATTGAATGATGCAACGTGATGTATTATAAGTGATTATTATTATGAAATGTATGAAGCATATGATTATATTGTGATCTGCTAACTACTGTTGTGATGATGTAAGATGAATGCAGGAACATGTTGCTCCTCCAGAAAGGAGGGGAAGTATCACTCAGGAGAAGGACTTGGTCTGGTAAACGTTAGAGAAAGCCTAAACTAAGAAAGCACACACCACTACCCTAGTTGGTCTAGGTTATGTCGAGTCAGTCTGGGTAAAGGTAAGTAATCTATGGTAATCTAGAGTGCTTATTTGGATATGATTTTATGAGTGTTTTGAATAAGGAATGTGATCATGTCTGAGTATCGATTGAAAGTCTTCTTTGATATAGTTTGGAATTGCATATGGTAAGGTTTAAATGTGAAATGAATATATACACATATGATAGTGCATGTCCACGCTAAATTATACGTATGAGACAATACGTGCATGAGTATACGTAGGTAGACGTATCTACGCATGCTTATGAACGTATTGCTCATCGGCATAAGTGTATCGATTGGACAAGGGACATCTATATATATGTGTATTTAGTTCATACACGTCGTTAGTGGATATGTGGGTTAATGAGTTTTATGTTGTTTTTTAAGTAATGATAGTATATATATATATATATATATATATATATATATTCATTACAATAAATGGTATACTTATCTAATTAGTGAAATATGTAAATATGAACAGGTGGATTTTATTATCATTGATATTTTTATAGTGTTCATATATATATATATGACTTAAAGTCTTAGCGCTATTATAAATCGCAACCTTAAAACAAAATTAGTAATCATTTCATAAGCACTTAGCTTTGAAAACAAAGTGAATGATAAAACAAGGCGCATAAGACTATGAGTGCAGCTTGTAAACTATGATAACTACTCAGCATTAAAACTAAATAAGAGCACTAGAAAATGCAGCGCATACATTATATTTGCTAATGGACACAAAATCACATAAAGTGCATTGCAATATATTTAATGGGTAGCACTATTATAAAGCGCATACATTTCTGTAGTATGGAGGTTTTAAAGCATGTAAAATGCAAAATGTATACATTTGACAGTGCTGGCATATAAAGCTGAAAACTATTTTCCCAAACATACCAAAACATTGACCCATTCTTTGAAAACTACCTACAAGAGAATAGGGGAGCATGGTTGATTGTGTGGCGCCATGATGGAGAGATGCAAACCCAATCAAAGTCTGTAATCTGAACAGTTACCTTGTATTTTTGAGTTTACTTCATGTTGTCCTCATATGTGTTTCTTATGCATCGATTCCTGCTGCCACCACAAATTTGTTTTGCTGAGTCAAAGTATGGAGTAGGAGTTGTGGCGGTTCTGCCAGCTAGTTTGTATCCATAGCTTGCTCAAATTTCTATATATATAGAGGAGCTTCCTCATTCTTTTTACACACACAATTTCCTTTGAAGTTGCTTATACGTTGCTTCTATTATTCTGAGTCTTCTATCTTGTTTATGCATTATATTTTGGTCTTGAGCTATGGGGAAAATTAGTAAGTGGAGAGAGGGATTTGAGTGGTTTTGGAGGAGATACTTAGCCAGTTCAAGGAATCAAAAGCAAGGAGCCGATTGATTATTTGGAGATTTACAATAACATGCATGCTAAATCCCTCTTCATTATGTATTTTCTTTTGAAAGATTGAATGTCTTGGATTGTTTATTGGGGAATAAGTTGGTTTGCCATTCTTTGTCGAATTGGATATTTGCTTATATGTTCGAAGAAAAGAATATGACTAGTATAGAAATTATTATTATGTATTGAATGTTGATTAATCTCTATGGTAGAGAATAGCATCTATATAGGGATACCACTCTATAACAAAGTATGAATAGTTTTGTTACTTCGTGAAAAGATTAAGTTATGTAAACCTTATCAATACAACTTATACCATTTCGATAAAAAGTGTCATAGTAAACCTAGAATTGTTAAGTGGGGTTATTCTTGGGATTAGTTGATCCATGGGCAAGGGAATAAATTTTGTATAGAGTTTGATGTCTTACCAAATTGAGCTAGATTGATGGGTGAGCATGTGAAATCCATTCTGAGTTAGGGGTGATGAAAACTTTGGCCAAAGTAGTGTAAGTAGCCACTATTTACATTGTCAGTTCACTGTGATCCATGTTTACAGACTAGGAAGAGCAATCATGCTTGTAGGTTGGAGCCACAGTATGACAGTACTAGATATGTAGGACACAACATCTTGCTCAGTTTAGGCTATTCTTTGAGGTTACCATACCAATCCCTTCGTCGAAGGGTAGGGCTGTTTACCAGTTTGATAAATGTGCGGGGGACCGTGTGAAGTCCATTTTGAGTTAGGGGTGATGAAAACTTTGGCCAAAGTAGTGTAAGTAGCCACTGTTTACACTGTCAGTTCACTGTGATCCAGGTTTACATACTAGGAAGAGCAATCATTCTTGTAGGTTGGAGCCACAATATGACAGTACTAGATATGTAGGACACAACATCTTGCTCAGTTTAGGCTATTCTTTGAGGTTACCATACCAATCCCTTCGTCGAAGGGTAGGGCCATTTACCAGTTTGATAAATGTGCGGGGGACCGCAGTTAGTTTGTGGTTGCAGAAAAGCGCTTGAGTAATGCTTCTGCTCATGCATTTGGTAGCTAGGATTTGAAGACAAACATCGGAACCATTGTCTCTATTGTCAATTAGCTTTATGAAGCTTGTATGTAACTATCTTGTGAAATTTTGTAATTGAGAATTATTCAATACATGTAATGTTGGAATGCAATTTGATTATGCAATGGTAAAGTTTGAAATATGTTTCAAATGTGCATATGTCATTTATAAAGAAAGGATTTTTTTTTATTATTCACATTGTTGGTATTCATGGATTATTCACTTTTGAGTTTAAACTTAGTTAAATCTATTTGGTAGAATAAGTGGCATGTTACACATGGTATCAGAGCTACCAGGTTCAGCTCTGGAACCTATGTGCTCACTATGCTTTTCCATCCAACATTATGAGAATAGAATGTTTGGAATTCTTGTGCTAGGATGGTGCATCTCAGAATGACTGTAAGGAAGTCAGTCACTGGGAACGAATGCTACCTCAAGGCCAAGAAGGAAAGAGAAGCCATTGTTCGCACCATTAAGGGGACAAATAATGACAATGACATATGGTTAGGTGACACAGAGACATTGAGTCATGCCCTCACCCGAATTAGTCAAGAGAAAAGAAGGATGAGAGATGATGCCAACTTCAACCATCTACCTTCGGTCTTTGCAACCAAGTCAAAATCCTTGCCACTATCTAGGGATATGTCCTTTGAGTATAGTGTGACTCCTGCCATGTTGTTTAGAGATCCTTGAGTTCCTCCTTTGGCGGAAGTAATTGTAATCTCCTCAAGTGATAAATTGGAGGAGTATGTTCCCCGAGACTATGTGTCTGAGGACAAGTCTGAGGAATACACTCCACTTAGTTATGTAGCTGAGAGTGAATCAGAGGGATACTCTCCATTGTACTATCTTAATAGTCATTCCATGTAAATCTAAGGATATTTAAATCCTTATCAATATTAATACAAGAAAGTGTTCTTATCAAAAGCTTGTGTCTATGTACTCTTTCTTTTGGCAAATGATTTGATTATGAATAAATGATTGTATTTGAAAAGTTTAATGTTTTTAGAACTATAGGTAAACATTCGTAGAATCTGACCTTAATGGAAACCTACAGGGTAAACTTTCTAGAGAAGCATGGTTCGTACCAGAACTAATCTTAGAGGAAGTGAAGAAGTAGGGCAAGGGTCAGAGAATATGAATACTAAGTTGGACCAAATCTTAGCAATGATGATTGAGACAAGGGAGAGAGTGGGAATCTTAGAGCAAAAAGGAAAGGATAGAGTAGAAAAAGAAGTTCCTAATGGTAGAATGAAGGAGAAAATTCTCATGAACACACTCAAGCTAGTGAGCATGAGGATGAAGGATCATAATCACGATCTAAGGGAACCAAGAGAAGGAGAATGGTGAAGGAACTATCTAGAGACATGAGGAAAATTGCACCTCCCAAGTTCGAAGGAAGTACCAGTGGGGACGTAGCTGAGGCTTGGTTCACTGAAATGGAAAAGTATTTCAAGATTAGAAACTACTCAGAAGTTACCAAAGCGGTGTGGGGAGATTTTTAGTTGTCGAGTGAAGCATCCAATTGGTGGATGAGTAAGAAGACAGAACTAGGGATTAGTTCAACTCAACTCACTTGGACTGAATTTGTTGAAATATTTTGGAAACATTGGTTACCCCAAATTTTCTATGACCAGAAACTCTTAGATTTTTAGAATCTAAGGTAAGGAGATTCTTCGGTAAGTGAATATTGGGAAAAGTTTACATATCTTCTAAGATATGTTTCTATGTATCAAGCTGATGAGCGGTTATGTATTAGGAAGTTCATCATGGGGTTGAACAATTAGATAGGCGGGGAGGTGGATATGCATGGTCCTACTATTATGGACCTTGCGTATGATAAAGCTCTTAAGCAAGAGCAGAAGCTTAAGTTTGTCGCCGGTTATCGGGAGAAGCATAGAAAGAAGTTTAATTGGTCTCAAAACAATCAAACTTCCAAAAAGTCAAATGAGGTGCAAGAATTTCTGAAGCAAGGGGAGAAGAATTTTTAGAATAACTAGAATGAACCAAGGAGAGATCAAAGATGGATTAATGGCAATAATATCAACAATGCTGCCAAAAATAATGATAACTCTAGGAGAACTTTAGGAAGGAAGGGACTGGTTAAGGGATGTTTCACTTGTGGTGGAGATCACTTTGCTAATCAATGTCCCAAAAAACCATCAGGACCATAACCTCCTAGTAATCCTCTTCCACCACAAAGGGATGTCTTCCAACAAAGGATACATGCTGTAGTTAATAACTGACAAGCAGAGTATCAGATCACTCCGGTTGAAGTCTCAGGTACTTTATCTGGCATACCCATCTCTATTTTAATAGATACTGGTGCCACTAAAAAATTTATTTCCCCTAGAGTAGCTAGTAAAATGTCTAAGAAGTTTGGCTATATGGAAAAGTCTTAGATTGTTGAATATGCAAACCAGACATGAGCAAAGGTGGATCAATGTTTGTTTGAAACAAGGGTTGAACTTCCTAGTTTCTCCACGGAAGTTAATTTAGACGTAGCTCCCTTAGGGTCTTATGATGTCATCTTAGGGATGAATTGGTTATGGAGACATAGAGCTAAGGTTGACTATCATGCTAAAATAGTAGAATGCCTAGATGATCTTAGGAACTAGGTATCTTTGCAAGGGACACCTGGAGAAGTTAGGATACGTCAAATTTTAGTCATGCAAATGCATAGAGCAAAGAAGAAGGGTTGTCAACTCTTTTCAGTTAAAATAGAAAAACTTGAGGAATATAAAGAGTTTATCAGTCAAAGTGGTGTGGCATATTCTAGACCACAAGATCTCCAAGAAGCTGAGGATGGAGAGATTGAGGATGTAGAAGGGATGGATATGGAGAAATACCCTATCCTAAGAGATTTTGCGGATGTATTTCCAGAAGAACTACCTGGATTGTCTCCCAAGAGATTGTTAGACTTCTTTATTCACATAATTCCAAGGTCGGAACCTATATCCAAAGTACCATATAGGATGATAACAATAGAATTGATGGAGTTAAAATCATAGTTGGAAGAATTGTTGTCTAAAGGATTAATAATGCATAGTGTTTCACCTTGGGGAGCACTAATGATCTTTGTAAAGAACAAAGATGGGACACTGCATTTGTATATAGATTACCGGTTACTCAACAAAGTGACGATAAAGAATAAGTATCCTTTACCACGTATCAATGATCTCTTTGATTAGATGCGGGGTGCAACAGTGTTTTCAAAGATTGATCTAAGGTTGGGTTATCACTAGTTAAGGATCAAGGATAAAGACATTTCCAAAACTACTTTCAGAACAAGGTACGGTCATTATGAGTTCACAGTCTTACCTTTTGGGTTAACAAATGCACCTACAACTTTCATGAATCTTATGAATAGTGTATTTAGAGACTACTTGGATAAATTTGTGTTGGTCTTGTTGGACAATATTCTAATTTATTCCAATAATGAAGAAGAGCATCTTCAACACTTAGAAATGGTACTTCAACGGTTAAGAGAGCATAAGTTGTATAGAAAAATTTCTAAGTGTACCTTCTTTGATAAGGAAGTATAGTATCTAGGACATGCGATTTCAGTAGAAGGAATCTCAATTGATCCAGCTAAGATAAAAGCAGTGCTTGAGTGGCTAGTGCTAAAGAATGTTCCTGAAGTTAGAAGTTTTATGGGTTTGGCTGGGTATTATCATAAGTTTGTAGAAAACTTTTCTAGAAATGCTTTTCCTATCACTTCTTTGCAGAGGAAAGGGAAAAAGATTGAATGGTTTGAAAAATGTCAAGAGGCATTTGATCTCCTAAAAGAGAAGTTGACCACAACTCCAATTTTTAAAGTGCTAGATCCAGATGGTAATTTTGTTGTTATCACAGATGCATTAGGAAATAAGGTTTAGGTGGAGTGTTAATGCAGGAAGGGCGGGTCATAGCCTATGAATCAAGGAAGCTAAAACCTTATGAATAAAATTGTGCTTTGCATGATTTGGAGTTAGCAGCAGTGGTTCATGCATTACAGATGTGGAGACACTATCTGTTAGGAAAACCTTTTGAATTGAAAACATACCATCATGATCTGAAGTATCTATTTACTCAACCCAATCTGAATGCAAGGCAAAGGAGGCGGCTAGAATTGATATTAGACCATGATTTCAACATTAGTTATATCAATGGAAAAGAGAATAGAGTTGCCGATGCTTTGAATTGAAGAAGGCACATATCTTGAATAGTATCTATTCAAACTGACTTCAAAAGTCAAGTATTGCAAGGATCCAAGGGTGATGAGTACTATGAACAAGTCAAGCAAGCACTCTCAGATAATTTGCAAGATAAAAGATATGAGGGTTTTTACTTTGAATACAATGGGTTATTCAGGTATAAAGGAACAATTTATGTACCTGATTCTAGTGAGTTAAGAAATTTGGTATGGAAGGAAGTACATAATGCACCATACTCAGAACATCCTGGTGTTACTAAGATGTTGGCAGATGTGAAGCTGTTATATTATTGGAAGGGAATGAAAGGGGGATGCCGCAAGATTTGTGGCAAGTTGTTTAGAATGTTAGAGAGTAAAGGTAGAACATCATCATCCTGCATGTTTACTATATCCCCACGATGTACCAAAAAGTAAGTGGCAAGTTATTAGCATGGATTTTGTGTAAGGTCTTCCTACGTCGAGGAATAAGCACAATGCCATTCTAGTAGTTGTGGACAAGCTTACAAAAATGGTGCATTTCATACTAGGTAATCTAACGGATGGAGCTCCTGTAATAGCTCAAAAATTTATTCAAGAGGTTTTTAGATTGCATGGAATTCCTAAAAAGAGTATTTCTGACAGGGATGCTCGTGTAACTTCTAGATTTTGGCAAACCTTGTTTTCTGCACTTGGAACTTAGCTAAACATAAGTTCAGCTTACCATCCATAAACAGATGGAAAACAGAAAGAGTAAATCAAGTGTTAGAAGATCTTCTAGGAATGTATTACATGGATAAACAATACAAGTGGGAGGATTACCTACCATTGGTTGAATTTGCATACAATAACTCCTATCACTCTGTAATAAAGATGGCTTCGTTTGAAGCATTGTATGGCAGGAAATGTCAAACTCCTATAAGCTAGGATAAGCTAGAAGATAGGATAAGTCTTGGGCTAGAAATGTTGTCAGAGATGGAAGAGCAAGTCAAAATTATCAAGCAGAGATTAGCAGAAGCTAATGATAGGCAAAAGAGCTATGCAGATGCCAAACGGGTTCCTAGGAATTTCTCTGTTGGGGATAAGGTTTTGTTGAGAGTAAAACCCCATAAGAGTTCTATAAAGTTTGGAAAGTCATCCAAACTAGCTCCATGCTATGTAGGTCCATTTGAGGTCCTAGAGGAAGTCAATCATGTTGTGTACATAATTGCTTTACCACCAGCTCTTGCCAAGATGCATAATGTCTTTCATGTCTCGTATCTTAAGAAGTATGTTCTAGGGGATAACCATGTTTTTGATTGGAATGCTTTACATGTACAAGACCCAAGAGTGATAACAATCGAGCCTCTCAAGGTGTTCAAAATGTGTAAGCTTTGTTTGCGTAATAAAGAGGTTTTGTAATGCAAGGTCCAATGGGATCAATATGCAGAAGATTTTGCCACTTGGGCAGATTATGCTGAGATGAAGCAGAAGTTTCCGCAAGTTATTCTGAATTTTGAAAACTCTTGAGAATAATATGTTTTGTAATATGATACTTTTTATGTCTCATTTATGTTATGGATATACTTGATACTTAAAAATCATCAAGGACGATGATTCACAAGGGGGAGTATGTTACACCCCGTGTGTTTCTAACTATTTACTATTTACCTAGATTGGTTAATATGCTTGGATAAATGAATGTTTATGAATCTTTGCATTAATGTGTATTGTGAATCTTGAATAGAATAAATTGAAAAATTGAATGATGCAATGTGATGTATTATAAGTGATTATTATTATGAAATGTATGAAGCATATGATTATATTGTGATCAGCTAACTACTGTTGTGATGATGTAAGCTGAATGCAAGAACAGGTTGAGCCTCTGGAAAGGAGGGGAAGTATCACTCAAGAGAAGGACTTGGTCTAGTAAACATTAGAGAAAGCCTAAACTGAGCAAGCACACACCACTACCCTAGTTGGTTTAGGTTATGTCAATTCAGTGTGGGTAAAGGTAAGTAATCTATGGTAATTTAGAGTGCTTATTTGGATATGATTTTATGAGTGTTTTGAATAAGTAATGTGATCTTGTTTGAGTATTGATTGAAAGTCTTCTTTGATATAGTTTGGAATTGCATATGGCAAGGTTTAAATGTGAAATGACTATATACACATATGATAGTGCATGTCCACGATAACTTATACGTATGAGACAATACGTGCATGAGTATACGTAGGTAGATATATCTACACATGCTCATGAACGTATTGCTCAATGGCATGAGCGTATCGATTGGATGAGGGACATCTATATATATGTGTATTTAGTTCATACACGTAGTCAGTGGATATGTGGGTTAATGAGTTTTATGTTGTTTTTCAAGTAATGATAGTATATATATTCGTTATGATATATGGTATACTTATGCGATTAGTGAAATATGTAAATATGAACATGTGGATTTTATTATCATTGATATTTTTATAGAGTTCATATATATATATAGTATATGACTTAAAGTCTTAGCGCTGTTATAAAGTGCAGCCTTAAAGCAAAATTAGTAATCATTTCATAAGCGCTTAGCTTTGAAAACAAAGTGAATGATAAAACAAAGTGCATAAGACTATGAGTGTAGCTTGTAAACTATGATAACTACTCAACATTAAAACTAAATAAGAGCACTGGAAAATGCAGTGCATACATTATATTTGCTAAGGGAAACAAAAGCACATAAAGTGCATTGCAATATATTTAATGGGCAACACTAATATAAAGCACATACATTTATGTAGTATGGAGGTTTTAAAGCGTGTAAAATGCAAAATGTATACATTTGACAGTGCTGGCATATAACATTGAAAATTGTTTTCCCAAACGTGCCAAAACATTGACTCATTCTTGGAAAACTACCTACAAGATAATAGGGGAGCATGGTTGATTGTGTGGCACCATGATGGAGAGATGCAAACCCAATAGAAGTCTGTAATATGAGCAGTTACCTTGTATTTTTGAGTTTTCTTCATGTTGTCCTCATATGTGTTTCTTATGCATCGATTCTTGCTACCACCACAAATTTGTTTTGCTGAGTCAAAGTATGGAGTAGGAGTTGTGGCGGTTCTGCCAACTAGTTTGTAGCCATAGCTTTCTCAAATTCACAATTTCCTTTGAAGTTGCTTATACGTTGCTGCTATTATTCTCTGAGTCTTCTATCCTGTTTATACATTATATTTTGGTCTGGAGCAGTGAGGAAAATTAGTAAGTAGAGAGAGGGATTTGAGTGGTTTTGGAGGAGGTACTCAGCTAGTTCAAGGAATCAAGAGCAAGGAGCCGGTTGATTATTTGGAGCTTAGCAATAATAGGCATGCTAAATACCTCTTCATTATGTCTTTTCTGTTGAAAGATTGAATGTCTTGGATTGTTGTTTAGGGAATAAGTTGGTTTGCCATTCTTTCTAAAATTGGATATTTGCTTATATGTTCGAAGAAAAGAATATGACTAGTATAGAAATTATTATTATGTATTGAATGTTGATTAATCTCTATAGTAGAGAATAGCATCTATATAGGGATACCACTCTATAATAAAGTATGAATAGTTTTGCTACTTTGTGAAAAGATTAAGTTATGTAAACCTTATCAATACAACTTATACCATTTCGACAAAAGTGTCATAGAAAACCTAGAATTGTTAAGTGGGGTTATTCTTGGGATTAGTTGATCCATGGGCAAGGGAATAACTTTTGTATAGAGTTTTATGTCTTACCAAATCAATCTAGAATGATGGGTGAACATGTGACGTCCATTCTGAGTTAGTAGTGATGGAATCTTTGGCCAAAGTAGTGTAAGTAGCCACTGTTTACACTATCAGTTCACTGTGATCCAGGTTTACATACTAGGAAGGGTAATCATGCTTGTAGGTTGGAGCCATAGTATGACAATACTAGATATGTAGGACACAAAATCTTGCTTAGTTTAGGCTATTCTTTGAGGTTACGATACCAATCCCTTCGTCGAAGGGTAGGGCCGTTTACCAGTTTGGTAAATGTGCGGGGGACCGCAATTAGTCCATGGTTGGTAAAAAAGTGCTTTAGTGATGCTTCTCCTCATGTAGTTGGCGGCCAGGAATTGAAGACAGACATCAGAACCATTGTATCTCTATTGTCAATTAGCTTTATGAAGCTTGTATGTAACTATCTTGTGAGATTTTGTAATTGAGAATTATTCAATACATGTAATGTTGGAATGTAATTTGATTATGCAATGGTAAAGTTTGAAATATATTTCAAATGTGCATATGTCATTTATAAAGAAAGGAATTTTTTTTATTATTCACATTGTTGGTATTCATGGATTATTCACTTTTGAGTTTAAACTTAGTTAAATCTATTTGGTAGAACAAGTGGCATGTTACAAAGAACATGGTTCATGTGCTTTTTCTGCCCAATCACGAAGCATTACAATTCCCCAGAATTCTACCTATCTTGAAGAATACTTGACCCTACATGAAATGCCTAGCAACTTGAAAATAACTGGCAGGAGGGAACACTTGATGCATGCTTGGTGCCTATATGCATTCTAACTAGAATGATCATAATCTCGCAAACAGGATGCGGCAAAGAACCATAACAAATACTAGGCATAAAATTGCCATCTATTTCACTGGTACATATAGCTTTGGCCACATCATAAAAGCATAACTTATAGATCTCAAAAAAGAAGATCACCTTCTCTATTAGTCCACATTCATTGTCCTATCTCAGAAGGTAAGCTCAAATTCCATAAGGCAAAACTAATCTACTTCCATTGTGAAATCAATCATAATAGCACATGCATTTGACTAAGATCATTACTAGTTTCTTTCTTTCTTTCTTGAAAAATTGAACGTAAATGCATTTCACAATCTCTATACAAGTAAACATTTATAACAAGTTTTTCAAGTGTTGTCATCCATTGGATACATTTTTACGAAAGAAAATAAAAAATAGAGTTATTTTCACAAAGTTGCCATATCTATTTAATTCTAATCATCTAGTGAAGAGGTCAATAACAATAGTAATAATAATGAACTTGTGCTTATCAATATTTGCAAGTCATTTAATTTCCACATATAATACCATGTTATAAGTTATAGCAGAGGTTAAAACCTCTAAAATAGACTGAAAGCATACATGAATAAGATGGGCCAACTAATCATAAGGATGGTCACATAAAAATAACACCATGTAGGCAGATGAGGCCAAAATTGACAGAAGGCCGACAACAAGGTAGATTCCAACTTTGAGACAAGCCAACAATTCATAAACCAGGTTGACAATATCATTAAAGACTGATACCTTTGTGCACAGGCCGCTTTGAAAATACATATTCAGGTTATTATAATGTTAAACATGCAGTTTATAAAGGATGACAAGCCAATACAGTGGGAGAAAATGCCAAAACTACAGGTTCAGAAGTTTGCATGCTTGTTGAAAGGCTCCATAAAGGTCAAAACTATGTTTAGAGGGAAATAAACTAGAAGAACACCATTGAAAATGTTGAAAGGTTGAGTAAGAGTTCTAAGTGGTTGAAAGACACCACAACCGACCGATAGAACAATCATAAGGTCCGTTAGAAAATGTTTGAGAGTCGGTAAAAGGTTTGGAGGCCAAAAATGTTATACAGGCTAAACTCAAGGGAATCAAATGAAAAGAAATGAGGCCGTTTAATATAATAACAGGTAGTTCTCTGCAAAACTAGCTGATAGAGCAAAGGATTTCATGCGGTTTAAAAAATAGACCTCTAGAAAAATATTCAAGGTCGTTTTAATATATTCATAGAGGCTACAAATTTCATAAGAAGGTAGTGAATATGCATTCTGAGCTTTGTAGAATGCACTTCAAACTTCCTAGACTGAATCTGCACCTTTCCTATCTAGAAATTTGAGCAACTCTATAGCTTGTTTAATTGAAGTGATAATTTTGGGTCTGGTTACGAACTATGTTAAGCACTTTCCAAATTATAATCATCTAGGTCAGCAATCTATAAAGTTCTCAAGCCAAGCTTTCTCATGAAAGACTCTATGGCTGATCTATTCTTACTTGAACCTACGACTTCTTGTAAAACAATGATAGAATCTCCGTTGAGATACATAAAAAAAAACTTTATATGTTAAAATTCTCTCACTGGTTTTACAGAGTCTCAATTTAAACCAAAACCAAAAAATTCATTATTCTACTGTATCATAATCTCTTAACAACGAACTTGCTTACAACGCTACTATGTATGCTCACAAAAAGAATTTAAGGTAGATATCCCTACCTGATTGATGATGAGGGGTTTCCTAGAGTTGGAAAACTCACACCTAATGCTGTGTTGAGCTATCCTTCTTATCCTCCGCAAATCAAAAGGGACTTAGAGCCCTCTTCTCATCATGTCATCCTTACTTATGCCAAGATAATGATTGCTTCCCTTTTTTTAATCTCTATGTGTCACCATTCTTATGTCGTCTCCCCTTTTTTCCTTATGGCATTTTTCCTCTCCTTTTATTATTAGTTCCTCACTTCTATCAACTCTCACTCTGCATGTGCATGGTTGCCTAAATGCCCCAACCTCCTTGATTCTTTTTAATTTAAAACTCCCTCACTTCTAATTATAACATTTGCATGTAAATATAAATAGAGAATGCTTTTGTTTGAATATATTCATATTTTTACTATAATTTTAATGTCGCATGTATTTTAGAATGAGGGGTTTTATTATTTTAATATCCCTTTACATATAAAAGTTGCATGACTTTAATATTTAGATGTTTAATATATGAATTATTAAAAAAAGAAATCTAAAAATATTATATTTATTTTAAATTTAACCAAATACTTTTTCATGCATGTATACATATATATTTATTAATTACATTATATATAAATATAACACTTTAAATAATATAAATCTATTGAAATCAAATTAATTTTTTTTTCTTTTTAATCATACATTGGAAAGAAAATTAAGAAATCATGACAATTTTATGATTTGAAAAGAAGTGATATTATGCAAGTCATACAACGTTACAAAGCAAAAGAATTTCAAACAATTTAATCCTTTTTTGTCAATCATGCAAACATTCATCTCAAAAAGCTCATACAAGATTATGCCATGGAAACTTAATGCGGCCATATCAAACAAAATCAAGAATGCAGAATGCAATCATGAACTAAATGAGTGTGTGTATGCATCAGCTTCCCATCATGTCAATTCTTATCGGGCGGCTAGAACATCTCTACCTCAACCATGTTCTTGCCTTCAACACAATCCTGCACTTAGTCGCACTCAAGTCCCGATTAATAGGTTAGTCCATAAAACCTTAGCCAAAGAAAGCATATAAACATGTTAATCCATCATTTGATGACTTTCTATTTATGCATTATTAAGATGATAACATTTCATTTTTACACACAAGCAATTTACCAGTAACACAATCACATTATAATATCCAATAGTTCAAATTATAAAAGAGTTCATAAGTTTGACATGTGACAAATAGTTCATAATCATATTAAAAACAACAAATAACTCAGCCAAATAACAACTCATAGTCAACAAACAATAATGCACAATCAAATAATGATAATTTCATAGTTGACTAACAACCATGCATAGTCAAATAATAATAAAGTTCACTATTGAATAATAATAATAAACCTATAAGTGGTTCATGACAATGCTAAAATGGAAAATGAAATGGCAAGAGAGGTAGCAGACAAGCGAAGAAGGGCAGGAGATGTAGAAGGGAGTAAATGGGGAGATGTAGAATAAGGGGAATTGTTGATTGCAGGAAATTCAAGGCGTAAAGAAGATAGTGATGGAGTAGGCACATCCCACAATGGTTTTATGAGTAGGGACGATGGGTGGATAAAATCTTAACAACAAGGCAAGTGCAAGCGGCTAAAGAATGGGAGGGGAGGAAATGGAGTGGAAAGCAGCCAAGACTCGATCTGAACAAATTAGATGCAATACCTCATCAATCCAGGCTGAGGCGATATGGAGGAAACCAAAGGTGAAATTTTGGATACTTCAAGGCAAGAAATGGTTATTCGGGCAACCAAAATTGGAGAAACCCTATCTCTAAGGGTGGAATAACAAATGAGAGGTATGGACGGTTGTGGCAAAAAGGACCCAAAGTGTGGATTCCTCATGGAACTAGTGGGCAAAGGATGGGTGATTCACGGAAGGGAAAATAACAAGCAAACCTTAGAAAGGGAAAGCACCACTGCATTGAGAAACGACTTTGATACTGAGCATGGTGAATCAGAAAGGTGAGTCCAAAACCCATTATAAACCTCCAGATAAAAGTATTTTAGATTTCCTACAACAATCTTGGATGAAGAACTTAGTAGATAGGCTAAAGGAAGTAGGAATGTTCATAAAATGGGGTGGAGGTTGGCCGACATTTGGAAAGATGAGAAATTGGTGTGATAAGAATTGGGGCATCAATAATCAATTGAAAGCACTACCTAATGGCTTCTTTCTAGTAGAATTCCCATTGGAGAATGATAGATGAATTGTCCTAAATCATGGGCCCTACATGATGGACGGAACAAGAATATACATGAAAGAGTGGAAACCTAATTTTGATCCTTGGAAGCAGGAAGTGGAGGTCGGGCCTATGTGGATTTGCCTATATAATCTACCCTCAGAATACTAGGAGGAAGATATACTAAAAGAAATCAAAAAGAGCATTGGACCTCTCATCCAAATAGATGAAAATATGGAAGATAGACGCTTTGGCACTTATGCAAGATTATGTCTCAACCTAATGCCCTGCCCACCAATTCCACATGAGATTGAAATCTATATAGGTGGGGGAGTATGGAAACAAAGGGTGGAAAGTGAAGACTGCTTGGTCTTATGCCCCAAATGCAAATCTATGGAACATGAGAAGATGGAATGTTGGACTTTGTCTCTGCCAATAAGACTGTTACTTATGAATGGGAGAAGATACATGTCCAAGGGGAAAAGACTAGTGAGGTAAGAACTGGGGAAACTTATGATGAAAAGAATTAAGAGCAAAAGGTAGAAGTGGAGACAGGAGGGAAACAAGAGCCAGAGGCAGTGGCAGTTGAAGGCATTGGGACTATCCCACCTAGTCCAAGAGTAGGGGAGATTACTAAAGGGAAGATGGGAAACACTTAAGAGCCCAGGGAAGATCTAGGAACTGAGATAAACCCGAATGGAGAGGACAACAATAGAAATATTGGCAATCAAAGAAATGGGTTCAAATCAGGTGATAACAATGATAGAATGTGAATCCTTGGGAGATAGGGTTGAACCACCAGACCAAGAAGAAGGGAAGGGAAACATGGAACAAAACCAACAACTAGAGGTCCCCTTCACTAATGAAAACATAAATGATTCCACCTTGATGATTGAGGGGGAAGCTTTTGAGGAAGAATTTGAATCAGAGGGAGAAGAAGGGGGAGAGGATGAGGAAGGGGAAATTATGGAAGAAAGAATGCTGGAGCAAACTAACTCAAAGTTGAAGAAACCAAATATTAAATAGAAAGGAAAGAGGGGACCAAAAACCAACAAGGAAAAACTTGAGATTGCTGCCAACGCCTTTGGACAAAGAAAACTAAGATCAGAGAATGACATCCTCCTTACTGGGGGGTAATGAGAATCCTAACTTGGAATGTTAGGGGCATAAATGCTCCTAACAAATGGCATATGGTCAAGCGCCAAATTGACCAAGCAAAAGTAGATGTTGTTTTAATACAAGAGACTAAATGGAATAATGAGGAAAGTGAGAAGAGAATGAGAAATTTGGGACAGTGGGTAGGACATTTTGTAAGTGCGACCAAAGATTCAGGGGGTTTGGGAACTTTATGTAACCCACTTAAGATTGAGGGAATGGTTGAAGTTGAAAGCTAGAATTGGATCATGGTAAATTACAAACTATTATAAAAAAATGAGAAGTTCTATCTAATCAATGTATATGGGTCAGTGTCCACAACTAATAAAAGAGAATTATGGTGACATATATCAAACATAATGAGTAACTGCAAAGGAGAAAAAGGAATTGTTCGAGAGGATTTCAATGCCACATTGAATAACTTAGAAAATAGAGGAGGACTATCCAATATCACATATATACAAATGGACTTTTAGGCATTTGTGGATAACAACCAACTCAGAGACATACAAACAAAGAATGCTATCTTCACATAGAAAAATAGGAGGGAAGGATTCACAAGTATAGCAGAGAGACTCGATAGATTTTTGTTAGTTGGGGACTGGGATAACCAAGCAGATATGTAGGAAGTAGAAATTCTGCCATATACAGGATCAAATCATTTTCTTGTGCAACTTACTATTAGGCTATAGGACCCCCTAGGTGGTAGCCCATTTAAATTTGAAAATATGTGGTTAAGAGATGCAAATCTGAAGAATCTCATTGTAGAATGGTGGATTGAAATTGATGTTGGAAATCAATCCAAATTATATCAGATGCAAAAGAAACTAAACTTCATAAAGCATAAACTAAAAGCATGGAATAAGGAAAAATTCAAGGACATTTTTTTAGAAAAGGAGAGGGTGGAGAATGAGTTGGTTGCCCTTAATGAAATAATAATTGAAAGAGGAATGACAGTGGCTAAATATGAAATAGAAAAAACACTGAAAGAGGAGCTAACAAAACTATAGTCTAGAGAAGGATGCTATTGGAGACAGAAATCAAGAGAAATATGGCTAAAGGAAGGGGACATAAATATAAAATTCTTCCATAGAATAGAAATCACAAACAAAAGTAGGAAAAGAGTTGTGGAAATAAGGAGGATGACACAATGGCACAATTAATTGAGGAAGTAAATAAAGAAGCAATCAGGTTCTTTAAAGCCTTACTAAACAAAGATATACAAGAACACAGGGTAGAAATAGAATCCATCCTTGGTGTAATCCCACCAATAATAAATGAGGAACATAATAAGGCACTCTACAAGGTAATTACCAAGGAAGAAGTGAAAACTGTAGTATTTCAATTGAACCCAGACAAGGCCCCAGGCCCTAACAGATTTCTGGCTAGTTTCTTTCAGAATTTCTGGGAAATTGTGGGGGATGATTTGATTAATGCGGCGGATGAGTCAAGAAGGAAAATGACCATGCTTGGGGCTTTAAATAATACATTCCTGACTCTCATACCGAAGAAGAAGGAATCATAAAACATGGGTGATTTTAGGCCCATTGCACTTTGTAACACTGTCTACAAAGTTATCACTAAGATTATAGCAAACATGCTAAAGAAAGTTTTGCATGTGGTGACTTTTGAGGAATAGAGCGACTTCTCTCCTGGTAGATCAATTGTAGAAGGTATAATTGTGGCACATGGAGCGATTCATTCAGCTAGGAAGACTAGAGCAGCTAGTATGATCCTCAAGCTGGCTATTTTAAAGGCCTATGATATGGTGGACAGGTTTTTTTTGATAGAAGTCTTAGGAAGATTTGGATTTGGTCAAAGGTGGATAAGCTGGGTCAAGAGCTGCATAACTACACCAAAATATTTTGTCTTGATGAATGGTGCCTCACATGGTTTCTTTTCCACATCCAGAGGTCTCAGACAAGGGGATCTGTTGTCTCCCTTCCTATTCATAATCATGGTTGAGGCACTAGGGAGAGGTATCAATCAACTGAGAGAAGTAGGAAGGTGGAAAGGTATAGAAATTGCCAATGGGCTGGAGCCAGTCGCTCATCAACAGTTCATAGGTGACATGATACTTTTTGGGACAACATGTTGATCAGAAGAAAGAGTCATCAAATCTTACTTGGACAAATATTGTAAGGCCTCAGGCCAAAGCATCAATTGGAGGAATTCAGAGATATTTTTCCTAAACACTCAATTAAGCCTACAAAGAGACATTGCAAGAATTCTAGATCTTCAAGTGGTCTCCCTGCCTAGAAGATTTTTTGGAATGCGTTTGTTTGAAGGGGTAAATAAAAAGTGCTACTGGGAGAATTTAATTAATGGTTGCAAAAATAATATGGAAACATGGAAAGGCAAATGGCTCTCTTCCGCTGGCAGGTTGTTGATGTTGAGGGCAGTCCTATCTGCCATACTGATATATTCAATGTCTTGTTTAAAAATTCCAACATTAGTGAATGATATTTTAAATCAGATTATGAGGAGGTATTTTTTGGAGTGGAACATGAGATCAAAATAAATTCCCACTCATCTCATGGGATAAGGTATGCTCGCCCAAGGAATTGGGGGGAGCAGATAGTTATCAATCGTGAGCATGGCTATGGGTGCAAAGTTAGTATGGAACTTGTATGCAAACGGAAATTAGAAATGAGTTTGTATTCTTGGGAAGAAATATTTAGATACAAATGATCCATCTCAAATATTAACTATTAGAGACCGTCCCAGAGGTTCAACAATTTGGAACTAGATATTGGAATGTAGGGATATAGTATCACATCATGTAACATGGGAGATTCAAAATGGACAGAGTGCCTCTTTCTAGACGGATTCTTGGGAAGGGGAGAAACTAATTTCTAATCACCCTAATTTGGAGGATATTAGAGCTGAGACGGTAAGGTGTTGGGGAAGAAAAGTAAGTGATTATGGGATAATGGTTGAGCAGAATGGAGTGTTACAAGGGCGGTGGTGGTCCTTATAGGAGATCAATGCCCCAAATGATCAAAAGGAATCCTTGAGTGAAGTATTAAGAAATAGGATCTTCTCACCATCAAATGATGCTGGCACTATATGGTGGTGTGGGTCCACAACAAGGGTTTATAAGGTGAAAATTGGATATAAGGTGAAGGAAGCTGCAATTGCAAAGAAAGACTGACAAACCAAGTTGTTATGGAATAAGCATAGTCTACCCAAGGCCGGGGTCTTCACATGGCTGACAATTCAAAGGAGAAGTCTGACTGAAGACCGACTTCAGAGAATGGGAATCCAAGGACTAGGAAGGTGTGTCCTTTGCAAATCAGATAATGAAACAAGCAACCACATCTTGTTATGCTGTCCATATGCAGATGCATGTTGGAAATTTTTCATGGAAAAGTTGAATTATCAATGCCCCCTACCACAAGATATAGGAGATTGGTTTAACATGTGGCCTACTATAAGAAGACAGGCTCTTTTTGATATTATATGGAGCATTCTTCCATCAACAATTATTTGGGAACTGTGGAAAGAAAGGAATTGTAGGATTTTCCAAGAGAAAGCATTGTCGAGGGAAACGCTCTATCGAAAGATGGAAGACCATATCATAGAACTAGTAAATAATGTGGTAAAAAATAAATCACTGAAAGACAATATATACACATGCTGGGATGATGAGATGCTCAAGGTGTTCCCTAGATTCAGAGTTGCCCCTATTAATGGGGATGGGAGGGTTAATCTTCCTATCAATCCTAGATTGAGAATACAATGGACAACACTTGAAAATGGATGGATCAAAATAAACCTTGATGATGCTTCTACAGGAAATCCAGGACTAGGTGGGGCAGGTTATTTGGCGCGTGATCTGACTGGAAAGATTTTGGTAGAGAAAATAGTGTATTTAGGAGAATCCACTAATAATATGGCAGAATTCAGGGCGGCCTTAATGAGACTGTAGATGGGTGTGGAATTGAAAGTCAGTCGTATTCACCTAGAAGGTGACTCGCTTATTGTGATCAATGCCATCAGGCGGAATCAATCACTCAATTGGAAGCTTGCTCATTAGTTTAGACCCATAAGAGAATTAATATGAAGGTTTGAAGATTTTAAGGTGTCACATGTATACAGAGAAGGTAATGATGTGGTGGATAGGTTGGAAAAGAAAGTTGCAAAGGAGTCAATTTAAGATGATGGGTCATGAAGTGATGGTATAGTGTGTATCTCGTGGAGGGGAGGAAAGTAGGTTTACATACCACCGGGCTAGCATTGTGGTCAAAGTACTTTCATTTGGATACAAATTGGCTGACGAGCGGCCAAGTTGGCTGTGGAGTGATGGGTGGGATAATGAGGAGTCCAGACATGATTGCCATGCGTTCATTCTGAAGGATGGATGTGACTTGGTATTGATTGGCTGCCACTGATAAGTATATAAGTTAGATTCTTATGACTTATGTCGTTGAGGGCATCATTTTGGAGCAGGAGGTCACTCAAATTGTAAGTAGAATGAGAAATTGTATAGGGCTTGTGATAGGTTGGTTTCACCATTTTGGGGGGTTGATGAACCATTTTGATGTATGCAGGTAGATAGGAAATATATTGTTAGTAGAATAGATCAGTGACAGATACATGATAATATAAATGAAAATGTTAGATATCAATATAAAGGGTGTTGGCCCATACCAGCTATTAACCTACCAAATAATAATAATAATAAACCCACAAACAACTAACAATAAGCTCACAATCAACTAACAATAACTTATAATTGGCTCTTTTGAGGCAATAGAGAACTTTAAGCCATTTTAAATTCCAAACCAAGAGCAAATGATTACCCATTTACTTATATTAATTGTAATTTAAGATGACAGGCTGAATACCATCCACAACATAAAAAATGCCAAGATGTCATCATAGAAACTATTACCAAAACCTTTAAAGCCAAATAACAAATTTTCACACAACTTACTACTTACGAATAATATTGATAATGAAATAGAAATTTGATCATGGACTCTAATGAATTAGAGACCAAAACAAAACCTTATTATATGCTCTAACTCAAACCACAAAATAATAGTCAGTATCATATCATAATATAGAGGTCAAAAGGTTATTTTTCACAATATAGATTACACAACCAAATTCCAACAATTTACATTACAAATAAACTTACCCTTTAAATTAAAAAAATCCGACAACCTAGATCACACAAGGTAAAAATCTTTTCTCTAACTATGTGAACATGCATCCCCTATCATGCCCACACTTGCTTGTGATAACGAACACTGACACCATTTTTCTAGATAACAACTCTACCATGACTTCACCACACTATACATTGTAACACAACGTGCACTCTTAATGTCATAGCATATACATACAATGTTGTGTATGGTGCATCTGTGACGAGAAAAAGACCCACAAAGTTTATGGTGATGAGGAATCCACTTGTTCACAAACCAATGAATTAAATCTCTTAATCTTGTTAAAACTATTATATGAATTTATTTAAATATTTCTTTATCAAACTTATAAAATAATTGACAACTAGTTCATCTATTCAAATGATAATTAATATATAAAGGTTATCAAGTTCTCACAAGAGCATTTGTCAACTTGCATGTATCAATCTTTCACCCTAGGTGACATACAAGGAAGTCGATTATCTAAAAATAAATTTATGACTAAATTTTTTTTGATAAAAAACCTAGATAAGTCCAGGGACCATATCAAAATTGGGCACACACCCAGAATCCAACAGAGAATATAGCATATATTGTTAATGAGATATCAACAAAACTATATTGACTTATCTACCAACCCAAAACCCCACCTATCATATTATCCCATCACCATACAAAAATGGTTTGAAATAGAAAGTATCAATTATCAAGTAAGCAAAGAAATAGGGGATGAGCAAATTACATAGACTTGAGCCCCTTATCATGGACATGGTTACAATTTTGACATACCCTATTGCCCTCCAAAACAATGACCTCCTTAACAAAGGGAGTGTTGATTTTTTGTAGCTTGGAAGGTGGGCCCGTGTGGAGGGTGGAAGTTGCTTAAGGGCAACTCGAGTTGGATATTTAGCAACAACATGATTTCTTTTTTATTAATAGAATGTTTCTTGAGTTGTGAGGTGGAGATAACACCAAGAGTGATTTTATGTGTAAGGAAAGTTTCTTTTGTCTTGCAAGGAAAGTTTCTTTTCTCTTGCATCAGCAGGGCTATATATGTAAGATTGTTGTAGCAACATTGTATTGTATTATGTGTGGAAAGGTTGCTGTTGAGGCTGAATAGAAGATCCAACATTTGTAGGTTTTTCCCCATATTGGGGTTTCCTGGTTATATCTGTGTCATTGTCTCTTTGAGTATGGCTTCTTGTTATTTTTTTGCTTCCGCTGTTATTAGCTGTTATTTGCTGTTATTTAACCCAAAGTATTAATTGTTATAAATCAGATAGAGGTTCTATTCTGTGGATTTATTGTGTAATTAATCTGTAGCTGGGTTATAAAAATTAATATGGTATCAGAGCTCTAAACTCTGAATACGAAGCCAAGATTTGTGACGCAGATTTTAGAGAGAGAAAAAAAAGTTTAGATTTTCGTCTCCAGTTTCTTCTGTGGCTATGGCAACCGGTGTTCGCTATGAGGACAGGCTTGAGGGTGTATCTAAATTTTTACAGTGGAAGGTTCGGATTACTTCTGTTCTCAAGGAGAACAGGCTGTGGATCTATGCTAGTACAAATGTGATACCACCAACAAATGATCCTGTTGCCCTAGATTCGCATGAAGTCAAGGAGGCCAAGGCTTAGAGGATTATCCTGGATGGGGTAAGAGATCATCTAATTCCTCATCTATCGAGGAAAGACACCGCCAAGGAGATGTGGGATTCACTCACAAAATTTTATTAGAGTGACTATCAGAGTCATAAGATGATACTAAATGATAAATTGCATAACACCAAGATGTCTAAAGGTGAGAGCGTGACCTCTTACTTGTCCAAGCTGACACAGGTCAGGGATGAGCTGGCTGCTATTGGAGAGACGATTGCTGAAGATGAGTTGGTGCGTATAGCCTTGAATGGTTTTTCGAAGCACTGGGAAGTGTTTGTCAAGTGTATTGTTGGCAGAGATCAGCTACCTAATTGGGCGAGGCTTTGGGATGATTTCGTTCAGGAAGAGATCGGTGAAGGTACTCATCGAGGAGATCAGACAAAGAAGGGTCAAGACGAAGAAAATCTTGCTCTTGCAAGCAAGGGGAAGCAAAAGTCCAATAAATGGCAAACGGAAGGTTCTTCCAAGAATGGGAAGAAGAAAGATCTGAACAAGATAAAATGTTTTTGCTGCCATCAAATGGGTCACTATGCCAGTCAATGTCCGAATAAGAAAAATAAGGACAAGCAGAAGAAGCAAGTTGCTGCCACAGCAGAGGTGGACGAGTTTGCATCACGATTTGAGAATGAGTTTTCACTCATTGCCTGTCTCTCAAGTTCAATTGCCAACAGGGTGTGGTATATTGACAGTGGGACTTCTTGCCATATGACAGGAGTCAGAGAATGCTTCACCAAGTTGGAGGAGAAGAAGCTGGATTTCTATATTGAGCTTGGAGACAATGCCAAGTACTATGCAACTGGTATTGGCACCGTCAAGTTTCAGCGGGAGTCTGGCAAACCCTTGTTGGTGGAGGATGTGTTGTATGTCCCTGGCATGACAAAGAACTTAATCTTGGTTTCTACCTTGGAGGACAAGGGTTACATCATAACCTTTGAAAGGGGCAAAGTCTATATTCGTCCCAAGGATTCCAAGGTTGCAAAAGTGATTGGAGTTAGGCATGGAAGCTTGTTTCGGTTACAGTTTGACCCAGCACATGCGTTGGTAAGCAACTATAGAGGGCTAGGAGAATTGTGGCACAGGAGGATGGCTCATCTTCACCATTGAGCACTTAATGTGCTCAAGGAAATAGTAATAGGGCTGCCTGAGATGAAGACAAAAAACCATGAAGTGTGCAAGGGTTGTGCTCTTGGGAAATATGCCAAGACCAATTTCCCAAGCAGTGACACTAGGTCCAAAGGGATTTTGGATCTTGTACACTCAGATATGTGTGGGCCCATGTCAACAGCATCCTTAAATGGGTATGAGTATTATGTTACTTTCATTGATGACTTCTCCAGGAAGACGTGGATATATTTTTTGAAGAACAAAGATGAGGTCTTCAGTAGGTTCAAGGAGTTTAAGGCTCTTGTGGAGAATCAAACAGGGAGGAAGATCAAGATACTGAGGTCTGATAATGGAGGCGAGTATACCTCGAATGCCTTTAAAGATTTCTGTACTCAGGAAGGTATCAAGAAAGAGTTGATGGTTCCGTACAACCCTCAGCAGAATGGGGTTGCTGAACGGAAAAATAGGGCTATAGTTGGAGTAGCCAAGGCCATGCTTCATGATCAGGATCTACCTTGGTTCTTATGGGCAAAAGCTTGCAATACAGCTGTGTATTTGCAGAATAGGAGCCCCCACAAAGTGTTGGGCAAATTGACTCCAAAAGAGGCGTTCACCAGTAAGAAACCAGATTTGGGGCACATTCGCATCTTTGGATGTCTTGTGTATTGTCACATTCCTGTGGAGAAGAGAACCAAATTGGAACCAACTGCAGAGAAGGGTATCCTTGTTGGGTACAGTGAAACTTCTAAGGCCTATCGAGTTTACATTCCTGCTCTCAGGAAAATAGTAGTTCGCAGAGATGTAAAGTTTGAGGAAGAGAGGGCTCTTCAAAAGTCTAGCAGTTTGATGAATGAGGAGAAGCAATCACCTACAGTTGAGGCAGAACAAATCCCTCAAACTTCAGTCCCACAAGCTGGAGAGCAGAGCAAGTAGGTCAAGCAAGTTGATCAGAAAGAGGAACAAATAATTCCTCAGCCTCAGATTCCTATTATTGAGAAGAAGAGAAACAGAGCGGCTGAGCAGACACTAAGAGAGGCCCAGGAGTATGTTGGTGACCCACAGAATTCAGTCAGACAGAGGAAAGCTCCCAAACGTTATTCTGATTATGTGGCACTTATGAGTGAATTAATTGAAGAGGAGCCTTCCAGCTTTCAGGAAGCATCTAAGCACCAAGTATGGAGGGATGCCATGGTGGAAGAGTATTCTTCCATCATGAAGAATAGCGTGTGGGAGGTAGTACCTCGGCCAGAAGGTAAGTCTGTGGTGGGCTCGAGATGGTTGTATAAGATTAAGCATGCTGCAGATGGTAGTGTGGAAAAATTCAAAGCCCAGTTTGTGGCTAAGGGATTTTCTCAGAAGGAAGGAGTTGACTACGACGAGACTTTTGCTCCAGTAGTCAGGTACTCATCCATAAGAGCTATCATTTCTATAGTAGCACAGATGGGTTGGAGGATTCACCAAATGGATGTAAAGACGACCTTCCTCAACGGAGAGATTGAGGAAGAGATTTACATAGAACAACCAGAAGGATTTGAAGCACATGGGAGGGATTCTCATGTATGCAGGTTGAGAAGAGCACTGTATGGGCTCAAGCAGGCTCCTAGGGCGTGGTATTCACATATTGATAGTTACTTGCAGAGTGTGGGCTTCATCAAGAGTGAGGCAGATCTGAACTTGTACTATGTTCAGGTGAGGGATGAACTTCTCATATTGGGTGTTGTGCAGAACACCTTCCTCGCTAAGAGGGAGTGTTGATTTTTTGTAGCTTGGAAGGTGGGCCTGTGTGGAGTGTGGAAGTTGCTTAAGGGCAACTCGAGTTGGATATTTAGAAACAACATGATTTCTTTTTTATTAATAGAATGTTTCTTGAGTTGCGAGGTGGAGATAACACCAAGAGTGATTTTATGTGTAAGGAAAGTTTCTTTTGTCTTGCAAGGAAAATTTCTTTTGTCTTGCAAGGAAAGTTTCTTTTCTCTTGCATCAGCAGGGCTATATATGTAAGATTGTTGTAGCAACATTGTATTGTATTATGTGTGGAAAGGTTGCTGTTGAGGCTGAATAGAAGATCCAACATTTACAGGTTTTTCCCCATATTGGGGTTTCCTGGTTATATCTGTGTTATTGTCTCTTTGAGTATGGCTTCTTGTTATTTTTTTGCTTCCATTGTTATTAGCTGTTATTTGCTGTTATTTAACCCAGAGTATTAATTGTTATAAATCAGATAGAGGTTCTATTCTGTGAATTTATTGTGCAATTAAACTGTAGCTGAGTTATAAAAATTAACAAAGTCATCCTCCAAGTCGCAATAGTAAGATAGCGAGGGGAGAGCCCTCTCAGGTAAGGTCACCTCCAACTTTTGGGTGATACATTCCAATGCTAATTGTGTATCATATTGTCTATGTAAAATGGCATGAATGTGCTCCATGAGAATATCCATATGGATCTCAGCCTATCGAGAAACGCCAACCACATCATCATGTAACAAGATTGAACAAGCAACCACCGAAACCATAGAAGCTAAAGAGAGAGACTATGCCACTTCTTAGACATTCCATCTTCCATGTGTATTATTAGGGTCCAAGAGAAAATTTGCCATGGTAGTACGGATGTTAACACCTAGGTCTGTGTCAACCTTTTTGGAGAGCTCCCAAATCCGAGCCAACCAACTCCTCAGAGTCAGGTCTTTAATTTCATCATCCACCAAATGTATGAAGCCAACCATCGTCTGCTCGCCTGAGATTCTTCTCTTTCTCCTTCGTGTCGCCTCCAATCTCACAGGCTTCTCCTTTTTAGCTGAATCACCTATCTTCTTTCTGCCCACAAATCTGCTACCAATGCCCCGCCTCAACTACCATCGTGCCCCCTACAATAACGTTCTTCTCCTTCTGCACTGCTTGCCCACCCAATAAACCCTTCGCATCCTTCCTGCCAACATCATAATCCATGACGCCCACAATCCAAAGAAGTAAACATGCAACAAAAATTAGGAATTCGTTAAATGTAATGAGGATACTAAATGAAAATTAAACAACCATGGTAAACAACTAAGCATAAATGTCCAACATCCTTCGATCTCACCTCAGCCGTGTCTCACCCTACCATCTAATAATGACTGATTGCGACCTCGCACTTGCCTCTATTCTGGCCCTTTATCAGGTGGATGTAGAGGGATGTAAATGGACACAATCTTTAAACCAAACATTGGTTATCAACATTATCTAATAGAAATAACGTGGAAAATTTGCAAGACTAAGATGAAAGAAACAAGTCCTTAAAAGACGTAAAAATCTTCAAGATGTTCTCATTTATCTCCAAGATGTTCCTCTCAAGATAGAAATTTTCAAATATTCTACTAAGCATTTAATGTGAGCAATTAAAAAATCCTTACAAATGAGATGCCATTTTACTTATATAACTTGAAGAGGTAGTTGTAGGAAATAATTAACTCACAACTACTTTTATGTCATGTCCCCTTTTTAGACTAAAATAATTAATAATATTATTTAGGTTAGGGTCGGTAATTTCTAATTTTAGGGGCAAATTAATATTATTATAATAAAAATAAAAGGTGTTTTTAAACATTAGTATTAAAATAAAAAAGTATTTTTAAATACTTAAAATAAAAATTAAAAAAAAAAATATTTTTTTAAAAAAATCCCTAGAGGGAAATTTAGGACCCAAGGGCCCGCATTGGAAAGGTGTTTCAAGGAGGTGCCTAGTTTCATTTGATGATCACAAATTCATTTGACATTTTTCTTCTTTGTGATCATTGTGTTTAATTTGACATCCAAGGATGAAAACCCTAGGTTTTGTTTGCGATTCAGGGGGACGAAAACCCTCTTGGGTCTCTTTCCAGAGGTGAGGGTGAAAACCCTCAATTTTTAGCTTTGACAAATCCACTTAGGGTTTGCATGGTGGGCTAATTTAGAGTTTTGTGCAAATTTTTAGGGCTTGGGCAAATTAACATTTGCAAGCAAATAGAATTCACCAATTTTGGAGCTAGTTGACATAATTATTGGAGTGCCATATTTCTAGGTCAATTTTGGAGGTTATGCTCATTGATTGGGGGATGATGGCCTTTGTAATTACAGGGTTTAGACTGAGATTTTAGCGCTAAACTTGTAGCAGTTCGTTCCAGGGTGAATTTACATCATTTTTGGTTGTGCATTGCATTCACCTTCACCCTGGAGGTTTGCCAATGAATATCTTTGTGGATCGCATCATTTGGAGACTTCCTTTCTATTGATCACCATATTAATTTGAGTTGGCATACTCTGCTGTGCGTCTGTTGAGGGTTTCGAGATATTTATATAGATCACAATAGTTCTTATTGACCACTAAGGCTCAGGCATTCCTCCAAGATTGTTGTTCGCTAGCTGTCCCATACACTCAGGCTTCTAGTAGACCTGTTGCCATCCTTTGTGGATCGCATCATTTGGAGACTTCCTTTCTATTGATCCCATATTAATGTGAGTTGGCATACTTTGTTGTGCGTCTATTGAGGGTTTCAGGATATTTATATAGATGGCAGTAGTTCTTATTGACCACTAAGGCTCAAACATTCCTTCGAGATTGTTGTTTGCTAGCTGCCCATACACTTAGGCTTCTAGTAGACTTGTTGCCATCCTTAGATCATGCCAAGGGAGTTTGAAATTTCATAAAATCTGAGTGTAGATTGCCTACCAATTTAGGGACTCATCACAGGATTCACGAGCAAGCATTCGACCCTTTTTGGATTTGCTGTATGTTGTCACTATAATCGTTTGTAATTTTGCAAATTATAACTTCAGCTCAGTATATCAAATTGTAATTTTCTAGTTGTGAGTGAATACAATCAAATTGAAGGACCTATATTGCTGTTGTTGAAAATGATTATAAACTGTTGTAGATATCTACATTTTATACTATTTCAGTTTGCTATTCGTAATTACAATTTGGCTTCAAATTTTGGAAACAAGAAAAAAAGGAAAAA
Organism: Cunninghamia lanceolata; assembly: GCA_027924645.1. NCBI lineage: Eukaryota > Viridiplantae > Streptophyta > Pinopsida > Cupressales > Cupressaceae > Cunninghamia > Cunninghamia lanceolata. Next base: position 13,402,123 of record BSBN01000063.1, read on the forward strand.
ATAGCAGAAAAGACTACAAAATTAATTTGGGACATTACAGTGGTATCAGAGCAAGAGATCTTGCCAGTCTATTTGGGTTGGATCTAATTTTGTTATGCAGATTTGATTTGATGCAAGATAGTGAAAGAGAAGTGAGATATCATCAGAGAGAAAGGAGGAGAGAGAAGAGGAAACCATGGGTGACAGGGGAGATGAGATGAACATCTAGGAGATCATTAACTGAAGTAATAGAGAATTGGCTAGAGAGATCCAAAATTCGATGAGAGAATTTATGTCAGAGATGGCTAGAACATTGAGGGAGCTAAATCATTATTTGAGTGCATCCAGGCCAATTCAAAATACAATAGGTGAGGGGAACAATTCAACCAACGAGGTCTCTAACAACCCTCCCACTAAGACATTCTGGGCCAAGTTCCTGTAAAGAGAGGATGAAGATCCATTAGAGGAGCAACAATTTTAGCCACACATGGAGGATGATATGGCAAGGTATCATGAAGAGTACAATGCTCTAAACCAAGCAATTCACAACGACTTGTCCTTTGTTGAGTACTATGATTTGAAGACAAAGAATGGACATAGAAGAGGAATCAGATATCATAATGAGCAACCCTAGAAAGACATACATCGATTGTGTAAGATCACCATACCTACATTGGATGGATCAAAGAATTGTTCAGTTAGGGCATGGTTACAGAAGTTCGATACATACTATTCATTGAACCCTATGTATGAGGAGGAATAAATTAAGTTTGCTACCTTACATTTGGAGGGTGTGGCCCATAATTGGTGGTATCACGACATGGTTACACAAAGGCACAACTCCATCACCAACTTAGAAGGATTCAGTCAGAGGTTGATAGAGAGGTTTGACAAGAAGGATCTAGAGGTTCATTTTAGGGAGCTAGCATAGTTAAGGCATGACGACGTAATATAGCAGTATGTGGTAGAATTCTAGAGGTTATCAACGATGGTACCAAATGTGACGGAGAAGAGACTCATTGTGCTATTTATGGAGGGCCAAACCAAACCTCTCAAGGGTTTAGTTAAGGCCTTTGATCCACCATCATTATCAGAGCCATCAAGAGAGTTCTAACTTTGGAGAGTTCAGTTCCTAAGAGCAAGCCACCACCTCTAACACTACAGAAGAAACCACTTCAGAAGAAAGTCCTTCCTCTGCTAAACATGCTGAAGAATATCAACAAAGAAGCCACAAAGAATGAGCTTAGGAGGAAGAAATTATGTTTTACTTGCAAGAAGCCATGGGGACTAGGTCATCGATGCCTTGGCTGTGGATATGTACATTACATAGGGGTTTCCAAATGAAGAGATAGAAAAATAGGAGCCAAAACTAGAGGTTGAAGAGGGAGAGATTTAGGAGGTCGCCATGATTCACTTTCAGACGCACCTAAGTATCATCTATTCAGAGTTTGTGGGATTTTGAATGGGTAAAGGATCATATTGTTGATTGATAGTGGAGCCACCTATAACTTCATAGATGAGGACTTGGTATCTAGGAGAGGATTGGACACAAAAGACTTCGAAGGATTCAATGCCATAGTTTTAGATGGCTTCACCATTTCGTACACTAAGAAGATACATCAACTTGACATCACATTGGGAGAACATGAGATGTGTGATGATTTCTATGTTGTTGGATTGGGAGAGACCAACATGGTTTTGGGTGTGCAACAAATTTATTCCCTTGGAGAATTCACCCTAAACTATTAGACTATGGAGCTGAAATTCAAATTGAATGGGGAAGAAGTAGTGCTTCGTGAGATCGTGGATGGAGCTCTAAGAGTCATCATGGCCACACAGATGGAACATCAATTGGTGACAACCATGACTTCATCCATAAGTGAGACATCTTATGATTGCATTTGATCTACTTTAGATTAACATTGCATGGTGTTTGCTTTTGCACTTCCAAGATTACCATTGAGTAAAGAGCACCATCGAGAGTTAAGGAGGAGAAAAAGAAGGAATTAAACATCTAGTTACAACCATCATGCATCCACTTCTACATAAGCAAGCTTATCAACTCTAGAGTTGAAACCACCCAAAAAATCCATGAGCAATATTGATGTTAAAAAATAATTCCTCTAGCAATAGTAATTGGACATATAAAACTAAACTAAACCGAGCTTTGACTTTGAAAGCAAAAGGAATCTTCCATAAGTGTAGGGTGCCCAAACTTGGAGGGAAATTTATGTAAATTTAAATATCCATGAATTTAAATTTGATTTATTCACCAAACACCTGAAAGACATACAAATGAACACACAAAAAATGTAACAAATATTTTTTGGTTGATGTTGATTGCATGTCAACTTAGGAAGCTCCTACATCAAACATCTAGGGTAGGAAGATAATGTGAGCTCCAACTTACATTATGTTTTTTATGTTGTCTAGATTGAAACCATACCTTAGCATGTCTAGTGGTCTCAATCAAGAAGTATCTTCATCTCATCTATGCTTCCATTTTACCAGATATCCAACATACTCTTTACCCTTGGTTTGTTTAGTCACCTTTTTTTGTAGAATCCTCTTAAGTTCTTCTTTGGGTTGTTTAGGCATGTGCTTTCCCCAATCAACACCCTTCTCTCCTCTCAGTTCCTTATCCTCCTTATTGGTAGGATAGAGCCAAGCCACTCTCATTAGGTTGAAAACCTAAAAGGGTAGCCTAATGGAGGCCAATGGTGAAAACTCACAAGGGCACCAAAGGTTAGCAACAAGACGACACATCCCTAAGCAAGATAAAGCTAGATGAAGCCACCACAAGCCAAGGAAACAATAATGTGGTACCTATAGCTGACTTGCGATACCTACAAAGAGGCATACCGATGAAGGAGCATGATAAGGGACATGTCCCTATATGTATTTATGAACATACATGTATTGCATTGGGATATAAGATAATATATGAAAGAGATGTGAATAAGATGAGAGTGATAAGAATGTAAGTGAGAAAGAGAGGAGTTTGATATATTGAGTAGATATATGAGAGATCATTGTATAAGAGATAAATATGTATTGAGGAATTGATGACTATGTATCACATATTGGTATAATGAATATATGAATGTTGCTAGGATCTAATATGTGTATGAATGGTGCATATTTGAATATTTATTTTATTTGATGTATGTTGGAATCTACTGCGATGGTATGTAATCAACCATACATGTTCTGATCCTCTTCCTTATCCATCACACTAGGGTAAAAACTATAACATAACATAGAAATAGCTCAGATCTACGATTTATGCTTTCTTGTTAATATTTGGTTCCATTACTGGAACCCTAGTAGTTGGTGGTAAGGAGAGGATTGAACCTATTAGAGTTTTGTTGTGAATTTTTAGAGAAAAGAGATTACAGATAAAAAGAATGTGAATTTGATGTTGTGCAGTAGTGCACACTAGGTCCTAGCCCTTGGGGAGGGATCATGCACCTAGGGGATGGTAAATGGAAAGGGGGGGATCTTGAGAGGATGCGACTGCTAAGGTAGGTCTATATTGAGCCATTAGGGATGGATACAAATATTGATGTAACTATAAGCACCCAAAATTGCATGGGTCAATATACACGTCGAATGATGATTTGGCGATCTAGCTCACAACCCCTGTGGCGTGCTCATTTCTCCTCACAACCTTTTCCATTTTGATGAAAGATTTCCTAGCACCTTAGTATCTTCCTTCGTGTGTCCTTCACCTCTATTTCCACCCTATTGGCCTGCTTGTCCTTCTGGCATTTTAAATTTTCCATTGATTCCCTTAAGCTACAAGGGCACTTAGGAGACCTTAGGGTTGCCTGGGGACCCATGTTAAGTTGAAAAGTTGACCAAGTGACTTGGCCTGGTAAGAGGGGTGATCCACACCCCAACACGGGCAACCTATTGTAAGTTAATGTGTGCTTGAGTCACTTCCTTGCAACTAATTTCTCTCTAGTTTCCCTTATGATCATCGACTTTTTTCCATGCTTTCTTCCCTACTTTCTTTCTTTCTTTCATTCCTATCTTTAGCCAAATTTTTCCTCTTCTCTTCTTGTTTAAACCCCCCTTCTCTCTTTCATATGGGAGAAGAATAGAGAAGAGAACTCTTGCATATAGAAGCTTTGTGTAATTTTGAAGAAGCCATTCTCTCCATAGGATAGAAATGATTGTTAGGCTGCCTATATAACTCTTTGCAAGAAGCTCTGTGTCCCTTCCTCTAGGAATTGGACCACTTTTAGAAGATTACACACCTCTTTGTGAAGCCCAATCCCGAATCCTCATATCTAGGCTCTAGCCTCACCCACATAGTGTAGGAAGCCTCTTTTTCTTCCTCCTAAATTAATACCAATCTAGATCTTCCCTTTCCATCAAGTGGAGTACCCCAAGGTTAGAAGTAGAAAAGAAACCATGGATAAAAATTGGATCCTTTGAGCACCCTAATCACAACAGTTGAAAAGAAGCTTCAAAGATTCATCCAAGTTCTTTAATTTGAAAAGCATCTTCATTCAAATTTTTATTTGTTTTAGTAATCAGATCACTTAAATTTGCCTAAGGATTGTAACACTTTGTTGATGTTTCTTAGTTAGTTTAGAATTTACTTCCTTAGGTAGAATTTTATTTAAGTTACTTTATGTATCTTGCAAATAGATTAGAAGTTTCTTTGAAAGCTTTTCATGAAAATTAGAAAACTCCAAAAACATAGCATAAGTTGCATGCAAAGTCATATAGAAATAATTAATTGCATGTAGTTAATTAATTCATACTTTTTTAGAAAATACAGAATAATAGATTCTTTTCTGCTTGCATTTAGATTAGCATTCTTAGTTACAATCTTTCAACTTTCAAAAATGTAAAATAGGAAGAAAGAAACCCTTGATTCCATCATGAGGCATTTAATGGATGTTAGATAAGAAGAAAGAAGCCCTTGATTCCATCATGAGGCACTCAACGAATGTTAAACAAAATGTCAAAACAAAACAAATATCACAACTTCGACCAAGCAAGCAAACGAGCCAAAATCACTATCCTTTGAGTCTCTTATCTCTCACTTGGCCTTTCATGCCAGATGTATCCAGGGACCAAGGAAGATTAGATTGAGGCAGTTTTAGATGAAATTCAAGAGAACTTGCCCATTCTTAGGCAAATTTGAGAATATAATTACAAAGGCAGATAAGAAGAAGACTCTCACATAAGAGAAGTCATCTCTTAGATGAGCTCATCGAACTTATTGACACCAGAATCATAACAAAAGAATTACAAAGGGAACATTTAAACACCTTGATAGTTTGAATTCCAACTATTCTACATACCGCTTCTTGGATCAACACCATAGTCCACCATTAGGCACTCCTTCCTCACGAAGTAAGTGAGCCCATTGGTGTGACCTCCACTCCATACAATCATACTACTACCATCTACGAGATCCTCCTTTCATGTGAAGAGAGTGATTAGTCAGATTCTCCTTTACTTGTCTTTTCTCAAAAGAGCAAGAGTAATTTGAGCCTTGCCATTAGCAAGGGTGGAGCGCATGTGCCTTTTTAAGTCCGCCTCATTCACTTTTGTGGTGAGTAGATTTAGAATATCACATATTTTGGTGAACTTGATGCAGAGAGCAAATCCTTCTAGACAAGCTCTCTTGCTTCAAGCTTTCTTTTCATCCTCCTTTTAACTTTCCTCTCTTGTCATCTCATTTATTCTTTGGTACCTAGAGTACCCCCAAATATGTTGGGACTGACAAAGCAATGGGGATAGGCTCCCCTTCATGAAACTCGTCCTCCATCATTTGGTCAATATGCACCCCTTGATCCCTTGGAACCTATTTCAAATAGGTATGATTATGAGGCCACTGACTTGAATGGAGGGCAATAAGAACTACACAACTTTATCACTTCCAACAACCCAACTTGGAGCCAAGATATTGTACCCCAACCAGACCTACATCAAATTAGAGCATACCAAATGCTCGTTCGGTCAGAAATTCACTAACAGGCATGAGCACCCAAATTGACAACCAAGCGGTTTATTTAGAAAAGAGTTTAGAAGATGCTTGGGTAGCCTAGGGGCCCTATATGTGGCTTTTCAAGACAAAACAAATCGTAGCACATCAAGGGGCACAATAAAGCTTCCTAGAAGAAAGAACCAGTGGGGATACTCAACCCCTGCATGTTGAGCAAAACTTGCCTCATGATGGAGAAACATAAAACACATGAGAAGCCACCCTTGAGGCACTTATAGCCACCCTAGTCTAACAAATTAGGACTCTTGAGGTTGGGGGTGCTGAACAACCAGTGCACAATTCCACCAACCAACTGAAAAACAAGGTCTCTGAGGTGCTAGCCTTGTACCAACCTATATGCCACAGAGACAATCAAACAAAACCAAGGGGTAACCTAGCTCCCCCTATATTAACTTCTATGTGTGCAATACTAGTAACAAAGCCTTCATGCCTCCCTTGGCCTCATCATTCAACATGACAAACTTGAATCAATCACATAGATGCTTGTCATAAAAAATCAAACTCAAATGATCCCACCCAATTTCCAAAACACAACAATGCCTAGTTATCCTATCTTCTTAAGATACCAACAACCTAACATACCCTTCCAAATGTAACAAATGCAACAAGCTCCACCCATAGGGCTTATGTTTGGAGGAACAACTCCCTCCCTGCATAACCCAGGTTTTTAGGGACATTCTTGGAATATACTAAAGAGCCTTTAGATGTCAACATTCACAATGCCATGCTACCATGTCCCCTCTCCAAACTTCCAAAATTCAAAGGAGTGGGAGATCCTAACACACATATCAAAGCCTACACCATAGTGGTGTGGGAACTCCTTCCTTGGGATGGGGTGGTAATAAGATTTTTTTTGAAAACCTTAGAAGGTATTGCTCTAGATTGTATTACTGTCTTCTAGAGACACCAATCCATTCCTTTTGACAACTCGATGAGTTCATTTTTGTCTTTGATATGAACAAGTTAGTCAAAATAGGTATTTGAGAAATCCTAATGGTCAAACAAGAGGCCAATGAGTCAGTCATTCACTTTACCATGTGATGGAGGTAGGTCCTCTACTCAAATAGTGTGTCAAACGTGGATCACAAGGAGCTATGTGATCTCTTCTTAGACTCCCTTAACATGGACACGTAGGAGGAGGTCCACAAACTCCCATACAAGTCATATGAAGTGGCCTTCAAGAGTGCTCTTAGAATAGACCAAGCGGCTATCAATAGTGGGAGAAAGGAGTACAATGCCAAAAAAAGATTGGTAACACAAGATAACAACAACCCCTTTATGCCTAAAATCTTAAAGAATAACAATTGCAATGCAAACACCGATGAGCTTACTAGCATCCCACCTCCCAAGAATGACAATAATCATAACTATAACAACTACAATGGCGATAAAAACTACACAAACTTGGGGAAACAAAAGGTCAATGTTGTTGACTATCCGCTATAATATAACTATGAACAATGAGGCAAAAAAAGAGAGATCATACAACAACTATTAATATGATCCCTATCAAAAACCTCACGAGTATGATCCTAACAAAGATTGCTTGTTGTAAGGAAGTTAGAGTAGTAGAACAACTTCCTATGCTAACCTTGAGAGGAGTATTGTACAAAAACGTTTCAAATCTAATCTAACTATTACATAAATTATGCAAAAATACATAAATCAACATAAAACATTTAACACAACACTAGAATTATGTGGGGAAAACCCTTTTAGGAGAAAAACCCCACACTCAAAGACTTGCCCAATGTATTATCAAATAAACAAATGATTACAACACACTTGCAACACAAGCTTTTATTGAAGTTTCATTGGCATATTAATCTTGGAGTGATTTCGGCAACATTCTAACAAAACCTGCAAATTATCAATACAATACAACTCCTCAAACACTCAATTTATAGGCAATGAGCAAACTGGAAACCATAAATGGTTTACAAAACAAGGTGGAAGAAACCTCTAGTGGTATGGCACCCAACTAGGACCCCAAATCCCAATGCCACCCATGAAGACTCCTTAATTTGGCTAAAAATAATAAATTAATATTTCCTTTTACAACTGTCATATGTCATCATAAACATCTACCCAGCATGGGCACCCAGTTTGTAACTCCCATTGACTAAAAATAATGCCTTATGACAAGTGTAAATATCCGTCATAATGTTGGTTAATATTCCATAGTAACTCCCTCTTGTTAGGATTAGCTATGGAGCTAGCTATCCCAAAATCAAGATGCCTAAGAGCTAATCACAAGAATCAAAGAAGATCAACATGATAGAATGACAATAATCTATACAAATGATGCAATATAAAATGTTGTGTAGTACAATGAGAAGCCTTGGTTATATAGGCAAAGGTGAGACATAGGACAACGTAGGATTATGACAAGTGTCATAATCATATGATATGAGACACAATGAGATACATATCTTATGTGTACCCTAAAAGTGCCCTAAGTAAACTTAACAACTAAGTGTGAATAGGTGTTTGAAGGGATTCGGTTAGGGAATAATCCTTTTCACATTGACACCCCCCTCAAGTGCAACTTAGGGAGGAGCAAACAAATGCTAAGATACAAAGATGGGTCCTGACAATAAGGCCTAATGAGGCACCTATGTACAAACAATCTCTCACAAGAAGAGAAAATGAGAAAACCTCATGGGAAAAACTCCTCAAAAGAGATAAAACATTCAAAGAAAACATGTAAAAGTGAAGGAAGGAAGGAGGACTCAACATGATCCTCCAAGGACTCCAATCATAAATGTTGTGCCTTGCACACATGCCCCATTTTGCCAAATGGAGATCTCCTCTTTTGCTTTGGCTTGAAGTCTCAACCTTTGTTACTTATGATGATGAGAGGGTGAATATGTGCTTAGAATGCAGGATTTGCTTCAAATTTGGGTATTTTGCATGTTTGGAGTGAGTTGATGTCTTTCATAATTGATTTGGAGGTGTCTTGAGTGGTCTTGTGCTTAAAAGATAGCCATTTGTTGCCTTTTGCGTTAAAATTGGGTGTTATTGCATTTTGCTCCAAAATCCTGTGTCACTGAATATTCTCCTAGAAATTGCTACTGCAGGATGTATCATGTTGAAATTCCTAGTTTCTAGGTCTTAGAGTTGCAAAATCATGTCAAATTCTGCAAGATTTCACTAAGGGGTTCATATACTTTCATTTTGATGCATGGTCCTGAAGCCTTGATTTGGCTAAGTCTGAAACCTTGAAAACTCTAAAAAATGGCTAAGTTTGAAATTTGGTGGAACTTCAAAAATCTAGATTCTGCATATCAAATCCTATGGATCTGGAACCTATCTCAAATATCTTGATAGTATATTTAAAAATATTTAAAGTATAAGAAATTATTATACTTAAATATACTCTACCTTGGCCGGTTCAAAAAATTGACACTAAAAATGCCTCCTATTGCCAAAAGTGCTAAAAACTCACTTCATTGACTTGTGCTAAAAATCAACTTCACTGACTTGCGCTAAAACCATCCCCAATCGACTTCCCTCCAAACTACTGCTAAGTCAGCAGGCATCAAAAACTCCATTGGCGGTACCAAGCAAGGTTTGTGCTAAAACATACACCTACCAACTTGCGTTGAAATCACTTCCGACTGACTTGCGCTAGGTTCAACCCTAACCGACTTTAGTCAGTGACACCCAAAATTCACGCTAGTCGGTCACATAAAAAATCCCCACCAATGAGTTAGAGCTAAATATGAACCTTTCCGACCTATGCTAGAATTGCACTTCACTGCCTAAAGTCAATGACATCCAAAATCCGCACTAGGTCAGTAAGACCCAAAATCAACGCTTTTGACATTTTGGCCTAAAACTAATTTTTTCAAGGTGCAAATTGGATTTTCTTGGTGAAATTGAATTGCACAACTATTTATCACATAATGATGGAAATGTTTAGCAAGTTATTGTGGATTTTGAGCATCAATTAATGCTACTACACTTGAATGTGCAGTACCCCACAAAAATCCTTCTTTTTGCAAAAAAAGCTATAAAAATGTGAAATAGAAGTCCCCAAATGGGTCCTAATGGCTGCAAAAACCTCTCAAATCATCATATTGGCCAAATGGGTACTTGAAAATGGTAAAAAATGCAGAAAATCATGTGAAAATCACTAGATTTGTGAAGAGGTCTATAAGGAAGCAACATTGAGTTTGAGCTATTCCTGACTGATCTATGGCTACAAGTGGACATATCTTGATCCAAATTGATGGATAATGATTGTTTATGATGAAATTGATGCTTTGCATTGTGAATTGTAGGTCTTGGAGGACACAAGAGCTTGTTGGAGCTGTCTTGGAAGGATGAACACATAGAGGTACCCTGCTGACCCAGAAATGCAGAATCGACACTCTCAACCAAATTGCTACTGTACATGCAGAAAGAAGTCAATATGATGTCCAAGATGATGGAGATTGGCCTCAGGAGATGGGAGACATTAAAGATCATGCCTATTTCATGGTAGTTCCTGCAGATCTAGTCTAATGTCCAAGACATGTTCACACTTGTTCATAGCTGTCCCAACAGTTCGGTCATGCAATAATAATCCAGCAAGCATCCAGTTGGATATGCCTTCATAAAAAATATGCCACATACTCTTCTTGACTATTATACACATTGGAGAAGTGATTTGTCCTATTAGACAATTCAAAAGTAATGAGCAATGGAATGATCTAGTCAGCATGAGCAATCCCATCAGTCCACATCAGCTCAAGTTTTCACATGTCATATGACTTCCTTTTGACTTCCTTCCACCTTGGAAAGTGGCTCTTTGGCATGTATATTCAAATGGGTATCCATTTTGTCTAGATTTAATGTATTTGCAAGCTATTTTTTATCTTTTTCCTACAAGACAAATGCAAACCTGAAAATGTAACAAACTGCTGTACCAAATTAAATGTGATGTAAATTTGGACCCTTCGTGTTGAGTTAATCTCCACCATCCATTGAAAAACTCGGTATGGTGCCTTATCTATAAAAAGGGCCATCCTCTTCTCCCATTGTAAGTAAGATTTGATAGTGAATTGATGAGACTCTAGTAAAATTTAGTCAATACAAAGCAAGTTTTGCAGGTTATTGAGAATTTGTGTTTCTGTGTTGGCTTATTTTAGTTTTCATGGTTCATGTCAATCTGAAATTAGTTTACATTCAGTTGTATTTGTGATTAATCATTCAGATATTTGATGGATTTCCTGTCCATACCATTGATGGCTTGTTGATTGTATGTCATTGTGCATGGTTAGTCTGGACATATTTTATGAGATAAGTTCAATTGTATGATTTCATTGAGTTGCGCTAGGGATTGGGTGTTTGATGAACCCTCTACAATTTGAAAATCATTACATTTCCTTAGAAGATTGCACAATCCCTGTGGCATTGTGGGCTGCCTGGTTAAGCAGGGATTCATTTATTGTTGGGAATCTGTCTATCTGGTTATTGATCATTTTTGCAATTATCTATAGGATCTCTTATCCCTTCTCTCTTCCCCTTTCCTTTTGCACTTTCTTTACATTAAATTTGGTAGATTTAGGGTTTGAGCAACATTACATTGATTATCTACTGATAAATTTCAGACTTTACAATTTGCATCACCTAGGGTTTTTGTATTTACATTGCTGCCATCTTTTCACAAACCCTATGTTATATGTAAGTCCCCTTGTTGGCACAACTAGAACATCCCAACTAAGTTATTCCTGTAAGTTAAGACCTAATAGTATTATCCTTGGGCAGTCCTATCTTGGATAGGATACCTTTTTCAAGAGAGGTGAAATACCTTGTATTTCATCTGCATTGTTGTGTGCTAAAAACACCATCAACAACAAAGATACAATATATATCCCCCCATAGAAGATAAAACAAGAGAAGGACAAAGAAGCCTCCACAAAAGATGTCACAGAAAGATTAGGAACACGAAGAACTCCACTGAAGCACAAAAAGATGCAAATAATTGATGAAGAACAACTGTTGAAATTGAAGAACCTCCACTGAAATTAGGATGAAGATCAAGATCAAAGAGACACAAATCTACATGAGTGACCCCAATGACACTACTCAACTAATGTACAGATGCCACACAAAGAAACAATCTGATAGTCGAAGATGCAAATGACACATCAATCTGTATGAGTGACCCCAATGACACTATTGAATCAATGCACAGATGGTGAAATCACACCAATAAAGTTTTACAATAAAAAATTGTGAAACAATAATTTTTTTTTTGATTTGCAAAAAAATGTACCTGAGCAAATTATTTCTACAGGGAATATTTTGTAGAATATTCTTATTCCGTACGATGATAGGGGGCAAATTTATTTTGAGGGCTCGAGGCAAGGTGCTCCAAATCTAATGAATTTACAGTTGGTATTTAAGCTCTTGGGTCTTTTGGACACAGTGACAGGGTCAGATTTGACCCAAAATGATCCAAAACTATAGCTACCTTCTAGATCTGAAATCTACCTCCCAACTTCAAACCCTTGTAGATCTAGCCTCCAATGTCCAATTTGGACAAAATAAAAGGCTAAATTGGCTTTCTTGGACACTCTAAACTCAATGGTGAGCTTAGAGTTGCACCAAAATGCTCTAAAATATACTTGCAATACAAAGCCACAAAGAAGAAACCCTCCCAAATTTGGTATTTTTCTCAAGATTTCTGATTCTCTAGGTCATCCAAGGATGTAAGAGAAAAGCATGCTTAGTTTCAAGAAAGAAAAATAAGTCACAATTCTAGATCTTCTAAATCAAACTAACTCTAGACAATCTCCTACTCTGATACCATGTTAATATTAGCTATGGATGTAGCTATCCCAAGATCAAGATGCTTAAGAGCTAATCACAAGAATCAAAGAAGATCAACATGATATAATAACAATAATCTATACAAATGATGCAATAGAAAATGTTGTGTAGTAGTACAATGAGAAGCCTTGGTTATATAGGCCAAGGTGAGACATAGGACAACATAGGATTACAAAAAGTGTCATAATCATATGATATGAGACACAAAGAGATAAATATCTTATGTGTACCCTAAAAGTGCCCTAAGCAAACAACTAAGTGTGAATAGGTGCTATACGGGAACCGGTTAGGGAATAACCCTTTTCACACCAACACCTCTTACAAACTCTTACACATCATAAGAATCTATCATAGATCTATCATAGGATCCTAGAAAACTAGGGCATCCCAATTTTGCTATGAATAACCAATTAAAACATCTCTTACAACACACCTTTCAAGGCACCAATACATGGCATAAAGGCCACCTCAAATTCCAACATCCCATTTCATGGTGAGGCTAATTTAAATATAATAAAATAGTAGCAATATAATAAATAATTAAAATCAAATGCTGGAAATTTGTAAAGGTTGAGACATTTCAATTCACAACATTCTCCCACTTCTTGAATACCTTGTGTTTTACCTTGCACACATGCCCCTCCTTTGCTTTGCAATTTGGGACCCCCTCTTTTATTTTTTCCTTTGTGATGTCTTTCTTGGTCGTCTTTCAACTTTGTGGTTAAGACTCATATTTGTTTTGGCTTGTTTGATTCTAGTCTTTGTGATGTTTTTGTGTTCCAAAATTCTAAAAATCCTTATAAAATCACGTTTGAATGGGTTAGATGTCTTTGATTTTGTATTTTCTACCTTTTTCAGGGTTTTTGGGGACCTAGGGACATGTCCCAGGTCTGCTTGTGCCTCTTCTCCCCGCTTTGGTCTTGTTTACTATTTGTTTTTTTGTTTAAGGGTTTCTATGGACCTAGGGACATGTTCGAAGTTTGCTTGTGCCTCCGCTCCCTGCATTGGTCTTGTTGACTACTTGCTTTGTTTTTTCAAGGTTTTAGGGTTTCTAGGGACATGTCCCAGGTCCACTTGTGCCTCCACTCCTTGCTTTGGTCTTGTTGACTTTTTGTTTTGTTTTTTAAGTTTTCAAGGTTTTTGGGGACCTAGGGACATGTCTCAAAGTCCCCGTGTCCTTCTATCCCTCATAGGTCCTTATGTCCCTCTGGATCCTGTGAACTTGAAAAATATGGGAATACTCTAAAATTTTGTAAATTTGATGGATTTTATGAATTTTATGGGCTTATTATGGATTTTTATGCTCTTGTAGGATATTGATGATGACAAATGCCTCCCAACAAGGAGAGGAAGGGTGGAAGTGTTGAATGATGAATATGGGAGTGCAAATTCAGGTTGGAGTGGCTAGAGGGTCTAGACGAAGAAAGAATGAACATGTGCCTTTTGGCATTCCTAGAATAGGAGAGAGACAGAGAGCCCATTAGGACAAAGACAAAGATGTGATTGAGGACTTAGATTAATGCATTTTCTTCCTCCATGTGTTTGCCTCAAAGATTTAATTTATTCTTTTGGCCAAAATATGTTAATATTTTTTGGAGTTTGAAATTATGTTGTTAATCATGGGCCTAATTTGGGCACTTAAGTAACTTGTCATTGTGAAAATTATAATTTGGGTCCCCTCATTTTATGGGGGTGGTCCAAAATTTAAAATAAAAAAGTTCCACTTTGGGATGTAGCATTTAGAAATTTTGTTAATTGTGGGCCTTGAGTTCTTTAGATCTAGGCTTACCAAGTCAAGTGCTTTAAATGAAAAATTACCTCTATAAAAGGAGGAGTTCTATGTAGAACTTAGGGGTTAGATAGGCTAAGAGTTAGAGAATATAGGAAGAATTTTTAGAAAGAGTGATTGAATCTTGGGGGAACTCTTGGAAGGAGCAAAGGGCAAGGAAATTTTTAGTGTGGTTGTCATACTGAAAGTTGTAATGTGCCCATTATTTGTGAGTTAATAAGATCATTCCAACTTCTTTTGATGGTTTTCTATCTTTGGCGGTGATGTATTTTGTGTTTTCTTTTTTGGAATTTGGATTAACTCGATGAAGTTCTATGATAGCACGGTTCATTCGCATGCTCAAATACCCAATGCAATCCAATCAACTAATACCTAGTCTCTCCACACTAAACTAGTTTCTACAGAGCTTCTGGCACAAAAGTGACAGGAACCAGGTAGTAACAATAAGATTACACAAAACAAATATAGATAACTAGTGCTTACATTTTGATTCAGTTTTATACTGTAGCAACAAAGACAATAGAAGATATCATCTAAATCACAGCTCAATACCTTAGACCCTTAACACTATTTATATTATGTAAGAACAAATTACAAATATTATCGATGCATACATAGCTCAGATGGATTTGGGTTAACAATGGATCATCAGTCACCTTTTTCAATGCAACACCCTCACTCTTCTACACACCAATCTTCTTGTCACTTATTTCAATCCCCTCATACTGGTTCTGCATTTTGATTTCATTTACTACTTAAAATCTTTGCGTGCCCTCTTGTGTAATCGCTCACTTCCATTGGTCATCCTTCCTGGCTCGGTGCGACCTTTATTTGATCAGCCTTCTTCTCTTTTCCTTACGGTCATATTATCTTGACCATTATTCGGCTGTGACTGCTTCACACTAAATTACAACCCTCTCCTTCTCATATTGTCAAACTCTTCCCAATCGGCCTCTTTTGCTCTTTTATTTCTCGGCCTCCTCTCTCTCTATATGCATTCGGCTTGCTCCTTTTTGTCTTATACGGCCTCTACAGATCGACCTCCATTCGATTATCCCTTAAATCCATCGTTTGCTTCTATTTTTGGCCTTGATTATTTGGCCCTTCGCCTTCCTTCTGCATTGGCCCTATTTTCTTTTCTTCATCCTGCTTTTATCAGCCTTCTCCTTGTAACTATCTGCCTATCTCATCTTCCCATAACCGCCACTCCTCTGAAGAGAGAATCATTCCTTCTCCTTTCTGCGACCGTTATCAAGATGTTGTCGCTCCTCTACCTTCTAACTGCTCTGTCATCAACTAAACGTTACATGTCACCTACCAGCACTTCCCAAAATAGCTATCGAACCACCCTTGGCATCGTCTCTCCAACTGTTATCATTTTCTCTTCCTCATCGAATCAACTCCATTTTTGCTGACAATTTTCCCAAGCTTGTTCAGTGTAACCGATTCTTACAACTACTACAACTTCAACTTATTCGACTCTCTAAAGACTAAGAATAACTATTAATGTTCTTGTCACTTTGGCGACATGAACTTCCTTCAACATCTAACCTATCATCTGACCAAACATATCGAACTCAAAAATCAGCCTCTAACACAATTTTTGAAAATTAAGAAGATGCCCCTGCATCATTCTATAAAAGAGGCTAATAGTTTATATTTTTTGCAATGAGATTGAGAAGTGATGTATGATTTTTGCGTATGTAATATGATGTTTTCATGCTTTCATTTCAATTTCTCACAAATTTTGTAGAATATTGCATTTATAATTTTGGTCGTAGGGTGCAACATTGATCACAACATCGTAGGTTAACTTAATTTCATTAGACCTTCTAGAGGAAAGGATGGAAAACCATGTGCAAATATAACCATTTTTATTTTATCTTATTTCTCTAAAACCCTTATATATATTTTTTGTAAACTGTTAGAGGAGTAGATTAGTAATGATCTTATTGCAACATCCCAAAGAATATCATTTGTATAAGTAAGATCTAACATGTTTGGTCCAGATCTATCGTATTTTAGTCATTGATTCAAAATATTAGCACATGCCCCTTTAATAAACAAATTACATAGACTACTTAGTTGCTTCAACATTGCCATGACTTGGGCACCAAGACCTTGGAGGTGATTGATTTTTTGATCAGTTATATTTTGAGAAGTAGAGTGTTCTTTGTTCTACTTGAGTTGTATGTGCTACATCAATCATCAATAGGAATTGGCACTAGAGGGAGGGGCTATTTGAAATTGACCAAACTGGACCAACTAGGTGCTTTTCTAGCTAGACAATAAAGAAGGTTAACCAGATCTACCTCAACTCGAAGGGCAATGTTTTTAGAATCTAATCAACATAGAAAAACAAGGAGTGATAGAGGTAAAAGTAAGATAAAGAACACTAGATCTGCTAGCTCACTTAGATCTCAAATCTCAATCATTCCTATTAGCACAACACAAAATTTATCAATGGCTTACTTTTCTATAGAGGGTTCTCCTCTTTCTATTCTTAGAGATCTCCATGACATGCCTAGGAATCCTGAAAAATTGTCCAAAATTTATCTACGGAGAAGGAAGGAGTGTTGAGTCCAACACATTCAATCATTTAAAGATGCAGCCATTAGGGCTGGTATTCCACATTAGGATGTAGTATGTAGCCTTTTTCCTTATTCATTAGGTGACCTTGCATACTCTTGGTATCTTGGTTTACTAGCTAGATCTATCACCCAACATATATATTTAGAGACAACTTTTGCTAACCAATTCAGGATTTACACAGATCCAACAATTTTATACCATGAATTTGCTACTTGTAGAAAGGAACCAATAGATCCTTTAACCCAGTTCAACACAAAATTTCATAAACTCTACAAGAAGCTTACAAATCCATTTGTTGTGACAGAAGAAGATGCTATTAAGGTTTACCTCAGAGCTTTTGATCCTCTAATTGTGGTGCTATTGAAAATAACTCAAGCAAACTCAACTACTTTAGCTATTACTTACTATGAGGCTATCAAATTGCAACAAGAAATGAACCCCATGACGGTGGAGCTATGGGAACCTTACCTTCTCTAGGGTATCTAGGAATGCCAAATCAAATCCCAAGTATTAACAATGGTTTGATGAACAATACACGTTTGTTAAATCCTATCTCAGACATTGCTCCTTAAGGACAAAATCAATTTATGTATTAGCAACATCTGAATCAGATTCTTCCTATACCCATGCCCCCTTATCTAGGGTAGGTTCAAAATAATCTTGCTATTCCCAATAAGTCACTACCTTCTAGTAATTCATTTTTTGAACAACAAGAAATAAATCAGGTCCCAACAACTAACGTGCAATCAACAAATCAAATAGGCTCATCATCAAGTTGTATGTGATCAACTTAAGATCAGACTTCACATTTGACATCTAAAATAGAGGCGGTGAAAAAGACACTAGCACAAGTGACAATGAACTCACACGAATCAAGGTCAACCCTCCACATGTACAAAATCTGAATAATTTTAAGAATCAGGTAAATATGAGAATCAAAATTTTCAAGATAGATGATTTAATTATCAGACTTAACAGATAATGGGTTACTAGGCCTAACAATGGGAATATTCCCAGCCTATTGGATGATACAAATAAGGTATCAGGGGGTCTTTCAAATCATGTAAATTTTACTGAATTTAATCCATTGTCTTATAGGTGTAGGATTCATGGCACCTTTGCTCACTCAAAATTGAATTGTCCACAAATAGAGAAGATATCCAAGATAGTACAAGAAGATAAGCAGGGTATGAGTGAAGTTTGTAGTGGATATGAACAAAATGGAAACATGGATACAACCATGGTGTTATATACATATGTGTTTCCTCTTGAAGAATATAACAAACCGATACAAGAGTTGGGTTAGTATGGAGAAAATTCAGTCATGTATATAGGTTCTACAATTCATACTAACCCTTATGTGGCTATTCCATTAGGTTTTAGTCAAGATACAAGTTCATATTGGTCCAATGATGATGATTTTTTAGATAAGGAAGGTGTTGATCAATCAATTCAAAATGGACAGTCCTATTAGAAAAAAAGAGGATATCACAAGGGAAGAAGATCAAGAGGTAGAGTCTTCAGGCAATACAATTGAAGATATGTATGTTAAGGAAGATCAAGGTTGGGATAAGGAAATATTTGTAGATCACTACCATGAAGAATAGGTATATAAAGAATCTTTTTCACTTTCATTAGATGCACCTAGTGACTTCCTTGATGGAGGTAAGTGTTTGGACGATCTTGATGAATTTGATACACCATCTATGAGAGATAGTGTGGACAAAAGGTTATTAGGTGTTGAAAGTTCATTATTAGATGTTACTTTGCCATATGGATGTAGAATACATCTTATAGTTGAACATTGTGAGGTTGATTGTTCAAATTTACTCACAAGGATAGATTTGTACACGAAGCATCTCATTACTATTGAAGAGGTATTCATCCCAAAGGCTAACCAAGAAACTATTCAAGCATTTATCAAAAAAGCAAGATCAAGATCAAACTAAAAAAATGAACCACAAGTTGATGCATATGTCCATGATGAGGTTGAAGTGGTGCCTAGCATGCAAGAAAGTGAGGATAAGCTTCTCCGAAGTGCCCAAACCTATGAGGAGAATAGTGAAGACAAATTTGGCATGTTGCCATTCCATGATGATCTTGATTTTAGCACTAGAGGACACAAACCAATTGAATCATCTCGTGAATAACAAATATGAAGGTGTTTCAAATTAGTCATTCCATGATGATCTTGATTTTAGCACTAGAGGAGACAAACCAATTGGATCAGCTCGTGAATAACAAATATGAAGGCATTTCAAATTAGTCATTCTTTGTCAGCCAAGGTCAACAAGGTGATCAACACATGGGTGAGATTGAGTTTTATAAGTTAATTGTTGAAATGCACAAGATGATGAAGTTAGATGCATGATGAATAAGTCACTTGATGGTTGTCTTAACAAACAAGTTGAAGGTGTTGCTATTTTGGAAGTTGAAAATGCTATTTCTCATTCATGGGACGAGGGAAGTATTGGTAATGATGACATACTGATTCTTAATGATGAGAACAAGGTAAGTGGTTCATATGTTTTTGCTAAAACAAAGGATGAAGATGGTTTTCTTAGTCAAATCAACCCAATGGTAAATTTGTTCTCTTACCATGATGATGGAAATAATGCCGACACTTTGCATTTAGGCATTCTTGATGATTTAGTTGAAGAAGACATGATGGATTCTAACCTCTTATGTTTCCATAAGTTGGATGATGAGTTTAACACGTCTAATAGCTCACAAGTAGATGCAAAATCAGAAAGAAAGATTGTGTAAAATGATTTATTCTTGGGCTAATGTTGGTCATGGAGTTGTTGGGAACACTTTGTCTCAATTTGCTGATGTTACCAAGTCAAGAATGGAGAGTATACAATAGCTGTTGGGTAGGTCTAATTTGATGGAAGACCAAGAGGATATCAACCCAGCAAGTGACGAAAACTCATGGACAATATTTATTACAAGCCAAACTATAAATAAGAAATTAAGCTACTCTTAACTTGTACATTACATTAAATGAGTTAGGTTGAAAAATGCTAATTTACACGAAACTAAAATACAAAATTGAAAAACTAAATTTAGAATTGTAAATATTAGAAATAAAGGAACTTGGCACCAAAAGATGGAGTTCATTGTCTTAGACGCTAGTGTGATGCACTGTAATTCAAATAACACACTATAATTCGGTCTCATCCTACCGTCTAGAAACATTGCAAAACTCAAAGTTTCACTAGATTTCAAACCCTCTTGCACAATAGGAAACATAGACAACCAAAATAGCAAACCAAGGGATACCAGATAATACAAAAATGATAAAATAAAACTAAACTAGCTAGAATAAATGAAATAATGAAATGACAAGAGAGAGGAAGAGACACTAGCAAACCTCTGTGTGGTTAAATGCCTCCCAAAATACTTGTAGCTAAAACAAGAGAAAATGTTGGGATTGTTTGGGAGCTTTCCTTTAGGTCATAATAGCTAGTGGGTTAGTTACCATGCTTCAACCTAAAATAGGTTAATGAGAACATAGAAATGAAAATCACAATACCATAAGCACACTCCATACGCTGTCTATATAGTCCCAATATCATGTCATCATGATAGTAAGACAAGAGTTGTTTGGTTTTTCCAAAGCCATATCACTTGCATAAGGATTGTCACCAACCATCTGTGTAAGGTCGTGAAAGAGTGAGTCATTATTGAGCTAATCATAAGAGAAGCATGAAGTTAAAATGCTATCATGGAAACAAGATATAGTTACTTATTATAAGGACAATCCAAATTTGGTGAGGTTATTTTTTTATCAACTTCCAAGAAAAATACATCATTTTGCACTAATTGACGCTAAGTTAGGCGCACTTTGCACCACCTTTTACGCCCCAAAAAGATTACATTTAGGCCTAAAAGTCAGCGCTAAAATCAGTGGTAACTGCTCCGACTATAGTGTCGACTACTGGATCAAAAAAAATTAAAAAATTCCCGCCTGCACATACCCCAAAAAAAAAAAAACTTTATTGATTTTTGGTGTTCATTTTTTGTTTGGAGATTGAGCGTTTGGCGTGCAAAGATTGAGCGTTTGGGTTTTTTGTGTTCGCCCTTATTTCGGCAATGGCGGGACCTGTAAATCAAAAACAAAAAATAAAAACTTCCCGCCTGAATTATATGAGAAATTTGATAATTATAGGAGAAAAATGCCACGTGAATTAGAGGAGAAAACAATAGAAAAACACCACACGAAGAGAGGAGAAAAAAGGGAAAAACAAGCAAGTAGATGAGAAATTCAATTTTGTTTGCGACACCATAGGTAAGGTTACAATTACAATAAAAAATTTTCATTCCCAAAAATATTTTTGTTTCGATTAAATGGAGAGGATTGTGAAGAAAGGGTTGTGAATATTGTTTTGTTTACAGGCGAATCGTTCAAGTCTCATGTGGTTGCAAAGGAGGAGGGTAAAATTGTAGACATTGCATTATTTCCTCTACATCCAAGAGCAGTGAACGCATTTTTCAAACCCCAATGCCCAAGTTCGCTTATCATTCCCATCAATACCTTTCTCTGAAGACAACTTTCTCGCTTCCTTCCTAAAAAAGTAGTCGAGTGCTTTAAGACAAGTAGATTGTGAGCAAACTAAAATTAGGGCTTTTGAGATGAGGGTGAGAAAACTAAAACAGAGGTTGGTCGAGACAATATGAGGAGATTGGGCTTTTGAGACGAGGGTGAGCAAACTAAAATTAGGCCCAGAACTATAGATTCCCTCCCAAGGCACCAATTGATTCATAGGAAAACAACTTCATGATTTGCTCTACAAAGTAAAGGTCAAAAACCTTGAGGAATACCAAAAAATTGGACGAAAAATTTCATACCTAGTAGTGTGTACTTTGTTTACCTCCACAGACTGAACGAAAATAATTTTCCCTAGGTCACCTCAAAATGTCAAGCAATAGACGGAAGAGAGCAAAGGGAGCAGACTCTGGCCACAATGAGGTAATTCATTGTCAATTTATAGATTTGTAAATGTTTCCATTGTTTCTTTAATTTTTAGTTTTTAGTTTTTTATTTGTAAATTTAAAAGAAGAAATTATATATATATATGAACATGAGACTGACAAAGATAAAGAGGCATTGGCTTCCATATTGGGGGTAGAGGCAGTGAACAAATTGGATGGTGTGGACTTGATAATGCTTGCCAGATACATAGAAAAATGATTTGGTAAAGCCCCTGAAACATTACAACCAAATCAACAGTGTCAAAGGGAATCATTTGATTCCCCAACCAGTCCTGGATTGAGCAAAAGATCCAGGAGGAAATCAATAACAATAACCTCTTAGAATGTGGAACAGGGAACAGAGGCTTCCAATGTCCCACCCACTCTTGGGACACAGACTTCTTCGACCACCACACCATGTTTTTCATCTTGCATTGGTACCTACAATACCGAGATAGAATATGATGTGGTTTTAGGAGAAGTCCAAATGACAGATGCTGGAAAAACATTTGTGAATAGGTTGAAGGAATCATGCCTTCAATGCTTCAAAGACCATCTACATTTGCCATTCTCAAAGATACCCATGCACTTGCAAAAACCAGTTATCCATGACATGGAGACTGAATTTGGCACAGGTTAGTCTGTAAAGAAGATAAAGCTATGAATGTCTCAAAACTGCAAGAGATTTCAGTGCAACCAAACAAAGAAGATAAAAAAAACTCCCTCCTGAGCTAAGGCTCAAAAAAAGGCCAATTGATGTAAGTGTGAAAGTATGGAAAGAGCTTGTAAAAGAATATGAGAAGTCTGATGCACGGAGGAAGTCCAGTGAGGAGAGTACACAGGTATTTGAATTTGGTCATAATATTATATCAAATTTATTAAACAATTTTTAAATTTTATTTGTGCATAGTTAAATTGAATTAGTATATGTTTCAGGGCAAGGTCTCCAAGGCTAGGCTTGACAAACTTCATGCCACGCATCACAGTGGCCAGAAAGGTTTACAAGCCTTGATCTATACATTGATAAGTATATTTAATATGTTAAATGATATATATTTTTTTATTTCCTAGGAAAAAGTAAATGATTGTATATTCATTACTTTAACTAGTCCATTGCCATGTTTTGACAGGAGAAGAAATATGGTTGGTATCCAACGCAATTTGAAAAGGATATGTTACAAAGCAAAAAGTGGACCAATTTTGTAATCTGGATGGAGAACGAGGTATCAATAGTTGACTTTCAATAACTTAGTTGGATATTGTTGTGTTAATATGTCAATTTGCATTTCTTGTGTTGAGTTGTTTATTGATGCGTAGGATGAGTTCTAAAGTGCTTCTCTGTTGGCCCTAGCGCCCTTAAATGTAAGATTTATCTTAGATGACAAATGATTAATCTTATATCTTTGGGGACCCTTCTTGGTGCCATTAGGATCATAATGAGTATACTAGTCTTATGCTTACTTACAAAAAGTGGTTGCAATTAACCTATTCTTGTGGTCATTATCCACAATATTTTGTGTGTGCCATGCTATCTCATATGCTTAAGTTTAACTGGCTAATAATGAATAGAAAACCCTTGTTTGCCTACCTCCAACTAATGGACTTGTTGGAATCTAAAATTTCCTACCATTTTTTGCAAAAATTTTAGGTTCCCATAATGAAAAATCTGACTGCAGCACTCAGAAATGCACCTGTACAATATACTCCAGTGGCCTACTTTGAAGGGTTATAATTTAAAGCCTATTCATTTTTATGCCAAACCACTTGGTAGGCATACTTATCTATCATATGTGAGTGTACATGCTTGATTTCAGCTTCCCATGATTAGATTGGACAAGGTTTTGCAGTGCCAAGTTAAAGATTTTGCTCTTCTCATCTTCACAAGCTTTTTCAAGCTTCTTCATAGGCCTTTCAGCTTGTTCATTTCTTTAGTTTTCATTTTTGCAAAGCTTCAAAGCTTTCCCTTAGGAGGAAAATTCATTATTGTAGCCATTCATAAAGCTTTGATTTTGCTCTCCTTTAGCATCTTCATGCTCATTGCAAGACTTATGCACCATTTGTTTCATGTTTAGGATAGTTTGCTAAGCTTTCAAAAGCTTCAAAAGCATTGTTATTCTCTCAATTTTCTCTCAAGCCATAGCCATTGTACTCAAATAGTGCTTTCATAGCATACGCAACTCTCCCCAAGCTCTCTCAATTTCAATTTTAGATTTCAAAGCTCAAGCCATTTCAAATCAATTGCTTTGTTCATCCCTGTTGCCAAGAGGAGGACCCCGCTACTGCATAGAAGAAAGAGTTTTCCACATACAAGGATTTCTGAATATCATACAAAGCTCATGTACCAAATTCACGTTAGGTTCTTTAATACCTTCATAGTAATTAGCTAATCAAATTGCTCTTGAGGAAAGTAATACTTTGTTGCTTTACTCTTGATAGACTATGCATTATTAGTATAGTTTCCCTTCATTGCATTAGATTAGTTCATTATTTTATTTTGTAGATTAAATTCTTTTATTGCACTAGAATAATTGTTATTTTCTTTTATTAGAATAAGATTCCAAAATCAATCTCAAAAACAACAAAAAACATAGTTAGATTTGCATTAGAAAAATCATTTTAAGTTTGCATTCATATTTCAATTAATAGTAATTAAGTCATCTTATCAAATCAGAAAAGAATAAAAACATTGCCTTGTATACATTTAGCTTGCATACATCAAAACCTAAAATATTAGAAAAGAGAAAATCAAAACAAAGTGAGCATGCAAATCCCTCGATTTCACCACGAGGTCAACTTAAAATTGAAAAGTCCTTGATACCATCACAAGGTCAACATTCAAGTGAAGCCATATAAAACTTTTGATCACATCACAAAGTCAAGGTTCAA
The DNA here is from genome assembly GCA_027924645.1 of Cunninghamia lanceolata. NCBI lineage: Eukaryota > Viridiplantae > Streptophyta > Pinopsida > Cupressales > Cupressaceae > Cunninghamia > Cunninghamia lanceolata. The sequence continues at coordinate 13,427,193 of BSBN01000063.1, forward strand.
AAGTCAAACCTTGGTTAACTCTAGTCAACTCTCTCTCATCCAAGCATACGAATGTGCCCATGAGTTAAAGGTGAGTGGGTTAGGGCAATCCTTGAAGAAATAGAGTTAATACATCCTAGACAACAACAAGCACCGAAAAATAGTAGAAGATCATGAAAATGCTCTTAGGATCATTCGAAATGTAGAAATCACATGCCAAGTCATACTAGGACATGATAACTACATAGAATGCCTAAGAGTCATCAACGAGCAAAATCAACACCCATCTAGGCATTGGAACTTGAGGAATCCAAATAGGAGATCGACAACTAGTGACCCTTTGGGTCATAGGGTTATCTCCACCATCACAGTCTTAGAAGAACAAACATTGACACATATTAGGCCCTATGACTGACTAACCACTCTCCACAACATTCTGCTTCCACGAGAATAGAACCACCCCTGGATTACACCTTCACTCATCTGGCTTTTGCCACAAGAGTGAGAGTGACTTGGAGGTCATCATCAACAAGGGGACAATTCATGCGCTGTATCGAGGTTGACTCATTCATGTTTGTGCTTGTGTCATGTTTTAAGGAGTAAATATTTTGGTGAACCTGATGTGAATTTTTTTTGATGGGCTCTTTTACGTTTCTGCATGCTTCTTTCATTCCATGTTCATATTTCATTTACATCTTCATTTCATGGTGTTTCCTGCACCCCAAAACTAGGACAAAGTCACACAAAGTTCAGGGGAATTACCCCTCCAATGAAACTAGCATGTCTTTAGATCCAATGGATTCAATTTCAAGTCAACTAGACTCAAAAGACTCAAAATCAAAGGGAACCCAAGAAGAGCCCCACAACGTTGACCAAATCAAAACATGCCAAGTGAGTGTTCAGTTTGAAACTAATCAACAAGATCAACCCATAACAAGCCATGCAAAATGGCCACCCAAATGGACAATGAGGTGAGCCATCAAGAGAAGAGATCTCAAGATGCTCAAGAGGCACAAAAATCCCTCCATGTAGCACATCAAGATAAAAGATCTATAACATGTCAAGTGTCGTTAGAAAGAACAAGTGGGGTCACTCAAAGCCCGATGCAAAGAAATCCATCTCAAGGTGGAAAAATGGAATGAATAAAGTAATCCTCACTCATAGACCTTATATCAGTTTTGGTCCAATGAATTAGGACCCTTGAGGCTAGAAATGCTGAACAATATTTCCAAAACAAAATTTTGGAAAAACTTAGGGCACAGGGAAATCATTTCATTAACAAGATCGAATCAAACTAGGGGGAAACACAAAATTCCCTCATCTAAACTTCCATTCTCATGACACACATAATGAAGCATTCATGGCTCCCTTGCCCTCACCATCCAACATGATAAGTTTCAATCAAATAGGTGGGATTCCAATGATGCAAAATCAACCTCAAACAATCCCACCTAATTTTCAAAACATAAACATGACACCATCTGGTTATCCAACCTTTTTAGGATATCAACAATCAAGCATCCCCTTCAATCAATCTCAATAGGCTCCACATAAAAGACCAATGTTTGGAGGAATAAGACCCTCTACACATAACCCATTCTTAGGAACATACCTTGAGTATTTAAAGGAGCCTCTTGACTGCAACATTCGTTAGGTCATACTACCACATCCTCTCCTTGAGCTTCCAAAATTTAAAGGAGAGGGTAATGCGAACTCTCATAGTAAGGCCTACATCAAGGTAGTGTAGGAACTCTTTTCTTGGGATGGGGTGGTAGCAAAGATTTTTCCAAAGACTTTAGAGGGTATCGCTCTAGATTGGTACTATTGACTTCTAGAAGCATCGATCCACTTTTTTAGGCCACTCATCAATCAATTTGTGGTTGCCTTCAACATAAACAAAATGGTCAAAATAGGAATACAAGAATTTCTAACAATCAAACAAGAAGACAATGAGTCAGTCACACATTTTATCACAACATGGAGGAAAGTACTCTATTCTTCAACAAGTGCATCAAACATAGATCATAAGAGCTATGTGATCTTTTCTTACATGCCCTCAACTATGCAATATGAGAACAAGTCCAAAAACTGCCTTATAAATCATACAAAGAAATGCTTGAAACTGTCCTTAGAATTGACCAAGTTACTATTGATAGTGGAAGAAGGGAATATGATGTCAATGGAAGGTTGGTAAACCATGATAGCAATAACAAGTCTTTGACAAACAACCAAAACATAGATGGGTCAAAAAACACTTCACCATCCAGAAACAACAATGATAATCATATCAATTTGGGGAACCAAAATGTCAACAACTATCCCCTAATAATCAACAAGTAGTCATACAACAATCATCATAAGCCTTGAGATTACAATCATGATAAATATTTCTCATTTCACAAGAGAAGGGGGCATGATATCAATTCATGTCAGGAGCACCATCACTTCATATTAAACCCCCCAAACATCAATGACAAGCATTCATGGACACATTCTCACAAGATGAAAGAAATCTTACCAAAAGGCATCAAAATGCCTTAGGCCTTGTGGAATTAGATAAAGATAGAGAAATTGTGTTACCCAAGGACTAGAACAACTAGATGACACTCTAAGTGATTTAGATTTTTCTCACATGCTAGAACTTCTTAAAAGTTCTCCTACGCACAAGAACACTCTCTTCAATGCCTTAGATGTAGGCCATCTAGTTTAAAACACTCGAAATGAAAAGTGTTCTTCAACATTCAATTTTAAAAAGTTACCCTCAGACGATGACATAACTAAACAAGGTGATCTCCACCTCCATCTGATAGTCCAAATTTAGGATTGTTCCATTAAATGTGTAATGATCGATGATGGGTCTACAATCGACATAGTCTCTTTTTATCTTCTTCAAAGAATGGGTTATGACGAAACTCAAATCATGTGAGAAACTTTCGTCCTTAAAATTCATGATAACCCAAACATTCAAACCATGGGTAAGGTCAATGTTAAAATCACATTATGTCCCAAAACCCTCCCAACTGAACTTCATGTCATCAATGAGGAAACCACTTACAACATGATCCTAGGAAGGCCTTGGGTCCATAGGATGAGGGCTATTCCCTCCATGTTATTTCAAGAAATCCACTTCTCGTACATTAGAAAAACCCACATCATTAAAGGAGATCCTGATCCTTTCAGTCTTTACAGAGTTGAACAAATCAAAAAGAAGGGAAAGACCATAGAAACCACCAGTGACCCAAAAAATAACACTTATGAAAAGAGAGAGACATCAAAACAAATTGGAACGTAGCTAAGACCTCAAAATGTATAGGGAAGGGGGTAATAGGAGAATTCACCTTCGATCCCCACTCAACAAAGTCTTATGCTCCATTCAATTTAGCAGCCATTCCAATCGATCCAGACATAAACATTCATATGATTGAAATCACGACTAAAAAGGGAGAACTAAAACTCACACATAAACTAGGAGAGTCAATGCCAACTCTGATTACCCCTCAAAAGTTAAAAACAAACATTGAAACTCAACAAGAACAAAAAATGATAAAGCTAGTGTGAAAATCATCAAACAATAAAACATGTGAGTACACAAAACTCCTCACTGAATTCAAAAACATTTTTACACCAAGTCTTTGAGTGTCCTTGCAAATACTTTCAAGTGAAGTTCAGACCAAATTGGATAGGTCCATACATAGTTAAGGAAGACATTAGAAATGCCACTTACCTCTTGTGCATAATGGAAGGTGAAGAGTTCAATATCTCAAAACTTTGTAAAAGCCTAGAAAATCTAAAAAAAAATAATAATTCAAACCAATTTCTTTTTATAAAATCATGAAAAATCAAAATTTTGCATTCTATTCCACCATCCATTTTGTGAGTGACATGAGCTTGTTTGATTTTAATATTAGTAAGGAGTCTAAGGTTGCTTAGGTATAGTTTGAACCTTTGAGCCTTAGAGGCCCCTAATAATCATGTTTAATGTTTATCATTTCTCCTATTTACACTTCCCAATGATTCTAAATTAAAGCCTAGCTCTTAGCTTCACATTGATCCCAATCTTAGCAAACCATGTTGTTAAGTCTAAGAAAAAGTCAGTATTCAAACCTATAGTACTCAATAGAAGCTTGCAAGTAGACCTTCCCCATTTCTCCTGAGTAGAAGGGAAGTCCGACTAGATAGTGAAAACTTTTGGTGGTGCTCAACCCCTTATCTTTCCTAGCCAAAATGCTAGGGGGATCATAACTCTACAGGAAGCAATAAGAAATACAAGTGAATAAAAATGAGAGATCAAAAAGAAAAAAGAAAAGAGTATGAGAGAGAGAGAAATCATGAGAAGTGTTGGTTTTTGCTTTTGAATCAGCATTAGGGTTTGCCAGTTCTAATGCACAAGCAGATTCAGCCAACTGAATACAGGAGGTTGCGTGAGCTCCTCCCCTTCACTTCTGGTTCTGCCGCACCAAGGGGGGTGTCCCTATTTGATAAAAGTATAACCTTGACTAGCTCAATTACAGAAGGATTTAACTTGACGGCAACAGGCAGAATACTCTCATGTATGGACCAAGATTTGTGTAACAAATCACAAGGTTGGCAACATTCTTGGACATAATGTCTGGTTAGGTATGAGAGCATGTAGAGGTTCCTAATCCTAATCCTACAACTAACAGGTGGAAGTGATGAGATGGGTTGAAATGGTGTTTGGAGTGATGGGACTTTCCTAGACCCATTGAACAGACAAATTCCCAAACCAGTGCCTTATCTGGGCAGTAGAGTCATATCTAAGACTGTAAATGTCTCCCCATGACAACATAAATTCATATCCAGAGGACCTGAGAATAATGCTACTGCCTGACAGCAACATGTCCAAGAAAGAGTATCATTAATGATCATGCTTAACAGATCCTATGATGCAATCTATTTCCCTTTGTATCTGATCAAAAGCCTATTTAACCACTCCTTGAGCAGACGCAATAAATCAGACACACAGTATGCATACACTGAAAAACTTGGAAGTCCTTGACAACCTTGTTTGAAAGGAAAACAAATGACATACAGGAGACAATCAGAAACAATACACACACGTGTTTTTCATTTAAAATCAACTTGCATAGAAGGTCATCACAGAGAAAATCATCATTTACAATCCAAGATAGATTAGTACACCAGACTAAGGACCGAGTCTGTAGCAAAAAATGCCTTTCAAAATGTGAACACCTTATGTTCAGAGTCAGAGCCGAAAGCCCAAAAAACCTCCAACCTCTCAAAAGTAACACAGCCAAAACCATTTATACAGAACCGTGTACATTCAGCAATTAATTACATGGCTAGAAGTCAAAAATTCGCCAGATACATCCATCAGAGGGAATGGCGCTCAGAAGCCATCAATGCAGTAGACAAGGGAGGCCTTGAGCCTTGCGCCGCCATCTGGGAGTCTTCATTCACAATCGGGCAGTTTAATCGCTTGTACCATCGCCCATACTCCTGCTACAATCGCCATTGATGGCCCAACAACCCGTAACCATCGAGAAAACTATCGCTGCGTTCAAATGGAAGTTTCCCGCTAAAACGCCCTCTTCGCAGGCTCAAACTACACAGGGGAATAATCCCACATGCACGGTGCCGAGACCACACTAGCACTTTATAAACATAGCTGCATGCATAATAGGTGTCGAGCGTTTTGCCGCGCTCGACACACGACCCTTCGCCAAAAGCCCATCGGCCAAATCTACACCATCGGCTTGCCCCCAAAACCTCTCGCCGATCTCAATCATCTCACCGACGACACCTCCGCAAGCCTCTGTCGGCCATACATAGTCTATCGGCCAGCCCAAAAGCTTCCTTGGCCGATAGACCAACTCTCCCCGATGGCCACCAAAACACCCTCGTCGGCAAAACCTCCACTGTCGGCCCAACATCTGCCCGTTCACCTGACAGTCTATGTCATGCCGATGACCGTTCCAAATCCCTTGTCGCCAAGACATAGACCATCGGCACACCAATGAAAGCTCCCACCGACCTCAAAAGTCCTGCCGATGCCTACCTTCGCATTCCCCATCGGCTAGAGAAACGCCATCGGGCCAACACATTCCATCCCTGCCGACACAGCCAGTCACACCGACCACCAACGAGCCACACTCTGCTCCAATATCGGCCAAACACTCATCATCGGAGCAACTGAAAAAACACTGGCCGACACCCTTAGTCACACCGACGAACACCTGCCTAAAGCCTCCAACTTCCACATCGGCCAGAGAAGACCCATCGGCGGACCCTCCAACTGCTAGCCCGATATGCAATCTTACTCCGATGGCATTCCCCATCGGGCAAACTCCTTACATCGGCGGCCCAAAAATTTGCTTTGCCGATAGCCAAACACACGCTGATGGACATCCATCGGCTAGACCAAAACAATTAGAGCACTCAAGAAATCTTTCGCCGATGAAGCCAATCACTCCGATAAGACCAAAAACATAAAGCCTTGAACCGTTGAACCCCGAACCAAAAGGGTTCAACACGAGGGTTCAACGCGATGGTTCAAACATCAAAAATAATACTCCATAGGCAACAAAGCTTCGAACCATTGAACCTTGAACCAAAACAAAGAGGTTCAAGCGGGAGGTTCAACGATGCAATATTTGCGCAAGGCAAATGCATAATGTGACCCGTTAGAAGAAAATTGAACCCTGAACCGCTGAACCACTGAACTTAGAGAAAAAAGGGTTCAAGTTCAAACCGAAATGTCGAAGACACAAAAACGAACCCATGCCAATGGAGAAAAGACGAAGACCCCTCCTCAAGAAATGAGATGCAGATGCTGAAAAGTACTGAAGGGGTGCCAAAACTTAGAACCTTTTGGATATTTTGGGATGGTGCCTGCATGAAAATTGCTAAATTAACTGACAGTGAATTCAGGCACCAACAAGAAGGAACGTTAGAGAAGTAGAATACCAAAGTAATAGAAATAAAAAGCATCAAAAACATCAACAAAAATGAGAGATTCAAGTGAGGCATTGCAAAATACAAAAAAAGAGTGAAAAATAAAAATACAAAAAAGAGACAAAAAAAGAGTGAGAAAGAGAAGATTGTTGATGTTCATACTCTTGAGTGGAGATAAATCTAAGCTTGAATCTACGAGAGTGACATCTATTAGAGAAAATAAAAAGAAAGGTACAAAGCGCGCGCGCACACAAACACACACACTAGTTGAGCAAAACCAAGAGTCTAGCTATCTTTAGGGCCATCTTCTACTTTAGAGCCCTTCCTTTACCCCAAGTCTATCTTATTGGCCATCTCTGATCTAAGTCTAGAAGGTACTAATAGATTTTGTTACTTGTCTAAGCTGAAAGCTTAACAAAGTGCTTTATCTAGATAAGGATCAATGTCTAGCCTTTTGCAAAGCCCAAAATCAGAAGCATTCCATCTCCTCCCTGCTCCCACTTGAGTCACTAATCCTATCCCAAAGATCAATAGGTCTCTCTATATCGTGTCAACTCATAATCCTCTAAGTCAAAAATCCTACTTAAGGGTAGTCACAGTGTTTGTTCCATTTGCATACATCATATCATAAAGATAAAATCAAAAGAAATAATCATGTCATGACACCATGACATTCATAGCACTTAGAACATAGTACTTTGCATTTCATATTTGTGAATCACATATAGACACATTGCATCTCATTCAAATCATAAAAATATGAAAACAAATTACATCATCCATGTGTGATCATGATAGGTATGCATTCTCAAAACAAAAACAAAAGCTCTAACCAACCATATGCACAAGAGGGAAAGTGAAGTACAAGATTTCAACTGAAGCTACATTCATATCCAACCAATTAGGTCTCACAATAATAAGTACAAAATAATGTCCGAGTACAAGTGGCTCCTACAACAAGTCAAAGAGAAAAATTGTGCACTCAAGTGAGCAAGTCTTCCCATGCAAGGGGGCAAGGGTATAAATCTCCTAAATAAACATAGGTCTTTCAATGATCTTAAGGAACATCAAGTTGAAACTTTGTAAAATCTTTAGAAAAAACATAAAAATTAGAAAATAAAAAACCTAAAAAATTGTAAAACCTCAAAAATCTCTAAAAATTAAATATGTTCTTCAAAATCTGCAATAAAAGGAGAACTTGCTCTTCTCTCTAGCTTAGCATGTGTTTTATTTTCATAGTGTTCTTGCACCCTCGTTTTGCATACTTTCATCCTTGCAAGTCCCCATAGCAAAGCAAAACAACTTAGGTATACTTACAATGCAATCAATGGTATGTTCACTTGTTTCAATATCAACACTCATTTTAAACATTATAAATGTCAAACTAATGCTTATTATTGTAGGTACAATTGTGGGAAATTGACAATAGGTAAGGCCTAGTTCAAGAACGATACCTACTTTTCATGTAGACTACTGTCCTCGAGGGGGCAAATATGTAAGCACTAAAAATACACATGACCCTACACGATGATCTAATGATGAGCTATAATCCTAAACATGTACATGTAAGCATGTAATTATGGCCTCTCATTAGTATTCTTCTTGGTGACATGTGGATGGACTTCTCTTGCTTCATACGTTCTTCTCTTACCCCTAGCTAACCCATCAAGGTCCCGTTCCTTCTAGATTTCCCCTTTGTTGACACTTCATCTTTTTTGCTTTTTTGCCCTATTGACATGAGCTACTAGCATCATAACATGGGAAATTCACCCTTCCTAAACCTGTTTCAACCATTTCAACCCTCTAGAGGCCTTAATTTGACCTCCCATACCATCTCCAATCATCAATTTCAATACTCATTTCCTCCTTTTTGGGTCACTCCCTTTGAATTCTTAATCTCTTGGGGGAGGTTCTGGATCTCCCAGGGGAGATTTGCCCTAGTAAACTAGGAGATCCATTTCTATGTATTAGAAGAACAAACATCAACACATATTAGGCCCTAGGACCAACCAATTGCTCTCTGTGATGTTCTTCCTTTCACCTAGTTGCTTAAAAAGGATCTTAAATTTTCTTATAACAAGTAATGTCAACAAGCCTTCGATGTTGTAATGTCCCCTTTCCGGAGGAGTGTTAGCCTATACTTGGTTCCCATAGGCTAACTATGGTGGTTAGGGAACTCTGGCAGTTCGTTTGGTGGATTTCAGACACTTTGGCATAAACTTACTATTTTTAGTAAGTTAGGGTTTCTTCTATTTTTGGAAAGTCAGGGTTGGAGGTAGAGCATCTCGTCGAGACCTTTCCAATGGTCTCAAGATCATGTAATTCGGAGTTCATTTGCCCTCTCATATTAAAGTCCGTAATTTGATATTATTTATCAATATTGGGACTTTATTATATTTAAATGGTGACTTAGGAAAATGTGAAATAAATGCAAAATTAAGTCATAAAGGACTTGGGCACCCAAGGATGAGTAATAAAGTACTTTAAATGAAATATTTCCCTCTCTTATGTTGGTCGACCATTTGAGGAGAAAATATAAAAGCAAAAACGAAATGGAAAAGCTCATTCACGACATATATTTTCTCATGTTTTGCTCTGCAACTTTGAGGGTTTGGAGAACTTCTTTCAGCCATGGCATTTGGTTACGAAAACGACCATTTGTAATAGCAATGCAAGGGCGTGAAAGATCATATGAGGTTGCTTGAGGTAGCCATACAACCGTGGATACATTTGCACTTCATATTGTTCAGTTTAGAGGGTTTCAGGCTTTGTCACGGAGGATTGGGAACATAGATGTCACCCAATATTTGCCTCCATATTTATTGTTGCACAATGGAGAAGAGACTGCAGGCAATGGGCAGAGTTTTGGAGCTGATTTGAGATGCTTTTCTACCCACATGTTGGTCGTACCTGTTCAGTAGCCAGCCGTACCATTGGAAGAGAGTTTGTGAGTTTTTGGTGTTTACTCGTGTGGAAACTTACCTCCAGATAGGTGTTGCTCATAGGAGGACATAAATAAAGTTAGTAGCAACATAAACTAAGAGTTAACATTGTGATAGGAGCTGTTAATACTCTAGCAGGCTGTACCAGTCACTCTAGCAGCCACGTGGGGTCTTGAAGTGCCTTGGAAGGCACGCATAAGTGTTCTAAAGCTTTGTATACGCTATGTAAATTGCTGGATAGTGAATAAAATCTGAGTTTTGCATTACACGGAGATTGTTCTTGCATCATAGTTGTTGTACTTTCACTTTTAGAGTTGTACTTACAAGGACAACGAACTGGGTATGTTAAGATCCTTCATTCTATGGCATTTCTTGATATGGGTATTGCTCCTTTGTGTGGTATGATGCATTTTAATAGATATAAATCATCTGGGTATTGTTCATTTTGAGTATTTGCAATATATATATATTTGCATGTGATCTGGTTATGGACCCAACACCAAAATGCAAGCAGGGATCAACTTAACCACATAAAACTCTTATATATATATATTTGCATGTGTATCTTGTTATGGACCCAACACCAAAATCACCAAAATGCAAGCAGGGATCAACTTAACCACAGAAAACTCTTAGTTCGGTGAAAGAAAAATAACCCAGATCAGCAAATAGTAAAATATCTAAGGGGGTGGGTTATTTCTGTGGTATCAGAGTTGGTGCATCTTGCTAGCATGCGTTGATCAGTTTATATGAGTGACGGAAGAGGGGTTTACACTAGACCTACTCCACATTGGCATCCACCTGAGGTCCCAGAAGGTGAAACCGTTTCTGGTATATTGGGCATGCACAGAAACTCTTCCAGTGGCAGTGAAAGCATAGTAGGTAGTATGGGGGATAGAGGATCAGACCATCCAAAGAGTCCTAACACAAAAACATAAAGAAAGTTTGATATTATGCTTGATATGATGTCCCAGCTCCTTGGGAAGTTCAACGAGGGAATTCCAGTAGTTCACACCAATATCACACCTGAGGGTGAGACCAGTGGCTCTAACAATGGTCACTGCAGACATGTAGAACATGGTAGTGGACATGCAAGATAGGGTAGTGGACATGCGGGACAAGGTAATGGACATGCAGGACAGGGCAGCGGTCATAACACCAGGGTTACCCTAGGATCAGTCACTAGACCCCTATAGCCGACCTTTCCACGCAGAGAGGAGGCATTAGTTCAGTAGGAACCAGAGGTTCAGCTTTCCATGACAGATGATGTTTGGAAGCAACATGCAGAGTACATGACATTGGCTCCAGATATTAGGGATATGTTGACATTTGAATAGTACATGAATCAGAAGAGACAGAGGGGAACTATGGGTAGAGGAGATTATAGAGCTAACAAAGCTAACAGAGACTACCAACATGCATTGAGCAAAGTCCCTATGGATTGGTTTGATGGGAGTGGTAAGATCTCAGCCAGAGCTTGGGTGCAAAAATTAGATAACTAGTTGACACTTAAGCCAATACCGGAGGACGAGGCACTTAATTTTGCCACTATACATTTGGACGGGTTAGCACATGAGTGGTGGTACCACGGATTGGTCACCCTTAGCCATGGCCTTATCACCACATACGATGAGTTCACTAACAAACTCATCAAGAGGTTTGATACCAAGGACCCAGAGTTATAGTTTAGAGAGTTGGCGCAGTTGAAGCAGTATGGGTCACTTGAGAGTTACATTTTTGAGTTCCAGAGGCTCAGTGTCATGGTTCCTAGCATTTCAGAGAGGAGATTGATAGTCCTATTTACAAAAGGGCTTAGGGATGGGTTAAGGCTTTTGACCCACCTTCAATTCAGGAGACCTTTAAGAAGGAACATAATATGGAGTTCGTAATGCCTAGGAAACAATTCGTCTCCAAACCTTTTCCTCCACGGAAAGACAAGATGCCAACACATCATCGAGATACCTTCTCATAGAAGAAACCAACACCTCGTCTAGATGATGATGCACTAAATGAATACAGGAGGAAGAAGTTATGTTTCAAATACAATGGTCCATGGGATCCTAATCATAAGTGCCCAATGAAGGGGCAGGTCAAGCAGTTGAAGTATTATTCTGTTGATGAGACAGTTTCAGAGTATTCAAAGCAACAGAGTGATAGAGAGGACAATGATGGAGAGACTGTAGTAGAGGAGGTGCAGGATGCACAAAATGCATAGGATGACGATTTTCCTGTAGCACATATCTTTGCTATTCAGAGAGAGGGTTCCTTTAGGATACAGGAAGTATTGGAGGGACAGAGAGTAATCACCCTGTTAGATCTAGGGGCCACACATAACTTCATTGACGAGGGCCTAGTTGCACAGAGGGGACTCAAAACTAAAGAATTTGAGGGATTCAAGATTAGAGTGGCAGATGAGTTTGTCATCACTTGAAAATGAAGGATCCCCAATTTAACAATAAGGTTGAATAATTATGAGTTCTAGGCCGAATACTATGTGGTCAGTATGGGTGACATGGATGTAGTTCTTGGGATGAAGTGGCTGCATATGATAGGTGAGTTTTCCCTAAACTTGAGGACCATGGAGATGAAGTTTGAAAGGGATGGTCAGAGACACATATTGAAGGGGATGTCAAATGGAGGGTTGAGGGCAGTGTCCATTCGGAGGATGGAGAGGATACTGCGACATGACCAGGTGCAGTGGGTAGCTAGGATACTTGTGATGCCAGAGGTGCCCAAGCAACAGAAACATGAGTATCCAACAGAGATTGAGGCTTTATTGTCTAAATACTCCAAAGTGTTTAGCGATATACCTCCAGGTAGACCTCCAGACAGAGGATTTAAGCACGTATAGAGTTGGAGCAGGGTGCCAAGCCAGTGATTATAGTTCCCTACAGGCACCCTAAGAGATATAAGGATGAAATAGAAAAGGCCATTTAGGAGCTTCTCAAGATGGGACACATCAGGCCTAGTAAGAGTCCTTTTGCTTCATCTGTTGTACTGGTGAAGAAGAAAGATGGCACACTCAGAATGTGCATTGATTACAAAGAACTGAACAAGAGGACCATAAAAAATAGGTACCCCATCCCTAGGATTGATGAGCTCCATGGTGCATGTTTCTTCTCCAAAATAGACTTGCGGTCAGGGTACCATCATATCAGAGTACGGGAGGAGGATGTGGAGAAGACAACCTGCAAGTGCCACTATGGGCACTTTGAGTTCTTGGTTATGCCCTTCGGCTTAACCAATGCACTGGCCATGTTTTAGTCTTGCATGAATAAGGTGTTCAAAGAACAACTGAGAAAGTTAGTACTTATTTTCTTCGATGACATTCTTATATTCAACAAGACTTGGGAGGATCACCTGAGACACCTTGATATTGTACTGGGCATACTTGAGCAGGAGTCCCTATATGCTAAAATGTTGAAATGCGAGTTTGGCATGATAGAGTTGTATTTGTGACATATTATTAGTGCAGAGGGTGTTCGAGTGGATCCAAAGAAGATCCGAGCTATAGTAGATTGGCCACCTCCCAAGAATCTCTCTTAGCTCAAGGGATTCTTTGGCCTTTGTGGATTCTACCGTAGATTTGTAAACGGATTTTCTAAGAAAGCTGCCCCCCTTACAGATTTGACATGGAAGGGAGCTTTCGAATGGTCAAATAGTGCTCAACAGTCCTTCGACAGGTTTAAAGAGGTGATGAGCCACTGTCCAATTTTGGCCATACCAGACTTCTCGAAGCCATTTGAGCTTCATTGTGATGCCTCCGGGGAAGGCATAGGGGCGGTGCTAATACAGGACAAGCATCCCATTGCTTTTGAGAGCTGAAAGTTGAGAGGTCCTGAGAGGAGTTATAGCATCTACGACAAGGAAATGTTAGCTATTATGCATGCACTAGCTAAGTTCAGGTAGTATTTGGTTGGAGGAAAGTTTGTTGTCAAATTAGATCACAATAGCCTGAAGCATTTCCTTAATCAGAAGGACCTTAATGATCATTAGTAGAAGTGGGTCAGCAAGCTACAGGCGTACGACTTTGACATCGTCTTTGTCAAAGGAAAGAAAAACATTGTTACTGACGCTCTATCCAGGACACCGCACTTGTGTGCTATAGGGGAGATTGCAAAGGACCAGAGGGATATGATTTCTGTAGAATATGCAAAGGATCAGTGGGCTTCTAGAATTATTGATGGCACCATCTGTGATGACAGGTACACTATTGTAAATGACTTGATCATTTACAAGGGGAGGATCTTTTTGGTGCCAGCTTCTGCTATGAAACATAAGATCTTGAGAGCTTTCCATGACTTGCCTACGGCGGGGCATCCGGGATTCTACAAGACATATAGGCAGGTTAGAGAGAGGTTTACTTGGAAGGGCCTCAAGATAGAAGTACATAAGTATGTGAGGGACTGTCTGGTATGCCAGCAGAACAAACATGAGCACTCCTTCCCAGGTAGTTTGCTGCAGCCCTTACCCATTCCCAAGAGGAAGTGGGATTGTATATCGATGGACTTCATCACGGTCTTGCTGAAAGCCCAAGGCAAGGAATGCATCTTTGTGGTGGTTGACAGGTTGACGAAGTTTGCCCATTTCTTTGCCATTTCAGCCACTTATACAACCCAGGTTGTTGATTTATTCTTTAGAGAGGTATTTCAACTTCACGGGTTGCCTAGGAGTATTGTGAGTGATAGGGACAACAAGTTCCTTAGCAATTTTTGGTAGGAGCTTTTCAGGTTGACAGGGACAGAGCTCACCCCTAGCAGGAGCTACCACCCCCAAACTGATGGACAAACCGAGATAGTTAATAAGTGGGTTGAGGGATACCTCAGAAATTACATAGCCGGGCAGCAGAAGGCATGGGTCAAGTGGCTTCATTTGAGAGAGTATTGTTATAACACCACTTACCATATGTCCATCCAGATGACACCATTCATTGCACTTTATGGATACGAGGCTCCCAGTTTCCTGGACTTGTTGTTTGGGGATAGCAGAGTACCTAAGGCTAGAGACCTCTTACATGACAGTTAGGACATCATAAGGTCTTTGAAAGAGAGCATTCAAAAAGGCGCAAAACTAGCAGAAGCAATATGCAGATCAACATAGAGGTGAGTGTTCTTTTGAGGTAGGAGATATGGTGTATCTTATGCTGCAACAATACAGTCAGCCCACTCTTAAGAAGAGTGGTGCTGAGAAGCTGAAGCCATGCTACTATGGGCCATTCAGGGTCACTAGGACGATTGGAGAGGTGGCTTATGAGCTGGAGTTGCCGGCAGGGAGTAAGGTACATAATGTTTTTCATGTGTCTCACCTCAAAAAGGCATTGGGGCACAATGTAGTACCTTCCACAGAGTTACCTGCTCTTGATGAAGAGGGTAAGTTGATTTTGGTACATGAGGCCATCATTGATATCAGGGAGAGGAATTTGAGGAGGGTCATTAGGGAATATTTGGTGAAATGGAAGAACTTTCCGGTAGAGGATGCGACATGGGAGAACGAATAAATTTTGATGCATCCAGATCTGAGATTGCTTGAGACAAGCAATCTTGGGGAGGGTGGACTGTAATGTCCCCTTTCTGGAGGAGTGTTAGCCTATACTTGGTTCCCGTAGGCTAACTATGGTGGTTAGGGAACTCTGGCAGTTCGTTTGGTGGATTTCAGACACTTTGGCAGAAACTTACTATTTTTAGTAAGTTAGGGTTTCTTCTATTTTTGGAAAGTCAGGGTTGGAGGTAGAGCGTCTCGTCGAGACCTTTCCAACTGTCTCAAGATCATGTAATTCGGAGTTCATTTGCTCTATCATATTAAAGTCCGTAATTTGATATTATTTATTAATATTGGGACTTTATTATATTTAAATGGTGACTTAGGAAAAAGTGAAATAAATGCAAAATTAAGTCATAAAGGACTTGTGCACCCAAGGATGAGTAATAAAATATTTTAAATGAAATATTTCCCTCTCTTATGTTGGTTGACCATTTGAGGAGAAAATATAAAAGCAAAAAAGAAATGGAAAAGCTCATTCACGACATATCATATTTTCTCATGTTTTGCTCTGCAACTTTGAGGGTTTGGAGAACTTCTTCCAGCCATGGCATTTCGTGACAAAAACCACCATTTGTAATAGTGATTTGAGGGTGTGAAAGATCATCTGAGGTTGCTTGAGGTAGCCATACATTCGTGGTTACATTTGCACTTCATATTGTTCAGTTTAGAGGGTTTTAGGCTTTGTCGCAGAGGATTGGGAACATAGATGTCAGATAATATTTGCCTGCATAATTATTGTTGCACAATGGAGAAGAGATTGTAGGCAATGGGTAGAGTTTTGGAGCTAATTTGAGATGCTTTTCTACCCACATGCTGGTCGTACCTGTTTAGCAGCCAACCGTACCATTGGACAAGAGTTTGTGAGTTTTTGGTGTTTACTCGTGTGGAAACTTACCTCCAGCTAGGCGTTGCTCATGGGAGGATAGAAATAAAGTTAATAGTAGCAGAAACTAAGAGTTAACATTGTGATAGGAGCTGTTAACACTCCAGCAGGTCATACCAATCACTCTAGCAGCCACGTGGGGTCTTGAGGTGCCCTGGAAGGCACACATAAGGGTTCTAAAGCTTTGTATACGCTATGTAAATTGCTGGACAATGAATAAAATCCGAGTTTTGCATTACACGGAGATTGTTCTTGCATCATAGTTGTTGTACTTTCACTTTCAGCCCTGTACTTGCAAGGACAACGAACTGGGTATGTTAAGATCCTTCATTCTATGGCATTTCTTGATATGGGTATTGCTCCTTTGTGTGGTATGATGCATTTAATAGATATAAATCGTTTGGGTATTGTTCATTTTGAGTATTTGCAATATATATATATATATATATATATATATCTTGTTATGAACCCAACACCAAAATGCACGCAGGGACCAACTTAACCATAGAAAATTCTAGTAGTTCCTAGACATCCTCTCATTCTTTATATATCTACAACTAATCATGCATTTGGTGCTCTCTTGTCCAACTCAATGAAAATGGTAAAAAACATGTTGTTTAGTATATCAATCATACATTCTTTGATTATGAGACTCAATATACATATATTTAGAAACAATGTCTAGACATTGTTTTTGACACCCAAAAGCTGTCATTATTTTCTTAATATGGAAACCCATGTTATTATCAAGTTTGATCATCATAAGCACCTTATTTCTAAAATAGATTTATTAGGAAATATAGCTAAGTGGGTCATGCTTCTAACATAATTTGACCTTAAATTTTTCTTGCAAAAGGAAATTATGGGCGAAGCTCTAGTTGACCACCTATCTAACATACCACATTTCTCTTCACTTGGTCTAGGCACCTTTAATCATGAGCATATTCTTATGATTGACATTGACGATCCTTAGGAAATTATTTGATGGCTCATGATGTAAGACAAGCTCAAGGGAAGGTGTAGTCCTAGTTCCTCCTTATAGAAACCCTATTCCTCTCTCCTTTTGCCTTAATTTTCAATACACTAATAACATTTTCATATATGAGGCTCTCATAGCTAGGTTGTGTGCCACACTTTCTCTTAACATTGCTTCTTTTTGTATATATAATGATTCTCAATTGGTGATACCATAGATTATAGGTGCCTATTAGGCTAAGTAGGGTAAAATATCCCTTTATAAAGATCTCGCTTTGTCCCTTCTTGATCATCTCTCCTCCTATACCATTGATGCCCCTTGAAGGATGATCATCATGCAAATGTTATAGTTAGTGTTGCTTCCAGTATGCCTCTAGTTGACTCTATGGATGATTTTAAATTCCTTATTTATACTCTCCTTTCTCCTTCCATTAAGGATGTCCCTTGTATGGATAAGGTTATTTTCTACAATGTGGGGGTGTTAGGAAAATACTATTTAAAAATTTATTCCTATTTAAACGATGTTACCTATCCACCAATTCCTCTAAAAATATTTGTATCTACATCCACGAAAATCTAAATTGCTATAGTCTTTTATCTAATATTGTGTATCACTATAGTTATAAAGGTCTTCTCATTTGCTATTTAACTAAGGATTAAACGACTATTTCTCTTTAGGAGGAACATTCCAATGCTTGTATAGTGATTACACATGGTCTACAACTTCCTGCCTTTCTATAATTTTGAATTAAGTTTATTAATTAGAATAAGTTTATTAGGTAGGATTAATTAGAATTTTATTTCATTTTAATAGTTTCGTATCGTTGTGACTTGTATCACAAGATAAGATTGTTTTACTAACTTTTTTGCTTTGCCTATTATTGGCAAATGTGTATGTATATTCCTTTTGTATTATTCTTTTTTGTATAATGAATTATTGCATCAATTATTCTACATCTTTTCCTTTAGTTTCTTGCTATTGTGTACAAGCTCTCTTCAGTAGAAGAGTTATTGCAAAGGATCATAACTCTAACATGGTATCAAGTGTGGGATCTACAAGTTTTTTCTTGAATTTTTTAGAGTTTTAGCCATGAGGTTGTAAACATTGCATCTTGATGCAAAATGGGCCTCACTATTGCACTCAAAAGGTGTCAAAACTTTAAGATCGCTTATGCAAACATTGAAATTAGACAGAAAAAAATTAGACATTTTTTGGGGGTTTCAATTTTTGTGTAGTGAAAAATCCGTACAATCGTATGGATCCATACATCATATGACCGCATCAATTTTTGTGCCACCATTTTTTGAGCTTGTCTTGATTTTTTAGCCTTCTTAATTTTCGTGTTGCCCTCAATTTTTGTGCCTCCTCGATTTGTATGTCATCTCAATTTCCGTGCATAGAAGGTACAAAATATTTAATTAAGTTTTTAATCTTAAAAAAAAATTGTTTGGGCGACCAATATCTTTTGTTGTTCCTATTGATTGTCTAAAGGAACAGTTTTATGAAAACAATCATATCTTGGTCATACGACAACGAAATTTCACAAAAAATAAGCGGCAGAAAGCTAGTTCCGAGCTATACTCTACCATCTACTTCATTTTTTCATAAAATCTCATCAGGTATCCGATATTTCATTTGAAGTCAGATCTTTTATTTTAACTTGGTTGGTTGGAAAAAGAGCAGACAGGTGATTTTTTTTTAGAACAAGGGGGTTAATTCTTGCATTGTGAGGGATATTTTGTTGTTTCTCTTTCAATTTGGTTGTATTCATTATCGATAAACTTCCATTTGTTCCTCTCACTCCATACAATTATTATGAGTGGAAGAAGCAAATGGAGATTCAATTGAGGAGATTGAAAATATACAGGGTAACAATGTGGTATTAAGAAAGAGGACACCCAGTTGGTTTTGTTAATTCTTACTAAACTCGGTCCTGATTATTCTATTTTTGTCTCTACTTTTTATGCTACAAGAGATGCTCTTGGTGCTAGATTTAGAAGCCTTCACTTGATGAGTTTGCTATATCACTCACCAGGGAATGGGCAAAATTAAGGCAGATGGGTGCTATGAATTCTACAAAATCACATACTCTTATTGCTAATCAAAGCACAAAAGGCCAAAAGGCTTCAAGTGGCAAGGAAAAGAAATAGAAAAATAAGAACAGTGAGCAAGATAAAGAATCAACATCACATGCTACCCCTAAGTCATCTTCATCTAGTAAAAGGGAGAAATCAAAGGAAAAACCCACATGTGCATTTTGCAAAAAACATAGGATTGATGAACATGTTTGCTACATGAAACAAATTGATGAGTTGAAGCATCTTCTTCAAAAAAATAATGTAAGTTTGCCTTCAACTATGTCTTCTAGTTCATCTACTAATACTCCAACAAAACAGTTAGGATCTTCTAAAATAGGCCATGCAAGGATTGTGAATTACGTTGATAAATATATAGGTAAGGCACTTTGTGCAAGTACAAGTCATGGATCAAGTAAATGGCTTCTTGATTCTAGAGCCTCTTATCATATAGCTTCATCACAGTCCATGTTCTCTACTTTTGAACCTTGTATTATGCCATCAATTTTGATGGTTAATAATACATATATGAATGTAATTGGGAAGGGATCTATTGATATTGGTGAGGATACTTTCAATGATGTATTGTGTGTCTTCTTTGTCAAACAATCTTCTTTCTATATATCAGATTACTCACATTGGAACAAGGAAAACTGTAGAGTTCACAATTGATTTAGTTATCATCAGAAACTTGGAGAGCACAAAGATTATTGCTACAAGGATGGTTGATCATGCATCTTGTTTATACACCTTTTTCAAATTTTGCCGTTGATGATTGTTCATATCCTTTGGTTGTTCATCACACTTCTAGTGTGAATACTATTTCTAAGGGAAAGTTTGGGTATTTGAATCTTGGTATTTTCACTTCTGATTCAATTTTTGAGACTAGTGCCACTATTTCCTCTCCACCACCTACTTCTTTTGATATCAATGATTCTTTGGTTGAGCAAGATATTGTTTGTTCATTTGACTCTATTGTGTGGGATGATTATTTAACAAGTATTTCTAAGTTATTTCCTAAGTCTCACATTGCAAATCTTGAAGACACCCCTGAGGATTTACAGTTACTCTATGATGACAATCATGGCACTACCGCTATCAATTCTATTGTCTTTGGAGATTGTTGATTCTAAATTTCCATCTTGTCTTGAGTTGTCACACTAATTGATTGGGCATGTAGTTCCTAATTTTACTATGGCATCTTCTAATTGTGACATACGGAAACCTATACACTTTTTAGAAGCATTCATCTTGAGACTTCCTACTTCACTAGTTCTTTAGTATTCACCATTGGAGTTGTTTCTTTCTAATGGCATAAATGTCATTTGCCACAAGTGGATCATCTTCGACATTCATTATCTGGCATCCTCTTTTGATATAGGAGATTCTGCAGTGTCAGAGGATTTCATAGTCTCTCTCTTTCCCTCTTATGGGGGCTTTCTATATTAGTGATGGAATTTATTGTATGTGATTCATGTTGAATCTTCTTCCATCACTTGTATATATCTATTTGTAGTTTTCTCTCATTTGGAGAGGGGTTTTCTCCCATTAGGTTTTTCGACTTTGCTCCTTTTATGAGAGTTTCTTGTTTGTAAATGGGTACCCAATTAGGCCTTGTTGTTGGGACCCATCTTTATCTTTCCCTTTTAACTTGTGTGTAAAGAGGTGGGTATAAAATTATATTTACACCTTTATCATAAGTTTATTAGGTAGTATTAATTAGGATTTTATTTTCTTTTATTAGTTTCTTATTCTTGTGACTTGTATTACAGGATAAAATTGCTTTACTAGCTTTTCTGCTTTGCCTATTATTGGCAAATGTGGATGTATATTCCTTTTGTAGTATTCTTTTGTGTAATGAATTATTGCATCAATTATTCTACATTTTTTCCTCTAGTTTCTTGCTATTGTGTCAAGCTCTCTTTCAGTAGAAGAGTTACTACAGGGGATCATAACTCTAACAAAACTCTTATAAGAGTATAACATGTGTGAATGTCATGTTGCTAGTTGTGTTGAATGTTTCATTACAGTGAATAAATCTTAAATTACACAAGGTAGTCACTTATTGCAAATAAATAAATAATTGTAATATTTCAACACGTGACAAAGTTGCACTCTCAAATCTATACACTGATGGTGTATGAGCGTGCATTAACTTGAATTATGGTAGATGTTAAATTTACATTCCTTTGTTATCATGATTAAATAATGGTGGATGTGTTAAAGTATTCATTGCTAAAATTGAATTAATTTTACTAATAATTTATGGAACTGTAGCAATTCAATCTTTGTATGTAATTGCATATTGAGTTTAATAAAAGTGTAATTAAGCTTGATAATCCATTAACCCTTAGTAAAGTTTGAAGAAAACTTACATGCTTGTCTAATTGTTGCTTTCGTATAGTTTAAGTACACTTTCTCTGAATTTATTTATGATGATGAAAACAAACTGAACCTAAATTCTCCAAAATTGTGTTGTAAACTGAGAGCTCCCAAAAGCCTCATCCAGCGTGTATGACTTCCCATTTCAATGTAAAGATATCTCTATAATAGTCTCTACTTTATAATAGAGGAGGAATCATCATCGTCATCTGAGAAGAAAAAAGATGTTGAAATTCTTCTTGGAATCTCCGTGAAACAAATGATGATTTACCTTAGATAATATTTAGATTATACCATCACAAATATAGCAATAATAGATGAAGGCAGATAACAATAGTTGATTTTCCTTAACCTAAGGACATTTTCTCTGAATGTACGATGCTCCATGCTCCTCGTACCTGCTCCAGAAAAATTTAAAACATTATTAGGCACAATTTTATCATCTTTGTGTAAATATAGTTACAAAATGATCAGAGTAGCATCTAAACACCAGAATTTAGCTGCAATCAAAGTTCAAATGTATGTAATAGCAATTTCTCACAACTGAGATCCACTTACTCAGACTTGGAGAACCACATCTGTTGAAATGATCCTAACGATGCAAGAATGCTGCCCCCAATCCACACGCTGCATGAAATACAAATCTAATCAACACAATTAAAATATTTTCCTGAATCAGGATATTATTCACGAGCAATTTCTACCATTCAGGAATATAGGGAATGTTATTTAGACAAAGCAAATGTCAAATGCTAGACATTCTCATAACCATAACTGGTATTAAAATGAAACTCCAAAATGGCATGAAACCATTACTGCCCCCATATCATGCAACCACTTCCAAAGTTAGCTCCATTTTTCATGACTACAGTTCAATTAGAAATTATGCAACACAAGATTTCAACAGACATTGAATTTGAAAATTGTGCAAAACCCACCATTGTCTTGTCACAATTTGGATACAGTTTAGAGCTTCAACATTCATGAATCCTTAATTGGCTGTCCCCAAAACGATTCCTGTTTTTTGTTTTTTGCTTTTTTTTGAAATTGGGTACAGGATGGGGAACGTTTCCTACCTGTCCCCACATACCCGAAACATCAAAATATACAGCAGACGCATCCCTGGGGTACACAGATTCTTACATGACTAGTTGATGCTGAAAGTATTTATTTACATTTATTATTTTCAAAGGATTTATTGTATTTATGCTAAAACTGGTAGATGGACGATCCCCAAGGAAATTTGGGAAGATAGGATATGCACTTTCTGCAGCAAAAGAGTGGTTGAAACTGAATGGCACTTCATCTTTGAGTGTGTTGCCTATGAAGATATCCGCACTCAATATGGAAACAATTTGAAGGGGGGAAGTTTAAATGAGCTCTTCGAGGAAGCGAAGCTTCACATAACGGCCGGCTTCTTGGTCAAGATGCATAGTAGAAGAGTCGACATCAAAAGGACTTTGAAAGTGTCTTAGGGCTAAGGCTCTTGGTCCCTTAGGCTGATTGGCCTCGTGGACGTCATTAAAATTCATTCATTCTTATTTATCTTACAACATTTATAAAACCATCCATGCCGAAACCAATTTGGTTGCTAATGAAGATAAATCCATCATGCCTTGCAAAAATAATCAGATCGTTAAAAATAATTAGGTTCCTCTTTAAAGAATTTCAAGATCATGCAGAGAAAAAACATATTAATGAATTTGGTATGTTCTTAAGTTTAGAAGAAAAGTCCATGTGTAAGCTACACAAGTTCTGCCCCAAGGTAAATGATATGTCCATAAGATAGTTGCTGCAAATATTAAAAATACCCCTATATCTGGGATTTACCATGTCCAATTAGAAAGCAATGCAGACCACTAAAGAATCTTTTCATTATTCATACAAGCTTAAAACACGTCATGATCAAAAGAAATTAGCCTCAAAGAAAGCCTGAATGATAAGCACATGAATCCGGTTTAACAAAGATGTGTCACAAACAACATATACAAAATAGCTAAGGGAGGAAAATGAGAAACTAAACCTGTATCTTCGTTCAGTTGTATTGCCACTTGCAAGTACCTTGACGCGTGCTGCTTGTGGTGCTTCCTGGGGAATAAATTTTTGTAATGTATTAAAATTTATCTTTCCAGAGCTTGATAAATTGGATTACTGCTATAAAGTTCGTAGAGATCACAGTTATAACAGAGACAAGTTGTCCAATACATTTAGTTTACTTACTGAACTCTACAAATGTGTACATTGAAATGAAATTGGGAAGTTCATGTTTACATTATATATCTTGCAAAGGAAGCTGCATATAATTTGTGGGGGGGAGGGGGGGGGGGGGTGAGGGGCCAGGAGGAGATTGGCATCAACTTCAAGATCAACCCTTATAGATATGGCTTAAACTGAGAGAGAGAGAGGATTGGTGTCTACTTCAAGATCAACCTTAATAGATATTCATATGGCTTAAACTGGGTCAATTTCAATCTAGTCAAAAGACAAATTTACAGATGGACTTAACTACATGAGACAACATAGTCTTCATTATCTGGTACTTGGGCAAAAACAGCAAACCATGTTTGAGATACGTATCTCACGACCTTAACATACATGATAAAATCATTCTAATGGTCAGAGCACAATAGATTAAGCAGACAAATTGTTTGATTTTTGCACAGGGAATACCAAATAAATCCTGAGAGCAAATTATAAAATGTGGTCTTTTATAGACTTATTTGTCTTGTGCAATCTCAATGTAATAAGATAGGCACAAACGTCACACTAAGTCTTGTAGGAAAAAAAAAATTTAAGAAGACAGATGTAAGATGGCAAGACAAGCCATGCACATTGGAAAAAGCATAATATGGATTTGATTTCATAATTGAAGTCCCTAGAATAAATGAAATTTCTACAAGGAAATTGAGAATACGCTACAGATTTTTTTTTAAAAGAGATTGCATACCTCCATCAAGTCTTTCTCCAAGCGTTCCTTCATCTGTTGCATTGATGCTGTACCACCTGCAAGCTGTTTGAAACATAAAGATCATTGAATCAGACCTACCTATCAGCTGCATTAAACATACTTTGGGATATATATCCATGAATGTTGACACAGAAAAACACCAACTAGTTAATTGTACACAAACAAGTTAAACAACAGAATATGTTCTAGTAAATGCATATTAATTTCACCAAAAATACTTCTATGTGAATTTAAAATGCCTCCGAGAACATAAAATTGAAATAACATCCCTTTTATCATATTCCTTGCTAGAAAACAAGAAAATTAATTTGAGTCAAACTACAACCACTAACCAAGTGGACAAGAACAATTATGAGATATAGGATTCGGGTATTGAAAATACACATGCTTCGAGGCTAAAGATGCTATAACCATCAAAACAAACCATATTGGCACACCCTAAACTCAATATATCCTTAATTATAATTATTACTTTTTATAACGGCTATTATTTATAGCTGCACTTTCTCATACACAAACAACCAAGACTCAAACTTGGCAATTGCTAAGATGATAACTTGTCCTAAAGAGTTCCCTACTCTGTACCCAACTAATACACTCTTTATAAAATGCTATGTTCTACTAAGTTTTTGAATATGGGGACAACGGAATGCAAGGATGAGAAGACTATGGACCAAAATTTGTCGATGGTGGAGGGGCGACGGGGGTACAATGGCTGGCATTGCAAATATTACATACATACATGCATGCATACATACATAGATACATGCATGCATGCACACATCAATGCATACATGCATAGTTCGCAAACTTGGACTCGGCAGACCCCAAATTTAAAAACTTAGGAGAAATTCGGCAAAACTCTGCAACTTAAAAGATTGCTTAAAACTCTTGAAAAACATAAATTTTATGCAAAAATAGGTAGTGTTTCAATCAAGAGAAGTCTGCAAGAGTGTAAAACATATTTATAGTTGCAAGAGTCTGTAAAACCAAAACGTATCATCTGCAAATAGTTGTGATTTACATTGAACAGCCACTATTTACATGAAACAGTCGTGAGGGCATCACGAGAACATTGGGAAGTCTGCAAAAACAAAAACAAAAAATGAAAGGCATTTGCAGTCACATGTGGGTATATTTGCATGCAAAGGCATATGCAGCCCAAATGTTTTCTAACTCCCTTGTTGTTAACATGGTGAAAGCAACGTTCACACGCCTGAAGTTCTTGTTGCTGATCTCTAACTGAAACTGCGGATAATAATCATAAATTTGTGTTGTATTATCAAATTCCCCTTGTGTCTGCAGCCTGAGTCATGCCTGCATACTTGCAATTGCATACATAGAACAAATAAGAGGAAATGTAGAGTTGTCTAGAAGTTTTCCAGTTGATTATGCAAGTTATCACTGATTAATTTTCCCCAATCTACGAACTGTGAAGAATAGCCAATGACAGTAATAAACTGACACATCTAGTATTCAAAAGAACTAGTCTCTTTATTCCCTACTACTCTATTTAAAAGGGTGATTATATCATAGATGTCCTCCTTGAAATGAGACCTCTACAAGTTCTTTGGAATCTGTGACTTGCCCTTCTTCGCCACTTTCAACTAATGTTTGGCAATATTATTGAGGCAAAGATCCCTCTTATCTTGAAAGTAGAATGTGCCTTTATCCTTATCCATGTCTCCATACTCGTCTCTTTGTGGGAGTCTGAGCATGATGCTAATAGAGGGGCCATCTAATCTGGTTATTAGACGATCATCAACAATCCTCATTTTCCTAGTATCCGGTTTGTAGTGTTTTACACATGCAAGGACCAAGTCTGTGCACTGTAGAACAATAGGGCAACTATCAGCGCAAGAAAGTAGCCTCTGCCATGTAAGACCTGGGGTTTTGCCTCATATGGTCCCAGAATTCATCTAAAATGACATGCTCTATTTTGTTGTCTCCTTCTGACAATGCATTATCTAGAATGACAGCATGTTCGTAACCTTGGTACTTGAACTTCATTTTGTTAGGTTTGGGAAGAAGCCAGAGAACATGAGCAAGGTTTTGCAAGAGGTTTTGATAAATCACAAGGGAAAGGGAATTGTTTTGGTAGACAAGACCATGGGAATAGGTGCATTTCATGAATGTGCAGGTTTGGGATAAGGAAATCAAATTTTCACAGAAAGCATAAGCAAAGTTCAGTGCAAGAAAAATGCGTGGGAAATCTACAAATATATAATTTGATTTAGTATGGGAAGTGTTAAAGTTACTTTGCAATGCAGATTGGGCCTGATGGAAAGATGATTGTTGACAATTCGCAGAGAAATCACTGCAGCAACATGAACTAGACTGGGTAACAGAGCTCCTATAATGTTTCAATGCTTGGCACTTGCAATTATGCTTTGAAAAGCTCCTTTGTAGCTTATAGTTGAGCTTGTCGACGTTTTTGTATTTTGTCGAACTCCTGTGATGATTTGAAGGGTTTGCAAACTTTAAAAAGCGCTGCCTATTTCGCTCTTAGAATTCTGCTTTCTTACACTTTGTCGGCGATTTTAGCAAACTTCAAACTCACTGCCTCATAGATAGAGAAGCTTTCCTTGTTGGTGTTGAGTTGTTTGTAGCTTCGATTAGATAACATAATAATAAATATGAATATATAAGTAATATTAAATATTACTTATATATTCATACTTAATATATAAGGTATGTTAAGATAAATATCAATATAGCATGATCGAATGATATATTACCAAAACATAAACATCTTCTGCATTCTAAACGGTGATTACTAACTGTTAAAATCAGTGAAACCGATTACAATACAAACGGTGACAAAGTCACACCTGTGATAGGCGCGAATCCTTGAGGAGTCACGTCTATCACAGATGTGACTCCTACCGTCACTCACATATTTATATCAATGTCTTTGCCCTGCAATACTATGGATCGACACAAAAATCGGAAGTGTATGAGAAGTGGAAATTGCATCTGAAATACAAAAGAAAGTAATGAGTTAAGTCTGCTATATAAATATCCAACTTTCAGAAAATATCCAAGTCAGAGATTATAAGTTCGATTTGAATTTACATGGTATCAGAGCCAAGTTAAGCAGAATCCGGGCAGAAAATCGAACTTAAGAAATTCAGATTTAATACATCTCATTTCTCAAATCGCAGCAGCAATCCGATTCGAAGACATTGGAAGGAAAGAACAGCAAAAAGAAAAGGGTGTAAAGAAAATCAAGATGCGTAAATCGTTATCTTCATAACAGCAATCCATGAATATAAGGAGCAGCAATCTATGTTAGGAGGGCAGATCTAATTAAAGACAGCAGCAATCATGAGCAAATAATATATGAAAAGATTTGTAATGATTGGTGAAGTTGCATCCCTCAAAGGGAAATAAAAGGAGTCAATGAAGAAGATCGATAGGCATCAAGGAAGGAGAGGAATCAATTGATCTGCAATTAAATCAGCAAAAGTATGGAATCTCTATTATATATTGAACTTATAAATGTCTTAAGGCAATTTCTGAAGATATGCATATTCATATTGCAATAAGTAATATATAGTTGCAAATGCATTACTCAATGATACATTGGTAAATGATAGAAATGAATGACATGAAATAAGATATGATTAGCTTATAGGAATGCATTACATTATATTGACTAGAATAGCAATCAAATGAAATTAGTCATATAATTGACATAGGATATTTATGTACATTATCATCATGAATATGGAATCTTGATTACATATAATGGATGAACAAATGAATGTCATTATAAATGAATATACAAGGAAGAATGAATTAATATGATAAATGTGTATATATAGAATGAACATGATCAAAAATGATAATGGAAAGTGATCAAACATTAGATCATATGTGATGGGCCATATGATATGAGGCCAAAATGATAAGTCATCATATGAAATATCAACAAAGAATTAGAAATCATAGGATTGTGCTATATCCAAGAAAAGGATTAGCCTCATCATTAATCGTCTCGTTATCCTAGGTGTATGGGTAAGTTAGGAGATTGTATGTTGGACCTAGGTAACCCTCAAGTGGATGAAAAACACTATGTGGGTGTGTCATGTCCCCGTTTCCGGCTTGATCATTAAGTAAAGAATGGATTAGCCTATTGATCATTCCCGGAGGCTAATTCAGAATGCTGAGGGAATGAATTGGTTTTTGACTAACTTAACTTTACTGTTTTGCAGGAACAAGTTAGAAACTTGAAATATTGGCTAAGTCTGGAAGCCAAGAAGTCAGGAAGTTGACTCTTGGAGACTAGGCGCTAATCCTATATCAAATTTCACAAATGAGTGCCTAACCAAGAATCATCAAGCTATCAAGCTATTCAATCATTTCAACTGGGGCGCTTTGGAAGAAAAGGATGTTTTAATCTTCAAAATGACTTATACATTACAAATTTTCAGAGGATATGGCTAAGTGGATACTAGGCGCCCTTCTCTATCCAAACTGACCCTAATGAGCGCCTAGGGTATTGAAAGCATGCAACATGAGGCAAGGCGCTCTGGTAGGAAGAGTTTTTTGGCCTTCAAGATCAAGCTGCCTTGTGAAATAAGTTAAGATGAAAGCATATTCACTCTAGGCGCCAATCACCAGTTGCACAATCATGAATGGGCGCCTAAAGCAACAAAGCGCTACATCATGGTTCTAGGACCTTGAATTGGCGCTCAAGCATGTAGAAGGACTTCTCAAGGAGCTATAATGTTTTGAAGAACTTATGGCGCCAAACTTGTGTCAAGGAGTCAAGGCGCTACTCCATGATTGTTCCTAAACCAAAATTGCGCCTAGGGCGCTAGTTCATATTTGAACAAACCCTCAAAGAGCGCCTAAGGTGTTGGACCTCCAGTTGAAGCTCTCCTCCACATTAATTTTGCACCTAAGTATCAAGGCACCATTTCTTGATTCAAGTAACCCTCTGAGGGCGCCTAGGCGTTTGACCTTGACTGAACAAACCTTGAATGGCGCCTAGGCTAGGTTGAGAGTTGAAAAGGGTAATTGCATCATAAAAAGGTCAAGTTTGATTCACGAGATCATCCTTCCAGTATAAGTCATCAATTTTGTCTAAGTGTGGTGATGAGAGATTGAGGGGCATCTTTCTTCAATCCCAACCTCACAATTGCGCCTTCCCTTGGAAAGCCATATGGCGCCTAGAAGAATGATTTTTGAGATGTCACCAAAGTTGCACTTGGAAAAGACTTAGAAACTCTTGAAAAGCCTGAATGAAGTTAGAACTTGCTTCAAGGAGATGAGGCGCCATTTCACTCTTCCCCTGGCATCTTGTTGCGCCTAAGGGACTTGTCCCCAAAAGTGCGCCTAAAGAGCTTTCAATCCACTCCAATTGATAGTCGCTTGGTAGAAGACAGTGTTTTGACTTTGATATAACTTGAGATGGAGATTTTAGCAAGGAAAGACCTCATCATTCTTAAGGCGCAAATCTACACCCTTTTCCACCCACAAAAGCGCCTAAGGACTAAAAAACAAGGTTTTAACTACTCTGGATATGGACGCTCTCTCCAAAGGGGTCAACACAACACTCAGGAGTTTCCTCTGTTGCATAAGATTGTGGAAAATGACAAAACCTTCTCTAGGCGCCAAAACCATTGCAGAACCCCCAAATCTAGCGCCCAAGTCAGAGAACACTAGAACTGCGCTTAAGTAAGCTAAGTGTCAGGTGGTGCCTAGAATCTAAAAGATCTTCGCTAAGTGTTCCGAGGGTGTATGGAGTCATCAAATTCCTCTAGGCGCATATTCATGCCTCTGCTACCTCAGTTGGGCGCCTAGGTCTACATTGGGCGCCATTCCATGTTCAAACTGCTTCAACTTGGTGCCTAGTCAGAAGATAAGATAGTTGTAACTATCTGGGCTCTCATTGGTCGACAGGATGGCATTTGGATCCGTGTCAGGGCCTTTGGATAAGATTGCCAACTCAGGGTGAGTTGTCAAGAGGAATATTCTCCTAAATATGCTCCTTGGAAAACGTGCCTTCATTGCCTTTGGAAGGCCTATAAAAGGAGGAGCTCCCTCATTCATTTGCAATCTAATCTTTTGGCGAATTTCTCTCTGCAAAGCTTTATGCTCGTAATCTTGAGGCTTGCGAGTTTCAAGTGTTGGGGTGATGCTCCCTCAACTGACAAGGTGATGCTCCCTTGTTGTATTGTGAGGTGTTAACATCCAGTTGACATCATTGAGATTAATAGAGTTGATCAATTGTGGAAGTTATTGTAAACATCAAGGCTTCAAGGCCTCTTTTGTAATCCATTTGAATAAGTTAGTATAATCATGCTATTGAAGGCATTATCTTTGTAATAAGACATTTGCAATAAGATTGAATCAAGTAATAAGACAAGTACCCAGCTTGAAGATTGATTAATTCAAGTTGTTATCTTGATGTATGTCATTAAGTTATTGAGTAGTTGATGAGTTAAGTGCAAGTAAATTTATCTGAGTAAGAAAATTTTTAGTAGAACTAGTTGGGTATCTTACAGTGTGTGAAGTCCCTTGAGCCAAGAGACGAAGAACACTGTGTGGGTGTGAAGTCCTTGGGCCTATGGTAATGATGAGCTCATCAATGTTAAATGTGCCTGACGTGAGGTGACTCTTGGTGGGATGAAGAATGTTGTGTGGACATGAAGTTCCATCAAGCCATAAGGTGAAGAACTCTATGTGGGAGTGAAGCCTTTGGGCCTCCGTATGGGATGGTTAATGGCTCCTCAATGAACCATACCTATGGAGCTAGAGATGGATTAATGATAGGGCGACACATGATCCTCTCAAGGGTAGAGCATAAGGCTTTTGATCATGAATATGAATATGGATATAAATATGAATATGAAAGTGAATATAAATGATTATGAATATGAAAATGGGATTAAGAGGGAGTTCTCTGTACCTTATAATCCTCAACAAAATGGAGTTGCAGAAAGAAAAAATAGAACCATTGTAGAAGCTGCTAGGGCTATGTTACTTGATCAGAATATAGACACTTCACTTTGGGCAGAAGCATCTAGTACTACTGTCTATATACAGAACAAATGTCCTCACTCTCATATTGATGACAAAACTCCTGAAGAAGCCTTCACTGGCACAAAACCAGACATTAGTCATTTAAGGATATTTGGTTGTCCTGTTTACATTCATGTGCCCAAAGAGAAAAGAACTAAGCTAGAACCTTCTGGGAGAAAAGGCATCTTTGTAGGCTATAGTGAAACATCAAAAGCTTATAGAATATATATACCTGGTCAAAGACAGATTGAACTAAGCAGACATGTGATTTTTGAGGAAGACAGCTTTCAAAAGAGCCAGAAATGATATTGAGTCAGAAATTCAAACTTCCAACTCAAGCATAGAAGAGGATCCTACACCTGAGTTTCAGAGGGAGTATCCTGAGGAAAAGGTAAACCATGAACAAATCACATCACTAGAAAATCCCAAGAAAAGACCACTCTGGGCCACCAAAACAATGGAAGAAGCTAAAAATTATGCCACTCCATCAGGGACTTTTAGGGAAAGCACAAGACTTAAGAGATTCTCTAGTTATATAGCTTTAATGAGTGAATTCATTAAATCAGAACCTTCTAGTGCTATAGAAGCTCTTAAGCACCAAGTATGGAAGGATGCCATGACAAAGGAGTATCAATCCATCCTGAAGAATGATGTGTGGGATATAGTACCTAGACCAAAAGGGAAATCTGTTGTTTCTTCAAAATGGCTATTTAAAATCAAACATGCTGCAGATGGCAGTATAGGGAAATACAAAGCAAGATTTGTAGCCAGAGGATTTTCACAAAAGGAAGGAATTGATTGCGACGAAACCTTTGCTCTAGTTGCTCGATATACATCAGTCAGGGCAGTTCTAGCTATTGCAGCAGCCAAAGGGTGGAAAGTCCATCAAATGGACGTAAAAACTGCTTTCTTAAATGGAACCATTGAAGAAGAGGTTTACTTAGAGCAACCCGAAGGATTTGAGATTCACAATGCAGGATCCCATGTATGTAAATTAAAGAAAGCTCTATATGGACTTAAACAGGCCCCCAGAGCCTGGTATGAAAGAATTGACAGTTATCTCTTGAGATTAGGCTTCTCAAAGAATGATGCAGATCCAAATCTCTACTTCAAACAAAGCAAAGGTGATATGTTAATATTGAGATTATATGTTGATGATCAATTGATTACAGGAGAAAATTACCTTATTGATCAGTGTAAGAAAGATCTAGCTTCAGAATTTGACATGGACTTAGGTCTATTACACTACTTCCTTGGACTGGAAGTATGGCAAAAATCAGACTGTATTATTCTAAACCAAGGTTAGTACACAATTGATATATTAAAAAGGTTTGGTATGATGGAATGTAGACCTATGTCTTCCCCCATGGAAACAAATCTTCATAAATTGAAGGAAGTAGCAGCAGATTCTCCGTTGGCAGATCCCACTCTGTACAGACAGATAATTGGATCCTTGATGTATTTGGTCAATACCAGACCTGATATTTGTTATGCTGTAAATGCCTTAAGTCAGTTTATGTGTGAGCCCAAGGAGATACATCTTGTGGCTGTGAAACAAATAATGAGATACCTTCAAGGTACTCTAAATTATGGCTTAAAATATGAAAAGGTTGACTTAGATCGACATGGATTCACAGATTCAGATTGGGCTGAAAGTGTAACTGACTGGAAGAGCACCTCCAGATGTTTCAGTTTAGGGTCAGCAATGATATCGTGAATCAGCAGAAAACAGTCTTCAGTTGCTCAGAGTTCTACAGAAGCCGAATATATTGTAGCTTCTATGGCTGCTAGAGAGGCAGTATGGCTTAGAAAACTGCTTGTGGGATTATTTGGTAAACCTCTGAAACCAACTATCATCCACTGCGACAATCAAAGCTGTATTAAGCTATCCGTGAATCCAGTATTAAATGATAGATCTAAACATATTGAGATTCCTCATCACTATGTGCGTGATATGGTGGAAAGGAATGTGATTCAGTTGGAGTATATCAGTACAGGAGATCAAACTACAGATATTCTTACTAAACCACTCCTCAAGGTAAAAGTTGAATACTTCAGAAAAAAATCTTGGTATGATTGAAATGTAAAATTCTAATTGATTTGTACTAATATATTAAAGATGTTTAATGTGTAAACATCTTGTGTCATATGTGTGACTCTATGGCATTATGGGCCTACCCATTCTGTGTTTATTTCCAAAAGGTGATGATTTTTTGGATAATCTACACTTGTACCTAACATTATAAGGTGACGATCTTATAATGTTCATTAGACTGATATCATGTGAGTTGATATTGTTATGAATCATGGAGTTATCATGATTAAGTTATGGTAGACATTATGTGACTTAATGTCAGTGCACATACCATAACTGGGATATATGTAAGGAGAATGTAATGTTCTCGAGTATATTATATCCTTTAGTATCACGAGGTAGGTGATGCTACGTATCACGAGATAGGTGATACTATATATCATGAGTTATGTGATATTAAATTACTTTGAGTAATTCATTATAGATCAGATAATTGTTATTCACAGATTCACAGAGATTATTGTGATATTGTTATCTTCTCGAGCTAAGAGGGAGTGTTGAGTTGTTTGTAGCTTCGATCAGATAACATAATAATAAATATGAATATATAAGTAATATTAAATATTACTTTTATATTCATACTTAATATATAAGGTATGTTAAGATAAATATCAATATAGCATGATTGAATGATATATTACCAAAACATAAACATCTTCTGCATTCTAAACGGTGATTACTAACTGTTAAAATCAGTGAAACCGATTACAATATGAACGGTGACAAAGTCACACCCGTGATAGGCGTGACTCCTTGAGGAGTCACGTCTATCACAGATGTGACTCCTACCGTCACTCACATATTTATATCAATGTCTTTGCCCTGCAATACTATGGATCAACACAAAAATCGGAAGTGTATGAGAAGTGGAAATTGCATCTGAAATACAAAAGAAAGTAATAAGTTAAGTCTGCTATATAAATATCCAACTTTCAGAAAATATCCAAGTCAGAGATTATAAGTTCGATTTGAATTTACAGTTGGCATTTATGGAACTTGTGAAACTCTTGTCGACGTTTCAACAATTTCACGAACTCACCAATGCTTCTTTTCTTTATCCTCTTTATCAAAATTTGGTGGTAATTCAGAGATTACACGAACTTGTGAACTCACCGAAGACTTCATGTTTCAACTTTTGTTTTTCTTGAAAGCTCTTGAGAACTTTTCGGTGTTTCGGGAATTTTGGGAACCTATAAACTCACCAATGCTGCCTCTTTATAGCACTGGTTCGAGCTTTGAGCTTTTTGCGATCCTTGTTGGAGGTTTCTAAGGTCCACAAACCTTAAGAAACACTGACGCCTTTGTTGTCAGAGTTCTATAATCTAGTGAACCTTTCAAAGCATGATAAGTGGAAGAAGAATTGTCGAGAACTTAGATAGTTCGAGAACCAAATGAAATGCCGACAAACACTAGAAAAGTAACCTGTCGGTATTTCAGGAGGTTCGCAAACTTAAGAAAATGCCGACAAAGTTCTATAAAACCTATAATTGCCGACACAAAGGGAAAAAGACTAGAAGAAATAAAGCCTAGAGATTTTAAGAGGTCTTTTGCATTTTGGGCTTTGACCAAGACCAATCCCAGCTAGGCAAAAAGGTGACCTAAGAATTTCAAGAAACTTTGAGTGAAAAATTTCATAAGAAACAAATGGCAAGGGACACCCAACATGCCAAGGCATGTCTTGATGTCCCCAAACCATCTTGGGCATAGGCATACAAAAGAAACAAATTTTTTTAAGTGTACATCTTCCGCAACAAACAACTTCTCTTGCAGAAACATGGTTTCACTTCATCAGCCATTTGCAAGTCACTAATGCGGGTCTTCAGGCTCTCAAGTTTTTCATCAATGATATTTTCCCTCCTCGCAAGGTAAATTTCATTCTTAGCCTTGCAGAGTTGGCTCTTAAGGTAATGTCCTGCCCTCTTGTGTTTTCTGTGGTTTAGTTGATACTTAGTGTGTTTTGGGTTTTTTGCATTTTTGACATAGAAACATGCATGTACATATATGCGAAAATAGCAAGAAATAGAGATACCCAGATGCTTGTTTTCAATGGAAATACAATATATATCAAATATAAACAATACCCACGTAGAGAAATGCAAGTACGTTCAAAGCATGGGCATACACATTCGCTGTCATAAACATATCAGTCTGAATGTAAGGTGTCACAGCAGTTGAGGCTCATGAAAACCTCTACAAACAATGCAAACTCAGAAATTCCTATCCACACAGCAATGTACAGAAGATATGCAAGGAGAGTCGCCTCTTTGAAGACCTCCAAAGGCACCAAAACTAATGTACTGCCTGCTATACTGTCCCACGAACCTTGTTATGGCTGGTACGGCCTGCTGGGAACTCAAACAGCTTCCAACACATAACAAAAATACCTTATATCACCACTAAAATCTCTGTTTCAATCTGCTAACATCCAACGCCTAGCTGGGAGGTAGATTCAGCACATAAGTTTCCCAAAACACCTCAATATCCTTCCAAATGGTACGGCCAGCTAGCTGAAAGGGTACGGCCCTCTTGGCAGCAAGAAACTATCACAAAACACCCCAAAAATCCCGTCTATCACTTGCAATCTGTTTGTCGATGTCCTCCAACAATTATAGTGACAAAAACTTGAAGATATATCAATAAAATCACCTCCACGACAAATGCTGGTTACTCACAATGAAGCTCATTGGTAACCCCTGAAATGAGGCCACTCAAACAACACCCTAGGAGTGTCTTTCAACCCCGCAAATGCTCTCAACAATGGAGGTTGTCGTCTCCAAAGTAGCTGGTTCAAACCCTTGTTCACATGAACAAAGCTTAGACTTAGAGAAAATATGCAATAGTGAATGAATCAAATGAATTCACTTTTTCTTTCTTTTATTCCTCTTCCCTCAACACCCCTTTTCTTGGGAAATTAAATAGTTTAACTTTATTATTCTCCTCATGTCTTGGGCGTCCACATAAAGTGACTTTATAAACTTAAAATATTACATTAAGTTCATACTATATAATAAAGTCACTTTTAATAACAAACATATTAAATTATTACTTTAATTTAACTTAAATGTCTATTATTAAAATATTAACTTGAACGGTCTCCTCTAGCCTCCGTAGTACCGTTGAGCTGGCCAATAGAATGTTGACATGATTCCGGACCGCTGCACCGACTCGCTCGGAGTCCCGTGAGCCCCTGCTAAAAATTGTAAGTTTGGCCAGTTGGCCCAAACTCACTCCAGAAAGTGCCAACTGGCATATCTCGCCAAGAGGAATCCATCTCACTGCTTTGTAGATGTTGACTGAGCTTCGGTGAGCCACATCACTGTGGGTCCCCTAACCACACTCACTAGTCTACGGGAACCCCTATAGTAGACTAGCCCGATGCACAAGTGTTGGCCTAGGAAGGGGACATTATAGAACATTACTTAGAGTCTTAGAATTCAATTGAAAAACATATAGGCAAATCAGAGGGACAGTCATGGATGGTAACTTTGTCCTTGTCTATACATGCCTCTTCCTTTGTTTCCTTGAATGGCAAGTAGAAGGTGACCTTAATCTTTATCAATGACTCTTCTACAAGCATTTTATAGATGATGCCTTCGATATTTAGCATGGTTCTTCTAATAGTTTGCACCTCTTCTTCAATAATTATTCTTCTGTCTAACTAGAAATAAAGATCACTACTTGTCTTTCAATTTCTGAGGTTAACATTTTGGACACTGTCTTCTACAAAGGTCCCAATTTCTCTACTTCAAGACATTTCAATACCAGATGTTATCGGAAACCTTTGAATGTTTATTAGTATCTTCCGTTTAACTCCAACCACCCACTTCCTCAAAAAAGTGGTTTTATTCTTAGTGAGTTGAGGTACTTGGTTCGCGAAAGTTGCAAAGAAAATTTCCATGAGATTAAGCACAAATATTTCCACTGCCTTCATGCTTGAGAGTACCCATTCTATTCTCTCCTTCACATCTTCATGAAGGTTAATTAAAACTACTTAAAGCACACTGCTTGGTTTGAGCAATTATCCCACATTCATCCCAACACGAGATGAGTAGATGATTTAAAAAGTTCAATACACACCATCAACTTAGTAAATTGGCAAAAAGGCTTGAGGGTGAAAAGCCCAAAATAGTTTAGTTGTTTGCACTGGCTATTCCTTCCCCATATTAGCAAATGTTTCATGGTGTTGAGAATAATATAAATTCATTGCTCACCTTGTACTACTTTAATTTAATTAAATTATAATAAAAATAATAGTAGTGACTCAAACTCAGACTCAAACTTTGATGCAATGCTAGCAAATGTTGATTGGGGGCTGCGATATATTTTCCATATTTTTGCTATTTTGTAGTTGAAACTTGCAGCCTTTGGGCATTTTGTTGTAACTTATATATATATATGCACATTGACAATGAAAGCAATTAAATTTTATTAATTTGTGTGTCGCTCATGTATTTTTTAATTTTCCCTTTTTCTTAAGTCATCCCTCAACATCCCCTAAAAAATGGCCTCCAAAAAAGTCCGTCTCGAAATGCATCCCTCTATCTCCTACCGTCCCCATCCCAAAAGTTTGGTATAATATATAATTTAATTGATAAAATCTTTTTGAATTTTTCCTTTGTGACAACACCAATCACAATGATCACCCTCATTCAATTGTAAATGCATCAAGGGTGCTGGTCTTTTGATGGCCCTTGGGTTGGTAGGGGGATGTCATTGTCTGTAAGATTTTTCAACCCAACCCAATCTTCAACTTAGGTATTAAATGATAGTGATCCATATTCCAAGGAGACTCTAGGGGACAACACTCTAAATTGTGGAAACCTAGGTGTATTGTATGCAAAAGAAATATTGGCAATGAGTCACAAATTATCAAAAATGTAAAAGAAAGATATAAACTAAAATATAAAAATGTGTTAGTTTGTGTGTTTTGTACATGGCATACTGTTGAGAGAGATGTATGCAAGCTTATCTTGTAGCTATGACATGAATTTATGATTAACTCTATCTCTAGATGCTTTCTAAAAATCTCTTGACCTGTCTCTTGTGTATCCCAATCCCATCTATGTTACAAATGTATTTATTACATTACAAGAATGACGGTTATATAAGAATGGTTACAAAACGGTTAAGGTTGAAGTAACAGCAAGTGGGTCAACTTCCTATAGGTGTGACGGTCTCTAACATAGAAGCTGAATGAACAAGCACATTGATGTTACATGAGCATGTTTGGTGATGACAAGACATCTACAAGAGCCGGTGCAATGTGATATGGTGAGTGCTATAGATGTATATATTACATTACAAGAATGATGTTTATATTAGAATGGTTACAAAACGGTTAAGCTTCAAGTAATAGCTGATGGGTCACCTTCCTATAGGTGTGAGTTGGTCTCTAATGTAGAGGCTGCATGAACAAAAATGTTGATGTAACATGAGCTATGGAAGTGCAGTCTAACATGGTGTGAAGGTCCAACGTGGTGTGTGAACCATGCACAAGGTCTTGGAGCTGTGTGCCAACTTTCCATGCTCCAAATGATTTATCCACAAGATGTGGAGTGGCACTAGATGGCAGCTATCTATTGGTGTGGTGTTGTGAAGATGGGCATCTTTGGTGATGACACAACATCTAAAAGAGTCAGTACAATGTGGCATGGCAGGAAGTTGTGTGACAAGTTTAGTGCTAAGAGAGAGCGCATGACTAGGTGTGTCTTGGTGCAGCTCATTCACCCTTTCTTTAGGAGTAAAGGTCCCCATCATTTCTATTGTTAGTAGTGATAGTTGAACACTAAGTTCTTGAAGCTTGTACAACTTGATCTGATTGGCATACCAACCTGACTTGGCCACTCAAAACCATAGTTGGAAAACTCGAACTCGGCAAAAACTCGGCAGACCCAAAATTTGCGACTCAGCATAAACTCGGCAAAAACTCGACAATTTAAAATTTTAAATATAACTTAAATTTCTTTAAAAACACAACTTTTTTTACAAAATTTAATGACATAATGTATCCAATGAGTCCATAAATGAGTACAAAAGTGTTTTCTATTAGATTGATCTATGTTCCACGGAGTTGCTTGACAGGGACATGGGGGAGCAGGTTTTGAGATGAGGGGACCAAGGGCCTAAGTTTGGGGATGATAGGGGGACAGTGGTGGGTGGGGGTTTGGGGGCAGAGCCCCCAACAAGGTCGAGGAGCAGTGCCCCTCGCTTTTCTGCAATACCAAGTCCTTACTTTTTCTATCCTAATACTCACAGTCACTCTTGCAGCCTTTAGCCTTTCTCATTTTTTCACTTTTGTGATTGCTTAGGGTGTGGGTTGGGCATATAGACCATTAGGGTTACTAGCATGAAGATCCAAAAAAATTCTAATTTAAAAAAAAAAACTTTTTGCCTTAGTTGTTGTGTCTGGCGAGTTTTTTCGCTCAGACTCGTTGAGTTTTTGGCAAGTTTTCGCCAAAACTTGACAAGTTTTTTGCAAAAACTCAGCGAGCAAAAATTCACGAGTTAAATGGCGAGTAACTCGCAAGAGCAAAACACTGGTGAGTACTCGCCGAGTTTACCAACTATGCTCAAAACAATTGATGTGTGGCATGGTGCGTACATGTTGTACTCTCAATGATCTAAATCTTCGATGATGCAAGTAGATGTTAAGGATCTGACTTTGAAGGATGTTGAATAAGCATTGGGTTTGATAGGGGTGCAAAATATGTCGTAAGGAGTTTCACATTAATAACTAGATGAAGATCCAAGTGAGATGGCAGATCAAGAACAAAGGCATTAGAGGTGTACAAATTAAATATGGTGTAATGTAATAGGCTACCCCAAATTTTTTTCAGATTTATACAAATTGCAACAGCAGTGTTAGAACAATGCATGCAACCATCTAAACACCTCCACACTTTCTGATCATCAAATTCCTAGGATGGGCGAGGTGAGAGCATACAGTGTTTTGGTTCAACAATCAAAGCTTGCTAATGAAACTGAATACAATCATCTGCTAACAGCAGGCATCCGCTTATTCAGCGGGCATCCACTTATGCAATGGGAATACTCCACTTATTCAGTGGGTGAATAAAGAAAGTTACAATTGTTCATTCCTCCACACTGGCGGTAAACTGTCCAGTGGTTACAAGTTTTTGCAATATAATAGATAATGAACAATAAATTGTCAGCTACAAATAAGAACTTCATAAAACTGTTTGCAAGCATGTAAACTGCTGTAGCATAAAAATCATGAATAAGAAGATTCAAGGCGCTTATCAACACAAGATGATTTTACTCTTCAATGCACTAACACAGTAATTGATGTAGCAGTTAATCCCAGCTGAAAACTCAAGGAACAAACTGTGAGCAACACTAGGAGTAGGTCTGAAAACTGTATCAGCAGAATATAAATCTAAAAAAATGCATCCAACTATGACGTCTCATGCTCAAATCATTTCAGATCTGTCATATCCAATCTATACTCAACATGGGTAATACAAACACTGTCAAAAACCCTCCAGACCAGCAAAAAAGAATGTTCATTCATTTGAAAATAGATGCCTGATCAGGACAAATGAAATCACTAGCAATATCAGCATGGAAAACTCCTTCATATCAGACCCAAACCTCATCAACCATACTTGGAAAACATGCAAATTCACCTTCCAACTCATAGGCTAAATCGATTCCAATTGGTAGCCTGCACATTGCCTATTAGAATCAATAATAACTCATAAAGCTCTTACACTAACCAATACTGTTTGGAGACTCCCACAAGAGGAACTTATCAGAGAGCTCAACATTAAGAATGGAAATACTGTTGTTGCTGTTTCAGACCTGCAACACTTTTTCAGACTTACTATACATTTTCTAGCATACTCAAACACCAATAATCCATTTCCCAAACACAAAGAAACAAATTCTAACTTCAATGGCGACTTCCAAGAAGATGAAACCAAGTCTAAACCCTAGGCGGTTCCCAGGCTTAACCCACACCAACTCAACATGCTGGTACGGCCCGTATGAATGGTACAGCCTGTCCTTTAGCATCTTAGATCTGCATCAAACTCCACAATAATATTAGTAACATTGGCGCCATGGATGTCATTATTTATTTCAACAAAGATTACATTAGTCACTATACTCAGTGACTTCAAAAAAACCCACGACCAGGTTCAGCATGTTGCTGTACGGCAGCAGAAGTTTGGACTTTAAACATCAAAAACCTTCCATGAATTGGCATAGAAATAGGTGCCCAGCCTTGCTAGACACTATTCAACATTTAGCAACCCAAAATCACTGATCACATTAGAATATCATTTGATCCCCATGTACAGGTACAGCCATGGCCATCAAGGAAAAAGAGTGATCTTCACAAACTCCAACAAAAATTGTAAGAATATTCAATACAATCCATTCAAAATTACCATCACAAACTCAAATGATCAACACCAAACAAAATACCATAACTCCATGAAAGAACAATGGCAAACTCTGTATGAGCTTGCTCCAAATCCGTCTTCAGCACAATGGTGATTCATGTATGAAACCACACCCAATCTGCAAGAGGGTTTTCGTCCTCAAGAGATTATGCAAGAACTCGCAGGTTCAATCCATTTGCAAAACAAAATCAATTCCAAAAGCATAACCCTTCCAAATAAGCTCCCATTCCCTTTTTATAACTTTTCGAGGAATATATTATTATTTTCCTTTTAACTCTTCATATTCCACTTTTTTAAAGTGTCTATCATTTAAAACACCTAATTACCTTTCCAATGACCTATAACACTTAGGGATCTTTTTATTTATTTTCACCTTTAGGAGACTTAAGTGAAATAATAATTAAATAGCTAATTAAATCACCCGGTTTTGCGGAAAATCCCAAACTTAGGCGAACTGCAAATTAAATCATACCACTGCCTTCTATGATGTTTGGGATGAAGAACGATGTCATCTGGGTGACTTACTATAAATAGAAGGCTTCTCCAAGAATCTTGGAGAGCAATCCGTGAACCCGATTAAACATCTGAAATCATCTCTATAAACCTGAACATCCACTGAGCTCAATGCCAAGGCAAAACATCACAATTAACTGAACCTGTCCTCTTCAAAACAAACAGAGCTCCCTAACCAACCCATATAGCCTACAGAAGCTCAAGGGAATAGGCTATTGGTCACAAACTTGGCTAAATGCCAAATGGGGACATTACATGTAAGGATTCTAGCATAGAGGTGTACAATGAGTGTCATGGTGAACATTCTAGATGTGTTGCAAAAACTTCTCGGCCTTGTCCTCTTCCTTCTCCATTTGGCACAACATTATGCCAAGGAGTGCATGATGGGAGATGTCAAGGGGCACAACTGGCTAGAATAAAAGACATGTCATGAATGGACTATGCCCAAGAGAACTATGCCAAGCCATGTTGAAGGCATGTTGCATGGATGGAAGATTGTCATCCCAAGTGCATAAGTGTGCACCATTGTACATATACAACGAATAAACAAGGCTACAATTAATGACTTTTGTCTTCCCATCAATTTGGGGATGTAATGTTGTAGAACACTCCAATTATGTATCTAACATGTCCCACAAGGCTTCCCAAAATGGCTTACAAAACTTGGGTGTAGTGCCCCTCCGTATTCACTTTGGTTGTGTCAGGTATGTTCGACATTTGGGTTATTTAGTTGGATTGTCTAATTGATGTGGGTTATTCATTTACGTAGAAATGAAATAAATTGCATCGCGTCTTTGAATTTTGACTGGGTCGTATATTATAGGTATGTGACTGTGTTGAAGGAACTCGTGTATACACCACTTAGTTGAATTGCATTTGCATTTTAACTGTTTTAGAATAATCTTTTATCTAATTGTTATTAGTCGTCGTGAATTTATTAATTGCATTAGTTTTGCAATATAGATTACAAATAAATATTAGTGGGAAATAATAATAATTGCTTTATTAAGTAGATAGATATCTGAATGTCTTCCGGAAAAGATTCTTCGAATGCAGCATTTTTATCTAATTCGGGTTTCAGGAGGGAAGCGACAGTTTCATAAGGGCAACTTATTTATGGGCATTAATTGCTCTTTCCTATTTTAGTTTTGAAACTTATACTCTTCAAAAAGATACCTTACGGTTTAAAAAAAGGGAGGAGAAGGGGAGTTTGCAATTAAACGGAGAGGGAGAAAAAGGAAAAAAAAAGGCAGCGAGTAGGAAGATAGAGGAAAAAGGAGGATGCTGGTCAGGCTGTGGTTTTATTCATCACTTTGCTGAAGTATCAATGGGTTAAGTCTAAGAACTCTTAATGAATCCATTGTTTGTTTGGATAACTGCATGGCTCAATGCCTGAGTGTTACATCTAGTTGTAAGTCTTTCTTGTTCCAATCTTAGTTGGCATGGGTAGGGAACATCGGCCAAGATTTTGATTTTGATTTCACCTGCCTTATGCTTGAAAGTTTCCTAATCCATTTCTTCTTTTCCTTTTGAATATATTATCGGTAATCATTGCCTCCATCATTTTACATCTCTGTTGAGATATTTGGTCATATGGTCGATTATATTGCCTTTGTTAATGGGTTTTGCATTTAACTATGTAAATTGGCCAGTTCT
This sequence comes from Cunninghamia lanceolata, assembly GCA_027924645.1. NCBI lineage: Eukaryota > Viridiplantae > Streptophyta > Pinopsida > Cupressales > Cupressaceae > Cunninghamia > Cunninghamia lanceolata. The sequence continues at coordinate 13,471,594 of BSBN01000063.1, forward strand.
AGCCATAACACCTCTAGGGTATAGATGATAATTACTTTGTAGAATGGTATGACTGTTGTTTAGGCCACAACCTGCTGGTAATTCTTGTGCAGTATCATTTTATACATAGTGTTATCTCCGGTAACAACCATGCTTTGTATTGACTCTGTTTTTGGTTGATTATAGTGTGTGTTTCAGTTTTAGTGTGTGTTTATTTTCCTGGTGCATGTATGAGTTGTACTGGGCATCATTCATTAGGCCATGTGGTATTATTTCCAGAGTAAGGCGCGATTGAAATATTTAATGATATATTCATGCTAAACTCTTATTGATGATTAAGTTGTCAGTGTTCCAGGTGTGATTGAAATATTTAATGATGTATTCATTTGGTAAAAGAGGCCGTTTGATTTTGAAGTGAATTGTGCATCTAGGTGTGAGTGGAGATAAAGATGAGGGTCATTGAATTTATTCCAAACTGCCTTTATTCACACTGGCCGAGTCTATCTAGAATCTATATTAAGCGGCTATTATTGATTGACTATACAGTCCGTTCTCAATACAGGTTGAACATTGTCTCAGTTTTCAGAGTCTAGGATCAATCTTGCTAATGTCTTTTGCTTAAGTCATTGCAACAAATCAATCTATGCTTATCATGTTGATAGCATCGCTTTGAGACCATCGGTTGTAGATCAAACAACAGCTTCCTGCGTGGGCTATACATGCCGGAAGATTTCTAAACTTGTCAATTGCCCCTATACGCGTATTCTTGGAACCTGCCAATTGCATTTGCCGTAAGTTTCTAGTCGCTTAACAATTCATTTAGTGCTTATCCTGTGATCTTTGCATTCCATGAGTTGACATCTCGTTGAGGCATTCTGTCAAGCAATTTGAGTGAGGATTTCAGAGAACTTCTAGATCACAATATACTGGTTCGAATTAGAGCTGTATGTGATAAATGGGTGGGCATAGTCTCTTATTAATACCTATTGTATTGACATTATAGAAATTAGAAATACCTAACTTCCTTTAAATAAAATGAGAATTGCTATGTTCATATTTAGCATTAAAACCATTTTGGCACTTATCCTGCAAACGAATTTCTTGAGGCATTATCCCTCTGCAACGCTTTCGTGCTCATCCTGCAAACATTGCATTTCAAGGTATTTTCTAGACACATATGTCAAACAGTCTATGTAACTTGTCTATACTACCACATTTTGCGTACATGTCTACCAGGGCAGTTGCAACTCGAACATCTGACAAAACTAGTCTATCCTTCATCTTGCGATGGATGTCTATACCCTGTTCCAAAGCTACCATTTTAGCACAAGCAAGATGTTGGCAAAGGTTGCGGAGTACAGCTTTACACCTGCCCATTGCATTCGGTTAAAAGTTTTTAGAGCCTGTTCAACAAACACATTTTGTGCATATCCTGTAGATGTATCATTCCATTAGGCCATATTGCCTTTGAGGCATCCCGTCAAACAATTGTTTATTTGTTAATTTTTCCCTCTGCTGTTTCTTCTCAATGGGGTGTTATCCATATTCATTATGCTTTTCACTTAATATAGGACTAGATTGTGCTTTCGAACACTGCCAGTCTTCAACTGTCTCCCAAATTCTCTTAGTAGTTATACTAATTTTATGAATCTTGGTTTTACTAGAATAGAGTCAATGAAATTAGCATGTTCTTTTTAATATAAATAATTAATATAGATATATGTATATTTGAAAGGGATAATTATGCTATTAGCTTAATTAGTATATTTAAGTTGGAAAGTGCTTAGCTATAATTATTGCAACAATGTTTTAGGATTTGTAGTAATTACATTAAGACAATGTCATAATAATAGATGAGATAGCATGGGTTGTCTTAACTAGCATCAATAGTTCTTTAACTTCGAACATGGTGATTACCTTTTTCCAACTATATTACGCGGTTTAAATTTGAGGGTTTTGGTGTAAAGGCTCTAGTCACTTCCTAGACCATTTTTGTTAATGATTGGAACTTTTGGAAATTTCTGATAATAAGTATTTTGTGCATACAATCTCATTTAGTCAATTTCTTATAAGACCTAGTATATATCCTTTAATGTTTTTGAAATTGAAAAGTTATAATCGTTTAGCATGAATATTTCTTACTGATTAGAACAACTTTAGTCTTATCATATGTAATCTATCCTATTGAATGATTAGTTAGAAATATTTAAGCAATTACTTTTAGATAATGTAATCTGTCTTAGATCTTTTTATTAATTTCATCCTATTATGTCAAAATATTAGTTGGATAAGTTCTATGGATGGAACAATAGTATTTTGTTAATCAAGTTGTAATATGGAGGAACTTGTTGAGTGTATAAGAAATTAGTGGATTAGAGTTGACAAATTCTTTGAGATTAGCATGTTTACATAATTGAGATGGTCTTCTAGTTTGTTCTAATATATAGTATTAGGTTGCTAGATGTCTTTTGAAGTGATAAGATACTTGTTATGATATAAATTGGCAACTTAGGGCTTGGTTAGTATCTTAGATAATCAAGGATCATAATCTTTGTGAGAAGCAAGTCAAAGGTAAATTAGTTAGTGTTGTCGAATTTGTACAATCTCATCCTTTGTTTGGAATACAAGTTTTCTATGTTCACAGAAACATCATGCTAGATAGGAATCCAATTATGCGAATAACTTCTCAAATGAAAGCTCATAATTTCATCAATATGTATTGACTATTGGTGACCTTTTTTTTTCAGTTCATTATGTGAACGATATCTTAGAAGTTATTTGTTACCATCTTGTGGTTGTAAGAATAAGTCCCGAACTACAAAGTCTCTCCGCTACGCGTACGTAGGCAAGGCCATCTCGAACGAGCCTTCGAGACATTAGGTCGGCCCTTAGGGCCTTAGGTTGTCACTTCATGGAATTGATTTTTGTGTAATTAATAATCATGCAGGACTAATGTTTCTTTAGATGTGCAGTATGAGACCTTTAGCCATGCAGGACTCAGAAGTAAGGAAGCACCTTTCCAATTGGCGTATGGATGATCATTTGGCACCAGGGTAAATGGGTATACATATGTATAATTTAAATTTGATATACTGTATCTAACATTTCAATTACGATGAATGTGATATACTTTGTTATGTAATCTGAGCTTTACTAAGTTAAGATTTGTAAATTGTATCTATCACGCAATTAATTTCATTATCGTTATCTATCAATATTTTCAGAGATAAGCATTACAAAAAGTGTGTGTGTATGTGTTCAATGGATGCATTTAGACTTAGAACAAACCATGGTTATTTTGATCGTGTTCGTGTGTAGTAATGAGTTTTTGTATATGGATGAATATTGCTTAATTTCATTAATGCAGTCATGTTATCCCTAGAGATGTTAGTTAACTTGTTGAATCAGACTATGTTATAGTTTGTTAACATTATTTCTATTAAAAAAAAGATATTCCGCCTTTTTATTGCTTTAGTTGACTTATCTCTAGGGTTGCATGGCGGGGGCATTACATTGGATCACAATCAAACACAATGGATGTTGGTACTTCAAAATCTATATAGACATGGTTGAAGAAGAGACATATTGGCTTTGGCACATTAATGTTTTTCTTTCATGCAATCATGATTGCCATCTTAAAAAATCAATCCATGTTGATAGCTTCTCATGGTTTAGTTTGAACTAACAATGGTCTATACATCCCAAGCTTCTTGTTAGCTAGCTTGGCAATGCAACAGGGGATGCATGACTTGATATGGTGCTCTATATCATTGCACATATGAGGCCAATTATTTTTTTGTTCGACTGCAAACAAGATCTTGCTTGCATTAATTTGTCTTCTTGTCTTTGAATACCATGCCTCCCTAGTGAATTGTTGGTGCAATGCAACTGCATGAACAAAAAGTTCTCCAAGCTTGTAGAGACATGGGTTGTATAAGTAGTGATCAACATCTTGTTCACCATGTGTGAGAGCAATATAGGCTTGCATAAAGCTTTGATCAATCCATTAGAGCCAAACCCAATCTAAGTTGTGGCCCCTCATGTCGAGCAATATGATGAATGTTTAAATAGGAGTGAGATTCAGTGATGTTTGACACTTACAATATTGGCTCAACATAAAGGGATTGTTTGAGGTCCTCAAAGGCATATTGTTGAGCAAGCATCCACCAAAAAGCAACCTTGGCATGAGTGATTTGGTAGTGGCTAAGATAGGTGTAAAAATGCAAGGATGAACCTTTGGTAGAAGTTTGCAAGTCCAAGAAAACTCTTGCAATTTGTGAGATTGCTCAAAGTCGGCCAATTTTGGATTACATTGATTTTGTTTGAATCTACTCATGTTTGTTTTGTCAATCATGTATCTAAAGTACTATATGTGTGTGACATTAAATGTAAACTTGCTAAAGTTGGCTTGCAATATGTGTTGACGCAATGTGTCTAAGACATGCATGATATTCTAAACGTGCTCCTTCCAAGTCTTGTTGAAGATGACATCATTTCAGTACATGAGGAGGAAGAAATTGGTGAAGAGTATAAGGAAATCAAAGACATGAATGCAGTTGTCAACCCAAAAGTTATAGTCAATCATTCATGCAAGCCCTTTTTTTCCTAAAAGTTATCTTCCAAACATCTTTCAAATTGATAGGAACCTAATGGTTACAAAAAATCAAGTCAATCTTGGTAAAGCATCAAAGGCATTGAAGTTGGTCCAAAAGGTCATTAACAGGTAACACGCGATATTGATTCTTCACTATTATCTTGTTGAGTGCATAATAGTCAATGCAGAGGTGCCATGAATGATCCTTCTTCGGTGCAAGGACTATAGGATTGCTAGATGGAGGAGAGCTTCGCTTGATTTCTCCCAAATGTAGAAGCTCTTGTATTTGGCATCGAGTCCTTGTATTGTTCTCTCAAATAGACCTAGAAGTAGGTTGATCAATGACTTGCTGCCTTGCCATCTCTCTATTGTTGTCATATTTGATCAATACATTGTTGTGGTGTTGCACACGACTGTTGACGTGCCACATATGCCTTTTTTTTTTCTGGCACACAAGTTCATGGCATTGCATGGATGATACCAAACTAGGTTTGGTCTTTTGAAAGAGATTCTAGAATATTATAGGGGCAATTGATTGTCTTGATGGTCTAGATCTATGGCTTATCTCTATAGGAATCATTGCAATCAAAGTCGTATGGCTTGTTGAGTAGAATGTCAAATACCTCAAGTGTCTTGATCTACAAGTGATTGCATCACACATAGGCTTGACTCAACACTCAAATATCCATTAACGCATGAATCGAATGTCTTCACCTTATTGCAACCGAGGGAGTATGATTTTGGGTATCCTCCAATCGTGAGGTCCAAGTGCTCAAGTTCATCTTGCATGATAATGTTCCTTTCGATTCTATTGTCAATGATGTCATAAAGAGGTTAACCTTTAACCAACACTTGATATGGAAGAAGCACCCTCATTCCTTAGAGATGGTAGTGGCGGAGGTGTTAACACTCAAACAAGTGGTGTTTGGATTAGTGTCTTTTGCTTGTATGATTTGGGTGGCATCACTTATCCCATTGCTTCTTCTTGCTTTGGTTTGACGCTAAAGGTCCTAAAGGCTTTTCTTGTGTCATTGTTGGTCGTTCTTCTTGGCATGGCATTTGTTGCTTCTCCGCAAGGGTTTTTTCCAATGTTCCACGGGGACCCATCACCCCCCCCCCCCAAAAAAAAAAAAAAAGAAAAAAAAAAAAAAACTAGGTGTTTCAAGGACGGGGACGTTTCCGAGATGTGGGGACTTGGGGGAAATGTCCTACCACTGTCCCACCATTGCCACCAGGTACCCGATGATGTTTCTGGGACATCTTCCTCAAAGAGGAGATGTTTTTGAGAGGTCCCCGTGTTTTAGACACGCCACCAAGGCTCTAGGACATCCCCGAGAGGCTCAAGGGACTCCCTTGCATCTCCCAACCGTCCCCAGGACTCCGTAGCATCCCCCGCGGCAACTAAGGGAAAAAGTTCATTTTATAAAAAAGGATCTTCGTGCCAGTAACCCTAACCCTAATGGTCTATGGGCCCCACCTACACCCTAATTAGTCACAAAAATGTGAAAATTGAGAAATCCCAAAGGTTGCAAGAGCGAGTATTAGGATAAGGAAAGTGAGAGCAATAGCAAGAGTGAGAGCATTAGCCAAGTCTTCATGAATTGAGTGCAAGCATTAGGAAGAATGAGAGCAACAACAAGAGGAAGAGCAAGTGCCAAGTCTTCGTGGAATACTAATAAAATTGTGAAAATGACGTGCACAATGAAGGTTTGTGTGGTATCAAAGGCCTTAATTTGGGCTTAGTGGTGGGTGCTCCACCCCTATACCCCGTGAGGGGTGTTGCCCAAAACCCCTGCAAGGGGCACTGCCCCTTGATCTTGCTAGGGGCTCCGCCCCCAAATCTCCACCCACCACCATCCCCCTACCACCCCCAAATCTAGGCCTTAGGTACTCCACATCCCAAGACTATGGAACACTGGTTTTTTGTTTACCAAGTGTAGACTAAGTCTTTTGTGTGGTGTCCAACAAAGAGGAGGTGAGCCTTTGTTTCATTTTGGATACATGCCAATAGGCTTGCCCCAAGTTTCAACGGTGAGGATTTTCATTTCACAATGAGTATAAGGGTTAAGTCAATTGATTTACTTTAACACCTTATTCTGTAACAAGAAGGCAAGCGAAGTCGCCATGGAATTTGTTTTGTAATTGATCGTTCCATTGGCACATCATTGGAACTTCATGTACTCATTGTGCTTAAGAGGATAGTGCTCTTCACATACAATGCTAACAAGCTTCTCCAATGTGTTGATATATTCAAACTCATGATCACCTTGAGTGATGTACACTTCCCACAAATGTGAAATTTACATGGACATATTCAATATTAATGAAGGTAATCTTCTCTACATTAATGAAGGTAATCTTCTCTAAGCATTGGGATGTCCAAGTTCACTTGGACCTTGAATGGTCCTTAATGCTGAAAAGGCATATTGGAAAATGAGATGGAAGGTTGTGACAAGGTCAAGGCACAAAACTACATCTTGAGTTCTCAAAATTGGTTGGGCAAGCATCAAAATCTTTCTTCTAGGAATCAACCACCTTCACTCTTCCATCAACATTCGTCTAGGTAGTTTGATAAAGCAAGAGGTTGTGTTCCTTCCTTTTCTTGATGTGCATGGGTGCTAACAAAAATGACCATTTCAATCAAAAAACTGATTCACAAATGTGATTTGAGAAGCTCACTCAAATACTAGTGATCCAAAATCCATGGAGACTCTAGGGGAAGACACTCTAAACTTTGGAGACTGAGATGTGTTATACGTGAAAGCAATATCAACAATGAATGAGAATCCATTAGAGACATGCCAAAAAGATATAGAACTGAAATAGTAAATTGTATTAGTTTGTGTCTTTTGCACATGGCATACCCTCTAGAGAGATGCATAACCGCTTTATCTTCTAGCTACATCTATGCATGAATCTATGAAGTCTACATATAGATGTTATTCTCTTGTGTATCCCACAGTGTCTATGTTATAGATTTATTTATTACATTACACAAATGACAGTTACATTACAAATTTAGAATGATTAAAAATAGTTGAGGTTCAAGTAACTGCTAGCGCATCACCTTATTGTAGGTCTGATAATTAGTCTTTCAACTAGAGACTACACAAACAAATGTGTTGATGTAGTGTGATCCGTTGACATACAGTTTGACATTGCATGATGTGGTGCAAAGGTCCAATGTGGTGTGAATTATGCAAAATGTGCAAGTATTGTGAGGCAACTTTTGATGGTCCAATCAAGCTATCCAGAAGATGTGGAATTGGACAAGACAGTACCAATCCCTAGTGCAAAGCTACGAATATAGGCACCTTTGGTGAGCAGCTACACAACATTTCTAGCACAAAGGGGGTTGTGTGGTTTGCAATGGATAAGATAGAGTTATCAGGAATTGTTCTACTTTGGTTTTGGGAAGATCCACAATCTTTTTTAACTCCTTGTAGCAAAGGGCAATAAAAAATTCTTTAATGTGACGGAGAAGTTGCCTTTTTTTTGTATGTTCAATTTCCCTATTGGGTGTAGAACCTTTTTTCATGGCTTCAATCATCATTATCTACTATGTTCTAAACAATCCCCATTTTGAAGGGACCAAGAAATGTGAGCAATAAAAAAGGGGTATGCCTAGACATTCCCCTTAAACTCTAGGCAAACTGGAACAACCAAGAGGACAATGAACAAAAATAGAGTGAAAATAAAAAAATTGTAGATTACATACATGGTTAGTCAGAGACTCATCACCTAACACCTTATGCTCGTCTCCCATATCAGAAACATATCTCCATCTAGGAAACACATATGGGGAAATCTCTCAGGAAACACATATGGGGCTTGTCTCAGGAACCGAACCTTACGAACATATATTAGTGAAACACAAATTATCTAAAAACACTCTTCTATTAGTAGTTTCATCATCCCTAGGTTTATTGCCATCCTTAGGCCTTTCATGAGTGCAGTAGCTTCATCTTTGTTATTTGTTCCCCATTAGATATTGATGGTTGAGGCTCCAACCAATGTGCCCCTTTCATCTTGAATTAGACACCCATTTTTGCTTAGACCTCGATCACCACTAAAGGCCCCATCAAGGCCCCATCAAAGTTTCACTTACATTTCCTACTTTCTGGTGAAGCCCATCTAACCTTAACCTTGTTTACTTTGTGTACATTTGATCCATTAAAAACTTTAAATTGAGATATGTTTCATACAAAACTATTTATGTATTGTTAGTTAAAATTTAGAAATGGCAAAAACATATGGTTCTATGTTTCAAAACTAAGATTTGACAAACTTAATAATCCATTTTTTCACTACGATTTTTTGAAACTTTTCTTTCATCGAATTTTAAAACACTATAAAGAAGCAACTTAGTTTAGACATATCAATACAGAAGAAAATAAATGCCAATGTTACAAGTAATTCTTAGTTATCAAAATACCACCAAAATATTGTTTGGTCAAAGAATCTTCCTCAAGGAATTTGTGAAATAGAAATCAAACGTTTACTATAAGACCACCTTAAACTTCTATGATTTGGAGAGGGCCACCTTTTCCAACATATAGTCTCAAAGAGGACCACCTACTTAGAGTGTTGACCAAAATGGAGACACGCTTAAAAAAATATGATCATCCAACATCTATGTGCCTAAAGGGGAACATGGGTGAACATGGTTAAGGGAGTTAATTTTTTACAAAATGTTATGTTGGAATCAATCAATGGGAATCCCAGAAATCCATCCATGCCCCTCCAAGAGCACATTGACCAAGCCTAGTAGTGGATTTGGAGGCATCTCCTCCTCATTCATTAAAACATCCTAGTTAGCCCTTAACAACCTCAATTGCATCAAGCAATAGGCATGATGTCTCCTCTCAATCCAAAGTGGCTATAGGAGAGTAAGGTCAACATGAAGTGAGCTAAAAAATCTGTTGAGAAGAACCATACCCTCGAAGCATCTAGAATTTTTTTTATCACTTTCAATCATTAATGAATGAGGGATAAAATAGAGGTGCTTAAATAAATACCATGTTCCAGTTTATTTATAGTCCATGTAGCATAGCTTATGTTTCAGTAAAGTTGTTTCTTAGTTGGTTTGTCGGTAGTATTTTCAGCTTTATTAGCGAGTAATACTTCCCCAATATTTGACAGGCTACTGGTTTTAAGTGGTCTCTTAGATATCTAGCAATTGTAACATTTTCCTACATATAATATTTTCTGTATGAAAAAATAACTACCAGTTCTTGCTATTCTAGAAATTCCAGCCAATTCAAGTGTCAAGTCTGCTACAACTTCGTGTGTGTTTGAAATTTTTTTAGGAGTTTATTGTATAAGTTTATGGCATCCTTCCCAACCACTAATGACACCACTGCTTGATTGTTTGTACTGATGTGTATAATTATTTGCCATATGTCAAGAAGATCACCTTAGTTCCTGTAAACATTTACCAATGTTATTCTATTGGACAACCATGTTACACTTCTCCCATGGCCTAACTTAAAGAATCTATCTCAAAATTAAATTGGAGATTTGGAAACTTTATAATAGATGTTGTATACATCATCTTCTTCAAGGTTTCAAAGGCTTCTTTTTCTAGTTTCTCCCAGAGTAACCTACGCTCTACAATGCATTCAATCATGCTGCAATATCTGAGAATTGGGTAATGAATTTCATAAGGTACCATGCATCTCCAAAGAAATATTTTACCTCACTGGTTTTGGCCAGGTCTTAAAGCCTGGAATGTTGTTGGGTCAATCTTCAATTATCCTCTGCCAAATTTTTAACCAGAATATACAATGTATGGCAAGTTTACTTGTAGCTGATTCTAGCTTAGGATTTATAATAGTTGATTTAAAAGACATAACAATTGTTATCACATCTCATTGACCTCCAAGAGATTGTCTAACTAAACAGTGATGGAACTCTAGACAGATGGCCTCAAGACTCCATCAACAACTCTCATAACCAGTCACTCAAACAATCATTGCTTGCACTTAAAAGTTGTCTTCCAAGTGTCCTCTACTTTGATATGAACTTGATGATAACACGATTTTAAATCAAATTCATAAATTATCAAACCTTCTATAACCGATCTAACAATTTATGAATCCTTGATTGCAGATAATAGCTCTTAATAGTTATTTATTTCAAAACATGAAAATCTACATATGTACACGATACACCACAATCTATCCTTCAGTACAAACACAATTGATGATCCACATGCAAACACACTTACTCTTATGGCTCCCAAATCAAAAAGATCTTGCAATGGCCTTTAAAATTCATTAGAGTGGGGGTGTGGGGGCAGCACCCCCAGCGGGGTCGAGGGGCAGCGCCCAAATTAAAGCCTTTGAGACCACACAGACCTTCATGGTGCATGTCATTTTTCATAATTTTATCATTTTTAACTATCCTTAAAAAGACCTCCAAAACCTTTAAAAAACACTTGCCTTTTATGCTACAAAGTTGAAAGCTTGTCAAAATATATATCGTACCCAATCCGAAACTGGATAGTCTTACATGAATTTCCTTTGTTGTCATCAAGTCATTTGTTTGTTGTTGTCAACGGTCGAAAAAATCGTCAACGGATGTCAAGTACAACGTTTGGGGCGTCAAACTCTAGTGTTCGTCTTATTGAAATCCATAATGTCATTTTGTCCAGTCGAGTTGTCGAGTCCAAAGTCATTCTATTAGAAAACCCGAGATGTCTAATTTTTGTCGTGTTTTTGAATTTGCCTATAAAGTTTTATTTTAATATATTAATTTATAACTGATAATTTATTAATAATTATTTAATAGTATTATTGAAATTAAAATATTAAGTGTTTTTATTGTCAAAAACCAAAAATTTAAAAAAAATTGAAAAATAAAAAAATTAAAAAGAGAAAAGAAAGTCCATGCTTTGGATAGGCATGTGCCTATCCAAAAGCACGTGCCTATCCAAAGGATAGAATGCCTCACCAACAAATGGCATGTGTCTTCATAAAGACCAAATCATAATAAAATCAAAACAAAAGTGCTTATCCACAACAAAGCCTGTGCTTGTACAAGGCAAAAAGTAGTAGGTAGGTTTTTAATTTAGATGCGCCAACAAGGAGATCTCTATGCCATCTCAGCACAAAAACGTGTACAAGAAACCCACACCAAAGAGCAGGGAAGGCCAATGAGAAAAAGCAGAGAAAAGGTATAATGAAATGCAGTCTTCACAAATCTCCATCCATATACAAAGCAAAAGCGCTAAATACATTAGAAATCCGGGCCTATTCAAAAATAAAGGTGCGTCCAACTCAAGCTACAGGCCTATACAAGGGAGAAAAGATGGCAGAAAATAAAATAAAAGTGCTTGAAATGCCTCTCCCTCACCCGCCATCATTCACCAAACCAATGCAAAGCGTCAGCCATAAGAGATGGACACGCCAATCAAAGGAAGAAAGAGGAGATTTCAGAGAAGATTCCAAGCAATAAAGAATCAAAAGCAACACCTGATTAAGGAGTTCCACGTGCCACAGCAAAGGGAAAACAAATTCAACGCCAAAAAGGAAGGTGCGGATTGGGGGATGAGTGCCAATATTTCAGGAAAAGACAAGCAAAAAATCAAACCATGCCATGTCAACGCCATCTTATGCAAAAGACAAAATGCCAAAGAATAAATCAATGGAGAGGCACTGGACATGTTACAAAAAACACACACACACACACAATAAAGTGAATCACAAATTGAAAGCATTGCTAAAAATAAAAAAAGGAAGATTCAACACAAAAGATAAAACATGTCTCTACGGCTAGGAAAAGTCATGCCTAGTTTTGTGTTTGTCTTTATCCATTTTAAAAACTACAACCTAAGGTAGTGAAGGTCACACCATATAAAAGAAAATCAGAAAAGTCCATCTTGAGTTGCATTATTCATATGAAGATCTTGCAACAATGAAGAACTAGAAGAATTTTCTCAAATGAACAAAGAGAAATGTCATCGAACCAGAATCATCCATAGCCACCTTCCAAAAATCTATTTTTAGCCTGTGCTAAAAATAGATTGTCATCGTCAATTTTAGAAAGGAGAACAAATTCAGAAGTTTGTTATTTTTAGCATTCACTATTTTTAGCGTCAACTAGAGTTGACTTTTGTTTGATCATCATGCAAAGGATATGAGCATGAACTCATAGTTTGCAACAAATTCAATCTTTGATTCAACCGAAGAATGCATGGTTGTAACATTTTAATCATTAATTAAGCTGACAGTTGCATGTTTGTAATCTAGAATTAGTGGATCAAATAAACTTGTAATCAAGTTTGCATGTCATGCAAACAATAGTCAGCTAGGATAGGAGTTCAGTTAACTATTTTATTTATTTTCATGCATCTGCTTTGTAAACAGTATAAATAAGTGTTTTTGCACATAGATTTGGGATTCATTATCAAAGTAGTACAGTTAGAAAGTTGTATCAAAGAAATCAGTTGAATTAGTGAATGAACATCAATGAAATATCAATTTGAATGCCTACATTACGCTGAAATCGCTATTTGTTTAGCACTCGTTCCTATTATGATTTTTTATGATCAATTCCATGACATTTATTATGCCTATTTTGCTGATGAATGTTGATTGAAACGTGTCATTATGTGTGTTGAAAGTTGACTCGCTTCAATAAGTTTGCATGCTTTGTATTGCAGGCGAAATTGAAGATGTGGCTTGCGACTTTGTACCAAGGCATACATTCGATTTAACTGTAACGTTCATGTTTAGGCATTAATCTATCCAATCTGTTTGTTTTAGCATTAATCTATTCAATCCATGTGTACTTGCCTTGCTCAATCGCTGAATTTAACTAATCAGCGTAAGCATCTAACAGTAGAATTTTCAATTCCAGTAAAAAAACACAAATCCCTTGCTTCGTGTCGAAAGCGTGTTTCAACCTTTTTCATGTCACAAACCCAAAAAACACATATGAACATGAAAACACCTCTGAAAACATTGTAAAGTATGTAAATTGCAAGTACATTTTGTATAGTTTTATGTTAGCTTTTGTAGGGAGCTTCCTCTTTTAATTCGAAGAGCAGTTTTACCACACATATGTTCCATTTTGCGTCACAATGAAAGGTACAAAATAAAACGCTAACAATATATGAACTTCCTGAAATTCACAAAAATAGTACCTACCATCCGACATTTGTTCACAATGGAAAACTAACTAACTCGGTCCCATTCTATTGTACAATACTTCTATAGATACACACAACCCTAGACAATTACGAGCATGCAACTTCCATAACAGGTAGCTACAGAGATTTCTTGCGACAAAAGCACATTTAGATTCCTCTATTTTGTCTTCCTTCAATAATTAAGGATCCTGATTACATGACAACCACTCCACCTTCAGGTGAAATTTTGCCTTATATTGTCTAGACAGTACATTGCACAATGATGGACACCTCTTTATGAAATCTAGCCTTAATCTTTTGCTAATCATGTGCTTCAAACTTGGCTGATGTTAATATCTGGCATCTTGTCCCATAGCGAGGGCCATCTGTTAACATGTGCTCTAATGACAACTTGGTGACTTGTCTTCCAGCTTAATCATGTTACCATCCCTGGCAATAAATGTGCTACTATGTCTAACAGCAGTCCCTTTCACCAGGGCCAGTTCTCCCCCCCTCGCAAAACTTACACTAAGAATTTCTGAATCCTGACAGAATTTCCAAATTGTTATACTTTTACAGATTGTTTTGATTTATTCTAATGGTCTTTAGCAATGTATCCAGCCACAAACTTGATTGCCAACAATAACACTTTCATCAGGGTAAGTTCTTCCCTGCCAGCAAAACCTACACCAAAAATTTCTCCAAGTCCTCTTCATGTACAATTTCCAAATTGTCAAACTTTTACAAATCATTTTGATTAATTCTAAAGGTCTTTAGCAATGTATCCAGCTGCAAAGTTGTATGCTTTCTGGCTGGCCTGTTGCAAATGTGTATTTGAAAGCATTGATGTGTCTGTTAAGACATTTTAGAGACAGTTTTTGATGATTTGCCTGCTCAAATAAAGGACTAAGTGGTATTTGCTAAGACACCATCAAAAGGTAGGTGAGTTTTTAGTATTTTATCTGTAACTTTCTGTATATTAAGAATTATTTTCAAAATTATAAAACCATCTACCAAAATTTAAGAAAGAAAAGATTGACAATTAGCATAATTGTACTGAGAGCTTTGGTGGAGGTTGAAATAGAAGTTGCAGATAGTGAGGCAGAAGGGATCATAATATTTGTTATACATGAAGAAACACTTCAATCCTTTTGTCCAAGGGTAGGGAATATGAACATCTTATCACTCTAAGATGAATGGTATATTGTAATTCTATTTGGAAATCCTGTATGCAATAAAATTCACAACTAACAAAGACGATAACTAATCAAGAATGAAATTAAAAATAATTACTAGAATACTGCTGAACAGTTCTCTGCGTATATCCACGTCACACTTGTTTATACTTTCAATAACCTGCACAGAAAAAATTACAAGAATGCCTGAGTATTCAAGTACTAATTGTTAGCTCAACAAATACCACCTAGTATCAATGTCAACCTTTAGAAAACATTAGAAACCATCAAAGCAAAATATAGACAGTTTTCCCTTACCATCTGTGGAAGTCCCCGGAGTGAATGTCCAGAAGTATCTAATTTGTCCACATTAGGTATTGTCTGTAAAATTAAAATATTAAGTAACATAGCCATGCCAAGTTAAACACTGGCAATACACTAAGACATTGAAAAAGCATCTCTCAACCATGTAATTCATTGATAATCAAAATTATTGTTTAAACATGAAACGTAAAACATCTCAAGACACAATCTCTTGCATCTAAATGATATAGAATAAACTGGCAAGCCTCTTCATACAATTTTTATTAATGCTCCAAATACTATTGTTCTAACAACATATATTTGTTTACATACAATGCCTCGTAGAAAATAAATAACACATCAAAATGATGCCTGAGTATAAGATCTCTGCATATGAAAGGTTGAAAATAAATCATTCCATGCAAGGGTGAGGTATCAATGCTTGAAACTCAAGTTTACATGTCACCTCTAAACCAAAAACAAAATACAGAAAAATCATGTTTATTTTCATTTTTTTGTAAAATTTAATATTTTAAAACTATTTGTTGTTAAGAAACCTAAAGTTGAAAAAAAAATGTTCATGCCATGCACTTGTAAATGTTTCCATACTGTACGAAAGAAACTAATTACATTAATGTCCATGAATGACCAAGTAGATAAACAGGACTCAAAAGTATCATTTAGGACATCAAACTACATGCTAAGACGAACTTGTAATTAAAGTAACTAAAACTACAAAGCACTAAAATAAAACAAGAGTGCCAGGAGTGTGGTGAGCGGGTGTTGTGGATAAAGCTAGATAGGTAAACTCTAGAAAAGTCACTATATGCTATATACAGAAGCTCATATGATTACAAACAATCCTATAAAAAGGTCCCTTGTCTGAGAGAACTGCAAACAAAACCAAGCAAAAGGTCCTTATGAAGAACAAAGCTCTAGTCTGAGTAAAACTGCAGAGGAGCATTAGGGCTAAAATACATGTCAACATGAAGATGGATGGGTTTTTAAAGACAAATGGCAATAGAAAACACCCCTAACAGTGAAGAGATTAATAGCCCAAACCGTGTTGAAGTCACTGCAAAGACTCGCACAAGCCACGATCTAAATGATTGAGGCAAGTTACAATAGCGAATGTGCTATTCCAATAAACAAAGAACAAAACACAAATAAGAGGAATAATGTGATGTCCCCATTTTCGGGTTCTCTTGCATTGCAGTTGGCACTGACCTTGTGGATGTGTGTCAACGTTATCAGAGGAGATATTTGATGATTCCATTGAGCTTAGTTGGTCTGGAGGACTCATAGGTGATTTCTAGCTTCAGGTGTGCTCTCCAAGAATCTTGGAGAGGTCGTCTATCTATAGTAAGTCACCCAGTTGGCATCATTCTTCATCCCAAACCTTCAAGATCATGTTGGTATGATTTATTTTGCAATTCGCTTCAATTTGGGTTTTCCGTAAAATTGGGTGAACTATTGAGCTATTAATTATTAAATTCACTTAAGTTATTTAATGTCGTAAATATTTTAAAAGATAACTTAAGTGTAATAGCTCTTTGGAAAGGTAATTAAGTGTTTTAAAAGACAGACACTTAAAAAGGAGACCTTGCACATGAAATATTAATATTATTTCAAATAAAGGTCTTTTGGAGAGAGAAAAAATGCTTTTTCGAAAAAAAACAACGAAAAAGAAAAAAACATTTTCTTTCCCTAGAAAAGCAGCGATAAAAACATAAAGTGTTTTTTTGAAAAAACAGAAAAAAGCAAAAAATGCTTTTTTCTAAAATAGCTCCAAAATGTTATAAAAAGGAGTTCGAGCTCATTGTTGAGGGTTATGCTATTGATATGATATTGTTACTCTGCTGGATTGAACCTGCGTGTTCTTCCATTATCTCTTGAGGATGAAAACCCTCTTGTAGATTGGGTGTGGTTTCATCTCAAAAACTACCATTATGTTGAATGGCTTGTGCCATTGTTATTTGTGTGAAGCTCTTTCAGTTTTTTCTAGTAATTTGGAGATTTAATTTTCATATTGCATGTTAGTGATCAGCGCTTGCATGTCAACGCTCGATGGTTGCATGTGGGGTATCAATCATTGCATGTTATTGTTGGTGATTGCATGTCAGTTCTAATGGTTGCATGTCAGGGTTTTCAGTAGAAGATCAATGTTGGGACAATTTGCATCATTTGGGTACTTCATAACAGCTATCAGTGTGAAGTTTTGGAGTGTTTCCTTTGCTGTTCAGAGCTAATAAATAGTATATTTCAGTCACAAGTCTGAAATCAATGTTGTTTTGGGTTGAATAAATCAGATTTGTGGACTATTCTTTGTTGGTTAGGGTTTGCAGTGTTTCATTTTCAGACCCATAGCTTGCTGCAATTTATATCAGACCTGTGATTTTGCTATTACAGTGTTTTCACAAGGGTTTACAGTGATAGTTGAGCTTTCTTCATCATCTACAACACCAGAACTTTGTGGGTATGACTTCATATGTTGTTTGGATGATTTTTAATGCCATTTCTTCATGATTTCAATGCTTCAGCAGTGATAACAGATTTATCTTTCTGTGAAAGGTTGCAACAGTATGTTTAATTCCAAAATCAAAATTATTTGATGTATTGCGGCTTACAATCATTTGTGATAAACATTTATATTTCATTATTGGGTGATTGTAACCCCTGAATGGTAATATCGTCAGTGGGATTGATATTTTCTTGTTTATGTTACTCACCCCATTGAATAAGTGGTTTCATTGTAAAGGCTTCCCGCTGAATAAGTGGATGCCCACTGAACAAGTGGAAGTTGTTATTTGTTGTTTTGTATTTTAATTGCTAAGTCTGAAGCACTTGTATGCTCTCACCTTGCCCATATCGAGAATTGGGTGATCAGAAGGTGTGGAGGAGTTACATGGTTGCATTTGATTTGCTAACAATGTTTGATAATGTTGAAAAATTGGAAAAAGATTTTGGGTAGAACATTACAAATAAGAATAATTATATTCCACATGCAAGATTACAATACAAATAGGCTCATTCATTCAAATGTAAGCATCAAAGGAGTATTTATAAGAAATACTCAAGAGAACTCCTATCACATGACCACTAGGTGAGTCACTATGAAGGAGACCAATAAAACAAGACTTGCTAATAATAGAAGATGATTTCTATGAACGTGACATATGTGGGTGAGAGAAGATGCTCCTCACAATGTGACAGGTCTTCAAGTCTGTCATGTCCCCTTTATGACTAATTCAACATTCTTGGAAGGTTCCACCATCTTTTTAGAATTCCAACATCCTTGGAAAGGATCTCTACATATTTATGGTGTTATTGGAATTTATCAGGGAAAAGCCAAATAGCCATTTTAATATTTTCTAGGGCAATAAGGTATATGGTTAGGGAAAATAATTATTTAATATTTGTTTATTTGGGCCAAAATCATTTATATTTCCTAGTAATAAAATATTATAGCATCACATGTGGTGCTAGATTCCTTGCCAAAATTTTTGTAACTTCCAAGGTGCCAAAATAGCTAGGAAGGAGGATAAGGATAAGTCAAAATTGACGCCCAAGGAGGATAAAGATGAATTTGGATGCCCAAGTGTGGATAAGGACAATCACAAATGGTTGTGACATAAGTGGGAGTCTTTGTACGCAAGAGAGGTGTAATAGCTATTTATGACAGGCTATTAGGAACCTGCTAGGGATGGCCTGCTAATAATAGCAAGTGTAACTCCCAAAGAGAGGGGCACAAGCCTCTTTAAATATGCGGGAGTTTTCTATCAGAAGGGTTTTTTGGGATCATATTTTCTCTCAATATTTGTATGAGCATTGGTGTTCTTACAATATCTTTTGTGAATGAAAACCCATTGGAGATTGAAAACAGTGAACGAAAACCCATTGGTTTCTTAGATCAGAGGACAAAACCCCTTTGGTTCAGTAGGACAATCTCACTCAGAGGTTCTGATTGTGCTTCCAGGGTTGCAGATTTCAACTTGTTTCAGTTGTGGTTGCAACTTTTGTGTGGTTTTGTGCAGAGACAGTTTCAATTTGTGTTGTTGTTACTGTTGTTGTGTTTGATGTTATTACAGCGTTCAAGCGTATGTCAGTGTGTTTCAGTCTTCCAAGAGATCAGAAAAAGAAATGAAGTTATATCTTTTTGTGGCTCATATTATCTAAACAAGGTTGTCAATGAATGAGATATTTTGTAGTAGTTTTAGTGCTGCCAAAGCTGATCATTTCCAGCAAGTTTGTTGTGTGTTATTGCTGTGATATTAATGTATTAATCAGATTTATATCAATGAAGAAGACTTCAAGTGTTTCAAAGTAAAATTGCCAAAGTTTGGATTGCATAATTTGTTGAAAAATTGTGTAGAAATTCGGGTATTTTGCAAGATCTTTTTAAACATTTCAAATCTGAAATTTATTTGCTTAATTATTTTGTGGAGGACATTACAAAGTCAACACCTAAGCAAGCTTATCCTATGAAAATAAACCTAGGCTGATAAAATAGATATGCAATAATATTGTGCACTCTAACAAAGACTCCCCTAACAGTGAAGAGATTAATAGCCCAAACTGTCTCCAGATTTGCTCTACAGCTTTCAGAGCTAACAATCTCTACAGATCACAAAAAGGTTAAAAAGGTGGCTTGGTTGATTGAAACTTCTGCAGATGTGGTTATATATCTGATATATGAATGGCTTTGAGCTTCACAGTGACAATGATTTGGTTGGAGAAACAAATTAGAAACAGTATTGATGATGAATGTCAAGAGACACCATGTGGTGCATTGCAAGTCTGCATCAATTCTAGATCTACTGTGTTTTCATTGCTAATGTTGTTCTGTTTATGTGAAGGTATTAGCATAGCCAACTTGATTTGTATTTTTCTATAGCATGCAGGCATCCTGGTGGGATGATCTGTAACAATGATTATAAGAAGTTTATTTCTTTTTGAACCTGCCCGCACTATGGAAACAAATCAAACAAAGCAAAGTTCAAAGACAATGCTACATAGACAATACAAACAATGAATGGTATAGCAGATTTTATACAAAAGGAAAACAAGACCATGCAAACGCATACTCAAAGTCATCTGAAGGAAATTAAAAACAAAATAAGAGAAAATGAGTAATATTCAATAGGATAAGAATTAAGAGGACCGGACAACCCAACAACTCTTTTGGAAAAAGGATGAGAAAGGTAACACACGAGACATCAACCTTTAGAGGGGTGTAAACTATCAATGGTGTAAACATGCATGGAGCACTAAGTGCTCTTTTACAACTCAATAGAAAGCACAGAATCAGATATAACAGAAGAATATAACAGCCTGCACAACTTATCTATGTATGCAACAAACAGCTAAGACTTGCAATAAATCAATGATGTTTCAATACCAAGACAAGTGAATATAAATATAAGTCTTATGTGATCATCAAAAGTTGCAATTTTGATGGTACCTTTTCATAACTAAAATAATAATTAAATGCCTTGATACAGCTTAACATAACCAGATTACTGGATACTACTACTCTACCCATGTACCCACTAATTTTCCTGTACTATACCCCCATAAACATTTTGACAAAATTGTGTCTGTCTGATTCTTGTTGTTTCAGGGAAGCAGTGTATTATCCTCAAAAGTCTTGAATGGGTTTGTGATCCATAACTAGCATCGATATTTTGCAGCTAATCACCAATATGAATCTTAATCTTATGAAAGAACAACTTATTTGACTGTGCATGTTGTTGCTTTAGTATTTGCATAAGATAATAGTCAATAGTGTTTAGAAATGAGTTGCTTAAATGCTGAGACTAATTGTAGATTATTGCATGCATGAAAAGAAATAAGAAAGAACAGTAAGCACAAAAAACAATGCCCAACAAGGCATTTACCTTGGTGGAGCCCAATGTGCGAAAATCATGCCATGCTACTATCTCATTGCAATATTACAAGCTTGTTTCCTTCTTGGGGACTCCAAATATCAACAAAATATCAAAAGTATCCTTTTTGCTTTCTATTCTCTGTGAATTGCTTCAATAAACACTCTCCAACAATACACTTACATGCTACGACTCCCAAAAGCCCTCAACCAAGAAGTACAGAACCCAAGGGTGTACATTACCAACTCAAGAAAAAGAGCTGAAAGGCTAATCTGAATACCAAAAAAAACACAAACAACACCATTTTTGCACTGTTATTATTCTTTTTGTCAGATTTGAGCAAACTGCCATGGACATAACAAAGAAACTGACAGGCCATATACACAACCACCATGACATTCACACAACCGCCATGCAACTAGCATGACCACCTTGATATAGAAAGAACCACCATGGCAATAACAAAACCACTATGACAGTAACCTAATTGACACTTGAACCCATTCCTGGTTTAATAGTAAAAGAGAAAAATGATAGAAATGAGAAATGGAAAACACCAAGAGAGGAGGCTAAGTTGAATTTTGATGGAGCAGTGAAAGGGAATCCAAGCTTGGCTGGTGCTAGGCTTGTAAGCAGGGATTTGTCTGGGGACATTTTGTTGGTTTGATCTTTGCATTTAGGTACTAAAACTAATCATGAGGTGGAATGAAAGGCCCTTCTTGTGGGCCTCAAAGCAGCATATGTAGCTAAGCACAGGAAGCTTGAGGTTGAAGGAGACTTTAAAATAGTGATAGAACCAATTAAGAAGAAATATCCCTACTTGGTGTCTTCAATCATACCTAGAAGTACTATCCTGGACTAAGAAATTTGACCAGATTTCCTTCTCTCATTGCTATAGGGAGCAGAATGTTGTGGCAGAATACCTAGCAAATCAGGGGGTCCTTCAATTGAATTTTACACCCCTAGAAAGAAATGATATGAATGCTTGGGGAGACCCTACAAATTATATTATATTAGTCCGTCCCCCCTAATATTTGTGGCCTTCTCATGATTAGGAGTTTTAGCAATTAAATTTGAGTAGGATCAAGTATGAGATTAGCCCATTTGCATGTATAAGTTGAAGCTTCAATTATTATTCATTACTCTTTAGGGTGGCATGGTGTCGTAAAGGATTGCAAGGCTTTACATGGCAGAGACAACATGTACTGATGCAATCTAGTGCTTGGGAGTTCTTCCATTCTGGTAATGTCTTGTGCTCATGGTGTGCTTTGGAAAATGGCATATAGCTCATAAGGGTAATGGCAGGGATCCACTGCGTTGAGGCTACGTGTCTGACTTCCAACCAAAAAAGATATTCATTTGCTCTTCTAGGGGAATGCTCAGAGTGGTGGAGGCAATTCTAAGTTCTAATGAGCTATGTGACAATGGTAATCTAAGGTCTCAAGGGACTATTATGGAGGATTTTCTTCAAAAATTGAAACATCTTGTGGTGGATGCGAGGTCAGGGAGAGCTTGGGAGCTTTGCTCTTTTACCTGGATTCTAATTTTGATTAGGATCTTGAAATTGTGAAACAACCCTCCCCTCTAGTGATGCGACAAGCAATTGTTTACTAGGTTGGAAAGTATTCATTTGCAATTGATGAATTCTAGCTTTTTGGCATTGATGGAATATGTAAGAGCCCTCAATGCCTTCTGCAAAGACACCATCTTGGTGATGATAAACATGGTAGTATCACAACATAAGGGTGTGTTAGAAATGGTTGGTGGCTACACATTGCTTGTTTGGGGGATGATAATCCCATTCGTGCCTTACAACATTCAAAGGTGTTGAAAGGCATTAAATATCATGGGCTAGAGAATGTTGAGGGATAGTAGGTGCTTCCTGTGGACCTTGTGAATGTGGCCAGGAATGGTGTGCATAATAGGGTGCTTGAAAGATGGAAGTCCCATCGAGAGGAGTGGGTTGGAAGCATTGGGGAGTGTCTAAACTCCATTAAAATCTTTGGCAATGCCTATTTCTTGGTTGGCTTTTGTCTCCTATCTACACTAGTTTTCTAGTTTGCTCTTGATATTCAATATGGTGTTTCATTTTGGTTGTCTATGGGTACTATAGTTTTGTTTTTGGGTTGTCTTTCTTCTAACTACTATGCATAGTCTCGGGTTGTTAATGTAGTATATACATCTATGTTTCTATGTTGTTCGGTAGGGCAAGGGACCTTGAATAGAACCCCTATATAATTATCTCAAAAAAACCTAATTGGCACCTACTGAATCTAGCAATTTTGCCCATGCAAAAAAATTATGCTTCTTCTCTATTTTCTAGAAACATATGTGTGCAAAGTAATAAGCAAATTGGTTCAGTCCATCTACAGTAACATTTACTGGACCCCTTGTTGCGTGCATGCAAAGAACAATGGACTGTTGTCCAATCTAAAGATCAAAGCCCCTACCCTGCTCTATTTATTCCATGGGGATGGGTTGGTTTCACATACGTATAAGGACTTCTGATCGATTATGAGATGAATGGGATTACTCAATGGACTGGTAAAACCAATGAATGGGTCATCAAACCAAGAATTGCTTTTCAACACAGTAATGCATGTCTAGCTAATTGGGCATCATGTGGGTGGTCTAGTTGGTATCTATCCTACCTGGGTGGTCTACCTATTGAATTTCCCCTATCCCTATCCGCAACCAGCTGCCCCTCCATCTTTCGAGAAAGGCAAGCTCAAGGCCCAATACCACCTGACCAGAGGAGGGTGGTATTGAGTAGGCCTCATAATTTGTCATCCATCTATCTATATGGATTGGTTTTCAACCTTTTATGATAAGTTAAGACATGAATTCATGAACTAAGAGGTGCAAATGGTCATACGCAATCACCACACCTACTTGGTGGTATTTCGATCTTTTTTTAAGGAATTTCTCAAACCAATTAAGACTCGATTTGCTTCATATTTCATTCTATTGCGAATGATGCTTGAATTGTAAAAGCCCTTTCAACTTTTGATCATGACATAGGAGGGGACTAAGTGTGATAGTCCAAGACAGAGTATGGGAAGAGGTGGAGATTGTGATCAATTATGTGTTTTGGTCAAATATGAGATGCATTACATTTGTTGTAACCCCAATTTCACTGTCATCAAATATGGTGATTCTAATGGTCCCAGCATTGGGAGATCTACGAGTGCATGAATAGGTTGCTTTGCAAGATGAAGGCTGCCATTCATGGATGAAACTCCACCCTAGACTTCCATCAAGAGCATGTTCGGCCCATTATTTAGTAAAGGTGGGTAAAGACGAACACCCCTTTACACAACTACAAATGTCGTAAACCCAAAACAGTACACAAAATAGTTAGATAGAGTCATTTCGGTCGATGCAAGCAAGGTAAAAAGGGGACTTATAAAGGCTTTCAATAAATGTGTAGTTCACAATAAGCTTCAAAATTTAGGATAGAGTGGATCAAAGAGTTAAGCACAAATAGATAGGACCACTTTGGCACAAGAAAGACCATATAGTTGGTGTTGATTATATGGGCCTTCATGATTGTTGCTCACACTTGCTATTCACCCTGTGTAGGTTTCCAGTTTCTTTGTTGCTGAACATAATTGGTCAAAATATAGTTTCATCAACTAAGAGGAATAGACTTACTTCTAGGAGAGTGGATAAGATTGTTGTTGTACATAATGCCTTGTGCCTTATTGATCACAAGACACCCATAACATGGAGAGCCAAGCAGCATCGTGGGAAGTATAGCCCGAGGAACCAACACAAATTAATGAGGACCAAGATGTGCAGCCAATTGGCGTCCTATTGCAAGAGACAACTAAGTCCAATATTTCTAGTGGTGGTAAGCAATTTTTGAGATATCGATCGGATGACTCCCGAGGTTTGACGTTGTTGCTCAATATACCTATGCATCATTTCATTTTGGCATCTCTCAATCATGCTTTAATTTTCATACGATGTCTATGTATGTATTTTATCAATCTATTGCAATCAATTGATTATTCTTGTATTTTTTAAATTTTGGCTTCTTTTAGTTTGTTTAAGTTATTTTTAGGTCTTTTTCATTCACTTCTATTTTAAAAATTCAAATATTTTTTTTGATAAGTGAGGTAAGTGGGTCCCATTCCCTTTATATTAAAAGGCTTGTAAAAATGTATTATTCACTTTAGTTTACAAAAAAGTTTGCAATGTAACTATATAGGACTTTAGAGTTAGATGCTTGACTACCCTAACTACCATATCTATAAGTAAGAGGCAGTTAAAAGAAAACATTATCCCCAATGAAAACAGAAAAAGGGAAATAGTAAATAGGTCGAAGGCAGATCTGCCCACTTAGCCATCCAAAAACCTTTTTAGATCTGCCCACTTATACAAAGAATCCATTATTTTGGTGTTACCATTAGTCCCAATGCCCTTATTTGCCAAAAAATCACAAGAAAAGTTTTCCTCCAGGAAGCAGTACTGTATGTAGAGATTGTTGAATGAGTCCAGAGCCATCCATACCAGTTGGAGAATGTTATTGATTTTCCAATTCGGAGAAGACCTCTTCTTGATGGCATTAATGACAATCATGGAATTGCCCTCAAGGCATATCCTTTTGGATTTGATATGCAATGTCATTTGAAGGCCCAAGATAAGGACCTGAGCTTCAGCTTCATAACTTGGGTTTATCCAGTAATTTTCTGTAAGCTGCAAGAATCAAATCTCCATTTTCATTTCTTAAAACACAACCAGCACCTGATGGACCAGGATTTCCTTTTGATGCTCCATCAAAATCAATTTTGATAGAATCTGGAGGACGAGAAAGCCATTTGACATTCTCCCTCTTTACACACTTGTCCCTGATCTCCTCATTAATTGAGGTTAAAATTCAAATATTATTTTAAGGTTTTTTAATAATTGTTTTATTAGCCGTCACCTAAATCTGGACCAAAAATAAAATTGTTGTACCCAAAACCCCATCCCCTTGTTCCGAAAACTCAGAAAAATGCTAAAAAAAAGAACAAAGACAATAGAAAAACATGGCATAGTTGAAAATGGTGTTAAAACAATAGCAAAACAGTTTATGATCTATGAGACAATGCTGTACTTGATCTAATTTTTAGCTACACAAACAACAACCACAAGATCATTTTAATGCAATACCATAAGAAATTTATAAATCAGTTTATACCAGCAGAACTTTGGTTCCTTGGGAAATTTTAACTTCTGCACTATTTCTTATATTGGATTCTAAAGAGAAAATTCTGTTCATTGGGGAATTCATCATTGCATGCTGTCCCATAAAAAAGAGATACCGAACATACATTCAATAACAAAGCATTGATATTTCAGAAACAGTTTGTGCATAATCACCTGAATTAGAGATGGATTGAACAAAAGATCAGGGATCTTGAATCTGTCAGCTCCAATTTCTATTACTCTGTTATGAAGAAGAAGAAAATTAAACTAGTTTAAGCTATTCACATACCAAGTTATTATTCCCCACTCTTACAATATGAACCAGAAAGGTGTCGACTTTAAACATGTTTACGTAGATCAACTGCAGTTATAAAAATCAGGATTGAAGAAAAAACTTACTGTCCATCAGGGAGCTCATAAGGCGTTGTTGGAATGTTAGCATATCCATTTTCTGCAAATACAATGAAGACAGCAATGATCTTGTGTCCCATGCATACAGTATAAAATTCCAGTAGCAATCCAACAGATACATTATACATATTGACCATGTGCAAATACAAACACAGCAAATATTTCAGTAGTAATCCAACAGATACATCACACTTCTTGCTTTCGAATTTTATTTCTGAAGATATTTCTGTTATATTTTATTTACTTTTCTGGACATACCCTCCAATTATATACTTTGCAGCTATATATAATTTTTGTTTTCATAAGTCCCATTGGCCATACTTGGCCGCTTGTGTACATTAATATCTAGATTTAATTAAGATAAATTACCTAATTTATCACTCCAGCTCAAGACATATACATACCTTATGTTGATTATTTGCACTGCAAAGAACCTCCCCAGCCTGAATCTTTATACTATATAGCCACTTAACCTGAAATTCCTATTCTCTCCAAACAAAAAACTAAAATTCAATTTACTTGCAGACTGCAGTGTCCTCACAAGCTCTATTTGCTGCACTCTACTGTCCCAATTTAGAACAGATAAAAAATCTTGACAATATTGATTAAATTTAGAATGGAATGGATAGCTAAGGGCAATCACCGTTAGAGTCTAGGTCAAACACCCCTTTCTTCCTCATTTTCTGCTGCTGCTCACGAAAATGTAGTGTAAAGTCGGAATAATGTTAAGGGTTTTTCCGGCAATCCAGAATGTTGTTTAGGGTTTTCCCAATGTCAAGCAATCAGTAAAATTCAAGGACAAAGCCTGGAATAGCATTCAAAACAGCTTGGAAACGCCATGAAAGCTGCCAGACATTTCAGCCTCAAAAATGCTGAACCCTACTGTAATGTCCCCTTCTAGCAAGCCAAAAATTTTCTCAACCTTGCACACAATTTCAACTTGTAAAAGAGAACATTAGTATTCAATTCTTCTTATTTAATCATGTTATCCAAAGAGATATATTAAATCAAGTCTTATAATCATAAAC
This sequence comes from Cunninghamia lanceolata, assembly GCA_027924645.1. NCBI lineage: Eukaryota > Viridiplantae > Streptophyta > Pinopsida > Cupressales > Cupressaceae > Cunninghamia > Cunninghamia lanceolata. The sequence continues at coordinate 13,499,295 of BSBN01000063.1, forward strand.
CATAAACATTCTATCTTTCATAATATCCATATACATAAAAAATATAGTTATAAAATAAATAATTTATAGAATATAGTGCTGAAAATTTAAAAGATAAAATCCTATTTATAAATTATTATTTTAGGGCACTATATTATTTATGGCACTATAGTTTATTAGCTATATTCATTTGTTACATTTTATAGAGGTTATTTTATATTATTAGTGAGTGTAATGTTATTTTATATAAAAGGAAACCTAATAAAATATAATGTTATAAAATATTACTTTAGAACACCTAATTATAGTTGCTTGAGGACAGGCAATTTTGAGTGGGGAGGGTTGTCATGTCCCTATTGGTAATTTATAATTGAATCGATTATGTATTATTTAATTCAAATCAAAGATATTTTTTTTATTTTTAAAAACAAAGGAGTAAAAACTTTATTAGAAATCAGAAAAGAGCATTACAATAATAACCAAGGGACCCAGCCCCAGAAAACAAGGCGAAAACCCCACAGCCTAAACAACATCAACTATCCTCATGTATCCTCCTATCCTCCTCCAAGAACCGGTCTAAATCCAGATGCAGCTCAGGGTTAACCTGATCCCAATCCTCAACTTTCCAACCACTACCATGCTCAGAGGCCCATTTGGCCAAGCAGTTGGCAGCTCGATTCCACTCCCTCGGGATGTGCACAAAGGATGCCTCCTCCAACCGAGAACTAACCTGAAGAATCCGCTGAACAACCGAAGCCAATTGCCAATTAATATCAGATATCTTTCGCTCATTCAAGAGATTAATCAAAATCTGTGAATCAGCTTCACATATAACTTTTCTCCAGCCCAAAGCAAGGGCCCTCTCAATAGCATGTAGAATTGCCAGACCCTCCATGAAGTTAACAGTCCTCACCCCCTCATGTATAGAGAACAGGAAAATCACTGACCCAGCTGAGTCCTACCAACTCCACCAATTCCAGCAGGCCTAGGATTGCCCCTAGAAGAACCATCAGTATTGATCTTTAAAAATCCATTGGGAGGAGGTAACCACCTTCCAACCCGTTGAACCCTCTTTTTCCCTTGCCTACAGTTCCTGGAACTGACAAAAGAAGAATGAATTTCTTGAAGACCCAGTCTGGCCACCAACTCATCATCACCTCTCTCCAAGGGAAAAACCAAATCACATTTAGCTGAAACTGACTCCTGCACCATTCCTAGCATACGCAGCCAAACTTGCCGACCCACCAACTTCTGATCACGAAAAATTCAGCGGTTCCGCTCCAGCCAAATCTGCCAAAGTAGAAAGGTAGGACCCACGAACCAAACTTCCTGCAAAAAGGAAGCCATAGAAGGAGGTCTTCCCATACTATCCCAGAATTCAACCAAAGAGCACGCATGAATACAAGGAAGCTTCCAAACCTCCCACCACCAATGCCAAAGCTGCACAACAAAGGGGCACTGGAAGAACAAATGCGAAGAATCCTCTTCTGCTCCCCCACACAAAACACAAATTGAAGGTCCTTGAAATCCCCGTTTACGAATGTTATCCCAGGTCAAACACCTATTCCAAGCCAAAGTCCAAACAAAGCAATTGCATTTAGGCCATGAGAGTTTATTCCACACCCTTTTCCACCAATGAACCTCTACCCCAGTTAGCTTCTGAGCCAATAACACCTGATAACCAGAAGCAACAGAGTAAACCCCCTTAGGATTATGGGTCCAAGCAAGAATATCCTCTTCCAGAAGAGAACTACAACTCCTACTATGAAGAATCTTGTGAAGCTCAGCACTATCTTCCGCAAGTCCCAAATCTGGCCACACTGCGGGATCCTTCCAAAGAGCTACCTCCAACTGACCAAAAGAAGCAACAGACTTGAAGTCACTCACCCTAGCCCAGCCAGCCTCGAGAAATCTGTGGCACAAAGGAAGAAGGTTGGGAAACTGAGAAGTAAGTGGAGGGAATCCATCCCAAGAATCCGACCAGAAGAGAGCTTCAGTTCCCCGTCTACAAATCCAAAATAAACCTTCCTTGATAAGCTTTGCACCCTTCTGAAGAGTATTCCAAATTACTGAACCTTTCCCCTCAAGAGGGTAACGAGGGAGATCCTGCCGTGGAATCCCCGGGAAATACTTATGAGATAATATCCGGGCCCACGGCTGATCCGGTTCCACACACCATCTCCAAAAAAGCTTAGTAGCGACAGCCACTCTAGATAACGCAAATTGTCGAAGACCAAGACCACCAAATTGCTTTGGGCTACACACAACATCCCACCTGACCAGGCTCCACTTGGAGGATGACAAACTTCCCGCCCATAAGAACTGCCTCACAAGAGAATCCAACTCCCTCAGAAAACCCATTGGAGCCACCTGAAGCATACATCGGTAGGTAGGAAGAGCCTGCACCACCGACTTGAGAAGCTGAACCCGCCCCGCAAAAGACAACCATATGTGGGTCCAGTGATTAACTTTTGCATGGAGCTTATCAATAATATTCTGCCAAGAACCCTTGGGAAGATGGCGAACAGAAATTGAGAAACCCAGATATGTCAAAGGGAGAACCCCTATCTGAAACCTCAAGATATTAGCAATTCTTCTCTGAATGGGGGTCGGCGTATTGAAGAAGAATATGGATGACTTCTCCTCATTAATCAATTGTCCTGAAGCAACAAGATATATGTCCAACACCTGCCTCAAGTTAGTAGCTTCCCTAACAGTAGCCATTCCCATCAAGGCAGTATCATCAACAAACTGTAAATGAGATTGCGGAGGCAAGTCTCCACCCCATCGCCAACCCTGAATGGTGCCAAGCTCGACCCTTCTTTTCAACAAACGTCCAAGGCCTTCCACAAGAAGCAGAAAAAGATACGGAGAAAGAGGATCCCCTTGGCGCAAGCCCCTTGAGGCACCAAAAAGTTCAGAATGATCTCCATTTATCAAAACTGAGAAGGAAACAGACGTGACACAGCTCATGACCCATTGGATCCACTCCTCACCAAAACCAAAAGAAACAAGGATCTTCTGCAAAAAAGACCATCTAACCCTGTCATAAGCCTTAGCCATATCCAGCTTAACGAACATAGCCTTCTCGTGGGAGTTGTCCATGGAGTGGATGGTCTCCGTAGCAATGACAACCCCATCAAGAATCTGTCGACCCACCACAAATCCACTCTGTTCCTCTGAAATCAGCACTTCAAGCCACTTCTTCAATCTCTCAGCCAATAACTTAGAAATGATTTTGTAAGCCACATTGCAAAGAGAGATAGGCCGGAACTGAGATAACCTATCAGCCCCTTCACACTTGGGTATGAGAGCAAGGAAGGTGGAATTCAGAGCACGAAGCATTTGCTTATTCCTCTGGTACTCAAGGACAACCGCCAGAAGATCCAACTTTATGATATCCCAGAATTCCTGAAAAAATTCAATCAGGAAACCATCGGGACCAGGAGCTTTACCCTTCTTCATCTGAAACACAATCCCCTCCAGCTCATCAAGAGAGATATCTTTCATCAGATACTCATTCGCCTACTTGGAGACCAACTGAGGAATACAAGAAAGAACATGTGCCTCCTCAACAGAGCCCCCTCGAAAATCCTCCCTAAATAAAGTAGCAAAATACTGAGATGCCTCAACAGAGATTTCCTGAAACGAGGCAAGACGTTCACCCCTATCATTCACCAAAAAAGGAATGGAATTACCATGCCTCCTGTCCTTCACAGAATTGAGGAAGAAGGCGGTGTTTTTATCACCTTCCTGTAACCATTCAACCCGGGCCTTTTGCTTCCAATAGATTTCTTCCCGCAATTCAAATTCCTCAACCACTTTCAAAGTCTTAGCCTCCTCCCTTAGAAGATCCTTAGAGGCCCCATTCTCACGAATCAAGCGCGTAATATTATTCAACTCCTCCTGGGCAGCAACCTTAGCATGAAAGATATTACCAAAACATTGCCGATTCCACCTTTTAACTGATATTTGACAAACTGAAGAAGCTTGGAGAATGTGTACATTGCTGTACCAAAGTTGGTCTACCAATCCGCCACCACTCAGCCACAAGTTCATGAAGAGTAGGATCCCGTAACCACATAATCTGGAACTTGAATGAGGGAGAACGAGGCCCCCGAGCAGAGATAATGCTAAGCTTAATAGGCCAATGATCAGAGCCTCTCCAATCAAGAATTTCAGATCGAGTGGACCATAAGTCTCCAACCCAATAACAGGAAACCAAGAATCGATCAAGCCTCTCAGCAACACAACTCTCACCAATTCTCCTATTATTCCAAGTGAAGCGACCATTACTTGGCAGAACATCAATAAGATTTAATTCAGAAATGCTATCTCTGAATAACAGAGCAGAAGGCTCCAACCTAGGAATACCACCTCTTTTCTCAGACAACTCCACAATAGCATTAAAATCGCCAGCCATAAACCACGGATGGTAAGGAGCTAAGCTACGAACAAAACGAAGATGGGACCATAGAAGTTGTTTACCCGGAAACTCAATAGGAGCATACACATTAGAGAGGAGAATACACTCACCAGTCTCATACCAAGAGGCGACTAGGGATATAGAGGATCTAGAGGACATCCACCAGAGAGGGAAAATCTTCCGAGGGTTCCGAAAACAAGCCACCCCTCCAGAAGCACCAAGAGCCCCCATACACTGGCATTCACCATATTTCCACAACCTAGGAGCCATGGCCAACATATTATCTACAGATAATTTAGTCTCCTGAAGAAAAAGAACATCTGGAGAATGATTCCTAACCAAATCACGAACAGCTTTTTGTCGAGGGCCACTGCTCAAGCCCCTTACATTCCATGAGAGAACAATCATTTCTGGGGACATGAAAAATGTGAATCCAGAGTCTTGACTGACCCTGACTCCACCAAAGTTTCCCCAGTTAATTTAATCTTCTCCATATCCTTCTTCCTTCCCAGCTTGGAAGTCCTGTCACCAATCCCTTTCTTCAGTTCAATTTGCTGAATAACCAAAAGAGGGGAGGCCAAAGAGCTCTTCCCCACAGTCTTCCCTCCTTTCAGGGGCAATGGGGAAACACCTCCACCACTCTTCGAAGCTCCAATAGAAGATTCTTGTTCAGTCTGGACACTCAAATGTTGATCCGTATCCATCTGCCCAACCCCAATCTCTTGCACAACCTGCATGGCCTCCAATGGTGGCCCATCCTGTCTTGTACCCAAAGTTCCCTGATCCAAGTTCAGCAACCCTGGATTCACTTCCCCCTGGCTGAGATCATCCAGCACCTCAAACCTATTAAAAGTTTCATCAACCTGCCTCTCCCTCAAGGTCCGCTTCTGGCCCCGATTCCTATTGCGAGCCTTGACAGGGACATAGCCATCATCTCCATTACCATCACCCGGAATAGGCTCCTTATCATTATCAGCCCTAGGTGGATTACGAGAAGGCTGGGAAGGTTGGGGCACCACAGGCTTAGCCCTAGGGCACCTACGCTGCAAGTGATCATATTCATGACAAAGACGACACCGAAAAGGTCGGGTTTCGTAATCTAGCTGTTGCACCCAAGTATATGATCCAGCACTCACTTCAATAGAATCTGGCAGTGGCTTGCTTAAATCAATTTCTACACAGATACGAGCAAAAGTCATTACCTTTTTATACTGTGTCTGTTGTGAAGACCCAACAGGTTTACCAAGCATTGAAGCCACCAAATGCAACACGTCATCCCACCAACACTCAACTGGAAACCACGGCAACCGAACCCAAACTGGGATCCGACTTGGTAGTGCCTCAGTCAGGTTGAAGCCAGCATGCCATGGCTTGATAAATAAACCCACCTGGTTATAAAAATAGGGGCCGCCCTCGAAGACCTTATTCCGATCTGCCATGCAATCAAAAGAGACCATAAAAAAGTTGTTCGCAAGGAGCCTAATCTCCATCTCCCCCTCTGGCATCCAAGTCCGCTGAGCCCAGGATTCCAAAAATTGCAGCGAGACTCTCAAACCCATGAACTTGCAATAAAAAGAGTGCCTTGAATAATATTCAATATCATCTGCAAGCATTTCCATCGGGATAATCAACTTCGGTCACTCTTTGCATCTTTCCAAACACCCATTAATCTTTGTTATTCGGGAACCACTAACCGATCCTAGATCATTCATCTCCATCTCTGAAGAAAACAACGTATTATCAAAAACATTCACTCCATGCGCCGAAGGCTTCGAACCAACTGCAGATCGGAAATCCAATTTGGGGCTAGCCCCAGATGTTTCCCCACCCTGCATAGCAAAAAACAAGAACCCCAGCAGGCATGCAAACCCCCAGGACACATTTGCAAGAAATGGAAAAAGACAAAACCCCAAGGGAAGGATCAAAACCCTTCCACCCACAAGCCACCCAAATGGCAGCAAGAAAGCCTCCAGAAAAGAAAAAAACCCACCACCACCACCCTGAAAGCTTCAAAAAACCCCCCCAACGCAGAAGCGAGCAACACACAGAGAACGAGCTAGGGCACGGTTGCCCTAGCTCGGCTTGCAGAGCACGCGAACGCCATCATTCAAATCAAAGATATGAATGATATTATAAATTGAATATATTTAATACATTTAAATAATATTTATTAAAACAATTAACAAGATATATTATTATTATATTTATAAATAACACATATAAATAATAATATATTATTATAAATATATCTAATAATATAAATACAAATATTCTTATAATTATCTTATATTATAATATAAATACAAATAATATAATATAAATCATATATAATATAAATAACATAAAATATATAATATAAACGATATAATATTAATATAAATATAAATAATATAAATAAACATCTTTTAACCTATCCTCTTATGATAACAGAGTTACGTATGGTTGGAACTAGTTTTACCATAGCTCATAAAAGGGAATAATATAAAGTAATAAAAATTATAAAAGGGTAAGTATGTCTTTTACCGCCAGGCATAATAAGAGACGTGTCTCTTCAAACATATCCCTTGAAATGGAAATAAATAAAGGTTGTGAGATAGAAAGAAAAGAACATCCGCAATAAATAAAAAAAGGAATATCTGATAAATAAATATATTTAGATCTGCATTATATTTATATATATATTTCTGAGTCATAAGTAGGAAAGATATCATAAATATATATACGGAGGAATTATTCAAGTAAAAATAAATATATATATACAATAATATTAATAACATATATAATAATATAATATAGAGATATTATTAATATTATAACAAATACTCTAATATATAAATATTAAAGAATAGGCGAAAGAGAATAGAATCCAGTCAACAGATTCAACAAGACAAGTAGCATAAAGAGGTAAGTGCACTTTCCCTATTAATAGGCACTTTCCTTATTAATAGGTTAGGCGATATAAATGTTGTAGAAGAATAATATGAATATAAATGGACTGTCAAGTTAATTGATATAATTATGATGTTAACTATAAATAAATGCACTTAACTTAGACAAAACTATGAATGTGCATAAACTAATATAATGAATAAATGTAATAATATATGATCAATTTTAATATAAGGCATCTTGTGTTAAATGCCAATAAGAACAATTATGATATTTATGAAATCAATAAAAGGATAAGTTGGCGATATGCTTGGAGCTGACTAGGACTCTCCCTTTAACCCCTCTATCACCTCTAAGGTATGACGTAGTTGGAATAGTTTGTTTTAGCCTAGGTATCTTTCGACTGGACGTAAGTCCCTCGAGCCAAGTGATAGGAACCCCGCGTGTGGGTGAAATCCTTGGGCCTAGAAGAACTTGTAAAAGTTAATTTTCCTCTACGGATGGTGACTCTCGTCTGGATGAGGTACTCCGTGTGCGAGTGAAATCCCACGAGCCAAATGGTGAGAGACTCCATGTGTGAGTGAAACCTTTGGGCCTCCGTAAGAGATGGTGGAACTATTTCCTTAATGAAATCATACTTGGTGATGTAGAGCTGGTTAACGCAAGAGTCTACCATAAGTCCCCCACAAGTCATATCATGAACCAATGGTAAAATACTAAAAAGGAATAACATATATGTGAATGTATTTATGTTATAATGAATGATGAAATGAATTATATGAAATATAATGTGAATATGATCTAATATGTTATGGTCTTAATGATTCCATGTTGAAAGAAAAGATAAATGGATTACTAATGTTCTCTTTTACTAAGTTAAAATTGTGCAAGGTTGTGAAAAATTTTGGCTTACTAGAAGGGGACATTACACCTACCCAATTCCGAAGTGATTTTGTGCGGTACCTAATTCCGGGATGAATTGTGCCTCGAATCAGCAAGAAAATAGGCTGGTTCGGTAACATAATTTTATAATTATTACTTTCAAAGTTTTATTGAGGCTTTATGTTTTTCAATTTGTTTTTTAGATTCTGATTTTGTGATGCAGTCAAAACCAGACTCCCTAATGAAAGGCAGCTGATTTCACATAACCTCCATTTCTAACAGCAGATAATAATAGGCATAAAAGACAATGCTAAATAGCTTTATTGATTCTATAACATTCCACAGATTAACAATTATCACACAACTTCCAATGGATTTCAGACAAAACGGGAATTACTTACAGACCAACAGCCAACACAGTTCAGAAATTTAACTCCCAGCACATCAGCATATCAATTCAACATTCCTCTGGGCGATTCTACAGTCTGTAACAGTCAATTACAATTTATTCCTCTGACCAACACAATCAAAATTGATACCAAAATTTGCTGTAACTAACTTAACTTCTAGCTGATTTACTGCAGAAGTCTGGACTCTACAGAAAAAATACCACTTCTCTAAACTAAACCAAAACAAGAGTAAAACTGCTCCAGAATTACTCCGAAATTCCCTGCTTTTCCAGAATACCACTTTTGACCATAAATGAGTAAAAGCTCTATTTTAAGGAGGGCGTAGAGGTGACTGCCAGGGAACAGGCACAATAAAGTCTGACACCCACCGAGTCAAATAAGGAATCGCATCAGAATAGCTGCCCAGGCTAAAATAAACAAGATATTAATAGCCCAAGCCAAATAAGAAATTGCCCTAGCCACGAGGTTGCCAAAGCCACCATCAATAACTGCACACTACATGCCACTATGAATGTAAGACTGCCACTGCCAACCAAATATGGAAATAAAATGATTTAGAATAGTCGTCAGATTTAATTTAAGATGCTGCCAGCCAATCAACTCCCGTCAAACAAACACAAGGTTTGAGGAACCAATTTCTTATGACCAAATTGGAGTCTATGGTGGGTCCCAAGAATCTGTCAGCATAAAGTTTTGACCAGTCAAGGGTGCAGTCGCAGCAGGCAAGCAAATTACCACAATTTTTATTTAAATCACCCAACAAAGGATTATGCCAGCTAGGAATTCAACATAAAGCAGATGGAATGAATTACAAACAAATGATGTATGGTGGGTCCCATAAAAAAAAACTCCCAGCAAAAGGAATCAATTTTATTCTTTTAGTTCCCTTCAAGGTAGGTCCCTCCAGATGCCCCAGTATCATTTTGGCCAATGTTTTAGGTCCCCTTATTGGCAAGCAATGATTGATACAATTACCGTAACTGGTCAAGGGTTCAAAGCCCCTTTTGTTGATGATCTTCGGGCACCAATTTCGACAAATAAGGTGGCTGATGTACAATCTGTCATTGAGAGCAGCCAGATATCTGAGTGAAGAATGGTTGCACTATCATGTCCAATGGATGGACCAAAGTTACAAGACTCGCCCAAACTCACCCAGACTCGGCGAGTTGCGAGCTGGGTGACCCTAGGCAAGAGACTCGGCAGTCGAGCACTCGCCAGACTTGCCGAGCCTGGATGAGTCCCGACTGCTAGACTCAGTCGCGGCTAGAGTCCTGCATTGAAACGTCCTTTGTTTTACCTTTGATGTGGCGCACAAAATGATCGCCAAGCACACTTCTCATGGTGACTTAAAAGATCCTGTAGGATTTAGCAAAAGCAAGGCAGTATAATGGACAAAGCATAACAAGACAAGGGTAGACTTTATGAAGTTTTCACTCAGTGAGATTGACAAAATACGAAGTTTTCGTATGGGTACAACACATGTGAAGATACTGAGCCTCCTCGTGAAGGTATCTATCAAGATCATGTGGCTATAGTACATCTATAGGCATAGTAATCATCACATGTCAGAATTGATCTAGTTTATGTTCATCACAACCTTCACCTTCACCACAAACAAATTTTGGGCAGTGACTTATCACCAATCTCACTAGAGGAGGTTGATCCATAATTAGAGTGGATCACTGAGGCTGAGGATCCTGTCTTTGGTGATAAGGACCTTGATTGGGTTGACCAGGTGGATAGAGAGGTAGAGGCAGTAGCCATGGTAGAGGAGGCTAGAGCACGAGGAGTGTAACAACCACTCTAATTTAACAGAATAGAAACTTATATAATAACAGAATTTCAGCAGAAAGATTAACTAACTTTCATGAAAGAAGTAACGAGTATAAAACAGTTTCTAGTTTTTAACCAACTTTCTCTTTCAGCTGAAATAATCTTTTCTATACTACATGCATGTGAAAACAAAGTAATCTAACTAATTTAAAAAAAAAGTTTTTCTTTTCAACAACTCAAATATATAAATAGAAAGAGAGGGATAAAAGAGTACAACTTGATTAGCTTCCTGCTGATTTGATCATAGATCCTTCACTGGATTCTGGTAAAAGAAATATCAACAAGGGTTTTAACCACCCATCCAAACTAACTAGTCTCCCGTGCTTCTTTGACTGAAAAAACCCGACCCTTCGCGAGGGTGATTATCCAGGAATCAATTAACAATATCATGCCTCTGAGCCTGGTGTCGAGATCCTATACCTCCTGATCGATCTTTTCCAAAGGTACCTCCTACTGGAAAGATCACTCTGATCGAGGTATATCTGGAACTTGATAGCTAACAGATGCCTAATCTGCATCATAACCTTGGCAAAGGATTTCTAGTATATAACTATATATATATCTGACACTACTGTGTCGTCAGCATTCACCCTTGCTCGGCACTAACATTATTTCATATGTTTCATATTGCAAGTTTGTGAAAGAATACCAAGCAAGGTTCATTTGACAACTTCAGATTCACATAGAGTATATAAACAAAAAGCATCTTCCATTCAGAGACCGCAGCCCAATACTACGGAATAAATATGATATAAAACAGTCATTCCTACATATGCATATATAGATATTAATATATATAACAGGAAACAACTCTTAAATTTTCTGCAGATTCGACAAACTTACAGAAATGGTTCTCATACAGATTTCTGCATACTAAACTTAAACCACAGTTTATAGGATGGCAGAAATAAAGGAGATTCGATAGCATAGAACAATCAATAATTTGCTTCAGAACTATAGTTTACAGAATGGTAGAAATAAAGAAGATTCGATAGCATAAAATGATCAATAGTTTGATTCAGAATCGTGGAATATTAGACTGTGCATGGAAGACTTATGACTTGCCTTAACAAGTTTTTAAAATGCGACTAGAAGAGAGACGCTGCTCCTACAGGTCTGAGATGGTTCTTCTAACTCCTACGGATTACTTGATCAAAAGTGCAGATTCCAAACTGCAGAAAACTATTGCCTTTTCCAAAGTGATTTACAGAGATGGATCTACGACTGCTTCATGCAACAAGAGATTTGTATTTTTCTTCTTTCGAATGCTTGAGATAAAGCCGCCCTTCCAAGAGAGAGGTGGGAATGTCTATGTGACTGGCACGAATGATTGGAGAAAACGAATGGTGACTAGGAAACTCACACCCCAAACAATATAAAGAATGCATGTCAAGAAAAAGAATGAACGCCACAAGGAAACACCCTCCTCCTACTACGATCACATACAAGAGGAGCGTTTCCTCTTGTATGTGGGTGGAGTGGGAGGAGTTACATCAAGACTCCAACTCACTCACTCCAAGCGCTCCACTAAAGGTAAGACATCACACCAAAAAAAAAAAAAAAAGAATAATAATTCCCACTAAGAAATATTTATTAATACTTATAGTCATGTGCCTTGGCCAAGGCTACGGTGGATTAAACTTAGGCATGATTATTGTTTCTCGATTTCTGTAATCACCCTCTCCTTGTTGATATCCCTTTTACCGGTCACCTGATTGTCCTGCATCCACTTCGACAAAATTTGATGGTTAAATCATTTTCTTGATACGACCAATAATTTATATTATATTCATACATCCATTTTCCTATATTTATAAAAGAAATATTTGCATATAAAAGAAAACCATTCTTTCATAACTATACACATTATCAATGAATAATTTCCATAGTTCCACAGAGTTTCGGGGATGGGGACGGGGGGACGGGGAGGGACGCGTTTCCTGGACGGGGGGCCGGGGGGCGGCGGGGGAGCGGTGCGCTGAAATACATATAATACTTGAAAAAATAGTTATAAAAAGATGTATAACTATAGATGCATAGACAAGGCACATGAACTGTTTGACAGAATGCCTCAAAGAAATATGTCTCCCATACAAGTTTCTTACAAAATTTTGGCCTGTTTGTGTTGTAGAGGCACTTCTGTGGTTAAGCTGATGCATAGAAATTGAGTCTTGACATATCAAATTTTCTGAAATGTTTTGCTCGAGAAGCTTTATGCAAACAAGTGTTAAGCTCACTTGAAAATTGAAATGCATTCTAATTTCTATCAAACATTCCGATTGAGGCATTCCGTCAAACAATTCACAATTCACAACGTGCCTTGTAAGTTGTCTATGCTTCCACATTTTGCATACATGTCTCATTGTCTAGTCTCATCGACAAAGACTCAAGAGTCCCAGGATATCCAATATGCACAAGCCACAAAACTTCAAATGAAATGTTAAAAATGCATATGATAAAGTTAGGTTTTTATTTTTGATGATTTAACAAAAAAATGATTAAAAAATTAAATTCGGGGGACGTCAAGAGGTCTCCCCGACGGGAGATGTTTCAGAGGCGGCGGGGGGCCAGCGGTGCGGCGTTTCGGTGGCGTCTCCCCGTCCCCGAGACGTCCCCCCTGGGAAACGACTGATTTTTTGGGGGGGACGCGTCCCCGTGGAACTATGATAATTTCCATATTCACATGAAAGTAGTTGTTCTCAACTAACAACATAACTAACATTCCATGGTTTAGAAGAAAGGGACGTAACATATTCTCCCCCTTATGAATCATCGTCCAAATTGATTATTTATCAATATATATAAATAAAATCTTAACAATAAAGTTTCTCATCAGTCTTAATTGTTTGGAAATAAATAAGGAAATTTTTTATGAATCTCATCATAATTTTCTCAGGTGGCATTCTCTTCTGAATATTGGTCCCACTGGACCTTACATTGAACCACCTCGCGATTATGTAAGTGCAACTTACGTATCTCGAGTACTCTGAGTGGCTCTATTGTGATCACTCCAGGACCCTGTACCTACAATGATTTCCAATCAATCATATGCTCAGAGTCTGCATAATATTTCTTAAGATAAGAAACATGAAACACATTATGAATTCTGGCGAGAGTCGAGGGTAGAGCAATTCTGTAAGCCACAGGATTGATGATTTCAAGAACTTCAAAAGGTCCCACATATCTCGGGGCTAACTTAAAGGCTTTCCCAAATTTTATAGTGCTCTTCTGTGGTTTCACTCGCAAAAGAACTTTTTCTCCCACCACAAATTGTCTGGGAACACGTTTTGCATTAGCATAACTCTTTTGCCTATCATTGGCTTCTTTCAGTCTTAGCTTGATTATTCTCACTTGCTCTTCCATTTCTTGAAGCATCTCAGGTCCTAAATGATCCTGTCTTCCCACCTATTCTAGCTTATAGGGGTTCTACATTTCCTGCCATACAGTGCCTCGAAAGGTGCCATTTTTATTGTTGACTAATATGAATTGTTATAGGCAAATTCTACCAAAGGTAAATATTCTTCCCATCTGTATTGTTGATCCATATAGTACATTCTTAGTAAATCTTCTAAAATTTGATTTACCCTTTCCGTCTGACCATCTGTCTCGGGATGATATGCCGTACTAATATTCAACTGAGTTCCCAAGGCTGAAAATAGGGTTTGCCAAAATCTGGAGGTCATTCGTGCATCCCTATCAGATATTATTTTTTCTGGTATTCCTTGAAGACGGAAGATTTCCTGTACAAATTTTCAAGCAATCACTGGTGCTCCATCTGTTAAATTTCCTCGTATGAAATGTGCCACTTTTGTGAGTTTATCCACCATCACCAGTATAGCATTATGCCTGTTCCTAGTCAAAGGTAAACCTTGCACAAAATCCATGCTGATAATATGCCACTTCCAATCAGGTATGCTATGGGGCTGAAGTACTCCTGCTGGATGTTGATGCTCTACTTTTACTTTTTGACATTCGAAGCATTCTACCACAAATCTTGCAGTGTCCTTTTTCATTCCCCTCAAAAAATATAATGGTTTGACATCAGTCAACATCTTGGTTACTCCGGGGTGTCCTAAATATGGTGCAGTGTGAACTTTCCATATCTTTTCTCTTAATTCAGCAGACTTTGGAATATACATTCTACCTTTAAATCTTAGAAGTCCATCTGCCTCAATGTGAAAACCTTCATATTTAGGCTCCTGTGGATTTGACTGCAGAGCTTCCCGAACTTGCAAATAATATTCATCTTCTTCCAATTTTTGAACCACCTGGTTTCTAAAATCTGTGTTGATGGATACCATTGCCGTTATATGCTTATGTCGGCTCAAGGCATCAGCTACCCTATTTTCCTTGCCCTTAATATAATTGATCTCAAAGTCATAATCGGCAATTAACTCCATCCATCTCCTCTATCGAGCATTTAGATTGGGTTGTGTGTAAATATATTTCAAGCCTCAATGATCTGTCTTGAGTTCAAAAGTTTTCCCCAACAAATAATGTCACCACATTTGCAGAGCATGAACGATAGCTGCCAACTCTAAATCATGGGGTGCATAATTTTGCTCATATTGTTTCAGTTTTCGGGATTCATAAGCCACTACCTTTCCTTCTTTCATTAATACTCCACCCAATCCTTCTCTCGATGCATCTATTATAACCACAAAATGACCATTAGGATCTGGTACTATCAATATAGGTGCGGTTGTTAGCTTTTCCTTTAATAGATCAAATGCCTTTTGACATTTTTCAGTCCATTCAAATATTTTTCCTTTCCTTTGAAGAGAGGTAATAGGATGAGCAATTCTAGAAAAATCTCTGACAAATCTCCTATAGTACCCAGCCAATCCCATGAAACTCCTAACCTCAGGATTATTCTTTGGTACTGGCCAATCTACTATGGCTTTGATCTTAGCAAGGTCCACTGCAATTCCTTTAGCTGATATAATATGTCTCAAATATTGTATTTCTTTCTGAAAGAAGGTACACTTTGATAATTTCCCATACAGTTTGTGTTCACTTTTACTATTCGAAGGTGTTGTAGGTGTTCTTCATTTTTGGAGTAAATAAGAATATCATCTAAAAATACCAAAACAAACTTATCCAGGCTATCTCTAAACACGTTCATCAAATTCATGAACGCGACTGGGGCATTAGTAAGCCCAAAAGGTAGAATTGTGAACTCATAGTGCCCATATCTGGTTCTGAAAGCCGTCTTATGTATGTCTTCTTCTTTCATCCTGAGTTGATGATATCCCGATCTCAAATCTATTTTAGAAAATACTGCAGCCCCTTTCATCTGATCAAACAGATCATCTATTCGAGGTAAGGGATATTTGTTCTTGATGGTAAGTTTATTTAACATTCGATAGTCTATACATAGACGAAGAGTTCTATCCTTCTTTTTAACAAAACTAACTGGGGCACCCCATGGTGAAACACTTGGCCGAATCAAGCCTTTATCCATTAATTCCTGTAATTGTGCTTTTAACTCCACCAGTTCTAATGTGGTCATACGGTAAGGTACTTTTGAAACTGGTTCGGCCCCTGGCACAAGGTCAATAGCAAAATCAAAAATTCTTCTAGGTGGTAACCCAGGTAGTTCCTCGGGAAATACACCCTGATATTCCTGGAGATAAGGGTATTTTTCAGCGAAGATTTCTTTCTCCTCTTCAACTCCCAACTTTTTTTTTCTATTCTGGGAATGCTCTGTCCCCTCACTGACTGCTTCCATCTTAACTACAAACAAATTGCATCCCTTCTTTCTATTTCTTTTTAGTTGCATAGCCGAAATTTGCCGAACCTTGACTTCTCGTTGTTTCCCCTGAATCCGCACTGGATTCCCTAAATCATCTAGGCATTCCACTACCTTATCATAACAGTCGACCTTAGCCCTATGTTCTTTCAACCAATTCATTCCAATGATTACATCGTAGGACCCTAAAGGTGCTACATAAAGGTTGGCCTCTGTCGAGAAGTCTGGAAATTCAATCTTTGCTTCAAACAGACACTGATCTACTCGAGCTCTCGTCTGATTAGCATATTCTACCATCCATGATTTAGCCATAAACCCAGTTCTTTTAGGGAACCTTCCCAGTAACTTAGGTGATATAAAACATTCAGTGGCTCCTGTATCTATTAAAATAGTTATTGGGTTCCATAAAGCATACATGGAGTTTCTATAGGTGCAACCTGGCACTCTGCTTGTCTATTGTCAACTGTTGCATGAATCCTTTGCTGAAATACGGTCTGCTGAGGTGGTAGGGGTTTTCGTTGCTGCTGTCCTTGCTGACTCTTAGAGGGACATTGATTTGCATAGTGTTCTCCCCCACAACTAAAACATCCTCCTGGTGGTCCCTTCTTTTCAGTGCTTTTATTTGTGAAGTTTTCATCCTTCCGAGGATTATTATTGTTCTTTTTGAACTGGTTATTCTTAAATCCTTTCTTCTTGAAACTCTGCTGATTCTGGTCCCACTTACTCCTATTATGCTTTCTGTCCCTAAAAGAATCATCTTTCTTTAACCTATGTTCCTGTCGAACAGCTTTCTCATAGGCTTCATCCATAGTTCAGGGTGCCAGAACATCCACTGGACCTCCAATACAATTGTTTAATTCCATAATGAACTTTCGTATTCGAAAGTTTTCATCTTGTCGATACTGTGGGACATATTTGAGTAGTCGGGTATATTTTTCCCAATACTCATTGACAATTAGGAGTCCATGCCTGAGGTTTCAAAAATCCATCAGTTTTTTATCATAAAATAACTGAGGCAGCCATCTCTAACAGAATATCTTCACAAATTGTTCCCAAGACACATCAGCTACTGCTAATCCCGTTTCAGCCCTCTTATTTTCCCACCATGTGGCAGCTTCTCCTGCCAACTGGTAAGCTGCCCAGGCTGCTTTTGAGTTATCAGAATAATCTCGAAGTTCGAAATACTTCTCCATTTCAGTTAACCATGCCTCCGCGGCATCTCCTGAAGTAGATCCTTCGAATTTAGGAAGTTTAATCTTTTTCATGTCCTTGGATAACTCATCAGCCAATCTGCTCTTCTTGAGTCCTAAGCTTAAGGTTCTTGAGTCATCTTCATGTCGGTCACTATGATTCTCAGATCCTTCTTCTTTTGTCTCAGATTGCCCTTCCATCCTTCTTTCTAGATGGGCTAATATGTCCTAAAGTTGTTTTCATCATGTTTAAAAGTTGATCCAGTTTATCCATGTGACCATTGTTCTGATCTTCCCTAAACTCATTTCCGGAATATTCCATTCCAATGAAGTTCCTGAAGAAATTTAAGAGTTTTAATTAGTTTTTGGGTTGTAAATTATTGTTATTTAGTAGTTCTCCACTGTATTTTAACGATTCTTCCTTTGCATAAAAATAATCATTTGAAACTCATAAATGCAAATGGTACAAAATTTTCATGTATTAATAAAGAAAGACTATCACTTCCTGTGATAATTACAAAATTTCTATCACTTCCTGTGATAGATTTTATTGTAATACAAAAAGATAATCATCACTTTCTGTGATCAGTTTTCTGAATCATCTTCATTATCAGTGATAGGTTCCTCCTGATCACTAAACTCTGAATATGGTATAAGTTTATATCCAGGAGTCGGAACTCGATCTCCCTCAGATGTTTCTGATTAGTTTGATTTTCGGTTTTGGTCTTATTTACTTCAGCAATTATGGCGGACTTTACTTTCTCTTTTCCCGAGATTGTCCATTTCCTTCTTTCCCTCCGAAGTCTTTGCAAAGCTTCGCCTATTGTCTCCGAATTTGCTGGACGTGAACAACTTGAGTAATCATACAATAGTCTGATCTTCCATAGTCGGCAGAATATAGGGTCTCAGACCTTTTTCCGGGGTGTTTGTCTTATCAAAACCATCCTGAAGAGACATTATTAACTGTTTACGATGTTCTAAGCATGATGAGCCCCAAGGTTCAGTATAGAACCTGGTAGCTCTGATACCATATGTAAAACCCACTCTAATTTAACAGAATAGAAACTTATCTAATAACAGAATTTCAGCAGAAAGATTAACTAACTTTAATGAAAGAAGTAACAAGTATAAAACAGTTTCTAGTTTCTAACCAACTTTCTCTTTCAGCTGAAATAATCTTTTCTATACTACATGCATGTGAAAAAAAAGTAATCTAACTAACTTAAAAAAAAATAGTTTTTCTTTTCAACAACTCAAATATATAAATAGAAAGAGAGGGATAGAAGAGTACAACTTGATTAGCTTCCTGCTGATTTGTTCATAGATCCTTCACTAGATTCTGGTAAAAGAAATATCAACAAGGGTTTTAACCACCCATCCAGACCAATTGGTCTCCCGTGCTTCTTCGACTGAAGAAATCCGACCCTTCGCGACGGTGATTATCCAAGAATCAATTAACAATATCATGCCTCTGAGCTTGGTGTCAAGATCCTATACCTCCTGATCAATCTTTTCCAAAGGTACCTCCTACTAGAAAGATCACTCTGATCGGGGTATATCTGGAACTTGATAGCTGACAGATGCCTAATCTGCATCGTAACCTTGGCAAAGGATTTCTAGTATATAACTATATATATATCTGACACTATTGTGTCGTCAGCATTCACCCTTGCTCGGCACTGACATTATTTCATATGTTTCATATTGCAGGTTTGTGAAAGAATACCAAGCAAGGTTCATTTGACAACTTCAAATTCACATAGAGTATATAAACAAAAAGCATCTTCCATTCAGAGACCACAGCCCAATACTACGGAATAAATATGATATAAAACATTCATTCCTACATATGCATATATAGATATTAATATATATAACAGGAAACAACTCTTAAATTTTCTGCAGATTCGACCGACTTACAGAAATGGTTCTCATATCTGCATTCTAAATTTAAACCACAGTTTATAGGATGGCAGAAATAAAGGAGATTCGATAGCATAGAACAATCAATAGTTTACTTCAGAACCATAGTTTACAGAATGGCAGAAATAAAGAAGATTCGATAGCATAAAATGATCAATAGTTTGATTCAGAATCGTGAAATATTAGACTGTGCATGGAAGACTTACGACTTGCCTTAACAAGTTTTTAAAATGCGACTGGAAGAGAGACGCTGCTCCTACAGGTCTGAGATGGTTCTTCTAACTCCTGTGGATTACTTGATCAAAAGTGCAAATTCCAAACTGCAGAAAACTATTGCCTTTTCCAAAGTGATTTACAGAGATGGATCTAAGACTGCTTCATGCAACAAGAGATTTGTATTTTTCTTCTTTCGAATGCTTGAGATGAAGTCGCCCTTCCAAGAGAGAGGTGCGAATGCCTATGTGACTGGCACGAATGATTGGAGAAAAAGAATGGTGACTAGGAAACTCACACCCCAAACAATATAAAGAATGCATGTCAAGAAAAAGAATGAACGCCACAAGGAAACACCCTCCTACTACGATCACATACAAGAGGAGCGTTTCCTCTTGTATGTGGACGGAGTGGGAGGAGTTACATCAAGACTCCAACTCACTCACTCCAAGCGCTCCACTAAAGGTAAGACATCACACAAAAAAAATAAACAAAAGAACAATAATTTCCACTAAGAAATATTTATTAATACTTATAGTCATGTGCCTTGGCCAAGGCTACGGTGGATTAAACTTAGGCATGATTATTGTTTCTCGATTTCTGTAATCACCCTCTCCTTGTTGATATCCCTTTTACCAGTCACTTGATTGTCCTGCATCCACTTCGACAAAAATTGATGGTTAAATTATTTTCTTGATACGACCAATAATTTATATTATATTCATACATCCATTTTCCTATATATATATATAAAAGAAATATTCGCATATAGAAGAAAATCGTTCTTTCATAACTATACACATTATCAATGAATAACGTCCATATTCACATGAAAGCAGTTGTTCTCAACTAACAACATAACTAACATTCCATGGTTCAGAAGAAAGGGATGTAACAAGGAGATGCCTTGGATGTTGGCATGAGTGTACTTGAGACACAAGCAGATATCATGACTGCATCATCATCCAGGATCTATCTTAGACGCCCACGCAGGACTTGCCATAATATTGGGTCAAGTGATGCAAGCCCCTCTGAGCCATAGACTTCTAGTTTTTGTTTTGATATTTGCTTTGAACTTTTGATGCCATGGATTGCATATTCCATGAGTTTTGCATACATTTGACAATATTTATATATCTAAATGTGTTATTTCCTTCAACTGAAATTTGTGTTTATACTTATGTGATTGATTTATACTTGTGCATGTGTTCAAAGTAGCTTCTATTTGATGAGTTTATTGTGTCTTTAAGGTTTATTTTATATTTATTAAAGGGTGCATGAAACAAGTTTTAAATCCTTAAAAATCTCTGAATTTCATGGGTTTTTCAATTTGCTGAGTCATTGGCGAGTCTGGCTGGCGAGTCCGAGTCCGGGTCAAAAATCAGCTTGCCGAGTCTTGGGCGAGTCCAAGTCTTGTAACACTGGGATGCACTAATAAGTAAAAAAAAAAGACACTACTCAATTGTCTAGTTTCTTCTTCTTCCAATGACACAATCTTTAGGGAAGATTTTTAAAATGCAAATTATTTGTGGTGTTTTCAAAGAAGTTTTGGCAGTAAGGGTAGAAAATGTAATCCAAGTTGTCACCAATAATACAGCAAATTATGTTGCTGCAAGTAGACTACTAATGGATAGACACCCCACCATATTTTGACTCCATGCTCGGTGCATTGTATTGATCTAATGCTTGATGACATTGGCAAAAAATATTGAGTTAAGCTAGTTGTGGAGCATGAACAAAACATCTGCAAATACATTTATAAACATGCATGGGTACTCTCTTTAATGAGAGAGTTCACTGAAAACAAGGAGTTGGTCCAACCTGCAGTCACTGGATTTGCAACCTTGCTCATCAACTTGCAATCTTTGCTACAAGCAAAAGCTTCTTTGAAGCAAATCTTTGTTAGTAAGAAGTTAAGCGAGTCTTCCAACAAAAAGGCAACTACTGGGATCAATGTAATCAACTCGGTATTTGATGAGGCCCAATTTTGAACTCCTGCAAAGAAGATTGTAGATGTAAGCTTTTAATGTTTTTTTTTTCGTTTTCTTTTTTTAGTGTGTATAAATTAATTATTTAACAATTTGAATTTTGACTTTTTATAGATGAAAACCATTCATTTCTCTCTTCCATATTGTTAATGGTGAAAAGCTTGCAATGGGATGTATCTATCAGGGAATAAGCCAAACAAATTATATTATAATAAATTATATTAATGTCCACGGATGACCAAAAGTAGGTCAATGGGACTCAAGAGAACAGCAGTATACAATAGAAAGTTCTAGGAAGAGAAACCTAGAAAAGTTCCACCAAGGGGAAGAACAAAAGTCAAAAAAACAAAACAAGGAACCACCAAAACAAGTGGTCAAACAATAGGAACAAATAGCCAAGAAAGGGCAATGAGAACCTCAAAGAGCAAAGAATAGCCGTAGAGGAAAATTGGAGATCATCAAGTATCACTATCTGGACTAGAAATGGTGAACTCACTAGTGCCATTGTCGATCATTGTGAAGCAACCGATACAAGATCTAATAATGCTCATCACAATATTATGCAATGTTGATGCTAAACGTGTATCTATTTGTGATATCATGGGCCTGTGCTATATAAGACAACTTAATAGGCCACTTCATGCTTGTGCATAAATTCTCATCCTAGCCTTCCAATTTCTTGATAGCTCCAAGGCTAGTGAAGAGATCATGGGAGGCATCTACACTATCATAGAGGCTATGGAGCCAAGTCCACAAATGTGGGAGAAGATCATGTCCAAGATTGAGATCTAAACAAAGCTGTCAAAGATCTCTTTCCTCGAGACATATGCAAGATAACAAGAACTATTACCCTAGGTAAAATTTTCATTCATTGAAATTTGAAACATTGATTTAAAATATAATGATTTTCCTTCTTTGTATTAAATTTTTGAATTTCTACTATTTGTAAATCTTAAACGTTTTAATTTTGTACTTCTAGATGCATGGTGGGACACTTTTGGTTGGGTTTTTTTTCCTTGAATCTATTTTTTAATATTTTTAAATTCCTAGTGGTTCTCCCTGGGTTCACGCAGCAAGCAGCCTTAAGTCTAGCCATTCAGCCTGATTACTTCTGAGATACACACCAAGCCAGATGGGCAAGCCCAATGCTAATTTAAATATGGTTTTTAAATTCCTAAAGAGTTCACCTAGGGAGCAAGACCCTGGCCATTTGCACTGGGTAATTCTAAGACACACCTAGGCCAAATGGTCAGGCCCGAGGTAGAATCCAGACCGGGACAAGAACCCAACCCAAACCAGTTTGAATTCGGCAAGGGTTCCTAGCAAACCTAGTAACATAGGTTTCTGACAATGTCTCCGTTGTCATTACCAATAACGAATCTGATGTATAAACAAACATACATCTAAAAACACAACATTTGCTTCTTCTGAGTACTCTATCATCAACCGACAATGTACACACACTAACACATCATATGATTGCATCAGCTTGTCAAAGAGACGCCTTGTAAAGACTTAATCATAAAGAGCACATATAAAGAGCCCTGTTTTCCTTACTTTGTGACCAATTTTTTATTATATTAGTTAGTCTCTATTTTAATCCCCTTATTACACCAAGGCTTGTGCTATTCTTCCTTGAGAAAAGTCACTGAGTAATCTATGCTCATGAAAGCAGTGATTCATCTCAGATTTCCAACTCATTCGCAGTTCAAGTTGAAAATTGAATCCAACCACTATTCTAGAAACTAGAGGTGTAAATTATATGATATGTTAAATGAGGTTCTAGTGAAATCATCTTGGGCTCAGTCACACTGCAAAATGGTGATGTAACACAGCCAAGTAAGCAACTTTGGAAAGACATTATTATGAGAATATAGAAGATTCATTACATCCAAATTCCTTCACCAATAATATCATCTAAATGGCCTTGTTTGCTTTCATACTTTAAATGGCAGACAATAAATTTCAAACACTCATTCTAGCTGAATTGTGATTATAGAAATTCATACCACATAAAAATACTTTAGATTTTTCTCCTTCATTTCAACAGTAGTTTATATCATTAAATCAACTTTTGCATTAGGAGAGACTGTATCAAATTAATTTGAAGAAGAAAAGAAAATTCAATCAAGGACACAAATCGTGAAACAGTTTTGATACCAAACTTATTTGTTAACATGATCCATAAACTAGAGAAAACTAGGCCTTACTAATAGTCATCAAATACAAATTTTTAATGAAGGATGAACTACAAATTATATGCAAAACCAATAACAAAGACCTCAAGGAAATTGAGAGCAATAATCACCATAAAATGAAGACACGGAGGATTTATCCTAGAGAACCCAAATTCTAAGAGAAAATTTCGTCAATAGTGAGCAAAAACACTCACTTTTCTACTATATTCAAAGGGGAATACAATCTCAAACCTCTTGTGCACACAATCAGCCTGAAATCAACTTATTTCAATCCCTAAGATCCTACAACAACTCTCCTACACACTCATCTCTGTTTCTTCACCAATAAAAATGTACTGAACCCATTGTTAAAAGACTTGCCGAAAAATTGCCAGAATCAGGAAGTCCCAAGGCAACAGTCTCATGTTCCCCTATTAATAGCAATTATTAGGTATGATCATACGATCCCTTATAAAAAGCAATCACTATTCCTTATGAAAGGGTGCGAATTGTTTAGGGGAAGAGGTGTAATTCCTTCATGAAAGGATACAAGAGAAATCAAGCAAGCAATACAAGGGGGTATCTGCCATTAGATAGGATTGAAGCATCTCATCAAAGATCATTGGATCACTGAGCAATACAGCCAGCAATCGATTGGAAAAGGAGGAATACAACGAATATACAATTCAAGTTAAATCAAGCAATCAAATCATCAGATGAGGAAGATTTCAATTCAGTTCAGTAGTAAATAAATCAGAGAATTAAAAATCGTACAGGCCTGCACCAAGGATAAGGTATGTAGTATTAAACTTAATATTGATTGTTTAAATAAATAATGAATATAGGAAGTTATGAGATTATGAATATATATGGATATATACATATACATATCTATGTATGCATAATTAGAATAGAATGAAACGAAAATATTATAAGTATAATTGAAAGGAATAGTGTAAGAGTAATGGTAATAAAATGTAATATCATCGTAGAATGGAATGTATTTCCTATGATAGAAATGACTATCATGTCTATAACATATGATATAAGAAACCTTATTAGAATGATGAAATGTATATGATGCCAAGGAATGGCAATCAACGAGATAGTAATGGTAAGACACTATTATATAATTCATGAGTTCATGATATACTCGGAGGAGGTGTTCCAGTCTCATCCTTAATTATCTCATCAACCTATGAGTATGGGGTTACGTTAAGGGCGTGAATTTGGACCTAGGTAACCCTCAAGAGGATGAAGTACACCGCATGTAGTGTGAAGTCCCTTGAGTCAAGAGTCGAAGTACACCGCATGTAGTGTGAAGCTCTTGGGCCTAAGGTATGATGAGCTCATAATTGTTATAAATGTGCCCTACGGAAGGTGACTCTCAAATGAATGAAGTATGCCGCGTGTAGCATGAAGTCCTTTGAGCCGAATGGGAAGTACACCGCGTGTAGTGTGAAGCCACCGGGCCTCCGTATGGGATGGATACTAATGCCTTAACAAACCATGCTCATAGGGAAATGGGGTTGATTAATGTTAGGGCTACTCACGACTTCTTCAAGATAGATCATGGGAAATATGAGTGAAAGTGTATGAATATGAAATGCATGTGTTTTATGTGATTATGATTATAAAGGTTATAAGCCTTAAAATATAAATATGGAAAACATATAGATTTGATATTTGGTTATTAACCCTAGTGTGTTACGATAAGAGGAATTGGATACTAATGTTCTCTTTTAATAAGTTGAAATTGTGCAAGGTTGTGAATTTTTTTTGGCTTACTAGAAGGGACATTACAAACAGGGCTAAACGAGTCCCAAAGACTAAGACCTAGTTCCAGGTGAGTCTGGTTAGACTTGCTGAGTCCCAAGCCTTACACTCAGCCATCAGAAAAGGACACTTTTCTAGATGCAACTTCCAACAAGTTTCATTTGTATGACAATCTGCATCACAATTGTCACAATGCTTTCCACGCTTTGTTTTTGTGCCTGTAGCATTGGCGTTCTATGTCTTGGTCATGGCTCTTTTTGTCTTTGAAGAGGATGGAGGACTATCTACTTCAAAGGTAGACAGCACATGCTCATGCTTCTTCGATCTCCATACATTGTTCCCCATTATCACATTTTGGGTTGAATTGCTTCCTAAGAGATTAAAACATAACTCCAATTAAGCCAACCAGTGGTCTAGCTTTTCTGCATCTCCTTAAAATGGCACAATCTCAACCCTTGTTTTGGCCTTAAATTGAGACATTCTTGGTAGACTAGTTTTGCTACGGGGATTCTTACTCTTCTTCAGAGTAGGCTTTTGCCTTGCTCTTGGTGTCTTTAAATGAGCACAACTTCTCAATGAGAATCTTCACTAGGCCTTTCACAATCTCAATTGACAAAGATATTCTCACAACATCAGGTTCTCACTTGAGGAAATTTCTTCTTCGTCAAGGGTTTCCGTATCTCTTGCCATGCTTTGTAGATCTCTTTCCCAACCACAGGACTTAATGTCTCTTTGCAAATGCAACAAATCTTTCCCACTTGCTTTTGTTGTCAGCATGAACCTGCAAAATCACGCACAACACTTCCACAAAGGAAAGAACTTGCTTTGATAACAAACTTGATCTATAAACTAGAGAAAGCTAAGCCAAACCAATAAAAAAGAACTCAAGAAAATTGAAAGCAACAATCAGCATAATATAAGACACAAAGGATTTATCCTAGAGAACCTGAATTCTAGGAGAAAACTCCAACAGTGAAGAGGAGAAACACTCACTTTTCCACTCTTAAAAGGGGAATATAATTTCAGGCCTGTTGGGCACACAACCAGCCTTAAATCATCTTATTTCAGTCCCTAAGATCTTTACAACAGCTCTCTTACACACTCAACTTTCTTCTTTTGCCTACAACAGTGTATTGAACCAATGAACTCTAACTATAGTTCAAACAATTCAACTCCAATCCTTCTCTATTGCGTCTATAGGCATTTATACATGTTAAATAGACTAGAATAATCATGTCAAGAATCTCCAAAGCCTCTAGAATTCAGTTGGAAGAGAAATTCAAAGCGTTCTTGGGGATTATCTGATACATGTCGAAACCACCGCTTTTCAACAGTCACAAATCTGCTGCTTTTCTATGAAACCGCCTCGGTGATTACAAAACTGCAACCTGTCTAAAACCGGTGGTTTTACACCAAAAGCTTGGAATACTCCATTTCTCCCCAAATTTCCAACTTCTGATGCCTGAAACCTGCTTCATGTGTCTTCTGAGTCATGTTCTACTTCTCCAACGAAGCCAACTGATCATTTTACTAATCATAACATGACTAAAAACATATTAGCAGTATAAGAAAATCACATGACTCCGTCCTATGAAACTTGACAATCAATCTAGATTAGTTTCAATGATCTATGAAGAAGGCCACACATTTTACATCTAATGAAGGGGAATATCTTTCAATTAACTGCAATAATACTGACAACAAATCAGTTGCAAAACTTACTGATGCATAAGTTTAGAAATGGAAATATGTGACCCTGCAACATATTTAATATTAAACAAAAGCTAAAAGCAAAGTGCCTTCAATACCTCTTTCATGCAAGTTCAGGCCTCTCAAACATTAATCATATCTACAATAATTCGACAATTAACTACTTTGTTATTAACTATCCTGTAAACACCATAAATACAGAAACAAAGCAGAGGATAAATGCGCTGCAAGGGAAGAGCAGCACCATCAAAAGTCGTGTCTGGTACACGGCATACAGCTTCTTTAATATCACTTGCAATGGTCATCTGAAACAATTAAAAAGAGAGAATATTAACACCTAGTATAGGAAGATTGATTAAAAAATAAATGGAATGGCAGAATGAACTAAACAAATTAACAAGACAATGTCAGCTACAACCTTTGAGTATCTTCTATAGCTCTCAGAGGTGTCAGGAAAGTCAGTGTCTATTATCTGCAAAATAAGATGAATATGGCATCTATATGAGCCTAACACAAGTTACCTAAAATGTAACAGCAGCAATATTTCTGAATATTACCAGCGACATGGCTTGACACTGACAAGAAGCAAAATCAATAAATAAAACAAGCACCATAAATGTACAAAGCTGAATGCATAAAATGAACACATGGCAAAAAATACCAAGTATAGAAAAATACTAGATCCAATCAGATATATCTTTATGCAGACTATTCAACATCCAACCAGCCCATCTCTTAAACTTATCCAATAAACAGCACCGTTGTCTCTGGTCCACAACACAAACTCTTGGCTTTCTCAATGTATACTTCTCAATTAAATGATTCCTCTACAAGTTACCTAGTCCCTAATCACAAACAAAACATTGTGGCTGCTCCTAAAGTTCTTCATATTCTTTGCATTCAAAATTTTCTTCTTCAATTATGACTAATCTGCAAAGATGCATCCTCAGATCTGTATGGCCTCATCAAGGAGATTAGCAGTAGAGAAATAGGAAGACAAAAAAAAAGTAATATCAATAAATTAAAATTTCAATACATCCTTAACAAATCCAAAGGGATCAACACAAATGCACAGTTCATAACAAATACTCTGACAATTATATATCTTTCAGACATCAACCTTTATACTCCAGAACTACAATGTACACAAAGATGCCAACTGCGTACAAACCATAGTTACAATACTCAGACTCAGCAAGCTGATTTTTGACTCGGACTCAGAACTTTGACTCAACAAATTGAAAAACCATATAATATAGATATATTTTAACAATCTAAAGCTTTTACCATGCACAGTTCAATAAGTCAATTTTAAAGAATAAATAAGCTTATCAATTATAAGCTACTTTGATCAAATATGTTGGGGTTTCTTCTTGTTTTAGACCGTGAACTTGGCTTGTGCAATGACCATCCTCTTAATAAAGACTCAAAGGATTGCCAAGCTTCATTACAATAGGAATGGTAAACAATTTTAACTATACCAAGTAGGACAAGACAAACACATGAGAGAGAGCCCCTCTCTCCTTCTGCTTTGAGCTTTGCTAAACTCTAGGGGGTATTACCTATAGTTCCTCTTGATATATTCTACCAGTGTTGACGGTTGCCAAAGATGGTTTAAAACATTACATCCTCGGGTGGGTTACACATTTCTAGATCAGGCTTTAACAACAGTGATGGACCCAATTTACTATCACTAGCCCAAACTGGTTAGTCAACTGAAAATGTGAAGAGGAAAATTAAGCAGAAAAGAGACCAAGAAGCCACTGCAGAAAACAAAGATAAACTGATAACACACTGCAAAGCTTATTGGCATGCGTTGCATAAATTATTTAAATTATCACTGCAAAGGATATTGAATTTTAAGAACATGGAAATCTGGGAGTTAAATAACTCGTGCCTTAGGAGATTGGGTACAGAGTCAAGCACAACACACACCACGTAATTGATTTCTCCAACGCATAACAGTTCAGGGGATCTTTGAGAATTACCTCACCATGTGAGATAAAGACCCTCAATAAATTCCCTATTCAGGTTCTAAGACTCTACTTAGTAATCCCTTTATTAAGAAACAATTGTGTTGCCAAGCATGAAAGTAACCATAGTGAACACAGCGTTCAATACAAGCTTTTTACAACGTTCTTTAAATGACCAACTAACATAGCTTCAACTGGAATTGAATGAAAGTAAATCCCACAGAATTATGACCTAACAAAGGAGACAATCTTAAGAAATAAACAGAGAATCATCATTGTATTGATTTTCAAGAACTTGTATTATAGAAATCTCATACACAATAGAAGCGTTACAAATCTTGTCTGCAAATCCCTTTTATTCTATTGAAGCTCTCATATTACACATGACATAGATTCCCTCCCAAAAGTCCTCAAATAAAGCAGAAGAGATCCTATTTATAGAAGTAGACAAGGCTCATCTCACTTGGATGATTGACACTTGTCAATTTCTGATACAATAAGTTGCTCTGAAGCGGTTTCCATTCATTACAGGATATTTGGTGGGCCTAATCTCTCAATGTGAAAAACATGCACGTGATAAAGCGCCAGATGAGACATTGAAGAGGAATCAAGTGCATGAACTTTCATTATAATTTGTTGAGCCCAGCTCCACATCGAGCACCAACCAAAAAAGAAGATTGCGAAGTTGCAGCAACGCCATATTCAAGGACAGCATCATCAAGATCGACTGCCACCAGCCAAGGGTATAAGGTCCAAGGAGGAGCTCGACCAGAATGAGCAAACTGAGACCACAATGAAGCACCAACAACAACAATCTTCCCATCAACTTCCCAACTAGGAAGGTTGTGAAATAAAGCATGAGTGGTTTATTGAATATGCTACACCATCTTGGAAGGTACGATAATCCGCCACTCCATTGTTGGGAAGGCAACGAGAGACAACATGCCGAGAGGAAAAAACTCATTCAGCCCTTGTTGATAAGTCAGCATGTGATAAGCATCGTTTTGCAGACTGGATATTGTAAAGGGTTGCTGGTCTGCAACCCAGGATTCTAGCCAAAGCTTCTCATCTTGAGGAAGGATACGAGAAGGATTGGAGCAAGTTAAAAAATCGGAACTTCCAGAAGAGCAGGAAAGGCCAAAAAGAACACATAGATACAGAATGCAAGAACAAATTGAGCTTGAAGCTCTTTCTAGATCCTCCCATACCATAGCCAGATAGAACACTTAGGGACTTCATGATTACAAACAAATTGGATGAACATAGCTGAGCCGATTACTTCTATATATAGGAAATTTTCAAAAAAGGCAAGGACGGGGTGACCTTGAAGAAACCCAAAACATGAAAGTTTGCATATTTGGCATAAATGCACACCTCAAGGCAAAACAGAGATACTTATCCAAAAAGCTTAAAATCCTAGTCCACTAGGAAGAAACGTCGCCGCTTTCTTCCGTATTAAAATCCATTTTTCACAAAAGTAGGCGTGTGCACATTCCATAACATGTGGATGCAGAAAAACAAGGACCAAAAAGACTTGGAAGTGTCATCAAAGCTCTTGTGCGTATTTTTTTGCCCAACTGTCAAAATCCTCATCTGACAGCCACACTATTTCCAATATAGTCTTGCTTTTGTTCACGTTTGTTTCATACCAAGCATCCAACAAGAACTTGAGCCCTTTGCTAAAATTATCAATTCTACTCTCGATTGCTATTGCTTTGTCCACCTGGGTGCTAGCTAGCAAGGGATCAATTTTGTCTTCTCTGAGGATGGGGTTTGACCAAAAAGGAATCAGATCTTCAAAACCGAATTTCCACGTATCAATGTCCTTGACTTGACCCTTGGCATCTATCATATATGGCAAGCCAAGTCAAACCAAATTCTTATTCTCTATCTCCTTTTCCTTTAAAGACACCTGCACCTTATTTAGGAATGCAGACACTTCACCAAGGAGGCATGTCACCTCAAATACCTCCCCAATAAGCTTGGGGCGGGCAAAGTTGTACTTAACATTTTTTTAAATAATTTTCATAGTTGGGGCCAGGGGAATCCACTTCATGTTCAATGCTATCAATTTGGGAGTCACCTCGCTCAAATGTTCAGTGGCAATCCTCACATGCGTGGGGCATTCCCAGAAGTCATTGGAAATCTTTAACAAGTTGATCAGTCTGGCTCTCAAGATTCCTCTAACCATGTCCTCAGTATTCTGCCTAGCTTTATGCATTGTCTGTTGGACTTCTCCCTGCAAAGTCTCAACCTGTATCTCCAATGTCCTCTCATCTTGAGATATGTCATCTCTCTGAACAATTTGCAACTAGGAGGTCGGGATATCTGAAGCCATTACCCTGATTTGTTGAGCATATTTTTTTGATTTTGCCTTTTCTGCATTCAACTCATAATGCAACCTTGTATTATCCTGAGATAATAAGTCGTAGTCCTTTTGTAGTTTCTTGGTTACAGCTTAATTGAATTGTGCAATGTGCACAGTCAAAGTTGCAGCTTTAGTGTAAGAACCCTGTCTAGATCTGACCTGAAAATAACCCTGCTGTCCTGAATTTTCTGATTTATTTTTCTTGAGTTTTACTTAGGGTTTTGAAGTCCTGTTTTCACCAATGTGTTTGAAATGTTTTGTAGATGGAAAGGTTGCAATATGAAAATTAAATAACACGAAATAATCACTGAAAAATGAAATAACCAGCTCACTTATACAACCAAATATCAACACAAAACATAATAGAACATACTCGGACAAAAGACTGGCCTTGAATAGTAGTTGGTTGATTACAAACAATAATAGTCTGATATAAAAATCAGACTTGCATATGAATGCAAATAGTGTCCAAATATGATCAATAAGATGTACAAATGGGTCTCCAATGATGCAACATCATATGCCAACTTATTAGTGATAAATGTCGATGAAGATCTAGGCCAAATGTCAATCCTTAGAAGTCTGATTATAATCCTGTAGCTGCTGATATGCAATCAGATCATGAAACCCTAGCCAAAACCACCAAAATATGCCTCCAAACCCTAGCAATAGGTGCCAAATTGAAGCACTAAGGGTCTAGGATGAAAATATGTCAATCCAACTCCAATCTCGTGGCCGGAAATGCACGGATTTGAACCTGTAAGTGAATTTTCAGAGGTCTGATATGAAATTCAGATTGCAAGATATGTGATTCCACCTCCAATGAAGCCACTAAAACATGAAATATCATCAATACATCATAGCCATGGAACCAAATAGTGAAATCAGCCTCTAAATGCCTTCAAATCTGAATTATAAAGCCTTCAATATGCTTGATATCTTCAAACCCTAGCTGAACATGAAAACTCCATTGAAACCCTAGTTGATTTGAAGTCTTTATCTCCTCAATAACCTACAATATGCTCAATAATGGATCTTGGGTGAATCCATCTCTCATAGTGGGATGGGTTTTCGTCCAAACCACTCCAATCCATGAGTTTTCGTCCTTACATAATGCTGAAACTCTATTACAGCCAAGAGAAATCCTCCAAATAGTGAAAAAGACAAATGACAGAATGATATGAAAATGACTCCAATTGACCTCCTTTTATCCTTCTCAACTTGGGCGCCCATATAAACTATTATTTTATTATTTTTGAAGTCCACTGCCAAAAGAAAATATTATTTATTTATTTTCTTTTAATTTATTTTTCTTTTTCCTCCAACTTGGACATCCAACATAAATAATAATAAAATAATATTATTTTATTATTTTTTTCTTTTTCTCCCTTGAACGGCCACCCTTGGCTTAATAAAATAATATTTTAAATAATAAAATATTATTTTTTGTCTTTTGCCATCCCTTTTATTTTTTCCTCATGAGCGCCAATTTTGTGGGAAATATTATAATATTTTAATAATAAAATATTATAATTTAACTTCACTTCCAATATTTCATTTTTCCATCTTTTTCTTTATTTTTCTATTTTCCCACCTAGGTTGTTTTTCCTCTTGGCATAATATTTTAATCTTTTGGCTTTTCTAAAAATTAAATAAAAATACCAAAAGCCAAAATATAACTTCATTTCATCAAAGAAAAATAGTTGAAGCCATAAAATTGAACATTCCATTCTCCAAGCCTCAACAACATTCGTTTTTCCAACCTTGCTCAAAAAGGGGACATTACATTTATGGGCAGAGGTATCAACAACTTTCTTTATTATCAAGGATCCAATTAACCCTTGGGAGTTCTCGTTGATAATTGGTTTGTCATGTTCAGGGGCAATTGCCCACATTGCCAGTGTATTATCATCATGGTTGAATGCAGAACCTAAGTAGAACTTCTTGGCTTGCTCAATTTCAGTGAAAACATCACCAGCCTCTGCATTCCTTCTTATTGTGTCAAAGGTTGGGGCTATGCAATATCCCAACCTAGTAGTAACAAACAATCACTCTCCCTCACCAATCTCCTAGCTTGCTCAAGAGTGATTGTTTCACATCTAACATTAAATGCAAAGTTACTCCCCTCTGCTTCTAGATTATAGCCAAGGGTCTTGGCGAAGTCTTGCCTACCTAGGAGATCATTCATGGCATAATTCTTCATTTTGAGCACAAAACTCTTGAACTCATCAATTCTAATCAACTAGTCATCCTCCATAAAAGCTTCACAAGCCTTAATTCACACATCACTAACCATGACATCACCCTTCAGATCACTCTGAACTATAACTGCATCAGGGGCAGTGGCCTGTATCTTCCATGAATGTTCAGGAGAAATAACAACTTTGATGAGTTCATTGTTTAGAATAACATCATCATCACTTATGCCTTCTAGTTGCATTGAGGACCTTGGAACATTAGTCACCAACCTCTCCGGCTATGGGATTTCAAAGGGTTCTATCAATAATCCTTTACCCTTTGACTGAGCATCAGCAACATCACTTGCTTGTTGGGATCCTCTTGAGGAAGAGGCTTCAGCTTCTCCACTTCCTTGAATGAATAATCTAGGTGCAAGGATTTGAGCAGTTGCAATCTTTGGAAAGTCTACACATAGGACAGCCCAATTTTTCAATAGAGCATGCATCCTTAGAATGGGATCTACAACATCTGCATAAAATCCTTTGAAACAATTTTCTTAGTTTCAACACTTTTGACCCTAAACCAGGTGGTCCTCATATCCCTTTGCTCCTTCTCATCCTTGCACCTTCTACTAAGATCATCATGCTCATCATATTGGTGCGCATATCCAAACATGCCCTACTCCCTTCTGGTCTCATGAATAAATCTCTCAAGATCGTACTGCCTTGCATTATCAAACTCCAAGCCATATCTTCATATTTGCCAATCAGACCATCCAACCTGTCACAACCTTCTAGTCCCCCTATTGTAAAGTTAGAGACCTTGGCCAAGATGGAAGCATACTCTTTCTTTTATGCTACTTGAAATGATAATGATTAGCAACGACCATTTGCCATAAAGCCTTCAAGTAGGCAAGCCTTGTCGGAACCTTAGATGGCATTTTGTGCAATACACATGGGGATCCAAACACCCTAATTAGTGTACCCATTATGGAGGAACCAATCACCCCAATTGTGCAATCCCCCAAGGCTATTTGGACCTCTCAAATGTCTAAGGAATTCACAAAAATCACAGCTAATTCTAGGCATGTTGCATCCCAATTTACTGAGAACAGGGGTTATGAAGTAGTCCTAAAAAATGCAGAAATTAGACTTGGGATCATGCATGTTTAAGTGGGGGGTCCATAACTGTACAAGCTTGCAAGGCCCCATTCTGTCTCTGCTTGAATATACCTGGACCTGCAACTCAAAACCCCAACTGTTACCACCAACATACAAATAGATGTGACACAAGTGAATACCATCTAAATGACTTCACTAGTCCATTCTCCTTTTCTGCCTTCAAATCACCCCTCAGGTGCTTGGTCAGGAAGCTAGGATAATCATAAGGTGTTTATATCCATGCTCTGAATGTGGCTGGCAAAGACCAGAGCACCGTTTGATATCATTCTGACCACATTAATCCCCATGACCTGACACATTGCCTCGTATGTTTCTCTGAAGTAGCAAGCAAACGTGTTCCCATCAAGTGGTTCCATCTCTGAATTTGGGATAGGTTTAGGTTTCTACCCTTGGGATATTTCCCTAAAATTTGGCAACCACTTAACTCTGTAGCTGAACCTATTCCAGTTATATTCAGTCTAGGATTTTCAAATCCAACTGAGCATGAGCCTAAGGGTTTAAGAGGAAAACCTTCTAAAACAAAGTGTTATCAATAGTGAAAATATCTATTGGGGACTACCACCTTACCAATATAAAATCTGCACCCATTGCATATAGAAATGTACCCCTGAGCCCTATTGTGAAATGCCTTAAACAACTCTCCTCCATTAGTAAGGGTGGTAGCATCTCAAATTTCTACTTTACTATCCCCAAAAAGGGCAGTTAAGGTGCCACAACCAGTTGATTTCTTGAAGGATTTTAAAGCCCAAGGAAAAACCTTGGAAATAGCCTAAGTGGGTTTTATTTTATTTGCCATGGCCGTGAGATATTGGACCCAAACCCTCAAAGATTATAATTCCCGGATTGTATTTTTGATTGCAGTGTAGACAGTTGAGCAAGAATTTTTGAAACTGGCTTATAATGCAACGAACTTCGCATCCAATTAACCAAAGATATAGGGCAAATGGACTCACCTTTGAAATCTGCAATGGTTCGAGTATCGGCTGACTAAACCAGGCAAACACGCTCACAATGGCCACAACCACCTGTTGATGAGGTTTTTGTGACTACAACAACATTAGAATAAAACACAGAGTATCCTATCCTCTCTTGAACAAAGCTTCTCAGACGCTGAACTTCGTGATCGAATGAGACTGCTCCAAGGTTCCTTGAATGTTAGGTCTTGACGTGCACAGGGATAGACTCAGTGGAATGATGTGATTTGCTGGTAATCACGAGGGGGACTTACATGGGCTTACTCCTTCGTAGACATGGAATTCACTCCTGGGACTCAGACTTGTGGGCGAATGGAACTCCTTCACAAATGGATGACTTGAAATTCCTAGGTTCCACTCTTTGGATGATTTGGCAATGAAGCTTCTAGGAAACTAATCCTACCGAAAATCTAAAAGAAAATGCAAAAGATAAGGTAAGGGTTTAGGAATCTAATCAATGGAAATGACTGTTGTTGAAGATGGAAACTGGAACTAGTCCTCTGCTTCGTCATGAGACAACAGCTAAGCAGGGATGGTGCAATCTTCTGGGGTAGAGATAGAGATTTTCACACTGTCCTGTCATGGAATTCATCATACAGAAACAGCCGAAGTTAAGCATGGATTACGTTTAGATTAACCATACAAAGTGATTTGCAAGCCACAGATCACAAATGGTATGAACAAATCAACTTCAATCATTCAACAAGAACATTTCCATTGCATCTATCTAACAAAAGTAAGAAAATACAAGAGAGAACTTCAATATCTTTCAGATTTGCTCCAAGAAATCAATAAGACCATGCCAAAAATCTAAGGAAATATATGAACACCATTCTTCAATGCATATATTATTGCTTCAGAAGTTTATATCACAACAATCCAACTGATTCTGGGAATTTCAGCTCGTAAAGATCATGCAGAAATAAAAGCTAGCTACTAGGGTGCTCTAGGAGCATCAGAATGATAGAAATCAAAAGAGAGAGAGAGAGAGAGATATAATGAGGCATCCCTCGGCCTTTATATAGGCTCTCAAAAATATCTTAGGGCAAAAGGAAATCAGATTTCCTTGAAACATGTGCCCTGGGTCAGAAACCCTAGGAAAGCAGGTGGGGTCGTCAGGTTGCTCATGCAGGAGACTCCCACCTGTCTTAGGCGTCAGAAGGTGTAAGGAAATCCTCCAGCTGTCCTAGTCGCCACCTGTCTAGGACTGTCCTGTCTGTCTGGAACTTCTTCCTGTTCTTTAGTCTCTGCCTCCAGGAACCTGGTCAGGACAACTTCCAACTCCTCCATAGGAATACTGGGCAGGTTTTCAATCCGGACCTCCATGACGGATGCGGTGGTGGTGCAGGCAACAAGGATATTTTCCCAATCCGCCCTCAGCTCCTGGATACTGTTAATGAGGATCAGAAATGAGGATGCATCCTCAAGATGGGATTCCTCAGTAGGATAAGTTGCTTTGAAGTATATGCTCCGCATCTTGCCTTTCAACTCCTCCAAGTCAATGACTCCATCCGGTGCTACATCCAGATCAAACAAGGTCTCCAATGATACAAGGATTTTGTCCTGGATCTCCTTCAACATGGCGTGGGCCTGGGAAGTGTCACCTTCGATCTTCTCTAGATTATCTCTCTTCATGAGCAATGCGGAATACCAGCTGAGGAAGTCATATACTGAATCTGCATGTATTACCTTGTTCTTGACCAAGTCTGGCTTTGGAGTGTTCATCAGTGCCTTTAGTCTAGGGATAGTTTCCTCCCAGACAACTATGAATTGTTGACATGTATCCAGAATTGCATGAATCCTATCCAGAAGTGCTATAACTCTCCCGTTCACCTGGACGAGGTCTTCTATGAATCTATGTGCTCTATCCAAGACCCTCTCTATCCAGCCTTTTGTTGTGTGGCCGACTGTCCTCAAAACTTCAACCTCAGCTGAGGAATCCTTAGTTATGCTTAGAGGTTGGGACGTTGCTCCTTGGGTGGACTGCAATGGGCCCATGAGCTGTTGGATGTGTCGCCGCAGTTCCTCATTCTCTTGCTTTAACTGGTTCTTCTTTTCTTCTTCCTTAACCTTTCTCGGATGGCAACAACGGAATCCTCCAATTCTTCCATTTCTTGATCCTTCGTGGTTGGTCCAAGGTCGACCTTCAAGATGTCAAAGTCGTCGAGACTGATGTCTTCCTTCGCCTCGGTTATCCTAGGAATTGCCACCTCTACTCGGTGGGATCCGGATTCATCTCTTGTAATCCTGGAAAACTTCTTTACCTTCTTTGGATCTGCGGACTTCCCTATCCTGGCCAGAAAATCACCAAGTATGGTGGAAGGATCATTCTTCTTGAGTTTCTTCTTCCGCAACCTGTCCTGTAACCAATTGTGTTTTGCAGACGGCATGACTTCCTCCTATGGTTCCTGAGGGCCTTGACCAACTTGTGGCGTGGATGTCGGTACTTCTTCGTAATTGAACTCCTCGTTGAGGAATTCCAAATCAGGGTGATGGAGCGTGTCCTCAAGATGGACCTCCCCTGGATTCCGCAGTGGAGGGTTAGGCTGATTTCCCACTATGAGGCTGGGAGTCCGTTCCTGGGTGGAATCCATGGACTCATTATCTCCCTGATCATCCTACTCAGTTGGGACCACTTCCTCCTCCATGGGTCCCTTACCTTTAACTGTTTGCACATCTCGAAAAAGATCCACCTCTCGGATGGAAGAAGTGTTGGCAGACTTAGGTCTGGATGCATTTTGTTCCTCTGGTCAGGGCTGCTGATAAGTTCCTTCCGAGCCTTCACTCTCTTTGCTGGTGGATCTTCTGCCGTTCTGTCCTTCACTTCCTATCTTCCCGTCCCTTGTTCTTTCACAGGAGTGTCCTCGGCCATATCCTCTTCGGAAGACTGAGAATCCAAGTCCCCCATCATGTCATAAGTCGGGCGGATACCTTTCTTGTGCAATTTCTCCGTCTCGTGGCCTATCCATTTCTGTGTTATTGTTAGCATGGGTGCATCAGATCATCCAAGTGGGTGACCTCCGAATCAGACCAAATCAAGGGTGGAAGAGGTTTATCCTTCTCCTGTTCGAAGAATGGCTGGACCTGCCTCCCATCCTCCTTGACTTGATCCGGGACTGCAAAGATCCCGGTGACCCTAATCATGTCGACTGAAAGTCGGGAACATGTCCTCCGCATTTCAAAGTCATCCTCAGCGTTTGCCCAATGGTCCTCCATTTGTACCTTATGTCTATGCCTCCGTCCACATGCTACCCAAGTGGTATTGTACGAGTCAAAGTTCTCCCGCAAGGAATGAGTCACCAGGTTATAGAACTGCAGCTCCTCCTCGGATCTTTCAGCGGCTTGGAGAGATGGACAAGACTCGACTACACCTTCCGTCTCGACTAGATAGGTCACCCCGGCCTTCTTCTTCTGAACTTTGTCATATGTCGAGAGTTGCCTTGTCAATTCCAACAGGACCATCTTGTCCGACGGATATCTTGGCAGTCTGTATGGATAGCCAGAGAATCCCTACACCCTGATGTATGTGAACTTCGGGAATTGGATGAACCAGGAGCCGTAAGTTATGATCAGCCGCTTGGCTTCGGGTGATAACCTTTGGTGAATGCCTCCTTGGAGGGTCCTTGTAATGTGCATGGCGAATGCGTCATTGAACCTCTGGAAATGTTTTATGTTCTGGAGATGGAGCTGGGTGTAGCAGTTGTAGACCTTGACTTGCCCTTCTTGATTGCCGATGCGTCCTTTCCATGACAGTCCTCGATATTTGTTGTTCCTTGCCAGCATATAGATCACATAGGAACTCATGTAAAAGCTCTTCGATTCCTCCAGGTTTTGGAATTGTGCATCAATACTGTCACTGAGGAGTCGAGCCCAATCGATCATCTTTGTCCCAGCGATGAGTTCCTCGATGTAGTAAAACATCCATGGCTTGAAGGTAGAGGACTGCTGACTTCCCATGATCCTTTCAACATGACGACGAGGTCTCCATGCTCTTGTTTGAAGTCGGATTTAAGGAGTGTCCTTGGCAACTTGGAACGGTGAGGCCTTTTCTTCTGGATCCATGTCTTGTTGATGATCCCAAAACAGGTTGCCGGATCGGCTTGGAAGATTTCAGCTGACTCCTCCTGGCTTGTGAACTCGATGGGACTATAGACAGGTATGTCGAAAGCTTCCGCAATCTTTTCCTTGGTGAAATAGGCCACCACTATGTTGCGATCGACGACCATCCTTCGTTTTGGATCATAGTGCATGAAACATTCCACGATCAGCTCAGGACAAGGAATGGCGGGTGGGAAGCATGCGGCGGCGGCAACTCCATTCCGAACGATCTTGGCTGCAAGCAAGGATGGAGGATGTCCATCCGTTCCATACATTCGCTTCCCAATTTCTTCCATGACTGAAGGATAGATGTTGGTGTCTCCGACGTTTGCCCACTTCGAGGTGATTCTGGACTGCGGGAGTGTCCCTTTGAAGGCAGCCTTCATCTAAGTTTGTCTTGAGGAGCCCGCCTTGGCACTTGCCATTCACCTGTGGAGTCAAGGGAAGAAATAACAAAGTATGAGTTTTAAAGAGGTATGGATAGAAGTGAGACGGGGGTTTTATTTCCACACGTGGGATGTTAGTACAATAGTTTTATGCATGTGGGACTAAAATCACGAATTTTCAAGTACATAGGAAGGACAAAGCAACAATATTCTAAGTAAGAAGAATCCCTCCTATGCATTTACATACCTCTCCTTGCACAAGAAACTTTTGACTTTCAATGGAATCTCTGATATTTTGATGGATTTCTGACCCTTTTCTGATTTTTATGCAGAAATTTCTGAGTTTTAATGGGTCTTCCAACAAGAAATCTGCCCTAGGAATATTCAGAAATATGAGTCTTGGTGAAGAACTTACCTTGGAATGGAGTGGCTTTGTCTTGGAGGATGAATTTCTGCTCTTGGAAAGTTCAGAAATCTGCTTTAAACCTACAGAAATTTCTGCCCTAATGAAGAATTTGGCCTTGGAAATGGCAAAATCTGGAATCTTCCTTGGATAAATTTGTCCTTCACTTGATGAAATCTGCCCTTGGGATGAAATTTCTGCTCTTGGAAGATATATTTCTGCTCTCCTTGGTTTGGATTTGAATTAGAATGATTAGAAATGAATTGAGCGCCCCCTTTATATAGGCAACTTGGCCTCCCTTGCCACTTGGCCGACCGAGGTTAGCCTAGAAAAACCCTAGCTGTCATACTTTATGACCCAGCCGACTTAGATTTTTTGTCTTTTTCTGCTATATCGGTGGTCGGGGAATTTGGTCTATTGGGGAATTTGGTCTGTTGGGGATTTCTTGAGCGACTGGATTATGCGACCTTGGATAACCTCTCCTTGAGTCAGGGATTCCTTCTGTTTGAATGATTTTGAAACTTATTTGTTGAAATTGGCTAAGTCTTGAAATATTGCCTCCTTGAAAGATGATTCAGATGGAAGTGTCGCAATTTTGTACTTTGTGAACAGGAATCCACTCAAGTTGAATCTTCCAGAAGGAATTGGAATCCATCTGACACGCTTCCCTACAGGTCCTGGAGTGGATGTATCTTCCGGCTGGGTCAGGAGGGTCCTTCTGCAGGATTTCATCAAGGCCAACACTATATTTTGGACAGGAGCTATCTATGGAGGGACTACCAGAAACTGTCCAAGAGCGCCAAATTCCACAGGTCAAGGATTTTGCGCCCAAGGACAAAAACTGTCCTGGAGCGCAAATTTCCACTGGTCAGGGATTTTGCGCCCAAGGACAAAAACTGTCCTGAAGCGCACATTTCCATTGGTCAAGGATTTTGTGCCCAAGGACAAAACTGTCCTGGAGCGCACATTTCCACTAGTCAGGGATTTTGCGCTTTTGACCCTGTCTGTCCAGTTTCATGGATTTTGGCCAAGGACCTATCTTTTTTGTCAGTTTTGAGTGGGGTTTCAGTTTTGCAGCAAGTACACTCTTAGCTATTCTTATGGAGGTTCAGTTATTGACATGGGATCTGAAACACGGGGCTTTCGTTTCTTCCATCTTTCGTTTCTTCCATCCCCTCAAGGGATCTCATTTCCCTGGTGAAAGACGGAGCTCGTTTCTTCCATCTTTCGTTTCTTCCATCCCCCGGGAATCTCTCATCTTCATAGCGAGATACGGAGTTGGTGACCTCGGAGTCTTTCGTTTCTTCCACCTTTCATTTCTTCCATCCCCCTCAAGGAATCTCCCCTTTTCGCGATGAAATTTGCAGAAGGTGAACTCTAGCTGCCTCGGGAAGGTTCAATGGCGACATGGGATCCGGAATACGGAGCTCGTTTCTTCCATCCCTCTCAAGGAATCTCATTTCCATGGTGAAAGACAGAGCTCAAGCCAGACTTGAATTCCAAGATCCAAGCACCCACAGGGGAGTCAAAGTACGATTTTCAAGCCATCAGATTGACTAGACAGGTCAGAAGGCAGAACTGGACACTTCCAGTCCTAGGGCGCAAAATCCAGTAGGTACTGGATTTTGCGACCAGGACAAAGAATTGTCCTGGGCGCATAATCCAGTACCTGCTGGATTATGCGACTAGGGATAAATTTCCTCCCTGGGTGCATATTCCAGCAGGTACTGGAATATGCGACCAAGAATGTTCCTGTTTGCATTTCCAGCCTTCTGGAAAGGTACATTAAACACTGATTGCTTCTCTGAAATTGCCCTAGGTTCCTAAAAATCCTACTGATTTGAGAATCTACCGAGTTATGATCTGAGGTTGAGTGTCGGACTGGGATTAGAAGGATATCCCCTGGATTGAACTTCCAGACTGGAGCTGTCCGGTCAGGAATTGAGTTTCATGCCGAGGATGAACATGCCAAGGAGTGGCAGTCTTTGTTGAGTTTTGGGCCTGGTCGAGATGAGAACATGGATAACCTTGGAACAGGATTCCGGGCAGGAATTCCCTAAACAAGACTCCGGGATAGGCACTTTCGAAGAAGACTCCGGTTTGGACCTCCGGGCTGGATTCCTGGACTGGAGTCCAAGAATGATTTCCTGAGTGGGACATGGAGTCTTGGAACAAGACTGGAATTGAGTTTCATGCCGGGAATGGAGTGGGTTCATTTCCTGAGGATGGAAAAACAAAACCCCTCCCTGAGGATGGAAAAACAAAACCCTTCCCTGAGGACGGAAAAAATAAAATCCTTCCCTGAGGACAGTCCAGAACGGGCAGTTAGGGTTCCCAGCCTATGCAGGAGGAAATTTATATGTTCACTTCTCTTTCTTACCAGTGAGCCAACCTAAGTCATTAACATTACCTGAGTTGCGAAAACATTGCCGGATCAGAGCATGGGATTGGAGCAAGGATCCAGACAAGTCAAAAAAAGAGGGGGACCCAATTTGCAATTGGGGTTGATGTTGTAAAAGGTCACAATACCACCACACACACACTAGTATCACCAATTCTGTGCTTTCAGAGTATTTAAATAATAACTAGGGCAAAGTGCAATTTTATATGAAGCCAAACAAATTCTTCGAGTAGAGCATCAAATCACACATGTTGATACGCGTACATTTAGGCAATAAATGCTTCAAATGTGCAATCTTTTCCTTCGGCTCAACGAGTGAGTTAACGCTTTCAAAGCTAAGGCATACCTCACCATCCATTTGACATCTTGTATCTAGATCAACAGTCTTGCACAACCACGCATGACCGACCTTTAACAAATTGTGAATTGATGTGAAAACGATGAAGTTGAGTGCAGCCCTGCCATTGGCTCATTTTCGACACATCATCTGCCACATAAGACATAGTCATGTCGCCAACAAAATTTGGGGCCTACTTGGGTCACTTCATGAACTTGTAGTTTTGTTGAGTCCACGAATGGTGGGATGGCGAGGTGTCATTAAATCATTTGTTTGTGCTCTAACGCATTAAGGTGGAGAGTGAGCCCCTCCCTTTAGAGTGTGCCACAAGCTAAGGTGCATGGCAATCTAAAACGTCCACGTGTACGATGGGCTTTAATGAGGTGGTGATGACCCAAGGAATGACATAGCCAAATGACAAGTGTCACAACCAAACAGGACATGCGAGGACCACCAAGGATTGAAGAAATATACGGTTGCGGGGTCGAGGGGAGACAAGCTACTCCCGGTCAATAGTTAAGGCGCGGTGAGTGAAGGTGTGCGTAGGCCAGTTATCCTCATAGGAAAAAACCATAGCAACCGGTTGGGAAAGGTAACACAAACTGCTAAGACTTAAGCGGTGCGGCTTAGATGAGAGCACCAATATGCTTAGTGATAGGTCACAAATGCCAAGGGCTGGGAGTTTTGCAGTCTTGCGCTAAGATGAGTCGAACAATTAAATGAAGCAATGTTCAAATATTTAAAACACACTCCCGAGACTTAGAACACTCTGTTAGCACCATACAACACCCGACCATGACTAAAATCCCCACCCAAACCAAGATTTTAGAAAAGGCCCCAACAAAATACACAAGTATATATTGATCAAGCGAGTACAAAAACAGATTTGAGATGAAGGAAACAAGATTTTTAAACATAGAAATAGTCTCAAGTGTTTTAGGTGTACAATACTTATGGATTCAAATATCCATGGCACCAAAAACAAAAACCACATGGACTCATGAACTATGGTAGAGAGGAACTTGTATTACTCAACCCAACATCACTACCTCTGTGTGGGGTCTTGCACTTGTATCTTAAACAAGACTGAGAATGTTGCTACAACCATAGGAGCATGACTTAGTATAGGGATTGACTCAACAAACCAAAAGTATAAATGTAATTCAATTACTTGGAATTTAATTGGAAAAAGGTCGAAAGAATTAAAAAGTTTTTTC
This sequence comes from Cunninghamia lanceolata, assembly GCA_027924645.1. NCBI lineage: Eukaryota > Viridiplantae > Streptophyta > Pinopsida > Cupressales > Cupressaceae > Cunninghamia > Cunninghamia lanceolata. The sequence continues at coordinate 13,543,959 of BSBN01000063.1, forward strand.
TTCCATCTGGCATAACCCAAAATGGTTTTTATTTTTGGGATCTAGAGGCGGCAATCCACACTGGAGTCAAGGGGCAAGACCCCTCAGATGTCTTGGTGCAACACCCCCAATAGGGTTAAGGGGCAGCCATTTTTCACAATTTTATTGCTTTTAACCAACCTCCAAGAGTTCTCCAAACCCTTAAAAAAACACGAGTGTTGAAGCCATAGAGCATTAATTAGCATAGAAGCAAATATCTTTCTCGGGAATATCTTAGCAAACCAAAAGAGAAAGATATTTTCAATTTCTTGAGATAATATCATGAAAATATCGGGAATAAAGAAACCCAGAAAATTTACAAAAAAGGAGATATAACTGATTTTTTTTATATTTAAAGGCATCCTAGTTGCATGGAGAGTGACATAGAGAAAGAAAAGGAAAGGTACACCATTAATTTATGAAATATGGATTTTCTCATTAAGTTTGAAATCGTCATTTATAGTGCACACTATATAGTGTGTTATTACATGTTTCAACTTAAAAGTTTGAACCCTCAAAATCAATCACAAACTTCAAAGAAACACAAGGCAAAAAAAGCTAAGAAGGCTACCTACTATCAAGTACAATCCACTAGGGGGCTATAGCTCATGATGATGAAGCTCTAATATTATGCTCCCTCCTAAGTTGGTTCAATTGCTCTTCATCAAATACATCAACCTTCCTCAGGATCTCTAGGTCTTCCTCATCAATTAAGTCTTCTTCATCAACAAGCCATTCTGAGTCAGGATCAATCTCATCAAGGTCAATTGGTTGATCATCCTCAACACTCCCTATATAATTAGTTCAAAAGCATTAGTTTGAAACCTTATACAAAATAAGAATAATATTGGCTAATTCAAAGAAAACAATAATTATAATTTAAAAATAGAAATGCAAATTTTCCTTACCTTGATTTTTTTTCATTTGAATGCGAAGGTTATGGTGGACAAAAACCAAATCATTCATCCTCTTTTGAGTCAAACGATTGCATTTCTTTGAGTGTATGTGTTGAAACACACTCCAAGAACGCTCACAAGTAGATGAATGTAATGTCCCACCCTACTTGAAAACAAATTTTTCACAAAACACCCAGAAAGTTTACTGACTTCTAACATACAGGTATTTTGTCAAACAGTTTGCTTCTGTTTGAACCTTCATTAGTTTCAATGTGTTTTCGGTTTAGAATCATTCAATATGCAGATTGGAAGAGATATTGCTCAAGGAACAACTCAACAATGCATAATAAATTTCATAGACAATATAGCAAACACTTTGCATGAAATTGAAATAACAATGAAAACTCAATCTGACCTTAACTCCAGCAGATTGTATTGATTTTCAATGAGTTAGCTTGCTGCTATACAAATCAGTCTTCAACAATAGAGTTACAAGGCCAAAGATCATACCCACAATGATATTTTGTTGTCAAAACAAACATACATACTGCTGTGACTTTTATCAGAATGCTGTCATAAAGAGCTTGCTCCTGTAGCTGAGTTTCACACCTGCTATGAACTCTCCAATTACATCAGCTATTCAATACTTGACATACCCGATGATTGTCTTCCACAAATTGATACATAACTGATGCCAAAATATCAAGAATGAAGGTTGATAAAAAGGACTGATTTAATGCTTGTCTGCTGCATTTTATTTCTGATGTTGGTGATTGTTGTAGCAACCCAAATTCTCTTTCAAAACATGCGCTAGGCTCTTCAAATCCCTCAAACCCCTTTAGTTTCTTCTTTAAACAATAGAAAATACTGTAGCGGTTACTGTAGCGGGTACTGTAACGCGCCCTGTAGTGGGTACTGTAGCTTGTGTCTTTTCCTTCTACTCACTTCTATAATTTGCTTTGCTAAAATCTCCAAATAAATATGGCTCTAGGGCATAAACCCTCCAATAAACTCCATAGCAACTATAAATAAATTCTTCAACAATGCCAAATAAATCTTCAATATAATCTTTGCGAATATCTCCAAAATAGACAAATTTATCAGTTGTCTCAAATCTTCGATAAATTTGATCTTCGCTAAACCCTTCTGCACAGTGCCAAAATACTGCAATGACGCACAAAGCATAAACTCTGAATAAGTTTACCAACAATCAACCTAGGAGGGTCTTGCACCACCGGGGTTGATCATCTCCAAGAGGGTCTTCGTCCTCAAGAAGGTTGAGATGGACCCAAGTTCGATCTCCAAAACCACAAGGGTTTTAATTAGAGAAATAGAATAAACTTCATAATCCAAATGAGCCCTTCAAATGCCTTTTTATACTTTTTCCGCCGAACTCTCTAGAAGTATATATTTTAAAATTCACTTTTTAATTAAAACTCCATTTTAGCTCATAAAAGGACCTTTTAATTAAAATAATGATAATTTGACACGCAAGGTCCATGTTTTATGCATCCAGGATTTAAAACATTTCATCCCGAATCCGATGAGCTACAACACTAAGGTGCTTTTAAAACATTTTAAATAATATTTAGTGACCTTAGTAAAATAATTAAAATAAAGCCATTAATACACCCATTTTGCAGAAACTGTCAAAATGCATCGGAATCGAAAACTGACTGCATTGGAGTGATCCCGATGAAGAATAATGATAAACGGAGCCAACCGGGTGACTTACAATAAATAGATGCCCTCTCTGAGATTCTTGGAGAGCACCAAAAGTCGGAAATCACCCCAAAAAGTGGCATGAGTCCTCTAGACCCCCTAAGCTCATCGGAATCATCAAGTAACTCCTCTGATAACGTTGACACACATCCACAAGGTCAGTGCCAGCTACACTGCAAGGGAACCCGAAAATGGGGACATTACAGTTCGCCCTTCCCAAAGATTGCTTGTCCTCAAGCAATGCCAATACAGCCTCCAATCAACAGACTGATCCAAACTACAATCAAGAATGATCCCAGGGTCCCAAGTCAACCTTGGAGATCTATAGTACCATCTACTGAAGACACTGTCCTACAAGGTACCAACACGAGAGACCTGAAATCCTTCTGTATGATGAGCAATCAGATACTGCATCAACTCAGTCAACTCCTTAGGGAATTGCTCTTCGAAAAAACCCAACTGTAACACCATAAGAATATGCTCAAGAGAGTCAATATCAACCCTCTTATTCCCAATAGCTGTTGGACTACAAACCCAAGTGATCCCTGGGTTCCAAGTTAATCTCAGAAAAAAACCACCACACTGTCGTTGCACCACTCTAATATAAACTGTAAAACCTTTGTGCCACAACAACACTCTCCTCTCCTGGAACTCCCAACAGTAATCATCACCAGACCCCAAACTAAAACATCAGTAAGGGCTGAAACCCATACCATGAGACATCTGTTGAGGCATCCCAGTAAAGTCCATGACTGCCATCCTTGTATCAAACATGATCCCGGGCAACATGAAGAATAGTCTGCTCAACCCAAAAACCAAGCTTTCCCAAAAAAGAAGTGGACCAATCACTGTCACAATTCTGAAATCTGCCAACCAGGAAAATGCATCTACTATCATCAGTTGTACTCATATCATCGACACTTAATCTCCAAGTATTGAAAGAAAGATTCCGAACACACCAACACTCCCAAACTACTGCAATCAATAAGGCATCATCTGATGAAATGCACACTATTCCCATAAAGTATCTGCAGTGCCTGTCACTCACCAGGGTGGAAGCAATAAATAGAGGAACTGTGTCCGGAAAAACTCCTATAACCATCTGCCCTTAAGCATGCCAAAGCTGAAAATCAATCTTCTCACAAAAGAATATCACCATAACCAATGTGGAGATGTAAGGACAGCAGTAATCATTCTGAAATCCTACTGAAAACATAGGAGAGATGAGTATGGAAGAAGTTATAGAGTCATCTCCTATGATCAAACCATTTCTATCAACCAACTCCAACCACCAGATACTCCACTAGTGATTTGAAAACACAAACCAACACAGCTGCAGGTGAAGAGCTGAAGTCATGTGTAGGCTGATTGGAAAGTGGACAATGGTGCTAACACTCACTGTTACAACTCCAAGAGCCTCTGAAAGATGAATCATAGCATGCGAAAACTCACTGTCCTGAACCCACACTGAGAGTTAACTATCAAAGTTTACATCACCAACCTTCATAAGATGAACTTTTTGAATTAGGAATGTTCTAAGTAAACAATAATGACTGCCATCCAAAACCAAAATCAATGAGGTACAATCTGATTTTAGTGCTCTACACAAAGGATAACAGCAGCACCAACGAATTTCCCAAGTATGAGCATGCGTAAAAAGCATTGTGTTGCACCAAATCAACTCAGAAGTGGCTGGGAAACACTCTCAAGCAATTTCCAACTAGAAAATTTCACTTCCCTGACAAAGAATAACGTGCCAACTTCTTTGAATGAAAGCAAACCAAAAAATGAATTGGCTGACCTGCCACCAAACAGCAAGGTCAAAACTGAAATACTGATCCAATCTTTGTCAAGGAACACACCCAAGAGTGACCAATCGTTCATTGACCCAATCCTTACTTAAAATTTCTCTCCAATCCATTTGTAGATGAACAAATGGAATCACCAGATGGCTGGTGAGGGAAGGAACAACATTATTAAGCCTGAAATTTTGATCCTTATCCCTCCAAAGATCACTCTTATGACTCCCAATAATCTCTGACAATTTTTGTTGAGAATCCCAAGCATGGATACCCAACCAAGAATGATCTCCCAGAATCAAAACATCTCATGAAGGAAATGCATCACCAACTACATATGAAAAGCATGCAATACTACTCATCAACTCATTTAAGGTATGAAATGTCACACTTATTGGCCAGCTCCAAACCTCAAGACCAAACCTCATGCAAGAATGAAGCAACTCATAATGAATGCCAACAAGGAAATGATTCTCAACTGAAATCATCAATTTGCATACCCAAGTTACCTTCCAATTCCTCATGTAGAAAGGAACGATGATGCCTCCTCGTTTCATATCATCCCAAATGCAAACTTCATCTGTCTCCTCATTTGCACATTTCGTATCCGGTGGTCTCCCAGGAGGGTAACCAAACTCCTCATAAAGTGAACCTGAATCAAAACCAAGCTGAGTACCACATTCCAACTCAAATTCTAAATCCTCTCCCGGATCCCGTACCTTGTTATTTTTTCCAAGTGCAATACTACAACCGGAAACAGCTCCACCATCCAATTCAAAAAGTGGATTGTCATAAGTCATATCAACACCCATCTCAAATAATGGGTTATCAACAATCACCACAAATTTATTCTTGCAATCATATTCATGCAAAGGAAATGAACTGCTGCTATGATGAATACTAAAATCAAAACCTTCATACCTGTCATCAATGACTCCAAGGCTGTCCGAAATCACATGTGCCTCTTCCTTATCATCTTCAACAGTGAGCGGTGGATCAAAATCAACAAGGTCAATAGAACTCTGCTCAAGATCAGCTACATGCAATGTGAAATTAGATTTGTTTTCATGATAAAAAACAATACCATCCATACCACCCTCCATGCATAGCTGTGGGGATGAAGATAGAACAGCACTACAGGCAAAAAAGAATTCATCCCAAACAGATCCTTGTCATACTTCGGTGCCAACACCCCTGGATTCCAAGTGCTAAAAGGTTGATTGCTCTATTCAGAAAGAATATGCTCCTCATGAACGATTGCCTTTGTTAATAAATCACTCTCCAACTTCCTAGTATTGTCATCAACACTCAAATAAGATAACGAATCATCATTGTTAGCTGTTTTGAAAACCTCATCCTCTTTGCCTTCAACAAGCCCATCATTTTAAGGTATATCAATGATCTCAACTATTCCAACATTTTCACTAGTGTTATCAACTTCATTGGGAAGCTCTAATTGTGTATCTAAGGCTGTAGTTTTTTCACTTATGTTGCACACATCCTCATCCTTAGTAGTTGTATTAGTCTCCTCAATAACCAAGAAAGGTTTCAGCTTTTCACATTTTCTAAACACATTGTTGACTAAACATTCATATGTAGTAATATGTTTTTCTTGACTTGAAGCAACCAACAACATAGACATGAGGTCCTAGGAAATAGTAACATATCCATCAATGATTAGGACCATAATGGTTTCCATGTAGGAAAAAACAACTTGTCCCTGATCCTCACAGACCGATGCTATGAAATTATGAAACAATTGAAGAATAAGATCATCACATTCTAACTCATTAAAATGATGTAAGATACCCGACTATACTTAACAAAAAAATTTCCTACTTAAACAAATTTACTTGCACTTAACTCTTCAATTGCTCAATCTACTTAACATCGTTCATGACAGATAACAATGACAACATGCATGAATCAACTTGAAGTTGGGCACTTGTATTATCACTTGATTCAAATCAATACAATTGTCTTATTACAATAGATGATGCCCTCAATGGCATGAATATACGATCTTATTCAATTGATTACAAAGAAAGGCCTTGAAGCCTAGATGTATACAATGACTTCACACATGAACAACTTCTCTTGAACACAACGATGTCAACTGTATGTCGACACCTCACAACTTGACAAGGGAGCATCACCTTATCACTGTTGAGGGAGCATCACCCCAACTACTTGAAACTCGCAGGCCTCAAGATCACAAGCATAAAGCTTTGTAGAGAGAAAATTCGCCAAAGATGTAAGATACCAAATGAGGAGTGCTCTTCTCTTTTTATAGTGCTCTTCAAAGGCAATGAAGGCACGTTTTTCAATGCACAAAGAGGTACCAAGGCACGTTTCCCAAGAAGCATATCCAAGGGAATATTCCATCTGATGACTCATTCTGAGTTGGCAACCTTACCCAATGAACAGGTACAGATCCCAATATCATCTTGTTGACCAATGAGAGCTAAGGTGCTTGTAACTTACTCTAGGCACCCAACTGAGGTAGTTTGATCATGAACTTGCGCCTAACACCTTTGTGATGATTTTCTACTCTATTCAAGACTCCAAACATTTGTTTGTAGACCTTATGATGCTTCTTTATCCAAGCGCCCATATACAGAGTATTCAAAACCTTGTCTTAGTCCTCATCTTCTCTTAGGCGCACTTATTGGTAGGAAAAGTCTAGATTGGCGCCTTAGGAAAAGTATAGTCTTTCTTTGTTAAAACCTCCAACTCAAATCATTTCTAAGACAAGTTCACCATCTCCTATTAAGCGCCTTTCAACTTGAGTGGATTGAAAGCTCCATTCCTTCCTAGGCACAATTTTGGGAAGTTGGAACAAGAATTGGTGCCTTGCTATGCCTAGGCAGACATTCAATGTTGTTTTATCACAATTTGGTGCCTAAGATGATTTTTACTCCTTTAACACCTAACCTTGTCTCCTTTAGACAACATTTCATCTCTGCTTTCCCAACCACCTCACATCCAAGTGGATTGGAAGCATCTTCTAGGTTAGGCGCACTTTTGGGTTTGGACAAGAGTGAATTTGCGCCTATACTTGAGATGATCATCCTCCATGCAAATGCTCACATTTGAAGTCATTGAGGTGAGTTAGAACATCATTCCAAATGAGCGCCTTGACCGAATGAGGAGATTAGAGGCCACTTCTCCATTTAGGCGCATATTTGAGTAGCTACCACTAGGCGCACATTAAGGTGTTGCAAGGAGGAAGTTGTGCCCTGAGAATTTTGAAGGATTATCTTGCCAAATCTTCAATTCCTGTAGCATTTGGAGTAACAAACAATCATGTCTTGGTGAGCGCCTTGATGAGAAAACCCAAGTTCACTTCCTAGTCTTCATTCTTATCTAGGCGCACATTTGGAGGATTTGATGTGGAATATGTGCCTAGGCTATACTTAGCCAATTTCCTCCGAAATTTGAAATGTATGATGTTTTTAGAGGTTGATAACATCATCTCCAAAGGTAGCGCCACTCGTTGGAGTCATTGAAACCCCTATTCCAAGCTAGGCGCACATTCTTGGTTGGTCAATGTGACATTTGCGCCTAAACATGAAAACTCAATCAAACTCATCTCTTGACAACTTGATGGTTGGATTAATGAAATGGTTCTCAGACTTAGCCAATTTAGCCAGAATCAATACAGACAACTGGAATGGTCTTTGACTTAATCCTACAAAACTAAAACAATATGTTAGCCAAAAACCAAGTTCATTCCCTCAAGATTGGTATTAGCCTCCGGAAATGATGAGTAGGCTAAACCATTGTTCGATGTGGATCACCCCAGAAATGGGGATATGACAAAAGATAACAAGATCTGGATCTTGGCATTACTTCTAGCATCTTAACCTTCCTACCAAAGGTAGGGCCTTCATCATAAAAAAACCCATGAAAGCTCTCAACAATCAGCTGTAGAACCTCCCTCATTATGTCATCTTCGTAAGGAGCCTTAGGAGCTGTAATCCTTGTGATCTCACTAAGACAGCTAGTGACTAAAAACTTTACCCTTTTACTATGATGTCTCATACGCATTGGCTTAACCAAAGAATGCACCGAAGGAGTCACAACGAGTTGCATCAACTCAGAAGGTGACTGTTCAACCTTGTAAAGACTCAATTCTACTTCCTCCAAAATGTTGTGTAGAACCCTTTTTGACTGAGGTAAGTGTTCAAGTTTCTTACCGGCATTGTAAAGTTTCTTTTGTAATTTTTCTTCATTGAATCTATCCATGGCTTTGAATCTGATAACTTAACTGCACAGGATGGCAAGATACAACTGTGCTCTAATACCACTGTAATGTCCCACCCTACTTGGAAACAATTTTTTCACAAAACACCCAGAAAGTTTACTGACTTCTAACATACAAGTATTTTGTCAAACACTTTGCTTCTGTTTGAACCTTGATATGTTTCAATGTGCTTTTTGTTTGGAATCATTCAATATGCAGATTGGAAGATATATTGCTCAAGGAACAACTCAACAATGCATAATAAAATTCATAGACAATATCGCAAACACTTTGCATGAAATTGAAATAAGTAGAATAACAATGAAAACTCAATTTGACCTGTTGTACCCAACCAAAAATTTTGCTTCATTAAGGCATTTTGAAACAAGTCTAGAAAATTTTTCGACAAAAAGTCAAAAAAGCAAAATTTCTAAAAATAGACGTCAAATTAGGTTTTATGGGTTTCTTGAGATATGGATGTTGGCAAAACTTTCTAAAAATAGAATCTCCAACTCAGGGGTTGCGCTCGATTCTCATTGGTCGATTTTGCTTCACGATCGGCGCGGTTCAGCCGGAATCTTCAAACGATCAAGTTTTCTCTACTGGGTCATTTCTGCTTTTTCAGAAGGAAAAGCATGAGCTTGAAAGTCATCAACAGAGGAAAGTTCACCTACCAAAGCTCGTCGACAAAGTTTTCAACGTTGTTCCAACAACGCAAAACCGATGAACAGTCGTCGACTCGACAATGCACGTCGACGAAGTTTTCAACGTTGTTCCAATGACGCAAAACCGACGAACAGTCGTTGACTCGACGATGCACGCAAAACAATGCAAAATGGATCCAAGGTGGATTGAAAAGTTGGAAAATCATAAATTTGACTAAGTTTGGTGAAACTAGGTGCCCCAGGTGGCTTGGGGCACCCATACTCTCCTGTGTTAGTTTTTTTTCACGTTTGTCGAGAAACGTCGAAAATGCTTCAGTCAGCCTATTTCCGGTTAGTCAAACTTGGTCAAACTCAGTCAAAAGTCAATCAAAGCCAAGATTTTATCACAGATATGTTCAGACTACTCAGATCACCCTTCGTCCCGCCTCGATAGTCGTCAGAACGACCGAAATCGAAGATCAAAGAGGCGCTGTTGGCACGGAAATCGAGAAAAGGTACAAAATTGAAAATTTTCAGAAAATTTTCAAATTTTCTAAGTGTTGGCAAACCAAGCGCCCCAGGTGGCTTGGGGTGCCCAAACTCTCCAAAGTTTATTTTTGAAGATTTTCTCAAAAAACGTGAATCTCCTTCCGTCAGCCCGTTCCGATTCAGAGTTGATCAGTTTGGCACATTTTTCGAGGCAAACGGAAGGTACTATCAACTCAATTTTCATCAGGCTTGCCTATTTGCCAGATCATCAAACTCATTTTCATCCCAGTTGACAGAAATCGACAACCAAACAGGGGTCCTGTGCCACCAGAACACGCACGCAAACCAAGAAATTGAAGAAGTTGAAAAAATTGAAAAAATGGCTGTGTTGTGAAACCAGGCGCCCCAGGTGACTTGGGGCGCCCAACTTGAGCAGTGTTAGAATATTTTCATGTTCACAGTGTTTTCCGACATGCGTTGTTACCAATCTTCGCCCATGGGCAGTTTTCGGGAGGTCAAACTTGGTCAAACGATGTCAGATCGTCAGTCGGAGGCAGGGGATGGAATCTCAGCTGATCAATCTCCAAAATGTCAGGATCAATCAACTTTTTCAGTCAATGGTGACATTTTTCCGCCTTGTTGAAGTCGGAGACAGGCCATATTTAAGTCAAAACGAGTGTTGAAGTGTCGAAAACGAAGTAAAATTTGTTAGCACTTCTTTCAACTCGCGTGTTCGATGACATCATCAAAAGAAGATATTTTTCGCCATCTTGCACATGAAGCCATAGGCAGCTACAAAATAGGGATTCTTCCTATTCGAAGACATCCACTTGAATTTATGCTTTAAAAGTTGCTTTCTTCATGGATGAGGGTGAAGTTTTATTCTCACACAAATAAAGCTGCTTTTTCGCCCTAAAGATTTATAAAGACAAGCAATTCGCTTCTTTATTTCATTATCTTTTGCAGGTTCCATCCAGAGGAAAGATTTTATTTTTTTGTCAACGAAGATTCGAAGACCCAAATCAAGTGCTTTTTTAGTGTTCTTCATAGTTTCGGGTTGAGGAAGAAGAGAGGCTTGCTTTTTCAGGGTCCTCGTTTCAAGGGGATCATTTTTCAGAAATCAGACCAGAGATTTTTCAGTTTTCGTCGAGATGGGTCCATCCAGAATATCATCCTCTTGAAGATTGGGAGTTTTGCTTTATTCGGCAATCTGCTTTTTTCCTATTTTTTCGGGAAAACCTCCGCTTTTTCAAAATCCGACAATCTAGGTTATTTCGAAACAGAATTGCCTACAAAACTCATGTGCCAGCTTTTTTCGCTCAGAATCTGTTTTTTAGAATAAATCAGCAAAAGAATATCAACGGATGACATCACCAAAAAGCAAGAATGTTGATAAAGGTGCATTTCAAAATAAAGCAACTTTAAAACATATGCTTTTTGTTTTAAAAGCATTTGCCTTCATCCTAAGCTCATCCATTCTATATTTAGAAAAGAAATCACGTCGTGATAGTTGGAGTTTTTTTTGCTTTAAAACAGATTGTTTTAAAGCATTTGTTTATTGTATCTTTGTCTTGGAATAGTAATAAAGCTTGCGAGTTGGCAAATTAGGGTTAATCAAAGAGATTTTAGGGTTCCCTACTCCTTTCATTTTAGTATAAATAAGGGCATCCTTGCCCATTGTATGGAGCTACAATTGTGATAGCAAATTTGTTGTGCCTATTCTACCCTGCAAATCTTGATATTCCAAGTGTCTGTTCACTTTGTGTTCATTGTTCTCCAGTGTTTGATCGCTTGTTGTATGCCTGCCTTTTGCTGCAGCATTGTTGTCCTAGAGTTGTGCAAACTTTATGATATTGAATAGAAGTCTCATGCCTATTTTGCTCTGATATTCTATCTCGATTCATCAAGTTATCGTCGTCAGATGTGTAGCTTTTTGCAGCTTTCATTTCAGATTTAATCATTAAAGTGCTTTTAGTCTTGTGGTGTAAACCTGTAGGAAAACTGCTTAAGTTTTTGTGTTAACAATCATTCTTTGTTCACTTTCAATTTCCTTTGCTTTGAATTTACTCAGGAGATTGAAAGCGTTGTTAGTCTTTGCTTAGTTGTAGTAGAAGTTTTAAAAAAGGAAAAGACCTCTTCTGCAGTGTTTAGAGTTTTATAACCTTGTGCTCGCAGCTGAGAATCAAAAAGAAGATAGGCGAAGTTTCATTTAATTATCTTTTCAACGAACATTAGCAAGAAAGGGAACTCCCCCTTCCAATAGGAGAGCAGTTTATCTGTGCATAGCTGTCCGTTTCCAACTCGCATTCCAGAGGTGTGAATTGAAACGCCAACATGACCATAACTCCAGCAGATTGTATTGATTTTCAATGAATTAGCTTGCTGCTATACAAATCAGTCTTCAACAATAGAGTTACAAGGCCAAAGATCATAACACACAATGATATTTTGTTGTCAAAACAAACATATATACTGCTGGAACTTTTATCAGAATGCTGTCATAAAGAGCTTGCTTCTGTAGCTGAGTTTCACACCTGTTATGAACTCTCCAATTACATCAGCTATTCAATGCTTGACATACCCGATAATTGTCTTCAACAAATTGATACATAAATGATACCAAAATATCATGAATGAGGGCTAATAAAAAGGACTGATTTAATGTTTGTTTGTTGCATTTTATTTCTGATGTTGGTGACTGTTGTAGCAACCCAAATTCTCTTTCAAAACATGCACTAGGCTCTTCAAATTCCTCAAACCCCTTTAGTTTCTTGTTTAAACAATAGCAAATACTGTAGCGGTTACTATAGTAGTACTGCAGCGGGTACTGTAACGTGTGCTATAGCGGGTACTGTAGTTTGTGTCTTTTCCTTCTAATCCCTTCTATGATTTGCTTTGCTAAAATCTCAAAATAAATATGGCTCTAGGGCATAAACCCTCCAATAAACTCCATAGCAACTATAAATAAATTTTTCAACAATGCCAAATAAATATTCAATATAATCTTTGCGAATATTTCCAAAAAGGACAAATTTATCATTTGTCTCAAATCTTCGATAAATTTGATCTTCTCTAAACCCTTCTACACAGTGCCAAAATCCTGCAATGAAGCACAAAGTGTAAACTCTGAATAAGTTTACCAACAATCAACCTGGGAGGGTCTTTCACCACCGAGGTTGATCATCTCCAAGAAGGTTTTCGTCCTCAAGAAAGCTGAGATGAAGCAAGTTCGATCTCCAGAACCACAACGGTTTCAATTAGAGAAATAGAATAAACTTCATAATCCAAATGAGCCCTCAAATGCCTTTTTATACTTTTTCCGCCGAACTCTCTAGAAGCTTATATTTTAAAATTCACTTTTTAATCAAAACTCCATTTTAGCTCTGAAAAAGATCTTTTAATTAAAATAATGATAATTTGACACACAAGGTCCCTGTTTTATGCATCCATGATTTGGATCTGATGAACTATAACACTAAGGTGCTTTTAAAATATTTTAAATAATATTTAGCGACCTTAGTAAAATAATTAAAATAAAGCCATTAATACACCTATTTTGCGGAATGTAATGTCCCAAATGGGACAATTTATGCTCTAATTTGGATTTCCGGCTTTTCCCAACTTATTCTCTAATTTCTGCCCTGAATTCCTGCACTTATAATTCTGCCCTAACCCTAATTCCGATTCTGATTTTTATATTTCAGATTGCAAATACTTGAAATAACTCCACAAACATTATATCAAATCATCAAAGAGAATACCACACATGATTCGCCCAATCAAGAGGGATACATTTCACCATCAATATACACATTTGCAATCAAGATAGCAATGACCAAATGGAGTAACTAATCTGCTGCTGTTAACTGAATATAGAGGACTGATTTTCACATGCAATCATGTCCAAAACAAACTATATATATCTGCTGTTATGACTCGGCACTAATATGATAAGTATATACCAAATTATGTAAAATAGGCTTCAATGTGAGTCGATGGTGGAGAAACAAGATTACTGCTACAGATCTGCTCTAACCCTAATGCCCAGCAGTCCCAAATCTGCCACAAATCTACCTTAAAGGCAGGTCACTCCTCCTTAGGATGATTCGCTCCAGCTCTAGGATGAAGCTCCACTCAAAGTGCCATGAAGAAGCTATAATAAATGCTCTCAAGCTGATGTGTAAATCTGCTCTATAGATCTGCTCCAAACAATTAAGTACAACTTTACAAGTGAATTCCCGTGATGGAATCATCCTCATGAAGAAGCTAGGGTTTCGTCCAACTCCTTCTAAAGACTAGAGGTTTTCGTCTCTAAATCTTTCTCCACAAAGATGCTTGAATGAATGATGATTGATTGATGTGTTTGCAATGCCAAATGAACTAGTATTTATACACCATTTGCTGCCTTATCTCCAGCTGGCTGACCTGGCTGTTTCTCCCTTTATTTTTATTAATGTTTCCTCAAAGAGGCCGACCTAGGCATGATTCCTTAGGGCCGACCAGCCTCCAAACAATAAGGCACCTAGACATAATCAAATCAAAGATTTGATTAATATTTTAGCTTCTTCTTCAAGCGCTTAGTCTAGGGCTACTGTATTCCTTTAAGAGGTGTTAGAGAATATGGGATTCCTTATAATAAGTCGCCCAAGGTAACAATAGCAAAACTGAAATTGCCGGAATGCATCAAAATCAAAAACTGACTACATCGGAGTGATCTTGATGAAGAATAATGATAAACGGAGCCAACCGGGCGACTTACTATAAATAGACGCCCTCTCCAAGATTCTTGGAGAGCACACCAGAAGTCGGAAATCATCCCGAAAAGTGGCATGAGTCCTCCAAACCCCCTAAGCTCATCGGAATCAAGTAACTCCTCTGATAACGTTGAGACACATCCACAAGGTCAGTGCCAACTACACTGCAAGGGAACCCGAAAATGGGGACATTACAATGAACTACATGGTTGGCTCAAAATGTGCATTGCCATCCATCTTAATTTCTTAGCATCTTTGCCAAAAAAAATCCACCATTTGGTTACAAAAAACATAAATTTTAATCAACATTTATTATGTTTAAAATTTTAATCTTTAAAAAAATTAAAAAACTTACAAATTCCCAAGTACCTAGTTTCAAAGTGTTCCTACCTTCTACAACACAGAGCGGAAAAAAACCCCTATCCTTGTTGGTATGTGGGCAACTATGCCATGGATGCCTGTCAATCCTATGATTTTAAGAAAAATCTCTCGATGCATTGGAATAGGCCCTCATTCACCTCGTCGGCTTGACTAATGGAGTTACTATAAAACAATGTTGGATTGAGGAAGTATCCAACGGCATGGAGGGCAAAATGCATTTGATGATCCCATGTTGCATCAATGACCTCCCATATCGGCATGTACCTACTCGTCTCATGGTCCATCCTTACCTTGATAGCCTCTTTGGCCCTATCCATGGCCTCATACTAGTAGTGCATTGGGGATTTTTCCCCATCAATTAGTCACAACACTCTAACTAAAGGCTCTGAAAATTTCCCAATCTCCTTTGCCTCTGTCCAAAAACTCGCAGCATAAACATGCTCCACCACATTCTGACCATCTGCATGATCAGCAAAGCCAAAATATGACCACTCATTCGAAACAAACATTCGTTTCAAATTCATCTTCTAGCCACAAAGAGTCTGCAATGCTAGGAAGTGTGTGCAAATCGCGTGACCCCTAGCCAAAGAAGTTCCTTCCCATCCGTGAAGGTGCACATCATATTAACACCCTTGTATAATTGTAGAAGAATTTTGTGATGTTTCTAGCCCTCTGCAATACAGATTTAATCCATTCAATTTTCCCAATGTCTTCTAGGATTATATCGAGACAATGTGCTATGCATGGACTCCAAAAAAAAGGATGCTTATCCATCAACAATTTCCCGACAGCAACACAAGCAACAACATTGTATATAATAAATTGGACATGTTGTGGCCCCACCTCAACTACCACCTCATCAAATGGAGTGAATATGTAATGTCCCCATTTTCGGAGTGATCACCATGGAAGAATGAATGGGTTAGTTTTCACACTCCGGAATTTTGGAAGAAGAAATAAGCGTTGGAGATTGACTTGGCATAATTTTCTAATGGGTTTGATGTGTTCCTTGCAAGTAATATATTTTCCTTCCCATTGAGGCGAACCCTCTTGAGGAGTTCGAGTGTGGAGACTTGCCATATTGATGAAGAGATAAATTCTAATGCCTTGGTTGTGTGGATGACCTATGAAGGAAAATAAATATTAAAATAATGCCTACCTTGGTGCGCTTGAAGGAAGACAACTTGAAGAGGAAAAAGAAGAATAAATCCAAATCTTTAATTTGGATTTGGGCACCTAGAATCCCTCTGGCTGGGTCGGCCCTCTTAGTGAGAAAAAATAATAAATAAAAAGTACTAAAATGCCTAGGTTGGCAAGATTGAAAAAGGGCAAGAAAACATGTATAAAAGCAAGTTATTTTGGATCATTTCAAGCATCATTCAACTTATCATTTATTCCATTTTGGTCTGCAATTTAGAGCAGCATATTCCAAGAACGAAAACCCTTGAATATGAGGTGAATTAGACGAAACCCTAGTTCATCTTGGGAAGACTTCATAACGGAGGTCTACTTGCACTTCATTGGAGGATTACAAAGTTTGGAGAAGAATTCTAATCAGCTTTTGGAACAGCATTTCATCACCTTTTTGGAGCAGAATTTGAATATCATTTGGAGCAGATTTTATATCATTTGGAGCATCATTTTCATCATCATTTAGGGCAGAAAACTGATTTGTTTGAGAGCAGAAATTCGTCTACATTTAGAGCAGAAATTCAGAGCAGCAATTGAAGATTTTGTTGGTAGATTGGAGCAGAATTCTAAATCAGATATATAGGGCAGAATTGAAGAAGATTTCTTTGGCAAGTTTTGATGTTACATGACTAGGTTTTCCAACCTAGGTTTGAGCACCACTTGGAGGGATCATCCTCAAGGTTGTTGGAGGCAAATTGTTGGAGTTGATTGCTGATTAGGGTTAGAGCAGAGCAGAATTCTGATGCAGCAGCAGTGCAGGTCTGATTCGCTCTCATCCCTTGGTGTGTGCATCATCATTGTCCTAGGGTTTCATCCCTTATTGGAGCGCCATCATTGGAGGTCAATTGGTAATCAATGGAAGATCATTTTGATTATGTTTTTGGTATGTCTTTTCTATAAAACTTGGGCAGATTTATGTTGGGCATAATTGGCACATTTGCCCATGCCTTTAATGTGATTAATTCTGAATCTCATAGCAGCAGACTTCTGATTTTGTTTTCAGAACTTTGTGGTTGTAATTTGAAGTGGATAAATTGCATATTTCATGGTGCAATTCATGTTCATAATGTGTAGTATCAATTGTCATCAATTTTAGACATGTTTGGATGTGTTTCATGCTTGCTGGGAATAATTGTTTAGAGCAAAAATTTGGATCAAAATTTAGGGTTTCAACAGAAAACTAAAGAACAGAAATCTGGGGCAGAATTCCAAGTAAGAAAAATCAGGGTTTCCTAAGTTTAGAAGTTTGGAAAGCCCGTAAATCCAAAATTGTCCAAAATATCCCATTTTGGGATATTACAGAATAGTGCTTGTGTTGATTTCACTCTATCCAATGCATCCACTGATCTTAGAAACATAGCGCCAAGCTCTGATGCAACAAGGAAATTGATGAGCATACGGTTCCTCCCATCCGTCCACCTATCTAACATTATTGTGCAACCTATCCTAGCCCACTCCTTGCGATGATTTGCAAGAACACTTCTCAAATCCTCAACTGCATCTATCAACATGCTCGTCGTCAAGGCCTCATATGTGGGTGCTTTCAACCCAGGAACTACAATAGCAATGGCATCCACCATGGACTGCAAGTATGGAGACCTTGCAATATGTAATGGCATGCTAGAATAGTACCAAAAATTAGATATGGCCTTTTTGGCCTTCTCATGCGCAGTCTTCTTCCACCCCATACTCTCCAAAGTTAGTTGTGCTCCAGGTGTAGTACGTGGTGCAAAGTTGTTAATGTTCCCCCCACTTGTATTACATCTTTGTGATCCAGAAGAAGGCATAGAAATTTGTTCATCTGATAAAGTTTGTCTGGGTCATGCTACCTCGTCCAAGTGATCGACTCTAGCCTTCTTTGCCTTAATTTCTAAAAGGACTTCTGTAGCTTGCTTTGCTTGATAGGTGACATTTGGAGGACATTTGTTACAACCCCTCACATCATGCACTGGTTGCTTTGCTAAATGCCATTTGAAATGAGAAATCCCTCCGTTGTACACTTTGAGGCAAAAAAATGTACTTAACTTTGTTCAAACTCTCGATCAGTGCGCAATATGCCCATGTGAAGTCTTTCTCACATGGCATGATGACCAAATCTTAAGGGAAGAAAGAAAAACTTACATTTAGCCTTTTAAAATTTAAAAAAAAAAATTGAAATATTTCATTATGTTTCTATGTTTTATAAAATAACATTTTATAATTTATAATTTAAATTTTATTTAATATCAAAATTTTAAATAATTACATTAATTAATAAATTTTTAAAAAATTAAAAGTCAATGGATCTAATCGTGTCAAATCAGGTGAGCGGATGGAATGGCCTCAACCAAATTGTGGATGTGGATCTGGCGCAGGCTCCCCTCGATGACGGTTGTAATCGCAGATAATTATCACATTTCATCAGACGTTGCATCATTTTTGTTGAGAGAAGGGAGGATAAATAAGATGTTTGCAGCGATGGTATTGAGCAAAGATGGCGGAATGGGTGGAGGTCGAAGGCACAGAATGCGGCTGCAGAGGAGAGGTCTTGGCGCAATTGAGGAGAATCTTTTCCATCAGAAATTTGCAAATGGAAGTGGAGATAATGAAGGTGATTCAAGTGCGATGGCTTGCAGAGGGCCATATTCATGACCATGTATTGGTTGGAGATTTCCTGGGCAACTATGTTGATATGACGAGCAAGAAATTAATGGGGAAGACAGCCACGAGCTATTTCCTGAAGGAGCCATGGGTGAAACAGGCCCAAGCAGCAATCACAAACTATGACAGGAAGAACACAATGCGTGCCTGTGGTGGAGTTTTTGACCGCAAAGCACTGAAGGATAATAAGGATATGCAAAGGTGTCTGAAGATGTTTTCTGAAGGCGTAGTTCTTCAAAAAATTGATCCATTTCAAAAGTTTGTGGTAGAACACCCGAACTTGCTTTCGGGGGAGCAGCTTGAGAGGTTGGAGGAAATGAGGCAGGGATTGCTCTTCCTCCAATCCTCTTAATTTCTATAATCTTCGTGTACCCCTCTTTGAGGGACATTTTGGATAATGAATATAAAAGGAGCTACCCTCTTGGTAGCAACTTGCCAAAAAAAATAATAATAATTTTAAAAATAAAAATAAAATAACATATTACAATTCAAAAAATAAATTTTCACCATAAAAACATAAAAAAAAATTCAGCATATACCAAAGTAATTTTAAAAAATAAAATAAAAATATATATATAACAATATAAATTAAAGGGCTATTGCAAATTGGAAATTGAACATTCTTTTGAGGGAGGCCTTGCTTCTAATAGACGGTTTAGGGAGAGTGGTTTTTAACCATGTGTTTCAGGAACGTAATGGGGATGCTAACGAATTGGCCAACTTAGCCATTATTTCACCGAACGCTTTGCTATGGGAAGCGAAGCCAAATGATTCAGCCAGGCCATCAACCTGACAAGTCGTCTTGTCCTCTCAACGCGATGATGCTAGCAAGGCATGCGGGAGGTCTTTTATATGGCAGAGTATTGAATGGGGAGGAAATTCATTGGTTTTTTTGGCAGAATGGGTCTTGGTTTCTATTGCGGGAAGGAATGGATACACCTATCCGTCTGGTTTGCAACAAACGACAACTGTCATTTCTTGGGTTGATCTCTAATAAAAGGATGAAACAGGGCTTTAAGCTGAAAAGCGGCATTGTGCTCTTTGCAATTGAATGGGTTCTTGGGAAAGAGTTTATGGTCAATACGAATAGGTATAGGGTGAACACTGATTTGGCCTCAATGTTTCTTAAAGTGATGTTGGACCTGAACGAGGACAAACAAATGATCCAAATGTTGATGGAGGCATTTGTGGAAGCCGAGTTCCGTGGTGGTTGGAAGGAGGTTGTGGGTGTTGCTCAGTATGGTCTCGGCGTTCCGCTACCCAGGGATTTTCATAGGGTAAACCATGTTGGGGATGCTATCAATTGGTGTTGTTTGTAATGGAAGCTGATTGTCATGTCCCCATTTCCGAAGTGATCACATGTGGAGTTGATGATTAGCCTATTCACCATTCCCGTAGGCTAATAATTGTGGTAAGGGAATGATTTTGGTTTGAGTTTGGTTCTAGAGGATGAAAATCTATAATGTCGGCTCAATAGGTGATTTCATTTGAATTTTGGCTAAGTATTATTTGGTGTTATTTTCTACATAGCCAAAATATTGTGTTTTATCTAGCCAAGGGTGGAAAATATAAATGTTGGAGGATAGAAAAGGAGATGGAAAATGTCAATCTTTAATTGCATTTTCAAAATATATATTTTCTAAAATTTTTCAACGCCACCTAGGAGATTGATGCCACTTTGGGAGGAGAAAACAAAATAATAATAATTTTTTTTTTTATTGGATCAAGTGCCCAACGCCAAGGAGAAAATTGATAAAATATTGATATTATTTGCCCAAGAAAGATCGACGCCAACAAGGAGATATTATATAAAATAATAAAATATTATTTTCGAGGGATAGCCGTCCAAGGAAAATATTTTAAATAATATTTTATTATTGTTCTAAGAAGGTCGCTGCTCAAGGAGAGGAAAATCAATAAAATATGTTTTATTCTCCAAGAAAGGAATCAACGCCCATGTGAAGAGGAGGAAAAAAAAGAATTAAAAAATAGGTTTTTTAAATGTTGGTGGTTGATCATTGCATTTCATTTAAAATTGTCATTTGACAATTACATTTTCATTAGTGGATTCCAAATACTTGCAAAATTGAGCAAATTGGGATGCCTAGGCCAAGAGGAGAATAAATTGGCTTGTTTGGCTTCAATTTGCAACTATTGATCTCTTGGTAAGTTTTTCATTTTGATGAGTTTAGCTGGAAATTGCATTTTTAGTATTTTTCAAGGAGATGATCCCTTGATTTTGATGGTATGGAGATGATCCCATTCAACATTGTGAGATGATTTCATATCGATTTCATCATGGATATTAATTTGCAGGTTTTCATGGAGGCTTTGAAGGAGATTTGGCATGTGTAGGAAGAGACTTTCATTCATTGTTGATATTTCATGCAATTGGAGTTAATCGCTTAGCATAGAGAAGGTTTAATTAGCAATTTGGAACAATTTGCATATTCAGATTTTGTGACAGCGGGGTAGAGCAGTGAACAACTTGCAGATCTGAGTGTGTTTGGGCATCATTCAAAGACTCTGGCATCAATAAAATCATCTATACTTCCATTGCTACATTCCTAGTGCCTATCGCTAGGGTTTTGAGGTACATTTTCGCATGGTTTTGGTGTCATTTGTAAATCTGGGCAAGCTGATTGGGTACAGCAGTCATAGCAGCAGTCATATCAGTCATCTCAGTCAGTCAATTGGGCTTTTACAGGGTTACAACAAGGCTTTTACATCATCTTGATCATTTGACATTGCTTTGGCATCATTTGGCTAGGGTTTGGACTTCACTGTTACTATTTTTGCATTTGTTTTGAGGTCTGATTTGAAATCAGTCCAGTCTGATATAAGGAACAGCCAAAGACAAATTGTAATCAGCCATTGAATAAAATAATGAAGTGAAGTATTGGTTCCGGGTATGTCATTTGTTGACTCATATGTTTGATTTGCTATATGATATGTGTGATGTTTCAAGTTCATTTGCTTCAATTTGATTATATGATGGAAAAGATTGTTAAC
Source organism: Cunninghamia lanceolata (assembly GCA_027924645.1). Taxonomy (NCBI): domain Eukaryota; kingdom Viridiplantae; phylum Streptophyta; class Pinopsida; order Cupressales; family Cupressaceae; genus Cunninghamia; species Cunninghamia lanceolata. The sequence continues at coordinate 13,565,751 of BSBN01000063.1, forward strand.
ATTGCATAAAGAATAAAAAAAAAATTGCATAGTACAAGTAGGGTATTTTACACTGGTGAAGCGAAGATTGCAGGTCATAGGCATCGCGCTACCAAAGGATTAGCCTTCCTGAAGAAGCTTGTTAGACTGGATGTTGAAGCTGACTGGATGCAGGAGATCCTGGAATAGTACTACGCTGAAGATGCCAATGCTTGAGGTGGAGTTTCTTATGAAATGTAATATGTATATAGATATATAGGTATAGTCAATATACATATGCAAGATATGCATACAGAATGAAGAATGTAATAGGTGTAGATAGGGATAATAGGGATTTTGTATTTACCCCGTTATAGTTTTCTTGGTGGTTCTCATGCTGGACATTCAAACAATGTATATTTTTTTGGTTAAGTTTAATTTGGACTTGACCCCTAGTCAGCAATTTACCGATTAAAAAAAAAACAATATAAATTTATTTTATTTTATTTAATATTAAAATTTAAAATAAATGTTAATTAATAAATTTTAAATATTATTTTTAAGTTCAAATAAAAAATTATAAAATAAGAAAAAATAAAAAATAATATATTGTAATTTAAAAATTAATCATACACCTAAATTTTAAAAAAAAAAAAAATATATATATATATATATATATATAACATTTTAATTTTTTAACAATAAAACAATATATAATCGTTTTATATTTATTGCAAAATATTGGGCCAACCAACTTTGTATATGAAAGAAAATGATCAACAATAATTGTCCCTAATTTTCCATTAGAAGAATTCACTATAACCAATAAAAACCAAAACAAATTATAGTAGAGGCATTCCTGTTGGCAAGAGACACTATATGGATTCATGAATGTTGTCATTGATGGCAACAAAGTTCATCCCACACATCCGTAGGACATGGTGTGTCTCTACCAGAAGTCAGAATGAAGAATGTGGTGGTCCGGTAAACAAGAACAGAGCATGTGGCAAGGTCCGACAGAGGGGTCCGGATCTCTCAGAGGAAGTATCTTGGTGAAGTGCGGATTTGGGGAAGTAAAGAGTACTACCTTGAGTGATAGATTCCAAAGTTTTAGCCTCCGGTGATAGATGAGGTAAAAGATATGAATACTTGAGTACCAGGTTCCTGAGTGACAGTGTGAACAGAGGAAGAACTGACTGACAGAACATCAAACTATCTTCCGGATGTGTTTCTGATGGTAGTAAAGGTTATGAAGACATGAATTATGTTTGGCCGACATGATTAATGATTTCTACAAGTATATGCTTGATCCGCATTACTTGATGTGCAAGGATTCAGCCGACAGAACAGAGTTTGTGAAAAGATTGACTGTTCCGGGTGCCGACTAGAAAGATAATGAAATCACTTATGCAGATATATATATATAGGATGGATTTAGTTGTGAGAGGTGTTGTGGCGACATGTGATGTGCGAATAAAAGCAGAGCAGAGCAGAAACAGTAAGGAAGGTCCGGTATGTGAAAGGAAAGCAGCATAAGAGAAGAGGAAAGATGAAGTGCAGCAGATCAGTGTACTAAGCCTAACCGGAACTGAACTCCAGCATATGTGGATGCTACCAATCAGTTCAAGTATTGTATAACACTCTTTTTGTAGACAGTGTGTCTCTTGTAGGCAGTGTGCCTCCTTGTGAGCAGTGTGCTCGGACAGTGAGCCCTAATTGGCAAGTGCCATTTTGTATTTCCTTATTCTTCTAACAGAGAATAATCTTTGGGTTAATCACCCCGTGGTTTTCTCCCTTAACAGGGTTTCCACGTCAAAAATATTGTGTCATGTGTATCTCCATTTCATGGTTATGTTTGCTTGTTTGAATTAATTCTGCATTGATTAATAAGAAAGTTCAGAAAAAGAAATAATTAGGATAATTGATTCACCCCCCCCCCTCAGTTATCAACAATTGGTATCAGAGCTAAGTTCCTCCTAACAGAGCCTAACAGCTTGAGGAAGATCTAGGAGTTCAAATGGATGCATATGGTTTAAGGGAGCAACTCAAAACTGCCCTTGATGATCTTGAACAGTCAAACTCTGAAGTCAATGAATTAAAGGAAAGACTCAAACAGGCTGATGATTTCATGAGAACTAAAAGACAAATTAAGTCTCTCTATGAAAAAGAGAAAGGAGCTGCTTCAGCAATTGGCAAGACAAGGTGAAGCAAATAATGCAAATGAAGAGCTGAAGGAAAAAACTGAGTTGTGTGAAAAGTTATCAAAAGAAATCATTATGGTAAAACATGAAATGGAATTAGGAGTCATGAAGTTTACCCAAGAAGTTGAAGAGAAAAGAAAAACTGAAGATAATCTAAGACAATCTCTCAAGGAGAAATCAGAAGATTGCCACCAGATGGATAGAATTATCAGACATCTTGAATCTGATCTTGAAGATGCTAAAGATAATGAAGAAAAACTTGAGGATCAAATTGTCTCTCTAAAAAGAGATTTTCAAACAGCAAATGAGTATAAAGAGAAATTCAAGATAAGTTCTGCTCAACTTGAAGTTCTTCTTGGAAGTCAAAAGAAGGTAGATGACAAGTGTGGTTTGGGATATGAGAAAGGAGAAAGCTCCGGATCCGGTTAGAAGAATTTTGGATCAAAAAATCCAAGGATCAGGCCTAGAAGACCTCCGGTAAGACAGCCTAATGCTCAAAGATATCCATCCTTCAATGGATACTGCCACAACTGCAATCACTTTGGTCACAAAGCTAATCAGTGCAGAAAGAGAATAAATCAGACTAATTCATCCTTCTCTGGACAGTGTTTTAACTGCAAAAGGTATGGTCACAAATCTCATGAATGCAGAATTATGCAAATGAACAAATCATTCAATGGTAGATGCTTTGCATGCAATAGAATAGGTCATATGGCTAATCAATGCAGATCAAGAGGATATCAATCCAATATGCAAAGAAATGTTGTTTGTCAAATTTGCAATAGATCCGGTCATATTGCAAAATTCTGTAGAAGCAAGAATTAGGACAAAAGAGGTCCGGTATATCATAGACAGAATCAAGATAAGGGGAAACAAAAGGTGAATGCGGATGAAGTTAAAAGTGAGATAAACAAGATTTGGGTAAAGAAGAGTATAGAGAATGTAGAGGATGGATCCGCACCAGACTCTGGTGTTGATATTCCTTTCAGAAATTAAGAGATGAGCTCTGGCTCAGGGGGAGACACAAAGAAAAACTTGTTCCCCCAGCCAGTCAATTGGTGCCTGAAATTGGCACATGTGAAGCTGCGGATCAAATGGTTTCTAGAGAAACATGTAAAGAAGGTCAGGTAAAGATCTGAGAGATCCGCAAGAAAATTTAAAAAGTTTAATTCCTTCATAATTGGTCCGGTTAAACAAGTCTTCCAGGAAAACAAGTTTCTCACAAGGTTGGCTCGGTATGGATCCAAATTGAAATAGCCTGATCTACGGATATATGAGATGATCAGGAGAAGTGGACATTGTGATTCATCACTAACATCGATCACAAAGGCATCATAATGATCCGGATGAGTTTCTTCCTCCTTGAACAAGGAAAACCAGGCAAACCGGAATGAATTAGGTTGCGCATTTATTGCAGGGTGAAAATTAGGACTTCTTGGAATAAAAGAGTTCATTTGTCTGTCATTTACACATTTGCACACTCACATGCGAAGAAGAAAGAAAAGGAGCTCTGCAAACAACTTCTCCCAAAAGATCAAGGCAACTCTTCATACAGCTCTATTCGGATTTCTTCGTGTGCCCTAACCTACGTAAAAGGTATTTATCGTTCTTGATATCCTTCAGTAAGATTGTTTGATGATGGCTACTCCGAATATAGTAAAGATCTCTGATAGACCTCGGCCCACATTTAAGAAACATCCATATAAATCCTTGGAGGTAGATCCCCTAGAAGCATTTTCCAGTGTTCTGCATGGCGTTTTGCATACAGAAGACATTAGGGTTTACATACACGCAAATATTGAAGAGTTTGGGGAATTCAAACTAAGAAATATCTATCACAAACAACTGTTAGATGATTCATTTGAGCTCAAACCCCAATACAAGGGCCTCCGAATTAAGCACTTTGCACAATTCATACATTTCCCCTGTTTTACTAAGGATGAATGGGGCAGGTACATTTTGAGCAGAATACATGACAACTTCATGTGGTTAAATGGACCATTCAAAATCACAAAAGATGCCATTAGGGCAGTTACCGGATTACACTCATCCGGTGGAATTCTTGTTCTTAAATCTGTGAAGAATCAAATTGTGAGTGAGGCTACCGGATCCAAGTTTGACAAAAGAGCAATGACAGTAGATGACATCTCTGATCCGGATATCAAGTTTGCCTCCATGATCATTGGGTATAAAATATATCATTCTAGCAGGGAAAATTCTGTACCTGGAACTGCCATCTACACCGCATATGAAATGCTAAGAAAGGCTGCAGTCTATGATCTTTGCCAGCTTCTCTTGAACCAACTCATGGAGAATCTGCAGAAAATAAAGAAAGATAAAAAAAATTCATTCAAGTATGGTGGATTGATACTGTGCTTATTCTTCTACTTTATGAATGAGCTTCCTGGATCTAGTGGTTGGGTATGGGAGAATGATAGACCAGTAGCTATCCAAATCAGAGATTATTTACATGGACTTGGTGACAACAAAGCACAAAATACAGCTCTGTGGGGATATTTCAAGAACTTTCAGAACATGATGCAAGCAAGAGAAAGGATTCCCCAGTCTCTTGTTGAGAAATACAAAGACACAATTTGCTTTATGGTAGAGACTAATCAGTGCCTAATGGAGGCAGTAGAACCAAGAACTGTATGGATCATGCCCATGGGGTATGAGGTTGATGAACAAATTGTGGAGCTGCATGTTCAACACATGCTAAGTCAGCCAAAGGATCCAAAGGCAGAAAGGTTTGGAACCTTTGAGGAGCTAAGTGTAAAGATTCATGTGGAGCTTAGAGAACCAGAGATCAAGAGGAAGGTGAGAAAAGAAGTAGAAAGTATTGCCCAAGGCCTTGGCATTTCAAAGGAGGCACTTGATACCAACAGGGAAAAGAGACAAAAAGCTGAGGAAGAGAAGAAAGAGGCAGAAAAGGGAAGCAAGGAAAGTGCTCCGGTAGAATCCTCAACCCGGACCAGATCATCAAAGAGATCTGCACCTGTCACAGCCAAAAGCTCAAGAACATCAAAACCGGAAGTCCAGGCATCCGGCAAAAAAGAGAAAAGATCCAAGACAAAAGCCACAAGGGCTTATGCAAGTCAGAGATGAAGAGGAAACCGAATCAAATGAGGGGGTAAAGGAAATAAAGAAGCAGAAGAAGAAAAGATCCGGTAAACCCTCCACAGGCCAAGACAAGGAAGAAATGGCAGAGGAATTTGTTGAAAAGCCCACCCTGTCTCTAAAAAGTGTAATCAAATCAGTCACTGTGGATGGAAACCTTCAACCAATGGCCGAAATCTATGATGATTACAATGAGGCCGACCAAAAGATCCTGCAAGAAGCTACAATCAGGTATCTGAACATATACAATAAGGCTTTCATTGAAATTATATCTCTAATTCCTAAGAGCCTAGAAAAGGAGTTAGAAATAAGAAAGAACAATGCCATGGCAAAAGACATTGAGATCCGGAAACAGATAGCTATTCAGCTATATCCTTCAATCGATCCCAAAACAATGAATATGATATTCAAAGATTGCAAGGATGAATTCAGGAGCAAAGCAAGGATGAATCAGCTCATGCTTGGTGAAACCGACAAGGTGGCAAAAGAGACTGAAGAGATCCTCCGAAATGCTCTTAAAAGGTTCAACATTCCCATCACAGAGGACTCTGGTAAAGACAAGGGCTCAAAATCCCCTATTCCGGAAGAGGTGGCTCATGAACAAACAACTATCTCTCCTCCAGTTTCCCCTACAGCCTCCGGATCTAAAGGAGATAACAGTATACTAGAGAAAGAAGTAGAAGTTGACAGTACCAAGGTTGCAGAGGAAGAGAAGACCCCAACAGAGAAAACCACAACTAATAGTGGTAAGAATGTAGAAGGAGAGAAAGCTCCAAGGGACAGTCCTAAGAATGCAGAAGAGAAGAAACATCTGTCTCCGGCAAGAGACACTGCAAAAACTGTCCAAGAATTCCTGAACAAAGAAACAATGGAGATTGATGAACCGGAGCTTCTACAAGGAACATTTAATTTTGATTCACTCTCTCCGATACAGACAATAAAGATAGCTTCATTTGCCAATGCGAAGGCCAAAGAGAAACTACTGAAATCTCACATGGAAGACTGTGAGCTTATAGAGGTAGCATCCGGAGTTTTGGAAAAGATCATGCCAACTTTTCAGAAGGATCCCACAGCATCCTCTTCCGGTAATCTCAAAACTCTAGTCAGCAGTGTTAGTACACATTTTGATTCTCTAGAGAAGTCAGTTGAAGAAAAGGTCCGAAAGGAGTTTTTGAATAAGAGATTCTCAGAGGTACAAGAATTGATCATTAATGATAGGAGGAATATGAATATTGGGATAAAGAGCTTAGAAAATGCTCTTAAAGATGGCGGAGAAGTATACAAATTTTGTATTTCATGGACCAAAGCAACAGTAGAGATTGAGAAGAAAATAAAAGAGCAAGAGGATAAACTACTAAGTTTGTCTCAAAGTTTTGATCCTCTCTCTTCCTCCATAGTCAATCAAGAGTGTCAGACTATTGCAATCACAAATGCAGTAAAGAATTTTGAGAAGGAAAGGAAGAACATGATCAGCCGGATGGGTGAACTTAGGAGGATCATTGTCCCTAAGTTAGAGGCCATGCATGAGGCCATAAGTGAAGCTCAAATCACAACCCAGACAAATGATCCAACAGATCTAAAAAGGGCAGATGCGTTTGCATTCCTGTTGAGCGGTCATATCTCAATTTTGGACAGAATGAAGCAAAGTTGGGCTACAGAATTTATTCAATTGAAAACAACTTTTGCAGACATACTTAAGTATATGTAAGTATGCCATATGTATATACTTATGCGGCTAAGTATAGTTGAATTTTTGAAAGTTTTGATATACAAACCCTACCCTTTGCCATTGATGTCAAAGGGGGAGTGAAGAGCAGTGAAAAATGAGGAATCCAACTAAGGGGGAGCTCCGGAAAATGTATATAAAAATAGAGCATCAGCCAAGGGGGAGCATAGTGTAAACACTTAGTCATTTTTCACTAAGTGTTGCCATCAATGCCAAAGGGGGAGATTGTTGGCAAGAGACACTATATGGATTCATGAATGTTGTCATTGATGGCAACAAAGTTCATCCCACACATCCGCAGGACATGGTGTGTCTCTACCGGAAGTCAGAATGAAGAATGTGGTGGTCCGGTAAACAAGAACAGAGCATGTGGCAAGGTCCGACAGACAGGGCCGGATCTCTCAGAGGAAGTATCTTGGTGAAGTGCGGATTTGGGGAAGTAAAGAGTACTACCTTGAGTGATAGATTCCAAGGTTTTAGCCTCCGGTGATAGATGAGGTAAAAGCTATGAATACTTGAGTACCAGGTTCCTGAGTGACAATGTGAATAGAGGAAGAACTGACTGACAGAACATCAGACTATCTTCCGGATGTGTTTCTGATGGTGGTAAAGGTTATGAAGACATGAATTATGTTTGGCCGACATGATTAATGCTTTCTACAAGTATATGCTTGATCCGCATTACTTGATGTGCAAGGATTCAGCCGACAGAACAGAGTATGTGAAAAGATTGACTGTTCCAGGTGCCGACTAGAAAGATAATGAAATCACTTGTGCAGATATATATAGGATGGATTTAGTTGTGAGAGGTGTTGTGGCGACATGTGATGTGCAAATAAAAGCAGAGCAGAGTAGAAACAGTAAGGAAGGTCCGGTGTGTGAAAGGAAAGCAGCATAAGAGAAGAGGAAAGATGAAGTGCAGCAAATCAGTGTACTAAGCCTAACCGGAACTAAACTCCAGCATATGTGGATGCTACCAATCAGTTCAAGTATTGTATAACACTCTTTTTGTAGACAGTGTGTCTCTTGTAGGCAGTGTGCCTCCTTGTGAGCAGTGTGCTCGGGCAGTGAGCCCTAATTGGCAAGTGCCATTTTGTATTTCCTTATTCTTCTAACAGAGAATAAACTTTGGGTTAATCACCCCGTGGTTTTCTCCCTTAACAGGGTTTCCACGTCAAAAATATTGTGTCATGTGTATCTCCATTTCATGGTTATGTTTGCTTGTTTGAATTAATGCTGCATTGATTAATAAGAAAGTTCAGAAAAAGAAATAATTAGGATAACTGATTCACCCCCCCCCCTCTCAGTTATCAACAATTCCAACAGCTAATATTGCATGCCTAAATAAACAAATGTATGGGATGTCTTTATTCCCTTTTAGTGTTGTCCTTGTTTATCTAGTGTTATTTATAAACCATCTAGAAAAGGGCTTGACCAATATTGACAAATTGTTTCAATCAAAACTATAAAAGGAGAGTAAAACTTTAAAAGTACTAAGTTACCGGAAACGCCGGTGCAGGGTGCGGGTACGGTACCCGACGGGAGCGGGAGCGGGAGCGGGCTCGGGAGCGGCGACGGGTGCGGGCGGGGCGCTCCCTGCCCGCACCCGTCCGCTCCCAGATGCTCCCGCGGGCGGGAATTTTTTTTTTTAATGTTAAAAATTAAAAAAAAAACGAATTTAAAACTCAATTTTTAATGAAAAAAAACAAAAACAAAAACCCTAAAAAGGTCAATATAACAAAAACGACCCTATTCATTTCTTATTTTTGCAACTCCTCCTCCATTTCACAAGGGTTTTTCACATTTTGTTCATTTTTGCTGCTGCTTTGCATTGTGGAGGGAATCCGGAATCGATTGCAAAGCACCAAGGAAGGATTGTAGCTTGCACAAAGGTCATCTATTGATCTGAGGTAAGTAGTTTAACCTATTTTTTCTATTTTTTGTTGAATTTGTTCAAGTTTTTTATGGATTTTTAAATTTTTTCAAATTTTTTTCAAAAATTTCAACCTTTTTTTTTGAAAAAAAAAAACAAGTTTGAACATTTTTTAAACATATTTTATTGTTTCTCTTGAATGTTTAGGTGTTTTATTAGTGTGTAGGGTTGGAATATTTTTATTATATTTTAATTTTTATTATTTTAATTTAAATTTTGTAATTTCTTAAACAGCAATCTATTTGAAAGTGAAATGGCTACGCCCACTAGTTCAAGTTCGGTGGGTCTTGAGAAGAGTAAACAACTTAAATATGATCAAGGATCTCCTCTTTGGAGACATGTCAACATGATTGAACAACTAGCAGGAGGTGGGGCTTTTGTTTGGGTTTGTAATGAGTGCAAAGTCACATTTAAGAGCTCATATACTCGATTGAAAGCTCACTTATGTGCCATAAGTGGAAAAGGAATAAAAATATGTGAAGGGCCAAACAAGAGGGGGTTGCCAAAAGCACAAATTATGGCATACATTAAAGAACAAGAAGAAGCTGATGAAAAGAGTGCAAGAGCAAAATCAAGAGCTCATCCTTTAACAAAGAAAACATCAATGAATCCACCTACAGAAGCTCCTTGTTCTAGGCCACAACATCCTTTCCTGGACTTGGATGTAAACCAAGATGATGAACCCTCTTCTTCTTGCAAAAGAGGTCCATTGGCAAAGGCATTTCAAAATGAAACGAGAGATATTGCAGATGAAAAAATTGCACGTTGCATTTATGCCAATGGTCTTCCTTTCAACTTGGTGAGATCACCATATTGGCGGGAAATGGTGGTAGCAATTAGTAATGCACCTTCTGATTATACAGGTCCTGGTTATGAAAAGGTGCGAACCACTTTATTGGCAAAAGAAAAAAGTTATGTAGAGAAATCACTAAAACCAATTAGAGATTCATGGATTGAAACAGGAGTGTCCATTGTTTCTGATGGATGGAAAGATTGCAAAAACCGACCTTTAATAAATGTTATTGCTGTGTCCCCCAAAGGGGCAATGTTTTTGAAGTCGGTTGATTGTGAGGGGGAAATCAAGGATGCACAATTTATTTCCAAAATCCTCATTGAGTCCATAGAGATGGTGGGTGTTGAAAATGTTGTCCAAGTCATTACAGACAATGCAAAAAATTGTAGGGCAGCAGGTGCTTTGGTTGAGGAAAGATACTCACACATATTTTGGACACCATGTACCGTACACTCCCTTAACTTGGTGATGCAAGCAATTGGCACTCAAATAGATTGGGTGAAAAATACATACAATGAGGGTGAGGAGATTCAAATGTTTGTGACAAACCATCATATGTCACAAGGCATCTTCAGGTCTTTCTCGCATTTGGAGTTGTTGAAGGTAAATTTAGTTTATTTTAATTTTAACTTATGCCATATTTTTATTTACTTGAGTTGCATGATTCATTGATTTAGATTCTTGATTTAGATTTTAATTTTTAATGTGTTATTAACTTGTTTTTTTACATAACATTAGGTTGCTGAGACCCAATTTGCATCACACACAATCGTTTTGAGACGACTTGTGAAGGTGAAAGAGGCATTAGGCTCCATGGTCACTAGCCACCAATGGAGTATATGGAAGATAGCTAATTCAGAAAGGGCTCAAAAGGTGAAGTCATTGATCCTAGCTGATGAGTTCTGGGAACGTGTGCAATATGTTTTGAGTTTCACGGAGCCTATCATGAGTATGCTTAGGTTTGCTGATACAGATCAGCCATGTTTGGGGGAAATCTATGATGGCATTGACTCCATGGTAGAAAAAATAAAGAGCATAATAACACAAAAGGACAATGACCCCAATGAAACATTTTTCCTAAGTGTCAAAAAAATCATTGATGACCGTTGGGACAAGATGAACACACCCTTGCACCTCCTTACATATGCCTTGTCTCCCAAATATTATAGTACTGAGATACTTGCTTTGCCGGGGAGAACCGCACCATATAGAGATAGAGAAGTTGCTTCCGGCTGCATGAAAGCATTTCGAAGAATCTACTCCGATCCAGAAATGGTGAATGGTGTTAGGAAAGAGTTTGGCAAGTTCATACAAGGACGAGAGCATAGTATGTGTGCTATTGCAGACATGTACAAGGAAGATGCACATACATGGTGGTACCTCCATGGGCAAGATTATGTTTTGCTCCAGCCTCTTGCAATCAAAGTTCTATCACAAGTAAGCATGTTTTATTTTAACATTCTTAGTACTTACCATTTTTTGCATTTTAAAGTTGTATTGACTAGAGCTCTAATTTGAAATTTGAATAGGTTGCAAGTTCTTCTTCGGCTGAACGGAATTGGAGTACATACTCCTATATCCACTCAGTGAAGCGTAATCGATTGGCTGCTAAAAAAGCAGAAGACTTGGTCTATGTCCACTCCAACTTGCGTCTTCTATCACATAAGCAAGTTGAGTACAAGGACGGGGCAGCGAAGAATTGGGATATAGCCCCTGAGTGTGCCAACTTGGATGCATCTATTACAGAGCTTGCTACAATCACTGTAGATGATGAGGAGAATTTTCTACATGATGTACATAGCGCGAGTGGCACTCCATATGTTGATGTTTCAAACGATTTGCAACCAACCAATGATGATGACTTAGATCTAGATCCTTTTGATGAAGATTGAAGAGAGAAAGATTGACTTTTGAATCTTGATTATAGACTTATACTTATAGTATTTTACTATTTTGGAATTTCAAATTTTGTAATACAGTACTGACTACTGAGTATTTGTAATGATTTTCAATGTTTCATTGTTCATTGGTCATCTAAATTATCAATCAAGATTCAAATGTATTATGTATGTTCAATTCTGTATATTTTTTAATTTTTTTGGTATATACAGTTATACTATATAAATAAATATATATATATATAAAATATATATAGTACAGCCGTACCCAGCCGTACCCACAGAAAAAAAAAAAAAATTGCCGTACCGGCGTACCAGAACCCCGCTCCCGAACCCGTTCCCGTACTAGAACCGGCAACTTAGTAAAAGTATCTAGCAATAGTGTATTTCTGTCGAACAAGCAGCATCCATTTCTCAAAGCAATCCTCATATCCACCAACCACATAGGCAGGAACTACTATTAATCTATTACATGTTACCAACATAATTCACAATGTTTTTCTGTCCAACAAGCAGCATCCATTTCTCAAAGCAATCCTCATACTCACCAACCACACAGGCAGGAAACACTATTAATCTATTACATGTTACCAACATAATTCACAAAATCCTGTGAATTTGAATTATATCTCATTGTTAGTTCCTTCTTTAGGTGCATTCTTCCTTACAAACATGTTAGCAGAGAGCTCAATAATACATAACATAAATATTGTTCCCAACTCCTGAATACAAAGCTACACATGGATTAGAAACAAAAAAGCAAACAAATTATAAAATAAGAAATATCTTTTCCTGCATACACTTAAGAAGAAAAGCCTATTTAACAATGTATGGAACATGTGCGGAAAGGAGAGTTTAGAACTATTAAATAGAGCAACTATATAATTAATAATACACAAAAGAGTTTAGAACTATTTAAGTTAAAACAGAAGCAATACATGAACAATTAATACAAGAATACATGATGCTATGCTCTTTCAAGTCAACGATATTTCCCAACAAAGAAGATAAGAAGCATGAAATTTTAACCTGAAATTCTCCTGATCGAACCTCTTTCCTCTTGAATGAATATCGAGGCCTGAGCTGCAGTATGAAAGACAAGAGGTGAGTCCAAACAATGTGGGAATATGAATTATGAAATCATAGACAATTGATAAAGACAAAAGTCTATATAATGAAATGGTGGTTACCATAATCCCTTTACTCTCCAGTGACTTCATCAAGCACTCAGTTAAAACCTCCCCACCAATCGGAGATGACACGACAGCCTGCATATGGAACGTGCACAATTACAGAAAACATACAATTGTTGGATAAAATGCTATGACAAAAATGTAAGCCTAAAAACAAGCAGATTCATACCAACAACAAACTTTGATATGGACACCTTCCATGGCATGCAACCATCAGCATGAAAAAAATTGCTTACATTTTAAAAACCAATCAATTAGCTAATTGCAAGAGAAGAAAACATTGAAGCTCTTTGTGAAAATTGAACTGCCCAAATACTAAATATATATACTCGAAAGGTTAGTGTCATGTCCCCATATCAAGGAACTGTTTAAATTAAAGATTTAGCCATAGTCCATTAATAAATATATATAATATTATATGATATTATCTATAAATATTCTAAATATAAATAACAATTATAATCATTAATATTGATATAAATATTAAAATAGCGTATTATTATTATATAATAACAATATATGATAATAAATATAAATATAAATATAAATTATTATTATGATTATAATATAACGATACATGTTTATAAATATAAATATTATAATATATATATTATTATATTATATAAGAATAAACATAAATACAATATTATAAATTAATTATTATAAATATTATAAAGTCTATCATGACCCGATATTAAGACATTGTTTAAATTAAAGATTTAAACAACATATAAAAGTCCGTGAAATTGCTTTGGTAAAATATATATTATTATTAATACTTATTATCTAATAAATAATAATAATAATATTATCCTATAATTATATAAAGTGAGAGAAGTAGTTCCTATGAAATAAAATCAATGATCTTATATAAGGCAATCAAATATAAATGAAAGTATGTATGCGGCTATTAAGTTGGTTGACACCAGCAATCACCTTAATAAATAATAAAGAAAAAAAAGACAAACATTATTAAAGCCGCAACCGTTGGAAAGGGTATATCCTTTTACCCACAGTAAACCCTTGGAAATATATAAAAGGGCATAAAGGAGTATGATGGGAAAAGGGGGTGAAATATATATTATAAAATATATATACAGCAGCAGCAATATAATAAAAATAATATCAGTCATTCCATCGAGCAAGAAAAACATTGGAAAATAGAAAGAAGACCGCAGAGATAGGTAAGAAATACGAGGTAAAGCTCCGGCAGGTAAGTAAGTATTTATATTTAATTTGTTCAATCTATAGTTGGTAAATATAAATGGTAAGATTATTATATAAATATATATATGTATGCGATCCCTAAATCAAAATAGAACAATTAAATTATAAGCATTGCATATAGAACTTAACTTAAGGGATCTTGTTAATATTAAATAATAGAATTAATCCATTAACCTCATATGAGATGGTGAGTCTAAGATGTATAGTAACCAGCATGGGTAATAAGTGGCCCTTGTCTCAGTAGGTACAAAAGGTACCCCTTGGACAAGCAGATATGGCCCTTGTCTCAGTAAGTACAAAAGGTACCCCTTGGACAAAGGAATATGGCCCTTGTCTCAGTTGGTACAAAAGGTACCCCTTGGACAAGCAGATATGGCCCTTGTCTCAGTAGGTACAAAAGGTACCCCTTGGACAAGCAAATATGGCCCTTGTCTCAGTAGGTACAAAAGGTACCCCTTGGACAAGGGAATATGGCACCCCTTGGGCAAGTGGAAGTGGCCTTTGGTTCCAATTGGTGAAAAAGTCACCCCTCGTGCCAAAGGATTATTATATAGTGGCCTTGGTTCCAGTTGGTGAAAAAGTCACCCCTCGTACCAAGGAATATCATAGAGGCATTGACTCCAGTTGGTGAATATCCACCCCTTGAGTCAAAGGATTAATAGTGGACCCATGATTGGCCAAAGAGCATCCTATCACCTCATCTCATATGAAGTTAAGGGTTAATGCATGGATAATGATAGAAAATGAGAAATATATATTGATAGAGATCATGACATTAATGATAGAGAATATGAAAGACATATTGATAGTGAACTTAAGAGGGAACATGTGAAATATATAAAATGATCATGATCATAAGATTAGTGATAGAAAATGTGTATTGAAAGTAATCATAAAATTATGAATAGAAGATATGAAATGATAATTGATGTTGATCATAGAAATCATAAAGGTAATGTTCTTATGTGATTTGAATATATCATATATCTGTTGCTATAAATGAAATCAAGAGGGTTTAGTGTACTAATGTTCTCTTTTTGCAAGTTGAAATTGTTTGCAAGGTTGTGAGAATTTTGGATTACTGGAAGGGGACATTACAGTTAGCATGAGAAGTTGTCAAATTGCAAGAGCTCAAGTAGTAAAATCATATTGGGGTTTTCATGGTGGAGACCCGTGTTCAAATCCCAAAGGGATATGTTTATATGTGCAAAAAGTTGAATGTCGAATCAGGTAAAATAATAGATATGGAGATAACCACCTAAAGTGCCCTATCAAGGACCCGAAGAGGAAGAAGCGAATTGGATTGAGCTATATCACAGGTATTTTTTGAAAGATACTTTTTTTAGCTAAATCGCTCAGTAAGCATCCTGCAGATCAAATCATGAAAAGTATGATTTATTGAAATCAAGAAGATCAAACAAAGGAATTTATGTTCATTCTTCAATGTCGTGGTGGAGGAATGGTACAGGGAATCGTTTATGTTACAATGCAATACATAATAGAGGATGTATCTACAATAGGCATCCGGGTAAATGCTTCAATGGGAGCTTTCTTTCTACATGGGGGGACTATTACTAAATGGGTAGTAACCGAAAACTCTGAAGTTATGCTCCACCAACCCCATATGTCTCCTTATGATTGTCGCTCCAATGCAGAGGATTCAGGCTTCGATTCAGATCATCTGAACGAATTGTCATAGTTTGTTAATGATATTTATTTAAGAACAATAAAGCAAAATTATGGTCCACAATTTCTCTGCTATTAGAGAAAGATTTTTATTTGCTACAAGATGAGGCAATAGAGATTGCTCTTATCGACAAAATTGGCATAGACTGACTCAATTTTCCACATGAATCATTTGATTATTACGATCATGATCGTTATGATTATTATAATGATAATGGTTCCATGATAAAAATGGATTGATTATTGTTCTGTGCAATGGTATTCAACATTGCACCCCGGGCTGAAATACCACCCCGTCTCGAACCATCACAAGGAAAACTATAGTTTTACGAAAATATTGATTTGTAATTAATGTTTCTATTTAATTCTATTAATATAATCTCTCGTAAAGAAAAGGGTAGAACTAGGCCCATTAGATAGTTGACAATTCATCTGGAAGGTTAAAAAAAGTTATAATTAATAGAAAGATTGAGATAAAATAGCTTTTACCTTAGCATTATATAAAAATAGAACTAGATCACGGTAAAGACCAATACCTATGATTGGTAGAAAAACAAAGATCAAAATAAAAAATTTGCACGATCCCAAAGTAATCATACATTAATACTAAATTTATTTCTAATCACAGAACAAATTGCCCTCTAGTTCAAGTTATTTCAAGTAGTTATATTCTATGGCACACCCTTTGAAATAACTTGGACGAACTCCCTATTGATTTAACAACATACAATCACTATATTGAATCTATCCTACAAAGATTCATCTTTTTTTTTTCCAATTTTTATCTACTAAATCAACTATCCGTAGTTGTGTAACCCTATTCCTAATAGATCAACTCCCAAATAGAAAATCCAAACCAAAAAAACCCTAGAGAAGCCACAATTGCCGATTTCTTCCCTTTCCAACCCCTGTTGATTCTAGTATGTAGATAAATTGCAAATATAATAAAAGTAATTAACGCCCAAGTCTCTTTTGGATCCCAATTCCAATAAGATCCCCATGCTTCATTGGCTCATACTACCCCAGAAAGTATACCTATAGTTAAAAGAGAAAATCCTAGACCAATGGCACAATAACTCCAATTATCTAATTGGCGAGTTAATTTCCATTTACGATAATTTGTAAATGGAAAGAGAAAATTTTGTTTCAATTCCTTTTTCCTTGGTCATCTGAATACCAATTTTTCTTGAAAAGAAAAGAACGTAAAAAGCGATTGTTCACACTAAGAATACTATTTCGATTTATTTGGGTCGTAATGACCAAAAAAGCTATTGATGATACGGATCCACATAAAAGAGTTGCATAACTGAGCAATATCATGCTTAAATACATCATTAACCAATGAGATTGTAAAGCAAGTACTAACAAATTGCATAATAGTGCATTTTATTTGGAAGACCTAAAGTAGCAAAACCATGAGTTAACATAGCACTTGGTGCGGTGATTGCACCTAACCACCAAGCATCCCGGCCCCATACTTCTATAACTATATGAATCATGGAGGAAGTCCATGAAAGGAACATGAATGACCCATACAAATTACTTAACGGTAAATGTCCTGAATAGAGCGAATGAGTAACTAATACTCACGTTATACATATACATATAACTATCATGCCCTTTCTTCCCGAATTACTTAGTTCTTTGATAAATTAAGGTTCCCCGGTAAATGAGAGTGACAACAAAAGTAAAATAAAAAGAGACATGAGTTGATACATATTCTAGAGTTATGAATATCATAATAAACCAATTTATTAATTTGATTTTAAATAGGATTCGTAAGAGAGAGATAAAATCAACTGATATGTCATCAATCATATTGACATAGATTGAACAATGATAGTAATTTACTTATATAGGTAATCCATAAGTAATCTATAGGGATTATATATGGAAGGGATTGATTTCATTATATCTTATTACTGAGAATGCCGCCACTCGGATTCAAGCCGAGATGCTCTAGCACTGCTTCCTAAGAGTAGCATGTCTACCAATTTCACCATGGCAGCTTGGTATTGTTTAGTTACTATATTAGATTATTTTCCCGATATTATCAATGCGAATATTTAGAAAACAGAATTTTCTATATTCAATGCCCTCATGTAAATTCGGACACTAAATATAGAAATGTGATGTTGGTCGTTATAATGGAGCACGGTGCAATTTGGTAGCATACCGGCTTGAGGTGGTGCAGGTCATGGGTTCAAATCCTGCTACCCTGATCCAAATGGTAAACAAGATCATGTAGACATAATACGTTCGTTCTGTCATTCAACATTAATATATTCTTATTCGTTCCGAAGGTTTCTACAGGAGATGTATTATTTGTATATTCCCGTAGAAATAGCATTACTAATTAAAATAAATTTGGAAAAGTAACTTAAGTAACTTCATAAATGCGATCACTACTTTCATCAAATAATGTATACATACGAGTATTAGAGATTTAATGACTCTTAATACTCCTCTAAATACTTTTTCTACCAAATCCAATTCTTGGTGCACTATACCCCAATGGACCAGGCCAGGCACAAGTCCTGCATGAATTTGACAATAGAGATGCCCCTTTGTCTTGGCATTTATGCCATAGGACATCTTGCAAGGAGAATTTAAGGATAAAAGAAAGGTTTGACAAGTTGACCAATTCAAAGCAGGGCCCCAGAAAAAAAATTCAAATGATTAAGATAACATGGACTGGGCCCCAGCATACACAACCACACCAATAGACTGTAGACTTGAAATTCTATCTATTTAATTAGTATGGAAATCATAATGTATGGGTCTCCCACATCCCAAAGATTAGTGACAACATTTTCTCATATGTAAGCAATCCGTTAACCTTTAATTCAAGGAGTCAAGCTGTTTGTTATAAATTACTATGCTACCAAACTAATAGTCAGAGTACAGAATTTTAATTGAAAACGTTGATATAACAATGAACAGCATACAGAAAATATACAGAACAATGTTTTTTTGTATACACGGTGTTCAATACAATGAATGTTTAGGGTAAAGAGAACTTGTCACAACAATATCCCTAACCCAACATCCAAATTGCTATTTATAAGACCAAAACTTGTAAATGAAGGCATAACCATCAAACCAACCACTCATAATAAAAAAATGACTAACAAACTACCAAAGCCGGCAAAACAAGAATTGACAACATAACTAAGCCTGCTACCAAAATATTTATTTTATTATATGTTCATAACAATATTTAACATGATGCACTAGATTGTCCCTCCTTTTAAACACATTGCGCTCCCTTCCAACAGAACCCATAAACAAAACGATAAATAATGAGATAAGGGAGGACAGCAAGAAGATGCCACTAGAAGAGCTGCTCTGTACAAGAGGTCGTTGCTGTCATACCTGAAGGAGCTTCTGCAATTTCCCCAAAACACCCTTCACATGTCTCAACAGATAAAACACCCCTAGTTGGAATTTCTGGAGAGTAAATCCCTAGCTGCTTCCTATTATTGGAAATGCCCTTGTCTTGCTGAAATTTTGTTGAAAAATCCTTCTGCAATATTAATATTTTAAGAAACTATCTCATGTGCCTTGGCTGCAATTTAATCAATTGTCCAAATTTAATACCCACCTTCTTGCTTTGAAATTTGCTTCAAGTCAGTGAACCCTAGTGCTGCGTCCCCAGGATTTTTGGGTCGTATCCTGGAATGGCGATGTCTCAGAACCGGCAGGACAGGCACGAAACTTCACCCTGCCATTGCCCACATCCAATCTCCCATAGGAGGCACTCCCCAGCAATATTCACTAGGACGTCCAGGAGCATTCTGCCATCCCCAGGACAGCCGAGGGGAGTCCAACTGTCCCTCAACCATCCCAGCGACAGCAAGACATCCCCTGCAGCCACTTTTAAAAAACAGACATTTAAACAGAAAATTTTTGAAAAAACAAAAGAAAGGTTTGCAGCATAGTTAAAACCAATAAAATTATGAACAAATGGCATGCACCATGAAGGCATCCTGCGCTGGCTTTAAAAAGTAGATAATGAAAATTGTTTTGGGCTGCACCAGATAGAAATGCAGCAATTTTTAATTTGCTGAGTTTTTTCTAATTAAATCCCAAGTCAGTGAATTCCCTTTTAACTTTAGGTTTGCCAATTCAAACCCCATTCCAAGTAATACTACTATGGTTACAACTCAAAAAGTTAATATAATGATTTTAGTGAGGTTGCTTATGTCCATTGTTTCTCCAAGTTTTTGGAACGGAGGGGCACTGGGGCGTGTTTCTAGAAACATGTTTCCACCTTTCTGGAGACAGCAAAAAATTTCCAAAATTTTGGGTATGGCAGGGGGATGGATATATATATTTATAAAATTTATATACCATAATTACTGATATTTCAAAAAATGATCTCTCGTGACCATAAAATATCATCTTTCCGAACAACCAAATGCCCTATGCACTAGGTTTTACTGTTTTGTAAAATAGTTTAAATTATTGCTTAAATACAATTTACTTTTATGAATATTAAAAATTTAAAACTCAATGGATAAAATTTTGTATCTTTAATAAATTCTCTTATTGGTTTTGATTTTAAGACAGCTAACATGTTGACCCCAAAAATTAAAAGGGCATTGCCATCGTAGGAGAAAGCAGAAGTGGCAAGTCGACAATATTATCCCTACTGGAATTGTTCTATGATCCAAACTTGGGTGTAATCCTGCTAGACAAGACTAACATCAAACCCCTGCAACAGAAATGGCTTCATCAGTAAATGGGTTTAGTAGGTAAGAAGCACTTTCTCTTCAACAAAACCATCCAAGAAAACATTCTCTTCGACAAAACCATTCAAGAAAACATCACCTATGAAAGACAAGGAGAAGAAAGTGTCGTCTCAAAGGATGTAATATCACAAAATGGGATATTTTGGACAATTTTGGATTTCCGGACTTTCCAAAATATCTAAATTAGAATTCTGCCCAAACCCTAATTTCTGAAGTAAAAATCAGACTTGAACAAACAACTAGGGCAGCCCGCAAAACATCTCAAATCCACATGTTATTATTGCAAACATAATAATCCATAATGTACTTGTATTCCACAATCATATGAGCAAGAAATCCACTTAGATGATCCACACAATTGACTGGAAATTAATGAAGAAGTCTGCTGCTATAAAACTGAACATATTATGTCTTCAAATACAATCACAAATTAGGGCAAACATTATAAACATGCCCAGCAAAGTTCTGCCCTAAATATGAATGTTGTACATACCACAAACAATGCAATTTGACCTTACAAAATGATAGGAAAAGGCCTCTAATGCTGCTGCTCCAATTAGGGCATCAAACCCTAGATCTTCAAGGCTCAAATGTAATTAGAAGAACCTCCTCAAATGGTGCGCTCAGGTCTACTCTGCTGCTGCAATTATTTCTACTCTGCTCAAACCCTGAATCAGCAACACAAACTCCACAAAATGAACCTCCAATGGTGGCACTCCAAGGTAGGGTTGGAACCCTAAGCAAAATGACAACAATCCACCATGGAATCTTCTTCAACAAGGGCAAATTCCGGTCTGCACTTCTGCTGCTCCAATTTCTGCTCTTCTCTAACCCTAATCAGCAAAAGATAATCTTCTAAAATGCAAATAAACTTCCTCCAATGGGCAGCGCTCCAAGTCTAGGGTAAACCCTAGTCAGTCATGCATCAATCCACACCAAGAGAGGTCTCCAAAATGATCTTCCAATCTGATTTAGCAATTTGCTCTTCTTCAATAAATAACCATGAAGCACAAGTGAACTCCTGTCATGGAATCCTCCAAAGGAAAAGCTAGGTTTTCGTCCAACTTCTCCCAAGAACTCAAGGTTTTCGTCTCAAGTCCTTCTCCAAGAGATAAACTCCAAATGATGTGTGAATGAGTAAATGAATGATGTTTGAAATGCGACAAACATACTTGTATTTATACACGTTTCCTTCACTCTTCCTTAGAGGCCGACCTAGGTGGGAAAAATGCTTTTCATTTATTAGTTTCTTCACAATGAAGGCCGACCTATCATGTGTAAGTCTTGGCAACCAAATGAATAAAGTGCTGCACTCTTTCCTAGGCCGACCTAGGCAGAACAAGTCTTGTTTGTTTATCTTTTTCCTCTCTAAAGAGGGCTGACCCAATATGAGAAGCCTTGAGCGCCAAAAATGCCAAATTAAAGATTTGCATTTCAAGCCTTCTTTCTCACAAGTGCCAAGGATAGGAACTATTTTATTATTCATTTCTCCTTTATAGGCAGTCCCAACCCAATCATGCATCAAGTAGGCTCTCCTCAAATATCGCGTACACGAATAATCAAAGCGATAGCACTTACCCTTCCTCAAAGTAGCATTGACATAGAACATGTTGGCAAATTCATCTCCCGGCACAATCTCCTCGACAAGACAAGTCTCCACATTCAAATTCCACAAGGGGGTTCGCTTACACAAAAAATAAACCAATGCATCTTCGAACCTCCATTCATCTTCCACAAAGCCTGGAGTGTGGAAACCCACCCATCTATTCTCCAATGGCGACCACTCCAAAAATGAGGACATTACAAAGGAAGAAACCGTATCTGCCACAAAAATCTCCATCAATACAATTTCATATCTAGGACATTCCCAGGAGACGTCCCCCATGTAGAATGGGTGTCCATGAAATGTCCCCAAGAAACATAAAAAAGGGGCAAGGTGGGGACCTTCTCCCCGTCCCCAAAATGTCCCCCTACTTTGAAATGGCAGAAATTCCCTGGGAAAAGTCCCCTAGGAACATTGCTTAGATCTTTGACACATGTACATTATCATGATCTCAATGAAGATGCTTGAATTTCTGACACATGTAATTGGCACAACAACTTGTTGTGGACTGCTTTTTCAAGTTCTATTCTCTAGTGAATCGCTTACTTGGTGACATGCTGAAGCTCCTGACTAATATTATAAGCAATGTTCACTGCAGTTTCGGAAGAAGGGGACCATGGAGTTTCAAAGCGAGGGTCCGTGGAAACAAGTTTTGGGGATGATGAAGGATTGACGAGGAGTGGCACAAATATAATATAAAATTATAAATACATACATATACAAAACTAGGCCCAAAACAAATTTTATTTTTTAGTTTTTTAACTAGAGCGAGGGTTTGGGAATAGAGTCCCTAGCGGGGTTGAGAGACAATGCCCCTCATGAGGCTTTGGGGGCAAAGCCCCAAGCAATGTTTGGAGGGAGCCCCCACCACCAAGCCCAAATCAAGTCATTGGAGACCACACAGACCTTCATGGCAGATGCCATTTTTCACAATTTTATCACTATGTTTTCTCCAACACAAAATTCTCTTTATTGTTGACCAAATCTTCATTCTTCAAAAGAACTAACAATTACGCTAGGGAATCTGAAAGGTCTAAACTCTAAACAATGAGGGTTGTGCACTTGAAGACATGAATATCGTCATTCTTGAATCTTTTTATTTATTTTCTTCTCTGTTTTTAGAAACTATTTATTACAGTGTGCAAAAACTCACAAACATTTATGAAAATTTGATAACATCCATCACCACCTCAACCTCACTGCCTCCTCCACTCTCTACTTAGCCCAAGGTGTCAGTGACATACAAATTAAGAAATATTTGATCACAAACTTCCTGAAGTTAAAATAAGAAAGTGTGCATCCGAGTAAACAAAACCAATAACGGTTGTTTAAAATTTAAATAGTCTATTTTGCCTCCATATCATGTAGATATTCCTTCTTTCTATTTTTACATGACATCATCTTGTACCTCTGTTCAAAGCTTTGACACAAATCAAAATCATTAACATGACTGTAAAACAGCCCATTCAAAATTTGGCTAGCATTTATGTATTCACTTTTATTTATTGATGAATAATTTTGGACCCTGGAACTATTTTTTCAGATGATGAATGGCAATAGGCTTTGTCGTCTTTGAAACAACAACTGCAGAAACAGTGCAGAAGATCATCGTCTGAGTAGCAATGGAGTCTTGGTCAAGGGTACAATTTCCACTCAAGATGTTGAAGCTAGGGATGAAAATATATTAAGATTCATTGTCTCTGATGCAAATTGTCATACAAAAGTACAATTTTGTATAAATTTCAGATTCTTTTACTCATATTGTTACATAAATAATAAAATGCAAGTTATTTTACTGCTTTTGTAATTGATTTTTATATATTATTTTAATAGTCATCCCCCCACCATCCCAAAAAATTGGAAAAAACATTGTTGTCCCAAAAATCTAGAAAAGAACTTGCCACCTCTAAAACCTATCCCCCCATCCCCAAAACTCAAAGAAACACTACGAGTACCTTCTTCTACAAGATTTGCCTGTCAATAAAAAGCATGTTCATCCTCTGTGTCTCTTTGTTGTTAAGAAAATTCAGCAAATTATTATTAACAGTGTTTCTCCAAGCTGTAGGGATATGTGGACAAGTTCCGGGGATGGGGAAGAAATTCCATAATTTGGGGCTTCTAGGGGGAGGTCTATAACTGTAATATTCCCTTTTTCAGTCTAGTCGTCCTAGGGGACACTTATCCTCATTCCTAGTTGAGTGGAGCAAATATTTAATTATCAACTTTGGTGCGATGAGAAAAAATGTTGATAATTAATCAAATTATTTATATTTTTTGGTGCACTTAAGTTACAATGTTACTTTTTATAAAAGTGACTTAAATGTGGGATGAGGACATAATTATATTTTTCTCCTAGACTTATTATTAAAGTGAGCACCACTTTGGAATATGAGACTTTAATTAAGTTGAGGAGAAAAAAAGAAGATAATTTCAAGAAATGTGAGTTTGTAACTCTCAGGTGCCTTTTTAAGCAGATGGAAAGCTCATTTGGAGGGCATGCTTGGTTGATGATATTGTTATTCTGCTGGGATTATGCCAGAGATTCATTCTACCTTCCTGAGGACGGAAACCCACTCGAAGAGGATCAGTTTCGGTGGTGTGATATCCACCCTATCTGGTGATGATGGTTTTCATTCAGGAAACCACATGGAGCTGATTTGGAGTTGATAGTTTCTATTGAGTTTGGCATTGTGATGCATTTTTGTTTATTGAAGATCAGTTGTAGATGATATTGTGTGAAGTATTGTTATATTTTTCTATGTTTTGGATGAGATTTCTCTATGCCTGAGCCTTGCTGGGCTGTACAACCAGCTGTACCTTCAAGATGGACGAATCTTTGTGATGATCATCTTCTTGTTGTTTGGAACTTTCTTTGTTTGGGTTAATTTTGTGTGGAGTAGACAGCTTATTCTGAGCAGAAATTATGATGATTTAGATTGTTTGTATGTTGGAAATTGCTGCCGTACCATTTTTGGGGCCGTACAGCAGTTGGGGTCAATTTCTTGGTTATGAGTTTGATTTAAATTATTTAATGCAAATAATGAGTGGAAAATACTTGTATTGAGACGAAAAAATGCTTTATGAATTAAGACTTTGAAATCTGGGCAGTCATTGATGTATATTGAAGAATCCTTGATGTCATGGGTCCGTACCATCAAGGGTACGATTTGTTAGTGAGATCTTAATCTTTATCTCTTGGGTAGATTTGATGATTGTAAACTTTTTGTGTGGTCTTGGAGACTCATTTGCAGTTTATAGGTTGTGAATTTGGGCCAAGTTTCTATTTTTTGAAGTGTACATGAGGGTAAGAGGCCGTACGGCCATACCTGGACTGTTTGTCTCAGAAAATCAGAATTGGTTTGACTGTGAGCAGTTGTAATCTGAGTTGGGAGCTTATGATGAATATTAATGAAGTGGTTTGATTATGAGCAGCTAGTTTATGGATACTTCACATTTGCAAACAAGCTTGTATGCAGGGCAGCTGTATTTGGATGAGGAAAACAGTGACATTTTCAGTTCTGTCCATTAGTGGTTGTATGCAGAGAATTTCCAGCTTGGATTGTTCATGGTTTAATGCAACCTAATCATCTTTATTGTGCAAGGTATTACTGTGATGCAAAACTCATGCAATGATACTACGCTGGTATAATGTATTTCGTCTATGTAGCTACAGCTGATGCATTCTGAATATGTCTTTATGATGCTCAAGCACATAATAACCCCTGGATGGTTATACCGCCAATGTGGGCAAATTGGTTTCTCTTTCTTTACATTTCTACCCACTGGACAAGTGGCGAATTCCCACTGAATAAGTGGATGGCTTTGTAATCTTTTCATGTTTGTTTTTCATACCCACTGATAAAGTGGTGAATCCCCACAATAAGTGGATGCCCGCCACAGCGGATGAATTGTAGTTTCTTGTTGCATAGTTATTCATTGTAAGCCAATCACTGTATGCTCTGGATTTGAGTGATCAGAAAGTGTGACACATTTTGTTGGTTATGCAGTTGAGCTAACATTGCCATATCATTGTATATTTTTGAAAAATTTTGGTGGTAGTATCTTACAGTGGTATCAGAGCTGGTCATTCCTGCCAGCCTATGTTCTTCTTTAGATCAGCCTACAATGAGTCTCAGTTCAGTTGCATACTCATTTGATGAATCCAAAGGACACTGAGTTCATCACCTACAGAAGGAGAAGGTATCCTCGGTTTGATTCAGAATCAGAGGAAGAGAACATCATGGGTGAAAGGCAACCAGAGGAGCCCAGTATGATTGAATGATCTTGCTAGAGGCCAGCAAGATATTGTCAGAAGTAATGAGCAGATGAACAGACTGTTGGCTCAGTTAGTAAGTCAGAATCTGGGAGGAGAGACACCTCGTAACAATAGAGGTAATGATGGAGATCGTGCTGAGGCTAGCAATTCCCATAACGCTGGTCAACCACACAATGCCACTCGTGCATCTAGGACCTCATCTTCTAGACCCATGATGCCCGTGTTTTTGGGTCAGCAGCAGAATCCTGCCGGAGGACAGCAGTTTGCCACAAAAAGCTTTGTTGATTATCGACGTGAATGGGAATCATATGGTGATGATTTCCAAAGTATCATGTCCTTCAATAAATTCTGTCAAATCAAGTATCGGAATAGACCCAGGATTCAGAATAAGGATGTGCAAAAGAAGCTTGGGAAAGTGCCTATTCCGCCTTTTGATGGTTCATCTAAACGCACAGCCAGATCTTGGGTGCAAAAGATGGACAATTATTTGTGCTTGAATCCTATGTTGGAGTTGGATTCTATCAAATTTGCAGCTGCTCACCTTGAAGGAGATGCTCATGAATGGTGGGCACATGGCATGATCACTCAAGGTCATAGCCTGATTACTTCCTATGAAGACTTCATTCAGAGATTAATTGATAGATTTGACAAATATGAACCTGAAAGTCACTTTAGACAACTGGCCCAAGTGAGACAAAGGGATTCTATAGATACATACATCTTTGAATTTTAGAGGATTGCTGTTATGGTGACTGATATTTTAGAGGAAAGACTCTCATACTTCTTTGTAGAGGGTTTGATGGAACCTTTGTGAGGTTTGGTAAAGGCTTTGGAGCCTAGTTCTCTTCATGAAGCCATAAAAAAGGCTCGAAACATGGAAGGTACAGTCCCTAAGAATAAATTCCAATACAAGGCATCTTTTGATAAGAAGAATGACAAGAGAGAAGACAAGAAATTTGTGCAAAAAGATCAATCTCAACAAAAACCTAGTGCTCCCAAGATGGATGATGAGCTCCAAAATGAGCTGAGAAGAAAGAAACTATGCTTCACTTGTAAGGAGCCTTGGGTTCCTGGTCACAAGTGTTATGAAAAGGGCAAGGCTCATCAAATTGAAACTTATGTGACTGCTGAATCAGATTCAACAAATTCTAATCAGCATAATGATTTGGAGACTAGTGATGAAGATGAAACACCTAAAGAGTCTAATTAGAGCAAGGTCAATGAAGGTATCTTTGGTAGGATATCTAGCCAAATTGAAAATGATCCTTTTAAAGTTCGAGGTGTGTTGTGTGGACAACAAACTATTGCTCTCATTGATACTGGAGCCACACACAACTTCATTGACGAAGGAGTAGTGGCAAGAAGAGACCTTCAAACTGAAGAATTTGAAGGATTCAATGTCATTATGGCTGATGGGTTTACCATCCAATGCACAAGAAGGATCCCAAACTTGTGTCTTCAATTGGGAAACTATGAGGTAATAGATGTTTTCCATGTGGTTAGTATTGGTAATTCAAAGATAGTCTTGGGCATTCAGTGGTTAAAATCTTTGGAGGAGATATCCTTGAACCTTCAAACTATGGAGCTTAAGTTTCAAGTTGATGGTAAGACTGTAGTTTTGAGGAGAATAACTAATGGATCATCTAGAGCTCCTATGGTTAAAAGAATTGAAAAAGAATCTAAAGCTGATATATATGCTAATTGTAATGGACAAAATGTTGAAGACTTCAATAGTATGATTGGAAACCTTCAAAAAGATGAAGTGGAGTTTGCTGGTTTGTGTGGAACAGCAGTCCGTAAATCAAAATCAGACCTTGATTTGCATTTGGAAATGGTCAATCAAGGAGTTAATTCCGATTTCCATTCATTTGTCAATCGACTTTTTTATATGAGCGCTAATTTGATTTACTCCAATCCTATCTTTGAATGGAAATTGAAGTCAAATTTTAATGAAATTAATGTGAATATGGATGATGATATTGTCATAATGCAAGAAAGAAGATTGGAACTTGTATCTGATTTACAGGGACAACAAAAGGATAATGAGGAGGTTGATACAAATTTCCCAATGGATGACAAAGGTTTTGGCACATCTGAGTTTCTCTGGAATGAAAGTCTCCAAAGTAATGATGTAGTGAGCATCTTAGGCTGGTTAGAGCAATTCTATTAACTCTTGATCAGCAAGGAAGCCATCAGCAAAGCATGTTAGAACGTTATGGAGATCAGAGGGATGTGCCTTGGAATGTAAGAAAACAAAATTTCAGTTCTAACTTCGCTATGTGTCGGCAGATCAGCCTTTCCTATCTTGAGTTTGGAATGACCTACAAGGTGTGGCTAAATATTTTCAGTATGAGGAAAAGTTATTTTCAAATGGAAAAGTCAATTCCAGCCTTCTCCAACCTTGAATTGAGCATTCTAATGTTCGTTTGGCAATATCAAATGTGGGATTTGGTTTGGAACAGCTTTAGCTCTTATTGGAGCAACGTGATCAATTCTGATTTTAAGCTGCTGATATGTTGTTTGGACAGCCATCTATTGATGAGAGTTAAGGCTCTTATCCACTAGAAGAATGATGGAGTTAAGCTTCAAGTGTGGGGTAATGTTAGTTCTTCTTTCCTAACATCAAGTAGAATGTGGAGATTTCAAATGAACATCTGGATACTGCTTGATTGGCTAACTTCTACTTGGTCTTCAAAGAGATTAACACTTGAAGTTATTTTGATCAGAAGAGGTTTTTGGGGACATTGGATGATGATATTTGGATTTACTGCGTTGTAATTGCTTGAGGACAAGCAATTTCAAGGAGGGGGGGCTGTAATGTTCCCTTTTTCAGTCTAGTCATCCTAGGGGACACTTATCCTCATTCCTAGTTGAGTGGAGCAAATATTTAATTATCAACTTTGGTGCTCTGGGAAAAAAAGTTGATAATTAATCAGATTGTTTATATTTTTTGGTACACTTAAGTTATAATGTTACTTTTTATAAAAGTGACTTAAGTGTGGAATGAGGACATAATTTATATTTTTCTCCTAGACTTATTATTAAAGTGAGCAACACTTTGGAATATGAGACTTTAATTAAATTGAGGAGAAAAAAAGAAGATAATTTCAAGAAATGTGAGTTTGTAACTCCCAGGTGCCTTTTTAAGCAGATGGAAAGCTCATTTGGAGGGCATGCTTGGTTGATGATATTGTTATTCTGCTGGAATTACACCAGAGATTCATTCTACCTTCCTGTGGACGAAAACCCACTCGAAGAGGATCAATTTCGGTGGTGTGATATCCACCCTAGCTGGTGATGATGGTTTTCATTCAGGAAACCACATGGAGCTGATTTGGAGTTGATAGTTTCTATTGAGTTTGGCATTGTGATGCATTTTTGTTTATTGAAGATCAGTTGTAGATGATATTGTGTGAAGTATTGTTATATTTTTCTATGTTTTGGATGAGATTTCTCTATGCCTGAGCCTTGCTGGGCTGTACAACCAGCTGTACCTTCAAGATGGACGAATCTTTGTGATGATCATCTTCTTGTTGTTTGGAACTTTCTTTGTTTGGGTTAATTTTGTGTGGAGTAGACAGCTTATTCTGAGCAGAAATTATGATGATTTAGATTGTTTGTATGTTGGAAATTGCTGCCGTACCATTTGAGGGGCCGTACAGCAGTTGGGGCCAATTTCTTGGTTATGAGTTTGATTTAAATTATTTAATGCAAATAATGAGTGGAAAATACTTGTATTGAGATAGAAAATGCTGTATGAATTAAGACTTTAAAATCTGGGCAGTCATTGATGTATATTGAAGAATCCTTGATGTCATGGGTCCGTACCATCAAGGGTACGATTTGTTAGTGAGATCTTAATCTTTATCTCTTGGGCAGATTTGATGATTGTAAACTTTTTGTGTTGTCTTGGAGACTCATTTGCAGTTTATAGGTTGTGAATTTGGGCCAAGTTTCTATTTTGTGAAGTGTACATGAGGGTAAGAGGCCGTATGGCCATACCTGGACAGTTTGTCTCAAAGAATCAGAATTGGTTTGACTGTGAGCAGTTGTAATCTGACTTGGGAGCTTGTGATGAATATTAATGAAGTGGTTTGATTATGAGCAGCTAGTTTATGGATACTTCACATTTGCAAACAAGCTTGTATGCAGGGCAGCTGTATTTGGATGAGGAAAACAGTGATATTTTCAGTTCTGTCCATTAGTGGTTGTATGCAGAGAATTTCCAGCTTGGATTGTTCATGGTTTAATGCAACCTAATCATCTTTATTGTGCAGGGTATTACTGTGATGCAAAACTCATGCAATGATACTATGCTGGTATAATATATTTCATCTATGTAGCTACAGCTGATGCATTCTGAATATGTTTTTATGATGCTCAAACACATAATAACCCCTGGATGGTTATACCGCCAGTGTGGGTAAATTGGTTTCTCTTTCTTTACATTTCTACTCATTGGACAAGTGGTGAATTCCCACTGAATAAGTGGATGGCTTTGTAATCTTTTCATATTTGTTTTTCATACCCACTGATAAAGTGTTGAATCCCCACGATAAGTGGATGCCTGTTGTAGCAGATGAATTGTAGTTTCTTGTTGCATAGTTATTCATTGTAAGTCAATCACTGTATGCTCTCACCTTGCCCACCCTGGGATCTGGGTGATCAGAAAGTGTGAGGCATTTAGTTGGTTGTGCAGTTGAGCTAACATTGCCATATCAATGTATATTTTTGAAAAAATTTGGGGGTAGTATCTTACAATAACATAATATATAAAAATTAACATTTGAAAAATTAATTACAAAAGAACACTAAAAGAACTTGCAATTTATCATTTATGTTAACAATATGGGTAAAAGAAGCTCAAATCTATACAAATTTTAAAAATTGACAATCAATTGTTAAAATTTGTATAAATTTCAGCTTCTTTTACTCATATTCTTAATATAAACTTATATCAATTGATTGTCAATTTTTAAACTTTGTATAAATTTCAGCTTCTTCTATGCATATTGTTAACATGTGTGTGTGTGCGCTCACTTATAGGGTTATTCAAGGTCCAATTGTAGGAGCTAGATGGGTGTAGCAACTGTAGCGATGAAATGCCACGAGCATGGATGGAAGACTCTTTGAGTACTCGACGAGTCTTGAAAAACTCGACGTGTTTTCCTGGTGTTTACTCTCCAAAAAACTCACCGAGTTTCTGTCGCGCACTCCCCTTGCATTGTTAGTTTTTGAAGAAAAACTTAAACCTCTTGCATTAGACATTCCATCTCCATACAAGATATTGACTAAGATTCTTGAGTGCACTGAAATTCTTTAGCCTTGTCGTGAGAAGGTTCTCCAAATAGCCCCTCAAATGAATAGAAAAAGTAATTTGACTCGTCATCATCCCTTATACAGTCATGGTCTTCTTGCACCCAATAGGAACTAGAAGACCTATTTGATCTATACTTGCATACACTCATCTTCTTCAAACAATATATGACATATTGGTGTTATTGCACTTGTATCTAGTGTTAAATATTCTCTTCCTCAGTCAAAAATCCTTCATCAATCTCAAAAAACTTGAGCAAAGCCAACAAAACATGC
The DNA here is from genome assembly GCA_027924645.1 of Cunninghamia lanceolata. Lineage (NCBI taxonomy): Eukaryota > Viridiplantae > Streptophyta > Pinopsida > Cupressales > Cupressaceae > Cunninghamia > Cunninghamia lanceolata. The sequence continues at coordinate 13,597,708 of BSBN01000063.1, forward strand.
AAAATTTCTAACTCCTTTCTATAACCTAAGAATGCAGGGGGATTCATGATATTCTAAAAATACTATTGCTTCATTTTGTGAGGCAGGCATTGGAGGAGGTGGGTGCAGGAGGAGATCCAGAATTGGATGTGTAAGAACCCTACCAGTTCTACTGAATTTTTTGCCTTGCTGATCTGAATTTTCTGATTTAGATTTCTTGTAAAGTACTTAATATTTTCAAGATCCGCTTTCACTCATATGCTTAGAAAGTAGTGTAGATGGAATGGTTCCAATATAACAAAATAATAACACCATATGAGGACTGAAAATCAAATAACCAGCTTGCTAATGCAAGAAATATCAACACAAAATATCAATGAACATATCCGGCAATGATAGGCTTCCTTCCTTATTGAATTTGAAAGATGATTGCAAGCAATGAGGGCTGGAAAGTATAATCAGCTAAGTCTGATTTGCAAATCAAACCTCTAATTACATTCACAAATGCCGAATTCATGTCCAAACCCTAGCCAAATGATTAGAAGATGAAGCTCTATGAACATATTATGAAATCTCCAACTGGGTATGACTGATATACAATTAAAATGCCCTTCCAAAGGTCTGATATGACTGATATAAATCTGCAACCACTGCTGATATAAAACCTCAGATCTGAAACTAAAACCCTCATTTAGCTGCTGTTACAAAAATTAGAATATGTATGATCGCTGGGAATGACAAATAAACCCTCTTCTTGCCAAGCGATCCAACAATAAACCCTCTAATATCAATTATTGATGAAAATAGCTCCAAACACAAGCCAAATCTGCAAAAGAAACTCTATGAAAATACTCAAATCAAGCTCCATGATGAACTCCATTCGAATTCACCTCATCATAGTGGATTGGGAGTATCACCAAACCACAAAATGCCAAAAGAACACCACCTTGAGCAACTGAAATTCACATTCAATCAAGAGTAAACACTCAAATGATAAATTTGCCAAATGATCAAAAGGTACAAAATGAAGCCAAAGCCCTCTATTTATCCTCTTCTCTCCAAGGGCGTCCCAATTTGACAAATTCTATACAATTTCAATTCCGCCAATGAAATCAAACCCTCAATTTGATGATTTTAAATGATTTTCACCTTATAACCACCATCATTTAAAAAACAATAAAATAATAATATTTTATTATTTTCCTTCTCTCTCCTCTAGACGCCAAAACCCAATAAAAATAATATTTTTTTCCTTATTTCTCCAAGCGCTGATTTCACCAAATAAAATAATTTTTTTTATTATTTTAATGCATTTTTCCCTTGGGCGGCGATTTTGGGTATAATAAAATAATATTTTATTATTTTTCTCTATTTCCCCCTTGGTGTCGATTCCTTGGGAAAAATAATTTAAAAAATAAAAATACAATTAAAGGTTGCATTTTATTTTTCCTTTTCATCTTTTCACCTTTTTCAATATTCAAGTTGTCCAACATTTATTTTTTGCCTTGGCTTGAAAATGATAACAATTTGGCTATATGAAAAATATTATAAAATAATACTAGCCAAAATCCAAAAAGAATCAAGTGTTCAGCCAACATTATAGTTTTCCATCCTTCAATACTAAACTCAAACCAAAATCATTTCCTTACCACTAGCATTAGCCTACGGGAATGGTGAATCGGCTAATCAACTCCTCCATAGGTGATCACTCCGAAATTGGGGACATGATAGGATGACATTGATGAGGCCTAGGAGTAGTCATTGTCATCTACTACCAGGATGGAGGTTGAGCCACTGCCTTCCATGCCAAGCGAGGAGCCACAACGAACTCCAAGGACTAGAACCTCTACCTCTCCCCTAGTTTTCAGTAGATTAGGTATGAGGAAGATGTAAAATGTTGTACTTACTTTTAGTTTTACTATTTTCATTTTGTCAACTATCTATTGTATCAGGCTATCAACGATCAGGATTCCGCATGAGGATGTGATTTTGTACTCAATTTGCATTCAAATCAATCAAATTTAATAGAAAACACTTTTGTACTCATGTATGGACTCACTGGATACATCTTGTCATTGAATTTTGCAAAAAATATGTGTTTCTAATGAAATTTAAGCAATTTTTTAAGATGCCGAGTTTTTTGGGTCAGGCGAGTTTTTGCCGAGTCCGAGTTTTCCAATTATGGCCACGACATTTCCATGGGACAATGAGTTAGATTAGCCATTGTATATTGTGTTTTAAATATGATATATATCATATTATATAGATTAGTTAGATTAGCCATCATTAGAGATGCCATGACATTTTATATATCATATTATAAATAATCAAGTTACAGATATATAACTTTATATATAATACGATATATATATAGTCGAGTTTAAGATACAAAATACGATGGCTACTCTAATTCATTGTCGAATGCAAATGTTGAGGCATCTCATTACTACAATTGCTACACCCATCTAGCTCCTACAACTAGACCCCAAATAACCCTATAAGCACAACTTGATACCTCATTGATTTGTCTTGGCACCTCTTGCTCTACATCCCACCATGCTCCTAGATACTCCTCATGCTCAATAATCTTGCACTCCATGAGATGCAAGGTCCTATGTCCAACAACAAGCTTCTCCACTCTCCTAGAGGTTACCATGTTTCTCTTGATAGAGTTGATGAAGTTGTTTGCAAGCCAGCTCTTCTTAACAACAGATGAACTACAAGCCCAAAATATGAACCGAATGGCTAGTGTCCCTAAAAAAGATGGAGGCCTATACAATTACCACCAACTCACTAGGCTATCCTACACCAAAGTCTCCCTATGTATCTTTTGTAAAACTCGTGTAGCCCTTTAGATTGGCAAATCTGGTCCAGTATTGTCAACACAATGTAGCCCAAAACAATTTTTTGTACTTTTTCCTTTTAAAACTACAATTAGGATATGGGGACAAATCCCATAGCGAGAATGAAGAGCAACCAAATGAACCTTCATGGTGCATGGCACTTTTCATAATTATATTGCTTTTAATCTATTTTAAAAACTCCACAACAAAACCCTATATTGTTTTGTACGATTTATTAGTATGTTTTTCTATGTCGGCCTTATTTCTATGTCGACCTGATTTTGTTAATGCTAATCTATGTCGGCCGTTTTCTATTTTTAGAAAACTTGCCTCTTGTACCTTGTATATATTGAGCTTTTTCGCTCATTTGTAAATATCAACTAATAATCAATTCATCCTGTGTCTGTTCGAATTCTTCATGGTATCAGAGCACAGCGATTTTGGGCGCCAAAAATTGTGAGAATCGTTTTTTTTCTGTTGCGGGCATCACAGTTGGAACGAAATTGTCATCTGCTGGGTCGCGATTTTTTTGTGTGGCATTTTTTCCTCTGTTTTTCGCGGGCTGAGGTCGAGTTTTTTGGTCACGCGGGCATCTTCCTTGCAGATCCTTGGCGTTTCCTGCCTCTCTTCAGCGCCATCATCGCCTGTGAAGCCCGCGCCGCGCGGATTTTTTTCTGAAAATCGCCATTTTTTTATCTGTTTATTCTTGGCCGCGTTTTTTAGGAGGTCGCGATTTTCCAGTTTGTGCCCACGGGATTCACCTTTGTTGGGCGCCAGTGTTCTGCAGCCCTCGCCATCTCCTTTGCTCTGTGTGGAGTATCTGTACGTTTTTGGGCGCCAGTACACGCGATTTCCTCTTCTTGACCGCGCGCTCCTACTCAGCCAGCAAACCTCCTCTTCCAGAACGCGCACAGGTCACCCAGAGAGAGGTCACGCGAGTTCGTGCGACCTGTGTTAAGTGTTTTCTGCAACTCTCTGAGCATCCATGGTCGCCTAGGGCACGGACAGTTTTTCGTCTAAGGTTTTGAACCCTCAGCATTTGACGAAAAAAATTTCAAACACATATTCCTTCTGGGTTTTTCGAGACCTTTCGTGGGTACCTGTCAGATTTTTTCCGTACCTCGAAGTTCGTGCCTCATTTTCCGTGCGACCGTACCTGTCTCTTGTACCTGATCCTGTTCTGCTCCTCAGTTAAACGCTGTTCAGTTTTCTGTCGTTTTCCTGCATTGGGCAACGTGCAAATGGCGTATTTGACCAACTTGATGCTGGAGGGCAGTCAGCGATTTAATGGCAGAAACTATAATATCTGGAAGCAGCGTATGATGACTATTTTTGAGTATCGACGCCTTGATGAATTGGTTTTGGAGAAAGAAACTCGTCCTCCCACCACTGGTGCTGATCAGGACAAGTTTGATGATCGTAACAGAGAGGCTATCATGCTTCTTAAGCTTTCTGTTACAGATGACCAGTTGCCGCAGATTCCTTCAGGCAAGATAGCTGCTGAGATTTGGAAGCACCTGAAGGAACTTCATGAGACCTCTAATAAAAGCCGAGCTTTCTTTTTGAAGAATCAGTTGTTCTCCATCATGATGGACGAACGTATGTCCTTACAGGAGCATCTCACGAAGATTAAGGACATTCGAGATCAGCTTGAGGCTATCGGTTGAAAAATGGAGGAAGAGGATATGGTAGTCATCACCCTCAAAAGTCTACCTAAATCCTACGAGCACTTTGTCGAGACTCTCAACATTACGTCTACGAATGTTGATCTGAAGTTTCCTGAATTATGCAACAAACTCCTGCAGCAGGATCGCTGGAAACAGCAGTTTGGTAGCAGTGCTTCCTCGTCCTCTTCAAAACAGGCATTTGCAGCTAAATCCTTTCAGAAGGATTACAGCAAATTTCAGTCATCTCAGTCATCACAGCCGAACGGTTCAACTCAACCTCAGGGCAACCCTAAGAAGAAGAATGTGCAGTGTAATTACTGTCACAAATTCGGCCATATGAAGAAAGATTGCCGTCAGAGGATAGCTTCTGAACAGAAGAAGCAGGGAGGGTCACATCAGAAGGCGCATGTTGCTGAACTTTCTAAGCAGAAGGAGTCTGCCTTTTAAGCTTTTATGGCTAAAAGGTCTTCAGATCCTGTCAAGACTTCTGCTTGGTACATCGATTCTGGTGCGTCACGTCACTTTACTCACAGGCGTGATTGGTTTACTGACTTTTCTCCCTTCAGTGATTCAGTTATCTTTGGCGAAGGTGAGGAGTACACAGTTGTTGGCAGAGGCACTGTTCAGATACAGTCTGGTGGAAGGAACCTTATCTTCCTCAATGTGTACTATGTTCCTGGTATGGAACTCAATCTGCTTTCAGTGAGTCAGATCATGAGGAATGCTCCTCAATTGGATGTAGTGTTCAGTGCTCACAAGTGCTCTATTATTGATCGAGAGACCCGTCTTACTGTTGCTGTTGGTCTAGAGGATCATGGCCTTTATCGGCTCATTGACACTAGTGATTCTCCTGAAGTAGCTATGGCAGCCCGTGTTTCTTCTCTCAGCACTTTGTGGCATCAGCGATATGGACATCTCAACATGCATTATCTCTCTCAGCTGTCCCGACAGGGACTTGTTTCTGGCCTACCTGATATTCAGACACAGCATCTTGGAGTATGTGGCGCCTGTCAAGCTGGCAAACAACATCGAACTCCCTTCAAGGATGGAGATTCTTGGCGTGCGTCTAAGGTACTTCAATTACTTCATGCTGATATTTGTGGTCCTATGAATACATCTTCAGTTACTGGTTGCAAATATTTCTTGCTTATTGTTGATGATTTTAGTAGAAAGATGTGGATGTACTTTCTCAAACAAAAATCAAATGTATTTAGTATCTTTCAGAAGTTTAAGTCCTTGGTTGAAAAAGAGTCTGGCTGTAGCATCATCACTCTTAGGACAGATAACGGGGGGGAATTTTGTTCTGGTGAATTCTCCGACTTCTGTGCTACCCATGGCATCAAACGCCAGTTGACTACACCCTACACTCCGCAGCAAAATAGTGTTGTTGAGCGTCGCAATCGTACAGTTGTTGAGATGGCTCGTTCTATGTTACAGCACCGGAGTGTTCCTAATAAGTATTGGGCAGAAGCAGTTTTTATTGCCGTCTATCTCCTTAATCGCTCTCCTACTCAGGCTGTTAAAGGGAAGACTCCAGAAGAGGTTTGGTCTGGTCGCAAGCCCAGTATCAGCCACCTGAAGGTTTTTGGCTCTCTTGCATATGTTTGGGTTCCAGATGCTCAGCGCTCGAAGTTGGAATCCAAGAGTCAGAAGCTCATGATGACAGGGTACAGTGACAACCATAAGGACTACCAACTGATCGATATTGACACTGATCGTCTTATCTTCAACCGCGATGTTGTCTTTGATGAAGATAGAGGACCTTTTCAGTCTTCTTCTTCTGAGCAGTGTTTTGAGGATCAGCCTCAAAGTGTTCTTCTTCCACTAGGTCCACCTGATGGGAAGGATGATGCAGAATCTGTTTCTGATGATGCACTACCTGAGTTTCCTCCGGAAAATAATCCTCTTCCTGCTGCTCCTGTTGCTGCTCCTGAACCTCTTCTAGCTCCTCCAGATGTTAGCACTTCTACTCTCCAGCCTAGAAGGTATGCTAAAACCATTAGTGATCTCCAGGATGGTGAGCTCATTGAGGGTAGAACTTCCAGACATAAGAGCAAACAGCAGCCTATAGTCAATTTTGCTCTCATGGCTAACATTAATAGTGTTTTTGAGCCTCAGACATACTCAGAGGCCAAAGGTATACCTGCGTGGGAACAGGGTATGGAAGCTGAGTTCCAGAGTCTTCAGAAGAATCACACTTGGGCACTTTGTGATCTTCCTCCAGGGAAGAAACCCATTAGCTGCAAATGGGTGTACAAGGTGAAATACAAAGCTAACGGCACTCTCGACAAGTATAAGGCTCGTCTTGTTGCTCGTGGGTTCTCACAGACGGAAGGCATTGACTATGAGGAGACCTTTGCTCCTACAGCCAAAATGAGTACCATCCGGCTTGTTCTTGCCTTAGCCGCCCAGTTTGGTTGGAAAGTCCATCAGATGGATGTTAAGAGTGCTTTTCTGAATGGCGACTTGCAAGAAGTCTACATGACGCAACCTCCAGGCTTTAAGGTTGCTGGTCAGGAACACAAGGTCTGTAGACTCGTCAAAGCGCTCTATGGTCTGAAACAAGCCCCTCGGGCTTGGTACATGAAAATAGATAAGTACTTGACAGATCATGGTTTTCAGCGAAGTCCATCTGATTCAAATCTGTATATCAAACTTTCTGGTGATGATATATTGCTTGTGGTTGTCTATGTGGATGACTTAATCATTACTGGCAGTTCCACACATTTGATTGCTGAGATCAAACAGGATTTGTGCCGTACCTTTGATATGACAGATTTGGGCTTGTTGCATTATTGCCTAGGAGTTGAGGTTTGGCAGACTGAGCACAGTATCTTTCTTTCTCAGTCCAAGTATGCTCGCAGCCTCCTGGACAGGTTCAGAATGCAGGATTGCAAACCTGCTTCTACTCCTATGGAACCCGGGCTTAAATTGTCCGCTCAGTCCACCTCACCAGTGGTAGATGAATCTTTGTTCAGGCAACTAGTAGGCAGCCTTATTTATCTTACTGCTACTAGACCTGACATTAGTTTTGCAGTGAGCTACATATCACGCTTCATGACAGCCCCAAGGCTGATCATTGGACAGCAGCGAAGCGTGTGCTGCGTTATGTGAGTGGCACTCTTGATTATGGACTTCTGTACACTCGGAGTTCTGATCCTATACTCACAGGTTACACAGATTTAGATTGGGCAGGTTCTGTTGATGACCATAAGTCTACCGCTGGGTATGTGTTTAGTTTGGGATCTGGTGCTGTCACCTGGACTAGTAAGAAGCAGCAGGTAGTGGCTCTCTCCTCGACAGAAGCCGAGTATCGAGGAGCAGTTAAAGCAGGTTGTGAGGCAGTTTGGCTTCGACGGATGCTTGCGGATATGCATGTTCCTCAGGCAGGTCCGACTCCCTTGTTCTGTGATAATCAGGGAGTGCTCAAACTGGCCAAGAATCTGGTCTTCCATGAACGAACCAAGCATGTGGAAACTCATTGTCATTACATACGACAGCTGGTTGAAGACGGATCCATTCAGTTGCTGTATGTTCCTACCTCGGAGCAGCCAGCAGATATCTTCACCAAGCCCCTCGGTTTTGATATATTTGTACACTTCAGGGGGTCTATCGGTGTTGTTGATAGATTGAGCATTAAGGGAGGGTATTAGTATGTTTTTCTATGTCGGCCTTATTTCTATGTCGGCCTAATTTTGTTAATGCTAATCTATGTCGGCCGTTTTCTATTTTTAGAAAACTTGCCTCTTGTACCTTGTATATATTGAGCTTTTTCGCTCATTTGTAAATATCAACTAATAATCAATTCATCCTATGTCTGTTCGAATTCTTCACGATTCGTCTCAGAATTGGGTTCGTATGTGATTAAATTATGGAATCGAGAAGGGTTCAGATTTGAACGGTTGGAATCGTGTGGAAACAACAAAGGGAGTGCTCAAGTGATTCTGAGGTGGACATGGCGATTCCAAATCAATTCCAAGACGATTCCAACACAAGAGTAGCTGCAAAAAATTAGCATTGGGCGAACGATAGTCATTTAATAATTTTCATGTGTTTATGACGAGTCACAACCAACGGTAAAGGAGTTCCAACAAACAAAGAATGTTTTCTGCTCAAAAAGTCAAATCAAACCCTAAATCGTTGAATGTTTATGCTCCTGACTCATTCTCAACTTGGTATCCTATCATGCATTTTGTTTCAATAATCAAGTCAACATAATTTTAACTTTAAATTAATTTAACAAAACTATGTTTTTATGTTTATTCTCAGCTCAAAATGCTTAACCATATAGTAAAAGCAATAGGACATCAAAGTCACAGAGTTGGTGTTGGATGTTGGTGATGGAGGTCGAAAGGTCTCCCTCCATTGTCATCTTCATCGAGCTCTCCTCTTTGCATCATTGGTCTCTTTGGTCATATTGTGTGTCTTGGTCTTTAGGTTGTTTTGTTTAAATTTTTGTATTTGATTTTTTTTTCTAGCGGGTTGGTTGCATCTTTTTTATATTAGATTTGGTTTACCTTCATTTATTCCCTATCCTCGATAATCGTTGGCCCGACATTAACTGTGCGGGTGTAAGAGCTGGATTTACGGCATCCTAATGCAAGGGAATGGAAAGTGTCAAGAAGGAATTATTACGCTAAGTAATTGGTAAAATTATGATATATTAACAATGAGCACAAGCTCAGATAAATAGATTTACAAATATACAAGAAGGGCAAGTTTCTAGAATAGAAACTTGCAGAAGATCGTAAACACGATCTTACTAAATAATTACAAACAGTTACACGATTGACCATTAACTAAAAATAGCATGAAATAATATTCTAATACCCTCCCTTGTCAATCTATCAACTACACCAAGAGACCCCCTGAATTTGACAAACTTATCTGGACCAAGGGGCTTGGTGAGGATATCCGCTGTCTGATCCTCCGTCGGAACATACAGCAACTGAACTGATCCTTCTTCAACAAGCTTTCGAATGAAATGACAATGAGTCTCTACATGCTTGGTTCTTTCATGGAAGACTGGATTTTTGGCAAGTTTGAGAACTCCTTGATTATCACAGAACAAGGGAGTCAGACCTGCTTGAGATATTTGCATATCAGCAAGCATCCGGCGAAGCCAAACTGCCTCACAAGCTGCCTTAACCGCGCCCCGATACTCTGCTTCTGTTGAGGAGAGAGCCACTGCCTGCTGCTTCTTACTAGTCCATGTGACTACACTGGATCCCAAACTGAATACATACCCAGAGGTGGATTTCCTGTCATCAACTGAACCTGCCCAATCTGAGTCTGTGAAACCACTGAGTCTAGGATCGTGACTCCTTGAGTAAAGAAGTCCATAATCAGAAGTGCCCTTCACATAATGCAGCACACGCTTCGCTGCTACCCAATGAACAGCCTTGGGGGCTGTCATGAAGCGTGAAATGTAGCTCACTGCAAAACTGAGATCAAGTCTAGTGGCAGTGAGATAGATGAGGCTGCCCACTAGTTGCCTGAATAATGATTCATCCACTACAAGTGAGTCTGACTTGGCTGACAACTTAAGCCCTTTTTCCATGGGTGTGGAGGCAGGTTTGCAATCCTGCATACGGAACTTATCCAGAAGACTGCGAGCATACTTGGACTGGGAAATGAAAATACTGCTCTCAGTCTGCCAAACCTCAACACCTAAACAATAATGCAAGAGGCCGAAATCTGTCATGTCAAATGTGCTGCACAAATCTTGTTTGATCTCAGCAATCAAATGTGCTGAGCTACCAGTAATGATCAGGTCATCCACATAGACAACAAGAATCAGAATATCACTACCAGTGCGTTTGACATACAAATTAGAGTCAGATGGACTCCTCTGAAAGCCATGATCTATGAGGTACTTATCTATCTTGATGTACCAAGCTCGAGGAGCCTGTTTCAGGCCATAGAGTGCTTTGACCAATCTACACACCTTGTGTTCTTGACCAGCAACCTTGAACCCTGGAGGCTGCGTCATGTAGACTTCTTCCTTCAACTCACCGTTGAGGAAGGCGCTCTTAACGTCCATCTGATGGACTTTCCAACCAAACTGGGCCACTAAGGCAAGGACAAGCCGAATTGTACTCATTTTGGTTGTAGGAGCAAAAGTCTCCTCGTAGTCAATGCCTTCCTTCTGTGAGAACCCCCTAGCAACAAGACAAGCTTTGTACTTGTCAAGGGTTCCGTCAGCTTTGTATTTCACCTTGTACACCCATTTGCAGCTAATGGGCTTCTTCCCTGGAGGAAGATCAGAAAGGACCCAAGTGTGATTTTTCTGAAGACTCTGGTATTCAGACTCCATAGCCGTTTCCCACTCAGGAATTCCTTTAGCCTCTGAATGTGTCTAAGGCTCATAGACACTGTGAATGTTGGCCATGAGAGCAAAGTTAACAGTATGTTGCTGTTTGCTCTTGTGTCTGGATGATCTACCCTCAATGAGCTCATCGTCATGAAGATCTCCAATAGTCTTAGCCCACCATTTAGGCCAGAGAGTAAAAGTGCCAACATTGGGTGCAACAGGAAGAGCGGGAACAGGTGCAACAGGTGGAAGATCAACATCATCCTAAGGAAATTCGAGTTGAGCATCATCAAAATCTGCATCATCATCCCTCCCATCAGGTGGACCTAACAGAAGATGAACACCCAACTCAGCAGCCTGCAAAGGCTGATCCTCAGAGTGTTGCACAGACAAGGAAGAAAAAAAAGGTCCTCGTTCTTCATCAAAGACAACATCCCGGCTGAAGGTAAGACGATCAGTATCAATATCAATCAACCGGTAAGCCTTATGGTTGTCACTGTACCCTGTGAACATAAGTTTTTGACTCTTGGAATCCAACTTGGAGTGCTTGGCATCTGGAATCCATACATAAGCTAAAGAGCCAAATATTTTCAAATGACTGATCCGAGGTTTGCGGCCAGTCCAAGCTTCTTCAGGAGTCTTCTCCTTAACAGCATAAGTCGGAGACCGATTAAGGAGATAGACGGCAGTGTAGATTGCTTCTGCCCAGTATTTCTTAGGAACACTCCTATGTTCTAACATGGAACGGGCCATCTCAATGATTGTGCGGTTGCGCCGCTCTACAATACTGTTTTGCTGAGGAGTATAGGGTGTGGTTAACTGACATTTGATGCCGTGTATGTCACAGAAGTTGGAGAAGTCAGTAGAACAAAATTCCCCCCATTATCTGACCTAAGAGTGACTATGGAATACCCAGACTCTTTTTCTACTAAGGCCATAAACTTCTGAAATACAGTAAACACATCTGATTTCTGTCTGAGAAAATACACCCACATTTTACGACTGAAATCATCAACAAAAAGTAAGAAATACCTACAATCAGTAACAGAAGGTGTATTCATTGGCCCACATACATTAGCGTGAACCAACTGCAATACCTTGGAGGCTCACCATGAGTCACCAGTCTGGAACGGTGTCCGATGCTGCTTCCCAGCCTGACAAGCTCCACAAACACCATGATGCTGGGTCTAGATCTCAGGTAAACCGGCTACAAAGCCCTCCCGAGATAGCTAAGAAAGATAGTGCACATTTAAGTGCCCATAACGCCGATGCCAAGGACTGGTGATGAAAGAATTTCGAGCTGCCATGGCTAACTCTGGAGAATTACCTGTATCCACAAGTCAGTATAGACCATGATCCTCAATACCAACAGCCACAGTGCTACGAGTCTCCCGATCAACAATAGAACATTTGTGTGTACTGAAAACCACATCCAACTGAGGAGAGTGCCGCATGATCTGACTGACAGAGAGAAGATTAAGTTCCATGCCAGGAACATAGTAGACATTGAGGAATATGAGATTCCTCCCACCAGACTGAATTTGAATAGTGCCCTTACCGACAACTGTATATTCTTCTCCTCCACCAAAAATAACTGAGTCACTGAAGGGAGTAAAGTCTGTAAACCAATCACGTCGATGAGTGAAGTGACGCGAAGCACCTGAATCAATGTACCAGGTAGAGGACTTCACATGATCTGCAGGTCTTTTAGCCATAAAAGCATAAAAGGCAAATTCCTTCTGCTCAGTGTGCTCGGCAATATTTGCTTTCTGCTAAAAACCTCCCTGCTTCTTCTGTTCAGAAGCCAAACGCTGATGACAATCCTTTTTTATGTGACCATATTTGTGACAGTAATTACACTGAATATTCTTTTTCTTGTTGCTGTCCTGAGGGTGACCTGAGCCTTTCTGCTATTGAGGCTGACTTTTGCCTTTATTCTGAGCCTGAAACTTGGCTGCAAAAGCCTGCTCTGAAGAGGACGAAGAAGCACTACTACCAAACTATTGTTTCCAGCGATCCTGCTGCAAGAGGATAGTACAGAGTTCTGGAAACTTCAGATCAACATTAGCTGAAGTAATGTTGAGAGTCTCAATGAAATGTTCATAGGACTTAGGTAGACTTTTCAAAGTGATCACAATCATGTCTTCTTCCTCCATTTTTCGACCAATAGCCTCCAACTGATCTCTGATCTCCTGGATCTTGTTCAGGTGCATCTGCAAAGATGTCTTCTCATCCATCATGATAGAAAACAGTATATTTTTCAGGAAGAACGCACGGCTCTTGTCGGAGGTTTCATGCAAACCCTTCAGATGGTCCCAAATCTCCTTTGCTGTCTTTCCAACCGGAATCTGAGGTAGCTGATCATCTGTGACTGACAGCTTAATGAGCATGACTGCTTCACGAGTTTGTTTATCAAATTTATCCTGGTCTTTACCCGTTGTTGCTGGACGAGTAGTAGTGCCTAGAATGATCTAAGCGAGGCAGCGATATTCAAAGATGGTCACCATTCGCTGCTTCCAGGTATTATAATTTTTGCCATTAAATCGCTGACTGCCTTCCAACATGATGTTGGTCAAACTCGCCATGTTGCACACTTTTCAAGGCACGAAAAACGAGGTACTGAGAAGAGGCGAAATACATGGAACTTGAAGCACAAATTCCAATGCACATGATGCTGAGGCAGTTTATAGGCACAAGCTTAGAGACAAATCTGTCAGCACAAATTTCAAGGCACAGATTTCGAGGCACCCAGAAAAATCCGACATGTACCTAGAAATTGTCTCAAAAAACCCACCAAGAATCTGCAATCGAAAAAAAATTTCGGACTTGAACCAGAGGGTCAAAACCCTAACCGAAAATGGCAGAACCCTAAGCGGCCATGGAAGCACAGAAAACACAAAACAATGTTTCAAAAACGCGACCACACAGGTTACGCTCAGATTGATACACAAAACGCGACCAGGAATGTGTAAAAACGTGCCCAGATGCAGCAGAAAAAACACGGCCAGAGATAGAGGAAAAACGCGACCCTAATCAATGAATCCTGCAGCAAGGAAAGTTTCGTGTCTGAGGGAAGACTCTGCCGTCGCCAATGAAGAACCCTAAGTGCAGGCGTCGCGGGTTTGAGGAATCGTCAAACCGTTGCAAGACGACGTGGGCAGAAGGTCGTTGATCGTGCAAGAATCCAAAACGAACTTTCCAAAACGCCAATGGAAGACCGACGACACACACAGGAAGACACGCAAATCGTATTTGTGGAGGTCGAAAGTCAAACGCCACGAATAGGAATCGCGAATGGAGATCGAAGGTCTTAAGGCATAACCACAGAACCCCTGGCGACTGACGTTTCCAAAACAAAACGCATACAGAACTCGCCAGAGGTATACCGCGACCAAGAACACTGAGAAACAAAAAATCGATCTTCAAATACTTAAAACTTCTTTCGAAAATTTAGAAGACAAATTTTTAATTTCCAGGTTCTAGCTCTGATACCATATTACACTAAGTAATTGGTAAAATTATGATATATTAACAATGAGCACAAGCTCAGATAAATAGATTTACAAATATACAAGAAGGGCAAGTTTCTAGAATAGAAACTTGCAGAAGATCGTAAACACGATCTTACTAAATAATTACAAACAGTTACACGATTGATCATTAACTAAAAATAGCATGAAATAATATTCTAATAGGAATTAGAGAGATGGCAGTGGTAGTAAATTGTTCGAGGATGTCCATATTGTTGGCAAGTAGCATTAGAAAGATTGAGTGGGTTTTCATGAAAGACCTAACACTAAAGGTCATGAAGTTTTCTGTCTCTAAAGATAATAAGCTTTTGAGCTTCAAGTCTATTTTGTGGTCTTTATATGGCAAAAACTCCTTGTTGGCATCTACTAGAGGTTGTTTTGCTTATTCTTATTAGCATAACAAAGGTCTTAAATCTATTAATGACATCCTTGAAAATGGTAGACTATTGGAATGGGATCTTATCCATAATTAATTTGATATTTTTTTCCAACAAAAAAGGACTTATACTATGGTTAAAAGATCTAGTCTTGATAGCTGCTTCAAGGTTGTTCATTGGAATGATAGTTTATGGGATAGTATTATCTGGTTGGAGGATACAAGTTTTTGGATGTCGCTCCTAGGTGTTTATATTCTTTATTGTCCTTTACTGAAGAATGGTTTAAAAGATTAAATATTATTTGGGGTGCTCATGATCCTGATAATGTTTAGGCCAAGCAGTTTAAGAGGATTTGATCTAAACTTATTGAGCCTAAGAAATGTTTTTTAGATGGACGATGCTTTTTAATAAACTTGTTGTTGGTGAGGTTATATTGGGTCCTAAGTCTAAATCTTGTATGGTCTGTGATAAAGTTGAGTCTATAACCCAGTTGTTTTTTCATTCTTTTGTTCTAAGTTGGTTGACCATAGTTTTTTACCTATTTGGACTTCACATTAGTTGGTTCGATATTTTATTTGGCAAAATTGAGTTCCTCTTGTCTAGATAAATTTTTGCGCAGGTTATGGTTTGTCATGTCTTAAGAAATTCTTTTATTTATTTGGATTGCTAGGAACAAGGATGTCTTTCAAGGGTGTAAACGCATGCTCATTGGCTTTTCACCAAAAGACTCCATTTCTTTGGTTGCCAATCCTAATGCTATACAGGTACATAAGAAGAAAGAAGATATTATGCAGTTCATTGATGGCAGTTCAATTGTTGAACTTCATATTGTACAATGGGCCAAGGTACCTGATGATTTACTCTACGACCAGGATGGTTGACCAGTTCAGAAAGATATTATTGTTGTTAATGCTTTATCACAACAGTCTATCGATTCAGATATTTTTCAGATGGATTCCTTTGTTCCCAACTTGGAGGAAAATGCTAGCTCCCTATTGTTGTTGGCACAGTTACCGGATACTCCACCCCCTCTCCCTTGGTACGTGTATCGATGTATCGGATTAGGATACTCAGATACGGTTTGGATACGTCTTGGATACTGTATCTGGTCGTACCAAATAAAACCCTATTTTTTCTCGTGTTGGATATGCACAAATGCAACATTCTCATGATATTTGTGTCGTATCCCAAAAACATTAACCCTAGAATCTTCAAAATTGCAGCAAGCAATTGTTCCATGACCTGGCATGTTGATTTCTTGTTGTAGGGAACTACTCTAGACCAGCACACACACGATTGGAAATATGTTTCTCTACACAATTGTATTTACTCAAATAATCGCATTCATTATAAAGTTGGAAATATAGTGTCAACAAGCAATGGAGGAAGAGGCAAATTTTATTAATTGGTGATACTTTTTTTTATTTTTGGCTTTTTTTGTTTTACTTTACATTCTAAGCTTTTATTTATTTATTAAGTTTAATACATTTAATTTTTAATTTAAGTTTAATTTATTAATATAATAATATATAATATATTTTTTAAATATATATTATTTATTGCTAATCTATCTATCTATCTATCTATATATATATATGTGTGTGTGTGTGTGTGTGTGTCATATCTAGCCGTATCCATATTAGGGGTCTTGAAAAATAGCCATATCCGTATCCGATATTGTATCCGTGTACATGCAACTCTGGTTGCTAGTAATGTCGATAACTATTCTTTTGATGGTGTTCTTCCTGATGTTGTTGCTACTCCTAACAATGGGGATTGCTCTTCTTTGGTTCATGCTCCTGATGTTGGTGATTGTTCTGTTGATGATGTTCATCCTTATGTTGTTGCTGATCCTCGTGGAGGTGATCCTTCTTCTATGGTTTATGCTCATGATGTTCATAGTAAACGGAAAGATATTGTTGCAGACATTTCTGGACAGATTGATGTACAGAGTGTTCTTGGGCCTTCTTCTGAATGTGACTCAGAGATGGATGTTTCACCTTTACCGGTTGTTCCAATTAGGATTAATCCTAAATCCTTGCTTCGGGATTATGTTGATTTTAGAGTCAAATCTTTAGAGAAGGGCATCAAGTCCTTTATTGACAAGATGGTTTGAAAATGTGGTGGTAGTTGATTGTTGTTGGTACATGATGGTTTTATATGACATGGCTGTTATATACGTTATATACGTTATATGATGGTTCGATAGATTTGAACAGAAGGATGAACAAGAGTATTTCAGACGGCTAGCCAGAATAAAGCAAAAAACCTCAGCGGATGCATATGTAGCAAAGTTCCACGGTGTGGAAGTCATGGTACCAGAAATTTTAGAAAAGAGGATCATTTTCCTCTTTGTTGTGGGTTTATTTGAGCCTCTTAAGGTCCTCGTTAAGGCCTTTGCACAGCCATCATTGCAGCAAGATATCAGGAGGGCCTTGACACTAGAGCCAATTGTGTAGAGGAACAAGTTTACATCATAATCAAAACCACATTACTAGATTCCAAAAGGGAAAATTTCAAAAGGGTGGATCAATCTCACAGTCATAAAGGACTACACAGCAACCATTTGTAGCGAAAAAGATGGATGACAGCACCAAAAATGAGTTTAAGAGAAAAAAATTGTGTCACTTGCAAAGAGCCATAGGAACCGAGTCACATGTGCCTTGGCAAGGGCCAAGTCCATTACATAGAAATGGTGTTTGATGATGAGAATGAGCCTAAATAACGGGAACCAAAACCAACCATAGAGGACCAACCCATAGAATATAGCAACAATTCGGAGGACAACAATAGCACTATTACAACTCTATCAGGAGCACCATGATATCACCCATTCAAAGTTCGTGGAGTGTTATCCAGATGTTGATACATAGTGGGGTGACATAAAAATTCATTGATCAAGTCTTGGTTATTGTGGGGGGTTGAAGGCAAAAAATTCTTCAAGTTTCATTGTTATTGTTGCAGATAGATTCACCATTCCGTGCACAAAGATCATGCAACAGCTAAAACTAACCCTAGATGACTATTAGGTATGTGATGATTTTTATGTTGTGGGGTTAGGAGAAACAAATAAGGTTTTCAGGACTGCAATGGTTGCATTCCCTTGGTGAGTTCTCCTAGAACTATCAATCCATGCAATTTAAGTTTTAATCACGAGGACAAGATGTAACTCTTAGAGGTATGCTTGAGGGGTCACCACAGGTGGTAACAACAAAAAGTATGGAAAGAACATTTCAAAAGGGACAAGTTGCTTGGTGATGAAGGGCATGCACACTGCTTCATCTTCTAGTAAGCAACAGAGCTATCCTATCGATATTCAAACTCTTTTAGATAAGCATAGTACGCTTTTTAGTCATATGCCTCCAAGATTGCCACTACATAGAGGATTCCAACATATTATAGAGTTGGAACAGAGCTCAAACCCTCCCATGATCACTCTTTATCGCCACTTGTGGACATATAAAGAGGAAATAGAGAACGGTATTAAGGAGTTGTTGAAAATGGACCACATAAAACCTAACTCCAACCATTTTGCTTCATCAATGGCACTTGTGAAAAGGAAGGATGGCACCATGAGGATGTGAATAGACTATAGAGCCTTGAACCAAAAAAAATCAAAAAAAGATATCCCATTCTCAAGATTCATGAGTTCATTGATGGGTCACATGGGCTAGTTTGCTTCCCACAGATTGATTTGAGATTGGGCTATCATCAAATCTATGTCCACAAGGAGGATGTGCACAAGATGGCATTCAGATGCCATTATTAAAACTTTGAGTTTCTACTCATGACATTTGGCTTGACTAATCCACCAACCACTTTCCAATCCACAATGAACCAAGTATTTAGTCGTCAATTGAGGAAATTCGTTTTAGTATTTTTTAATGATATTATGGATATGGTCCTTGGAATTCTAGAGCAACTGGCTCTATTTGCAAAAGAATCTAAGCATGACTTTGGGGTCACGGAAATTTTGTACCTGTGCCATGTCATTAGTGCTCAAGGTGTGTAGGTGAATCTATAGAAAATTCAGGCCATTGTAGATTGGCCACCCCTACCACACTAACATAGTTGAGAGGTTTCTTTGACCTATGCAGTTATAGTAGAGTATGATGCAAAAGAAGCATCCCACAGCATTCAAGAGCCAGAAGTTGAAAGATTCAAAAAGGGGATTTTCCATTTATGACAAGGAGATGCTTGCTATTATACAAGCTTTGTCAAAGTTCAAGTATTATCTAATTTGTGGTAGATTTGTGGTAAAAACAGACCACAACAGCTTGAAGTTCTTGTTGGGACAACGAGACTTGAATGGCAAGCAACCAAACTGGGTAAGAAATCTCCTAGCTTACGATTTTGATTTTGAATATATGAAGGACAAAATGAACTTAGTTGTTGATGCTCCTTCCAGAATGACCACTCTATATTCTATTTTTGCCATTTCAGGTGATTGGAAGGTTTATATCATGGTAAAATATGCTAAAAACGCATTTGCTACTAACATCTTAGATGCGAGTATAAAGGATGATAGGTATGAGTGTACAACCTGTCAAGAGAATAAGGCATAATATGTTTTTCCCTGCAAGGTTACTACAACCACTACCTATTCCCAATTGAAGTGGAAGAGCATATCAATGGGCTTCATCACAAGCCTTCCAAAGGTAAATGGCAGGAAATGTATTTATGTGCATGTAGATAGATTAACCAAGTATGCACACTTATTTGCAACTCCTGCAAAGTTCAGAGCACATCACATACTTGATCTATTTTTCAAGGAGGTATTTAGGCTGCATGGACTGCCTAAGAGCATTGTTAATCACAAGGACAACCGATTTCTCATCACATTCTAGCAGAATTTGACAGGGACCTCGCTCCCCACTAGTGCCAATTACACCCCATAAACAGATGGGCAAACAAAAATAGTAAATAAGTGGGTCGAAGGGTACTTAAGGAACTATATCACAAACTAGTAAGCAATATGTGGGGAATACTGCTACAACACTACCCAACACATATCCATTGGTATGAAACCTTTTATGGTTTTATATGGATAAGATGCGCTAACTTTTACATATTTGGTGTTTACTGATAGCAGAGTACCAGAAGCAAGTGACCTGGTTCAACATAGACAAGATGTTTTGGTAAAAAACTGAATTGCATTATTTACAAAAGAGCAAAGCTCTTATAAAGAATTACAATGAGATGTTTCTAAAATAGAATACAGATGTTTCTAAGCTATGTTTCTAAAAGAAACTAAAGCTAACTAAGAATTAGAAACTAACTAATAAAATACAATATTGACCATTAATAAACATTCTAAATATTATTTTAATACCCTCCCTTAATGGTCAATCTATCAACTACACCAAGGTGCCCCCTAAATTTGACAAACTTATCCGGGCTCAGAGACTTGGTGAGAATATCTACAGTCTGGTCCTAAGTTGGAACATACTGCAACACCACTAATCCATTTTCGACAAGCCGGCGGATGAAATGACAATGAAATTCAACATGCTTTGTCTTTTCATGGAAGACTGGATTTTTGGCAAGTTTGAGCACCCCTTGATTATCACAGTACGAGTGTGAAGGCCCTGCTAGAGACATTTGCATGTCAGAAAGCATTCCTTCGAAGCCAAACTGCCTCACACGCTGCTTTAACAGTTCCCCGATATTCAGCTTCAGTTGAGGAAAGAGCCATTCCTGCTACTTCTTGCCGGTCCATGTAGCTGCACCTGTGCCCAAACTGAAAACATACCCAAAAGTAGACTTCCTGTCATCAACAGAACTTGCCCAATCTGAGTCTGTAAAACCAATCAACTTAGGATCTTTGCACCTGCCATACAGAATGCCAAAGTCGGAAGTGCCTTTCACATATCTCAACACACACTTCGCTGCAACCCAGTGTTCAACTTTAGGGGCTGTCATGAAGCGAGAGATGTAGCTCACTGCAAAACTAAGATCAGGTCTAGTGGCAGTGAGATAAATGAGGCTACCCACTAGTTGCCTGAATGTTGATTCATTCTCCATAGGTGAATCTGATTTGGCTGATAACTGCAGCCCTTTCTCCATAGGTGCAAATGCAAGTTTGCAATCTGTTATCCGAAACTTGTCAAGCAGACTTCGAGCATACTTGGACTGAGAGATAAAGATGCTATCATGAGTTTGCCAAACCTCA
Source organism: Cunninghamia lanceolata (assembly GCA_027924645.1). NCBI lineage: Eukaryota > Viridiplantae > Streptophyta > Pinopsida > Cupressales > Cupressaceae > Cunninghamia > Cunninghamia lanceolata. The sequence continues at coordinate 13,618,589 of BSBN01000063.1, forward strand.
ACACCTAGGCAATAATGCAGAAGTCCCAAATCTGTCATATCAAAGGATTAACTAAGATTATGTTTGATCTCCTCAATCAAATGTCTCAAGCTGCCAGTAATGATCAAGTCATCAACATAGACAACGAGCAAAAGAATATCATCACCACACCGTTTGACATACAAATTAGAATCAGAAGGACTCCTCTGAAAACCATGATCAACAAGGTACTTATCAATTTTCATGTACCATTCCCGTGGAGCCTGTTTAAGGCCATAGAGTGCTTTCACCAGTCTGCATACCTGGTGTTCTTTACCAGCAACCTTGAAGCCAGGAGGTTGCGTCATGTAGACTTCTTCCTGTAGAGGAAGGCACTCTTGACATCCATTTGATGGACTTTCCATCCAAACTGAGCTGCAATAGTGAGGACAAGCCGAATGGTACTCATCTTGGCTGTGGGAGCAAAAGTCTCCTCATAATCAATGCCCTCTTTCTGTGAGAACCCTTTGGCTACCAACCAAGCCTTATACTTATCAAGGGTTCCGTCAACCTTATACTTAACTTTATACACCCATTTGCAGCCAATAGGCTTCTTCCCAAGTGGAAGATCAGAGAGGACCCAAGTGTTGTTCTTCAAAACACTATGATGTTCAGCTTCCACAGCCTGTTCCCACTCAAGTATGCCTTTAGCCTCTAAATATGTCTAAGGCTCAAAGATGCGGTGAAGGTTGGCCATAAGAGCAAAATTAACTATATTCTATTGCTTGCTCTTTTTCCGAGAAGATCTACCCTCAATCAATTCATCATCATGAAGATCACCTATGGTCTTAGCCCACCATTTAGGCCGAAGAGTAGAAGTACTAACATCTGAATCAAGAGGAACAACATCAACTGGGGCAGCTGGAACCAAATCATCTAGATGGGGATCCAGATCATCCTGAGGAGGGGCGGGTGGTGGAACAGGAGGCTGAGGTGCCTCTACAACTGCAGAATCCCTCCCATCAAGTGGAGCTAGGGGAAGGCGAACACCCAAATCAGAAGCCTTGAGAGGCTGATCCTCAGGGCTCACAGAAGTAGTAGACAGATGAAATGGCCCAGTAGCTTCATCAACCACTACATCACGACTGAATATGAGACGATCTGTGTCTACATCAATCAGCCTGTATGCCTTATGATTCTCACTGTAACCAGTGAACATGAGTTTCTAGCTTTTGGAATCCTGCTTGGTGTGCTTAGCATCTGGAATCCACACATAAGCAGTAGAGCCAAAAACTTTCAGGTGGCTGACCCTAGGCTTATGTCCAGATCAGGCTTCTTCAGGAGTCTTCTTCTTGATGGCATAGGTAAGAGACCAGTTCAGAAGATAAACTGTAGTGTAGACTGCTTCAGCCCAGAACTTCTTAGGGACATTTCTACGTTCCAGCATAGAACGAGCCATTTCAGTAATGGTGCGTTCCGACGCTCAACGACACCATTCTGCTAAGAGGTGTAAGGTGTAGTAAGCTGGTGCTTAATGACATGCGCAGCACAAAAACTAGAGAAGTCAGAAGAACAAAACTCCCCCCATTATCAGACCTAAGAGTGACCATCTAAGAACCTAACTCCTCAATTAAGGCCTTAAACTGCTGAAAAATACTGAACACCTTTGATTTATTTTTATGAAAATACACCCACATTTTTCTGCTGAAATCATCAACAAATAACAAATAATACCTACATCCAGTCACTGAAGGAGTTTTCATTGGTCCACATACATCAGCATGAACCAACTGCAATACTTTGGATGCTCTCCATGAATCACCATCTAAGAATGGAGTCCGATGCTGCTTTCCACCCTGACAAGCTTCGCATACTCCATGATTCTGAGTCTGAATCTCAAGTAGACCACCAACCAGATCATCTCTAGATAATTGAGAGAGATAGTGCATATTCAGGTGCACATAACGCTAATGCTAGAGTTTGCTGATGTAAGTACTCCTGGCTGCCATAGCATGCTCTTGAGAATCACCAAAATCAACAAGTCTATACAGACCATGATCCTCAAGTCCCTGAACAAATGTTGTGCGAGTCTCTCTATCAACAATGTTCCATGTGTGCATGCTGAAAACAATATCTAGGTGAGGAGAGTGACGCATGATCTAACTAACAGAAAGCAAGTTCAGCTCCATGCCAAGTACAAAGTACAGATCAAGAAATATTAAATTTCTCCTTCCAGATTGAATCTGCACGTTGCTTTTTCCGACAACAGTATACTCTTCGCCTCTTCCAAAGATAACAAAATCTCTGAATGGTGTGTACTCTGTGAACCAATCTCGACGATGAGTGAAATACCGAGATGCACCTAAATCAATGTACTAGGCAGAGGATTTGATATGATCTGCTGGTCTCTTGGCCATAAAGGCATAGAAAGCAGACTCCTACTCAGTGTGCTCTGCAACATGGGCTTTTTGTTTAGACTCTCCTTGCTTGGACTATTCCAAAGCCAAGCGTTTCCAACAATCTTTGTTGGTCTACTAAGAGGGCTGATTTTTGCCCTTATTCTTCTAAAAGGCCTTGGCAGTAAATGCTTGTTCCGTGGAGGATGAGCTAGCAGTACTTCCAAACTACTGTTTCCAACGATCCTGCTACAGAAGTTTGTTGCACAGTTCAGCAAACTTCAGGTCAACATTAGTTGAGATAATGTTGAGCATTTCAATAAAGTGCTCATAAGACTTTGGTAGACTTTTCAGAGTGATGACTACCATATCTTCCTCCTCCATCTTCCAACCAATCGCCTCCAACTGATCACGGATATCCTTGATTTTGGTCAAGTGCTCCTGCAGAGTTGTCTTCTCATCCATCATGATGGAGAACAACATGTTCTTCAGAAAGAACGCTCAGCTCTTGTCGGATGTTTCATGTAGGTCCTTCAAATGATCCCAGATTTCTTTAGTTGATTTACCAAATGGCACCTGAGGCAACGAGTCATCGGTGACTGACAATTTAATAAGCATCACGGCTTCCTAATTCTACTCATCAAATTTGTCCTAATCTTTACCCGTCGTTGGAGGGCGTGTAGATTTGCCCAAAACAATCTGGTCAAGGCATCGATACACGAATATGGTCATCATACATTGCTTCCAGGTGTTGTTGCGGCCATTGAACTTCTGACTACCTTCCAACATGATGTTAGACAAAGACGCCATCCTTCACGCTTTCCGAGGCACAACAAACGAAGTTGACTGCAGGTAGATTTGACGGTACAAAACCCGAGATAGGAAAACAGCCTCAAAACCCGAGGTTGACTGTAGATGAAAAAGACCACGGGCTGTATTACTTAGTTGTTGGTCACAAGGCGCTGGATGTTGAGCGCTAAGCTCTTGTCTCCACATGACTGGGGCAAAAACAAACCCGCCACACACAAGTCGATGGATCTCCTAAATCATGACCACAAACAGATAAAGCCCGCCGAAATGTAGCGAAATGGCGCCACAAAAAACGCGACCCCCAAAAAAAATGAAGCCGCCGAAGGATTAAAAACGCTGGCCAAAACAAATCTTGAACAAATCATCGACAAAAAACCAACGTCGATCAGAAAATGCCCGCATAAAACAAAAAATCGCGATCACCAATCCGCAGACCTCCGAAATATAGCAGCGACCACAAAAACAAATGAAAATCACGATCAGAGGATTTAACAAACAACAGAAAAAGAAACTATTGAATCCTGCGACTTCAGGCTTTGACGAACAGAGATCAAATGAAAGATAGCGACCAAGGATAGAAAATGCGACCCTTCAGATGCAAATCGCGACTCTTAAAAACGGTGAGCAGTCACAGAGAAATGACGACCAAAAATCGAAGAAAATCGCCTGCAAGGAATCGTACGGCGCCGTCTGTACGTCGTACGGAATTCACAGAGCGCCAAAAACAGAAAAAAATTCAAAAAATAGGTTTCCCGCTCTCTAGCTGTAATACCATGTTTTGGTAAAAAACGGAATTGCATTATTTACAAAAGAGCAAAGCTCTTATAAAGAATTACAATGAGATGTTTCTAAAATAGAATACAGATGTTTCTAAAGCTATGTTTCTAAAAGAAACTAAAGCTAACAAAGAATTAGAAACTAACTAATAAAATATAATTTTGACCATTAATAAACATTCTAAATATTATTTTAATACAAGAGATTCTGAGAGCACTCAAAGATCACCTACAACAGGCTCAAAATCAACAAAAATTTTATGCAATCTCGCGCCTCATTGAAAGAACATTTGAGGCTGCGGACATGGTATTCCTATGCTTGCAGCCTTATACACAGACTTCCATCAAGCAGAGTGGGGCTGAAAATCTCCAACCTCGCTTTTATGGGCCCTACAAAGCATTGAAAAGGGTTGGCGAAGTGGCTTATATAGTTGCCAAATGATAGCCGAATTCACAATGTTTTCAATTATCATGCCTCAAAAGGGCACTTGGCCAGCATATTGCACAATCAATTGAGTTGCCACCCTTGAATGATGAGGGCTGATTCATATTGGTTCCAAAGGCCATCGTTGACATATTCGGAGAAGAAACCGAGGGACAAGATTATCTCAAAATAATTTGCCTATTGGAAGAACCTACCAGCTGACGATGCTACTGTAATGATCACCCTAGTTTTAGTTTTTATTTTTTGAAAGAACACACGATGAGGGCACATCCACTTGTTAATGGGAAGAGAATACAAGTTTATATCAGAATGTTGCAAATGGGACCTTAGGCTGTGATATGCTGGATTAGTTCCATAAACACACTCACATATTTGATATAATGATATCAATATTGAACTTTGCCTATTTGAATCAAACAAAATTGAAGGAAGCACTCAAACTTAAATATACCCACTGAAGCCAAGGCTGCTATGCATCAGTGCTCAAGAAGGGCTCCATGCTGCTGCTGTACGGCGCTACTGGCAGCCACATACTCAACAGATGAATGCAGACTTCTTTCCAAACTGCATTCAAGGCTCTGTTCACAACTCCTTGAATATAGGCGAAGCAAACCCTAAGGCAATGTCAAGCTTCCAGCGATCAGCAAATGATACCCCAAACACTGCTACAGTAGTACCGACTGCAGTCCAGTAAGGCAGGGATCTCTGATTGTGTTTACAGCCTCAAAACTCTATACAACCTGCCCAGAACTGGGCACTCATGCTCAGAAAATATGAAACAATTCTCAAATACGACATCACCCTTTCATCCATAAACCAACGAACATGCTCCTAATGCACAGGTACGGCTGGAAAACACACAAGAACCCAGGACTCCACAAAAACAATGAAAACTACTGAAATCAATCACCAAAATTATCACCATAAAGCTCTAATTCTATCCAAGCCTTCAATGCTCACAACTGTTCAATTCACATCAATCTCCAATTATGCACAAGTATGATTTCTGAGTGAAATCATCAACTTTCCCCAGCTAGGACTGATATCTCACAGTCGAAACTGGAAGAATTTTGAGGTTAAGCAACCTCTCAGACTTATGCTAAACAGCACATGCTCTCAGGCAAGAAAAATCCATTATCAAACTGCATCAATGAATTTCCAATTGAGTGAATGTTTTCTTAATATCTTCCACACACCCCACGCCCACTCAAAAAAATAGCAAAGGAATCATGTCAGACCACCCTCTGACGCCACTCAGCCAATGCTCAGCCAGAAATAGCAAAAGAATCATATTAAATTCCCCCACAGAGGAGTGCTCCCACTCCACCACAGGCCTAGAATAGGCGTACTCAGAAAAAGGGGCCCACCAAAACCCAACACCAACTAGAGGCAGAAAACTGACTTATTTAAAAAGAATATAAATTTATCATGATTTAATTGGTCTTTTTAAAGTCACATTTCCCTTATTAATTAGTTAGTTTTTGGGAAATAATAAAAAACTAACCCAATTTCAGTTTTTTTCTGTCACTGAGAGAAAGGGGACATTACAGCTACTTGGGAAGGGCCAAAGATTTTTGAGCATCCAGCACTACATTGCTTGTGGGTAAGGCAATTCTAGGAAGGGCACATTTGTCATGTCCCCTATTCATCCACAGGACTGAGTAAGTGCTCTGTCTACAGTTAGATAGGACTGAGTCTTCAGTTATGAAATGGTTGTATCTTTGTGTCCTCCAGTTGTGCAGAGACTGGGTCTGTCAGTTAAGATAGTTGTATGTTAGAATAAGGTGTTGTCTGTGTGTTGGCATCACACCTGTCTGCAGCACTTTTCTGTTTAGTTAGAAGTGGAATAAAGGTGGACATGTGGTCAGTTAACTGTTGGAACTGCCACCAATTAAGGGGATAACTGTTTGGAACTGCCACCGATTAAGGACGTAGTGACTCAGTTAACTGCTGTTGATTGAAGGAGTGACTTAATAGTCATCTGCCAACGATTGCGGGCTGATTGCCACTGATTGAAGAAGTTGGGATCATTATGCAGCACATAAGGCAAACGAGAAGACACTTTTGGAAAATTAACAAACATTCAACTCTCATGTCAGTGCTAGTGGCATTGCTACAGCAGCTGGGTGCATTGGAGACAAAACTCTTCAGGTGTGTACCTGTCATCTCAGGGACGGAAACCCTTAGGAGCAGTACATGATGTATCTTGACAGCAGATTCGTACAGAGAGCTGTCAACATCATCAGAAAATTCAGACTTGGAGGCTGCAGATTGCTCAGAATCATCAAGGGTGGTCAATTTTGTATCAGTATGTATAGTGTTGTATGCTGTGAATGCCCAGTAAGTAATACCATGTTAGTAGATTCAATTTGAATATATCTATATGACTCAAAAAAAAAAGAAAAATAATAAATATATGTGTCTGCATGTTGGTTCGAATAGTTCTGTTTTTGTTTTTCTATACTGTTGGCAAATGTATATGAAAGTGGTATATTTAGTTCAGGGCATCATCTAGGTCTTCTAACCTTGTATCACATTCATTTTGTATATTTCATGTAAGAATTCAGAAGCTACAGATAGTATATTCACTAACCCTATCTTCATATTTCTGAAAAACTGGGAAAAAGAAGAACTAAATCTTGTGGTTGAATTAGGACTCTTGTTATCTTATTGTATTGTATGCTTTACTTTATATTTATCATTGCAATTAGCATAGATTAGCATATACATTGTTGCTTGAGTGGACCTAAACAACTTCCAATAATTAGATCTAACCTTATTTATGCATTTTCAACTAGGTCTTCGATGATCTTGTTATAGATTTGTGCATCCCATCACACTGGTCTTTAATAGCTGTATACTATATGGAAACACTAGATTGTTTACTCGCTTGCTGTTTATCCCCATCTTGCAGTGGTTAACAATCATCTAGATTTTTGCAACCATACTACCAACATTAATGTCTTTTATTAAATTAAAGTCTTCATTTGAAAACATGCTCATTGCAAGATAAAAATCTATGTTTCCAATACTAAACATTATTATCACTCTATTTTCGCAAAATTTTGCAGTACACAAAATTGAAATGAATAAAGCTAAGATGATCGGATTGTGCATTGCCATACCTTTTGGAGAACATAACCATCATGCACTGCAGCAACAGTTGTTGGTCCACCACCACTATGGCCAATAACAATATTCAAAAACCATATGAATAATTTTTACTTTCTTTCTTAAACAGCAACCAAGAAATTGGCATTGCAATTTGCAAAGGCTAATGAAGCACTTCCTAGAAGAAAAAGAACCAATTCAAAAATAATGAAGCACCATTGTACACTTATAAGTATCCAATGACCATATTTACTAGTAAAAAATTCCATTATCCATTCATGTATTCATAGGGATTGTGAAATAATCTCCATTAGAAAAAAAGTAATGAAGACTAGCCAAAGGAAATTTACCTCCCACAATAATGCATGTACAACAATTAGATTACTTTTTAACCATAAAGTAATTCCGTTTATGCTCCTATAGCTGTCAGCTTAAATAATAGGATTCAACATTTTTTTGCTGACAAAACCAATCTTTCCAACCTTTCAGAGGAGCCAGATTTAACTAACGAAGGTTTAGTTTAGCAAATATTCTCAAAGTTTCCTTGCCATCATATGTGAAAAATCTCAAACTACTACAATCATGAAAGTCCGTAGAGCTTGAAATTTTAGGCCAGAATACATTATATTGAGCTACTTTGATGTCAATTCCTTTTGTTTAGAGAAAGGTAAAACTCCAGACACAAGTTTTCTCAACTCACACAATTTGTTGATTCAAATTGCATATATTTCAACAGATCAGCTAAAGAATGCATGATCACACATCAACAGATGATAGTATTTATATAACCAAGGACTACTACATTACTCAACCTCATTAAGAAATGTAATCTAAATTAGCTGCTTAGTGGCTGCCTACTAAGACCACTACTCAACCCATATCCTTATGCAATATGGTCTACAAAATTATTGGTGAACTCCTAGAAGCCAGACCAAAGAACTATCTCTCCAAGATGATTTCAGAAAATCAATCAACTTTTGTCCTTGCAACATAAATTAAAGATAATGTAATAGCTGTCCAAGAACTCGTTCATTTAGTCAAAAGTCAGAAACGGGTGGGGATCTTCATAAATTTGGAAATGTCCAAAGCCTTTGACCACTGTAATTGAACTCTTATTCTTCACGCTATGAAAGCTATGGGTTCAGTGACGAAGTTTTAGCAGGGATAAGGAGATAACATGGAATGGTCATCACACCCTTTACAGAGAGAAACTTCACCTTCTCAAAGAAATTCTCCATGGCAAGGGACTGATAGCTATTTGGAACTCATACAGTACTCATATATTGAGCATCATCACTAAAAAATTACCATAATTGACTCTGCTACTAGAGATTATCAATAACAGATCAAGGTATTATAAAATAATGAGTTCCCAAATAATACATCTCACTAACATTCAAGATCAAATCAAATAGAAATTCACTCAACTGGGGCATGTTACAATGGGCTCTGCTTATGCAACTCTTAATCAGCGAAGTCAATCTTTTGGAGTAAACTAGAATCACTCACGGGCTTCCCTTGGATGACCCAAAGTCGAGCACCTTCTCTAGCTTGTTCAACAAGGCAAAATTCTAACAACAAACCAGCTGCAAAAACCGGAGGTAGATTGGGATATTCATTTTCCACAATTCCCTTCACAATGATGAAACCATCCACGTATTGTCATCTACTGTCAATTTGAAAACCAAATCCAGAAATCTCTGGCTACACATTTCTATACTAAGCTCAAAAGTGATGAATCCGTGGAAAACTGGGTCAAACATTGGTTAATATAATGCACACAGATGCCAATATTAAATCTCTACCGTCATTTAACCCCACGGTTTATATTTTGACTATTGTGGAGTAAACACAAAAGAAAATGATTCAACAATGCAGCCAATACTTGGGAAGTAACAGTCAATACAATCATGGCTCAAATGAAAAGCATTGCTTGGATCTACTCCCATCACTATAAAGATAGATTCTCCTCTTCTGATACCCAAGATCACAGTATAGCTAAAAAATGGCAAATCTTGTTCCATTACAAGCTCCAATTCTTCACTATCTTGCCTAAGATTAGATAGACACCTTCCCCTTATTGTCGGATTAAAATCAATTTGGAAGGAGCATTAAAAAACAACTTGGGAAAAGAGGAATAGCTGGTGTGACTAGAGATTCAGAAGGGAACCTTCTAATTGCATTCAACCAATATCTGGGAATCCAAACCAACAACAAGGTGGAGCTCCATACAATGCATAAGGGAATTTATCTAGCTGGGAATCAAAAAAAATTGGAAATTGACAATTCTCAATTCATAATCAAAAATATCTAAGGACACATGAATGGTAAAGAGTTTCAACCGAATTGGAAAATAAACTCCATAACCAACAACATTCAATCCCAACTCCTTCAATGCACCGAGTCAAAATATTTATGAGATCAGATAGTCAAGCAGTTAAACTTAACTGTCAATTCCTTGCAAAACAATGTAATTTCCTTTCAAAGGAAAGCTACACTTCAAAGTTATAGTCGGGTGAATAAGTTGTCTTACAAAGTTCAAGGGTTTCTATAGGATGAAATGTCCAACTAATACCCTCAACTTTCAATCATCAAACTCGGATATAGTCAAACAGCTCCAAGCCCTCCATATTACAGTCTCAAAGGCCACTTCAATGTGAACTCCTCCACCCCAACCACCCATGTCAACAACCTTCAATGCTTTCAAATGTCCCAATCAACAAGCATTGCACTGAAGCGATTCAAGCTTATGACCAGTCAGCACTCAGATCTCCTTGACCATGCAGTCAAATTCTTCTTACCTAAGCTCGCCTCACTCTCATCCACATGGCACACAAGAAAACAAATTTGGAGCTGACTCAACTCACATCATCACTCAAAGCTCATTCACACAAAAGGATAAATCATGGGCCAACTCCATTCCCCTACCCTACAATGTCAAGCTAACCGACAAAGCCAGCTCAAAAAGCATAACACAGCAGTGATGTATAAAATGTTCAACTCTCGATTTCCTGGCCTTAAAGTCCACATACATGGGACTGCCTCTAAGGTGTTAAGTGGCACTCAATTCCCATATTTTATTCCATCATTTCATCGCCAGCAGTTGTCCATATCACTCCAATGTTACTTATGAATACAAAGTACTTTTCCAATGCCGTGGATTCAAGTCTCACCAAGGGAAATAGTGACCAAATCTATTGTCATGTCCCAATATTAGGCATTGTTTAAATTAAAGATTTAAACATCATATTAGAGATGTCGTTCCGTCAAACATATTTAATTATGAAATACAATATATTTATTGTATAATATAATAATACTATTTATAATATATAAATATATTATTATTAATAATATTATAACTCTCTTAAATTATATGAATAAATATAAATATTAAATATTATAATTATTATATAAATCAATAATGGGTATGATCCAAAAATGTTTACCATATTAATACAAAATAAAGTGATATCGTCAAAAGAGAAAATAGAAAAAAGGGCTTCTATGAGATTACACGTCACCTAGAGCATGAACTATGCTAAATGATAACAATATAACCTCTCTTTCAAAGATTATCATCCTCAGCACGATTTAATCCAATACCAATAAGACGTATATAAAATATAATTAGACAGCAGCATGAAACCATCAATGGCCTTTGCCCTCTATATATGCCAGTAAACAATAAGAATGGTCAATCAAGGTAATCGCTGCCACCAGCGAACAAACTAATTCACCACCATTTATATTATGATGTCACCTCAGAAGATCGTTCCGTGATTAATAACTAGACAATTCGAAGGCAGCACTTATGATATTAACATAAAGCATGCATCATATGCAGTGACCCTGTATGCAGATATGAATTGGGCAGCGATGGAGGAAAGTACTCAAACATTAGAGACACAAACTAATGAAGGATTGCATAAAGAAGTTTGTTAACCCAAAGGATGCATCTATTGGAAAGAATACATCCATTGTGAAGTGTTGTCCCTCTTCATGAAAAATGGAAGGTATACATGTAAGTTGAAAGGCAGATCAATGGGGGGGGAATAAAGGGTTGGAACTACACTCGAATTACCTTGAATAAAAATCAGTAAGCAATCAGCATCTTAGGCATTAAGGGACACCATCGATCAGCACCCATTAATATATAGCATCTCATCTCCGCGAATAATTAATCAAGGATCAGCAAGCATTCGATCATGGAGGAAGAAGACACAACGAATACCACTGCAGTCAAAAGGATTCAAACAAACATTCATCGTAGAATCAGACCAGCATCGATCCAATCATCTGGCAGCAGTCATCTACCAATCAACCGATCAGCAAGCAAGCAAAATACAATCTGTTATATCCTCATTAAGAACACAGCAATCTATCATCGCATCAGCATCATTTTCAACATTGAGCAATTCATCAGCATCATACAAATCTCTTGCAGTAGCAAATAAGAATTTATATCAGATTGTCACCATTGAAGACAAATAACATTCCTAGCAGCCATCGACCATTTCAGCAAAACAATCTAAGGTATGATTCTAACGCTGAAGTTATCTCATAGCATAATTGATATATGTTCATACTCAGATTTAGAAATAATTATACTAATATGCAATAAATATGAGAAGGAATAAGAAAAGGAGTAGATAAATAGCATGAAAGTGATAATATATATAATTATCTTAATATCACACCATAGAGGTATCATAATAATGTAAACAAATGTTATTTACCATAGGAAATAAGATATGTTTGTTATAAATTTGTAAGAGGATATGATAGAAATGATAAAGTTACCTTTGAAGAATGAATAATGATTATGATTAAGGCAAGAATGAAACAATAAGTTAATCCACCAAATCCATATGAAGGAATTGATAATTAGGATGAGTAATTGGCCTAACCATGGGTGATGCTCAAGGTGAGCTTAATGAATAGGCCCTTGTCTCACGCTGGTGCAACGTCATCCCTTCGAGACAAGTGGTTAGACCTTTGGCTAAAGTTGGTGAACTATTCACCCCTCAAGCCAAAGGAGAGAAATAATAAGCCTTTGGCTAAAGTTGGTGAACTAGTCACCCCTCGAGCCAAAGGAGAGAAATAACAGGCCTTTGACTAAAGTTGGTGAGTTATTCACCCCTCGAGTCAAAGGAGAGAAACATTGGACCCATGGCAATAAATTGGTCTATTGCATCCTAACATATCATCTCATATGGAATGAATGGTTGGATTAACGTATAGTCCCATACATAATGGATATGAGAAAAAAAATGTGAAATGCATATTGATTATGATTATAAGGCTCTAACCCTAGAAGGGAGATGAAAAAATATATGAATTTGATAGTCATGTGGATATTGTAATAAGTTGATATTATAAGAAAGAATTGTGTACTAATGTTCTCTTTTCTAAGTCAAAATTGTGTGCAAGGTTGTGAAATTTTGGACTTGCTAGAAGGGGACATTACATCTATCATGAAGTTACAAGGGAAAGCTGATTACCATTCAACTTGGCATATTAAAGCTTAGCATATATATAGAAAATCACAAATGTAAGTATATCAATGACAAAGAATTGTTAACAATGCTTTTCTATCCTGCCTGGATGCTTGTTCAACCAGGTTAAAAAGACATGTTCATCTCACTATCCAACCCTACTCTACCAACTCCCAATCTGAGGTCACACCACTCCATCTCAATCTTAGTAGAAGTATAAAGTCTGAGAATTGCCAGCAGAACAACATAGATTTCAAACCTTTCTTTGCATGCATCTTAGCTCGGGGTTGCATAAACTTAATATGCAAGATCTGCAGAAAATTTAACAGGCCAATTCAAATTCATTTGTTTTCCTTGGACACTCACATTGTTTTTCATGGGTTGACAAGAAGAAGTTCTAAGATGTTGACCAAGTATATAAAGGGAGGTATTCAATATTTCAAATGAAGATGTTTGCATGTTAGTAACTCTCTTCATATATGCTACTGAATTTCTCTCTTATTCTATGGTTTGACCTATCACTAAAAGGCTTTATGCTTTGATGATGCAAGTGTAAGCACCCCACCACCAGTCATATTTAATCACACTCCCCTTAACAATTTATTGGCCAATGAAGTGATGGTTAACCAAGCTGTCAGCCCCAATCACCATTTAACATCATCGCCTTCCTCCAAAGCAAGTTCTAAATAGATAAGTATAGATAAGCCAGAGATTTAGACCACCTATATAGATAAGTATTTTTCATTTGTGTGTGCCTTTCATCATTGTTGTGTGTCTTCTGCTGTATACTCATTATGTCTGTCGATATTAAATAAGCAAAGCCAACTTCATCCACTTCTCATACTTACATGTTTAGGGTTTTGAAAAGAGGTGTAGGGAGCCTTGTAGGCCACGCCACCCCTTTTATTTATAATTTTTGTCTAAAAATTAGCAGGCCATTAGGGGATGGTAAAGAGATGTCAGAGAAATTACAACCTGCCTCTTGACTGTTTCCGAGACATTTGCAGTCCAGTGATGGCCCTAGGATGTTCCTGAGGCGTCCCCAACACATGACAGAGACAGGGAAGCCTACAAAAGAGTTAGGGATGCCTCCACATGTATCACTGATAACGATATTGATGTAAAAAAAGATCAGCAGAATTCTGTCCCCTTTGAAAATGTAGACAGACAAAAATCTATTGTTCAGAAATTGATAGCATACAGACTACAGTGATTCTAAGTTTTAGATTTTACTTTTGAATATAAATTATAAACCTAGTTTGATTATAAAGCAGGGGTAGTTTGTTGACAACCTGAATTTCTTCCAAGAACATTTCATCACTAATCCAGATTCTGGATCAATGATTATCATTATTGCACCTCATAATGAGAACAATTTCGGAAAGAAAGTTTTCAACAGAGAACAATAATTTATTCAGTAACTTTGCATCAAAAAATAGCAGAGAGAAATATGTACACATCAGGGGAGTTACTAGAATATAGAATAAATTTTTTCTCTTGCTAATCCATTCATCTATCAAATGAGGATAGGCGTTATATTCTTCACAGAGAATGTATCATGCACCATGCATTTATGAATATTTACAAAAAGACCTATACAGTAACAAAATAGTTATTCAGTCTCACCAATCAACGACTAAAGAAGTAGCACGTCCCGAAGCAAACGAAGTTAGCACCTGCCATGGTACCAACCCCAAAATAAACACCATGAAATTTGTAAAGAAAATGATACTACAAATGAATGGCATAAACAAGTAATACTGGAGACAAATGCATGAAGTAAGAAGACATACTGCATTTTTTGCTAAGAACAGTGCAGGGACCTTGTGATTCTCAAACATAACCTCTGCTGTTCTGTTGAGACATTGGCAACTCTTAATTAAAACTTTCACCTTCAAGAAGAGTGGTGATAACATAATGCGCATTACAAAAAACCATCACGTTTGACTGTGACTGCTCAAAGATATGCAAGAAAAGAAAAAGAACACCTTTCATTGTGACATAATAGTCCACATTTCTAAAAATGTACCGACCAAAGGTTGTTTGCAGTACAAATTAAACATTATATATATATACACCTGACTTTCCCATTTTTGCTGTAAGAGCAGAATTCCATATTGTTAAATTGTATAAACGAATGTCCTTAGGTCACCATCTTAATGTGTTAAGCTTGCCTTTCTCTTTGATTTGGTGAATTGGATGATGGTTCTGATAACAACATAGGATGCTCCTTAGGATCAATTCGCAACCGCTCCCTACATCCAAATATAAGAAGTTCTAGTTACTGGAAGAGATAACACAATCCTTTCACAGGTACCATACTCCAACCATAGAGAATTTAGGGTCCAACATATAGTTGTCTATCAAGCACTGCAATTCTAGATCCTCCAAAGTGTCAAAAAACATTATAGATTCTTTACAGCATCAAAATATATTCTATGTTCTTTACAGCATCAAAAAGTTATCAAGATCCTCTAGAGCATCAAAAAGCCACTCCATTAAAAAAACTGAATGCAGATATAACAAACACTAAAACTAAGCTTAAATCAACATGATTTTATTTTCTTCCAAAGTAATAAATTCACTAATAATATTTAGATTTTTCGTGGATAAATGAATGAAACGCCATGATCATATCTCACACCTTAGTTCAGTTTTCTAGACCATAGGCTTCAAACTGCAAGACAAAGAGATAGAATGCTTTTTTTGTTATCTTACTCTGCTAACAAAAAGCAACTATTAACTAATAACAGAATGAATCAGAATAATACAACCATGGCTGGCCTTCTGCGTCTAACCTTTTGCTTCTATCGACTCTTGAAACCACAGCCGACCTTTTGCAGAGGTTTTTCACCATCCCCTGACCTTCTGCCCAGAATTGTGAATGAACCATGACTGACCATGCATTCTCTAGTCCGACCTTGAATTTCTCTAACTGGGCCTAGATTGCCTTTCCTTTCTTGTGAATGTTGCTACACAATTTTTGACCATTTCTCTACACTATTCTTGCAAATCATTTTTTTTTAAATGTAAATCAAGAGTTTCTGATTGAAATAGACGATTGTAAGACATTATTCTGTAAATCAAGGGTTTCAAATTCACAACCATTTTAGATTCAGAAATGTTATAAATTTTCCAGAACTTTCCACCACTTTCTAAAATCTTCATTTCTGAGATACAATCATGGAAAACAAAAAAAATAACAATAGCAGCATATGATTGAAATTATTTTCTGGGCTATTCTCTCGATATTTTGAATTTCTGCTGCTGAATAATATATTTGCTGCTGGGAACAAAAGATTAAAATTTCTAAATTTCTGCTAATGGGAAGAAACGAAAGCAGACGCATCCTTCCTGCATATAGAGACTCCTCTAACTCAGACGCAGCAGATTAAATCTACTTAGCCTTACAAGGTCAAGATGGTCAAAACACCCAAGATTCAACACAGCAGGTTGTGCAGTCAGATTTTGGCAGTTGGTCAATTGAGATATCAAATTAGAGAAGTTTTGTCTCACCCCCAACAACAACTGCAATAGAAAGACAGAATTATTGCTGATCTGACAGCAACAATCATTACCGCTAAGAAATCCCACATCCCCCCAGCAAAGCCCAAATGCTTTCAGCAATTTCAGGAAGTAGTATCCAACATCCAGATCAAACAATCAAAGATTATATATGATCATGAACATCTGAAAAAAGAAACCACAACCCATCAACAATCCATTCAAAAAAGAGTTGAGGATCAGAATTCAAAGGTACAAGTATCTAGAGGAAAAAAAGGCGCCCCCCAGATGTTGGAGTGACAATCCAAGAAAATTTTACAACAAGAGCGCATGACAAATGAAGGTTCTCAGCCTTGGAATTCGCGACCTTCTTAAGCCCATTTATCCTCAGAAATCTGTCCATGTTTTTGGCATGAGGCTCTGTATCTTGAGTACATCTCCCTAGATAGAGCATGGGCAATCCTGATAGCACAAGTCATATAAAGTTTAGCACAAGGAGGTAAACAAGCATTGAAATACTAAAAAAAACTTAACTCCTTACCCAAGAAGCTTTATTCAGACGCATATTGCACATAACTCCCAAGTGGAAGAGCTACAAAAGGCTCATGCCCCAGTTGTGGCTGCCAGAAAAGAAAATAAATGGGCTCCAATTCTAGAATGTGGAGCACCCATTCGTGTTTCACATCCCTTGGGGTGATTGTGCCATTGGCCATTCAAATGATGTCACTTACGGGTCTGAGTAAGTGAAGGGCTATGCATATTTCCTGCTATAACTGTAATGGTGAAGAATGGTCTTCTCGAGGTACATTCCATCACAGGATCTTATCTTTCATACAGACACCCATGAGGGCCATGAGCATGTGTTCCCTAAAGTCACAAGATACTTTTGGGTCTGTGCTTCAAATATGAGACTCATCATTCATGACTATTTTCAGCCCCAGTTGTCACAGTTAGCAGCAGATGTGCATCCTAGATAGTAAGACACATATGTTTTCAAGTTCTAAGGAGCCCCTCGCTCCACAGCATCTTTATTGCAGGTTGTTATTTCCACCAAACTATGTCACCTTTTATCAACCTAACAGATGGTGATCTATCTTGATCTCTATCTAGAGATTGATCACCATTTTACATCAGGTGATGTCATTCTTTTGGATGATTTTATTTATCCTAGACTGTGACCTGTAAGACACTGACACTTGACCTCAAAGACAACAGGCCTTCAAGAGATTGCCCTTGAGGAGTTTGGTTTACTAAGGACCTCAGATGATGGTGATAATCCTGTCACAACTAGGCAATTGATATCAGTAGTTAGATGACACATGGTCTTCACATTCTTAATGAATTGGAGTAATTTTACCTGCTTTAGTGGGACCTGTCAAACACAAATACTTGATATCCACCTTCACGAGATTGACCTTGAGGAATTTCGTCTACAAAGGACCTCATCTGATGGGGATAATCCTGTCATAGCTAGGCAATTGACATCTTCCCTATTTAGGCAAGTCACATGGTGTTAAAATTTTTAATGGGTCACCTTGTTTCCTCAATTCCAACATATTTACTTGTTTCCAACAGTGGGGGCACAACTACAATTGATTATGTTTTCGTCACCAGGTATCTAATTCCTCACATTCATGGTTTTCTTATATATCACCAGCCTCCTCTTGCCAGTCACTTTCTTGGTCTTTCACTCTCTGTGCAGCTTCAAATTCCTTCCCCTTCACTTTACCATTACAGTCATCCAATAATCACCATGCCACAATCCGCTTTGAATCTGAAAGCACCATTGATAATGTCACACTTCTTTTACAGTTTATGACTGATTAACCAGTCTTCCCCCACCACCAAAACCAAATACCAATTCTAATCTCATGTCTTCTGAGAAGCTGGCCTTGACTCCTTTCCCCATACAACTCAATGGTCTACTTTACCTCATCCTCTTGGTTACAATCTATCGGTATTATGATAAGTGTAAATCTCTGCACTAGAGGCTCCATTCTGTCCAAGCTAGTCGGCCTTCATCCAAACCGTACAAATATAAAGCTTACCGACATCTCCTTTGACACAAGAAAAAAGAATTTCTTGTATCAAGGTGACTTGAGTTCCTTTTACCTTCAATCCTTCCCCAGAAATCTTTTGGCATGCTATTCTCCTGAGAAAAAACCCTACTTCAGACACCAACTCCTAGGCTTGGGTCTCCTACACAACCTCTCTTTATGATATTCTAAATATATCCATGACTATAGTTACCTCTACTCCTCCCTCATTTATTTTCTATAGGTGGTAAGAAAAACTATCAAGAAGCTCTACACCAATAAATTAGCAGATTATGAGAGGTGTTCTGTTGAATTCCTCCAATGTAATGGTTTCAACTTTCACTTTCACTTGCCTTTCCTATGGATGAGCTATTTAATGAAACTATTTGCCCATGGCTTCCCGCCTTTTGGTCATGACATATCATTCACCCCATTCACAAATCGGGGGATAACTCAAACCCTAATAACTATACACGAATTATGGGATTCACATTTGCCAAACTTTATGCCATTGTACTAGACATAAAAATTTCTAAGTACTTGGAAAATAGAAACAAAGAATGTGGGAGCATCAAGTTTTAGATGTGGCTAATAGGCTATTCATCACATTTTCACACTTCAAGCTGTTATTGAGCAGGGTAGCCAATGGTCTTCCAAAGTCTTTTCATGCTTTGTAGACTTCAAGAAGGCATTTGATTTCATCCTCAGTTACTGAATTGGAATTGAGTACAGGTATGGGTATGGGTACGTGAATACCATATGCCGGTATGGCATTTTTATTGGAGGGGGTTGGGTACGTTCTGGGTACATCCATACAAAAAACATATAAAATCATAAATATATACATATTTGTAGCCTAAAATAGTAAAAACTATACTATATTAATAAAAACTATAAAGCTATACTATATTAAAATTATTCTTTTAACATGTTAAATATTAAATATCATAGTTGAAAAACTCGGACTTGGCAATTACTCAACAAACCCAAAAATTTTAAAAACTCACGACTCAGAAAAAACTCAAGGAAAAACTCGGCAAATTTATCGAACATATAAAAATCCATAATTTTCTTAAAATATTCTTCAAAAACACACATTTCTGAATTTTTAGAATGCATTCCTGATTTCCTTCATATATAATATTATAAATCAAAATTAAGAGTTTAATACATATAATAGACCAAAAAACGAGTTCAACCTCTGAATACATGTGAACTTCAAGTTTCATTATCAATAGAAATTATAAATCATAAATTTCTTCTATGACTAAAGCTAAAAAAGTTTACATATCATTTTATAAGGTAGACATTTTGTTCATATTGCATTTATATCATAATAAACTATGAAAATCCACTGTTACAAACTCCATGAACAGAAGGAAGGAAAATATTAAATTAAAAACCTTTGTATTAGATTCTCCAACCCTACAAATTCATGCCCTACAAATCGCGGCTTTTCTCTTTATACTGTCTATTGGGCGAGTTGGGCAAGTTATCGATGGGTTTTTGGCGGTTAACAAAGTAAAAATCGCCACAATTTTTTGTAAAACTTGGCCATGAGCTTAACCAGTAACTCGTGGCCATTTTTGTCTCGCGAGTAGTCGCGAGTTATGCGATTACTCGTAGTTCTTCACATCTATGTTAAATATAATTAAATCAGAGTTGTATAGACATGGATATGAAACTATTTTTCATTTATATATATATAACGATTGAATATTAAATAATATTAAGAATGAAATTAACAATAAATAATATTAAACTCGTCAAAGGGGTTGTGCTTAAATGGAGATCCATGTTCGAATCCCCATAGTGGCATCTATTGACTTGAGTTGTGTATGTGGCTTCTAAGTTGACTATGTTGATGGGGAGGAGGTCCCCCTTGTGACCTCCGTTGAAAGGGAGCTACACCCTTGGTAGCAGCGTACAATCAAAAATAATAATAAAAATAATAAACTCAATAAATAATCTATAGATCAATTTAATACTAATTAATATAATTTAATATAAATAATATAGCAAATATATTATATACCAATAAAATAAGTTTAATAAACAATACACTAGATATAAATAATTGTAAAATTAATAATAATCAATATTAAATCTGAACCATCATTAACACTCACACAAAGAGAAATAATTTGTTCTAAAATTAATATTGATTTCTGTATTGTATAAGTCTTAGTAACCACGACCAAAGAGAAAGTTGAACCAACCTCCATCCAGCTTGATACTTGTGCAGCCGTGCTAATTAGTGACCGTGTGATCTAGAGCCCAGTATCTATTATGAACGAGATTACAAACAAGCAATATACACCCCCAATCAACTCCATAAAGGAATGGATAGCTGAAGGCAATCATCATTAGCATTTGGATCAAACATTCCTTTCTTCCTCGTCTGCTACTGCTCGCAAAAATGCAATGAAAAAAGAATGTCAGAATAACGTTTAGGGTTTTTTCAGGAATATAGCATATCGCTTTAGGTTTTCTTGAGATCAAGCAGTCAATAGAAGTTGTGCACAAAGCCTAGAATTGCATTCGAAAGGGCTTCAAAACGCCATGTAAGTTGCTAGACATTTCACGCTCAAAAGTGTCAAACCCTGCCCAATTCTACAACGATTCGGTATAACACTTGACTCTGGGATGAATTGTACCCGAAATTGGCAAGAAAATAGGCCAATTCAGTAACATAGATTTCATCCCGATACATTTTGTTTCCTGGAAGTTATTTGATATTGATAGTCTTGTTGGCAAGTTCTATAATTCCCATGGGTTCTTTGATTGTGTTAAGAGAAAATTGGAGTAAAGCAAGGAACCCTCTCTCACCGGCTTTCTTTCTTGTAATTACATAGATAATCTTGAGGACCTTTGTCAACAGCATTCTCATGTTTGATGACAATTGCACACTACATATTGTCCTCCTTACTCACTCTGTTGATAGTTTACAGAGACAAATTGATGCTCCTTTCTCACTTTTGTGAGCTTTGTCAGCTTATGGTGAAACTTAGTAAATTTAAGTATACAACATACTCTTCAACACTTCTAGCAATAATTTTTCCAAGTTTCAATTGTTTTTCAATAAGAACCTCTAGATATTATGACAATTTGTACCTACTCGGAATCAAATTTTAGAGAACATCTTTACTCTAAAACTTGCCTCATACTTGCATCTTAGCAAGGGATATACCTCACTTTCTATTCTCAAGCGCAAATGTTTTCAAATACATTTCCAGAATCTATCCTTTCAAAGTTGAGCCTCTTCAATGTAGACATCAAACTGGCCATTTTGAATGCTTCAAAGTTTTGGAGCAACCAATATGGAACATGTTGAATGGGAACGAACTAGGTGAGTCCATTCTCTAATTCTTGAACATATAGTTGTTTCAAATGGATGACTCCCCAATGAATTATACAAGTTGAGCTTTTACCCAACGCCTTCTCCTTGAGAATATCATCAAGTTAATATATTCATAGGGTCAGATCCTTTGGTTACTCAACCTCAAGTCAAGACCGATGCTCAAATTTGGCCCTTTTTTCTTCTCTAATGATTGCTTCTTTGGAACCCACTAGGCATCAAAGTAGCTAATATCTTCAAACCAACCAACACCTCTAGCTCATTGGCATGTCTATTGATAATCTTCATTAGATCCCTCCCCTCACCTGCTTCCCTCAAAGGAGATCATCAACAACGTTGTCACCAACAATATATACCACTAAAACATTAAGGTCACTCGGACGTTGCCTCTATAGGAACTAAACACCAAGTTGGATTTCTATATTATGAATTTCTTAAGGATTACAAACGGTATCCTCATTCAGCCTAAGAATCCCAAACATCATTGATCACATGGCTTGAGAATTTCCCTTATTGTCGAGTGTAGGCTCTCCAATTATGAGTTAAGACTAGCCACCATATTCTAAGGGAACAAAATATGTTGTCTCTACCTTCCTATAATAGGTAGAGACAATGTATTCTATTTTTAGATGCCCTATCTATTATGAGTTTTGAGAGAGATACTATAGCCTATACAAAGACCCAAGTTGTAACATACACCCTCGGATATGTTGTTTCTATGCCAAGTTTTTTGCTTTTCAGATTGTTTTGGTTTAGGGTTTTCATGTGCATGTTCTTGCATGTAGGGTTTTTGCATTGAAATATAGAATATAAATCATATATTGAAAACCCAAAAAATATACAATGAATTTGCATAAACGAACAATGACCCAGTTCATAAAAATAGCTAAAACTAATTACTGAGACATACCCATAATGAAATCTTCAACTTGGTATTTTGCCGAAAATGAACCACGTACATATGCATTGGAAAAATCACATTCATTACAACAAAATGCTGGAATCTTTGATCATGAACAATAGCAGCAATTTCTTGAAGCCAAATCGATCTACACCATGAAGAATAGTCAGCCAATGGATGGCTATTCGATCTAGAAACAGACCCACAACTCTCCCTAAAATGTACGGCACGGCTAGTGCATAGAAACAGCAATAAATAGCTTCAAACCCTTCACAAAATCCTCTGTAATCAGCTGTGACTGCAGAGGCTGAATGACCAAGAAAAGGTATAATATGCACTTAAACCCACTTCCAAAACACAGAATATCTCCTAAATGAAGGTACGGCCTGTCCCAGCTAAGGTACGGCCAACAGCAGGGGTAAATACAGTCCTCAAAGCACACAAAAGCCATCAATATCTGTTCTATATCAATTCTATTCTGCTGTCATCACAAAACTGCAAGAATGATGTTCAATCTCTGCTCAAAACTCCATCAAAATGTCTCCGATGAATGCACAACTGAAGCCTCTGGATGAGGCCTCCAAGAATCTCTCCCTGATGTGGTCTCTCACACACGAAGAAGAGGACTATGCAGAGGTTTTCGTCTCAACACAGCCAATATCAAACCCTTGAAGCCAAACTCCAAGAAATGCACGGGAATATCCAAACAAGAGAGTAAAATTCATTATCCAAGCATAACAAATGACTTTCGTTCACCTCTTTTTATAATTCCTCAAGAGGGGTCAATTCACTTTTGAGAGAAATATTTCTTTTAACTTCACTTTTAATATTTCCCAAGGTGAGCGCTCCACAAAATGACTTAAGTGTCTTTTAAATATTTTATTTTTCATCACTTAACCATTATAACTCAAAGTCCAATATTAAATATTCATTTAATATTAATAATTTACGGACTTTAAAACGGAGGCCCAAATGAACTCGGAATCCAGTGATCTATAGACCATTGGAAAGGTGTCGCCAAGACGCTTCCTCTCCAACACTGAAAATCCCGAAACGGACATAAACCTTAATTTGCCAAAAATAGCAAGTCCAGGCCCAACATTTGAAATCCCCTGGGAAGACATCACCGCAAACCATTTGATATCATCGAGCTCAATGCAACATCTGAGATAGCCAACGACTGACTGCCAAGTCACCAAAACAACGCCAGACTGACACTAACAATAAATAGCAGTGCTCTCCGAAGACCAAAGAGAACAAACCCAGAAAAACCCAGAAAGATTATCGCCATGCAAGCACTTACTATAAATAGTAAGTGCGGACAAGTCCAAAATTTCTCCGGAAAATGTCATACAGCTCCACTGGATCACCCAAACACCTTGGCGACATCGAAATACTCCTTTGATTATGCTGTCACCAACCCAGAAAGTCAGCTCTGACTGTGCTACAAGAGAACTCGAAAATGGGGACATTACACAAGTGCTTGTTTATCCACTTCCAATCAATACCTTGATATGAAACACTTGACCCTTTTCCTTTGGGAGGATGCTATTATTGAATAATTCCTAATAGGGTCTCTTACATTTGTCACATTGATTGCATCCTTCTTGGAACCCCATTCAAGAATTGGAGAATGTTAGTGCCCATTAGATACATCCAATTCACACTCATATGGGAATATCTTAGTCAAGCGACATTCTCTTTGTGTATTGCTACCAATGCATATCCCTATGAGTGTCATATGATCATTTGTTGCTCCTTTTGCTATGATAGGTGACATTGTTGTTGGTTCTTTGGGCTGAACATTGCTACACACATATGACATCATTGGTTCCTTCTCATAATTTTCTGCTTTTATCTTTGACAACTACAAGCTTGTATGAGTCCAGACCTTATAAGATTCTTTCTACATGGCTTTTATGATTTAAAGTTCAACCACTTTAGGTCTAACTATTTTATGCTTTTTTATACAGTATCTTTACCCTAGTCAAGGAATGTTTTAGTGGCTATATGTCACCGTTTGGCTTTTTTTACATTTCTATTCCCTAAATTTGGCTATTTTTAGGCTTTTTTATACAATATCTTTACCCTGGTCAAGGAATGTTTTAGTGGCTATGTAAGATACCCAACTAATTCTACCAAAAATTTTCCTTAGACAATTTTACTTGCTATCAACTCATCAACTATTTCAACAACACAAAGATATACATCAAAGATAACTATTTGAATGAATCAACCTTAAGCTGGGTACTTGTTTTATTACTTGTGTAATGTCCCCTTTCCAAGCCTAGTCAGAATAGGACCATTAGCCTATCTCATGATCCCGATGGGCTAGGGAATGGTTTGGGATCATTTTTGGTTAATTATCAAATTGGAGTTATAAGGTTTGTTTAATTTGATAATTAAACTAAGTTTTATTATATTTGGTGCACTTAAATTAAGGCGGGTTATTTTAAAAAGTGACTTCATGTTATGACTTGATGGGAAAAAGGGAAATGTTATAATTTTTAATTCCCTAGTCACTTAAGTGTGCACCTAACTTGATATTAGAAATTATTTCTAAGGGAAGTGCAAAAAAGCTCTAATTTCAAGAAAGATTGGTTTTGTAACTCCCAGGTGCTTATAAAAAGAAGTTATGAGCTCAATTGGAGGCATGCTTGGATTTCTATTGTTATGCTGCTGGGATAGTACCAGAGTTTCATCTTTCCTTCTTGTGGACGAAATCCTACTTGGAGAAGATCAGTTTCGGTAGTGAGATACCTACCCTAGCTGATAAATGGTGGTTTCTACCTCAGGAAACCAATGGAGCTGATTTGGAGTTGAGAATTTTGATGAGTTTTTGGAGAGGAGAATTATAGTCTATCATTTGTAATCCTATGTAGATGTTTTTGTTAGTATTTGTTATCAGTCTTCTTGAGTTTATGTGTTCTTATCTGCTGGCCGTACTCTCTAGTGGCCGTACCAGTTATTGATAAAATCTGAAAATAAAAACATTGAAGTGGAGTTTTGGTTTCCGATCCTTTTGCAGTGTCATTGTCTATCTTAGACATCACTTTCCATGGTGGTTGGGAATGTTTAAAAGCATTGTCTGATTTTCTATGTGCATCCGTACCTCTATTTGGCCGTACAAGCTGATTTAGGATAATTTGAAAAATAAAAAGATTGCAAAGGTGTTTTGATTCCATTCTTTTTGCATTGTCCTTGTATAGCATAGGCGTCCCCATTCATGATGAACTTATGTGTTCAAAAGCAATGTCTGAATTTCTATGAACTGCCGTACCATTACAGGGCCGTACGGCTCATGGGTAGAAAAACACATAAGAATATTGCATAGTCTTTATTCAGTGGCTTATATTAAGTGGAATGTCATTCTTGAGGGGGTTAATGTCATGTGGTATCAATGTTTTATTGAGGGGCAGATATATGTAGTTTATATGCAGTCCGTACCAGCATCATGGGAGTCATACCAGCCTGAAGTAGAGTCTTTTTATCACTGTTTCTGATCTGTATCAGTGTCTTGTTCAATGTTCTTTCAAGGAAAACGTGTTAAGTCTCATAGAAGTTGATAGATGTCAATTGGTCTATGTCATAGTATGTGGGTCTCTTTATTCCAAGCTACAGTACTATGCAGGGCAGCCTGATATGACCATTTCCTGATGAACAGCAAATGCCTGATTTGGAATATCATCCTTAAATTGGGTGATCAGCATAATATTCTTTGTGAATATAGGATTCTTGTGTGAGCATAATCACTTGAAGAGTGAAATCAGATATATGATTCTTTCTGCTTGGAACAGCTTTATACTGCAGTTGGAAGTGCTAATGGGTATGTTTCTACATCAAGGATTCAGAGGGAGTTATTATCAAATTTCAATTCTTGTGCTTTGATATTGATTCAATTAGAGCTTCATTTGTAAATTCTATCACATTAAGGCCCTGGATGGTTTACCGCCAGTGTGGAGGAAAGAACAATTAAACATATTGTAACCCCTGGATGGTTTTACCGCCAGTGTGGATAAATGAACTTTTCTTTATTGTTTCTACCCACTGCATAAGTGGAGTATTCCCACTGAATAAGTGGATGGCATTGTAATTTTTCCTTTCTTGCTCTCATACCCACTAAAAGTGGTGAATCCCCACAACTTGTGGATGCCTGCATATGCAGATGAATGTTTACTTGTTTGCACAATGTTTTAATTTGTAATCCAAAGCACATTATGCTCTCACCTTGCCCGAATTGGGATCTTGGTGATCAGAAGTGCGGAGGAGTTTAGTTGTGCTAACACTGTTTATCATTGTTCTATATTTTGGAAAAAATTTTGGGGTTGTATATTACAACTTGATTCAATCAGCTCACAATGTCTTATTACATGAGTAATGCTTTCAATGGCATGTAGTTACACTTTATTCAAATGGAATTACAAAAGCAGGCCTTGGAGCCTTGATGATTGCAATGGGCGCCTATACTTGATCGACTCGATTGAACTCAACGATGTCAACTGAATGTCAACACCTCACAGTACAACAAGGGAGCATCACCTTGTCAGTTGAGGGAGCATCACCCCAACACTTGAAACTCGCAGGCCTCAAGATTACAAGCTCAACAGCTTTGCAGAGAGAATTTTGTCAAATGCATAGATGCCAAATGAATGAGAGAGCTCCTCCTTTTATAGGCCTTCCAAAGGCAATGAAGGCACGTTTTTCAATGCATGAAGAGGAACCAAGGCACGTTTCCCAAGAAGCATATTCAAGGGAATATTCCATCTGATGACTCATTCTGAGTTGGCAAGCTTATATAGAGACCTTGACACGGATCCCGAAGACATTCTGTCGACCAATGAGAGCTCAGGTAGTTACAACTACCTTATCTTCTGACTAGGCGCCAATTGTTGATCCAGGCGCCCAATTGATGTAGCAGAGTTATGAAATAGGCGCTATTCCAGGCTAGGCGCATTCAGGAGGTGAGAAAATAGCTAGGAGTGCGCCTTGCATATAAGATGACTTTCCTTGGTGATTCTTCAAGTCCTGATGTTCTGGGAGGTGGAATGCTTCAACTGGGAGTGAGCGCCTAGCTTGGGAAGAGCTTCCAAGTGTTGTTACCTTGATCCAAAGAGGTATCTGGACTTCAACTTAACCAATCTCCTTAAGGCGCTCATTGAGATTGATCAAGGCGCCACTTGAGGGTTAGGCGCCAAATAGAATCATGAAGAAAGTGTTTAAAAGCTAGGCGCCAAAGCTTGGTCAAATGCACTGGAAAATGCGCCTAAGGATGACAGGATCATGAAAATGGCGCCCTGTGGTCTTTAGGCGCATACCTTGAATGTTTTGTACTGATAATGGAGATACAACTTGGAAATTTTTCCTGTATTGCCTTCCCATTCTAGGGAACTCTACCAACTCCATGCCAAGTCAACCTGCTTGAGGCGCTCTCCTGAGAGAGTGTAAAGGATACTAGCGCCTCATGTTGGATTCAATTCCATGCATGTAGAAACACTTACTCACCAAGCGCCTTGACAATAGGGAGTGATTGGAACTTCCTTCCAACTCAGGCGCTTGCTTGGAAGATTTGCAGTAGATTTGGCGCTCATGACTTACCTCCTTTGAAGATGCTTTTGGCGCACATCTTTTCAAAGTAGATTGAAAGCAACTGAACTTCAATTGGATTGATCTTGCCCCCTTGAAGGAGCGCCTTGTATCTAGACTGCATTTGAGGACTTACTCCCACCTTAGGCGCACTAAGGTCACTTCATCAAACAATCTTGATCTATATTGAACATCAAACTAACATAGGGCGTTGTTTAGGGTTTGCTTCTGTCATGATCTAGCGCCTAGGCGCCTTTAGGAGATTACCTCAACAAGAAATGGCGCTTTGTCACTTGCCTTCACAAGTAACTTCTGAACTAGGGCGCATATCTAGAGTGCCAGTAATTCAATCTAACACCTTAGCTTTCACAGGAGATTCTTTGAACAAGAAATGGCGCCTTTAGCCTTAGGCGCCTATTTGAAGTTATACAACATCATTTGGTAATTTAAGTTCACCTTCACAACTCAACCATACTCGCCTCCGACAAAACTCCTTCTTCAACCTTGGGCGCAAATTCAATGCCCTGAAATCATGCATTGGCGCCTTCTGATTCTTAGGCGCCCAAAGTGAGTAGGCCCTCTTCAACATCCAATTCACTTAGAAGACTTCAATTTGGAGACTTATCAAACTTTTCTATCAAGGCGCCCTGTTGGATGCTTCAAAACCCAGGGCGCTCACTTAGGTGAAGTCAACATGACATTGGCGCCTTAGCATGGAAACTTCATTCCTCATCAACTTAGCTCATCTAAGAACTAGGCGCTGGGTTGGAGAAGGTTAACCACAAAGAGCGCCTTCAGTTTGAATGCTATATTGAGAGCTAAAATGAGCTTTGGAAGTTGGGCGCCAAAGTGAACCTGATTTGTCAAGGAGTGCGCCTGGCAATGGTGATCACTGGGGTTGATGAAACTACTCCCAGACTTGGTCAATTTACAAGTTTCTGACTTTGCTCCTGCAAAACAAAAGGTTAAGTTAGTCAAAAACCAGCTCATTCCCTCATTACTTAGAATTAGCCTCCGGGAATGAGGAATAGGCTAATCCATTATACACTTGAGGATCAGGCCGGAAACGGGGACATGACAGGCTATATGTCGCCGTTTCGCTTTTTTTGCATTTCTATTCCCTAAATTTGGCTATTTTTAGGTTATTCATAGGTCCCATTTGCCCCATATTTGATGGATTTTCCTTGATCCCAACACAAAATCGCATTGACTTAGATATTTGAATTATCTAGGATAAATAAATATATAGCATCATTGTTTATAACAATTTGGACCTTATTGCTCCAATTTGTTAGGGACTATTTTTGTATTTTCTTTACTTGCCCCCATTTTAACAACTTAGTTTACAAGTTATATTGATAGGAAATTTAGAAGTCGAATCACCAAACAAACCATATATTAATAGGAAAACAAACTCTTTGAATTACAAAAAAATATTGGTAAATGGAGATCTTGCCATGTACTCTAAAATCTAATTTCCACTAGGAAGAAAAATTGCCCAAGATGTTATGCCACAATAATATCCTAGCATACCACTACTACTTAGATGCCACTCATGTTGTCCCTCAACAACGTGGTTCTGCTTCTCCTTGACATCGTGGCTCTACTCCATCTCAATGACATGGATCTAATCCTTTTCAACCACCCCTCAAGACATAGGAAGAAACACACATTACAAGTTTATTCACCATGACGAAAGTTACACCAACCTTGGATATTAGGAGAGATTCTAGAGGGAGTGCTTTACTTCCTCCTTGCACCAACCTGGACCCCCTAGCCTTCAGTACTCACCAATGAGCATGATCAAATCGTGTATTGGTCCTTTCACAATGATCAACAATGGCACCGATGGTTCCTCCCTTCCACGTCTCAACAAAGATATTATGAAATTTACTAGCATATTCTCTTCCTAGCACTTTCTACTATAAACTAATGTATTCTCGAGTTCCATTGAACTACATTTCGTCACTTGTGGACATTAATATACTTATCTTATCTATACTTGCCCCTATCTTAACATCTTTGTTTACAAGTTATATATCGATAGGAAATTTAGAAGTTGAATCACCAAACAAGTTATATATTGATAGGTTAATTAACTCTTTGAATTATAAAAAAAATTGGTAAATTGAAAATTTTGCCATTTACCCTCAAATTTGATTTTCGCCAGGAAAAAGATTGCTCAGGACCCCGACATACCACCACTATTTAGATGCCATTGCATGTTGTCCCTCAACAACATGATTCTGCTCCTCCTTGATATCACGGCTCTACTCCTCAATGACATGGATCTACTCCTCGACCACCCCCTAAGCCATAAAGACAAACACATTACGAGTATCTTCACCACTACGAGAGCTACACCAGCCTTGGAGTGTTTTCTTTCCTCCGTGCACCACCATGCTTGAACCCCTAGCCTTTGATACTCTCCGATGAGCATTACCAAATCATGTATCAATCCTTTCACTATGATCAAAAATGGCAATAGTTATCCCTCCCTTCAAGACAACAAACATGATTCCGCTCCTTGATGTCACGGCCCTACTCCTTATCAATGAATGCATCTACTCCTTCTCGACCACCCCCTAAGCCACAAAGACAAGCGCATTACGAGTTTCTTCACCACTATGAGAGTTACACCAGCCTTGGATGTTAGGAGAGATTCTTGAATGAGTGTTTTGCTTCCTCCATGCACCAACATGCCTGACCCCCTAGCCTTTTATACTCTCCAATGAGCATTACCAAATCGTGTATCAATCCTTTCGCTGTGATAAACAATGGCAATAGTGATTCCTCCCTTCCAGGGCTCAACAAAGATATTGGATGAAACTTGTATCCATCCTTCCTATCTTCATTAGCCTTTGCTCTTTGTAGATTCCATTCCCCCCACATGGCTTATTTGTATTAGTTTCTTAACAGCTTGTGTTGGTGTTGCACTGCTTCACTTTTTTAGCTAAGTTGTCAATCCTGGTACGGGTATGAGAACCCGGTACGCAGAAACAGCAATTTTTTTTTTGGCCCGAGTATGGTAGGGCAACACACACACACACACACACACACACACACACACACACACACACACACACATATATTATAAACTTTAAAACTCTAAGACTAAAACAGTACTACTCATAATTGCCAATAAACAAAATAATAAAATATCTAAATACCTCATAACTTGCAATAAGAAAAATACTCATGAATTGAAATTCATAATTTAGTGATTTCTCAAATGTCAATACAAAAAGAATGTTACAATCAATATTCATTGTTCAATAATCATCATATGGGTCTTCATCAAGAGCATCATAGTCAACATTTGTTTCAACTTCATTTGAACCACAATCAGCTGGAACACCACTTCCACTAGCCATGTTTGTGTCATGTGTAGTTGTATTATGGTCCTCATCAATAGACTTTTGCAAGCTGTGTAACAGTAGCATCTAAATCAGCACACTCAGGAGTTAGATCCCAATTCCTTGTCACCCCCTCCTTGTAATCAGGTTTCTTATGTGACAAGAGATGCAAGTTGGAGTGCACAAAGACCAAATCCTCAACTTTTTTTGCACCCAATCAATTTCATTTAACTAAGTGGATAAAGGAGTATGTACTCCAATTCCACTCAGCTGAAGAATAACTTGCAACCTGTTAAATTTGCATACCATACGAGTTACAAACTTACAACATTTACAATTATAAATTGTAAAACATAAATTATTAAATTTAAATTATAAAAATAAAATTATAATATATAGTAGGGAAAGAAAAATGAGGAAGTTAAATTTAAAAAATAAAAAGATGCATACTTGAGATAGAATTTTTATTGCAAGAGGTTGAAGGTGAAAATAGTCTTGGCCATCAAGTACCATCATTCATGAGCATCTTTCTTGTACTTGTCTCGAAGAGCGAAAACATCTTGATTCTTTGAAGATATGAACTCGCCAAACTTACTTGAGACAATTCTCTCTAAATCTCCATCTAGAAATATTATTTTGAATGCAGTTTTGTACCCAACAGCAACCTCTTTATCTCTATATGGTGCCAACCCTCCTTGGTAGGGAAAATATCTCTTTGCTACAATACTTTGGAGACAAAGCAAATGCTAAGAGATGCAAGGGTCTGGTTATCTTGTTCCAACGCTCATCAATGATCCTTTGCACTCTTTTAAAAAATGTTTTTGTGGGATCTTGCTCCTTGGCTTCTATTATAGTCCTTATTTTTTCAACCATGGAGTCCATGCCATCATAAATTTCACCCAAGCATGGTCAATCTGTACCTGCGTACCTAATCATTCTCATGATGGGCTCAGTGAAATTCGAAACATATTCCACACGAGCCCACCACTCATCATCTAGGATCAATGCTTTGATATTTTGGGCTTTCTCTGACTGTGATTGCCTCCATACACTCCAAAGAGTGTTGATGACCACGGCATCGATGCCCCTCACACCTTCACAAGTCTCAAGACGATTGTGTGATGCGAAACAAGTTTCGGCAACCTAACATCGTGTAAAATATATAAATTAAAATTTTAAAAGTAGCAACTTAGCAAAAGTTTTAAAATATTAAATATGCTAAAAGTAAAATTTAAAAATAAGATTACCTTCAACAACTCCAATTTGGAGACGATCTTGAAGATGGCTTGTGACATATGATGATTTGTCACAAACATTTGAATCTTCTCGGCCTCCGTGTAGATTTCCTTGACCCACTCAATTTGTGTGCCAATCTTTTGCACTATCAAGTTGAGATAGTGGACGACACATAGTGTCCAAAAAATATGCCCATATGTACCCTCCACCATTGAACCACTTGCCCTACAATTTTTAGCATTGTTTGTTACAACTTGGACAACGTTTTTAGGGCCCACCATCTCAATGGTTTGTATGAGGATATTGGCAATGAAGCTTGCATCCTTCACTTGCCCCTCACAATCAACTGCTTTCAAAAGCATAGCCCCTTTAGGGGACAGTACAATCACATTAATTAGTGGCCTATTTTTGCAATCCTTCCATCCATCAGAAACGATGGACACTCCTGTTTTAGGCCATGTATCCCTTATTGCTCTCAATGACAACTCTACAGAAGCTTTTTCCTTGCCCAATAAAGTGGTGCGCACCTTTTCATACCCAGGACTAACATAATTAGTAGGTGCCTTGGCAACTACGGTCACTGTATCCCGCCAATATGGTGATCTAACAAGGTTAAAAGGAAGCCCACTAGCATAAATGCAACAAGCAATGATTTCATCTGCAAGCTCCCTTGCCTCATTCTTCAAGGATTTTTTCAATGGGCCTCTTTTACGGGAATGACTAGTGTCTTCTCCAAAAGATGGTGATGGCATGAAAGGATGTGAGCCAGCCAGTTCTATTAAGCCACCAAGAGGTTTCTACAATCCTTTCTTGGAAAGAGGATGTACTCTTTCCTTTGCTCTCTTACTTACCATGTCGACATCCTCTTGTTCCTTGATATATCCCAATATTTGTTGCTTTGGCAACCCTTTCTTATTCGGCCCTGGACAAACTTTTATACATGCGCCGGTCATAGCGCAAAAGTGAGCTTTCACTCAAAAATATGAGCTCTTATATTCATTCAAACATTGGCTACAACGCCAATGATAACCCCCACCACCAGGGAATTGTTCAATCATGGTTGAATGTCACCAAAGAGGTGAGGTTGCATCAATTTTAAACGAACTCTCTACAGGTAGGCCAACTGAACTAGAACCACGAACCATTCTATATGAAATTATACAACAAAACAAAACAAACACTACAAATTTACGACCTTACAACTTAAAAAAACAAAAACAAATGGCATTATAACCCCTATATTATGTATATAATGTTTAAAATAAAAATTTAAAACTTCAAGAAAAAAAATTGGAAAAAAATTGAAAAAACTTGAAAAAATTCATGAAAACTTGAAAAAAATTACAAGATTCGCCCACCTTTGTAGATACATCTTCCTTGAGCAGCTTTTCCTCTCCTATTGGTGTAGCTCTTTCACTCCCGTGGCCTTCACCTTCAAAGAAAAATGTAGCAACCTTCAACAATCAACAATGGCAGCTTGGGGGCAAAAAAAATGAAGTTTTACTCTTGTTTTGATGAAATATGGGGGCAAAAGATGTGGTATGTTTCACTTTTAGGGCGAATTAGAGGCTTTTAGGTTTTTTTTGGTAAAAAAATGTAAAAAAAAATTGTTTTGGCGTCACTGTGCGTCGATGTCGGCCACAGGTACGCTCGGGTTCACCCCGAGTTTGTCCAAGGTTCGGCCCAGGTACCTAGGGCTAGCAGAACCATGGACGAACTCTAGGGAGAACCGGTGCCTTGACAATTACGGTCACTGTATCCCGCCAATATGGTGATCTAACAAGGTTAAAAGGAAGCCCACTAGCGTAAATGCAACAAGCAATGATTTCATCTGCAAGCTCCCTTGCCTCATTCTTCAAGGATTTTTTCAATGGGCCTCTTTTACGGGAATGACTAGTGTCTTCTCCAAAAGATGGTGGTGGCATGAAAGGATGTGAGCCAGCCAGTTCTATTAAGCCACCAAGAGGTTTCTACAATCCTTTCTTGGAAAGAGGATGTACTCTTTCCTTTGCTCTCTTACTTACCATGTCGGCATCCTCTTGTTCCTTGATATATCCCAATATTTGTTGCTTTGGCAACCCTTTCTTATTCGGCCCTGGACAAACTTTTATACATGCGCCAGTCATAGCGCAAAAGTGAGCTTTCACTCAAAAATATGAGCTCTTATATTCATTCAAACATTGGCTACAACACCAACAATAACCCCCACCACCAGGGAATTGTTCAATCATGGTTGTATGTCACCAAAGAGGTGAGGTTGCATCAATTTTTAATGAACTCTCTACAAGTAGGCCAACTAAACTAGAACCACAAACCATCCTATATGAAATTATACAACAAAACAAAACAAACACTACAAATTTACGACCCTACAACTTAAAAAAACAAAAACAAATGGCATTATAACCCCTATATTATGTATATAATGTTTAAAATAAAAATTCAAAACTTCAAGAAAAAAAATTGGAAAAAAAATTGAAAAAACTTGAAAAAATTCATGAAAACTTGAAAAAAATTACAAGATTCACCCACCTTTGTAGATACATCTTCCTTGAGCAGCTTTTCCTCTCCTATTGGTGTAGCTCTTTCACTCCCGTGGCCTTCACCTTCAAAGAAAAATGTAGCAACCTTCAACAATCAACAATGGCAACTTGGGGGCAAAAAAATGAAGTTTTACTCTTGTTTTGATGAAATATGGGGGCAAAAGATGTGGTATGTTTCACTTTTAGGGCGAATTAGAGGCTTTTAGGTTTTTTTAGGTAAAAAAATGTAAAAAAAATTGTTTTGGTGTCACTGTGCGTCGACGTCGGCCACAGGTACGCTCGGGTTCACCCCGAGTTTGTCCAAGGTTCGGCCCAGGGACCTAGGGCTAGCAGAACCATGGACGAACTCTAGTGAGAACCGGTGCCTTGACAATTGCGGTCACTGTATCCCGCCAATATGATGATCTAACAAGGTTAAAAGGAAGCCCACTAGCGTAAATGCAACAAGCAATGATTTCATCTACAAGCTCCCTTGCCTCATTCTTCAAGGATTTTTTCAATGGGCCTCTTTTACGGGAATGACTAGTGTCTTCTCCAAAAGATGGTGGTGGCATGAAAGGATGTGAGCCAGCCAGTTCTATTAAGCCACCAAGAGGTTTCTACAATCCTTTCTTGGAAAGAGGATGTACTCTTTCCTTTGCTCTCTTACTTACCATGTCGGCATCCTCTTATTCCTTGATATATCCCAATATTTGTTGCTTTGGCAACCCTTTCTTATTCGGCCCTGGACAAACTTTTATACATGCACCGATCATAAAGCAAAAGTGAGCTTTCACTCAAAAATATGAGCTCTTATATTCATTCAAACATTGGCTACAACACCAACGATAACCCCCACCACCAAGGAATTGTTCAATCATGGTTGTATGTCACCAAAGAGGTGAGGTTGCATCAATTTTAAACGAACTCTCTACAGGTAGGCCAACTGAACTAGAACCACGAACCATTCTATATGAAATTATACAACAAAACAAAACAAACACTACAAATTTACGACCCTACAACTTAAAAAAACAAAAAAAATGGCATTATAACCCCTATATTATGTATATAATGTTTAAAATAAAAATTTAAAACTTCAAGAAAAAAAAATTGGAAAAAAAATTGAAAAAACTTGAAAAAATTCATGAAAACTTGAAAAAAATTACAAGATTCGCCCACCTTTGTAGATACATCTTCCTTGAGCAGCTTTTCCTCTCCTATTGGTGTAGCTCTTTCACTCCCGTGGCCTTCACCTTCAAAGAAAAATGTAGCAACCTTCAACAATCAACAATGGCAGCTTGGAGGCAAAAAAAATGAAGTTATACTCTTTTGTTTTGATGAAATATGGGGGCAAAAGATGTGGTATGTTTCACTTTTAGGGCGAATTAGAGGCTTTTAGGTTTTTTTAGGTAAAAAAATGTAAAAAAAATTGTTTTGGCGTCACTGTGCGTCGACGTCGGCCACGAGTACACTCGGGTTCACCCCGAGTTTGTCCAAGATTCGGCCCGACTACCTAGGGCTAGCAGAACCGTGGACGAACTCTAGGGAGAACCGGCCCGAGTACAGCGACCTACCTAGGAGAAGCCCGTAACATAGGTTTGTAGAGCTTTCATTCCTTTATTTTGCTTTCCTAGGATGTTCTCTTCTTAGCACTTTCTACTGTAAATTGATGTATTCTGGAGTCACATTAACCTACTTTTGGTCACTTGTGGACATTAATATACTCATCTTAACTATAGTGGATTCACCAAGATTTCCATTGAATTTCAAGAGGCTATTCGTAAAGTATACCTTAACCCCTTTACTTCCCTATTATAACTAAATGTATTCTTCTAGTCCCATTGACCTATTTTGGTGATTTGTGTACATTAATATAATTGCTTTCTTCTTTATTTCTTTCTTTCTTCATTTTAAAAACTTCACATGCAAACCAAGTAAAGCCTCAAACCAAAACCGCCATAGCTTTAGTTTAAATTAGATTATTGGTTTGTCATGATAGCAAATAAGAAATAATTCAAATTCCAAGTATCTGAAAAGACCTTTTCGCCAAGAAGGCTTTGATGATATATTTAGGATTTCATGATCTTGAGTTGTTCTTAGCAAACTCCCTAAACCTTTCCCTTCTTGTGACCTCAAGATGCAAAAATTACCCAAAGGTATTTCATTTGTGTAAGAATTATTTCTTTTGAGAAGAATCCAAATGATCTTATGATGCTATAAACAAAAGCAAAAAAATATTCATAAGATATTTCTAACAAAATCATGTTGTCACTAATAGATGTGAATGAAAAAAAAAACAAATCCAAAGTTAAAAACATGTATGATGAGATGGAACAAATTTTAGAATCAAACCTCAATTCATCATATGTTTCTCAAAGGAATTAAGATCTCACAACATCCATTACATAGTCCAAAGTTTAAATTAGCAATAGTTACCGAAAAGCATGATCCCATATACTATCCACAACATCCCAGTCAGCCACAATACTATCCTTCAATGCTGGAATAATCTGTCAACAAAAGATTAAGATACATTGAAAAATGTTGTGTATATAGTATATACATACATATACAAAACAATTTATAGATTTGGCTTTACACCTAAAGCTGTAAATTCAGAAAAAGAAAAGTAAGATTAACAGTGACAAAAGGAACATCGGCACAAACCTCCATATAATCACGCCGGTACCCAAGAGCTTGGGAACCAACATAGAATTTTGGCTTTGATTTGGACCTCTCTGCATCCATCTTGACAATTGTTTTGACATCTGAAACTGCCTCCAAATCACCTTCAACTTTGATTGCATCGATGTTTCCTGCCTCTTCAATGAATCCCACAACCTTGCACACAAGTGAATTACAATGTCTGATTCCTTTGTATGTGAAATAATATATACAAATTAATTTGCAATAGTTATTCCACGTAAAGACAGAACTATGCAAAGCCATAGTCTCAAATAAGTTACACTGAGGTTATAATAACTACTTACATGCAGCAGCAAAGTTCTGTTCCAGGTATTACTAACTTGGGAATCAAATGCACATCAGCTGGGCAGTCCAAAGAAAAGGAATAAATTGTTCAAACATGTGACATTTGCACACTAAAACACACACACAGTGGAAGCACTTGTAACCAAAAGCTGTGGACATCACAGCATAAGGCACTTGAAGAAAAAGCTTGGGAAATTTCCATATTAACATGTTCAAGGAGAGGTAGGGTGGAAAGAGTGAAAACAAAATGTAAAACTAAGACAACAAAGATTTAGAGTAATAATGACATAAGACATGAATCCTTGAGAAGCTTGCACAATCAGAAAGTGTGGTCTGAGAGCAGTCCAGCAATATACACTTGACCTTCGTTTGGTTAAACTATGACAGAACGATGCCCTGTTAAACCACCACGTACCTTTCCAGCGAATATAAGTCTGCTAGCCCTACCTGAATTGTGCCCTAATGAAACATGTCTGGCCGATGCAATACAAGAATATAAGTTGTGAATAAGTAGGTGTAAATACCAGAACTGACGTGCATTTTTATACATATTCTTATCATATATGACAAGGGAAAATGCACCCCATACAGAAATATAATGGTTTATACAGAAATTTGGGAAATCAAATGCAATTAGTACAAACAAGTATGTTGAGAAATCCTGGACAACATTAAATTACGGGGAATCTCTTTGAGCCTTAAGTAACATTTTCTAAAAAGCAATGTTCCACGGGGACCCGTCCCCTCCCAAAATCCAGCCGTCCCCCCGACTCCGAAACCCGTCCCCAACCCCGAAACCCTTTGTCCCCCCGTCCCCAAAACCCGTCCCCAAGTCCCCCTTAGGAAACTCCGTGGAACACTGCTAAAAAGAAACTAAGAACTTGTGCTATGGAGAAAAACTTCTAAAATAGTTAATTGATCATAGAGATGGTGATGTTGTCTAGTATATTATAACTAATTCTTATTCTTTTAGGCAAAAATTATAATATGTACATAATAAGCTTTCAAATGGATGAATTTCATATGATGGATTACAATCTATTTCAGATTAAAAGGGCCACTGATTCTATGCTCGGCAACCATTTGGTACCCTGTAAAAACCTATTGTTTTCCTCCATCTTTGGAGCTCTTCATATTTTTAAGGACAACCGTATTTTGAAGGCTTCAAAACGAAGAAGGTATTTGGAACCGTAAATTAGTAATCCCCAACTCCAAGGACTGCCACCATAGGCATGGTGATACCCATATCACAGTTCTCATCATGAGTGTGACCTAGGATTGTAAAACATAACATGTAAGCATAGTTAAACCCTTAGCATTCTAAATTTATCTGACAAAAGGGCATTGCACTGATAGTTAGGAGTAGATTGTCAAAGCATTAAATACAACTCTGAGATCACATTTACTGATGTCAAAAACTCTAAATTGTTTGTCAATGATGAAGAAAATGACTTCTATTAATGATATTTTCGAAGTCCTTTTCGCAAATAAACAAAATAAAAACCAATCTTGGAGCACTGAGCACAGAAAATCATTCAATTCATCATGCAAATGTGTAAATCATTCTAATTTCCACTTGTCATGGGAAAAACAAGTCTATGTTTCCAACGTCAATATCAATATGCAACATGCCAACTAAAATCCAGAAGCATCCGAGGAGAGAAGGTAATGCAGCAATTAAAGTTGCATCCACTTCCTTGTACAGAAGTGATATTTATTTAGCTTTTATACAAATGAAAAAAGAGGACATTCTCAATGAAACCAGAAATCAATCTACTCTCTGTTGCTAGTAAGGAAAGAAAGGGAAAACATTTGAGTAACAAATTTTAAAAAGCAATGCAGAACACAGAATAACATGTGCACAAATGCTCATAGTCTTAAAGATAATTAATCCGTTAACTTACGGAAGGAAAAACTGCCTTTGGAGCATCTTCACCTGCATAACCAGCTTTACATGTATGAGATCCTAGATCAAGCACTATAGCTGAGACTTCATCTGTACATCAGAAACAATGCCCGTGTCAAGAAAATATTTAAGGTGACATCAAAATTTCATAGCCAAACCTTAAAAATATATATATATTGTAGCTAACTTCTCAAGAAAATACAACCACCTACGAAGCTTTTCACATATATAAGCCACTAAGAAAATGTTTCATTCTATGATGAGAATTATCATTTTACCAGAAGTAGAGTGTCTAATAAAATTTCTTCTAAGCGAAGAAGGCCACTTATATAATCTCCACGTAAACAAATAAATAGAGATGAAAATGATACAAACAATAGAACAGAAGAGAGAATGTACAGATAAACAAATACATTGTGTTACCATTTTAATTTGTCCCTTTCAGGACAACACAAAACACAACAGCATGTAAGGATAAACCTTTCTTCAAATGAGAAGCGGAAGCTCCCTTATAAAAAAACTTCACCTTAAACCCTAGAACTCTAAACAATGGAAATACCCTGTCTTTTTGGTTCTCGAGTATAGACAGAAGGCTAATCAGCACTTCTACAAAGACGAGAGATTTTTTGATATTTTTTTGAATTAAAGCAAATGACCTTTAACAGCTAGCAAACGCTCACTCTTTTTGGTTAAATGAAGGGACAAAAAAGCATAAATACAACACAAGAATTGAATTAAATTGAATGCAAACACAAGATATTATAAGTTAAATATGAAGAGTTGCATATAAAGCTACAAACCCTAGATCAACAAAGGCTGCAACATAAAATCTACAAAAATTATCAAAACTATACTCCACTCACAAAATCACACAACTCAGCTCCAAAAGCAATTTTAGCAGCATCTAGGCATCAAATTACTATTCTTTTTAAATGTAAGCACATAAAGCATTTAACTATAAGTGTTTACAAAGGTTTGCATGCTTAAACAATGCAACGTATTAAAGATAAATACAAAAGCAAACTACTAAAGTTCATACTACAAATCCTTAAATAGATTTCATCTAAACACATCTAGTCTCAAAATAGACCTTCTGGAAGGTTATCCAAAAAATACCAGGGCCTAAAAATAGCTAGTTTGAAATGTCCTAGGTCCTTTCAATGACTTTGGTGTGACAAAAGGAGCTTCCCCGTTCATAAAATGATAGGGCATCTAAAGAAGTTTGGAACTCTAACAGAAAATTGGTAAATCCACACACAACCTTCATGACTTGAATCTACTTTCTTACTGAAAATACACTTACAAACCCTAGACACCTTCAAAAACTTGCAATGCTTGGTTCTTTGAAACCCTAAGCCTCATCAAAAGTGAGACTTTGGAAGTATATCCATAGAGTTAGCACAATCTTTCTTGATGAAAACTTGATCGCAAAACCCTAGGTGTATCATGAAGAATGGAAGACTGATCTCAACCTTACCCATCCCTATGTCACCTACAACCAACCCTTGCAGACGTGTCATGTCCCCATTTTTTTTAAGTAACTTAAAATATTATAATTGTAAATTAATTTTATAAAGTATTTTTATTTGCTTTATAAAATTAATATTTTATTTTAGTTACTTAAGTCGGTATTAAAACACTTTATTAAAAAGTGTTATGTGTACACAAAAACAAGCATTTAAAAAGTTAGTGTAAAAGCATTTAATATTGTAAGGTGTGATTGTGTACATAAAAACTTTCATTTAATAAAATTAGGGCCTGTCCTAATTTATGAAAGTTTTAAAGGGCTGTTGAGAGTCATTGTTGAGCATGTTTCCAAATGCTTGTCTTGGTTTTTCTAATGTATTGAGTCTATGAATTGTGTTTCTATCCAGTCAATGTCAAAGAGAGGTTTCTTTGCATTTGCTGAATTGTAGGGGAAAAATCATTCAGGTTTCTCAGTTGGGCTTCATTGTATTTGGAATTTCAATAATTGGTCTGAGACCATTTTGCAAGCTCCATTGAAGATTGTATGGAAATTTGATAATAAAATACAGAGGGTTTTTGTTTGCAAATTTATTGATTTGTAAAATCTAAATTTGCAAAAGGGGATTCGATATATGCAATATATCTTTGTTTCTATTTAATGTTATTATAAAATCAGGATCATATGGTTTTGGTTTTGATATGAACTATATATTTATGTCTATTTTAATTGTTGGCACATTGGAGACAATTTCTGACAGTCTCTTGCAGACTTCAATAGTGCTCTGTGGGTCCCGTAGGAAATAGATATTGGTATATTGTTCATATTGGTTGTGAAGGCATTGTTTGAAAGACTTTAGTTTCATTGTTGTGGGTCCCAGCGTGAAAGCCTCTTCTAATCACTGCTGAAGGAATTCGAGAGGTCTTCTGAAGATATATACATAGTGTCATCTATGATCATGGCTTTCAAGGAATTGGGGTCTACCTAAATATGTTCGCTGAGTTGGTAAAAAGAGTGAAATCCCAATATGAGGAAATCATGATATTTATCCGCCACCGATTTTCATAACTTGTTCTCATATTAGCTAGCGATTATAAAGAAGCTATTTGGATCATTAATCGACATCACTCTAGCAGTCTATCCAGTCAATGTCAAAGAGAGGTTTCTTTGCATTTGCTGAATTGTAGGGGAAAAATCATTCAGGTTTCTCAGTTGGGCTTCATTGTATTTGGAATTTCAATAATTGGTCTGAGACCATTTTGCAAGCTCCATTGAAGATTGTATGGAAATTTGATAATAAAATACAGAGGGTTTTTGTTTGCAAATTTATTGATTTGTAAAATCTAAATTTGCAAAAGGGGATTCGATATATGCAATATATCTCTGTTTCTATTTGATGTTATTATAAAATCAGGATCATATGGTTTTGGTTTTGATATGAACTATATATTTATGTCTGTTTTAATTGTTGGCACATTGGAGACAATTTCTGACAATCTCTTGCAGACTTCAATAGTGCTCTGTGGTTCCCGTAGGAAATAGATATTGGTATATTGTTCATATTGGTTGTGAAGGCATTGTTTGAAAGACTTTAGTTTCATTGTTGTGGGTCCCAGCGTGAAAGCCTCTTTTAATCACTGCTGAAGGAATTCGAGAGGTCTTCTGAAGATATATACATAGTGTCATCTATGATCGTGGTTTTCAAGGAATTGGGGTCTACCTAAATATGTTCGCTGAGTTGGTATAAAGAGTGAAATCCCAATATGAGGAAATCAGGATATTTATCCACCGCAGATTTTCATAACTTGTTCTCATATTAGCTGATGATTATAAAGAAGCTATTTGGATCATTAATCGACATCACTCTGGCAGTCTAAAGGCAACGAATCTGCTTGTCTTAAGGAATCGGTGGGTCTAGCTATAGGGTGCGCTACATTCATAAGGAGAGCTTTTCCTGTTTGTCAATTGGTATTCGAAGACTTTCACCTTGAGCGCCGAAGTGAAATTTCCTACGCAGGTTGTCTGTATTAAGGAACGGCTACATTGTTATTTACTGGTAACAAGGCGTCAGGACGCCTAGCTAATAGATAACGACTTGTTGCAAGTCATAATCGAGGAATGTTGCAAGTCATATCCTTGGATCGTGGTTCCAGTTTGAAGCTGAATGAAGATTGTGGAGTGAAAACTTTTCAACGCAACAACTAGAAGTCTTTGGAAGCAGCGAATATCATACAGACCTGCCCACTGTTACATCCGTAGCTTGTTTGAGCAGCTCACTCAGAGACAAGGAGATCGCCCAGCTAATTGATAAATTCCATAACAGATTGTATCATCAAATTGAGCATTATTCATTATCATTGTGGAGGTCGATCAACTCTAGGGAA
The DNA here is from genome assembly GCA_027924645.1 of Cunninghamia lanceolata. Taxonomy (NCBI): domain Eukaryota; kingdom Viridiplantae; phylum Streptophyta; class Pinopsida; order Cupressales; family Cupressaceae; genus Cunninghamia; species Cunninghamia lanceolata. The sequence goes on from BSBN01000063.1 coordinate 13,662,828, forward strand.
GGTTCACTCTCATATCCTTGGCGTCTGCTGGTGAAATAGAAGCCAGTGATCAGTCTGAAGTAAGGGACCAACACCTTTGAAGTTCAAAGCATATCAGAGATATTTGATCACAGTAGGATTACAGCGGGGATCTATTTGCAGCCTCAACTAGTGATAATATGTAATATCATTGGTATGTTGACATTCTGTATATGTTCATTGCATGCTATTGTTCTGAAACTATAAACAATAGTTAGTTCAAATCTTTAATTTGAACTTATCTATCAATCTATCTGAGATATCTATAAGTTGATAGATTAACGAATGCATCAAATATGTGGTAAATGTCTATTTGTTATGAGTTAGCACTTGTATAACAAACAACATAGACTACAAACAAACACCAAACCCAGTATTCCAGAGCTATATCCAGAAAGGGATATTACAGTGGTATCAGAGCCATAGACCTACCAGCCTATGGGTGATGACTACATAGATCCATTTCCGCATCATTATAGAAGAAGGCCAATGGGTGATAGAAGGCGGCAAGGTAATCCACAGGTTGAGATGGATCAAATGATTAGAGAGATGGTTGAAAATCAAAGGAGAATGGCAAATAGTCAGCAACAAACACAAGCAAGCATTGACAGGTTGTGTAGAACTTTGGAGGGTAATAACAAGAACAATAATAACAGGGGCAATCAAGATGATACAGGTAGCATTGCAGGATCACCAAGGAGGACACGCACACCAACTGTTGAGAGACCTATGCAGCCTACTTTTCTTCCTAGAGAAGAAGAGGTGATTGAGGAGGAGATACACTTTGAAGATGAAGATGTTGATGATTTGACAACCTTGATTGATGAGTATGATGCACTTCCGGATCATGTTCGAGATAGAGTGAATATCAATACCTTCTTGAACCATAAGCGTGAAACTAGAAGAGGTAGAGTGAATCAATGAAGGCAAAGAAGAGCTCAACCAAAGGAGTACAAGGATGCTTTGAACAAGATACCTCTTCCAAATTTTGATGGTAGTGGCTAGAGCATGGGTGAACAAATTGGATACCTTTCTTACACTCAAAGTCAAGCCCATGAGTGAAGAAAAGGCCATACATTTTGCTACTATGCATTTGGAGGGATTGGCATATGAGTGGTGGCATCATGGACTTGTCTCTCAACATCACAACAGGATTAACAAGATTACTTCATATGATGAGTTTGTTCAAAAACTCATTAATAGGTTTGATAGAAAAGATGTGGAGGTCTACTACCGAGAGCTTGCACAGCTGAAGCAAAGTGGAAGGGCGGATGCCTATGTGAATGAATTTCAAAAGATTGCAGTCATGGTACCTGACATGTCCAATAGAAGAATCACAATGTTGTTTATTGAAGGGTTGAATGATAGGATCAAAGGATTGGTCAAGGTGCATAAGCCAAGTACACTTGATGAGGCTATTGATCTTGCACTTGATTTGGATATCATTCCTACATACACACCTCAAAAGAAGAGCTTCAAAGATGAAGTTGCAAATCAGAAATCTTATGAGCAGCCCACTCCTCCAAAGAAAGGTGAAGGTACTTCTAGAATGAGTCAAGAAGAAAGAGATGAATTGAGAAGGAAGAAGTTGTGCTACAATTGCAAGCAACCATGGGAGATTGGTCATAGGTGCCTTGGCAAAGGCAAGGTGCATTACATAGAGGTACTTGATGAGGATGAAGATGACGGACAGCCAACACTAGAACTTTGAGGATAACAAGAGTTCTAGGATTGCATATCTTTCAGGAGCTTCAAGGTACAATACATTCATCTTTGAAGGTACTTTGTTTGGTTGCAAAGTATTGGCACTTCTTGATAGTGGAGCTTCACATAACTATATTGATGAGGGCTTGGTCAACAAAAGAGGAATGCTTTGTGATGATTTTGAAGGCTTTGATGTGAATATAGCAAGAGGACTCACTATTCCTTGCAAGAAGAAAGTGAGCAAGCTTAGTATCAAATTTGGTGAGTATACTCTTTGTGATGACTTCTATGTTCTTGATTTGAAGGATAATGAGATTGTGCTTGATATGCAATGGTTACATTCTTTGCAAAGAATTATGCATGATCTACAAGCTATGGAATTGACTTTCCAACATGCTGGCAAACAAGTTGTTATGAAAGCCCTCAAGTATACTTTACCTCATCAAATAATAGCTAAGTCTATGATCACTATGAATCATAAATGGTTTCATAATAATTCCCTATCTTCATGCATTGAAGATGATACTTTGTATGTCATTTTGAATGACATTTTCAGTTTGCATACTGCTGATCTGATTCATGACAGCTTGGATACATTTGTGTCTGCTACATTGTGCGACAGCGGAAGCGGTCCCAGGATCTTCTTCGTCAGTAGCCTTGAAGAGATGTGGTTGAGCATGCTTGAGGAGCTCGCTGGATTTGGGATCCAGGGATTGATTGAGTTCAGTTTTTCTTCCCATTGCTTGGGGGCAGCAATGTCAGGAAGGGAGGGCTGTCATGTCCCCATTTTTTTAAGTAACTTAAAATATTATAATTGTAAATTAATTTTATAAAGTATGTTTATTTGCTTTATAAAATTAATATTTTATTTAAGTTACTTAAGTTGGTATTAAAACACTTTATTAAAAAGTGTTAGTGTACACAAAAACAAGCATTTAAAAAGTTAGTGTGTAAAAGCATTTAATATTGTAAGGTGTGATTGTGTACATAAAAACTTTCATTTAATAAAATTAGAGCTTGTCCTGATTTATGAAAGTTTTAAAAGGGTTGTTGAGAGTCATTGTTGAGCATGTTTTCAAATGCTTATGTCTTGGTTTTTCTAATGTATTGAGTCTATGACTTGTGTTTGTATCCAGTCAATGTCAAAGAGAGGTTTCTTTGCATTTGTTGAATTGTAGAGGAGAAATCATTTAGGTTTCTCAGTTGGGCTTCATTGTATTTGGAATTTCAATAATTGGTCTGAGACCATTTTGCAAGCTCCATTGAAGATTGTATGGAAATTTGATAATAAAATACAGAGGGTTTTTGTTTGCAAATTTATTGATTTGTAAAATCTAAATTTGCAAAAGGGGATTCGATATATGCAATATATCTCTGTTTCTATTTGATGTTATTATAAAATCAGGATCATATGGTTTTGGTTTTGATATGAACTATATATTTATGTCTCTGTTTTAATTGTTGGCACATTGGAGACAATTTCTGACAGTCTCTTGCAGACTTCAATAGTGCTCTGTGGGTCTTGTAGGAAATAGATATTGGTATATTGTTCATATTGGTTGTGAAGGCATTGTTTGAAAGACTTTAGTTTCATTGTTGTGTGTCCAAGCGTGAAAGCCTCTTCTAATCGCTACTGAAGGAATTCGGGAGTTCTAAAGATATATACATAGTGTCATCTATGATCGTGGCTTTCAAGGAATTGGGGTCTGCCTAAATATGTTCGCTGAGTTGGTATAAAGAGTGAAATCCCAATATGAGGAAATCAGGATATTTATCCGCCGCCGACTTTCATAACTTGTTCTCATGTTAGCTGATGATTATAAAGAAGCTATTTAGATCATTAATTGACATCACTCTGGCAGTCTGAAGGCAACGAATCTGCTTGTCTTAAGGAATCAGTGGGTCTAGCTATAGGGGTGCGCTACATTCATAAGGAGAGCTTTTCCTGTTTGTCAATTGGTATTCGAAGACTTTCAACTTGAGCACCGAAGTGAAATTTCCTATGCAAGTTGTCTATATTAAGGAACGGCTACATTGTTATTTATTGGTAACAAGGCGTCAGGACGACTAGCTAATAGATAACGACTTGTTGCAAGTCATAATCAAGGAATGTTGCAAGTCATATCCTTAGATCGTGGTTCCAGTTTGAAGCTGAATGAAGATTGTGGAGTGAAAACTTTTCAACGCAACAACTAGAAGTCTTTGGAAGCAGCGAATATCATACAGACCTGCCCATTGTTACATCCTTAGCTTGTTTGAGCAGCTCACTCAGAGACAAGGAGATCGCCCAACTAATTGATAAATTCCATAACAAATCGTATCATCAAATTGAGCATTATTCATTATCATTGTGGAGGTCGATCAACTCTAGGGAAGGTTCGCTCTCATATCCTTGGCGTCTGCTAGTGAAATAGAAGCCAGTGATCAGTCTGAAGTAAGGGACGAACACCTTTGAAGTTCAAAGCATATCAGAGATATTTGATCACAGTAGGATTACAGCGGGGATCTATTTGCAGCCTCAACTAGTGATAATATGTAATATCATTGGTATGTTGACACTCTGTATATGTTCATTGCATGCTATTGTTCTGAAACTATAAACAATAGTTAGTTCAAATCTTTAATTTGAACTTATCTATCAATCTATCTGAGAAATCTATAAGTTGATAGATTAACGAATGCATCAAATATGTGGTAAATGTCTATTTGTTATGAGTTAGCACTTGTATAACAAACAACATAGACTACAAACAAACACCAAAACCAGTATTCCAGAGCTATATCCAGAAAGGGATATTACAAGACGATGTAGGCAACTATGGTGGCTCCAAATGCTTGAAAACCTATTCAAAACATTTGACATAATGTAATGTCCCCTTTTTGAGCAAGGTTGGAAAAACGAATGTTGTTGAGGCTTGGAGAATGGAATATTGAATTTTATGGCTTCAACTATTTTTCTTTGATGAAATGAAGTTATATTTTGGCTTTTGGTATTTTTATATTATTTTTAGAAAAGCCAAAAATATTAAAATATTAAGCCAAGCGGAAAAACAACCTAGGTGGGAAAATGGAAAATAAAGAAAAAGATGGAAAAATGAAATATTGGAAGTGAAGTTAAATTATAATATTTTATTATTAAAATATTATAATATTTCCCACAAAAATTGGCGCTCATGAGGAAAAAAAGAAAAAATAAGGAAAAAATACAAAGGATGGCAAAGATAATAAATAATATTTTATTATTTAAAATATTATTTTATTAAGCCAAAAGTGGCCACTCAAGGGAGAAAAAAGAAAAAAATAATAAAATAATATTATTTTATTATTATTCATGTGGAACATCCAAATTGGAGAAAAATAAAATAAAATTAAAAGAAAATAAATAAATAATATTTTCTTTTGGCGATGGACTTGAAAAAATATATATTTTGTTGCAATTGAGCGCTCAAGGTGAAAAGGTTAAAAGGAGGTCATTTGGAGTGTTTTTGATATCATTGATCTTTTGGCTTTTGCATGATTTAGAGAGTTTCTCTTGGCTGTAACAAAGTTTCAGCGGTATCTAAAGATGAAAACCCTTGGATAATAGTGGTTTGGACGAAAACCCAATCCACTATGGGAGATGGATTCACCTAGAATCCATTATTGAGCTTAATTGCAGGTTTTTGGAGGAATTCAAGCTTCAATCAGCTAGAGTTTGAAGAGGATAATTGCAATCAGCTAGGGTTTGAAGATTGATATTCAGATTTGATAGATATTTTGGCATGTTTTCATCAACAAGTGTTTGTAGAGGCTTTATAGGTAGATCGCTTGGCTTGGGAAGGCATATTTGATGATTTGCATCACTTATACATGTTCTGATTTTTATAACAGCTCTCTGAAAATTGTTATCAGTTGCAGATCTGAAGGTTATATGTCAAATATATTGAGGTTCCATGATCATACTTGCATCCTAGCCCTAATTGCTTCACTTCTATGCATGGCCGCTTGGCATTTGAGGAGTATTTTGGCATTTGGCACTAGGGTTTTGTGATCAGCAGCAGCTACAGGTTGATATCAGCGATCAAATATTGGTTTTGTTTTCTATTCTTCATCAATAATCTCTAGCAAGGCGTCAATCATTGGAGAATATCATCTTTGCATTGTATTAGAGTTTGATCACCATTTGAGGCACTTTTGTACATCTTTGAAGGTCTGATTTTGAAATCAGCCATGGCTGTTATGTAACCAGCACTTATCTATGTATTTGATCCATGCCATTTCATATTCCGGGTATGTGAATAAAGAAACCAATTTCATATCTTCAATTTGAAATTGTATTTCCAGCTGTTCTATCTATTTTATGGTTATCATTTGTTGTCATATGAATGTTATATTCGTATCTTTCCATCTTTATATCATATACAACATGCATGTGAAAACAAATCATCAAAAACTCAAGTAAAACTCAAGAAAAACAAATCAGAAAATTCAGGACAGCAAGGGAAAAATTCAGTTCAGTTTAGACAGGGTTCTCACACATAATCCTTCCACTGGTGAACAAGGATCATGCCGTTATAAAATTCTTGTCACTTTTAGCTTTTGCCAAAAACATGGCATAAGGATGGAGAAGTGTGATCTTTTCATGTGATTGTCATTTTTAGTGTTTTAAACTTTTGACATCCTAATGTATTGGTGCACATAAGGGTATAGACTGCCAATTTTGACAATTGTCCACCATTTAGAAAGCTTGTGTATTCATGTGCTTCAATACACTAGAGCACTACTTTTTCACTTAAAACAAAATATTTTCCGATGATCTAGTGTATTGGCGCACTCCACACCACTGGAGAGCCACTTTTTCATTTAAATCGCATTTTTTGGCAATCTAATGTACTGGTATGCTCCACAACACTAGAGTGACACTTTTTCACTAAGTTGTCGATTCTGGTTCAGATTCACGGGTTTGGTTCATGGATTCGGCCAAAATATTTTGAGGGGTTGGGTTCATTTATATATGTGTGTGTATGCGCACACGCATGTGTGTGCAGCCTAGAAGCAAGAATTAAGTATAGAAAAGCAGGAATTAAGTGTAGAACACCACATAGCATCATATAATCAACAAAACCACCATAAACTTGAATATCATTTAAAATGTAAAACATAGAAATTTAAATATTCATTGATAGAACTTCAAATTCAATATCAAAATAATAATATCCTATGTTACCAGGTACTTGTCTGTAGGCCGGTGTGCCTAAACTAGAACGTCTAGGTCCGGATTCGGGTCCGGGATGCCTGGGGGTTGGCTTGGGATAGGGTACCTGGGGGGCCCAAGTAGGACCCTGGGCAAACCCGGGGAGAATTTCTATGGCCAATAGTAAAGCTATGTTGTGGCATGGACACCCACCACTCGTGGAAGCGGGATCATTATTTCCACCGACGAAACGTTTTCTTGTGAATGGGATGGGATCCACTCATTAAAGCAGGGCAATCGATTCCTCAACTCATTTACCTTTCTAAGTTTGAGTTACATGCTGCTCGTTTAAGCATGACACCATCAAGCTCAAATGTTCAATCATAAGAAAAAAAACCCTAGAATTTAACGTTGAGACAGAACGCTCTATGATCATATTCATAATTAAGCATTAAAAATAACAAAAAGGATGAGGATAATTAGTTTTAGTTTTTTTTTTTACTTAATATAATGAATAATGTCTATTATTTTTTATAAAACTAAAAAAATAATAATATAATATTCAAACCACTTTCCAATTGTAATATGGAAAATAAGTTTGTCTTAGAATTTACTGTTTTAAATATAAATTAAAAATTAAAATATAAATATATATATATATTGTCGTACCGTACTCGAGCAAAAAAAATTTGTCATATCTGCGTACCCAAACCCCGTATCCGTATCCCAACACGTATCAGGACCGGCAACTTAGATAATATCAAGTTGAACAATCAATTTTCAATGTCAAATGACAAATGTCATCAATCATATGGATTTGCTAAATTCTCCACATCATCATCATCAACATCATGGGCATTAGTTGACGCAAGAACATTTGAACGACCACAATCAATGCCACTGCCACTTGCTGTAAAATTGTGTTCGCTTTCTAACCCATCAAGTACAACATGGTGGGAATGTGAACTAAAAGCATCCAAGTCAATATGCTTTGGCTCCACATCCCACAACTTTGATTCCCCTTCCTTATAGTCATGTTGTTTGTGCGAAAGGAGGCGCAAGGTGGAATGCACATACAGTAAGTTCCCCGCCTTTTTTTGAGTGCAATCGGTTGCGCTTTATTGAGTGGATGAAAGAGTATGTGCTCCAATTTCTCTCAGATGCAAATGAACTAGCAACCTATGAAGACAAAGTAGAGAAAAAGAGTTAAACACTTATAAATTATAAAAATTAATTTTTAAAAATTATAAATGAAACTTCAAAGTTTAAATTTTTAAAGGACTGAAGATAGAAAATAGAAATTTATTAAACTTGTGATAAAAACTTTGATTGCAAGAGGTTGTAGGTGTCGAAATTGTTGGCCATGAAAGTACCACCAATTGTGAGCATCTTTCTTGAATTTGGCACAAAGAGCCTCAATGCTTTGACCATTGCAGTGTATAAAATCAGTGAACTCATTCGTGACTATATCCTACAAATTTGGATCAGAGAAGTGTCTACGAAATGCTACCTTGTACCCTTCAGACACTTCATAATCTCTCCATGTGGGAATCCTATTTGGCACAGCAAGAATTTCAGCACTATAATATTTTGGAGTCAATGCAAATGCAAGATACATAGGGGTTGTCATTGTGTTCCATCTATCCTCAATAACTTTTTGTGCTTCTTTGAAGAAAATTTCTTCAAGATCTTGCTCTTTCTCATTTATGATCGTCTTTATCTTCTCTATCATTGAATCAATGCCATCACATATCTCCCCAATGCAAGGCTTGTCCATGTCAGTATAACGAATCATGCTCAAAATGGGCTCAGTGAAACTAAGGAGATACTCCACAAAAGCCATCTAGGATCATCCTCTTAACATTTGATGCCCTCTCAGTGTTGCTTTGCCTCCATATGGACCAAGTATGGCTAATAACCATGTTCGAAAATGCCTTGAGAACCTTCACAAGTTGTCTCAAGACAATTGTGTTTGAAGCAAAATGGGTCTCAACAACCTATTGATATTCAAAAATAAAAATAAAATAATTAAAATTTATAAACAAATTTTAAAAAAGAATTAGAATATGTGAAATTAAAACATAGAATTTTATATTGCTTCACTTACCTTCAACAACTCCAATGTAGAAAATGATCTAAATATGCCTTGCGACATGTGGTGGTTGGTGATGAACATTCGGGTCTCCTCGGCCTCTGCGTACAACTCTCTAATCCAATCAATTTTGTTCCCCATCTTTTGAAGCATTAAATTGAGAGAGTGGACAGCACAAGGTGTCCAAAAGATATGTGAATATTGTTCCTCAACCAACAACCCAACAGCTCTACAATTTTTGCGTTGTCTGTTATGACTTGAAAACATTACGAGGTCCCACATCCTCAATGCCTGCAATGAGGATGTTATCAATAAATTGCCCATCCTTCACCTCCCCTTAACAATCCACAACTCTCAAAAACATTGCCCCTTTAGGGGACACTGAAATGACATTGATCAAAGGCCAATTTTTTACATCTTTCCATCCATCAGAGACAATTGACACCCCTATCTCAATCCATGAATCCCTTATGGGCTTAAATGAATCTTCTACAACATTGACCTCATTTTCCAATAAGGTACCACGCACCTTCTCATAACTCAGGCCCTTATACCCTTTTGGAGCCTCATTAATTTTTTTCACCATCTCTTTCCAATATGGTGAGCGAACAACATTGAATGATAACCCATTTTCATAAATACATCTAGCCATATGTTGGTCAGCAACATCTTGAGCCTCATTTTGAAATGAGGTTTCCAAAGGTCCCTTTGGTCTCTTGTTTGTAGTGTTAGTGGGTTGCTCTTGAGGAGTGACCAAAAATGGGTGGCTCTCTACCACAACAGTGGGATTAGATGGGGGCTTCATTCCATGAGGTTTTCTCTTTGATAAACTTGCTTTACAACATGTTGCTTCATCTACTTCTTGTTGTTCATTGATATATGCCATCACTTGCTCTGGTAGTATACCCTTATTATTCTTTCCTGGGCAGGCTTTGATTGATACCCATCCCAAGAGTGTTACACAAATGGGCTTTCACCCAACTATATGAACTCTGTTGAGACATGGACCAGCTAGGACTCGAACCTAGGACCTTCCATTTGCTGCTGGCGTGCTCTACCACTGAGCTACTGGCCCCTCTTGGACCAGTCCATCGTCGGTCCGGGTGTGGCTTACACCAACACCCCTCCTTAAGCCACACCTCTCATGTGCTTGGGGCTCCTAGCCTGGCCTGGCTCTGATACCATGTTGAGACATGGACCAGCTAGGACTCGAACCTAGGACCTTCCATTTGCTGCTGGAGTGCTCTACCACTGAGCTACTGGCCCCTCTTGGACCAGTCCATCGTCGGTCCGGGTGTGGCTTACACCAACAAACTCGAATATCTCACATCACACCCACTGCATTCCAAATATACCCCCCAACACCTGGAACCAATTGTATCATCTCAACATACTTCCAAAGAGGTGAACTTGGATCGGTTTTGAATTTAGGTTGGGCTATGGAGCTATAGCTAGCTGCCATTGTAATTCTTGTGGCAATAAGTTTTGTAAACAAGACATTCAAAACAAAAAATAAAATAAAACCTAACTTTTTAATATGTTAACTAGTTAAGCATAGTGATGCATTCATAGAAACTAAGTTTTTTCAGAAGAAAACAAGAAGATGAAAGCAAAGCAAAAGAGTTTGTTTGTTCTTTAAAAATGTAAAGAAAAAACTTACCTTCTTGCAAAAATCTCCTATTGGGATCCTCTTGGCAGCCAATAAACACTTGCAAATGCGTAGGAATAGTGGTGCAATGGGTTTTGAACCTTCAACAATCAATCTTCAACTCTCTTTGTTCAATCACAAACAAAAATGAAAGTTCAGCCAAAAGGAAAGCTAATTGTGTTTTGCAAACAAAATGAGCTAAAATGACTTTGCCTTTGTGTTTAAAATGTCTTTTTAAGGTTACCGTTTCATTTTAGGGTGAATGGTCAAAGTCAAAGAGTCAAAATATTAAGAAAAAGCAAAAAAATAAAAAACGTTTTTTGAGGCGGATGGAGAACGGGTTCGTGTTGGGTTTGCGACAAGTTCGTGTTTTCGATGCCGTGTTGATTCTGGGTTCACCCAGGACGAATCCGTCCTTTCCCGGACCCACAGGCGAACCGGACCGGATCGCAAACCTAGTTCAAACTAAACCCAGATCTGGCCAATTGCCTAGCAAATCCAGTAAAAGTAACACAACTTTTACACTTAAAACACATTTTTTGGCAGTCTAGTGTATTGGCGCACTCCACACCACTTGAGCGCCACTTTTTTGCCTTTGAAAACTATGTTGTCGGATTCGCTTAGGAATCGGCCAAATACGAGTCCGATTCAAACCGAATCAGTGATCTAGTTCAGTTCGCCTACGGGTCCGGATAGGATTCAAACAAAATTAGATGAGTTCATCCTAGATGAACCCAAGACACAAAAAACAAACCCGTCACGAACCCATTGCCAAACTGCCACTTTGAACACTTTTTTTTCTTTTTTGTTTTTTTAATATTTTTTAACTCTTGGCTTTGACCAATTGCCCTAAAATGAATTCCTAACCCTAAAAAGACATTTTAAACACCAAAACAAAGTCATTTCACCACATTTTGTTTGCAAAAGACAAATAGGTTGAACTTTCTTTCTTTCTTGTGATTCAGCAAAGGGAGTTGAAGATTGATTGTTGAAGGTTCCAAATCCATTGCACAACTATTCCTACACATTTGCAAGTGTTTATTGGCTGCCAAGAAGATCATAGGAGGAGATTTTTGAAAAGAGGTAAGTTTTTTTTTTTTTTTTTTGCATTTTTAAACAACAAACAAACTCTTTTGCTTTGCTTTCAACTTCTTGTTTTCTTTTCATTTTTCTTAGTTTCTTTGAATGTATCACTATGCTTAACATATTAAATGAGTTCGGTTTTTTCTTTAATGTATTGTTTATAAAACTTGTTGCCACAGGAATTACGGTGGCAAACAATGGTAGCTAGTTCTAGCTCCATAGTCCAACCTAAACTCCAAACCGATCTAAATTCTCCTCTCTGGAAGTATGTTGAGATGATACAACCGATTCCAAGTGGTGGGGGGTATATTTGGAAGTGCAATGGGTATGACGTAAAATATTCAAGTTCATATAGTCGGGTGAAAGCCCATTTGTGTAACACACCTGGGATGGGCATCAAAGCTTGCCTAGGAAAGAATGGTAAGGCTATACCACCAAAGCAAGTGATGGCATATATCAATAAGCAACAACAAGCAAATGAAGCAGCAGATCGTAAACCAAGTTTATCAAATAAAAGACCTCATGGAATGAAGCCCCCACCTAATCCCATTGTTGTGGTAGAGAGCCACCCATTTTTGGTCCCTCCTCAAGAGCAACCCACTAGTACTACAAACAAGAGACCAAAGGGACCTTTGGAAATGACATTTCAAAATGAGGCTTAAGATGTTGCTGACCAACACATTGCCATATGTATTTATGCAAATGGGTTGTCATTCAATGTTGTTCGCTCACCATATTGGAAAGAGATGATGAAAAAAATTAATGAGGCTCCAAAAGGGTATAAGGGCCTGAGTTACGAGGAGGTGCTTGGCACCTTATTGGAAAATGAGGTCAACGTTGTTGAAGATTCATTGAAGCCCATAAGGGATTCATGAATTGAGACCGGGGTGTCGATTGTCTCCGATGGATGGAAAGATGCAAAAAACGACCTTTGATCAATGTCATTGCAGTGTCCCCTAAAGGGGCAATGTTTATGAGAGCAGTGGACTGTGAGGGGGAGGTGAAGGATGGGCAATTTATTGCTAACATCCTCATTGCAGCCATTGAGGATGTGGGACCTCATAATGTTGTTCAAATCATAATGGACAACACAAAAAATTAGAGAGTTGTTGAGTTGTTGGTTGAAGAACAATATTCACATATCTTTTGGACACCTTGTGTTGTCCACTCTCTCAATCTAATGCTACAAAAGATTGGGAACAAAATTGATTGGATTAAAGAGTTGTATGCAGAGGCCAAGGAGATCCGAATGTTCATCACCAACCACCACATGTTGCAAGGCATATTTAGATCATTTTCTACATTGGAGTTGTTGAAGGTAAGTGAAGCAATATAAAATTATATGTTTTAATTTCACATATTCTAATTCTTCTTTAAAGTTTGTTTTTAATTTTTTTTTAATATCAATAGGTTGTTGAGACCCGTTTTGCCTCAAACACAATCATCTTGAGACGACTTGTGAAGGTCCAAGAGGCACTTTCGAATATGGTTATCAGCCATACTTGGTTCATATGGAGGCAAAGCAATACTGAGAAGGCATGAAATGCTAAAAGGGTGATCTTAGATGATTCTTGGTGGGATCATGTGGAGTATCTCCTTAGTTTCACCGAGCCCATTTTGAGCATGATTCATTATACCGACATGGACAAGCCTTGCATGGGGGAGATATATGATGGCATTGATTTAATGATAGAGAAGATAAAGACCATCATAAATGAGAAAGAGCAAGATCTTGAAGAAATTTTCTTCAAAGAAGCGCAAAAAGTTATTGAGGATAGATGGAACACAATGACAACCCCTATGTATCTTGCATTTGCATTGACTCCAAAATATTATAGTGCTGAAATTCTTGTCATGCCAAATAGGATCAGCCATACTTGGTTCATATGGAGGCAAACCAATACTGAGAGGGCATCAAATACTAAGAGGATGATCGTAGATGACTCTTGGTGGGATCGTGTGGAGTATCTCCCTAGTTTCATTGAGCCCATTTTGAGCATGATTCATTATACCGACATGCACAAGCCTTGCATGGGGGAGATATATGATGGCATTGATTCAATGATAAAGAAGATAAAGACCATCATAAATGAGAAGGAGCAATATCCTCAAGAAATTTTCTTCAAACAAGTGCACAAAATTATTGAGGATAGATGGAACACAATGACCACCATGTTGCATCTTCTTGCATTTGCATTGACTCCAACATATTATAGTGTTGAGATTCTTGTCATGCCAAATAGGATTCCCTCGTAGAGAGATTATGAAGTGTCCAAAGGGTACAAGGCAACATTTCATAGATTCTTCCCTAATCCAAATTTGTAGGATATAGTCATGAATAAGTTCACTGATTTTATACACTCCAACAATCAAAGCATTGAGGCTCTTCAAGATATGTTCAAGAAAGATGCTCACAATTGGTGATCATCATATGGAGGCAAAGCAATACTGAGAGGGCATCAAGTGTTAAGAGGATGATCTTAGATAACTCTTGGTGGGATCGTGTGGAGAGCATCAAATGTTAAGAGGATGATCTTAGAATATGAAGAAAGAGGCTCTTCATATGGAGGCAAAGCAATACTAAGAGGGCATCAAATGTTAAGAGGATTGATAGCACGCTTCCCATAAACATGCTCATTATCCCTATGCATTCCGCCAAATGAGAGCCTTGTCTCTACATGTTAAACAAACTTCAACAGACCTTCTGTCAATAAAGTGACCAGAACCAGGCAGGCACACATAAAGATGACCATTATAAAACTGAACATAATCAGTCTCTGCTATGAGACAGGAACTAAATACCACAATGCATCAACAATTCATCATAAGGGACTGTGTTAATTAAGATAGTACTAGATAACAATATGCAGATCAATAACCAAAACATGACACCATATAATAATATAAAAGAACAGATTACAAATATCTTCAACTGCATACAATGCCCAGATGGATTGGGCCACAATAGATAAACAAATACTTTCTAGAATAAACTCCCTGCCTTATATACTCGACATTGCACTCCTATCTGCCATCGATACTTGGCCTTCGGCCTTCAATGCTCAACCTTCTATCTGTATACAACTATCCTCTTATGATCGGCCTCCTCTTTATCATCATTCCTCCTTACCATATGTTCGGCCTCTCTGAATTGTCTTCGTCGAATACATCCATGTGAAGTCGGCCTCTATGATCGGCCCTTCTCTGTTGATCTCTACACACTATTGCCATTTTATTCCTCCGGGCATTTAGCTGGCCTCTCTTCTGAATCAACTTTCCTGCTATTATTCTCGGCCTCCTCTACAGTTCGGCCTTCCTTCTCCTCTTGGCAAAGTCTTCGACTATCTCAAAACTATCGGCCTTCTTATCGAATTTGGCCACTTTTCTCACTAGTCGTTCTCCTCTTGCCATTGCAGTCACTCTAAATATATATCATCAAGCTCCTCCTAAAGAAGGGATGGCGAATCCTCATCTTTCCAAAAACTGTTCTGCAACCGTTACTCTTCCTGACTCTTCATCTTCCAACTGCTACACCCTCATTGTGGAATCCTCATCTTTCCAAAAATTGTTCTGCAACCTGTCACTTTCCTAAGGTTGCCAAAACACTCCAATTAACTACACAATTCTGCCCCTCTCAAAATAGCAATCGAACTGCCCCAAGACTGCCCACTATGCTACAACCGTTACAAAGATGCTTGCCACGTTTGCCTCTCCTTCCGTTCTCTCATAACCTCTCAAAACAATAACTGATAATGCAAATCAGATTGTCCACTTTTGGAAAACAACTAACTCTCGACAGTTTCTGTCGTTCAGTGACAGGAGAGTTTACAGACTGTCGACAGGATTCTTCTTACCAACCAGCGACAGAAACTGGTCCCGGCATTGTAAGAGAATAAAATGCAAAGCGACAGCAGGAGGCTGCACCATGACACCTCAGAAATCCAACACATTTAAACCAAAAATCAAAATGCTAACAATAATTTCGAAAATTACTAAGATGCCCCTGCATCAAACTCCCCAGGGGGCAAGGATCATGTGCTCCTGCACATGTGTTGCTTCTACAAACTTAACTATCTCTGCTTCCTCTTCTTCCACATCCTCTCTGGTCCATAAACATCCTTCCAACATTTTTGTGCAACACTGTGAGCTGCCCTCATGAGATTGTCTTCTTCAATCTCTGTCCACCTTCCATCTCTGAACACATCATAAACTAATGGAAAATTTTCTCTATATTCAACATTACCATACACTACATGTTTCTTTGTCATCTCTTCCAACCACTCTTCTTCCTCAGCCATCTACTACACCACATTGTTTTCAGTTTCATCTTCTATTTTACAACTCATCACAGTCATCTTCAAATCTACAATCATTCTATTCCACTCTTGCTCAATGGCTGCCAATTGTTTCCACAAATCTGCTTCAAGGTCTTTAATTGTTGCTCCTCCTTCAAGTTCTATTGCTGCATTACCCTCATCATCCTTTTGTTCTCCTTCTTCTTCTTGGCTCACTGTTGTCCCAACACTACCTTCTTTATTTGTTGCTGCTCCCTTATCCAAATCTGCATTTTCATATGCTGCTGCCTCCCTTTGTTGTTCAAGGCTTTTATCTGACTTCCCTTTATATCTACACTCAAATCTGCTCATTTTGAATTTTCCTTTTTGTCTTTGTTTAGCTTCTTGCTTATTCTAATACTTATTCCTCCTTACTTCTTTTTCATCCACAATCCTCCATATTTCCATCTCATACTCAGTCATCTCCCAATCACCATTTACTTCATCAACCTCGGTATCTTCTTTATAAATTTCATTCAACGCCTCATTAACATCAGATTGTTCATCATTCCACTTTTTCTTATCTTTTTCTATAACAAAATCATCCAAAATTTCCAAAGCATTATTAAACTCAATTTGCTTACCCTTCTCATCACACGGGGCAATCTCTGACTGCTGCCACTCTACTGTCTCAATGTTTCTTACATTCAACTCTTCCGCATGCCCTTTATCAGCATCTTCAACTTCCATTCTCGTAATTATCTCAGCATCAATTGTTGCAGCACTATTTGCCTTTTGTGCTACTACACTCTTTTCCTTCCATACTTCGCATGCCACCACCTTGGGCTGATCTCTTTTCATTGATGCACTTGGTCTTCTTGAAATATCTCCTCCAGGCTTCCTTGCTCGCCTCGAATCTGGCTGCCACTTATTTCTCTGTACATTATTCATTCTTTGCACTTGTTGGTTAATATAAACATAATCAAAAGCAACATCCTCTCTATATTTTAACTACTACTGCTCAACATCTCGTTTCCTTTGCCAATATGGAATTATATATCCATGATGTACCCATTTCCTTTTCTCTGGACAAACTTGCTCATTCATACTCTTGTTTCTATATACAAAATCAAAAACAACATTTTTACCTCCATTCTTTGGTACAATGACCTGCTGTCCCAACTTGCATCCACCTCTAGTCTCTTGGCTTTTCAACTCTTCTTCTCCATCAGCATCTCACTCAGCTTCGGCAACATCTTCTAAAGCATTGTGAAACTCTATGACCTCTTCATCATCTTCATTTCGCTGGACATCTTCAGCATCAAACTCGAAATCTTCAATATCAACCTCCTCTTCATTCTCAGGCAATGTACCTCTGCTGCAACCTCCTCTTGACATACTCCTGCAATCAACCTTCTCATGTTCACATCTTCAATTCTTTCTATGGGTGCTATTCTTGCCCCATCTTTCATCATTTTCAAGGTCTCATTCTCGACCTTCCTCAACACATTCTTCATACCTACATACACATCTGCAAACACAATATTAATAAACAAAATAAGAGACCACAATGTCTCCATTAGTGTCTTCTTCATGGACACTCTTCTCTCTTCATTCCTCTTTTCCACAAGTGCTACTTGCCGCACTTTTTCTTTTTCCTCTCTTCTTTCTCCCTTATCTTCTCTAATATTCTCCTCAATGAGAACTTCATTCACCACTTCTGGTGCATGTTGCTCATCCAGCAACTTCTTGCTGTCCCAACCTCTGTGGGTACCCAAGGCATTCATCTTTTGCCTTTTCCTCTTCTCAACAATCTCCCTAACAAGCCACCTCACTTTTCTCGTCATTGGCCATACCCAAAAGTATTCTTGGCTTTCTTCTTTATATCTTTGTTGCATGGCAATCACGTACGTTTTTAAATCTCTTTTTAATGCTGCCATCTCTCTTTCAAAATCCATATTTTGCTTCTTCATCTTTTCCAAGCTAAGTTGCCTCACTTCGGCGATCTACTCAGCACTCAGAATCTTCTGCGCTCTGATACCAATCTGATAGCACGCTTCCCATAAACATGCTCATTATCCCTATGCATTCCGCCAAATGAGAGCCTTGTCTCTATGTGTTAAACAAACTTCAACAGACCTTCTGTCAATAAAGTGACCAGAACCAGGCAAGCACACATAAAGATGACCATTATAAAACTGAACATAATCAGTCTCTGCTATGAGACAGGAACTAAATACCACAATGCATCAACAATTCATCATAAGGGACTATGTTAATTAAAATAGTACTAGACAACAATATGCAGATCAATAACCCAAACATGACACCATATAATGATATAAAAGAACATATTACAAATATATTCGACTGCATACAATGCCCAGATGGATTGGGCCACAATAGATAAACAAATACTTTCTAGAATAAACTCCCTGCCTTATATACTCGACACTGCACTCCTATCTGCCATTGATACTTGGCCTTCGAATTTCAATGCTTAGCCTTCTATCCACATACGACTATCCTCTTATGTTCGGCCTCTTCTTTATCATCGTTCCTCCTTACCATATGTTCGGCCTCTCTGAATTGTCTTCGTCGAATACATCCATGTGAAGTCGGCCTCTATGATCGGCCCTTCTCTGTTGATCTCTACACACTACTGCCATTCTATTCCTCCGGGCATTTAGCTGGCTCCTTGATCATCTGTTTGGCCTCTAAAAATCGGCCTCTCTTCTGAATCAACCTTCCTGCTATTATTCTCAGTCTCCTCTACAGTTCGGCCTTCCTTCTCCTCTGAGCAAAGTCTTCGACTATCTCAAAGCTATCGGCCTTCTTATCGAATTTGGCTGCTTTTCTCACTGGTCGTTCTCCTCTTGCCATCGCACTCACTCTAAATATATATCATCAAGCTCCTCCTAAAGAAGGGATGGCGAATCCTCATCTTTCCAAAAACTATTCTGCAACCGTTACTCTTCCTGACTCTTCGTCTTTCAACTACTTCGCCCTCATTGTGGAATCCTCATCTTTCCAAAAACTGTTCTGCAACCTGTCACTTTCCTAAGGTCGCCAAAACACTCCAATTAACTACACAATTCTGCCCCTCTCAAAATAGCAATCGAACTGCCCCAAGACTGCCCACTATGCTGCAACTGTTACAAAGATGCTTGCCACGTTCGCCTCTCCTTCTGTTCTCTCATAACCTCTCAAAACAATAACTGATAATGCAAATCAGATTGTCCACTTTTGGAAAACAACTAACTCTCGACAATTTCTGTCATTCAGTGACAGGAGAGTTTACAAACTGTCGACAGGATTCTTCTTACCAACCAACGACAGGAACTAGTCCCGGCATTGTAAGAGAATAAAATGCAAAGCAACAGGAGGCTACACCATGACACCTCAGAAATCCAACACATTTAAACCAAAAATCAAAATGCTAACAATAATTTCGAAAATTACTAAGATGCCCCTGCATCAAGGATGATCTTAGATGACTCTTCGTGGGATCGTGTGGAGTATCTCCTTAGTTTCACCGAGCCCATTTTGAGCATGATTCATTATACCGACATGGGCAAGCCTTGCATGGGGGAAATATATGATGGCATTGATTCAACGATAGAGAAGATAAAGACCATCATAAATGATAAAGAGCAATATCCTCAAGAAATTTTCTTCAAACAAGTGCACAAAATTATTGAGGATAGATGGAACACAATGAAATTATTGAGGATAGATGGAACACAATGACCACCCTGTTGCATCTTTTTGCATTTGCATTGACTCCAACATATTATAGTGTTGAGATTCTTGTCATGCCAAATAGGACTAAGTTACCGATCCTGGTATTGGTTCGGTTACAAGTTAGTGGGTTCGGTCAAAAAAATTATGGGTGTGGATTCATTTTGAGTTTGTATTTGCAGCAGTAATTAAGTTCAGAATACCATAACATCATGAATATGATCATATAATAAACAAAATCTCCATGATATTAAAAATTAAAAACACTACAATGTCAATTAGTCAAACACGAATGTCATGATATATATTAGTTATTACAAGATTCATATTGGAACACCCTGTAAACCTTGATTCTTTTCCAGATTCTCTCGTTAATGACCATCTTTGGGTTCAGCAGAATAAGCATGAGGAAATAAACTATATATCAACTTGCTTCTATCATTCAAGAATGTGATCATATGCTACTGAAAATGACTGAGAATGCGGACTGTCATCTTTCTCTATCATAGAGGAATCTATACCTCCAAATTATCATTTTAGTGCATCTGCATTCATGAAATTATAGGGGTTTGGATTGTCTTTTTATAGTTTTCGGCAAACCCTTGCTAGATGTCCATGGCATGACAAAATTGACAGCAAAAAGGGATAATCTAATAATCAATGGGACTACTCTCATTTAGTGGCCCTCACTGTTCCAAGAAAATTCTATCTGCTAGAGGCTTTCCAAGGCCCATATGGGTCTAGTTAAGTTCTGAAGCAGCTACAAATTCTCTTATTGCTCTTATGAGAGACATAGAAATCATCCAAAAATTCACTTGGGACTAAAGGGAGATGAGTTGATATAAGGAATGTTGAGCAGAACCATCTGTAGGATTAAGGACATCATGATTTTCTTAAAGTGATATGTTTCTTTGAAAGACCAAATTCGCCTTTTCCCTAGACACAAAAATTACCATAAAATGCCCTCTTGGTTCTCCTTTTTTCGGTCGGGTTCTCCGTAGGTTCCCCCGGGTTCGGCCTAGATGGACCCATAGGCCCAAAGCAGGACCCTAGCCGAATCCCCTGGAGGACTAGACCAGGATCCGAACCAAGGTCGTACTGGACCGGTACCCTATTGAGTTTAGTGAAGAACAAGTAACATAGAAATAGGATCCCCCCGTAGAGAGATTATGAAGTGTCCGAAGGGTACAAGGCAACATTTCGTAGATTCTTCCCTGTGCAGATTTGTAGGATATAGTCATGAATGAGTTCATTGATTTTATACACTCCAATGATCAAAGCATTGAGGCTCTTCATGATACGTTCAAGAAAGATGCTCACAATTGATGGTACTTTCATGGGCAACAATCCCGACACCTACAACCTCTTGCAATCAAAGTTTTATCACAAGTTTGTTTAATAAATTTCTATTTTTTTATCTTTAGTCTTTTAACCTTTGAAGTTTCATTTATAATTTTTTTAATTTTTATAAATTATTTTTATAATTTATAAGCTTTCTTCATAGGTTGCTAGTTCATTTACATCTGAGAGGAATTGGAGTTCATCCACTCAATAAAGCGCAACTAATTGCACTCAAAAAAGGCGAAGAACTTATTGTATGTGCATTCCAACGTGCATCTCCTTTCGCACAAACAACATGACTATAAGGAAGGGGAATCAAAGTTGTGGGATGTGGAGCCAAAGCATATTGACTTTGATGCTTTCAGTTCCCATTCCCAACATGTTGCACTTGAGGGGTCAGAAGGCAAGCACACTATTACAGCGAGTGGCAATGGCACTGCTTGTTGTTCTTCAAATGTTCCAACGTCGACTAATGTCCATGATGTTGATGATAATGATGTGGAGGATTTAGCAAATCCATATGATTGATGACATTTGACATTGAAAATTGGTTGTTGAACTTGATATTATTATTTTGATATTGAACTTGAAGTTCAAGCAATGAATGTTTTAAATTTTTATGTTCTAAAATTTAAATGATATTCAAATTTATGGTGGATTGTTTATTATATGATGCTACGTGGTGTTCTACACTTAATTCATGCTTTTAGGCTGCATATATATATATATATATATAAACGAAACCTATATATATATATATAAACGAACCCAACCCCAAAAAAAAATTTGGCCAAACCCAAACCAAAACCAACAACTTAGTTTGAAACTCATTTTTGATAGGCTAATGAATCGAAGCGCACCTCACCATTAGCATGCCAATTTTTCATGTACCATTTTACCTTTTCTCTCACATCCAAGCTTCGATCTTAATCTCGTTTTTAATGCATTGGAAAGTGTATTATGTTGGCTACACAATGACTTTGATTAGAGCTTAAAAGCACAGCATTCAAGAATGTGGGACACAAGGACTACACAATGACTCATTAGACAAAAAATGGCTTATATTTGACTGCAAAAATGACTCCAAGCGAAAAATAAATAAATAAATGAATTAGTACGGGTACAACACAATGAAAATTATTCCCCCATGTTCATCTGATTATTCTATCTAGTTCTAAGCCATCTCTAATTTAAAGAATCATCCTTCCCAACAATTACATGTCCCAATATATGAGATCACAATGCAGCAATTATCACCTCATTTCATGCCATATAAGTAATATATCCAATACCATAACTTCCTGTACATCAAGTACAACAACAGATGCAGAAGAGGACATTGTGGCACATTTACAATAAATATCACCTAAGTCAAACTCCCAGCTAAGTCTATTCTTGAAGAATGATAGCTCTAACGATTGGAGCCATATATGAACTTATGATCTGTTGGGAATTTCAAAATTGATGTTAGGCTATAGATATGGACACAATATAATACCACCAAATGATGCTCCTATACTGGATTTCTATGTTGCATGTTAAGCATGGTTTATGGCTAAGCAAGAAAATCAGTACAACTATTGTGGATTAATACCACTCTTTCACTGCACCAAATGTGAAGGAGAAACATTGCTTCCACAAGCATAATTTTTTCCATTTCTGCACAATAGGAACAAGTAAAGGTGGACCTGACAAATGAAGTATTTTCTTACCCCCTAAGGATTGTGCATTCTCTAGGGACAATAAACAAACTGTTAAGACACTTGTATTTCGATGTATTTTGTGAGTCTAATCATATCTTGAGCTTGAAATAAACTAGGAAATGGCTTCAATTCATGTACATGTCCTTAGGAAATCTTATATATGTATCGCTGCAGTCTATAAGACAATTTAAGAAATATTTAGTAACAAATTAAAAATAATAATCAAAAGCATTTAAAAGTAATGATGCAAGCAGATCTAACAGCCAATTGGGGCAAGAAAAAGTTAAATATGATGATTTATAGTCATCCTTTTCCCTCCAAAGCAATAAAGCTAATCTCAACAGATTGTCATAACTGCTTTCTCCTCATTACAAATTATAAAACTCCAAATCAAAAAGCGGAAAGACTTCTGTAAATAAAAGAGGTCTTTATGCATTCGCAGTGATGCCTTTTCTTGATTGAAAGAATGAAAAAAGTATAAAGAGTGTGATGGATAAAAGATGAAGGCAATTAGCTTTTAGTTTTGCTAACTTTCTAGCAGTGGAAATATGCTTGGAGCTAAAGAATAGAGATTTCCCTTTAGGCAGAATATTGGTTAAATTTGATATTTGAAATTTATGTCACGTTTATTTTCCCGGTTTGGTTAATTTTAACACCAAATGGCACTTGAAACCTCACCAAAAAAAATCTGGGTCTATGGTCCTGACTCCCTTAAACCCAGGCACCTTTAGCAAACAGAAAAAGAGCAATGATGAAAATCTGACCTCACAAATGGAATCATAACAAATACAGGTAGCCATATAAAATATTCTAAAATATATTTGCAAGATCTTCCTAAAATTTTGCTTGATCCAACATGGACGAAAAATAAACAACTCCACAAATTTCTACCAAACAAAGCAGCATAAATGATCACGTATAAACACTTAGTCACATGCTACATGGAAGTCCAATGGGTCATAAAATAAAAAGAAATAGTAAAAGTACACACCACCTCCGTACATAGTGTCGAGGCTTCTCTCTCTAGATTAATACACCAAAGGAATCCGTAGAACCAGTCACTGCACAACCAACTACATAGAAAAAAGAGTTAGTAGAATTCACAGTATCTTGTAGAATAAAAATCAAAAGCAGACAAATAAGGGATGCACATACATTTTTCTACAAAATAAACTTTGAGAAATATAAAATTAAATAGTATGATAGAGTTCTCTTCTATAAAACCAAATCCACTACTATTTTGAAGTTAGCAATATCTAACCCAAAGTGGGTAAAACTCCGTAAGATTGTTTTAAATAAAATAATATTCCTACATCCATGTGTCTGTGTAAATGACTTTGTCAAAGCTTTTGTCTACCATATAATTCACAAAGGCACATATATATATATATATGAATGAATAAGCTTCTCAGTGGACTAAATGAGTATGTGATTTTGCTTCCAGTTAAACAATGTCCAAGTTCTTCAGAAGAATTTTGATGTTTAGGATTTGGAGGAGACAAGTGAACTGTCTAACAAAATGGAAAAACAAATATTTATCTCACTGAAAGCGAATATAGTGTTTCAAGAATATTCCCTTGATGGGAAGGATGAGGAGGCCTTGAAATTAGTTTGAAAATCATAATAGATAGACATGAAATTGGGCCATTCACATTTTCCACCGTTCTAAGGGCATGTGTGCGTATTGCATTTATAGAACATGGCAAGGCATCTAGCACCATAGGATGGATTTGTCTCAAACATTTTTGTTGGAAGTACCCTTGTATGCGTGAATTTAAGCCTTGTAGCATAGAGGGTGCTCAAAATATATTTGATAAGATGGCTGATCAAAATTATGTCTCTTGGTGTGCAATGGTTTAGGAGTTGCTCACACGAGAATGCCTAAAAACACCATAAATATTTTGGCTTTAGGAACTTAATTGATGGCATTATTCCAAAATGGAGCACTGTGTTTGTAGTGATCTTGTTGGGTGACCTTGTTGCAGAGTTGAGACACAGGCCATTATTTGCATGAGACACATGCCATTATTTGCATGAGACACAGGCCATTATTTGCAAAGTGCCTATGCTTCTACATGGCAACATAGGCACAGTATCTAGCAAGTCTATGATTATAGGGAAACAGGAAAAAGGGAACAGTATTGTCTTCCACATTTAAACAACAAGGAGAGAGATTCTGTGTTGCTATCAAACTTGTACGCTTTCACTAGCAAGTGGGAAGACACAATGAGGATTTTTCTGTAAAGACGTCCTTGAGGCAACTCTAGATGAGTACAAAACACAATTAGAGAATCTAAAAATGGGGAAGTTTGCACTCAGATTAAAGCGGCATACTGCAGTGTCATTCAATCTTATCCTTCATTCTAAGAAAAATTAAATGAGGAGCTTGTCAAGTCTTCTTTCTAGGATGCTTAACTACCTAGTACTGGCAAAGTTTTTCTTGTAACTGTTGCGAGGCAATGCTACAGGCAGCAAGATACAATATACAAATCATAAGCTTTTGCCATTGCATTACTACGGGCAGCACAGTGTAAAATACACAGTTCCTGATACAGAGTGAGGGCACCAAATATACTTATTAAAAAAAAACTCCAACAAATTTAAATGCAACATGAACAGAGCAACAGTGTAAAAATATAATCCACTTTGCTTATAGAAAACAAAAACCTATAACAAAAATTCAAAATTAATAACATACCAGAAGGTCCACAATTAAAACCATTTTGCAGAACTTCACACAAAAACAAATTAACAGCAGGCATTGATGAAACTGAAAGATTTCGTAAACAGCAGAACTAATTAGGGCAAAAATTATCCGAGACTTATATCATTCCATACGGGGGGGAAAAAAAAATTTAAACCTACCTGAAATTTAAAAACTTACAAAATTATTGTAAATTTTCCTGCGGCCTTGAATGTCCCCCTCCTCTCTACATATGGTTCCCAGGTTTATTCTCCATAGCTCAACTTAAAGCATTCAAACATAAAAAATCTCTGCGAATAACTTCAAATAGGTTTATAAAAATAAAATAAAATTCCCACTGTGTAGAGTGATATAAGTCTCAGATACTTTTTGCCCTAATTATTTCTGCAGTTTATCAAGTCGTTCAGTTTCACCAATGCCTGTCACTAATTTGTTTGTGTGTGAAGTTCTGCAAAATGCATTTGGTTTTAACTGCACCTTCTGGTATGTTACTAATTTTAAATTTTTTTTTGGTAGGTTCTTGTTTTTTATAAGCAAAGTTGGATTATATTTTTACATTATTGCTCTGTTCATGTTGCATTCAAATTTGTTGGAGCTTTTTTTTAATAAATATATTTGGTGCCTTCACTCTGTACCAGGAGATAATAAAACTGTGTATTTTACATTGTGCTGCCACAGTGTTCCATAAAACCACATTCCTTTCATTCATGTTGTCAAACACTTCGCTTGCATCCATGGTGTTGCCATGGTGTTGCCACATTTGGCTTCATCTCAACAAGTGCACTTGCAACTAAAACATAAGGCAGGTCTTGAATCCCAAGTTTTCACCTTTCAAAACATCACGCACCTCTGCAAAGTTCGAAAAATAAATTTTGCTGCTCAAACCCACCTTGTCACCTTTGTAAGGCTTCAAGAAAACACTTCCCCCTGTATAACACTTCAAAACATCCAAATCTCAATATATTCTAGCGCTAAACGCTAGCATTATTTAAGTTGCAAAACCTAGCTGCAACCAACAGCAGCATCAATTTCCCATCAGGACACAACGAAAAGAAAAAAAGCAAAATACTTAAACTCATGAGATATAAATTGCAGAACAAAGAGGGGCAATATATTTACAGACTTTCTGCCAGCGGAGCTGCACAGTCGCATGGTGCCCAATAACAAGCGTGAGAAGGCACAGCATTGTGGAGTTTTGCATAACAATTAACAGAGGAAACTGGTACTAATTTTAGGTGAGAGGCTCTGATTATTTCAATGGTAGTCCTGTACCTGCTACGTGATTCAAACCCGTCAATCGCCAGTCCTCACTGTACAGAACTCAACGCATTCCGCAAGGGGAACGCCTATCAGATGTAGCACAAAGATCAAATCCACAGTGGCAGAGATGACCCAAAGCAATAAATAAAACGTTTACTGGTTTTAAAGACCAGCAATCGCACCTTGGTGTGCAATGGGTACGCAGAAGAGTAGTGGAAGTTCAATTGTGCGTTTTTTAAGTGAATGATATTGTCTTGTATCGTTATGATCCATGTTATTTTTTTTAATGGAATGACCAGAATTAATTTGTATAATCTTAATGGATTTCAAGATCCGTATGTTTTGACATAGTCAAGTTTTTCAGAGAATTGTGTCATTTTTTCATTCTAATTTTGATCCAAAACATGGATGCCAAAAAAGCAACATAGAGTCTTTCCAAAAGCTCAGCTATCTCGTATTATGGACTGTGGAAATATCATGTCTACAATCCTTGTGTTTTGCTTAGTAGATATTTCAAATGTGTGAGCTTTCATGTTTGTTGTGTTGTCTTTATTTGCATGCATCCTTTTTCTATATTCTTGTTCATGCACTACATCACATCTAGGTTCACTTGCATTCCATTAGTAGTCACCTATTTTTAATAGACATTGTCTTGTAAATATAAGCATGGCCTTATCTAGCTTACCATCCTGCATCCTCTAATGGGGACGTCACATGATACAAAGATCGATCAAACTTAGTGAGACGCTCATTAATTTTATAATTTCACACCTTTGTATAATTTGGAGGTCAAATGGCTTAAAATTAAATTTAGACATGCTATATAAATTTAGATTGAGAATTCCTAATTGTTTAAAAATATTAAATTTGGAGGGAAAAACTTTTTGATTTGTTTGAATTTGCATATGATATGGGAATGATCTTAAGACCTAAAATATGGTATGACTTTTTGATTTGTTTGAATTTGCAGATGATATGGTAATGATCTTGAGACCTAAAAAATGGTGTGCATTCTATGTTATGGGAGCCTTTGTCTAATTTTGTCTTTATTCAATCCTCTTTGTCTCTCTCACTTTTATCTCTTCCTCTCTCTCTCTCTCTCTCACTCCCACACATCTTCTCTAATCTCTCTATCTTTCTCTAACTCTCTTTGTCTTTTCTCTCCCTTTCTTTGTCTCCTCTCTCCATTTCCTCTCTGTGGAGCTAGGTGCCATAGCCTGATCTGTAATGTAGGCTTTTCCATTAGAATGCTTGACATAGGCCCAAGTCTATGATAGAATAGAACACTTTTTTCCACTAATTAAGCTTAGTTTTGTAATCCTGTGATGGCCAATGATTTTGTGTTTTAGGAAATGTCTCTTTAATTGTCATCGGTGGTAAAGGTAAAATCGAAAAATAATTTTATTCATAGGAAGGTTATGCATGTAGCCATGTTTTCTACTTAAAATAGAAAAGTATTTTGAATCCATAAATTTTAGTTAAAGATCATACACAAAAAAGGATATGGTTTGCCCATACATCATTTGGCATACTATACACATATTCAAAGTAAAAGTATGGTGGGCCTTGGTCAAACTCTTTAAGCTTCCACTACCGACCCACAAGGTGATCTAGAACTTCAAATCCAACCAATACTTTAACATGTGTGGTAAATGAAAATTTATATATTTGTTTTCTACAAACAACCCTTTGGAAGACATACTTTCTTTGAGCTTTATCTTTTGAAATGGTTTCTTGTGATGGTTTACATAGTAATCCTTTTCTAAATCTAAGTTCTTTCTTTTATGAAATTTGATTTTTTGCACATCCTCTAGGATTTTATTCAATACTTGCAAAAGGAAACCATGGTTAGCATGACTAATCAAACTAATAACCCTAGGATTGTAATTGACAACATCAAAGCCTGCAATTAGTCCCATGCTAATTGTGCAAACAAATTTTCTCCATATAATCAAAATAATGTCAATAATTTTTAATACTTGTTTTTGCTAACTTTTTCAATTTAGGGAACATGAATTAATCATTTCATCAAGTATTTCTTTTGTAAAATTCTACACATCTTCCACCTCAATCAATTCACCCTTTTGTTGTGTTTTTTCTACCCAACTTTTGAGGATAAGCCTGTTTTCCTTACAATTGTTTGTAGATACAACATAATTGAGTGGTATACCCAAACAATGCAAAGAAACTTTTGCACCCCTATTTCTAAAGGATATTAATCTCCTTTAGAAGATTAGCTTCAAAATAAAAAGAAGTTATCCTATAATAAACAATTTTACATCTATGGAAGCTAGATGACTCATTACTACATGAAAAGCATTTAAATGTTTGGTTACACACTTAGTTTGATATAATACAATAATTTGATCTCATAAACTCTTAGCAATATTTTGAAAAAAAACATTCATCACGACTGAATTAGAAAGACACGACCTAGTAGTATATTTGTCCCATTCATCTTGATCTATTGCTAATCATTTCACTTTCAATCTCAATTGTCGAGGTGTTGACCATGACTTCTGATTTTCAAATCTTATTTTAAATCCACATGAATTATCTCAAAACAAAATAGAAAGCAACATAATAAATGTATTATATGTTAACACTTTAAAATGTAATATATATATATATATATATATATATATATAGAGAGAGAGAGAGAGAGAGATACACAAAAAGAGAGGGAGAGAGAAAGATACTAAAGAGGGATAGAGTTAGCGAGATAGGGAAAGAGATAGAGGAGAGAGAGAAATAGAGAGAGAAAGAGGAAGTAGTGAAAGGGAGAAATTGAGAGATATAGAAAGAGGGGATAGAGAATTAGTGAGATAAGGAAAGAGATAGGTAGAGAGGGGGGGAGAGAGTCAGTGGTATACCCAAACGATGCAAAACAACTTCTACGGCCCTGGTTCTAGAGAATAAAGAAAGGATATTGCTTCCCTTTAGATAAATAGGCTTTAAAATAGAAAGATGATATCTTATAATAAACAAATCAAAGTGATACATTTTTCCTCTTCTTCCATTTTCACATCTATGGAAGCCAGTTGACTCACTACTACATGAAAAGCATTTAAATGTTTGGTTACAAATTCTCCTTCATGCATCTTTAAAGAATATAATTTTTTTTTTCAAAATTAACTTATTTACAAGGCACCTAGTTTGATATAATGCAATAATTTTATCTCAAAAACTCTTAGAAATGTTTTGAACTAAAACATTCATGAAGACTGAATTAGAAAGACAACGTAATAGCAGATCATTTCATAAAATAAAGCACTTAGATTTAGAAAAGGACTATGAAACCCAGTATAAGAAACCATTTAAGAAGATAAATCTCAAAGAAATTTTGTCTTCCAAAGGTTTGTATGTAGTGATATATTTTATTTTCCTACATTAGAAAAGAAATGAGTAAATTAAAGATGTTGACATGCATGCAAGTAAAGTTGGTTTTGAATAGTAGTGGGTAAAAGTAAGTATGCAAGTAATTTTTTTTTTTTTTTGTTTCGGTCAATTATTTGCACGTGATAGTGCCCTTAACTAGTTGTCTTGTTATTTACCAAGCATGTCGAGCCCATCTAGTTGAAATGGTAGGGATAGGTATGGCCTTGACAAGGCTTGTCATTCATCGAGACTATCTTCTTACATTGCATGTCCCTAGTCAAAAGGAGCTTCATCATCAGTGTTTGTCAATGGATCTGGAAATGTACGATGCAAATTCCATGGATGGTAACTATTTTAAATTCTTTCTCAATGGGCTATAATATCTTGCTCTAATGAACCAATATCATTGTGAATGTTTTTGAATGGATGGTATAGCAGCAGTTCACTCCAACATAATGCTTGAAAACATTGATCATCTGTTGTTGGGATGGTGGTGAAATGAGGGGAGACTTGAACTTGATAGTCGATGTTAAGTGTTCTTTCCATTTGTTGGACTTCTAAGATGCTACAAATGTCCATTTTAGATCCACTTCAATAAGAGGCATTGTTTCCAATTGTATCGGTCATGCCATGTATGAATAAATGAAGCATGGAGATGGGATGTTGCTATTGTTAGAGATAGCTACACTTTAATGTGCAATGTGTACGCTAAAAAGGTCTTAAAGGTGAATTACCAGGTCCTTAAGCAAATGACATGTTTCACTAATATATTAAGGTTTACTTTTAGTGGTGGGTCTCTTACTCGGAAGACTTTTCCCAAGTATATATGTCATCTTATCTTCCCTATCTCCTTCACCTATTCTTTTATGATTAATTAAGGTTACATGTGTTTTCAATTGCTCCTAATTGAGAAACAAGCATTATAAAACCAACATTTGGTATCAAAGCTTTATTTGGATTAATCCCATGAAGGAAGGGATACAATTCTTATATTGCTTTCTATTTTTGTTGCAGGATAAATCATGTGGATTTAAAATAAGATTTGAAAATTAGAAGTCATGGATAACACCTTGACAATTGAGATTGAGAAGTTTGGTTGGTAAAACTTTGAGTTGTGGAAATTAGAGGTTGAAGATCTTTTAGTGGAGAGAGATCAATGGATCAGAATAATTGTTGCACTCAATTTTCTATCATTAACAATGGAGCAAGATGAATGGGATAATTTGGATAAAAGAGATAGAACTACTAAATTAGGTTGTGTGTTTCTAATTAAATCTTGATGAATGTTTTAGTTCAAAACATTGCTAAGAGTTTATGAGATAAAATTATTGCATTATATCAAACTATGTGTCTTGTAAATAAATTATTTTTTAAAATAAATTTGTATTCTTTAAAGATACATGAAGGAGACTTTGTAACTAGACATTTAAATTCTTTTCATGTAGTAGTGAGTCAATTGGCTTCCACAGACATAAAAATGGAAGAAGAGGAAAAATGTATCGCTTTGATTTGTTCATTGTAGGATACCATCTTTTTGTTTTGAAGCATATTTATCTCTAAAGGGGATCAATATCCTTTCTTTATTCTCTAGAACTAGGGGTGCAGAAGTTGCTTTGCATCATTTGGTATACCACTCAATTATGTTATATCTAAAAAAAATTGTAAAGAAAACATGCTTATTCTCAAAAGTTGGGTAGAAAAAAGACAGCAAAAGGGTAAATTGATTGAGGTGGAAGATGTGCAAAATTTGACAAAAGAAATACTTGATGAACTGATTAATTCAATTGGAGGTTTTGATCTGATAATAGGTGGAAGCCCATATAATAATCTGATAAACAACAAGAGGAACACAAGGTATGGGCTAGAGGGGAAGCATTCCTCTATTTTCTATGAATTTCCAAGGATTATGAATTATGTAAGGCATGCAATGCATTCAAGTGTAACTTGATAAAATAATGAAACCTTCATTTTGTACTAATCTGGACTACAATAGATTATAAGTTTCTTGTTTTCATATCCAAGTTCCAACCCAAATTGAAGAGGCTACTAAAAACAAGTATTGAAAATTATGGACATTATTATTATTTTGATTCTATGTAGCAAATTTGTGTGCACAATTCGCATGGAAGTAATCACAAGTATGGATGTTGCCAATTGTAGACATGTATGATATTCTGGTAATGAATTCTTTATTTTGTACTTGTTTGCACTTAAATAGATTAGTAGTTTCTTGTTTTTTCATAGTCATTTTCCCCCAAATTAAAGAGATTAGCAAAAACAAGTATTGAAAAGTATGGCCATTATTTTGATTATATATAGCATTTTTTTTTTGCATAATCAACATGGGACTAATTGCAAGCTTGGATGTTGCCAATTACAATCCTAGGGTTATTAGGTTGAGTAGTCATGCTAAGCATGGTTTCCTTTTGCAATGATTGAATGAAAGCATAGAGGATGTGCAGAAAATCAAATTTCATAAAAGAAAACACTTAGATTTAGAAAAGGATTACTATGAAACCCATCAAAAGAAACCATTTCAAAAGATAAAGCTCAAATAAAGTATGTCTTCCAAAGGTTTGTTTGTAGAAAATAAAGATATGATTTTTTGTTTACCACACCATGTCAAAGGATTGGTTGGATTTAGTGACTACTTTCCTTAGGTAGCATTTGCAAGAATAGGTACCAGAACCAATGCAAGAATGAAGATCAAATGTGAAGACTAGTATCTCTCTTATTGGTATTCGTGTATCCTCTACATTTAATGAATTATGTCATTGTATTCTTTCTTTAGTAGACTTCCTCTTGTAGCCAACCATAAGCCTACTAAAGTGGGGGCAAACTATAATAACAAAGTTTTAATTACCCTTATTACACTTTTGTGTCTATTTTATCTATTAGCCCATGTGTGCACTTTGTGTATCATTTTAACCCTTTTTGCCTAGCCTTTGTTGTTCCCTAGCCATGTTGTAACGCTTTCTAGTGTTGTTCCTAAGTCTTATTTAGCCTTCCTAACTATTGTCTTTCATTTAATTTTCATCTCCTTCCTATGTCCTAAGCCTCCTTTTACTTTTTTCCTTGTTGACCCCTTTAACCCCCTTGTTAAGCCTCAACTTGTCATCGCTAGCATTATCCTATGTGTGAACCACACCTTTCCCCTTCATAAAACATGTCTAGAAAAGAAAATATTCTATTTTTTTTGTATTTTAGCATAGTAATTTCAAGATTCCTAGTATGGCAAGCATTCATTTAACATAGTCTCCTCCAACATTTGATAAGGTGTGGTTAGTTGGAGACAACATTAGGTACCTTAGTTTTCATTTGGTTTTCATCTAATTACCTAGTCATAAGCTTAATTTGCATATGGTTTACACATATTTGCATGTAACCACACTTAAAAAAATATTTAGAATTATTCTTTTTCATTCTTCCACCTATTATCAAGAATTTAATATTTAAATTATTACTTAATTCATTATTAGTAACCACCTTCTCATGGATTTAGTTGCACATGAAAAAACCTAAAATTCTAACAACCCATTTAGCAAATTATTATTCACAGTTAGGGATCTAACTCAAAAGGGAGTAATGTTTGTCCATGTCTTGTCAAATAACACATGGAAAATATAAAGATATGGGAGAAATATAAGAGTGGAATGAGGTATGTGGTTGAATAAGAATGTAATATATAAAATGGGGTTATTTTTCCATTTGATGGGTGGTGGCTTGAAGGCAACACTAGCAATTATAAATTCAAGAAAATGTGAGGTTAGTTTGGATATCTAGATAGCAGAATTGATTTTACAAGGAAAGAGTAGAAGTGGCCTTAGAAGTTAGATAGTCAGTAGAGTTATTATTTAATTATGCTCTCCTATATCTAGTTAAAAGTTTCAATGCGTATATGGTTATAATCATGTGCATTTCTTTGAATTTAGAAAATAAATAATATATTGTCATAAATTAGGGACACATGTAGGTAAATCAATGGCCAGTGAATTATGTTTTTGTACAATAGTTCTTGTTGGTATTAGACCACGACCTCCCACGAGATGAGTGTATATGCAAATTGTATTTTTGTGAGAAAGTGAAGAACATTTTGTATATAAAGGCCCTATCTACTATAAGATTTGTGGGAAATTCCATTATCTTTTCAGAGACTTTCATGAATTATCAAGGACCTTCATCCAGTATCAGGACCAAATATGTTTATATTTTTTTATTTATTAAGTAGTTCAACTTGAACAAAGAACACTTAGATTGAAGATTTCTCGTTCCGACAATTCTAAGGCTCAATTTGTATTTCCAGACAATGGGGTACCAAGATTTCAAGAGAGCATATGGGTAAGTGCAAAAAGATGGGGGGCCAAAAAGGGGTCTTAAGTTGCCACTTTTTTTTTGAAATCAGGAAATACTCGCCTTGGATGAGAAATTGAGCATAGTTACACTCAAAATTTGGAGATGCAACCAAAACAATGTTTGTAGTGCTCTGAGTCTACTTTCTAAACTACTATTTTGTTTTGAAAATGGCATAGATTAAGGGGTTCAAAAGAGGGAGCCACATAAATTGGTGTTGTTTCTGTCAAAAAAATATAACATAGCATGTTTTGTGGCTCCCTCAAAAGGTCAACTTTTTTTTGGTATTTTTAAAATCGCTTCAGTGAGAAATTAGCTAATAGCATGTAGTTTATACCCAATTTTTTTGATGAATATTTGATTTTTTACTAATTTTCAAAGTGGACACATCCTAAAAAATAGAATTTTGGCCGTGCTACCCCTATAAATTTTAAAAACTAATTGAAAATCATTTTTTCTTTTTTTAATATTTGTAGAATGGAGTCTAGTTTCTAAATATGTAATTTTTTTGAAATTTGAATGAATAGTTAATTTACAATGAAAAAAAGACCAAACATTGGTTTTTGCCTAAAAACGGACACACAAACAAAATAAATTAAAGATGAAAGGCTTAACATTGTTAAAATGTGAAAAAAATCCCATCGTCAAATAGCTAAGAGAAAGCCTAACATTACCCAGGTGTTTGATTTGTTTGACCTTGAAACACGTGCAAATCTGAGGGTTAGCACGAACGAAATTATGTGAAATCTTGAAGAATATGCAAAAACACGTTTGTGACTATTCATAAGGCATTCCAAGCCTTTAGGTTGGAAATCCAAAGCAAATCCCAAGCCCAAGGCTTGGGATTCCCAAAGCAAGACATAACGCGAGTGCGTTATAACGCGCTTGTGTTATGTTTTACTTTGCATTTTTCCTTTCCCGCAAGTCTGTTGTTTGTCATGTTTGACATAACGCAAGCGCGTTATAGCACGCTCGCGTTATGTTCCCATTAAATTTTGTTATGTTCAAGGTGATTAATCATGAGGGTTAAGGGATAAGGGATAGGGTTGGAAGGTTTAGGGATAAGGGATTAGGGTTTAAGGTATAGTATCGAGTCTGTTGAGGGTTTAGGAATAGGGATAGCATTTAGGGTTTAGGGATGAGGGATTAGAGTTGAGGGATGATGGATTAGGGTTGAGGGTTGAGGGATTAAGGTTTAGGGATAAGGTTTAGGGTTGAGGGTTGAGGGATTAGGGTTTAAGGTATAGTGTTGAGGGTTTAGGATTAGGGTTTAGGGTTGACGGATTAGCATTTAATGTCAAGGTTAGGGTTAGAGTGTCGAGGGTAGAGGGATTAGGGATAGGGTTTAGGGTTGAAGGTTTAAGGATTGAGGGTTGAGGCTTTAGGGATGAGGGTTTAAGGCTTAAGATATAGTGTCAAGTGTTGAGGGTGTAGGGATAGGGTTTAAGTTTTAAGGGTTAAGGGTTGAGGGATAGGGATTAGGGTTTAAGGTATAGTGTTGAGGGTTGATGGTTTAGGGATAGGGTTTAGGTTTGAGGAATTAGGGTTTAGGGTTGATGAATTAGGGTTTAATGTTGAGAGTTGAGGATTGAGGGTTGACAGTTGAGGTTGAGGGATAGGGTTAATGATCAAGGGATTAGGGTTAAATAAGAGTGTCGAGGGTAGAGGGATTAGGGTTTAAGGTATAGTATCGAGCCTGTTGAGGGTCTAGGAATAGGGATAGCGTTTAGGGTTTAGGGATGAGGGATTAGAGTTGAGGGATGACGGATGACAGATTAGGGTTGAGGGTTGAGGGATTAGGGTTGAAGGATTAGGGTTTAAGGTATAGTGTTGAGGGTTTAGGGATAGGGTTTAGGGTTGAGGGATTAGAGTGAAGGGTTGAGGGATTAGGATTTGATGTTGAGGGTTAAGGGTTTAGGGTTTACGATTTAGGGATAGGGTTGAGGGTCGAGGGATCAGAGTTAAGGGTTGAGGGATTAGGGTTTGATGTTCAGGGTTGAGGGTTGAGATTCGAGGGTCAAGGGTTTAGGGATAGGGTTGAGGGTCGAGGGATTAGGGTTAAAGTAGAGTGTGGAGGGTATAAGGATTAGGGATAGGGTTGGAGGGTTTAGGGATAAGGGATTAGGGTTTAAGGTATAGTATCGAGTCTGTTGAGGGTTTAGGAATAGGGATAGCATTTAGGGTTTAGGGATGAGGGATGACGGATCAGGGTTGAGGGTTGAGGGATTAGGGTTTAGGGATAAGGTTTAGGGTTGAGGGTTGAGGGATTAGAGTTTAAGGTATAGTGTTGAGGGTTTAGGGATAGGGTTTAGGGTTTAGGGATTAGAGTGAAGGGTTGAGGGATTAGGATTTGACGTTGAGGGTTGAGGGTTTCGGGTTTAGGGTTTAGGGATATGGTTAAGGGTTGATGGATCAGAGTTAAGGGTTGAGGGATTAGGGTTTGATGTTGAGGGTTGAGGGTTGAGGTTCGAGGGTCAAGGGTTTAGGGATAGGGTTGAGGGTCGAGGGATTAGGGTTAAAGTAGAGTGTGGAGGGTATAAGGATTAGGGATAGGGTTGGAGGGTTTAGGGATAAGGGATTAGGGTTTAAGGTATAGTATCGAGTCTGTTGAGGGTTTAGGAATAGGGATAGCATTTAGGGTTTAGGGATGAGGGATTAGAGTTGAGGGATGATGGATTAGGGTTGAGGGTTGAGGGATTAGGGTTGAGGGTTGAGGGATTAGGGTTTAGGGATAAGGTTAGGGTTGAGGGCTGAGGGATTAGGGTTTAAGGTATAGTGTTGAGGGTTTAGGGATAGGGTTTAGGGTTTAGGGATTAGAGTGAAGGGTTGAGGGATTAGGATTTAACGTTTAGGGTTGAGGATTTAGGGTTTAGGGTTTAGGGATAGGGTTGAGGGTCGAGGGATCAGAGTTAAGGGTCGAGGGATTAGGGTTGAGGGTTGAGGGTTTAAGGCTTAAGATATAGTGTCAAGTGTTGAGGGTGTAGGGATAGGGTTTAAGTTTTAAGGGTTAAGGGTTGAGGGATAGGGATTAGGGATTAAGGTATAGTGTTGAGGGTTGATGGTTTAGGGATAGGGTTTAGGTTTGAGGGATTAGGGTTTAGGGTTGATGAATTAGGGTTTAATGTTGAGAGTTGAGGATTGAGGGTTGAGGTTGAGGGATAGGGTTAATGGTCAAGGGATTAGGGTTAAATAAGAGTGTCGAGGGTAGAGGGATCAGGGTTTAAGGTATAGTATTAAGCCTGTTGGGGGTCTAGGAATAGGGATAGCGTTTAGGGTTTAGGGATGAGGGATTAGAGTTGAGGGATGACAAATGATGGATTAGGGTTGAGGGTTGAGGGATTAGGGTTTAGGGTTAGGGTTGAGGGATTAGGGTTTAAGGTATAGTGTCGAGGGTTTAGGGATAGGGTTTAGGGTTGTGGGATTAGAGTGAAGGGTTGAGGGATTAGGATTTGACGTTGAGTGTTTAGGGTTTAGGGTTTAGGGATAGGGTTGAGGGTCGAGGGATCAGAGTTAAGGGTTGAGGGATTAGGGTTTGACGTCGAGGGTTGAGGGTTGAGGTTCGAGGGTCAAGGGTTTAGGGATAGGTTTGAGGGCCAAGGGATTAGGGTTAAAGTAGAGTGTGGAGGGTATAAGGATTAGGGATAGGGTTGGAGGGTTTAGGGATAAGGGATTAGGGTTTAAGGTATAGTATTGAGTCTGTTGAGGGTGTAGGAATAGGGATAGCATTTAGGGTTTAGGGATGAGGGATTAGAGTTGAGGGATGACGAATTAGGGTTGAGGGTTGAGGGATTAGGGTTTAGGGATAAGGTTTAGGGTTGAGGGCTGAGGGATTAGGGTTTAAGGTATAGTGTTGAGGGTTTAGGGATAGGGTTTAGGGTTGAGGGATTAGATTGAAGGGTTGAGGGATTAGGATTTGACGTTGAGGGTTGAGGGTTGAGGGTTTAGGGATAGGGTTGAGGGTCGAGGGATCAGAGTTAAGGGTTGAGGGATTAGGGTTTGACGTCGAGGGTTGAGGGTTGAGGTTCGAGGGTCAAGGGTTTAGGGATAGGGTTGAGGGTCGAGGGATTAGGGTTAAAGTAGAGTGTGGAGGGTATAAGGATTAGGGATAGGGTTGGAGGGTTTAGGGATAAGGGATTAGGGTTTAAGGTATAGTATCGAGTCTGTTGAGGGTTTAGGAATAGGGATAGCATTTAGGGTTTAGGGATGAGGGATTAGAGTTGAGGGATGACAAAGTAGGGTTGAGGGTTGAGGGATTAGGGTTTAGGGATAAGGTTTAGGGTTGAGGGTTGAGGGATTAGGGTTTAAGGTATAGTGTTAAGGGTCTGGGTTGAGGGATTAGAGTGAAGGGTTGAGGGATTAGGATTTGACGTTGAGGGTTGAGGGTTGAGGGTTTAGGGTTTAGGGATAGGGTTGAGGGTCGAGGGATCAGAGTTAAGGGTTGAGCGATTAGGGTTTGACGTTGAGGGTTGAGGTTTGAGGGTCAAGGGTTTAGGGATAGGGTTGAGGGTCGAGGGATTAGGGTTAAAGTAGAGTGTGGAGGGTATAAGGATTAGGGATAGGGTTGGAGGGTTTAGGGATAAGGGATTAGGGTTTAAGGTATAGTATCGAGTATGTTGAGGGTTTAGGAATAGGGATAGCATTTAGGGTTTAGGGATGAGGGATTAGAGTTGAGGGATGACGGATTAGGGTTGACGGTTGAGGGATTAGGGTTTAGGGATAAGGTTTAGGGTTGAGGGTTGAGGGATTAGGGTTTAAGGTATAGTGTTGAGGTTTTTGTCGTCAAATGTAGATTTATGGGTTCAATTATATTGATTACCTCTCTAGTTTTAGGGTGTGGATGTTTTGGAATCAATCAGGAAGTCTTCAGGAGACTTTGTGGAAGTGGATTGGAAATCGCTTGACAAAACCCCTGCTATTTAT
Source organism: Cunninghamia lanceolata (assembly GCA_027924645.1). Lineage (NCBI taxonomy): Eukaryota > Viridiplantae > Streptophyta > Pinopsida > Cupressales > Cupressaceae > Cunninghamia > Cunninghamia lanceolata. Next base: position 13,702,217 of record BSBN01000063.1, read on the forward strand.
GCTTGGATAAGGATTTGTCACAAACTAGAACTTCTGCTTCCAAAGAAGATCTGTCTTTCTTCCTCGATGGGCATTTTCTATCAAGAACTTGATTATGAGGGCTTGCCCCTTCATTGTTATGCCTATCATATGGCGGAGCATCTGGCAAGCTCTTGCAGGAAACATGAAAAGTTCTCCCTCAAAAACCTTATGGTCATTCAAGTCTAAAGGGGAAGGTTCAGAAAGAGACGTGATCAATGCAAAGGATGTGATCAATCTATAGCAGGACAAAACACGAGCACGTTATAATGCGCTCATGTTTTGTCTTGCTATAGAAACGGTAAAAAAGTGTTGACCCCTGTGATCCAGGCCCACATGCTCTGTTTTCATACTGATTCTATGCGTGCTTTGACAAAAAAGAAGTGCTTTCATGTTGTTGGGAAGTTCACGTGCACATTTGACACATTGTACCACCTTTGCATGATCTTTCCACCACCTTTTCTGCTTTGCCAACTTGAGAAGGAGGAAAAAACATAGTTTTCAGACCAAGTTTGATATATATCTATTCAAGTTTCAATTTTTGTAGTGTTGCAATGTTAATTGTGATTCAATTTTAGGAAATTAACATCATAGATTGGTTAATAGTATTGTTGTTAGTAATTATATTTGAGTGTTATTCAATTTAACATTGAAAAAAAAGCAAGTGGTGAAAAACTCAAATTGTTGAGGAGTTTGATGCAAGAAGAAAAAAACACTACATAATTGGGTACTCTCTCCATTCGAATCTTCATTTTTTAGGTATGTCAAATCTTTACATGCATGTTCTTTAGATTTTCCTTATTTCGGATTGAATTACTTTATCATGCTTTATCATACATGTTTAAAATAGACACATTCCCAATCAAGAAAGCAGCCTACAATCTCACATGATGTCATCTATATTTTCTACACTTGGGGTCTTTAATAATTATGTGTAATAAACAGACCTTAACATACCATGATGTCAAACTATACAAGAATAAATCCTTACAACATAATAAAAATACAAACCCACTATTATCTTGTATTCATTTCTTAGGAACTAATATTGGTCTCTTTATCATACTACAGACAAATTCTCCGTTATGTCGAGGAAATGATCAAGAATTAAACCAACACAGGAAGAGATAGATGCTAAGAATGCAAAAAAAGTAGTGGCTATGAGGGAATGTCGTGAGAAGAGGAAATTGGACACGATAAATGAAGACATACCAATTGAAGAGGAACCACAACCATCACAAAGAGATATGGTATTGGCGACATAAAGAGAATGAATGCAAAAACTTCATGGTACGAGAGATTTGAATACCATAGTTGGAGACACATCCTCTACCGCAAGTCAACATGTAGGGACACCATCTACCACATCTCAAGTTGAGAGTACATCATCACTCACATGTGATGAAGGAGGTACGCCATCGTTCCCACCTCAACCTCAAGGTATGTCATCTATTCCATCTTCGATCAAAGGTATCCCATCTAGCCCATCTCATTTAAATATTGATGAAATTCCTAATGTTGAGATGAATTTACCTAACTTAACACCACCTAGAATTTTGCATAGAAAGCCAAAGTATTTGATTGAAATTGATGAGAATATTTTGTAGCCAATGGAAGGTAAGATTCCAAAATGCACTTGTAGAAGATATGCTCGTAAGATTTGGAGATTGTTCTTTGAAAAGTTAAATGAGACTGCAAGATGTCAACTATTCATTGAAATGATGCAAAGTATAAAGTATAGGTCCATCATGAAGATTCTTGGGTTGAGAACATCAGAGGCTTCAAGTGAAAAATCTATTGTCAAGAATCTAATGAGTGCGTATGAGAGAGTGGGTAACACCTCACGCACAAAAGATAGTAATGCAACACGGCATGTGATTACATCGACTATAGTAAGTAGTCAAATGAGGAAAACTCGTCTCATTAGAAAGACGAGTCAAGAATTGAGAATTAATAGGAAAACTTTATCAAGAGCTGTTGGAAGATGCCAAAGAATTGAGGACACCAATGCCAATGAATTATGGGCGTTCTCGGGGAGACTACCATGAAAAGATAAACCAATTGTTGAAGTATTGAGATCACTAATTGAAGACTTTTGGAAGAATCACACAAGGGTATCGCCGAATCAAAGGGATGTGGTAAGAAGGAGAATCGGTAGTCAGAACCATGAGCCACATCTAAAGCATTTTTTGAATGAGACTCAAACACAGTTTTATGGTAAATTTCTGGAGAAGTATCCTCAAATTAAAATTTGTCAAAGATATTTTGAAATGCTAAAACCTTTCTATGTCGAGATAAATCACACACGCACTACTTGTTGTTGTAGATTACATATTGAATTTTCTAACCATTTTGATGCTTATAGGTCTATATGTTTAGATATGCATACTAACAATGTTTTGCAGGGTTGTGCCATATGTGCCCCACCAACATCTTCAAGAGACTTCATATCAAGAATTTTATGTGAAAGAGAGGAAGGTCAAATATTCTACAAGAAATTATGCTTGGATGGCACATGTCATCGTTGCGGTGGCTTGCAACATTTGCCAATATGTGAGCATATGGAAAGAACACATGCGGTTGGAAACGAACTAGTAGAGTTTGGCAAGTATAAAACAATGGTATACAATACAAAAGATGGTAAAGAAGCAAAGAGGTGTGAATTGGTTATTGAAAAGATTCCAGTGTATCAGTTTATGCCTATATTTCGTGACAGCATAGTGTATGAGTATGCAAGACATGCCCATAGAGCTTGATGGTTGGACTTGCAATTCAAGTTATGCAAGGACACATTTCCAGTTGGTAGCATTGTTTCAGTCGTCGACTGTGCAGAGAACTATAGTCTACAGCCATAGCGTGAGGTGCAATCACAATACTACAACTCCACACAGGTTTCTATATTTGTGTGCATCGCATTCATTCATACGAATGATAGTACAGAGGATGACAGAAAGATCATAAGAGAGTATAATTTCTATATTAGTGATGATCGCACGCATTCTATGGAGTTCGTGCAAGGTTGTTTCAGGTGTTCTATAATGATTTGGCTAGAAGGGGCATATCATTCAGTCAACATATCATATGGTGGGATAACTGTGCATCACAATTCAAGAACTCACATAATTTCTATTGGCTGAGTAGGAGGCATAATTTTACAGGTATTCAGCATATGTGGAACTTTTGTGAGGCCGGGCATGGAAAGGGGGAGCATGATGGTGCAGGAGCATGTATCAAAAGAGCCATAGCATGAGAAGAGTTAAAGTATAAAGACAATGCAAAGTTGACAGATGCAAAATTGATTGTCGAGTGGTGTAATGCTTCCATGGGTCTAGGTAATGAAGGTAAGTCTTCAGTTCGTAGATTTTTTTGGTTGATAGATGATACTAACATTGCACCATATGAGGACTGTTGTACACTGATAGGATCAAATGAGATGCACTCTTTCAGAAGCTCAATTGTAGGTTCATGGAGTATCCATACGTGAAATATGTCATGCTTTTGTTCTTCCTATACAATTCAAGTCTGGGATGAGTGCGAGTCAAAGGAGTGGGTTGATGAATGGCAGTTAAGTTATCTTAGCCCACTTGACACGTATCGACCCCCGACGGCATTGGAACTAACACAGATGGAATCATCAGTTGACTTTGACCACATATCAGATTTAGTTCAACCAGGTAATATAAGGCATGCATATGCATCTAATTTCATCCAGTTGAACTAGGTAATGTCATCTTACTTTGTAGTGTTTTTGTAATGTTGACTAATTTCATCTAATTTGCTACACATATCAATGTAGGGCAAGTATATGCAGTTATTGCAGATGAAGATAATGAAGAGGGAATAGATTATTACTTATGTCATTGTGTTAAGGCCAAAAAGAAATTAGAGGCCCTTGTTACAGATGGAGAAAACATCAAATACCCTACAGGCTCAGTGGTTATTACTGGAACATGGCTTAGAAGGTACCCACATAAGAGTGTTAATTTTTGGCTGTTTCAGGACTTTGACATGCATCAAAAGATTCTTCATTACTCGAACCTTGTCGTGGCATCCAATGTTCATTTGCTAAAGTATCGGGGTAGACCTTTGAACAAAATCTTGTGGAAGGTCCGTGAGTCTGACCATGAAGCAATACTTGACACAATAAAGAGTAGAGCAGACTTGGATGGTTCATTGGATTAATTTGTAAGTATTCACATTGATTTTGTAAAGTCATGTTACATTGAGTTGTAAGTATGCACACTAACAATTAAGGTTTGTCTTTTTTTTATTTCCTCCTGCATTTTTACACATATACACATTTTTACATCATCATGTTATGCATTTTTGGTGTCCCACTCCTGATGTGACCAAACTGACTGTTCCAACGCGTCTGGATGGGTACATTTACACTAGGCATGGTCCTGTTTTTCACCCAAACATGTCAAAACAGTCCGAGCTACATTGTACTGACGATATCCCTGAAGAGTCCAAAGTGCAAAAAGGCAGCAATCTTTGACAAGATGTTACTCAAAAATCGTGTCACTTAGAAACATTCTGTCTAAGGCAATGCGATCACATAGAGTGCTTCTACAATAACCTCTCTCAGTTTTTTATATCTCTGAGGCATTTGCCCGTGGTGAAAGGTTTTATGTTGCCCCAAAAATCGTCAGAAGGAGGCAGTGTAAAGTTGCAAAGGGGTGTAACTTTCGTCCTGATCCTGATGTGACCAAACTGACTATTCCAACACATCCGGATGGGTACATTTACGTTAGGAATGGTCCTATTTTTCACCCAAACATGTTGAAACAGTCCGAGCTACATTGTATCGACGATATCCCTAAAGAGTCCAAAGTGCAAAAAGGCAACAATCTTTGACGAGATGTTACTTGAAAACTGTGTCACTTAGAAACATTATGTATGAGGCAACGTGATCATGTAGAGTGCTTCTACAATAACCTCTCTCAGTTTTTTATATCTCTGAGGCATTTGCCCGTGGTGAAAGGTTTTCTGCTGCCCCAAAAATCGTCAGAAGGAGGCAGTGTAAAGTTGCAAAGGGGTGTAACTTTCGTCCTGCTCTTGATGTGAACAAAATGACTATTTCAATGTGTCCGGATGGGTACATTTACGCTAGGCATGGTCCTTTTTTTCACCCAAACATGTCGAAACAGTCCGAGCTACATTGTACCGACGATATCCCTGAAGAGTCCAAAGTGCAAAAAGGTAGCAATCTTTGACGAGATGTTACTCAAAAACCATGTCACTTAGAAATATTTTATATGAGGCAATGTGATCATGTAGAGTGCTTCTACAATAACCTCTCTCAGTTTTTTATATCTTTGAGGCATTTGCCCGTAGTGAAAGGTTTTCTGCTGCCCCAAAAATCATCAGAAGGAGGCAGTGTAAAGTTGCAAAGGGGTGTAACTTTCATCCTGCTCCTAATGTGACCAAACTGACTATTCCAACACGTCTGAATGGGTACATTTACGCTAGGCATGGTCCTATTTTTCACTCAAACATGTCGAAACAGTCTGAGCTACATTGTACCGATGATATCCCTGAAGAGTCTAAAGTGCAAAAAGGCAGCAATCTTTGACGAGATGTTACTCAAAAACCGTGTCACTTAGAAACATTCTGTCTGAGGCAACACGATCACGTAGAGTGTCTCTACAATAACCTCTCTCATTTTTTTATATCTCTGAGACATTTCCTCGTGGTGAAAGGTTTTCTGTTGCCCCAAAAATCGTCAGAAGGAGGTAGTGTAAAGTTGCAACTTCTTCTTAGGCGCAAATGTAAGGGTACACAAGGGGAAAATGACACCTAGATGACTTAGTGCATTTCTATGACTTCATTCACATGTTTAAATATTTGAGAAACTCTCCTTTACTAAGCGCTTGTCCTCATGTCAACGTTAAGCTTTATACCTCCTAGGCGCTCAATTAGGTGATGTCATTAGATACAACTTACCCTGTCATGTCCCCATTTGTGGCTTGATCATCAAGTGAAGAATGGATTAGCCTATTGCTCATTCCCGGAGGCTAATTCAGAATGATGAGGGAACGAATTGGTTTTTGACTAACTCAATCTCATTGTTTTGCAGGAACAAAGTCAGAAACTCAAAATTTGGCTAAGTCTGGAAAGCAGAAAGTTGACTCTCGGAGTCTAGGTGCCAATTTCACATCAAATTATCCAAATGAGCACCCAAGGATTTGGAGTGTTCAATCAAGGTGCTCTGGCAGGAAAAGTTGTTTGGCCTTCAAGATGAGGTTGCCTTAGTGAATTAAGTCAGGATGAAAGCCTATTCACTCTAGGAGCCAATCTCAAGTTGTACAATCATGAATGGGCACCTAGAGCAATAAGGCGCTACATCATGGTTCCAGGACCTTGAAATGGTGCCTAAGCATGTAGGAGGAATTTTCAAGGAGCCAGAATTTTTTTGAAACTCTAAGGAGCTAGTCCAAAGACTCTATGGCACCATCTTGATACCACTGAGTCAACTTTTGAACTCAAACATATTGAAACAAGGTCTAGGAAGCTAGGCGCCATCTCTTGCCAGTTCAACCTCTGAGATGCGCCAACATTGGAAAGACTCTTAATGAGCGCCTAAGTTTGAAGTGATCTTGTGATTGAAAGTTTGGTGATGTATTGGTGTAAGATGATCTTCAGTTGAAGCAATCTAAGTTCTAGGAAGGGTTTAGATCCTCTTGCTAGGTGCTCTTCTTGGCAACTACAACCTTCAATTGGTGCCTAGATCCTGAAGAAAAACACTTGCAAGTGTGGGTGCACTTTCCTTGTGATGGAGCATCAAACTGGCGCCTAGAAATCATAATGCATGAAGTGAGCACCTAGGATCTTATTAGTCCAATAGGTGGTTTTGGGATCCATGTCAAGTCATTGGAGATAGATATTTTGGCTCATTTGATGATGGTCTCAAGTCTCTCTACCAAGGCGCATTTTGATGATGTTCTTATTTAAACTCTTATGAAGACTATTTAAACTCTTATTCAAGTCTCCCTAAGTGCTCATCCTTTTCACAAGGGGTATGTCAGTTATCCCATATATCATTACATTATGATTATTTTTCAATATCCTGATGGTGGAAGGATTGTTTTCACTATTATCTCTAGCTTGGGAAGTCATCAACAATCCAACTCTTGACGACGATACAAGGTTCTTTCGAAGGCAAAGGGCGCCTAGGCTTATGGTCCAATAAGCAACAAGCATGAAGGGTTAAGGCACAATTTGCAACTCATAAAGCCTCAAAAGGGCACCCAACTTACTAGAGGCTTGTTCTCCTTCCACCTTAGGCACACTTTTATGGTGGAACAGGTGTCAATGGGCGCCTTGTCTTAAATGAATGCTCTCTCTAAGTTGGGCACCTTTTTGAGGCTTTATGAGTTGCAAATTGCACCTTAACCCTTCATACTTGTTGCTCAATGTTTGAATGTTTAAGAAAGTCTCCTTTAGGCGCTCATCTTAATGACTTTTTCTCAAGGCACAATCATCCTAATGACTTGGATATTCATCCTAGTGTTTCAGGATATCAGGCTACCAGACTTAGTCATTTTCAGGATCTCAAACATAAAGAATAACATGATGATTCATTTTTTTGTATTGCATATAGTTGACATTCTATGCTACTCATAAAGAATATTAATATTTTTTGTTCAACATGATGATTCATTTTTTTTTAAATACAACTTTTATCTTTTAGTTCCAAAATAAGGTTTAGGTGATACTTGAATAACAATAGCTAGCTTATTGGATCAACAAACATCCTATGTAATACAATTGGACTTTAAATATTTGAAGTAGCCATCTACAAATATCCATTCAAACATGGATTTATAATGCAAGTATGGATGCCATCAATAAAAAAGATTTGTATTAACCAAATATCCATATAGGCATACATCAATATCTATTGATATAAGTATAACATATATACAAAATAGCCATATAAGCTTACAAGAATGTCATATAGGCATACAATGTCAACTATGTACAATACAAAATATATGTCCACAAATGCCATATAGGCATACAACAAAGGAACACAATAAAAAGTCATTCCCCTCTAGTTGGTGAAGAGAATAAATCACGGGCAGCCTTTGATCTTCTAGGGGATGGAGACGCGCATGTGGGTGGTCTACTACGAACCTGAGGGCTACTCCTCCTATTTAGTTCTTCCTGCATCTTTACCTGTTACAATAAAAAGTATAGACATTAATATATAGAAATTACATGTTATAAAAAATGAAACATTTAACAAAATAATCACTTACTGCTAACATATAATCTGTCTCCTCACTTGCCTTAGTAGCAAGAATAGGCCCTGGTGATGTCAAGTCCTATAGAAACCATCCAAATAGAAATTAAACTTCAAATCAATAATCTTTTGATTTTTCAAAAATAGACAACTATAACAATAAATGTAAATTGAAATTTACTAATCTGCCTCATACCCCTATCAATGCCATGGAGCTCTGAATTGCAGAGGCCACACCATGCTCCATTACCCTCTGAACATGGGGAGGTGTCTCCGTAGCCTGCATCATCTGCAAATAAAACAACATTATTCAATTACGAAAACTATAATAGTGATGCAAATCATGGCTCCTAACATACACACACGTTCATCTAAACATGGAAGTACACACAATAAAGCACACAAGTCACATACAAAAATCTAGTAAGTACAATTCATTCATTAAACTACTTATTTTATTACCTCCGTAAAACTTTGAAGTCCACCACCGCTGGCAGGTGTTGCTGTGAAATCTACAATGTTAACCTATTCAACATCCAAAATCAGATATTAGAATATCATTCATATAACGATGCTATTCACATGTAATATTTATAATTGTTTACTAGTTACATACCCCGCCAATAGATGATCTAGTGTAAAATGCAGGTGGCGAACCATTGAAAACTACATCAACGCTATGACCCTAAAATTTCATTAAAATCATCAATTTAAATTAGTTAATCTTGCATTTCAAAAATAAAATTTAATAAATTAAATTCAATAAACTTGCTAATGTTTACCTGAGTATCAAGGTTGAAAGTCTCACTCAGGAGGGTATCTGTCATCACCATCTGCTCAGTTGCAGATGTAGCCTGTGCACCTGCGTCCTGACTATCCATGGGGTCACAACCACAGGCTGACCCACAAGTCTAACAAGTATGGGGTGGGACCCTACTCGCACTATCTCCCAACCCACTCTGTGTTGCAGGACTGGCATGCGCTATGATGCTCTGGGTCAAGGCACTAATGGACTGAAGTGTATCAACCTCAACACTCTCCTTCACAATGGAAGGGATAGAAACATGCTCGTGGGCTGGTCTGCTGATTACTCGTCTCACTACCTGCTGTGGGTCAAGACGTGCCCCTAGTCTATCTTGTGCTGACCCCCCACCTCTACCCTGGAAGTCCCACATATCAAAATAGTTTGGCACTTTATTGAGGACAAACTCGCAGTAGAGTTTCCTCAAAAAGTGTTGCAGGACCTCATTATTATTACATGGAGGATGGTCAAAAACCATCCACCACCTCTGCCCAAAATTGTCCCTTATCGCTTGGTTGTTGCACCAATGGATAGGGAACCTCTTGCATGTAATGGGTGGAGGTTGATTTGTTTATGGGTTTATGAAAATTGAACACAAGTCTAATTTTGTAATTTTTTCACATCTTGGTATGACAGCTTGTCTACATAATATTCTCTAAACTCTCTCCTCTTATCCGTCCAACTAGTTATTTACTTGCTAATTGAATCTACATTTGATAACATAGATTCAAGAGATTCAGCAAGCATGGACCTATGCAAGGTTGAAGTGGAAGGATCTTTCAACCTTGCAATTATATCTACAATTTCTTTTTTGTTGTTTTTAATTTGCCCCATTATATTTTCCTATGTTCCAGGGGCATGCTGAGGAATGGATGGAGGAGGTTGTTGTTCTGCAGGTATTTCCTCCTCAGGATTTTGTGGATTTTGAGAAGGAGGAGGTGCGTTAACATTTCCTGACAATTAATGAAATATACATCAAAAAACAACTCAAACCTACCTATTTAGAAGCAAATTCAAACAAGAAAAGAAATAAAACTCACTCCTTTGGCGTGCTCGACGTCGTGACGGCATTTTGGCGACGAATCAGTGAGATTTTGTTGTTGAATTGGCTTTTCCAATACGCGAGCGTGCTTTGTAGGGTTTGCAAGCCGCGGGGATAGAGGAGAAAAATAGAAATGAAATGAAATGATAGCCCTTTTTTTTTATTTATAGTGGTTCATAATGCGCTCGCGTTATGTATTATTATTTTTTTTAAATCATTTGGCCACTTTTTGGCCCCCCATCTTTTTGCACTTACCCATATATCCAAACAACACAATTTAGATCTATAAGGCAACACATTTTATTGTTTCTAAGACCTATTGCATTTAAATCTTGGAATGCTTGTTCATCATTAAATATTCTCATTTCCTTTTTCTTTTTCTTCTTTATTGGAGATGCTTTGGACACTCCTTTATGTATTAGAATGGATTATAATTATCTTCATGGATGGGTGCATGATGTAATAGTAAGCTGTGGTTTGGGCACCTATGATGTTGTGTTCGAGTCCCACCAAGAACCAAGACAAGATCTCCCATTTGTGGTCTTACATAGTAAGACTGGTTAACCCTAAGAGCAAACAAATATCTCAAAAATAAATATTGAAGTTTAAGAATATTCTCCTATTTAGTTCCTCTTAGTGTGCACTCAATTTTATAGTCAAACACATTGTGGTGGCCCATTTCTCTATCACTTATCACCAATAACCATCGAATTATATGCCATGCATTTTCGATTGTCTTCATCTTCTATTAAATACATAATAACAAAGAGCCACTTGTTCAATTTTTTATTATCATTCAAACTTCCCATAAAATAATGTACTTTACCTAATTTTTCATATCATTTGTATTAATTGAAATTAATTAATCCTTATCAAATTCCCCCATACTTAGTTCAACCTAGATTCTACCAATTTAAACAATAATTAAACCCTTCAATAGTTTTTTTACGAACTAAATCATTCAATATTCTCATATAATTTGGTCATGATTAAATGATTCACTAAATAAATGCTTTCATAATCATATAAAAGATATTAGCCAAGTTAGTTTAGTGTTTTTTTGTATTGTATATATTGCTCCGAAAGCAACAAAATTTAGATTTCCTTCTATATTTTAAGGTGCTATGCATGATCAATGACAAAGTTTACAGCTACAAACGTAGAGGAATTAATTTTTTATTTACTCCCATCAAATCATAGTTTTTTTTGGATAAATACTCCAGTGGGAGTAACCCCCTCTATTGTTAAAAAGAAAGAAATTACATAGCACGCGAGATGGTGTTTATTCCATCTACAATTTCATTGATACACTCAATCTGTTGAGCTGAAAAGAGATCTCCAAATACACTAACTTAATTTGCAAATGCAGACATGTCACACTTTTCCAAACCCTCCCTAAAAATCTTTAGAACTTCTGCTACATTCTACTTCTTCTTAAGTGTTTCAGCATCAAAGACTCCACCAATAAATCCACTCTTTGGATTAATGTTTATCTTTTGAATTGACTTCATAACATCTTGAAGTATCTCATTGTTAACCAAGAAACATGCAAATCTTGAAGTCTGATGCATGAAACTAGTAGCTTGGGCTACATTTGTGCAGAAGATTTCCATTAGCACTCCATCATGTGTATGGTTGTGTTGAACCGTTTGTTTCCCAATGATGGTTTTGATAACATTCCTAAGCCCATCCTCGTTGGTTTTAAAGAGTCTCCTCAGCTGCTGATCAATATTTTTATCCTCACAGTTGCATTTCAAACCAAAGTGTCAATGCCCAACCATTGCTCAAAGTGTGAAGTTCCAACCTATCATCCTCCACATATATAACATGTAGATCGAGCATAATCGCATCCTCACAACCACATTGGGATAGTTGTAGGAGTCTAGGACAACACTGAGAGGGGGGGTGAATTAGTGTTGTATAAAATTTTAACATTTTGCAAATTTTTCTTACAAGACAAAAGAGAATGACATTGTTAAACACATATACATAAGACTATTGATAACAGAGGATATAAACAACACCTCATGAGTAAATCATACACACATAGAGAAGACTAATATAAATCATGATACAAGATTTGCATGAGTGGAAAGCCCTCCAGGGGTAGAAAACCACTCCAAAACTGCCTCACTGGCTTTATCAAAAAACCTCATTGATTACAATGTTTAGAAGCACCAACTTCAAGGAGCACCAACCCCTAATACATACAAAACAAACTGCAAAGTGTGCAAGAAATGATTGCCACTCAATCTGATTTGCACCATTATATAACTTGTCTTCTCTTTTGCATATCTCTATTCAATTTCAATCTAAAAATCAATCTCATTACCAATTCACCTGATACTCAATCAATTGGATATTGTCTTCGTAAATTTGTTGTACAAAGAGGTCATCATTTCTGCTTTTTATCCTTACACAAAATCTCTACACAAATTCAATAATATCTCTGCAAATTTATTTGGCTTCTTTGCACAAACATGTGTCTCTACAAATATTAACACATCTCTGCAAAACAATTTAAATCATCTCTGTATATACTCCTGATACACACAAAGTCTCTCATCTTTGCTTGCAAGTAAATCTCTACAAAATATTCCATCTCTGTCTTCTTTACAACACTCACTATATATATTCAACCCCTATGAACTCATCATCTGTATGTTTCATTTCTGTCTGGAAAAGAAGTTACATCAATGCACCTAAAAAACCATTATATACAAATTGAATGTCCTTTCACCTTCAAAACAAATTTTCATTATCCTCTTCTCAAAAACTTTGATCTTCTCACACTTAATCTTCTTTTCAATCTGAAAAAAAAATCTTAAGAAAAATAAGATCATAATGAAATCAATCAAAGTCCTGTAAATAAAATCTCTTATAATTGGATCTTCTTCATATTCTCTCTTTATTGCATCATTTTTGTCTTAAAAAAAATCACAATGACCCTGCAATAAATTACCTTTTCATCTTCTCCAAAATAAAATACCATAAATGATATCTTTTACAAAAATCTTCAGTCAATTCATCTTCTCTGTATCTTCAAAAATAAATCAATCTTCTGCATAAAAATCTTCATTAATAAATCAATCCCGTCATTAAAAATATAATCTTCTCACAAAAAAAATCCATTCACCTTCATCTTCTTCAAGAATCTTCAATTTGTGAATTCAATAAAAATTCTTCAAATTGTAAAAAACAACATCTTAAAAAAAACTTCTATCTTCAAGGTCTCTTGGTCTTCATTTTCACTTTAAAAATGGAAACAAATATGTTTTTAGCCTTTTAAAAAAAACAAAACTCCTTATAAAAAGGCTTTACTTGATGTCAACAATAGAAATGAGTTAAAACAATAAAGTTTCCAATAAAAATCATAAGGATCAGGCTACCATTTTTGAGAAAGGCACGAAGCACATAAAGAGGGGTCGAGTCTTATGTCACATGTGACTTTTTAACACTCACTTTCTTTAATGAAATAAAGGGGTTGATCATAAGTTTCTAAAAAATAAAGCATATTCAATGCTTTTATTCTCTTCAAACATTTCAATTTATAAAGCATATTCAATGCTTTTGTTTTATGCATAAAGCACTTCAAAAAAAAAATCATGCTCCTTATAATATGCTCCCCATAGCATATTTAATAAAAAATCAGCACCTTTCCATAAATCATGATCTCCCAAAGCAATTCAATGTCTTTTCTTAAAAACATGCTCCACACATCATATTGATGCCTTTTAATAAGTTGAGCTCCCTACAAAAATTCGAAGCTTTTTGAAAGGTCTTCATAAATATCTCAATAAGCTTTTTAAGCGAGACATTCAATTTTTTTTTTTTTTTTATATTCTTCATAATAAAAATGAGGTCATCATAAATTATATATATTGAAACCTTTTCAAATTCTTCATAACTCGTGCTCCCTTAAAATGTCTTTCTCAAATCTTTCGATTCCACATGTAGATCAAGTAAAGTCCATGAGTAAATCATGTGTGGATCTTTGTCTATCTATGTAAATTCACTGTATGCCTTAAGATCAAGTGAAGTATCATCATCAACACTAATGAAGACTATGCCACTAACCTCCTATCACAACTATCAACATCAACAAATGAAGACCATACCATCAAGCCAATGTCATTTAGAAGACCAAGCCACTGAATACATATGTCAAAACTGCTAAAGATCACTGTATGTCATTGAAATGAACACCCGAGCCAAACTATTAGCATCAACCTATGTCTGAACCCCTTTCATGTGAAGCAAGATCATAATAACTGATATCACATAACTTATCAACAATAAGCATGAACACAACAATGTCAGAATATGAACTCTAAAATGTGACCATGGAACAATGCTTGAACTTTCTCAAATAATTAACACAAACAAGTATGAATCAGTATGAACACCAAACAAGTTGGAACATGAGAAACCATTCTAAGATAAACATGAAGATATCCTGATAACATCAATACCAACACCTTTTTGACATCAATGACAATCTACTTTCATTAATCTCCCCCTTTGTCATTGATGGCAAAACTCCATGATGCAATTTTTCTTTCTCCCCCTTTTTGACATCTGATGACAAAGCCTAAATTAACTCCCCCTGTGTTGAAGTACACAAACAAATCATTGCTCATAAATATCACTTCCAATCACTGACAATAATAACTATCATTTCTTGACACAATACCAATATGAGGATGAAGAAGACATATCTCTGCAACCAAATACCAATTACTTGAACACTTTGCAAATAAATCATAAACACACCCAATTTTGCAAGCAAAAATCATGAAGACTCCTCATCACACAGTTCTCAACACAAGATGCCATGAAGACCATTTTTGATAAGACCTTTACTTGCCTTTGATTTGATGAAATACAAGACTCACCATCAATGTCAAAAGAAACTCTAGATTGTTATAGCTTGAAGCACATATCTGATACCACTTCAAAACTAGAGGCACACAATTTGTACATACCTTTCTGAATCATATTAATGAGGAAGACCAACAAAGAACATGTCAAATTATTACACCAATGATCACTTCTAAATGAACATTCATTCTGCAACCAAAAATGAAGATCATCCTCCTGCACAAGATACCTTTTTGCAACACAATGTCAAATCTGATATATATTGCAATCAACAAGAATTAATGCCTCTTGACTCTCTAATACAAATCAGACAACCAATATCTTCTTGCAACAACACTTTCCAAAACACTTTGGATTGCAATACCGTGACAATTCAACCTTTGCAATCATCAACATGATCAGGATCATTTGTCTAACAATTTGTGCATTTGAACTCCTGAAACACCTTTTCAATATCTTGAAAGCATAATAAGCCAATGAACACCTGTATCACTGTCACATACTAAACATCAACATTGTTAGCAACACCACCATCAACTATATGAATTTAATTTCATAAGATTGGTAAGAGTAAACATGACAAGATCACCATCTCCTCCTGAAACTTCTTGGGGATAAATGATAGGACAAGAACAACTCCCCCTCACATTATTCAACTGATGATGTAACTTGTGCAAGATGCACAAGTTTAGGATTTGCCTTCTCATGACTCTGTTTTTGCTTCCACACTTTTATAGGTTCTTTCTTCTTCCAGACTTTTTCAGTTTCTTTTCTTTTCCACTTTTGCAAATCAAGTGATACTTTCTTGCAACTGTGTGATTTATGACCAAGAGAGTTACAATTATAACAAATTATATTGTAATCATAATCAAATGATTGATAATACCTTCTTAACATCCCTTGAGTATTTATGTTATGCTTCCAAGCAGAATCATACATTCTATTCATTTTGCAGTTTCTTTGAATGTGACCAGCATTATTGCACCTGTAACAAACAATATCAGTATTCCTTCTGCAAACAACTGCTTTATGTCCAAAATGATTACGTGTATAACAATAACCATTAAAAGAATAATTATACCTGTACATGTATGCTTGTTTTACTGGATCAGTTCTTCTGAAATTTCTTCTTCTTTGATTATGCATTTTGCCTTCAAGAGCAACAGTATGATAATTCAAATCAATTTTCTTTCTGGGAGTCTCTCTGACTTTTGAACACTCTCCTTCAAATCCTAAACTAGTAGTGTCGTTATGATGCTTCTGTTTGCCCAACAACTCATGTAACTTGTATGTACTTTCTTCATATTCCTAATACTTTTTAGACAAAACTTTGAGACCATCATAATCCTTTTTGAGTTTGATAATTTCACCCTCTAGTTTTAGATTCTCAATCCTTCTAACTTCAAGGTCAGATTTTGAAACATCTGCTATCCTCTTAGCTTCCTCAATCTCTAACTTTAGACTGATAATCAAATTGTATGAGTTATCAATTTGTGACCTTAAGTTTGCAATCTGAATAATTGCCTCTTCAAGATCAGAGAGTGCTTTGTCTTTAAAATCTCTTTCTTGTTGTAGTTGCAACATTAATTTCTGTTTCCCCTTCTTATAATTCTTGAGTTCACTCAGAACATATATGAGCTCTCCTTCCATATCAATCTCACAATCTTGTTCATCATATTCCTGATCATCATCACTTATGATGTTAGCTTCTTCTGAAAGAAATTGGACCTCAACATCTTCATGTGATTGTCTTCTTTCATGGTCAATTTCTTTAGATACCAAATTATCCTCTTCTTCATTACCATCTTGATAAATTCTTATCAATTTCTTCCACACATCCTGAGCTGTTTCACACTGCACAATTTTACAAGAAACATCATTAGATAAACCAGATAAAATAACCTTCTTGGATATATGATTGCATTCTAGAGCCTCTTTGTTATTTGCAGAGTTAGAATATCCATTCTCAACAGACATCCATACATCATATCCTAAAGAGAATAAATAGACTTGCATTCTCATACACCAAACTAAAAAATCTGAACCATTAAACAAAGGAACTCCAGAAAACTCTTTCACTGATTCAACTTGTGAAGCATCTTTATCAACTGATTGAACATTAACACCTAAATTTGATATGGATGATGTCTTTTGTGTCTTTTGACCAGAATGAAGCTTGACATTTCTCAAGTTCTTATTTCTTCTGCACTTACCCATTGAACTCCACACACAGGACCTACCCAAGCTGATTAAGCTTCAAAAGGGAACCTAGGCTATGATACCAATTGTAGGAGTCCACGACAACACTGAGAGGGGGGGTGAATCAGTGTTGTATAAAATTTTAACCTTTTGCAAATTTTGTTTACAAGACAAAAGAGAAAGACATTGTTAAACACATATACATAAGACTATTGATAATAGAGGATATAAACAACACCTCATGAGTAAATCATACACACACATAGAGAAGATCAATATAAATCATGACACAAGATTTGCATGAGTGGAAAACCATCCAAGGGTAGAAAACCACTCCAAAACTGCCTCACTGGCTTTATAAAAAAACCTCACTGATTACAATGTTTAGAAGCACCAACTTCAAGGAGCACCAACCCCTAATACATACAGAACAAACTACAAAGTGTGCAAGAAATGATTGCCACTCAATCTGATTTGCACCATTATATAACTTGTCTTCTCTTTTGCATATCTCTATTCAATTTCAATCTAAAAATCAATCTCATTACCAATTCACCTGATACTCAATCAATTGGATATTGTCTTCGTAAATTTGTTGTACAAAGAGGTCATCATTTCTACTTTTTATCCTTACACAAAATCTCTACACAAATTCAATAATATCTCTGCAAATTTATTTGGCTTCTTTGCACAAACATGTGTCTGCAAATATTAACACATCTCTGCAAAACAATTTAAATCATCTCTGTATATACTCCTGATACACACAAAGTCTCTCATCTTTGCTTGCAAGTAAATCTCTGCAAAATATTCCATCTCTGTCTTCTTTACAACACTCACTATATATATTCAACCGCTATGAACTCATCATCTGTATGTTTCATCTCTGTCTGGAAAAGAATTTACATCAATGCACCTGAAAAACCATTATATACAAATTGAATGTTTTTTCACCTTCAAAACAAATTTTCATTGTCCTCTTCTCAAAAACGTTCATCTTCTCACACTTAATCTTCTTTTCAATTTGAAAAAAAAATCTTAAGAAAAATAAGATCATAATGAAATCAATCAAAGTCCTGTAAATAAAATCTCTTATAATTGGATCTTCTTCATATTCTCTCTTTATTGCATCATTTTTGTCTTAAAAAAAATCACAATGACCCTGCAATAAATTACCTTTTCATCTTCTCCAAAATAAAATACCATAAATGATATCTTTTACAAAAAATCTTCAGTCAATTCATCTTCTCTGTATCTTCAAAAATAAATCAATCTTCTGCATAAAAATCTTCATTAATAAATCAATCCCGTCATCAAAAAATATAATCTTCTCACAAAAAAAATCCATTCACCTTCATCTTCTTCAAGAATCTTCAATTTGTGAATTCAATAAAAATTCTTCAAATTGTAAAAAAAAACATCTTAAAAAAAACTTCTATCTTCAAGGTCTCTTGGTCTTCATTTTCACTTTAAAAATGGAAACAAATATGTTTTTGGCCTTTAAAAAAAAAAAAACTCCTTATAAAAAGGCTTTACTCGATGTCAACAATAGAAATGAGTTAAAACAATAAAGTTTCCAATAAAAATCATAAGGATCGGGCTACCATTTTTGAGAAAGGCACGAAGCACATAAAGAGGGGTCGAGTCTTTGTCACATGTGACTTTTTAACACTCACTTTCTTTAATGAAATAAAGGGGCTGATCATAAGTTTCTAAAAAATAAAGCATATTCAATGCTTTTATTCTCTTCAAACATTTCGATTTATAAAACATATTCAATGCTTTTGTTTTATGCATAAAGCACTTTAAAAAAAAAATCATGCTCCTTATAATATGCTCCCCATATCATATTTAATAAAAAAATCAGCACCTTTCCATAAATCATGATCTCCCAAAGCAATTCAATGTCTTTTCTTAAAAACATGCTCCACACATCATATTGATGCCTTTTAATAAGTTGAGCTCCCTACAAAAATTCGAAGCTTTTTGAAAGGTCTTCATAAATATCTCAATAAGCTTTTTAAGCGAGACATTCAATATTTTTTTTTTATATTCTTCATAATAAAAATGAGGTCATCATAAATTATATATATTGAAACCTTTTCAAATTCTTCATAGCTCGTGCTCCCTTAAAATGTCTTTCTCAAATCTTTTGATTCCACATGTAGATCAAGTAAAGTCCATGAGTAAATCATGTGTAGATCTTTCTCTATCTCTGCAGATGTAAATTCACTGTATGCCTTGAGATCAAGTGAAGTATCATCATCAACACTAATGAAGACTATGCCACTAACCTCCTGTCACAACTATCAACATCAACAAATGAAGACCATACCATCAAGCCAATGTCATTTAGAAGACCAAGCCACTGAATACATATGTCAAAACTGCCAAAGATCACTGTATGTCATTGAAATGAACATCCGAGCCAAACTATTAGCATCAACCTATGTCTGAACCCCTTTCATGTGAAGCAAGATCATAATAACTGATATCACATAACTTATCAACAATAAGCATGAACACAACAATGTCATAATATGAACTCTAAAATGTGACCATGGAACAATGCTTGAACTTTCTGAAATAATTAACACAAACAAGTATGAACCAGTATGAACACCAAACAAGTTGGAACATGAGAAACCATTCTAAGATAAACATGAAGATATCCTGATAACATCAATACCAACACCTTTTTGACATCAATGACAATCTACTTTCATCAATAGCAATAAGAGATGACTTGTCATATCCACTGAGGAAACCAAATATGTACTGAGAGTTTATTTTAGATTTTCCCATAGCGTTGCCTCACACATCGTGATCTAAACCAGGTCCTTGAGTAAATCTCCACCCTACACCAACACAGAACCTCATGATCTACTTCACATCAATTAGAAAGTAGAAGTCCTTTGAATCCTGAAAGGACTAAAAAATCCTAAGTTGGATTACTTGAGATCAGGGATTCTCTATCTTGTCCATCACCTACATTATCTACGGATCCGCCCCAATTCTTTTCTCTCTACCATTAACTCCTCTTTAATTAACTTTAACCTAATCTTTGATTTAAGTAAACATTCTTGCCATCTCAAACATCAAGGACCATGTCGACTGCTTCACCTCCAATGGTTTATACACAAGGAATCAACAATATATCTGAAATATGAGAACCTTACAGTATTTGTAGTCTGTCATTAGGTCCCACAGGCATAAAGACACTACTCCTTCTCCTTTGATACTACCTTCGCCAAATCTGACTGTAAGCAAGAGGAATCACATACATCTTCTATGTTATCTTGGTTCACACCTATGTTTGCTAGAAGATCCGCCATGATGTTGAATTCCCTATATATATGAGTAATCGAGGAACTACCTAGATTCTCAAGACTCCTCCAAATCTTCTCAACTCACGTCTTCAACTTCTAGTTTTGAATCTATTTTTGCTCACTGCATTAATACATATTTGAGAATCACCTTCAATATCAATGTCTCTTAATCCTTTTTCTTCACATAACCAGAGACCTCTAGCTAATGCCTCCAATTCAGCCTCATTATTGGTAGTGACACCCAATTTTCTTGAAAATGACTAGACACAATCCCCATATTTGTTCCTAATAATGCATCTAGCACTAGCCAGGCCCGGATTACCCTTTGATGTGCCATCGAAGTTCAGTTTGAGTCTCCCCTTCATTGTTTTTGTCCACTTTGCCTCGTGTCTACTATTAGATTTACTAGTTATGTTTCCTGATAGTTTTTTCAATCCTCCCCACTTCTTATGCATGTCATCATCCCAAATTGTGAATAGTTTGTTCCTCTTCATCTTTTGATTATATTTAGCAACTTCGTAAATCATGTCCTCAATTTTCCTAATGATATCTTCAACCCTCAGACTTTACTCACAGAAAATTCTTCTATTACGCTCCTTCCACAGGTGCCACACTACCATAGATGGAGCAATTATCCAAATATCACCCCAAGTGGTAGATGCACCCATCTTGGGCCAACTAACTAGAAATTTTAGCAAATCCTCCTGTCTTGCAAAGAACCATCCAATCGATTATATAATCCAATCCCAACATTGAGAAGCAACACTGTAATCAAGCAGCAAATGATTGGTAGTTTCCTCATCTTTTTTACACATGGGACACATACTCGGTCCTTCAAATCCAATTGACCATAACCTATCACCTATCAATATTCTCCTATGAAGCATCGTCCACAAGAAAGCCCTAGCCTTATGTAAAATGCATTGGTTCCAGCATAGTGTTTTCGACCACCTGACATCCTTCGTCTGAGCATTCTATATCTCATAACCTAATTTAACCGAGTAATTGCCAGATTTATAACTACACCAAATGATTTCATCACTTTGATCAGATAAAATGATTCTTATTTGTTGTAGTATCTTGATAAGAGACCGTCTAGTGTCCACTGGGATCAATACTCCATCCAATGATTTCCATCTATAAGATTCTCTAATTCCTTCATCTATTTTGTCCACATAATTTGCTATTGTTTCCCCCAACTCTCTGGTAACTAAATCAATCCAGTCTTGAACTCAAAAAGGCTGGATATGGGAACTTCCCCATTCCAAGAATCTACCCAAAACTTTTCTTTCCTCATGTTCCCAATCTTCCATGTTAAGTGCTTAGTAATGACAGACCT
The DNA here is from genome assembly GCA_027924645.1 of Cunninghamia lanceolata. Lineage (NCBI taxonomy): Eukaryota > Viridiplantae > Streptophyta > Pinopsida > Cupressales > Cupressaceae > Cunninghamia > Cunninghamia lanceolata. Next base: position 13,724,075 of record BSBN01000063.1, read on the forward strand.
GCATTCCCAAATGAATTTCCATATCGCTGACCTGTCATTGGTATTGGCCATTGTTAAGATTCTGCATGGATCATCATCATCTACATACTTCATCTCAAGAATTCTACACCACATTTTCCCCGGCTCCTTGAACATCTTCCACGATAGTTTTGTACCCAGCGCCAAATTCTGCGAGTTCATTTTTCTAAGGCCTGTCCCACCGCATTCTTCTGGTAAACAAGCAATATCCCAATTTAATAAAAGGATTCTTTTGTTATCCTTAGAGCCTTTCCAAAGGAATATTTTTAAATAAATTTCTAGTCTTGTGATGGCTTTACTTGTCATTAACATGACATCACATAGATTAGAACAACAAAGACAACCGATTTAATCATCAAAATCCTTCTAGCCAAAGAAAGCCACTTATTCTTCCAAGTTGCGGTTTTATTTCTACAATTACTCAAAACTTCTTCCCAATGTATGGATCTACATCCACCGGTAAATAATGGGATCCCCAAATACTTAGAGGGTAGTTTACCAACAGAAAACCCAAGCACCTTTGCTATCTTCTTCTGCATTACCTTTTCAGTGTTGAAGAAAAAGATCTTTGATATCTCCTTATTAAGTAGTTGACCTGAAGAGGATGAATATATGTCGACAGCATTCTTAATCACCTCAACCTCTCTCAAAGTGTTTTCCCCAAATAATATCACGTCGTCTGCAAACTAGACATGGGAAATTGGATCAATCCCATCCACAATGTTGATACATTTCCATTCTCTTAGCTATTTGAAATGTCATCCCATAGCTTCAACCATTATCACAAAAAGGAAGGGTGATAATGGATCCCCTTGCCTCAATCTATTGGTGGCGTCAAAGAGTCTGCACACAGACCCATTGATAAGCACATAGTATCGAGGGGTAGAAATGCAAGAATAAATGATTTCTAACCACTTATCATTGAAACCAAATTTCCTCATGATTGCCAATAAAAAGTCCCAACGAACCCTATCACATGCTTTGCTAACATCTAATTTAATTAACATACGTTTCTATTTTTCTAATGAAATAGTGTGCAATGTTTCAGTAGTGACAATAATGTTGTTGATGATTTATCTCCCTAGAGTGAATCCATTTTGCTCCTTAGAAACAATTTTCTCCTAAGTGTTTTTCAATATGTTTGCAAGTGCCTTGGCCACGATCTTATAAATGGTGTTGCATAAAGCTATTGGCCGGAAGTCAGCGAAGGTAGTATAGTCTAGTTTTTTCAGGATCAAGGCAATGGCAGTATTATTCAAATCCTTAACAAATATTCTCCTTTTTCTAACATCTTCAGCCAAACGCCAAACTTCGGGACCCATAAAACTCCAACAAGCTTGATAGAATCTAGCTGGAAACCCATCAGGCCCAGGTCTCTTTTCTAGACCGAGTTGAAAAGTTGTAAGCTTTATCTCATCCATTGTGAATGGTTCATTAAGCATTTTTTTTTCCTCGTGCCCAATGCAGTCAAGAATGCATGATAGCATAGATTCGTCCCAACTACCATCGTACAATTACTCAAAACTTCTTCCCAATGTATGGATCTACATCCATCGGTAAATAATGGGATCCCCAAATACTTAGAGGGTATCTTACCAATAGAAAACCCAAGCACGTTTGCTATCTTCTTCTGCATTACCTTTTCACTGTTGAAGAAAAAGATCTTTGATTTCTCCTTATTAAGTAGTTGACCTAAAGAGGATGAATATCTGTTGATAGCGTTCTTGATCACCTCAACCTCTCTCAAAGTGTCTTCTCCAAATAATATCATGTTGTCTGCAAACTACATGGGAAATTGGATCAATCCCATCCACAACTTTGATACATTTCCATAGACTTGCTTCTCTTAGCTATTTGAAATGTCGTCCCATAACTTCAACCATTATCACAAAAAGGAAGGGTGATAATGGATCCCCTTGCCTCAATATGTTGGTGGCATCAAAGAATCCGCACATAGACCCATTGACAAGCACATAGTATCAAGGGGTAGAAATGCAAACATAAATGATTTCTAACCACTTATCATTGAAACCAAATTTCCTCATGATTACCAATAAAAAGTCCCAATGAACCCTATCACATGCTTTGCTAACATCTAATTTAATTAACATACCTTTCTATTTTTTGATGAAATAATGTGCAATGTTTCAGTAGTGACAATAATGTTGTCGATGATTTATCTCCCTAGAGTGAATCCATTTTGCTCCTTAGAAACAATTTTCTCCTAAGTGTTTTTCAATCTGTTTGCAAGTGCCTTGGCCATGATCTTATAAATGGTGTTGCATAAAGCTATTGGTCGAAAGTCAATGAAGGTAGTACAGTCTAGTTTTTTTAGGATCAAAGCAATGGCAGTATTATTCAAATCCTTAACAAATGTTCTCCTTTTTCTAACATCTTCAGCCAAACACCAAACTTTGGGACCCATAAAACTCCAACAAGCTTGATAGAATCTAGCTGGAAACCCATCAGGCCCAGGTGTCTTTTCTAGACCGAGTTGAAAAGTTGCAAGTTTTATCTCATCCATTGTGAATGGTTCATTAAGCATTTTTTTCTCCTCGAGCCCAATACAGTCAAGAATGCATGACAACTCAAATTCATCCCAACTACCATCTACCTTATGGTGAGCACCCAACAGTGATTGGAAATACCTAATGGCCTCACTCTCAATGGACTCTTGATCACTGGCAACTGAACCGTCATGAAGCATGGCCGCCTTAATTCTATTTCTATCTCAAGTCATCCCTTCACTAAAGCATGAAAAAACTTGGTATTTACATCCACATCCTTAAGCCAGATCTCCCTAGCCTTGTACCTCCAAAATACCTCTTCTCTAGCAAGGATCTCTGCGTGCCATTCTTTCAATTCCTTCTCTCTGGCATAGTCATCGGCAAACATTCCAAACTTGATAACTTTTTCATTGAGAATCTCTAAATCCTTCTCCACCTTTTCCTTTTCACAAAAATGTTTTTGAAATAGTCCTTGTTCCAAATTTTTAATTTGTTTTTGATATAGTTGAGTCTTTTCATGAAACATAAGTTGATTGTTCCTTTGAAGATTCTGCTTTCCTTCCACCATTCTTTGAGATTGCTAAGGAGGTTAAAATCATGCAACCACATATTTTTAAATTTGAAGTAACTTCTTGTGGGTCTTTCGCTCAACCTAACTTCCAGTTGAACTAGATAATTGTCTGAAATTGAGAGGGGGAGTATGCAGGATTCACAAATATAGTTGTCTCTCAACCAACCATGACCTAATAAAAATCTATCCAATCTTTTTGAAATGTTTGTGAAACCTTCTCTACGATTTATCTAGGTGAATCTTTCATTTTTTGGAGTACAATCAACCACCTCGACTTCATCGATGAAATTTCTAAAATCTAAAATTACCTTATTAATCTTATTTAGGCCTCCACTCTTCTCTTTAAGATCCATAATGACATTGAAATCCCCTCCGAGTAGTATTTTGTCACTATTAAGAAGCTTAATTTTGGATACTATGTTATTCCACACATGCAATTTATCCTCAATTTTTGTGGGTCCATATACATTAAATAAAGTGAACTCCAAATCCACCAACAAACATTTGACATAGCACATCATCTAGTTCTTGTTTGTTTCCAATAAATTAATACCCATACTATTAGGAGACCATAAAATCCCCAAACCCCTAGCAGTCCATGAGGCATCCTGAAAAAGTCCCGACCAAAGCTTGCAATATTTTAAAAACTTAATCCCTTCATCATTACATATTTTAGTTTCTTACAAAAGTATAATATCTGTTGACAATTTCTCCATGTGGCACTTTACCAAGCGTCGTTTGTCAGGGGCCACCAGGCCCCTGACATTCCATGTTAGGATCCTCGTTGTCCTCCAAGGGAGGACATGGCTCCCTTGGATTTGAGTAAAAAGTCTTTGATATTTTGCAGACCCATTTCTGATGCAACATCCTCTCTTTTCTGTCTATTGGATTTCCTACCCCTTTTTTATCGTGACTTTCCTAACAACTTAGTTGTTGATTGGCTAATATGCCTTAGGTTGACCTCCCCTAATTCATCTTTATTAGAATACTCATCCTCCGAGGCCAGATCCTCTAGATCTTCATCACCCCCTAAATTTTCCATTCCCTTCTCAGGATCATTGAAACCTTCAAGCCCACTCTCATTGAAATCCCTCTTTCCCTTACTCTGCTTTGCTTCCACCCCATCCATATCCTGAGGAGACTGAGTTGAAATCAATGTCAGTCCAACCTTCTCCATCTTATCAGCCTCGCAAGCTCCACAATCTTTTTTCATTCATGTGTTCTCAGCCTCTAAGCAGCTACTATCTTTGTTTTGAATCAGATTACAATTATCCTCCAAATTAGAAGGATTTGAAGGGGCATTATCACCTCCACCATGTTCCAAGGCCGAAACACTAGTGGATCTCTCCTCCCATCTGAGAGGAAGATCATTGGCCATCGGGATTTATTTTCTTTGTACCCAAACACTCGTTGTTTCAGGTTTGAATTTACAAGTTTCCTCTTTGTGATCCCATTTTCTGCACCTGAGACAAAACATTTTCCCTTTTCTATCTCAATCTTTTGTAACCAATGGACTCCATCAACACAGATTTGAATTTCATCTAGGATTTGTCTAATCGTGGCAACTTTGAGGCGAGCGTACAGATAGGAATCGCCTTCGATGATGTTGCCATCTATATCAACCAAAGTACCCAAAGTTCTACCTATCTTTTCAAGACAATCTTCAGACCAATAATCAATTGGTAGGTTATACAACTGAACATAGAGCGGTCAATCGTATGGATTTAACTTTAGTGGATTAAAATTAGGATGCCATTTCTGTTTATAGAGTGGCTTATCCTCCATCGTCCAAAGTCCTCCTTGCAAAACCTTCTTTTGATCTTCGGCGGAAATAAAAATTGCCACAAAGAATCCTTTTGGCAAAAATTTCACAATTTTCTGAGTTTTCCAATTCTCTTGTATCCATGCCCTAATCTTTCCTCTAGTAAAAAGCAGACCAATAAAAAGACATATAATCGTGAGGTCTTCCAACATGCCAATGTCTTTGCCTGCCTCCTTCGAAAGGTCAATAGTTAACAAGTTGTGGTGATCGGCCTCAGAGCAAAATTGTGGATCCTCCATCTTTCCATGAGTTTCTTCATCATGTCTGGTTGCCCTATTCACACAATTCACATTTTTGCCCTCTTGCTCGTACTCCATTTCAAGGTATTTTATTATTTACACATATTTCCAATATCAAATCATAGTTATATACTTAATAGAAAATGTATTTAATTTTTTTAAATAATTTAATAATTGAAAACCTATAAATAATATAATATTATAATTGTATATTTAGATTAAATATATTATATATTATATATTTATATTTATTTATAACTTAATTATGTGTATTTTATATAATATAATAAAGTGTGTAACCATGGGATTCTACATTTACTCTAAGGCAACACAAGTGAGGATGGTAACAAAATTATACTCATTAAGAAATCATTCTCTCTAACTCCCCTTAATGCTGAATAAAATTTCACCTATCGAATGACCAAGTCGATCACATTCAAAACATGTCCATAGAAAATGTTTTACTATTTCAAATTGTGATCAAATCCTCACAAGAGATCTAAAGGATGTGATGAACTGCTCATCGATATTATGGTATCAGCAATGTAAAATAGTTATGAATTGATTCCTCCAAGTTGTAATGAACCACGTGGCTCCTCAACATGAGAAGAATGCCTTAACTATGGTTACTCGTGGGGAGCTGTCTTCCCATAAAGAGAAAGCAAAACAATGACAAAACAAAAACATGCGTGATAGATAAGAAAATGACAGACGACAACGAAAGAAAAACCATCAAAAAAATGGATTTCTTGGATTTTTTTGACGACGACAAGATGAATAGACAAGATGATTTCAATCGTCTTACACTATTCTCTAAAGCCCTACGTTGTGGATCTCTCAAACAACTCAATCCATAGGGAACGCCTTTGACATAATTAGTCATGCCCCTTTTATAGAATGCTCGCTTTGCTTGTTGTTGGATCCCGATCTCCATAACAATTAGCATAATGTGCATGGCCTAGTTCTCATCTCTTAGAAGCCTTCACCAAGGTCATAAGCTTGCATTGCCATTGGAATTATTTTTTAAAGATGACAGGGTGAATGGACCTTTATTTAAATGTTGGTGGGAGGACTTAAGACACATGGCATTGTTTTATTTGGCAGTACCTAAAGTGCAAGTAAGCTTTTGTCGAGCACCTCTAAAATAGTCACCACCATTTCCACCCGTCAATCTCCATCCTCTATTGCGTCCACTATTAAATGGAATTGAAGTTGCACACTTTTTGTTTTCTACTAAGTTTGATAGTTTTTGTCCTTTGTTTGTGACATTCCAGAGCCTTCTTTCATCCTAAGTTTGATCACACTCAGAGGAGAGGAGGGAGGCAACACCATATAGGTGGTAAATCAAATGGTGGGTGCATATGCCCACCAAGATCTATGATGGCACATGCCAAATAGAGAAAAATGAACGCCATTTAATTTGGCCACTAGGGTAAGTTTGCCTTCCCTCCAATGGAAGCACCCCACATATTTTAGACGTAGACTAAATAACAATGCACAATTATAAGTTACGATCTCACAACATTATGTATAGAGTGCAATTTGAAGGAGGTGCCACACTTTATGCTTACAACACACAAGCCCCCTGAAGACTACTCTAATTATCAAGAAGTATTGCATATCTGTATTCTCAAGAATGCCCTTTTACGAGGGAAAAAAGTCTCCTCTTTCATCAGTCACAGGGGATTTGTCTTTCCTACATGCACAACTTTTCAGATTAAACTTATTTACATTAATGTCAAGTGCAGAAGTTTTGTGGCCTGTTTAGCAATGTTCTACAAGGTACGATTCCTTTCAAAATTTATGAGCTGCTCAACTTGGAACTTCTCAACCTGTCGAATAATTGATTAGAGGGAGAAATCCAAGTTGAATTAGGCCGCCTTAGTTTGTTATCAAGTCTTGATCTTTATTCCAACATGATGAGTGAAAGCATACTATCTGAGCTGGGGAATTTCACAAAGTTGAGATTTCTTAATATTTCTAGCAATCAACTTGAAGGCCCTATTCCTCATATTGGAGTTTTGGCAAGTTTTAATTGGTTGAACTTTGTAGGCAATGATAGGCTCTATGGTGTGTATGACTAAAGGCATGCTCTAAGAGAGCACATTCTCATCATCACAGATGACATACTGCAATGGTTGATTTTGTAGTTGCAGCTTTTGTCTTTCTATCTTTATTGTTTTGCTTTGTATTTTTTTCGTTTTCGTACGCCACGTAAAGCTCACAGTAATTCCTTAGCTGTAACAGTAAAGCTCATAGTAAATGATGTGTCATGTTATAAAAAGAACTGCCCAAAACAATATTTATGCTGGATTTATCTCCGATCTCATTTTCATCTTCACCGAAGAAGGATCGATCCTCGCTTTGGTAAATATACTGGCTGTTTTTAAACATCATCCACTTCAACAGTCAAAAAATTATTTTGGCCAATAAAAATAAGATAAATATTTAACACTTTTTGTTATGGATGAGGTGCAAAATTGTTATTGGCTATTTGACCATTGAAGTTACCCTTTGTTCAATGCATAGTTTAGCAGTCTGATTTGGACGCGCTGTGAAGCTGACTGTATCTACGTGTAAATGTCTACTGGCACTTGCAACTATAACATTTGACATGCTATCTATTGATTGGTGAGTGCTTCCACCAATCATAGATTTTATATATGATCAGCTCAGATAAGTTTCATCGTCTTGCATCCGCCATAAGGAAGTAGTAGTCGATCTAGCTTGGTCCATTCCATATAGGGAACGCCTTCACTGTAATTATTCACATTTCAAAGGAAAAAACTATCGCCCTTCATTTTAAAAATAAAACTATGTAGCATGTCTTTAATTAATTCTCATTTTTTTATTTTTTAAATTGTCCCTTGTTTATCAATATGTTAAAATATTACTTGTTAGTTTCTGCCATAGGCGGGAGACTATTGTTTTCACCTCACTAATTTTGCAATACATCTCCTTGAAATCCATGTCAAAAGAAAAATCAAATAGATATCGCATAGTTTCAAAGGTTATGTTTTTGGTTGCAACTGTTGTGATTAGCGAGGCAATTTACCTCGCTTATTTTATTCAGAGAAAGAGAGCACAAGTATTTGATCTTTCTATAGTTTTGAAGGTTTTTTCTCCTACAGATGCTATGATAAGAAGTTGAATTTTATTGGTTTTTTAAATATTTGTCTTTAACGCCTGATTAAACTCACCGATGTGCTTGAATCAGAAAGCAAATTTTCCTGTAGCTAATATATAGAGCAAAATTTGGAACATAAACATGCTCGGAGGATAACTAAGTGGAGAGAAGGCACGTGGGCAAACACGTGTTTTCATTCTTCATGGAAAGTGCATGTGCAACATAGGGTTCAAGTGCCTTATCTATGTTCTTTGTCTCCTCTTTCCAGTTGCTGGGCATTTTACAGGTTATAGTGTAGGTAGTCGTGAGCAATTTGGATGTGGTTACAGTGGTAGAGACCGTAACAAAGGAGAACATGGTGGGTTTCTAGAATTTTATTCTATGTTGTTAAAGACTCTTAAACCCTAGTTTTTTAGGTTCTTTACATTTGTTTTCTCACATCTTATCGTCAATACCACCTTTGAAAACATCTTAAAACCTATTATTTTCTTCAATCCTTTGTAGGTACACTATATATTTTGATAAGCAGGGAATTTGGGTGTCTCTATCGCTTTTTAGATTGCATTGAAGAAACAATGGAGAAATCTTTTTTGTAAGGCTATGGTAAATCACATATTTCACTTGTATTTTGTAGCTGTGGGTGTGGAATAAATGTTTGGATGTTTTTGGCTCTAGTATTTGAAGTACTTGCTAATGGTTGGGTTATGGCTCTGTACTCTTCGAAACGTGACTCAATGCACAAGCATAGATGAGTCAACCTCAACGTAAGCACATGGATCATCTCCTTGTCTTGGGCGACCTCCAAGTCACTCTCACTCTCATGAAGGAAATTGATCAAGTGGAGGTGAGACCTAGGGACGATTCTGTTCTCTTAGGAACAAAATGTCATGAAGAGCAGTCAGCTAGTCCTAGGGTCTGTCGTGGTTTTCTATGTGTTATTCTATGACCGTTGTGGTGGAGATAATAATATGACCCAAACCTGGTCACTATTATCAATCTCTTGTTTGGGTTTCTAGTGTTCCAACGTCTAGACATGGATGTCTATTATAATCATTGATAAGCCTATTTTGTTGTAGCCTTTCTTCTATGGCTTGAACATGTTGTTGTATTAATTCTCTATGTTGAATCAACATACGCACATGATCTTGTTCTTCTCGTGTTTGTTGCACTAGTTGTGGCCTAGGATGTAATTCCTCAATCTCCCCAAGGATTGCCCTCACCTATTCACCTCAAATTCCAAGGCACATTCGAATGCTTGGATAGAGAGAATAGACTTGAGTTGACTATAAGTTGAGTTTTGACTTAGTGGTGTTATCTAAGGTTTTGTGTGAGTTCTCTTGACTTTGTTGACCTCGTCATGAAATTAGGGGGTTTGTGAATACTTGTTTTGTTGAATCTTACATTGTGATCGAATCGAGGGTTTGACATTTCTAAGTTCTAATGTTTTTTGTATTTTTGGAGTTTTCAATATGTATGCAAACGATTTTTTTGGCTTTTTTTTTTCTAGAATTGAGATTTAAAATGAACTAGTTAACTAGGAAACCAAGAGATGAATACAAATTAATATGAAATTTACCTAATGCAATTATGCTATGTTTTTGGTATTTTTGAAGAGATTTTGGACTAATCTAAGAATTGAAAATGCAAAACAAGAAAATTTAATTTAGGATTACAATTTAAACTACTCAAGAAAATTAATCTATTCAACTTTTAAATGAATCTATCAAGAAAATTGCAACACAAGATTACTATTCCCAAGAGAAAATTGTGATCTAATTACCTAAGAAAGTATGAAAAACCTAGATGGTGAAAGATGTACGAGTCTCTGCACTACCCTTAGGAATCCTTGATTCGGTAACCTCTTTGTCCTCTTGCAGCAGCAGGGTCCTCCTCTTGGTGGTAATTGGAAAGAGAACAAATGAGCTTGAGAAAGCTATGAATTGGGGGAGCTTTTGAAAGCTTTGAAGCACCTGGCTTGGAAATTCTTTAACGTAACGACATTGTATGAAGCCTTTGAAGGCTCAGGAAACAAAACACTAAACAAAAGGCACTTGCATCCTACAAGAGCATAAGAATACTAATTGGAGAACAAAGCAAAGCTTGAGAATTAGCTACAACAATGGATTTGCCTCTCTTATTGCTTAAGGGAGGGGGTATTTATAGCTTGGAAGAACACATGAAGAGTGGGGATGATTGAGGAGTTAACTCCCTTGATTTGAGAGTTAACTAATTAGATTGGAGAGAAGACTGGGCTGAAAGAGGAGTGATAGCTTATCACAGGTTGCATAAATGGAGTTAGCATGAGTTAGAGAGGTGACAATTATAGATCATATGAGCTAATTATGCATGATTAGAGGTGGTAGATGAGCTAAGAATAGTTCACTCTATGTTTAGGTCAAATCCAAATGCAAATTGGAGCAAACATAGAAATTTTTGGGGCTCAAACTGAAAGAGAATCCATAGATGAAAACATGATAGGGTTACCACTGGGTCACCAATTTCACCAGGTCAGGTCGCTAGGTGGTGACCCACAGAAGAAAGGGTCTAAGTGGAAATCAAGAGTTGTAGAGGAGTCTTGGAGTGAAAAGAAGGCCATCTATCACTGGAGCTAAGACAAACAAATAAGTTAAACATGATCTCCACTTGCACAAGTAGGGTCACTAGTGGAGATTTGAAAATAATAGGCGGAGATCTATAATCAACAAAAGTTAAGTTGATTATGTAAGATGGGTTTGGTCTATGAGGTCATTTCAAGGCCTCTTGGGGGTGGAGTGAGATGAAATGAACATGGGAAAGGTGAAATTAGCTCACTAAGATGAAAAATGGCTATGTAGGCAAGGTTGAAAATGTTGAAATGCACAAGACAACTAAGAGGAGGAGTGAATTAATTGTCACCAAAACTTAAATTCTTATTAACATCAATACACCAATCAATTGATCACTTGTTATTTTGTTTTAACCATGAAAGCATGAAATTAGAAACTTAGGCACAATCACACATGAGACACATGAGACACCATATTTTTTACGTGAAAAACCCTATAAGGGAAAAACCATGGTGAGTGTTAGCTCACAAAATAAATATGTTATAGCAATACCAAAAATTAGAGGTTCACTGCCTTAGGGCTCATTGCCCAAAATGCTCACTGCAAAAGTTAGGGCTCACTGCCAAAGATTTATGAACTGATTTGTTAGCATCTACTCCATGCCTAAGTTCAGTTCCATTGAAGCGCAACACAACTCTTCTGCTCTACTCTTACTTACACTTCTTCACTTATCTTCACATTTTTGCACAAGGATATCTTTTTCACAACTTCATTACATGCTTTTATACAATTCATCAACCATTGGAGCAATCTCCAAGGTCGACATTACAAACATAACTAGAAATAGGTCTGGACCTAAACAAAATTAGCTAAGGAAAAGATATATGCGGATCACATTATGCCTTATCTAGAACTCAAGTGCAGTCTTCCACGCCACAACATGCTTTCACAATCTTCAATGCATCTCCGCAAGTAGTGAAAACAACCAGGTCAGCCAAGACTTGGAGTTAACACTAAATCTTTTAGGAATAGTCTTCATCCATGATCCAAATTACTCTTTGCGGACCAATAGAAAGGTAGGAACATGATTAGGAGACATCCACAAGCACATTGTAATCACAGGAACAACCGCACAACCTCTAACCACTTTGTCAAGAAGATTCTTCAATCTAGAGCATATAAACAACACTGTCAGCTACTATCATAAAGAAAAGATCGTTTGCAGACCACCAAATCATGAACCATTTGAGTTGAAGTCACATAACATCATCCTAGACTTAACCCTAGAATTGCAGACCATAATACTTCAATGCGGAGGAATGCAAAGCAAAATACTTTCTCCCTGTCACCACTGAATGCACATAAAAAGTAGTTTTTACTCTGGTGAACATAACTTACTCAAATCTTCATACCAGAGGCTCAAACTTGGAATGTAACATATTTTGACATGCCTCTAAATGACTTCCAATCCATAGACAAAGATATTCATTCTACAAGAAATGCGAAGCAAACTACTGGACTGTTCATCATCAAACCAAGATACTTTGTAACACATTGTTTCCACTAGGAGGGCAAATTTTCTCAAAAGCACTTGGAAACTCAATATCAAAAACTTATTCTCATGATCTTTAGGACTTATGCAAAGTAATATTCATCACAATCAAGTAACAAAATAAGAGCACAGTTGACACCAATGACAACACAGATATGTTGACATCAATGACAACACCGGTTAGGAACATACTTGCAATAGAAAATGCAGAAAAAGGATGGTCTCGACAAAGGTGAAAGTGAAGAAAAGTTAGGAATGAGAAGAATTGTTGGAGCAAGAAATTGATGTCGACATGTCATCAAGAGAAGCATTGTTGAGAGGGAATTATATTCATGCTTTTGTGCATGTGATTAGGATTATACATCATCATAGGGTCCTTGTTGAAGCTTATGAGTGTTTTTAGTGCTTACATATTTGCCCCCTCGAGGACAGTAGTCTACATGAAAGGTAGGTACCATTCCCAAAATAGGCCTTACCCATTATCAATTTCTTGCAATTATACCTACAATAACTAGTATTAGTTAAATATTTGATGTATTGAAAATAAATAATGTAACTGAAATTAACAAACATACCATATATAATGTCACAAGTTCGCCTAGTTGATTTATTCATCTAGGAGACTTGTAGGGATGAAAGTACATAAAATGAAGGTGCAAAAAAATATAAAAACAAGAAATTACACCTAAATGCATAAAACAAACTAAGATAAGAGAAGAAGAGAGTGGAGGAATTTGATCAAACAAAGTCAATTGACAAAGGAATTGTGTGTGTGAATAATCATCAAAAAGTTATCATTGAGGAGATCACAAGGATGGCCATGAATCTTTCTCCCACTGATAATCAGGTATGAATCATGTGAAAAACCTCCCTCCAAACCTTAGTTTTCTAGAATTTCTCCCGAAAGAATACATTTTTTTCTATTTTTCTTGTTGCATTGTGTTAGATTTTTTGTTTTAGTGTGTATGTATCTTTCTGTTTATCGAAATTAGGTAAAAATTGAGATTTTGTGATGATTTTTACATGTTAGGTTGTGGGATAGGGTTTCCCATGGGTCACAACCTTTACCAGGTCAAGACGTCAGTGGAGATCCTGATGTTCAATAGGGTCGCTAGTGCATTGTAGGGTCGTTGGTGGAGATTTGACCTGGTGAAACTAGTGACCCAGTTAGTTTCATTTTCACTGAAATTTGATGTCTTCCTCACTCCGTTATTCTCTAATTCGATCACTAAATTCATCATTTTATTACAATTTTCTAAGGAATATATGTTTTTATTTTTATTTTGAGTTTAGTGAGATCTAATGTAAGGTTCTTTGTGTTTGACATGATTCATGGATTCGATGGAATTCTGGCCATGATTAATCATGGTTTTCTAATGCTTATGAGGCTTTATCTCTTGGTAATCGTGCGATTCTAAAGAGAACAGGACTCGACAAGATATGATTTTATCGTTGTTCATCCCACCTCTCACATCTATTATGATATCTTGACCTATTAGGATGTCGATAGGAACACTTTCAAATTTCCCCAGGTCTTAGGGGAATGGAGTATTACTTTATATGATGTTTATCGCATCCTAGGGGCCCTTATGAGAGGACAACCACTTGTCTTACCAGTGAGTGAGTCCTTGGGTGAGAAATAAGTGTAGGCATTTATCATAGGGGTGACTTGTCCTGAGGAGCACACATGAGTTTGACTTACTTCTATGCCTACCTATTTCACCTTTGAGGAATTTCCTCATTGGTTTGATTGCTTCCAGGTTATCACGAGACAAGGCCTTTGCTTGACTTAGATGTTTTGGGCACCCATCATTTAGAGTATAGAGCAGGGAATTGTATTTGCATGGGGTGTCAACATTCTAGTGATGGTTTATCGAGACATCTATCATATCGCACGCCGAGGAGCAATTGCATTCAGTCATTATTCTTTGATCATGACATGGATTTATGAGCATATTAGTCCTTTTCAGACGGAGATGCCACTTCCACAGCCTAGATTACTGAGGGCTACATGCTAGGGTTGACTTGGTCATTTTGATATTACTCTACGTGTAGTGGCCACTCTCACTGATGCTGACATGATTTGTGATCCATACACTGGTATGGATGGCCTATGGCCTAATGATACATAGATTCACATCTACTATAGGGGTGTGATTGATTTGTCATATAGGAATGGCTTTGTCAAGATACACCATGTCGAGTGAGTCCTGCAATAGTTTGGTGATGACTTTCCAGAGGACTTGCCCCCAGTTACTACTTGTTATAGATCTGTCTAAGAGATGGGTGATGCTGAGCACACGATGATCACGTGGACCCCCTTAAATCCTAGGGTTTTCATTAATAAGCGGTTCATGGCACGAGTTGTGGACTGTGGAGTAGAAGGGGATCTTGTTCCCAAAGATTGATAGTCGTGGATGACACTGACTCTTTTGATGAGGATTACGATCCCAGGGGAGAGAAGCATGATGATGAGGCCCACATTGGAGGGGATTATGCTATATCTTTTGATGAGGAGGTAGAATGATAGATGACCCCTCTTGGCCGTAACTTAGTTCATTCTAATGATGACATCAGATGCTTTAATCCTACTTGGTAGCCTGACGATCCTTGTAAGTGCCTCCTTCCCTACTTTTCTTTTAAATTCCCTTTTAGCCATGGGTCTTGACTAACAATTATTCCTTTCTTTCTCTCTTAGGTAGTGTCGAGGAATGGAGGGAATTTATTCGCGATAATATCATGAACTTAGCAATCCCTACCATCAGTTGCCCCCAAGAGAGACTTCTTGTAGATGATCGTGTGCCTGCTAAAACTAGTCGTCACATTGATATCTTTGCTCCACTTCAACATAGTTGTCATGAGATTCTTTCTTCAAGAGCAAGGATCAACATACTTGAGGGTGAGAACACAGTTCTTTGAGAGATGGCTTAGTTGGGATTCATAGGCCTGGTTCGAGGACTAGTGGTGCTAGTCCTTCTCATTCACGAGTTTCTAGTAGGATTCCCTATTCTTATAGAACTCATGGAGGTTTGGGCTATCATAGGAGGACTAGGAGCAGGAGCCCTAATGGCTCCATAGGTCATAATCATCCTTAAAATTGTAGAGGTTTTTGTTTCTTTCTATTTTGTCCCTTGCATGGGGAGATATGTATATCATGAGCACATTTTGTCTTAAAGCTCTTGAATCTTGCTTTGTATAACGAATTGTACTCAAAATTTTGATAATACCAATAAAATTGTCCTTGTGATCTTAGTTGTCTTGTTTGCCTATATCTCTTGTGCACATGGATAGTTTAGAACATTTTATGTTTTGATCTCTAAAACTCTAACACATTTGCAAAAGTTATTATGCGATATTTTTGGTCTTTTTTTTAGAATATAGATGATTGCATGCAATGTATGAAATGCAAGAGCACAATGATGGAATCCAACACATTTTAACCCTATGGAATGCCATGAGTTATGACATAACCTTATTGCTTTCAATTTTTTTGATATTTGATATGCATGATGGAATAAACAATGTGACAACTCTTTAGTAAGATTTTTGACTCAGGTGATTGCAAATTATCTCAGTATAGGAGACTTATTAACTTTCTACTTGATAGGATTTGGAACTCAAGTGGGAACAAAGAGGGGATGGAATGGTTCTAAATTTTGGGCTTTGCTAAAGGTTGAATACTGATCCTTATCTAGACAAAACACTTTGACAAGTTTTCAACTTAGACAAACAACAAATTTTATTAGTACTTGCTAGTATGGCCAACAAGATAGACCTGGGGTAAAGGAAAATGATCCAAAATAGAAGATGACCCTAAAGATAGCTAGACTCCTAGTATTTCTTAGCTGGTGCATGTGTGTTCTTTGTACCTTACTTTATTTGATATATTGTCACCCTCATAGCTTCAAGCTTAGATTTTACTCCACTCAAGAGTACTGACGATCAACAAACTTCTCTCTTTTCACTCTTTTTTGTATCTTTCTTTTTCTTTCTTTTTTTCTTTTTGATTGCCTTTTAATTGCTATTGCTTTGAGACTTTCTGGATACTTTGGTTATGCAGATGATTTGGTTATTCAGATGCTTCCAATGATTTCTCAATTTTCTTTTTGGATCACTCATTTTTTTGCACTCATATTTTAGATTACTTCCTTCAAAGTTATGATCTTCTTGGCATTTTTGGCTAGGAGAGTTAATGGACTGAGTGCTACCAAAAGTTTTCACTATCTAGTCAAACTTCCCTTCTACTAAGGACAAATGGGGGGGGTCTACTTGAAAGTTTCCATTGATTACTATAGGTTTGAAGATTGACTTTCATTAGACTTAACAACATGGATCGTTAAGACCAAGATCAATGTAGAGCTAAGAGCTAGGCTTTGATTAGAATCATTGAGAATGTAGATAAGGGAATGATGAACAATAGTTGTGAATATAAGGGTTCTTAAAAGCTAAGAGGATCAAGCTATACCTAAGTAATATTAGACTCCTTACTGAAACATAAATCAAACATGAGCATGTCACTCACAAAAATGCATGGCAAAACATAATGATAAAGAAATGCAAAATTTTGATTTTTCATGATTTCTTTTTTTGGATATTTGGAATAGTTGAATTTTTTTTTGTGCTTTTATATTTTAAGATTTTTTTTTGTTTTTTAGACATGGTATTTCTTGAGGTGAAAGGCATTGATTGTCTCACCAAATTCTTCACCTTCCATTGTGCACAAAAGATATGCATCACTTCCTTGACCATATAAGAACCTTTCCAATCTTCATGAAACTTCCTCTTTTTCCTGTGTTTCATATTTTTGGTGCTACCCTTTTGGAGGACAAGCTCTCCTATTCTGTAAGGTCTTGAAGGTTGAATTTGCTCTAGTTGAATTGATTGTGGGACTTCTCCCATTAATTTTATAGTAACAGGCTGGATGAAAGACTTGCTGATGAGAGAGATTCCAATACATGACTCCATCACAATTTAGAAGTTCAGTGAACAATTTGAATTCCTCTTTCATATAGATTTTCACTTCAGGACGATCTTGATTACCTTGCAAGAATTGAAACAACTCAAGGGACGTTTGACACTCCCTTTGTTCATTTGGAGGACCACTCTTCTCCTACATTTCAGGTACGTATGTCTCACTATATGTCATTTCCTTTAGTGGTGTTAATGGAGTATAACTTTCAGATGTATCTTCCTCAGGATCTAAGAAGGCATGTGGATCTATGTCTTTGTTTTAAATTCAGGTGATTCCGTCCAATGGGGTTTTTCTCCTATGTACGAGAAAAATTGATTGCATCATTCATCTTTTGGGGACACATTAATAGTGAGGATCTCTAGAGGGAATTGAAAAGGTCCATATTTATCCAACGACTCCATGATTTTTATCATTGTTTCTTTTGGGACTATTTCGTTGTGCTTTGATTATTCTTCTTTCTCAAATGTTCTTATTTCTGCATTGTTTACTATTTTGGTAGGTGTTTATGTATTTTTAATTCGTATTAATTGAGGCATGGAATTTGGGATATAAATCTTATTCATCAAAAAATCGTAATAAATTGGGATCCCTATCTTCTTTTTGGTTGCATTAGTTTTAACCATACTAAAGGGTTCTAGGTCCCCTTTTGCGACATAAACCTTTCCAAGGTGTAAGAATCAGACCTCTTGTAACAATGTGGATGGCACATATTTCATTTGGTGTATCCATGGCCTTTTGAGTAGTAAGTTATACCCAATATCCTTTTTGATAACATAGAACATTGTAGGAATGGTTTTCATCCCTAAGGAAACAGATAATATCATCTTTACTATCATGGTAGCTTTTAAGTTATCGTATCCTCTCAAAGTGTCTCAGGACATAGTGGTATTAGTATGTCCATATCCCATTATTTCCAAGAGGGAAAACATAACTATGTTCATGGTGGCCCCATCATCAATTAATGTTCTCTTTATGCAAGTATCATAAATCCACACTTGCAAGTATAAAGCGAGATCTCCCTCCTAAGTTAAATCTACCTCAGAAAGCAATTACTTTAGATCAAAGAAAAATCCTGGGTCTTTTAGTTCAACATTGGGTGGATCTACATCAAATTCAATCTGATTTATTTGTTCACTAGGTGGAGGAGTGATCTGGTCTAGGTACCTTAATCCTATTGCTTTCAAAAGGGTTGAACGATGATAAGGAGAATTCTTGAGAAGATCTATAAATGATATGTGAGCATATTTCTTCTTCAAATCCTCAATCAACTCATAAGGCCTAAATGGAATGGGGATTGGTTCTACAGTCTACACCACTCCATCACGAGTTTCTTCTTTTTGTTTATTGTTAAGTTCATTTTCTTCCTCATGCAAAATTTTGACCAACCCTAACATTCTAGTTTCTCCCTTTTGTCCTAACTACGTAGGAATGTTTATTTTGGTGGTCTTAGTCATCGTGTCTTGATTGCTTGTCTCAACATTCTTGTGAATAGGAAAGCGTCTTTAAAATCTTCATTTCAATATTTTGTGGAACAATGTGTACTTGTGTCTGCCTCAGATCTTTGTTATTGTTTGGTAACTTCTTTCAGGTTTAATAACATTTTGATTAATAGCCTTTGTTGGTCTTCAGGTAACCTAGCGATGAATCTATTATATTCTTGACACGACTCAATACTATGCCCCCTAGTCCTATGAAAGGAACGAAATTGATTATACTCAGAAGGAGGCCTCTCATACCTATTATCATTCCAATTTTGATTCCACATCCGACGATTGTCTCTTGGATGATAGTCATTGTTCCAAGGTTGGTTTATTGCGTTGATGTTTGGAGGGTAATAATCCCTCCCGTTATAGTCATCCGTTACTTTATTTTTGATTGGGGGTTGACCTATTACACCATTTGTGGTTGTGTTTCAATTGTTCTTTAGTATCCTTATGGTAGATGTATTTTTTCCAATGTTATCATTTACTATTCACCCATATGTATCGTAAATTCTTCATCCACTATTGATGGCGGCTTGATCTATTCGTAGGGCACTTTCTAGGGCTTCTTCGTATGATTTAGAGGGTAAGTTTTGAACTTCCTCTTGAGTGTCCCTATTAAGGGTATGTAAGAAGAGGTCACACAATTCATGATGGTCCATGTTTGGGGCACTTATGGACGAGTAGAGCACTTGTCTCCACCATGTGATGAAGTGTGTCACTAATTCATTCAGTTCTTATTTTATGGTAAGGAATTCACAAATCCCTATTTTAACAAGTTTATTCATGTCGAAAGCCATGACAAACTCCCCTATAAGTTGTTGAAATGAGTGGATAGAAGATTCAAGAAGGCAATAGTACCAATTCAAGGCAATTTTTTCTAACGTATTTGTGAAAATATTGGTGATGACTCCATCCCAAGGGAGACACCCTCACGCTAGTAGTGTATGCTTTAATGTGCAAATTGAGATCTTCTCGTTTAAACTTAGGTAGCTCTAGGAGAGGTCATGGTAGCATTACACTTCTAATGGTATGGTCTAAGGGTTCTTTCAAGTACTCGAGATATGTTCCTAGGAATGCATTCTCAGATTATGGGGTTGAAAGCATTAACTCCATAGGTGGATTTTGATATCCTAGTGCAATGGCTTGGTTTACTTGACTATCTAAAGATTTTGTGTTGTTTGATTCCCATTTGGGAAAACTTCATTACTTCCATTTCAAGAATAGAAGTTGAGGTAGGGGGATTCTGAGATGACCCCTAGTCTTGTTCTACCCTATTGTTATCATGAGACTTAATTATTTTGTCTCGAACAAATTATTCTACCTCAAGAGTCCTAATCCTTTGGACTAGCGTTGTGATGAGATCAATAGGCATAACATCTCTTTGTATTTATTCATTTCTTGGAATTCCACTTCGCATGTTTTCCATTTGTTCTCATTCTTCCTCTCGAAGAGCGACACACAAGGCCTCTTGCAAATGTCTGTCTAAGCATCTTACCTTATTGTCTAGATGGGTGTTTTGGTTGATTGTTGAGGGTTGATCTAGTTGATGGACCTCCAATTTCATTTGCACTCTTCATGCTCTAGGTTGAATTATTGAGTTTTGTTCCAACGTGGGATTGTTGAACATTAGAGAACGCCTAGGTTCTCTTCTTCATTTTCATAGTTTGAATCCTCAAATTCATAACAATTTGAGACGGGTACCATGGGTTAGGAGGCACATACCTGTCGAAGGATGGAGTTTCGGGTTCTCTAGAGGGAAGGCTCCCTAGGTTGAGTTCAGGTTCCACATATTCAAGGGTGTCGTAGACACCTCAGAATAAATGGAACGAATGAAGTGAAAGATAGCAAAGAAGATGAGTGTAACAAAAATGAATGTGGTGATGAATGTGAATGCAATTGTGAGTGAATTGTGAAAATGGTGTATGAATAAATTTGGATCGTGCAATGAAAATGCAAAAATATTAAGCAAAAGGTTTTGCTCTTTATGTCAAGTTCACCAAAATATGTACTCTTCAAAACATGATTCAACCCACAGGTGTGGATGAGTTAGCCTCAACGCAAGCATATGGACCCTCTCCTTGCCTTGGCCAACCTCCAAGTTGCTATCACTCTCATGGAAAAATCCAGTCAAGTGGAGGCAAGATCGAGGGTTGTTCTATTCTCTTGGGAACATAACATCGTGAAGAGCATTCAGGTGGTCCTGGAGCATGTCGTGGTTTTCTATGTGTTGTTTTATGATTGTTGTGGCAGAGATAATAATATGACTATCGATCTCCTATTTGGGTTTCTAGTGTTCTAGTGTCTAGACGGATGTCTGTTATAATCGTTGATAAGACTCGTTTGTTGTAGCATTTCTTCTATGGCTTGAACACGTATTAGTTCTCTATGTTGAATCAGCCTAAGCATGCGAGATATTGTTCTTCTTGTGTTTGTTGTTCTAGTTGTGGCCTAGGATGTAATTCCACAATTTCCTCAAGGATTGCTCTCACCCATTCACCTCTAATTCCAAGCCACATTCAAATGCTTGGATAGAGAGAATAGACTTGAGTTGACCAAGAATTAGACTTTTGACTTAGTGATGTTATCTAAGGTTTTGTGTGAGTTCTCTTGACTTTGTTGACCTCGTGATGAAATCAAGGGGTTTGTGAATGTTTTTTTTGTTGAATCCTACCTTGTGATCAAATTAAGGGTTTGACTTTTCTAAGTTCTAATGTTTTTATATTTTTGGAGTTTTCAATATGTATGCAACTAGTATGCATGTAAATGATTTTTTTGGCTCTTTTTAGAATTGAGATTTAAAATGAACTAGTTAACTAGGAAACCAAAAGATGAATGCAAATTAATATGAAATTTACCTAATGCAATGATGCTATGTCTTTGGTATTTTTGAAGAGATTGTTGGACTAATCTAAGAATTAAAGATGCAAAAGAAGAAATTCAACCTAGAATTACAATTTAAACTATTCAAGCAAACTAATATAATAAACTTTTAAATGAATCTATCAAGGAAATTGCAACACAAGATTACTATTCCCAAGAGCTGCAAATTATGATTTAATTATCTAACAAAGCATGAAAAACCTAGATTGTGAAAGACACATGAGTCTCTGCACTACCCTCAGGAATCCTTGATTCAAAAACCTCTTTGTCCTCTTGCTGCAACAATGTCCTCCTCTTGGTGGCAATTGGAAATAGAGTAAATGAGCTTGAGAAAGCTATGAATTGGGGGAGCTTTTGAAAGATTTGAATCACTTGGCCTAGAAATTTGCTAGTGTAATGATGTTGTATGAAGCCTTTGAAGGCTTGGGTAACAAAATACTAAAACTAAAGACACCTATGTCCTACAAGAGCATAAGAATGCTAATTGGAGAGCAAAGATAAGATTGAGAATTGGTTGCAACAATGGATTTGCCTCGTATTGCTTGAGGGAGGCGGTATTTATAGCTTGGAAGAGCACATGAAGAGTGGGGATTGTTACCGCCTGCATGAGCAGTCAGGTTTCAAGCATTCAAATATGCAGGCACCTTCCAAAAAAATCCAAAATTCTGTGTCTTTCGGCCTCTGCAGTTGTAAAAAATGCAATGAATCAATCAAGGTGCAGGTATCTTTGTATATACAAGGGTGTTTGTATATGCATGCTGGTCAAATGTGCAATTGGCAGGTTAGAAAACTCTATCGCCCTTTGAAAATTTGAGTTAGATGCATTTCTGAATGCATATTGGGCTTAGAATGTGCATATACAAAGGGGGAATCTTTCGTAGATTCCCGAGAATATTCCCTGTTTGTATATCAAGTTGCATGTATATTTGGTTTGTATGTTCAGACATACAACGGCTATGTACAAGAGAAAAGATACATTGCAGGCATATTCTAGGAAAGATTCACTGTTTGTATGCAGAGGAAATATACATTGCAAATATACAAAGAAAAAACATACAAGGGCCAACATACATTTGCTACAGTGTGGCCGAGATACATGTGGTAGGGCCCGCAGGTATATACAAATGAGTTTGTATATTCGATATGCAAAGGAAATGTACAAGGTAAAACATGCAAACAGGTCAGCGGCGGTCAACGTCAGAAATGGAGCCCACCAGTTGTATATGCATTTGCTTGTATGTTTGCACATACAAGCCCATATACAAAAGAAGATATACATTTCAGACCCGAGGAAGAAATCAATTGTAGTGTATAAAATTTGGGGTCCATTGTTTGTACATTTGGCTTGTATGTTCGCATTGTATATGCAACATACAAGCAAACATACAAGAGGTTGAGATGCAAGCCAGATTTCAAGACGAATGCAGTGTGTTTCATAATTTTTGAAATCTGTGCCTTGTATGTATGAGGTGAATGTACATTGCACTTGTATGTGCAATGCAATATGCAAAAGGGGGAGATACAAGTCGGAACAGAACTTGATTTCAAACTGTTCTATAAAATTTGAGGTCCGGCTTGTATATAAGGTGCTTGTATATGCTTTTGCATGTACAAAGCGACAGGTGCAATGAAACATATGCATTTCAGACCCGATGAGAAAATCAAATACGACAAGTAAGTGTTTAAGGTCCGGCTTGTATATCCGATGCTTGTATATGCATTTGAACATGCATATACAAGGGTGAAAAGGCAAAAATGAAAGGATAAAAGGCTAGCGATAGCAAAAGGTGCCTACATGGCACAATCTAATTGGCTGGCGACTTGGTCAACGTGATTTTGAGGCCATTTATCACAGCAGTGGAATCAGGATCGACGGCTATCTTTCAATTTCTCTATAAGCGATGAGTTTCTTTGTATGTTGCCGCATTTTGAGCGAGAAACTTCAGATGTATCTACTGTTGCATCCCACGGGTAGCTGGGCCATTAATGGCGGATTTGCAGAGGATGGACAACAGAAAGGATAGGTCAACCACCCGATTGAAGATGAAAGTCCTTGAGTGGCGGTGCAGATCCTGAACCTACCTGCTCATTCCTTTTTGTCTCTCTACCGCATTGATGTTTTTGAGCGCCATTTCTCATGCGTTGTATCTGGCAATTTTTGAGTTGACCGTTGTAATTTTGTTGAGTACATAGTCTTGGTATAAAAGCCAAACTGTGTTACTCATTGTGTTGTTGAAGACCTGGGTAGTTTTTGTGTAAATAACGAAGAACAAGGCATCTCCTTGCTGTTTTATCTCATTTTAGAGTTTATGAGTTGCATCATGAATGTATTTTGCACGTATGTTTAGTTTCATGTTGATATAGATGAAAAATGCTCTTATGCATGTGTTTATCTGTTTGTCTCCTTTGTTGTATGCATCTCCTCCTTTTGAATCTAGTTGCTAAGGGTTTCATAGATTCTAGGATACAGGGTTCTGTATCACATGCTTCATCTCTAACTTCCATTCAAGGAATGGATTAAACTGTTTTAGGTTAAGCATGGAGAAGGTTGTATGTCAGCAGGGATACCTATAAGTAGAGGTAGTTAGATACCCATTCTTGGGTGAAGTTTGTAAGGAAAGCATTAGCTCCAATCCATTGAAACTTGAATGCTAGTTGTGAACCATCTATTGTATACGTCTAGTTGACTCCTTGCCCTGAGATAAGCACTAGTTTGCACCTGGGTTAGTAGTTATGACCCAAAACCCCTTGTCTTGCATCCAAATCATAATATCCACCTTTTCATAACTTCCACCTGTTAGTTGTAGGAGTAGGATTAGGAGCCCCTGCATACTCTCATCCACAACCAGACACATATGTCCAAGAATGTTGCCAACCTTGTGATGTATCATGCACATCTTGGTCCACACATGAGAGTATTTTGCCTATTGCTGTCAAGCTAAATCTATTAGTCATTGAGCTAGTCAATGTTACATCTTTAGCAAATAGGGATACCCCCTTAGTGCGGCAGAACCAGAAGTGAAGGGGAGGTAGCTCACGCAACCTCCCGTACTCTATTGGCCGAATCTACCTGTGCATTGGAACTGGCAAACCCTTTGCCAATTCGGGAGGCAACAGGGATGATTGAGGAGTTAACTCCCTTGGTTGGAGAGTTAACTAATTAGATTGGAGAGAAGACTAGGCTGAAAGAGGAGTGATAGCTTATCATAGGTTGCACAAATGGAGTTAGTATGAGTTAGAGAGTTGACAAGTATAGATCATATGAGCTAATTGTGCATGATTCAAGGTGGTAGATGAGCTAAGAATACTTCACTCTATGTTTAGGTCGAATCCTCAGGCAAACTGGAGCAAAAACAAAGCTTTTTGGGGCTCAGACTAAAAGAGAATCCATGGATGAAAACATGGTAGGGTCACCATTGGGTCACTAGTTTCACTAAGTCAGGTTGCCATTGGAGACCTAGGGTCGCCAGGTGGTGATCCACTAGCGACCCATGGAGAAAGGGGTCTAGGTGGAAATCAAGAGTTGCAGAGGGGTCTTTGAGTGAAAAGAAGGCCATTTATCACTGGAGCTAATCCAAACAAATGAGTTAAATAGGATCTCCACTTGCACAAGTAGGGTTGTTGGCGAAGATTTGAAAATAATAGGTGGAGATCCGGAATCGACAAAAGTTAAGTCAATTCTAAAAGGTGGGTTTGGTTTAGAAGGTCATTTTAAGGCCTCTTAGGGGTGGAGTGAGATGAAATGAGCATGGGAAAGGTGAAATTAGCTCACTAAGATGAAAAATGGCTATGTAGGAAAGGTAAAAAATGCAAAAGAAGGATGGTTGACAAAGGCGAAAGTGAAGACAAGTCAGGAATGAGAAGAATTGTTGGAGCAAGAAATTGATATCAGCGTGTCACCAAGAGAAGCACTACTGAGAGGGCATTATATTCATGCTTCCGTGTACATGATTAGGCTTATACATCATCATATGGTCCTCGTGAAAGCTCATGCAAAATTTTAATGCTTATAGGCTCTGCATGTGAAATATTTATTAGGGATTTTCTATGAGGTTGTGAAGAATAGGACATGTCTACTTTGCTTTATTAAAAATCCACGTGGTGATGGTCTTTGGAATGTACAGATACAATTTGGGTTTTGTTATGCTTTTGGGGGAATTTCATGGCATGCTTTTCACTCCCAATTTTGATGCATGTTAAACATTTTGTCCTCCTTCAGTATGGAATTATGTGATGTTTTTTTGGTAGGACTCTACCGACATCAAGAACCTCATGGATGAAAAACTCAATAATCCCACGAGGGAAATTAAAGTGTAGAAGTTGGTTCTCAACATATCAATTGGTAAGAGTGGAGATCGACTTACCAGAGCTGCAAAGGTATTTATCCATCTTTTTGCTATTCTCCATATTTGTAATTTTAATTCATGTATTGTAGTTGTTTCTTAGTTGATTTTATTTTAGAGGTTTTCCAAACCGAGTTTCCTTGTTTGTTGACTGTGGGTAGGTTTTTGAGCAGTTAACTGGTCAAACTCCAATCTTCTCCAAGGGTAAGATTTCCATTTATTATATTTATTTCTCCATGATCTGCAAATCTTATTTGTATTTGTTCCTATTCTTCTCATTTACATGCAACAAGATATACTGTGAGGTCGTTTGGAATAAGTGCAATGAAAAAATAGCTTGCTATGTTACCGTACGAGGAGAAAAAGCTATGCAACTTTTGGAGAATGGATTGAAAGTAAAGGAGTATGAATTGCTTTGAAGAAATTTTAGTGATACATGTTGTTTTGGTTTTGGAATTTAGGAGCACATTGAATTGGGTATCAAGTGAGTTGAAGTTATTTGAAAGCTATTTTTTTAGTGCAAGTTATTGTAAAAGGAAAAAAAATGTTTTGTTCTCCAATGTGGATAGAAATTAGTCTTTTTCCCCAATACAATCTGAGTAGTTGAATTCAATATATGCTTTTTGGTTGCTGAGTCAATCCTAATTCTTAGCAATGCTACTATAATTTAAAGTTATAAACCATTTGAATTTAACATTAACATTTATGATTTGACAATTGACATCAAATTATGAATTATCAACCATGCTCTCAATTTTGTATTTAATTTTGTACATTCCATGCAAGTTATGGTTAGGATTTTTTTTTCTTGCCATCCATAAAACCATGTGTAAGAGACTCAGAGAAACATTGAAATTAACCACTCATGGTGCTTTTTAAAACATGAATTTGTAAAACATATTAGTTGTTTTCTATGTTTCTTTTACAGGTATGATACTTCAACTGGTATTTATGGCATAGATTTCTTTTTGGTCCTAGAACGTCCTAGTTACATAATTGGTTTCTGTGTACCATCTTTGACACCCAACAAAAGGGTCTTTCTTTTCTACCAAGTAGTTTTCTTGTTAAAGAACTTTGGAAGGTTGTAACACTTTTGGTAAGGAAGAACCTTTTTCTTTTGATATATTAGACTGTTAAATTCAAAGAATCTTATTTGGATATTTGTGTTGGGATAGTTGAAAAGTTGATAATTATAGCAACATGTGAAATGATGTAGAATTCTTGTAATAGATAGATAACATTCTATTTTTCCATGCTATTTGAAGTCTATTTAGGAATCTGAAAAAATGCATGATTATAAATGAATTTTACTCCCTGTCCATTGCAATAATTGAGCTCAATGGGGTTATGATGCTTAACTTTAAGTTCATTATTTAATCTATGTGGGTTTTCTCACTTATGTCATGCTTAGATTAAAAATGAGGTCAAGCCTCTTTTACATAATTTATATTTAATAAATTCCTTCATCAACATCTATTTTTATAGGGGATTAGCCTCTTTATTAGATGTCCTCCTCGGGCTCGTGGTTTGAAATTTTGATTCCTAGGGATACTTGATTTTGTTGGGATGGTTTGCAAATGTATTTGATTCCTTTACAAAATTATTAGTAGCTCCAATCTCTTGTTTGCATGTCTATTTGTTCTTGATTTAGTTTAGACTAGTTAAATACTCCATTTTAAAAAGAAAATCATTCACATAAAAGAGCTCTTCTTTTAACCTATAGCCTTGTCATTATTTAGGCCAAAATAGTATTTAGCATTAAATTATGTTTATGCAGTTTGAAAAATTGTTCAAAGATTATTTCGTTTTAAAATAAAATTCCAATGCCTAAGTGATTGTTTTATCTTGATAAATTATGATAATGGGTTTGAATATTGATTTAAGTTTTATTTAATCTATTTTATGTATTAATGTTTTAAGATTATTATTTTTAGAATTAAATTCTAATGTCTAAGTGTTTGCCTTGATCTATTCTCTATCTATTAATTATCTAAGTATATAATGGAGTTTGATTATTGATTTAAGTTTTATTTAATGTACTAATGTTTATGGAAGATCAAAATTGTGATATTTTATCAGTGTTTAACTCCATAAATTTTTAAGTCAAACTCATTGACCAATATTTTTAGATGTTATTCATTATCATGTTTTGTTCTTTTAGTTTGATAGTTTTGTGTGCGGATCTAGGGTTCAGTTCTCATAGTTATTTTCTTAATGCAGGTACATAAAAAAATTGGCTATCGATGGACATAGATTGCAAAAGTTGTTCAAGGCAGGTAGGCAGTAAATTTCTCAAGATCATGATATCCAAATAGGATATATCTTCTTTAGGCAAGGAATTACAATATCTAATTGAGGTAGTTCTGTGCAACCAGAAGTTGATTGTTGTGTGATCTGAGCAGGCCTCACAATGCTGTCAAAAAATTGATTCAATGCATTGCATTGAAGCTAAAGAAAAGGAAATCATCCAAAGAGAGTGATGATTATATTAAAATCAATGTTAATAAAACGGTTATGCTTGAAAGCATTGTCAAAACATTGGACTCAACAATATTCTGTAAAAAGATGAGGTACAATTTCATGAGGTTGATACAACATCAACCATTGTGCATGATGTTATTTCGGCACCGTACCATCTCAATTTCTAAATGTGTGATGTTTCAGGAACTAATTTGTAAACTCTTTAGAAGGATTGACACTTCAAAGAGAGGAGCATGCTATAAGGACCAAAAATACTTCAGGAACATTGCAAGGAGATGTAGCCTTCAAACCAAGAATTCAAGACGAAGAACCAAATTCTATGCTCCAGTCCAGAGTGCCTCTATCTGTTTTATCTCATGAGAACTTAAACAACTCGAGGAAAACATTATTTCCTATCCGTTGAAGCCCTTATCATGCATTTTTTCAATTAAGAGGTCAATGCAACAAGGTTTCTATATGGAATTAATGGCAGTCCCTATTATTCTATTTGACAAAGTATTATTTTTACAGTAGAAAATAAAACTATCAAACTTTGAATACTTTTGCAAGCCGCTTACTATCTACTTCTGATCAAACTCATGTATATTGTGTTTAGTTGTAGTTTCCAAGCTACAAGGTAACTTCCTGGAAAACGATGATCCAATACTTTTGGGATCTGTGCGGTTTACTTGGACATAGACACTTGACCGTTGCATTGCTATTGTTGAGGAAAAAGAATAAATTATGGTTGTGCATGCTAGAAACCAAGCATTTAACTACAATTATGGACAATTAATATTATATATAAAACACACCCATTTACTGAATATGTAGTTCAACTTGTTAGGAAACAATCATTGCAGATCTGGTGATTTTGGTAGCATGGGAATTAGTATCAATGGCTGCTTTGAAATGTGTATTTAACACTAATAAATTCTGCCCACATCTTTGCCTTTCAAAATAAATGTTATAAATTGAAAAGATTATTGTGTTGAACATGGCTTGGGCTTCATATTTATGCTCTCAATGTACTGTTGCCTATTCAAAATTCCAGATAAGTAGCATCAATTCAATTTTCTTATTTTCATTTGCTAATTCATGCAATTGCTCTTAAAATAGTTTCAATTTTTTACTTAATTTCATTTTCTTATTAGTTAAATCCTAAAGGTTTGCTCATGTCGTTTTTTTTTTGCTTTTGTCAACACTACATTAGATAATAGTGGCTGCTATTTCTTTTAATGTTGATTGCATGTTTTAAATGAACTGTTGAACGACTTGCATATGTGCTTGATTACTTTGAACAACAAGGCATACAATTGTTGCTCTCCATTTGAGAACCAACATTCATAATTTTTATACAAATACTAAGTACTTAATCATCACAAATTTGAACACCCCATATAACTACACATATTTTTTCAACGACATTTACATACTGCCATGCCTTGACCCATCAGGGTGTATGTAGTTACAGTGCAACATGCATGTTTAGCATCAACCTTCAATTCAACTTGGTTTATCTGTACATGTCCTATGCTTGTATATTTCTTTTAGATTTGGCCCTGCCCTATCAGCGTTTGGCAAGAACTCCTACTACACCGAAACTCTTATTTGTCTATATTATTAAAATAGTAGACTCTTAAAATGGAGCTATATTTTCTAGCAATAAATCACTTATTCACATCTATATATCTTTTATATGATGGGTATAGAACATGAGGGTTGAATATTTATATTATATAAGGTTGAATGGTTATATCATATTATAATGTATCATGTTAGATTTAATCCCTTTTTAATTTTTTTAAAAATTTATAGTTTATATATTTACCTCTTTTCTCTTGTTCATTTAGCTTTTTCTCTCACAACTTTAAACTGCAGTTTTTCTTTCCTTTTTCTTCTTATAAATTTACGTGACTATAATTCATCCTATCTTACTTCCACCTCATTCTCCTACTTTTTGTCACTACCTTATATTCAAGGTTTTACTTTTATCCATCCTTTGTATTTTTCATTTTTCATCATCATTTTTCTCACTTTTTCTTGATCTCATATCCTGTTTTAATATTCTTTTAACAATTCTTACCCTTTTTCATTTTTTTAATCTTCTTTGATTTGTGCACTTATCCTCCTACCATTATATCTTAACCCTTTTAGCCACCCCTTACGTTGCTAAGACAATTCACCTAACTTAACACTTTTAATTATTATTTAGATGTGATTAAAAACCTTAAATACTCTTGAATCATAAAATATAATCTAAAATGATATTTAAGATGTGAAATTCTATTACACAATTTTACAACAAAAACTTTACATATTAAAAATTACATAATTTAATTAAAAATGTGTATTATTTAAAATTATATACCACCTACAAAATATAACTTACATCTACATAGTAAATTTAGTCCATTAGTACTACCATCTTAAAAAAAAAAATCATTCAACAAATTAAGTGGAAAAAAATGAACTCTTGTAACAAGAAAGATATACCTTAATAAATTAAATTAAATTATAACATTTGAATCACTTGTGATGGGTAAAGAATGTTGATATTGAATACTTATGTTAAATTACAAGGTGTAAAGAAAAATTATGTACTTAAATTATAATTAGTAACAACACCTAAAGATATTATCAAATGGTCCACAGACACCAATATTTATAATTTCTATTCATCAAGATGATAGGGCTATAAATATACATAAAGTATTAGCCATTCGATAATATGTTTGGTGTTGATACTAGTTTAATAATTTTGACTTGAGAAATGAATGTTTCATCTAGCATTTCCAAATTATGATTATATTGCCTCTAAGAAAGAAATGTTGATCTATATGTTTGTATTTGTGCATATTCACTAACACAAATAAAGAAGTCAAAATATTCTTGAAATAAATTACATATTAACAAAAAGGCTCATAATCAAATAAAATTTACCATACTAATAGAGTATTAAATTACCAAAAAGAATGTGTTATTCCAAAAGACAAAATATCAATTGATAAATCAATCTACAAAAAATATCAGTAATATCATAAGAGCTAAAAAAACACATAGTTCTTGTGTTGTTGCATGTGCTATGTTTGTACATGTTTCAAGTAGGTCATACATACTCTATTTTTTTTCCAGATTATAGAATATTGAATAGAAATACTCTAGTCATTGATTTGTACACAGAGTAAGCTTGTCACATGTCTCCTAACTATGTGCAATTCCATAAGCCTATCATGAGACAAAGTTTATTATTAGAACTAATAGAAACATGAATTACAAATTTTGAAATTGTGAAATTATGTCCACTCAACAATTAAACTATATATTTTTAACATATTTTGAGATAAGTGCAATCTATCTTTGACTCCTTTTGTTCTTAGTTATGATATTCAAGATTGAGGATAAAACCATTTTGTGGTCATGGTTTTCACTTTGTTTTAGCATCATTTTCTTCAAGTTTGATTTGATGACTAACACCTTCATGCTTCATGGGTGGCATTATTTTTTGTTGATCTAGGTAGGCCTAGCAATTTTGTTTTGCAAAGGGGTAAAAAGGATTTTATTCATAGAAATTAATTACATAAGTTCCAAGAGGAATTCAAAATGGTCACAACCACATGAAAAGCCCCACCAAAAACCACCAGTGGGGATACTTAAAAAAGCAATCAAACTTACTAGGAATCATACACCTACCAAAACCAACCTGAACTTCAACAAGATCTAAATCTCTTGATCATCCTAAAGTCTCTAGATAAGCTGAGTTCTCTTGAACATGGGTTAAATGCCCCCAGTCCACAACATGCTATCCAATCCTTCCCTTAGAAGCTCGTTTACCCAGACTATCAGCCACTTATTCCATTCCCTAGGATATGGGAGAATGAAATCATTTCAAAATTGTGGCTAAATACAAAATTTGTTTCACAATCACAACCAGTCCCAAGAAGAGTCATGCCAATCTTTCTTATTCAACATAGAAACAAGGATGATGGAATTAGTCTCACAGACCACACTTCTTCCATCCCAACTCACTCGCCTTCTCTAAGCGTTCAAGATGGCTTTTAGTCTCCATCTGATTATTCGAATGAACTCCCATGAAGGTGAAAAAAAAGAATAAAACATTCACACTGCTATCACGCCCAACCCCTCCAATCCTAGTTGCCCTTGGGTTACCTCTAGCAGAGCCATCAATATTAATCTTAAAGATGCCACTAGGGGGAGGATGCCATTTACTAGTTTTCTAACCTTTATGGGAACAAAAAACCTATGACATGTTGGCCCTGCCTGGAAGAAGGGAAAGACAACTCTAAACCCCTAACAACCCACTCATCTGAAGTAGTTAGAGTACCCACCAGTCAAACTTAGCCTCCACAGTCTACTTGATTATTCTTATAACATCTGCCAAACTTGTAAAAAACAACTTTCTAACAACCTTGAAAAATGCATCAATTTCACTCCAACCAGATTTGTCAATAACAAAAAGAAGGGCCGATGTCCCACGCTGCCCCCAAGAAATCTGTCGAAATAAGGGGTAGCCCCATATTGTCCCAAAGCTACACCATAGAGGTAGTCAGGATAGGGGGTCGTTGCCATAACCTCACCACAGATTCTATAAATCAATAGCAAAAGAGCCCTGAAAGAAGATATGAGAAGTACTCTCTTCACTACAGCCACACAAGAAACATAAAGAGGGTCCCTGAACCCTCTTTTCCCTAAGATTTCTCCCAAGTTAGGCATTTGTTTTGGCTTACTAACCACATAAACAAGTTGCACTTGGGCCACCCAAATTTATTCGATATCCATTTCCACAAGGAAATTCTTTGTGCCCCCTTCCCTAACTCTCCAACAAAGAGTAACCAAGAGAAATAGAATAAACACCTTTATGATCATGTTTCCAAGACAAGAGAT